>OY728143.1:1417657663-1420157663 GCA_963277665.1 Viscum album
TCACATAATAATTTGAAATTCAATCTATACCAAGGATTATATCAAATTAAATCATGAGTATGATAATAAAATTAGTAGATAAAGTGTATTTATATTCCATAATGGGGATGTCCTGACACGTCTTTGTTTCAATGATACTTCCCTTAGGAGTTTTTACTAACAAATCCTTTATTAAATCAAATTTGAAATATCAAATTTTATTATAAAACTATTAATATAGGAAAGAATTTGATGATCTGGAATCAAAAAAATCATTGGATAAGTTTGAGGAAAAAATTAAAGTAACTACTACCACATCATTAATGACTTAAATACCAGCAGTTTTAATCGCATAAGCTTGGACTTTCTCCCTTGTCCTTCTGTGGGGAACTTTTCCTTGATTCCTACTAAAATAATTTTCATAATTCCCCCTCTCATTTAAATTTTAGCATTGAAAATTGGTAGCTTTTTTATTCCCCTTATAATCCTGAGATAGGTGGAATTGTTCTCCACACCTGTAACAAAAACTCATAACCTTAAGGCAAGTACCAATGTATATATTCCCACAATTATCATAGGGTGGAAGGTCAGCTCTTCCCTTCTTCCCCATTTCCTTATTTCCTTTTCTAGAGTTTTTAGAATCCCTCTTATTCTTTTTTTCACTTAAAACCATAAGATTTATTGAATTCCTTTTCCATCATGATAATACATGAGACTCTATTTTCATATGATGAGAAACAATAGGAGACTAGATAAATTCAAAGGAATATCATAAAACAATCAATGAATCGATCAACCTTTTTCCTTGGAATATTTATATAGTCTATGACATGTATTTATATCCTTGTGAAGTTAACTTCATACTTTGCAACATTCTCATCCTCTTTTTACCTCAGATTTAGAAACATCAATTTCATATATACTCGTTATTCATGAGGGTTGTATTTTTCCTAATAATATTTCCTTGAAATTACTCTATTACATTTCTTTTATTTATTTCTATTCCTTTATATTTTGGATTAAATACCACCACTGATTCACTTCTCCTGATAGACAATAAACTACCATGACAAACTTCTCTATTTCATTACATACTAAGAAGATAAATATATTATCTAATGACCTTATCCACTGCTCCGTGATGAATGGGTTTTTAGTCCCATTAAATGATGGAGGCTTTTGTCTCATAAAGTGGTCTAACATATCTCCTCCACATTGTGGTTTCAGATACTCCATACGGGCCATGTTATTTTTCATAACCCGAGTCAACTATCCCAATATAGTTATAAGTTTCTCACCACCAGTCACAACACCAGAGCTAACATAATTATCTTGCATCGAAGGGAAATCCTTACATGGTACACATGCATTCATACGTTTTCTATTCCTTTCAGTAGAATCCATTTCTAAATAATGGAATATACTATATTAGTTTATGAATAATAATGTATAATCTCAATTTTGAAAAATAATTAGCATAAATAGAAATCCTATGCATAGATAATCTCATAATCATAAAAAATGTTTTTTTGAGAAAAAATTTACAATTAAATCATTCATAATGTATTTTAAAGAAAATTTAAATTATCATAAGAATATCCCATGGGTGTGTCAAACGAGTTGTGTAGTAAGGCCCATTGTCGTGTACTTGGATACCTTGGGTCCAGCCTGAAACTCCATGTTGGAGTTATTACTCCTAGGTACATCTGTTCTAGAACCACATCAACTTGTAGTATCCAGATAGGGATGTATTTTCTAGAAATATCCATATTATCTATTCCTTACCAAAATTCAAGGAAATTCATGTATGTTTATCCTCAAAGTATATCTTAGGGTTTTGTTCCATAATCTATATTTTCTAAATCTAGTATCTAATTTTTATACAAAACTTATTCTAATAAAAATTGTAAAGACCTGACCTGTGTTTCCCGGTGTTAGTGCCTTAATTAATTACATTGGAATGATTACCAGAAAGTAATATCCCAAAAGAATAAATAGTTTAGTAGTTTTTGAAAACTAGATACATACATCAGTTAAACAATTCTAATTGAATGTTAAAACAACATATAAATTCCTTTGAAAACATACATAAATCCTAGGTTATCCCTGCATCTAATTCATAATATTCCTATTCATTTCATGGGAAAATGAAACATAATAAAGGGGTGATCTTAAATTCCCAGTAGGGGTAATAAATACAGCACAAGATATCATAAACATAAACAGTAGGCATGGTGAATAAGTAAAAACACATGCCTTTAAAAATTAACTAGAAGGAATTATGGAAGGAATATAAGATGAATAAATAATTATACAATAAAGAATATTCATGTGTATTATACTAGATGAATAAACTCATGAACTTTCAATAACTAGTTTTATAATGAGGTAATTCATAATGCCAGACATCCTAAACATACCGTCAAGGCCTCATACCAAGACCATAAATAACCATTTTCTCAAGGCCTAATGCCAAGACCATAGATTTTCTCATGAGACCAACTGATGCATTGAGTGGTTATAGTGGGTCCCATATGTAACTTACTAAGTCCAATATGTTACCCCTATCAAAGGGGTAAAACATAACACAAACATTCATATTAAAACTAGCATATGAAACATTAATAATTTAAATACAAACCTAGAATGGTATAAAATAAAACATCCATAGTAAAACTTATCATAAACCATTAAATCAAATATGGTAGATGATATCATAAAATATTTATCCCAATAATACATAAGAATCAAAAAAAATTAAATAGATTAAGATAAACTTATAAAATCGTCAAGAAATTCTTGAGATAAGAACTCATTTACTTTGAAAAGAAGAGTTATTTTGTGAAATGTTTTTGTATAAAACCAGAAGTGAAGCAATATATTATTTTCATAAAAAAATTGGAGATTTTAGAATGTTAATGGTTTCTAAAAATATATTATAGAGTACTCTTGAAAATAGGTAAGTATTTGAGAAATTCCCTTGAATTGGGCTTTTATTTCATGAATTTTTTTGAAATATCCTTTTAAAACATATAACTCACCATAAATGAAAGTAGAATTCTGGTTGGTACACATATATATAATATTCACAAAGAATTTATGTGGGGTAAATATTAATGAATAATAATTTAATTGAGGTATGTATAGAATAAGATTAACCTGAATGAAAATGGAGGTTCGGGTAGAAAACCCTTACCTTAAGTCTGATAGTGTTCTTCACTTGATCTTAGTGTCCTGGATAACCAAATTAAATTAATTAATTAACATGTATATAACCTATTATTTATGTAATTTATTTTTTATATCGTTATTAATTTCATTCATAGACTTCATTATGGGTTTAATAGGTTCAATTTTATTTGTTGGGTGCATTTTCTTCCTTAGTATTCATAACCGGTGAACTTATATACATGTAAGGATAAACATGTAAGATGAAAATGGTTATATAAAATAGAAGTTGAATATTATTTATTATCATCCAGAAGATTAAATGGTTATAAAATTTATTTGGTTATTTTGAGTAAAGATTAATGATTATATAAAACTATAATGATAATTGTTTGGGTTAATTTGTGGTTTTTGATCACAACAATCTCATTTTAATTTATAAATTAATATCATGTGTAAAAAAATATTCCATAACATTAAATAAGTTATAATAAATATATTATATTCTATTTAAACCCTCAATTTTTTTTTCATGGCTAGAATTGATGATGGTAATATAAATTGAAAATATGTCGTCTTTGATTGTAATAAATTAACGCACCTCGGAAGATGTTTTTATTTCTTGTATAAAAGCAGAAGAAAAGAGATATGATGATGAATTATTCCATTATCATAACAAAATTATAGCACATTTAAGGTACTAATTTATCATAACATTTTGATTAACGGTTTTGAGTAATGAAAAACAAAATAAAGTAACTCCAAATAAAAAGAGAAGTTGAGAAATCCCTTACAAAAACTCAACAGCCTAACATCGTCACTTAAAACTTCATAAAATATTTTAATGAGAGAAGAAGGGGTATCTCATCATATTTAAATAATATAAAATTTAAATGGGGTATGTAATGATATATTCCAACATAATATAATGGAAATTAAAAAAGAATAACCTAAAAGGATTTCTTCAAAGAGAGAAGGGTGGTATATTACCATACCTTGTAGAGAAACTCCTAAAACATAAAGGTTCAGAACATGGGTGATTTAAGACACCTCAGGAAGAATTATTGGTAGGTAAAACTAATAGATATTAAAGGATGATGGATTTTTAATGAATTAAAATTATTTAATGGGTTGGTGTTTATAATAAAAAAGAGGGAGTTTTTTTATTAATTTCTAAGGTCACATCATCAGTGGTATTTTCAAAACCATGTACTTTACCATAGTATTTTCCCTTGGTATTTTCTACATGGGACACCTCATATCATATTTTATTACACAATATTTGACCAAAATTATGAAATCATGAATACATAATTAATGATATCATTAAACATACTAAAAACTAAAAAATATATTTTTACTATTCACAAAAAACTAGAGTATTTTATAAAATTATCATAAATTCAGCGTAACCTAATATCGACGTCATGAATTAAAAAATGAAATTTATTTTATCATAATAATTCTATAATTAATAAAAAAATTAACTTCTATCTATGAAAATACTTATTTATTAAAAATAATATCAGACAGAAAATGCATAGTAAAATGCATTCTAAAACTTTCAACACATAGAAAAAAGAAAATTATTTTATCATTCTAAATAAAATAAGAGTGTTTTAATTATAACATTTAATTATTATAAACATTATTTTGATATAATAATTTAAATCTCTCTGAAATGTACCATTTTTACCTAAAAAATCAATTTATCAAATTCGTCATATTTTTAAGGAAAACTAAACTCAAAACATAAATGATGGAACAAAAAATTTATTTATACTTTCTTAGGTGAGGTTAATACTCAATTGTTCATATTACTATTTATAAGGGTATGTTTCTATTCATAAGGGTAAGTTACTATTAACAAAAAATGTAACTTGATTCTATCAGACCCTAAATATCTTACTGATCTCAACTATATATGTCAGTTTTTTCAAAATTCAAATAATAGATGTGGGAAAATTATGTTTACTATTTAGGTTATAACAAAGTGGTGTTTTGTAGAGACTCAGTGTTTCATGCATTCAATATTAAATTTATTTATAAATCCTGGGGGTATTATACTGATAAGAATGTGTGGCACTACAAAACCGTTGTAAGTGTCTCATACATCCACATCAAGAAAAATGTTTGTGAGGATATATTCTTGAATGTACTATGTTCCCTGACTTCCCACACTAATAGAACCAAAATAACCCATAATCGGAAACCACATAAGAAGACAACCAGAAAGAGTGACCTCTACCACCACCTCACTTATTACCCTACTCATCCCACTCCCTCTTATTCTCTAATGAACTTCCACTGCCAATAGATGATACTAACCCATGGAAAGTAGGCTAGTCCTTATAATCAATCTCTACCATCATGGAAAGATCAATCACTTTAGCATAGATCATATATTTCAACCAAAAAGATCTGAGATTTTATCTTTGGCTGAAACTAGTTCTTAAACCTTTATGCCTTCATTTTATCATCAGAAATGAGATCATGTGCATAATGAACTAACTCATAAAAGAGGTTAGAATATTCCATAATAGACCAATATCCCTAGATAAGATCCGTAAAGTCTTGGGATCTAGAATTGGCCAAGACTATAAGACAATATATCTCATTTAAAATGACCTTAAAGTCATTACAACCCATCATCTCATGGTTTTTATCTTTCCTTAATGAGTACCACCACTTTGGATATGGACCTTCTAACATAAATGAAGAATAATTCACACAAACAGCCCAAGGAATGTCATGGAACTCAAAAATATTCTCTATATTCTCAATCCATTCAACTGCATCTTGAGGTTCCACACTACATTAGAAATAAAGAGGCTTTTTCTTGAAAAACTCCTAATCATTTTCCTTTTGTAGACCCGATTTGGATTCTGTAACGCAATAAAGACCAAATCCCACTGCTTTTCATAAATCTTTGACCACCCAAACCACTAATTAAACCAATATATGATCAATTTATGGGGGAGAATTATCTCTCTCTATTTTCTTCCCATGGTTTCACATGAATTCTCCTGGGATTCATTTTTCTGTAATAAGCAATAACCACAAGGAAAGACCATTAATGAAACCATTCAGAATATTATCAACAATAAAAACAAATTCCAACATTCCATAAATAAAACATATTAAAATCAATAAAAATAAAAAGTAAACCAAACCACTTCACCCCCACCCAATGACCATATATAGTCTATAAAATATACATCTCATTTGGAAGAGAAGTAAATTATTATCCCAATATCCAATGGTAACTTGAGTCTATTCACGAGGTTTGCTAGCCATGCACCCTACTCGCAACCATAACGTCATGCCCCAAAAATCCTAGATCTATTATTCCTAGACTATTTCCAAAATAACTCAACCCAAAAAGAGAGTGACCTACTCTGATAATATTTTTTCATGAACCATGATGGGATTCCATCCAACCCGACACATGGGAAGATTCATGGCATAACCTAATGGTCATTCCCAATCCCCATGGGCTGGAAACTAGTGATTGGGTATCAATAATTTTTTTAGGAATGATCTCACCCATTTTCATATGCATAAATAAAAAATAGAAAGAAATGTAGCAATAATAAATAGAAAAATATAAATAGGGTACAAAAATTCTCAGATTCATGGTTTACCACTTTATACGAAAACAAAAAGTATTATAACTGAAAGGGAATAACAAAACTATCCCAAAACCACCATGTAACAATAATTACATCTCCCTCAATCCACTAGAACCAACACCTACATGATGTGGAAATCTTGTAATAGTATGCACCATCACCAGGTAATATCTTGCCTTTACATGGGTTATACATAATAAAGTCTATATTCACCTAGAATTGTATGCACAGTATGATGTCACCCAAAATAAAACACTTCCATTATATAACATTATAAGAAAAAATTAACATTCATATTTAAATTAAAACATTTAAAACATGTCTATCAAATCCTTTTAAGAAAACCATTTTAAAGGAAATCACTATTAAATTTATTACCTTCTCTTAAATAAGTTTTATTGAAATAAAAGTATACACATGATCAACCATATGCTGATGACCCGCACCATATCTCATATTATCAAGTCACAAGTGAGTACCATTAGAAAATACCTATAGGTAACTATCAATAGTGGGATAATAGGAACATTTTATCTCAGTGAAACATAGTATAACAATCATAACCCATATAGTTCTCATTCATAATCCACTACAGATGAATCCATAAAGAGTTTTATTGGTATCCATTCATCATAATAATAATTTATTTTGTGTTGTAATTGTAAATACTACTAGATGAATATAGGCCAATCCACTTCCGAGTCAACTATTATAATAGTCCTAGTCTTTCCACCTAAATACCTAGGATCCCCTTTGTGCTCAATTTCCATTTAACATATCATGTATATCATCACAGTAAGAGGTGAAAACAAGAAATGTGAATACACACATAAAACCACCATTTCACATAATAATAACCTCTTTTAATCCACACACACACACACACCAAAACCATTTTTAAACATGATTTTCTCCCTTTATATATTTTATAAAACATTTCCAAGAAGCACCAAAATGAAACACATAAAAACATTTCCATTTTTCTTTTAAAAATCAACTTACATTATATATTATTTTAAAAATATATTCAAAACATATTTATAACAATATAATTAAAACATATAACACATTTATAAACTCAAAAACGAAATATAAACTCATCCAATAATGTAAAAGCATGGAACCACAAACCTCAAGCCTAGAAGATTTTAGAAGTCATTATGAAACAAAAAATGAAATTCAAGAATACCCAATAAAGGTAAAATAAAATCATAAAAACTATGATTCAAACCTAATAATCAATCTTCAATACTAAAATGGTCACCAACCCACTAATTATATGAAACCCAAAGAAGGTAGAAGAGAAACCCTAAAAATTGAATAAATCATGAAACAAAACCACTTACTTGATAGTTTTCTATTGAATCCCCACCAAAATAACCCAAAACATATAGATCCAATGGATCATAGTAGAGGTTTGGAAAAACCTATGGATTAAAATTCTATGTGGTGGACAAAATGGGTGGATTTTGGGTTAAATATAAAAAGGTAAAAAGGTAAAAACAAAATTTTAATGACCTGGACAGGTCGCTCGGTTTTCCCACATAGTTTTCCAAATCGTCCAACAATAGTGTACCCTTCACTATCCAAGAGGGATGTACTTTATGGTTACCTCAAATTTTTGGAAAAACTGTGCGGTAAAAATGTTATTTCCCACTTTAAAAAAATGTTAAATGGCTTCATAGTTTCTTGGGTAAGGATGCATGGTTTTAAAAACCATGCACATACTTCTTTTAATATAATAACTCACATTTTCACCAAAACCTCCCAAGAAAACTCAAGAATAAACATATGATCAATAAAAAATAGAATAATACCTTAAAATAAAATCACTAATGTGAAAATTCCTAATATATTCATGTAATGGTACCATTTTTCAACTCTTTTGTAATTAATATAATTAAGAAAATGTTTATAATAAAATATTATTTTTCCCATTTCCATGTGAAATATATTCTCTTCCCAAACCATTCATTCTAAAAATGTATTAAATTTTTTTCTAAAATTATCTTATGATATTTAAAATGAATTTTTGCACATGTTTTCATTTTTAATAAATTGGTTTTTATGAAGGGGTCTTCTTGAAATTTAATAATAGAGGAACTTATCTACACTTTTTACATTGAAAAATGAATTGTTGGCATGTATGGGTTTATCCAATATCATGTCCATAATTTCATTGAAGCATCCTTTGATGTTTTAAAAAGGATACTTTTTTAAGAATTTTTTTTCATAATATTTAGGAAATTGAATGTTTTTTACATGGTTCTCAATGAAAACTGTTTTGAAAAATCCATTGTGTTTAAAAATATTATTTAAATGGTTTTAAAGTATTCCATCAAATGTTTTCAAAAGAATATTTTGAATTAACAGGATTTTAAAAATTTCAACTCTTCCTATATAAGTTTCCAAATATGTTTTCAAAAATGTTTTATTTTTAAAAAGTGTTTTAAATTATTTTCAAAGATTCATTAATATTTTTTCAAAAATATATTTTTAAATTAATATATTTTAACGATCGAAGAGTAAAATTTTTAAATTTAAAAGCTATATTCAATGAAAAAGTTTCTCTAAATGTTTAAAAAATTATTATAAATGGTCTTCTAAGATTCTTTTATAAGTTTTAAAAATAATATCTTCACAGAAAAGGATTTCAATGATTTAAATGATTCTTTTATATGTTTTTAAATCTTTTTTTCAATGAGAGAAGTTTCGAAAAGTGTTTTATATATGAAAAGTGATTTAAATTACTTTCAAATAATATTTTACATTTTTTAAAAAGGTTATTTTCAATGAAATAGATTTCAATGATTTCAAATATTCTTCAATAAATTTTAAAATCTATTTTCAAAGAAAAAGTTTTTCATTTTTTTTTATTTTAAAAAAGTGTTTTCTTGAATAAAAAAGGTTATTTTCTATAAGAACTTTTTTAAATTATTTTTAATGATTAATTCATAAGTTTTCAATGTTATTTTAAAAGAAAATGACTTTGAAAATATTTAATTTCCTAATAAATTATTTTCATTGAAATGAAAATTTCTTTAAGAAATGATCTTGGTGATTATTCAAAATCCATATCCATCTAAGATAACATAATTTGATTTATTTTATGATTTACTAGGGATATTATCCATGGATACCATTATTGTTATTTTCTCGAATGGTTTATGATTAAAATGATAGGTTTTTTGCGAAACCCATTTCTCTCCCATGGGTTATACCATTATAAAATTATTATTATAATATCTTTCTTTCAAAGGTTATTATTTGATTATTAAATCAATATATTTTCTACAGGTTATGATATGATGATATTTTATGATAACCATTTTGTTTCATGGGTTATGATATGGTATTTATGAATCCTATCTATTTTTAATGGGTCATGGTATGATGATTTTTTTATTATCTTGTAGAAAACATATGTATGATATAATTATGATATTGGTGGAATAAATATCTCGTTCTAATGAATTAGGTAAGTTTATTTATATCTAAGGTGTCGTAGATTAAAGGTGTCATAATTGAGACATCATATAAGTGATTTTTTAGGATTATGTGGTATTTTGATATGATATGTGTTGAACCATAAAGAAATGGGTTTACATTGAATGTGAAAAAAAGTTTTTGATGAGAACTAAAATGGGATGATAATTGTAGTGAAGGATGTTGTGATAATTCCTAATCATTTTTTGTAACGACATGAAATTTTGAATAAATCTTGTTTCTGAATTTTGTGTGTTATTTTTTTTATACTCAACAAAAACGTTTCATTGGATAACATCAGTATAATTAAAATGAGACTGTTGGGTTTTTGACTGTTATATGACCATTGGTCAATATGACCTCTAGAAACTAAACATTTTGATTTTTGTCTCTAAATACAAGTGATCTTGGTTAATTAATATAGAAAGAAGATTTGATGGCCTCACCCAGTAGTCTTGGACCGATCGAAGCCCATCTAACAGAACTTGGGAAGGAGGTAACACCACTGGGCTTTGCTCTGGACCAAACCCAAGCCGAACTTCATCGTGTGAAGCTAGAACGGAATCGCCTTCGCGAGAAGTTCAAACTGATAGAAATTACTACTCGTGCGATGTTGGACGAGCCTCCCTCAGATTCTCTCACCTTAGAACACCTTACATTTAGGTCCTATGCTGGTGTGATAAGGGGATATGTAAGGAGACCGTAATTGCCTTGGGTAATCCTTTGTTTTAAATAAATTTTTTTGATTTCTTCTTATGATGATGTTTATGAATTTTCAAATGTCCGAATAAATATAGTATGCATATTTTTGGTGAATTTTAGAGAAAGGATATTTTAAAAATATGTTTATGTAAACCTTAAATAATTAAAAATGTGTAATGATTTTCAAAAAATGGTCTTCTAAAAATATGTTCACTACGAAAATTAGAGTCTAATAAGAACAACTTGATTTTTGATGAATAGTAAATTATGAGTAGTGATTTTATGCTTAGGATTAGTAATGTGACTAAATGGATTAGTAATCTCACTTAAATAAAGAATTAATATAATCTAGGAACCTTGATTAAGTAATGTGATTCAATAAAATGGTTAAATAACGGTTTCATAAATTATTAGTCAAGTATTAGTTTTTTCAGGTGAATAGTGTTTTTAATTAAAAATTAAATTAAAAATAATTAGAAAATTATTTTAAAAAAATGGATTTCATTTTTTAACTCAGAGCATCGATATTATTTTAAGGTAATTTTTGGGGATTTTTCTGAAAAAAATGAATTTTCGGTGAATAGTGTATTTATTTAAATATTAAATTAAAATTTTTTAGAAAATTATTTTTATAAAATGGAGTTCATTTTTGAAATCAGAGCATCAATATTTGGTTAAGGTGAAATTTTGGGATTTTTTTGAGAAAGTTGAATTTTTGATGAATAGTGAAAATACAGTTTTTAAGTTACAGGTATTTAATGACATCATTTAATGATGTATTAAGTATGTAATCAATATGGTCGACTTATGAATAGTAAGATAAGGTATTAGGTGTCCCAACCAATAACATGGGAAAATACCAGGGGAAAGCCCATGGTTTTTCCAAAACCACTAATGAGGTGTCCCTTGGCCATTAATGCCTTATCCCCTCACTTTCCCTATAAATACTATAAGGCCCCGGCCTTAAACATTACTTAATATTGAATTAAATGAATAATTCACATTGAGGATCTTTTCACGGTTTATAGTTTTAGAGAATTAGGACATAACTATTGCATCCCAAAATATTACAAAGTAGAAACTTCTACTAAGTTTCCATAAAATAAAAACTCTTAAAAGGAAACATGTCTAGTTCCATGTTTTAGATAGCATGACTTTCCATTGATCCCATCCTTGACCCTATTTCACAATAAGTCCTGTGAAAAACATTTCAAAAAAAAAAAAAACTTGGGGTGAGCATAAAAAGCTCAGTAAGGGATACACAATGAATGAAAACTGTTAGTTTTTCAAAACAACAAGTAAACCATGTATACTTTATCAAAGTAATACTTTTCACCTTTATGAAGTAGTAAAAACTCTTCAATGAATAAAAGATTATTACTTACCCTTTTGTAACCCAAATATTACCATAAAACCCATATAAAGATCACATAACATATAAAGGTAACATGGGACATAAACATACTTAAATGGAATAACCATACGGTCGACTTCCACACATATCACTTAATGGAATAGCCATACGACCGACTTCCATACCCAATGAATTGGAGGTTATAACATAACCACCCGTCCTGGTATTCACGGAACCACCCGTCATATGGTTTATCACGTAACCACCCGTCAAATGTCCAAGTACCATTATAAAATCATAAAACATAAAACAAATATAATGGAAAGAAAACATTTCCACACTTTGATCACAATATATCAAATAAATATATTGACATAACAAATCCATTATAAAAACCATTTTCAATACTAAAATACATAAAAGAGTATATGGTATTTATTTCATTTTAAAAACATTACGTCTTGTTGAGGAAGCCAAAGACCAAATAAAACTCACGGCGGCGGAAAAGGTCGTTGTCACCGCGTACGTTAAAAGAAACATTCCTTTTTGTCGTTTAGTAAAATGCTTCGTAGAAAAATATTCCTTTTGTATAAAAGTAAAAGTCAAAGAGGTTTATACACTGTATAAAAGAATTTTGTGTATAAAATGAAATATTCCTCAATGAAAGGAGATTGAGATGAAGTCCCTTACCTCGAGTCCGACTTGACTCGATCGTTCTTTAACGTCCTTAAAATCGGGTAACTCTCTTAGATTTGAGCTCAAAGGATTCCTTGGTAAGACTTCTTCCCCAAGTGAGGCTTCTATGAGTAATATAGGGATGTGGAGAGACAAAATGGGTAGGTATTGGCTGAGCCAAAGTCTTTGGAAGTGTGGGTAAGGAGGTAGAGGTGGGGGCCTTTTATAAGAGGAGAGGAGGGGCACTCTTGGAAAGGTATAAAATGTTACTTTATTTTCAAATGATTTTTGGATTTTAAAGGTCCCAAATTGATATAATTAGAGGATAAGGTGATAAGGGTTCGAAATCCTCCCATCCAATAGGTTTTTGACATGTGTAGGTCTTATATTTTACATTATCTTTTCATTTTATTTAAATCCTTAGATAATGAGGTAATCACTGCATCATCATGGTGTCATAAATAATTAAATTTATCTAATGTCTAAAAATTATAAAAAAACTATCATGATGTAGGAACTCGTTTTAGATTTATAATGAAAATTTATAGTAAAAAATATGACTTGTATAACCCCATTTAAGAATTGTTTTAGTAAAACAACTCATGTTTGTGACAATTTAATTTTAACATTAAATAAAAAGTTTTTAATGACATTTTCCTACCAAAGTGGCTCCATGGGGTTTCCAATTTGACCCATGGATTGTCTTGGTCGGCCATGACATATCCAATTAGGGTAGGACATGTGTCTAGGTCATTTCATAATATTAAAACATTATTTTTACCTTAAACCACACTAATTACCTCTAATCGCGATTAAAAACCTAAAAGATACTATTCAACAAAAAAATATTTTAATCCCATTGAACCACATTTTACTTATTAATGACAACCATGTATGTCAGATTTTTGAAATTCAAAACACAAAGGTGGTAAAATTTCATTTAAACAAAAAATCAGTTTTTTAAGTACCACTTAGTGGTTTCACTATTCATCAAAAATTGAAGTTTTTCAGAAAAATACCAAAAATTCAGCCTAAAATATATTTGATATTCCGAATTCAAAAATTATGTCTATTTTAAAAAATTCAAAACATATAAGTTGCATTAATTAATTTAATAATTAATTTCCGCTGTCAGAGAAAATAGCGTGTTTTTATGAAATAATAAGTATCAAAAGATTGACACTAGTTTAAGTCCAATTTCAAAGTGAAATTAATTCCAATGACCACTATTGGATTAAATGGTAAAAATATATTCTAATTGAACTTTGAAAAAAATTCAAAATATAATCTAATCATATAAATAAATTAGATTAAAAAGAGGTTTTGAATTAAAATACATCATTTTTAACTATTCATTAAAAAATGAACTTTATCAGAAAAATACCAAAATTTCACACAACGTAAATTTTGATGTCCCGATTCTAAAGAAGAGTTTTATTTGGTCCAATAGAATGTATAAGAGTGACCAAAACTATATTTAATGACAGATCGCTATCAAAAGGAGATAAGTGAACCTTTAATGAAAATTAGAGTATATATGCCTAAAATTGAATTCTTTTCGTATTTTAAGCCTTTATCTTTTATTGGGTAAATATAAAAACATTTAAAAAAACATATATAATCATATTTTAGTTATTTATATTCATTACCGCCAATACAACGACTACGTGTTAACTACCATTTAAAATAATATTATTTTATTACTAGTGTGCAACGTAAGATTTCAAAGAAACTCTTTGTTGCGTATCGGGTATTCTATCGAACATAGAAACCCCTTTAAAGTAAAATTAATATTTAATTCGCAAATATATGAAAATGCTTTATTCTTTATTTACCTAGGATGTTACATCCTTCCCCCCTTTTGGGAATTGCGTCCTCGCAATTTTATTCACTTATCAAAATAAGTGGGGGTATTTATCCCTCACAACATTTTCAGATTCCCATGTTGCCTCTTCAACCATATGGTTTCTCTACAAAACCTTTACCTGGTGAATTACCTTATTTAGCAACACTTTCTCTCTTCGGTTAAGAATCTGGACTGGCTGTTCTTCATAAGAGAGATTCTCTTCCAACTGAACTACCTCTGGGCTCAAAACATGAGATGAATCTGGCATATACTTTCTCAACATAGAAACATGAAAAACATTGTGTACCTGAGATAAAATCAGAGGTAAAGCCACTCTTTATGCAACTGATCCAACTATCTCCAGAATTTCATATGGTCCAATGAACCTTGGACTCAGCTTTCCTTTCCTACCAAATCGCATCACACTTTTCCATGGTGAAACTTTGAGAAAAACTTGATCACCTACCTTGAAAGATTGATCCTTCCTCTGGTTATCCACATAACTCTTCTGCCTGCTCTGATCTATTCTCATGTGTTTCAGAATCAACTGAACTTTTTTTCCATCTCTTCTACCAATTATGGTCCCATCATCTTCCTTTCACCCACTTCATCCCAAAAATCTGGATTTCAGCACCGCTTCCCATATAATGCTTCAAATGGTTCCATCTATATACTGGAATGAAAACTGTTATTATAAGAAAACTCAACCAAAGAAAGATGTTGGTCCCAACATCCCTAATAATCCATCAAACAAGCACGTAGTATATCCTCCAATGTCTGAATTGTTCGTTCTGACTGCCCATCTGATTGCGGATGAAATGCTGTACTAAAATTTAATTCAGTACCCAACGACTTCTAAGGGCCCTTCCAAAAGTTAGAAGTAAACCTGGGATCACGATCAAACACAATGGAGAGGGGAACTCCATGTAACCTGACTATCTCTTTAAGATACAAATGGGAAAGTTGATCTAGGGAAAAAGTATCTCGTATAGCAAGGAAATGAGCAGATTTATTCAATCGATCAACAATAACCCAGATTGCATTATTACCTCGAGATGTCCTAAGTAATCCCACAACAAAGTCCATGGATATATTTTACCATTTCCACTATGGCACTGGTAATGGCTGAATCATACCTTTCGGTAACTGCCGCCTTGCTTTAACCTGCTGACAAGTCAAACACTTCGTAGTAAAATCAGAAATATCTCTTTTCATTCCATCCCACCAGTAATACTCCTGCAGATCTCTGTACATCTTAGTACTGCCAGGATGAACTGAAAACGGGGATCTATGAGCCTCACATAACAACTCATTCTTCAATAGTGAATCACCAGGCACACATAATCTCTTCCCAAACCTCAAAACACAATCATTATCAATGTTGAATTCAGGCAACTTACCCTTCTGAACCAGCTCTACCTTTTTCTGCAACTCACTGCCTTCCCTCTGTGCTTTCTTAATTTTGTCTGATAGGGATGATCTCACTGATACCTGAAACAAAACAGAAGAACTTCCTGCACCAACAACTTCTATGCCAAAGTTCATCAAATCAAAAACCAAAGGATCGCGTTCCAAACACAACATTTTTAATGAAGCATTACTTTTTCGACTCAAAGCATCAGCCATTTTATTTGCTTTTCCTGGATGGTAATGAATTGTACAATCATAATCCTTGATTAATTCCAACCATCTCCTCTGTCTCATGTTCAATTCTTTCTGAGTGAATATATACTTTAAACTTTTGTGATCAGTATATATTTCACACTTTACTCCATACAAATGATGCCTCCAAATTTTTAGAGCAAAAACAACAGCAGCTAATTCCAAATCATATGTAGGGTAATTTACCTCATGAGTTTTTAACTGACGTGAAGCATATGAAATTACCTGATCATTCTGCATAAGGACACAACCAAGTCCCTTCCACGAGGCATCACTGTATATAACAAACTCACCATTCCTGGAAGGAAGTGCCAAAACTGGAGCATTCACCAATCTTTATTTCAACTCCTGAAAACAATCATCACATTCTTTTTTCCAAATAAACTTATCACCCTTCCGAGTTAGCTTAGTCATTGGACTAGATGACCATGAAAATTTTTCAACAAACCTTCGATAGTAACCTGCCAATCCAAGAAAACTACGGATCTCGGTTACATTTTCGGGTCTTGACCATTCTTCAACAACTTTTGTTTTAGCAGGATCAACAGTTATGCTATCTTTTGAAACAATGTGACAAAGGAAAGAAATTCGTTGTAACCAAAACTCACACTTGCTAAATTTTCCATACAGTTTATTTTCTTTTAAGGTTTGCAAGATAACCCTCAAATGAATTTCATGCTCCTATTTACTTTTAGAAAACACCAAAATATCATCAATGAAAACAACCACAGACTTATCCAAGAACTCATGGAAAATTATATTCATAAGGTCCATGAATACAACAGGTGCATTGGTTAACCCAAAAGGCATAACTACAAATTCATAATGGCCATATCTAGTATGGAACGCACTCTTCGGAACGTCTACTTCTTTTACTTTCAACTGATGGTACCCCGAACTCAAGTCAATCTTCGAAAAATACTGAGCTCCCTGGAGCTGATCAAACAAATCATCGATATGAGGAAAAGGATACTTGTTCTCAACATTAATGTTATTCAAGGCTCTATAATCAATGCAAAGTCTCATTGAACCATCTTTCTTTTTAACAAACAAGACAGGAGAACCCCATGGTGATGTGCTAGGTCGAATGAAACCTTTATCTAACAACTCCTGTAATTGTTTCTTTAACTCTAAAAGTTCAACTTGAGCCATTCGATAAGGGGGTTTTGAAATTGGCTTAGAATCAGGAACTAAGTAAACAGTAAATTCAACTTCCCAATCATTTATAATACTAGGCAACTCATCAGGAAAAACTTCAAGATACTCATTTACCACGATACATCATTAATATGAACAGTTCCTTTATTTTCAACAATATGTGCAAGGTAAAATTCATTTCCATCTTTTACTAGTTTCTCAACTTCTTGATATGTTATCAAAATCATGGTTTCATTCTTGTACACAAACTGAAAATATTTCTGAAAAGAAACCATTTTAGATCTGCAGTCAATCTTAGCATGATAAACAGAAAGCCAATCCATGCCCAAAATAACATCAAACTCTACTAGAGGCAAAACAATAAGGTTTGTTGGTAGATTCTTTCTGTACACAAGGATAAGAAGATTCTTATAATTCCTTTTTGTCTCAACGTTCCCTATGGGTGTTTTTATCATAAGTTTAGGATTCATATCTTGAGATGGAATTCCCAATTTACTAGAAAACTTCTCAGAAATGAAAGAATGTGTAGACCCTGAATCAAAAAACACATTGGTATACTCTGAACAAACAAACAGTGTACCTGATACTACTTCATTCGATGGCCCAACATCTGCTGAAGTAGTTGCAAAGGATTTCACCACCCCTTTCTGCTTGTAGTCTGGATGCTTTCCCCCAGTTGAGTTCCTTGTTAGACACTCATTTGCATAATGACCCATTTCATTACACTTAAAACATCTTACTGCTGGCTTTTCATTTCCTGCTTGATCATCTTCCTTACAGTTACGAGCAATATGGCCTGACTTACCACACTGAAATCACTTTATAGACTTGGATAAACATTCTCCAGGATTCATTTTACCACACTTCTCACAGGATGGATATATGGTTTTCTTACCTCCTTGCTTCTTTGATGAATTCTTCCCCTTTTCCTGCCAACTGGACCTCTTATTCTGTTGTTTTTCAAAGAACACCTGATCATCGGCAAACTCCATTTCCACCTTCTCCGCACATCGAACAAGTTTTTCATAACTTTTGAACTCACGAGAAGCTAAAGCCCTTTGATACTTTGGATTTAACCCTGAGTAAAAATGGTTGATTTTACTATCAAGATCTCGTATGAAGTTTGGAGCATACCTTGCCAGTCGAGTGAACTTTGCTTCATAAACAACCACTGATTCATCCTCCTTCCTCAATTCTAGGAATTGTTTTTCCATCCTAAGATGAACCACCTTAGGAAAATATTTCTCAAGAAACATACCTTTGAATTCGTCCTAGTGAAGATCATAAATCTCATCACTATCCCTGATATTTTTCACCATCAACCACCACTGATCAGCTTCACCTTCAAAATGGTAAACAACAAGACTAACCTTTTGATGTTCTGAACACCCCATGACATCAAAAATATTCTCCAGCTCTTTAATCCACCCTTCATCTAGCATGGGGTTAGATGATCCTCTGAATGATGAGGGATGTTGCCTCATGAAATGTTCCACCACTGACATGTTCCTCTGTGGTTGATCTGGCTGATCTCATGCATGGATACCACCACCATTTATAGCCTGAGTCAACTGTGCCATCACTACAACAAACTATTCAGTTCCAATTCCGACCATCTCAGGTTGTTGATTTGGAAGGTTGTCTTCCTCTTGATGTCATCCCAACATAGCTGCTTTGTTTCCTCTGCGGAAAACCATTCTGAACCAAAAAATATCTTAGGCGAAGCAACATGGTAATCTTTAAATGCAATATCATTTCAGTCATACCATAAATTAATTTATAATCTAACAATTTTCTAACTCCTAAAGTTGTCTAAACCGACATTTGATACCAACTATAAGGCCTCGGCCATAAACCTTACTTAATATTGAATTAAATGAATAATTCACATTGAGTATTTTTTCACGGTTTAGAGTTTTAGAAAATTAGAACATAACTATTTCATCTCAAAATATTACAAAGTAGAAACTTCTACTAAGTTTCCATAAAATAAAAACTCTTAAAAGGAAACATGTCTAGTTCTATGTTTTAGATAGCATGACTTTCCCTTGATCCCATCCTTGACCCTATTCCACATTAAGTCCTGGGAAAAACATTTCAAAAAAAATTTGGGGTGAGAATAAAAAGCTCAGTAAGGGATACACAATGAATGAAAACTGTTAGTTTTTCAAAACAACAAGTAAACCATGTATACTTTATCAAAGTAATACTTTTCACCTTTATGAAGTAGTAAAAACTCTTCAATGAATACAAGATCATTACTTACCCTTTTGTAACCCAAATATTACCATAAAACCCATATAAATATCACATAACATATAAAGGTAACTTGGGACATAAATATTCTTAAATGGAATAACCATACGGTCGACTTCCACACATATCACTTAATGGAATAGCTATACGGACGAATTCCATACCCAATGCATTGTAGGTTATAACGTAACCACCTATCCTGGTATTCACGACACCACCCATCATATGGTTTATCACATAACCACCCATCAAATGTCCAAGTACCATTATAAAATCATAAGACATAAAACAAATATAATGGAAAGAAAACATTTCCACACTTTGATCACAATATATCACATAAATATATTGACATAAGAAATCCATTATAAAAACCATTTTCAATACCAAAATACATAAACGATTATATGGTATTTATTTCATTTTAAAAGCATTAAGGATTGTTGAGGAAGCCAAAGACCAAATAATACCCGTGGAGGCGGAAAAGGTCGTTGTTGTTGGATCGAATAGTAGATATAAAAGTCTATTAGATGGAACAATACAAGAGGGGGGGTGAATTGTAGGTTTTAAAAACTTTGAGTTTTAGTAACAAAGAGATTAGTTTAAAAGATCTTAAACTAATACAAATACAAACACCCACAATTGTATTGAATGTAAAAGGTATGATGTATTGTAATACTATTGTAAAGTAAAACAATTGTATTCAAGATGAACACAATAATCAGAGTAATACAAATATGATTGATTCTACCTTAAAGCGTATAGAATCAATTGATACAATATGTAATAGAACAATTGTAATTGAAACAATTACAATTGAATATGTAAAAGAAGAAAGGAAACAATACAATCCCTTTCTAAAACAAACAGCGGAAATGTAAAAGTAATACAATTCTTTTAACCCAAAGAGAAGGGTTATCCTTTCACCTAGGATAAAAGGTCTGTCTCACCAACACCTTGGTGAGCCCTCGATACGATTATCGGCACGTCTGTCTGCCTATCCCTGGCAGCCCTCGATACGATGATCGGCTCGTCTGTCTGCCTATCCCCGGCAGCCCTCGATACGATGATCGGCTCGTCTGTCTGCCTATCCCCGGCAGCCCTCGATTTTGTAGGTAATCGGCACCTCTGTCTTTCAATCACTTGAAAGCCCTCGATACGATGATCGGACGCACAAAGCTTGATGAGAGAAGTCAGAGTCTCTCTCTCTAGAATCTTCGTAGTTCACAATTTCTTTATTCAATCTCTTTGCTCATCGTTGTCTTCTCAGCTTCAAATGACCTCCTATTTATAGGCCTCGGGTTCCAACGGTCATATTGCCTCCAACGGTCATCTTGAAACAGAAAGCACGACATCGTTTTGATTAGTATATAACTAACTCAACGACATCGTTTTGTTAGGACAAGAGATATATAGAAAAGTAAAACATGAGTATGATTCATATGCAGAGAGAGTATTTTTGACAAAGTACCAAAACAAATAATGATTATCTGAATAGTAGTTAGTACGATACGATCGACAGAGTCAGTACGATACGTTTGACAGAGTCAGTACGATACGTTTTGGTCGATACGATCAACATCGTACGATACGATAAACATAAAAGACAATTTGTTATTTTACAAACATATGATATAATACATTCGAGATTTCCAAAACAAGACAGAATATATTTGTGATTTCCAAAACACGATGTAAAAGCCAAAAGGGGACTTTTGACTTAACAATCTCCCCCTTTTTGGAAAGCACAAACACACAAAGTAAATGAAACAAGAAATACTTATCTCCCCCTGAGTTATTGAAAACTCTTCTGAATAAGAATTTGAATACAACTAACTCCCCCTTAGGTATTGACTTTCCTAAGGATTGTATTCATAAATTTTCCTTAAGAGCATTGTATTGCATTCTCCCCCTTTGTAAAAACAAACTTTGTAAATATTCTCCCCCTTTGTGATTTACAAAAAGAAAGGAGTATTCTCGAATTGTCTGAAAGGATTAGTAAAGTAAAACAAGACAATTGGATAAAAGAGAGAATTATGAGTTATTACAACACAAAGTTTCAAAAGAGACAAAATACAACAATCATTTCTCTCTTTCCTTCTCCTTCTTTATCAGCTCATGAAGCACGGCTTTCATCTTCTTGATCTCCTTCTTGTCTTCAGAAATTGATTCACCCTGAGTTTTGAGAAGCTCCTGTTGATCCGCAAAAATCTGATCTTGATTTTTGATGGTTTCCTCCTGAACTCTGATTACCTCTTCAAGGGTATCAATTCTGCTTTGCAAAGTTTTGTTGTCCTTAGACAATTCAGAATTTTGTTTCTTCAGAAACACCATTTCATCTTTGAAAGATGAAACCTTCGAAACTTCTGATTGGAAAACATTCATCCTTTCTTGCAAGTCTTCTACTGAAGGAACATCGGTTCTTTGAGAAGATAAAAGATTCAGCCTTTCAACCGTTTCTTTATCAAGCTTATTGAAAGCAATTGCAAGATCATTTGAAAGTCTCCTTATATCTTCAATAGCAACTTCATGGTCATTGATTGAGCTCTCTGTTTTGTACGACCACTTAGTCATCTTATTACATGCCTTCCTGTGAACAACTGAGCTTTCAGAAAGAACTTTCAAATCGGCTTCTACAGACAAGACTTTCTTCCTTAACTCTTTCACGGATCCAAACTTCTTTCTCTGATTTTCAGTAATAAAGTCAATCTTTCCTTCCAGCCTTGGAAAATAAGGAATAGTTTTCTCCATTCTCCTCAAAACATGAACAATGTAATCACTCTTTTTGAGAGAGATTGTGTGCTCTGAATCAGTATCATCATCGTACGATTCTAGTTCATGTGATTTGCTTGATTCAACAACAAGCTGTTTGCCTTTCGCCTTTTCTTTCTGTTTTCCATCATCCACTTTATCACTGATGACAACAACTTTGTCAGAATGAGAAGATTGAGCATCATTCTTTTCTTTCGATGACATCCTGTCCGGTGATCTTTCCTGATCGGCATGAGAAGTTTGTTGAATACCTTCGCTCAGCTTTTGAACCGATTCCTCTCTACCTTTCTTAGAGCTTTGAAGAAATTCTAAAAGAAAATCTCCTTCTTCTTCTTCCACTTCTTCCATCACTTGTTTCCCTTTCTCTTTCTCAGGCTGACTTTGTACGATGGGCTCTTGATGTACTTCCATTGTTAATTGAGCACTTGCATCTTCAACAGCTTTCAAGACTTTAGAAATATCAAAGTCCTGAGCCTTTCTTTTCAACAGAGTCTTCTTTTTCTTTTCAGCTTGAAGGGTTTCTTCTACCCTTATCCTTTCTGCAAAGGCTTCAGCAGGGTCAAGTCCAAACTTTGGATCACCCTCTTTTCTCTGTTCCTTGTCCTTTCTCCACTTTGCCACAACTTCTTTACTATACTTCGGCTTCTTCTTCGGCTTTGAACTAGTCTGTGGATCAGACTTTCGAGTAACACCGGCCGATTGATTATCCTTGGCTGGCATAGGTGCCGATTGATTTTCAGGCACTTCAGCTTCTACATCTCTGACAAAAAGTTTTGAATTTGAATCAAAACAAACATTCAGCTTTTTCATCGTACTCTTATTAATCAAAGACGGCCACAAATCCATAGGTTTTCCTTTCAAAGGAATATTACAGAACTTCATACTCTCAAGAATGAATTTTGTGAGGATGGCCGGATACATTATTATCTGGGATTTAATCCCTCCTTTCTTGACATTCTTGATCGTTTCAAAAATGTATCCCATGAGATTTACCTTCCTCATGTTCACGAGGTAGTCAAGCATAAAAACATCAGAAACTTTAAGGGTTTCTCTATCCCCTTTCCTTGGAACAAGGAAACCTTTCATCCATAGAGTTACAAACCTATTGTCCGGTGAAAGATGATAAACTTTTCTCTTTCCCTCATTAACAACAAACAAAGACTTTTCAGCATTTTCTCTATTGAAAGTACCAACTTCCTCTGGAAGTTTATGAGATGGACAGAATGCATCACCTTCTATAGAAACATTTAGAAAATGCGCCGCTTGTTTCACAGACATAGATAACTTCCTATCGTACACAGCGAAGTTAATATTCATATCCTTGTCAAAAGAAACGGTTTTGTAGAATTGACACACTTCATCAAACAGAACTGGATCTTGAGTATCAGGCTTTTCCACACATAGATGTTCCCATCCTTGAAACAAAATAATCCTCTTGATTGTGGAATCGTACGTATCAAAGAATTCTCGTGATACTAACCTTTCTCTGTGAAAGTCTTTCTCTGTAAAGGTCTTTGAAGACATATCAGCGGGAGTGTTGGCAGAAGATTGAGACATAAAGATGATGCCGATTGAGAAGATCGTACGATTGAATATAGCCGGTTGAGCAGAGCTTCGCCTCAAATCTTGGACAAACGATGTGGGTTTGGGGAGGGGAGGGGGGTATTTATAGGCAAAAAGATATGACGGTTGATCTTCTACGGTCAGGATTAAAGAAAAGCAGATCAACGGTTAGAAATAAAATAAAAACAAAAAAAAAAAAATGAAAAAGAATACCTGTCGAAGATCGTAAGGTGATTGCTGGTTTTGGTGACAATACGATGGAAAACAATCTCAATACTATCATCGGTCGATTCAAAAATTATTGAATGATACGATGGAAAAGAATTTCAATACTATCATCGGTCGATTCAAAAATTATTGAAAGGTACGATGGAAAAGAAATTCAATAGTATCATCGGTCGATTCAAAAATTATTGAAAGGTACGATGGAAAAGAAATTCAATAGTATCATCGGTCGATTCAAAAAATTATTGAAAGGTACGATGGAAAAGAATTTCAATAGTATCATCGGTCGATTCAAAAAATTATTGAAAGGTACGATGGAAAAAAAATTTCAATACGATAAACAGAAAAATTGAAATAGTCAATACGATAAACAGAAATATTGAAATAGTCAATACGATAAACAGAAATATTGAAATAGTCAATACGATAAACAGAAATATTGAAATAGTCAATACGATAAACAGAAATATTGAAATAGTCAATACGATAAACAGAAATATTAACATATAGAGTAAATATTTAAGGATCAGAATCATAAAGACATAAAGACATGTCCTCCCCCTTTCTACGAGGAGTTTCTTACTATAAGGAGAGATTTAAAACAAGAAGTAGATATGAATGATTATTTTATTGTAATCATTCCTAGCTTCTGTTTTATAAATTCAAATCTATCGGAAGGTAAAGGTTTTGTAAAAATGTCAGCAAGTTGTTCTTGTGTTCCGATGAATTGTAAAACAATATCTCCTTTTCTTGAGCATTATCTCCGAAGGTAACCTTTCCACCTTTTGTTTTGATAACCTTTTCAAAGAAATCTTTGTTTCCAGTCATATGTCGAGAACAACCACTATCCATGTACCAAATGTTCTTATTGGTACACTTCTGATTCTCCTGAAAAAGAAACAATTAGATTTTTGGAATCCAAACTTGTTTGGATCCAGAAGAGTTAGATAAAAGAATTTTAGGAATCCACATTTGTTTTGCAAAATGAGCTTTATGAAATCCTAAGAATTGAGTTTTGTTAAGAGAACAATCTCTTCTCCAATGTCCACCACATTGACACTTGGAACAGAAAATGGTTTTTTGAGGAACAAAATAGTTATTACTAAAAACAGGTTTGGAATAAGTATAACCAAGACCAGAACGATTTCTCAATGGTCTAATTTGAGAATACATCCTATCAAAGTTTTCTTTTCCATGAGTGAAGTTTGACAAACACTTTTTCAAGGATAAAATCTCTGACTTTAGTTTTAAAACCAAATTCTTGTTTTCTAAAACATTTGAATTTGAACTAGAGTTAGATTCTAATATATCTTTCTTTGAAATAGCAGTTTCAAGATCCTTAGAAAGTTTATCCTTTTCAGATTTGACTTTCTCAAGGGTTTTCAGAATACTTTCAAAATCAGCAGTTTTCTCATCAAGATCTTTAGAAAGATCTGATACCTCTTTAGTCAAAATAGAAATTCTAGAATTTGCTTTTTCGAATCTCTTTTTGAGTTTAGAATTTTCATTTTCAAGTAACTTAGCAAATCTAGAAACTTCTTCAAAAGAAGGTAATGTATCATCTTCTGATGATGAGGGTTCATCATTTGAAGATTCATAATATCTATTATCAACATAATTTGCATTTAAAGAGACATTTGTAACAGCTTCAGCATTATGTACCTTAGCCATGAGACAATGATTTTCAATTGGTAGTCTGGCTAGAAGTCCAACATTCCTTTGTCCTGACGTCTCATTATCTGAAGAATCATCTGAGGAATCACTACCACTTGCACTCCATGTATCGTTAGCTTTCAAGACCTTCTTTGTCTTATAAAACTTTTTCTTGTTTCTTTCAGAGTGTTTCTCTTTTCTATCTCTCCTCTTTAGTAAAGGACAATCAGGCCTTATATGTCCTGCTTTCTTGCACTCATAACAAGTTACCTCAGAATCTTTCCTATCTTTCCTGTCTTTCTTTTTGAATCTATATTGAAAATCTTTCTTTCCAACAATCTTGTTCATCCTCCGAGCAAGATTAGCTAACTCATTATCTGAAAGATTATATTCACTTGAATCAGATACAACAACTTTCTTGGATTTAGACCTCGTAACCCTTTCAGGTGTTTTGGCTTTAGATGCAAAAGCTACACTTCCATTCCCATTCTTCTTCTTATTGAAATCAGCATCTCTCTTCATTCTTGTCTCATGCTGTAGAAGAGTTCCAAAGAGTTCATCAAGAGTAATCTGGGAAACTTTTCTATTTTCATCAATAGCTGTTCTTTTTGACTCCCATTCATTTGGCATGATATCTATAATCTTGTCAACAAGAGCTTCATCATCAAGACCCTTTTCTCCCATAGATTGTAAGCTGTTGACAATTGTCATAAACCTCTGTTGCACTTTACATACTGGCTCTCCATAAGGAAAAACAAAACCATGATACTCTGCTCGAAGCATTGCTCTCCTTGTTTCTATAACTTTGGATGTACCAAAATGAGTGACTTCTAATTTCTTCCAAATACAGTTGGCTGCTTCACATGAAGATATCTGACTATATATATTCCTGGTCATAGAGCATAATAAAGTATTGCGTACCTTGTAATTCAGTTGATATTCTTGCTTCTCTTGATTGGTAAAAGTACTAACTTCTTTGTCAGGTATTTTGTAACCTCCAGTAAGCATAATAAAATTTTCTACACCAGTATTGATGACGAAAGTCTTCATACGATCTCTCCAATATTCGTAATCATTCCCATCAAAGATTGGTGGTCTAGAAGGATTCAGATTATCTATTGATCCGATATTCATTCCTGCCATCTATAACAAAAACAACTTTTCCACTCCACACGTTAGTGTAGTAAGTATTTAAGATAAGAAATAGAGCTAGTAATACAAATCAGTGGAAAACCTCCTTTGATACCAATTGTTGGATCGAATAGTAGATATAAAAGTCTATTAGATGGAACAATACAAGAGGGGGGGTGAATTGTAGGTTTTAAAAACTTTGAGTTTTAGTAACAAAGAGATTAGTTTAAAAGATCTTAAACTAATACAAATACAAACACCCACAATTGTATTGAATGTAAAAGGTATGATGTATTGTAATACTATTGTAAAGTAAAACAATTGTATTCAAGATGAACACAATAATCAGAGTAATACAAATATGATTGATTCTACCTTAAAGCGTATAGAATCAATTGATACAATATGTAATAGAACAATTGTAATTGAAACAATTACAATTGAATATGTAAAAGAAGAAAGGAAACAATACAATCCCTTTCTAAAACAAACAGCGGAAATGTAAAAGTAATACAATTCTTTTAACCCAAAGAGAAGGGTTATCCTTTCACCTAGGATAAAAGGTCTGTCTCACCAACACCTTGGTGAGCCCTCGATACGATTATCGGCACGTCTGTCTGCCTATCCCTGGCAGCCCTCGATACGATGATCGGCTCGTCTGTCTGCCTATCCCCGGCAGCCCTCGATACGATGATCGGCTCGTCTGTCTGCCTATCCCCGGCAGCCCTCGATTTTGTAGGTAATCGGCACCTCTGTCTTTCAATCACTTGAAAGCCCTCGATACGATGATCGGACGCACAAAGCTTGATGAGAGAAGTCAGAGTCTCTCTCTCTAGAATCTTCGTAGTTCACAATTTCTTTATTCAATCTCTTTGCTCATCGTTGTCTTCTCAGCTTCAAATGACCTCCTATTTATAGGCCTCGGGTTCCAACGGTCATATTGCCTCCAACGGTCATCTTGAAACAGAAAGCACGACATCGTTTTGATTAGTATATAACTAACTCAACGACATCGTTTTGTTAGGACAAGAGATATATAGAAAAGTAAAACATGAGTATGATTCATATGCAGAGAGAGTATTTTTGACAAAGTACCAAAACAAATAATGATTATCTGAATAGTAGTTAGTACGATACGATCGACAGAGTCAGTACGATACGTTTGACAGAGTCAGTACGATACGTTTTGGTCGATACGATCAACATCGTACGATACGATAAACATAAAAGACAATTTGTTATTTTACAAACATATGATATAATACATTCGAGATTTCCAAAACAAGACAGAATATATTTGTGATTTCCAAAACACGATGTAAAAGCCAAAAGGGGACTTTTGACTTAACAGTTGTCACCGCGTACGTTAAAAGAAACATTCCATTTTTTCGTTTAGTAAAACGCTTCGTAGAAAAAGATTCCTTTTGTATAAAAGTAAAAGTAAAAGGTGTTTATACACCATATAAAATAATGTTGTGTATAAAATGAAATATGCCTCAATGAAATGAGATTGAGATGAAGTCCCTTACCTCGGGTTCGACTTGACTCGATCGTTCTTTAACGTCCTTAAAATCGGGTAAATCTCTTAGATTTGAGCTCAAAGGATTCCTTGGGAAGACTTATGCCCAAAGTGAGGATTCTAAGAGTTATAGAGGGATGTGGAGAGGCAAAATGGGCAGGGGTTGGCTGAGCCAAAGTCTTTGGAAGTGTGGGTAAGGAGGTAGAGGTGGGGGCCTTTTATAAGAGGAGAGGAGGGGCACTCTTGGAAAGGTATAAAATGTTACTTTATTTTCAAATGAGTTTCGGATTTTAAAGGTTCCACATTGATATAATTCTAGGATAAGGTGATAAGGGTTCGAAATCCACCCATCCAATAGGTTTTTGACATGTGTGGATCTTAGATTTTACATTAGCTTTTCATTTTATTTAAATCGTTAGATAATGAGGTAATCACTGCATCATCATGGTGTCATAAATAATTAAATTTATCTAATGTTTAAAAATTATAAAAAAATATCATGATGTAGGAAATAGTTTTATCTTTCTAATTAATATTTATAGTAAAAAATATGAATTGTATAACCCCATTTAAGTATTGTTTTAGTAAAACAACTCATGTTTGTGACATTTTAATTTTAACATTAAATAAAAAGTTTTTAATGACATTTTCCTACCAAAGTGGCTCCATGGGGTCCCCAAGTTGACCCATGGATTTTATTGGTCGGAAATGACACATATAATGAGGGTAGGACATGTGTCTAGGTCATTTCATAATATTAAAACATTATTTTTACCTTAAAACACACTAATTACCTCTAATCGCGATTAAAAACTTAAAAGTTACTATTCAACAAAAAATTATTTTAATCCCATTGAACCAAATTTTACTTCTTAATGGCATCCATGTATGTCGTATTTTTGAAATTCAAAACACAAAGGTGGTAAAATTTCATTTAAACGAAAAATCAGTTTTTTATGTACCACTTAGTGGTTTCACTATTCATCAAAAATTGAGGTTTTTCAGAAAAATACCAAAAATTCACCCTAAGCTATATTTGATATTCCGAATTCAAAAATGATGTCTATTTTACAAAATTAAAAACATATAAGTTGAATTAATTAATTTAATAATTAATTTCCGCTGTCAGAGTAAGTAGCGTGTTTTTATGAAACAATAAGTGTGAAAAGATTAACACTAGTTTAAGTCCAATTTCAAAGTGAAATTAATTCCAATGACCACTATTTGATTAAATGGTAAAAGTATATTCTAATTGAACTTTAAAACCAATTCAAAATATAATCTAATCATATAAATAAATTAGATTAAAAAGAGGTGTTGAATTAAAATACATCATTTTCACTATTCATTAAAAAATGAACTTTATCGGAAAAATACCAAAAATTCACACAAAGTAAATTTTGATGTCCTGATTCTAAAGAAGAGTTTTATTTGGTCCAATATAGTGTATAAGAGTGACCAAAACTATATTTAATGACGGTTCGCTATCAAAAGGTGATAAGTGAACCTTTAGTGAAAATTAGAGTATATATGCCTAAAATTGAATTCTTTTCATATTTTAAGCCTTTATCTTTTATTGGGTAAATATAAAAATATTTAAAAAAACATATATAATCATATTTTAGTTATTTTTATTCATTCCCACCAATACAACAGCTACATGTTAACTACCATTTAAAATAATATGATTTTATTACTAGTGTGCAACATAAGATTTCAAAGAAACTCTTTGTTGCGTATCGGGTACGCTATCGAAAATAGCAACCCCTTTAAAGTAAAATTAATATTTAATTCGCAAATATATAAATATGATTTATTCTTTATTTACCTGGGATGTTACAAATACCAAGCCCTCTTCTCATCCATTCGACTCCAAAACCATCCTCAGCGATGTTTTGGTCTCCTTGCCTCCCAAGTAGTCCTCCCAAGGAGTCCTCCCAAGGTGCCTCCAAGCCCACAAGGTCCCAACCTTTGAGTTTTAACAGTTACGTTTAAGGTAAAGGATCCGACCTCTCTCTTTCTTTTCAAGTAATCTCTTTTATGTCATATCTTTTATGCTCCATGTTCTTATGTTAAAGGATGTTCTTTTATATTCCTCTTACTGCCCTTTTCATGTTCATATAATGAGAGATCCCCTATTACTCTCATTATTTCGTTTTATGAAGTTTTAAGTGACGCCGTTAGGCTGCCGAATTTTTAAGGGATTCTTTCACCCTTCTCGTTTTCAAGATCTATTTTAAATGTCAAGTCTTTCAAGTTCCTTTTTATTATGTTGGGGTATGATCTCTATATCTATCATACTGAACTCTTATGTTCATATGATGTGAGACCCTATTTTATCTTGTCAATTCATTTTTGGTTGAAGCTTAAGTGACGTCGTTAGGCTGCCGGATTTTTAAGGGATTCTTTCACCCTTCTCATTCTTTTCAAAGTTCTACTTTCATGTCAAGTCTTTAAAGTTACTTTTTAATTATGTTGGGGTATGATCTCTATATCTATAATACTGAACTTTTATGTTCACATGATAAGAGAACCTATTTGATCTTTTCAAATCATGTGAGGTTTTAAATTTTATGGTATTATCTTAGTATATGGGGATTTATTCATATTGGATAGCATGTTATAATAATTTTTTATAGAAACTAATGGCATATAGAATTATTTTTCATCAAACATATGAATCTTATGGCCCATTAGTGATTCAGGCATAAACAATGAACCTTCATTTTTCGAGAAAGAGATGAAGTTTAAATTGGCGAAGACAAAACCAAAGTGTGAGATTTTTCATTTGAAATGGAATGAATCAAATAATCATTCCTCCTTGTAAAAAGTCATCATCTTTAGGAAAAGGGTCTTGAAATAAAATTTTTCCCTTTATCACTATTTATTTATGATATCAATGACCTTTTTCCGGCTAGTTTGGCTTATGGATTTTTTATCATTAACATTATCCTAACCTTGTTCCCTATTACTCACCATCAAAACATTATAGTTAGAATTATCTTCAATGTCCAAGTTTTCATTGTCCGCCTATATTCACCTATTTTAAAACATAATTATGAGTTACTTTATGTAACCATTATGTTTCTCACATTTTTTAAAGAAAGTATTAGTATTCATTTCCATGATGTGGGTTTATATGAATGGAACTCTAAAGTATTAAATGTTTATGACCTAGATGGATTTTTATAGAATAATTCATATTAATGGGTCTATAATGTAACACCCCACCTTATTATGATTTTTTTTGTGAATAAATTAAATTTCTTTGATGGATCTCATTGCATGCTACAAAAAGTTATTATTTATTTTTATGAAACAACATATTAATCATAAACTACATGAAACACTTATATTATCATATGGTATACACAACACTATGTTTGTATTTAATTACACACAATGCTGATTTCCATCTATAGCTTACATTACACACAATATCGTGTTTTACGAAACTATAATAATATTATTTAAAATTTTTTATAGTCATCATAATGACAATCGAATGGAGGTTATGAATATGATTAATAAATTTTGGAAATATGGTTTAAATAACTACATAATAATAATACTTAATAATCAATTAATTATAAATTAAATTAAAACCCTTTTGAAAACATCATAAATATTTTATTGGAAAAGTATATTTATGTAATCAAACATGTTTTTCCTCAATTAATTAATTAAACCACATTGTATAAAAACAATTTATTATATATATATATATATATATTATTAATTAAACTATTTAATGTTCATATTATGTATTTAATATATAATAAATAAGAGTAAATCTTATTTTATTCATAATTATATATTTTTTTCTAAAAGTTAATTTTACTACATTTTATTGGAACACCAATTATAAATAATTTTTTTTTTAAATTTTAAAAAAATTATTGGTAAGAATAAATTTCATTTTATGAATTGTAATATTAATATTTACTTTTAGTAAATTTTTTATATTTTTCTAAGAAGTTTCATTTTTTTGATGAATAGTGAAAATAATGAATTTTAATTGAAAACATACTTTTCTTATAATTTATTTAAATATTTATTTTTAATTTTTTATTATTTTTTTAAAGTATATTTAGATAAATTATACATCTTTTTATTTAATATAGTCCATTTTAATCAATTTCACATTGAAATTGCATATAAAATCATTTCAAACATTTGAACAATTTCACTTTAAAAACCCATTGTTTCATCCCATATACGAGATTTAATTTAAATTAATTTATACAAATTATATATTTAGAATTTGGAAAATTTGATTCAATATTTATAATCATCATAATTAAAAATGTCTAGAAAGGTAATTTTAGTTTTTTACCCAAATATTTTGTGAAAGTTATTTAAATTCATTATAACGATTACTGTAAAATTGAGTTTTTTAATATTTATCATAAGGGAAAAAATAACTGAAAAACATTTAAAAAATACATTTTCTGAAAATATTTAGACCATATACTCTTTTTTATTGACAATGGACAATTATTTATGTAACACCACGAACCTAGATGCCACTCAACAGTACCCCGAGCTCGGTTGGATACATGGCATCAGGAAAATCTTCTGAAACACCAATGGATTATAACTAGAATCAAGGGATTAGATGAGTAATTAATAATACTATTCCCTCATTACTATAGTATATCCAAGTGGAATCAAAACACATTCAATAGAAGAAGTGAATAAATAAAAAGTTGGCTGAAATATAAGACAAGTATTACATGAATATACAATAATACAAAAGTGTATCACACACAATGATGCAGATGATACATGCATCTAGAAAGAAACAAAAAAAAAACACATTGCAATAAATTACAATATAAGTTTCCAAAAAGAAAAAAAATAAAAAGGTCTCTTATTAGCATCGAAATCCTCAGCATGGTTCAATGCTCTCCTGCACCAAAGAAACTATCAACAACCTGAACTAGGGCACTTTCCCCTATAATCACCTACAACCATATAGTGTGTTTGGGTCCCCAGGTAAGCCCAAACAGGGTGTGAGATAAACATCCCAATAAGTAACCACCAAGAAGTCTATATTGTTCTAAGAATCAATATAAAAAATTCAAAAAAGTGTATGTAAAGGAGTAACATATGTGTGAATGAACATGGAATATGTCTACATCAACAAGTAATACCAACTAGAATCTCGAGGATCCTTGAAAAAAGTGTTATCTCCTAATAAGGAAGATATAAGAAAAGTAAACAAGTATTAGGGCCTCACCACACATTCATTCATACCAAAGACCCACATTCTTTCCATATAATGAATTCTATAAAAAACCCACTGCATTTCTATGAAACCAAGTCATATATCCCATGGTTGTGTCATATAATGAATCATATCACAAGCCCATGACCATTACATACAACCAAATCATATATCACATGATACTTCCATATAATAATGTGTATAAAAAACTTATGACCTTATCGTACAACAAAGTCATATATCTGATGGTCGTACGGTATAAAGAAGTGTAAAACCTGAAGGGATGGATACAAGGTGTAGAAGACTAAGGAATCATCATCAAGTCCTAGGAGAATCTTGATGGAAACCTGGTGTAGGCACTGGTTGGTTTCTTAGGATAATGTGTACTGACATTTCCTACACAAGTCCAAGCAAGCCATATCCAAGGGGTAGAAAGGCCCAAGGTATTTCACAGAATCAAGACCCAAAGGGCATAATCTACCCAAGGATCCCACTACTGCATTCCATATCCATGGAGAGTCATCCATGGAATCTATAAAATTATTAATTCATTCATAACATTTAACACATCAAATTCCATCTGAGTATACCAACTCAAATAACAAATTACATCTCATGAGTATACCCACTCATGTATTCCATTTCATATTTAACACGTCACATGGGTTAACATACCCATTTATCACAGTTTTTAATTTAAAAACAACCAATGAGTATACCCACTTGTTTAACAAACAACATTTAATAAATTTAATAAATATTATCATGGAATAATAGGATAAAATAATACCAGGAGCCATTACATCTCCTTAGAAATATATTCCATTCCACTTAAGTATAACCAAGCATCCCTTAACTAGGAAAGAATAATAACACACCCCTTGGGAGGTTTAACAAGGAACAACTAAAGAATTTACAAAAGGTTTACCCCATGGGTGTCCTTGATCCATTTAATGGGTCCCAACACACTACAACAAAACCAATGGGAATCCTCACTAGTTCAGATTAAATCTACTACAATTAACCCACTAAAAAACAGGGTCTCACTGAAAATTTTGATAGGCAGTGTTATGGCCAATCACTCTAAAAATCACCAAAAGTTGAAAGAAAAGTTTAGAACACCAACCTAGGATCATTAGTGGAGAGGTAATCCAATATCATGTCCTGATTCATCCCGGTTTAGAAGAAATATAAATAAGAGATGAAGGAAAAGATATTAGGGAATATTAGCCTACATCCAAACAATGAAGCCATTGTTTTAGAGAATCAAGAATGGCTAATAAGGAACCAAGGATTCATGATGTGGTTCCAATGTGACTAAAAATGATAGAAACTCTATTTTAATCTTCAATCGGGATAAAATCCTACCCTTAGGCCTTCATGGGTGCTCCTATACATGAAAGGGGGGGGTCTGTCCATCAAAAATTGAGGCCTTTGCCTATTTTTGTAAACTGTAATTGGGAAATTACATGGTGTGTATGTAATCAATTGTTTTCCCCTTTATGGAAAATAAGACCTAAAAATCATGAAAGGTCGTTTCCAGGCCGTAAAATGTTGTCTAATCCCATTGCATGTTGTGTAGTTGGCCTAGAGCCAGTGCACAACCCTCCAACCTCTTCATTCCCAAGAATAACCTAACTGAACCATGGCCCAAATTAGGGTCTATGCCAATAGTGAGTAATAATAATTTAATAATAAACATAAATTTTTACCTGAAGAAAAACCTGAGATCTTATAATATTCCCCATTAAATCAAGTTTTCCATAAATTTACCTCAAAAGGCTGGTCAAGATTCTTCTTAAAAACAACTATGACCACTAACCATATATATCATCCTACCACTCCCAATTTTTATCCTTTGAATGGTCATGATACCATAACTCACATACTAGTGGAAATGAATGGCTAAAGAGAATCTTTATTCTTTTTTCAATGATACGAAATAGATTTTCCTCAAAGGATCCATCAAACTTTAGCTCAACCTCCATGGGATGAAAAATGTGAAATGGTTTTGAATGATAGCGGCAGATATGAGATATGTGGAAGACATCATGCATGTCTTGGTACCTCAAAGGTAACTGAAACCTGTAGTCTACCGACCCGAATCTCTCTAGAATCTCAAATGGCCTGACATATCGTGGTTATAGATTAACTTGTATCCTAATCCGTCTGTGTCTGAACCTCAGTGAAACATGCAAGAAAACCTGAACTCAGACCTTGAACTCTAAAGGTAATCTTCATAGATCAGAATAAGATTTATGATGAGGCTGTGTAGTATCCATCATCTTTTGAATCAATAGAACCTACTCATAGGTATCTTTCATGAGGCATGATCTAAGTAAAGATGCCTCACCTACCTCTATCCAGTGCATGAGTGATCGGCTTGGGCTACCATTAAAAGCATTTTAAGGTTCTGAATCTATGTTCAACTAATAACTACTACGTAGGAGAAATAAATAAGGGTAATTTCCATCTCCCAAGATCCCCCAAAATCCAGGACACATGCTCACAACATGTCCTCAAGCACCTGCATTTTATACTCTAATTGGACATCAATCTAAGGTTGGCATGTTGTGCTCAGAAGCACCTGTATACCCTGAAACCTATAAAAAATCTATTATAAACAATAGGTAAAGTTGTATTACCTATCCTAAATGATATAATGAGGGACCCCATGATGTCATACCAACTCTCGGATGTACAAACTTCCAAGTTAATCAACACTAAAGGTCTCCTTGATTGGAATTAAATGAGAAACCTTCATAAACCTATCAACAACCACCCATATATCATTATTTATCAATTAATCCTCGGTAAAGTAGTCATAAAATCCATCATAAAATCTTCCAATTTCAACTCTAAAATAGGTAAATGTTGTAAAATACTTGGTGGTTTCTGGTGATCTGGCTTCACCTACTGATAGGTGGAACACCTCATAACAAAACTAGCTACCTCACGCTTCATACTCGGCCACTGGTACTACCAACGTAAGTCACGATACATCTTGGTGACCCTAGAATACACTTCTTAATATAGAGAATGAAACTCCCACATAAAATCCTTGTATATATCCCTTGGAACCCAAATGCATCCATGGATATGCAGGATTTCATCCTCTCCCACTGTCCAACCAGGAGGTGGGTCCAAACTTGCCACACTCTCTCATAGGACTAGGCCCTTAGAATCTAATAGGTTCCTCGTCCTCACTCTATCCAATAAAGTAGATGTCACATATACGGATGATAGAATATATTTTCTCTAAATATCACAGACCTAAAAATGCATCTTAGAAAACAACGCCATAAGATACCACTCACTACTGGACTATTTCACCACCTATATCTATGTCCTCTTACTCAGTGCATCTGCCACTTTATTTCTCATACCAGGTGTATAGGAAATCTCTAAGTCAAATGACTAAAGTTAATCCAAAAAAATCTATTTTATTATATTTATATCACACTTCTTAATGATATATTTGAGGCTTTTTTGATTAATTTATACCAGAAATACTCAAGTAAATAGTGTCTCCGACAGCGCACCACATGTACAACTACAACTAACTAATGATCACGCATTGGGTAATTCATAACCTGTATCCTTAGCTTATGGGATCTATATTCCATGAATCTATCCACCCAACATTATCACTGCTCCTAGCCTAATACATGACGCATCACATGTACATTGTGTAACTCTTTCCCTACTCTTACAGTTTTAGGATTGCTGTTGATGTCAAACAACCTTTCATCTCATAAAAGGATATCTCATAGGAACATGGATACAAAAACTACACACACTTCATATTCAATATTGTTAATGGAGATTATAATAATTATAAGTACAATATGAAACACCTGTAGTAACTAGATATCTTAAAGAAACTCCATATGTCAAAAACATTTTTGGGATGTTCCCAAAAAACCACTACTCTCACAATCTCTTGGTCCAATGATACTCTTATATCTGAGATGATGTGACCCAGGAAGTGATTCTGATCCATCCAAAAGAGTCAATTTGTGATCTTATCGTATAAAAGATTCTATCTCAGTGTATTAAAATCAATTTCATGATATTTTTCATGGTCATGTCTATTGTGAGAATTCAACAAGATACTGTCCAGAAAAACCACCACAAAAGAATCCATGTAAGGACAGAACTCCCAGTTTATCAAAGCCAGGAAAACCACTGTCACGTTAATTGTAGAGACCCGAAGCCTGACGTACATGGAAATTACATTACTTTTGCGGAATACTTGGTACATAACAAAAACACACACACAAGGATCGTAATAGTTTAGTGTCTTTGGAAACTCGGAACGTAAACTTCTAATCGTGGTGAAAGATATTCAAAATCTCCCATAAAGATCTTCCTTTTTTTACCTAAAACCTTTCTTTATATCCTGGGGAAGAGAAAACATAAAAGGGTGAGCTCAAATTCTCAGTAAGGGTAAACAAAAGAAATATCAAACACATCATATACATAAGCACATAACTTTTGGAAATCATAACCTGCAAAAGAGATCATAATTTCATAACATGGGGTAAATCATGGAAGTGAAATGTAATCACAATAATCATAACTTAAAACATGAAACTTTGTGGCATTCACACATAATCATAGAGAATCATTTCTTGTTAGTCAAGACTCATTGCCAAGACTATCTTAGTGGACAAAGTCCCTTTCTGAATCGAGTAATCCTCGTTTCAGTCCTGTTTCACTGAATCAGTATAACCTACCATTCCAGCCATGTCTATCTCATGAGATATGAAATCTTTACCCAATGCATTGGAGGGAGATATAGGTCCCACCCATCTCTTAATGAATCCTTTCTTATGTGTGCCACAAAATCATAAATCATACATCATTGCATAACCCATGTAATAAAAATGGGATTCTTAAACAACATGACATCATAAAACCATTCATATAAGATAAAGGAATTCATAAACATAATTTCATCACAACATAGTCAAATCAATGTAAAAATATGGATAGAAACAGAACCCTTTATTATCTTATATGGAAAATAATTTTGATAAAACACTTGAATTGAATTCTTGAGGAAAATATCCTTTCTTCTTCAAAATCAATTTCTTTTCACAAAACATCATGCAATTTTAAAAGGAAGAGATTTTATTGAAAATAGTAATGAAATATTTTAGAGGAAGCTTCATGAAAATAAGGCTTTATAAAACAGTATAAATCCGTTCGTGCCGTATAAGTTAAAAAAAAACATTCTTCGTACTTTTTTCGGAAAAGTCAAAAAGTACCTCGTACGAAAAACGAAAAAAGATTCCTTTCATATCCTTTACTAAAAACTCATAGAAGGGTAAAATTGGATTTAAACAATTGTAGTTGGATGGAAATAATATTACATATTGAGGGAACATGGATGTGGATGATAAAATACACCCCAGTAAATACATACGAATAAACAATCTCGGATAAAAATGAGATTGTGATATTTACCTTACCTTAGGTCTGACTTGCTTTGTAAGTGTCCGAACCTCCTGTATAATGATTTAAATCATGTTATTGACTTATTCCAGAATCATATTCATTGTTATGATATCATATATGGTTCACTTATGACATTATATTACCCGTTCTTTTGTAAATTCCATGTTAAAGAAGCGTTTTGGGTAAAATCGTTTCATTTATCTTAGGTGTTTTGACTTGTTGTTCTTGACATCATTATTACTTATATCATGATTTACTTACTTCCAGAATATAAAATATGATTTATATATCATATATATTCAGTATATATATATATATAATAGATTGATAAATAAAATGAAAAACATCGTTCATGGAGACGGTAGTCCGTACGTACGCATGAACGCTGTTTTACTTTCCTTATTGTCTTGAAATGGAAGTAAGTAGATGACATACATATATATATATATACATAAATCCAGTAGCTTTATAATGTCATATATTTCATTATTATTTCTTATATATACTTTATAATCATTCTTAAATGGTTAACATGGAGAATGAATCTCATCGCGTCGTGGAGACGGTAGTCCGTACGTACGCACGAGCGATGATATCATTTCCATAAATATTGAACTGAATTGGAGTGGATTATACAATATATCAGAATCAATATGATGTTGTAATAACTATGTATAGTTATTCTTTACACCATTATACCCATCCATGTAAAGTGGTGGTGGAAAATAGATTACACCACGGCGTGGAGACGGTATTCCGTACGTACGCACGCGCGGTGATTTCTTTTTCCGTAGGATGGATAGATGGTGAAATAGGGTTGTTTCATACTTATAATAACATATCGGTATATGAGTGATACTGATGTTATTACTTCATAATGAAACAACCTAATAAGAAGAAGTGGAAGAAGAAATAAAGATGAAAGAATTGGTAACGGTAATTACCTCTTCTTTGAAGCGCCTCTTTGAGACCTCCTCTTAGGGCACTAAAATTGGTCTTTGAGGAAGATCAGAACCTCTAGGATGTTTCTAGGGAAGTGGAGAAGAGATTTTGGCAGGGTTTGGTCGAGCTTGAGAGCTCAAATTGGTGTGAGGAGGAGGGGGAGGAGGTGTCCTTTTATAGGGGAGGAGAGGGGCACCTTAGGAATATCTCAAAATATTATTTTATATTAAAGTCAAAATCGGTTTATAATGGTTCCAAAGGGTCTTATTTCAAAGCTAAAGTGGGGATGGGTCGAATTCCTATCAACCAATAAGATTTAGACAAGTTTAGGGTATTATTTTAACCTTATCAATTAGATTTAACTCTAAGTTAAATAATTTAACTTTTACCGTGTCTTTTTGTTTTCTTTCACTATATGGTTAATACACTTACTATAACATGCCAAACGAACCCCAAATTGTTTATTATTAATATATATATCCTTATCTAAGTCATTTGGCCGAACCTTAGATTTTTAGGAATAAAATAACAATTAATAATGTAATATTTGATTTCAAAACTATTTTGTGTCAATTTTGACACTATTTGATATATGATTTTTGTGAAAGTCATAAAAAAATTATATGTTCGAACCAAGTTGATTAAATCAACACTAATATATCATAGTAACCTATAAAATCAGTGTAATTCATAAAAAGTCTCAAATTACATTCATTTGAGCATTTATAACATCAATTATGTTAATATTTCTATAAAAGGGTAATTACTGCATCATCGTTGTGTCATAAATAAATTAATTTATTTAAAGTCTAAAAATTATAAATAAAATATCATTATGTAAGAAATCGTTTTAGCTTTCTAATGAATATTTATAGTAGAATTTATCTTATGTATAACCCCATATTAAAAATGTTTTAGTTATTAAACTTTGATTTTAACTATTTTAACTATTCATTAAATAAAATAATATTAAATGTCATAATCTAATCCAAGTGGACCTAAATGGTCATATTATATTCATAAGGTTGTTTTTGGTCGAATTACACTTATCCAATAGAATTAGGACATGTGTTAGGGTAATAGTAATATCATATTTACCCTTAGTTACCCTATTTACTATTAACCGTGGTAAAAAAAGTAAAAAGTTACTATTCACCAAAAATTATTTTCATCTCATTGAACCACATTTTAGTCCTTGATATTAACCATGTCTGTCGGATTTTCGAAATTCCATTCACAGAAGCGGTAAAATTAAGTTTTATGCAAAATTCAGTTTTTAACCTACCACTTAGTGGTTTCACTATTCATCAAAAATTGAAAGTTTTCAGAAAAATGCCAAAATTTCATCCTAAGCTATATTTCATATTCCGAATTCAAAAATGAAGTCTATTTTACCAAATTCATAACATAGAAATTGCATTAATTAATTTTATAATTAAATCCCGCTGTTAAAACAAATAGTGTGTTTTTAAGAAACAATATCTATCAAAAGATTGACACTTGATTATGTCTGGTTTAAATGTGAAATTACATCCAATGACCAACATTGTATTAAATTGTAAAAATATATTCTAAATATACTTTAAAACAACTCAAATTAATAATTTATCACTATTAATTATTTTGATTAAAAAAGTTGTTTTTAATTATAATTTAGTAATTTTCACTATTCATCAGAATATGAAAGTTATCCGAAAAGTACCAAAATTTCACCTTAGGCTAAATTCGATACTCCGAATCCAAAAATGAAGTCCATTTTGAGAGCTAAAATTTCTAAAATTTTAAAAAGTGGTTATTATTATTCATAATGGCTAGTTTTAATAAAATTTTAATAGCATATCGTTGTTTCGTGAAACTCAGTATTACGTACTACACACGTTATCGAGGAAGGTTGCGATTGCGTGTAATGCAAGGCAAGTCAAGGATGCGTGTTGTGCAAGCTCCTTTTTGTGTTGCGTACAACACAAGACATTAGTGAAATTAAAAAGAATATTTTTCATAAAATCTTGGGTTGTTACATTCTACCCCCCTTAAAATGAATTTCGCCCTCGAAATTCGTCGGGGTTATAAATGGTTTACTATTCGAAAGTTTCTTTAATAGAAACCCACATCGTAAAAAGGAATACCAAAACCAATATTTTAAAACAAAAGTATGAAACTTAACGGTTACCCAAATAAACTAATCACTGGGTTTCCACATAGGTGAAAATATAGATATGGAAGAAAAATCTAACTATCATGTTCTGATGGAGAGTGGTAGAGAACATGGCTATGGAAAATCCAGTAATCACAAATCCATAAATTTGTGACGATCTATGGTACCATCTGATTCATCAGGTATAAGATCACTAGGACAACATTTTTGGTTTTCAAGATCATTTCCCTAAAGTTGAAAATTTGAATTAGAATAAATACTTACTTTATTTTGGTACAGTCTCACTATTGTTCGTGCCTTGAACAATTTCCACTTCATCTCTTAAATAAATGAAGTTGAATTTGTTATTCGTGAAGTGTTAGCAGATCATGTGATAGAATGACGGGTCATTCCATCTGTCTCAAACAAAAGGTTTGAAAAGTTTTAAGTTCATCTTATGGTTAGATTAATCGTATATGGTTCCAAAAATAAACTTATACTTCATATATCATACCGCTTAATAAAATAAAACTAGTTTCTACTAAACAGGGACTTCCTGTAGGTCAGTGGTAGGCGAGAAAGGCCAGTCGCACTTCGGTTGTGGGTTCGATTCCCACAGCCTTGTCTGAAGCGATGGGCTGTCGCCCGTCCTGCAGGTTGTCCTTTTTCTAAAACTACATCACTATAACATCCCATCAATAATATCGAAAAAAAAAATTCTATCCTTAAACAATACTAACTTATGTCCAACATAATCCATTCCAATCTTTAGGCTTATCCATAATACTGCAATCCACTCTCATAACATAGTGAAAACGATTACCAGAGATTTAATGCCATCGTCGATCCCCATATATCATAAGATATGTTTTTTTTGGTCCCATTCTAGACATTAAAAGTCCTTAATCATGTATTATCTTGAATACCTTAGTGAAAACATGAATGCAGTTAAAAGTTAACACCTTCCACATACCAAAATCCTCAAAATTCTATATACTCAAACCATGATATCACTTAGTCCTTATATCAATCATGAGCTCATGAATACAATCAAACATCTCATTATCTTCTTATCCTTTCATTATGCACTTATCATCTACTTTCCAAAAGTATCTGAATAACCTTTCATGGTTACTGGTACCATTCATCATACACTTTCAAAACTTAAGGAAAGACAACAGTGTAACAATCCTTAGATGTCTCCTTATTCCATGAGATTACTTATACAACATTACACATGATAAACATGTAATCATTCCACTACATTCTTAGACCATTGACCGAGCTTCAACATTTCTTTCATCTCACATATCATTTGTAGTTTCTTCATCGTCATCAACATAAATACTTCCCATACGACCATACTGATTCTCTTCATGAGACTTTCCCTTAGGGAATTGGTTTGAATAATGCCCGTACATTCCACATTTAAAACATTTAACCATTGTTGATGTTGTAGCAATACCATTATCCTCATCCATGTTGTTAAATGAACCTTTTCCTTTGCATTTACTTTCTTTGTGTCCTTCTTTTCCACACCCAAATCATCTTCCAGTTCCTTTGAAACATTCACCTTGATGCCTCTTCCCACATGATTTACATAGGGGAAATTGAACTTTCTTTCCTCTATGATCATCATGAAACTCCATCTTTCTCTTATTAGCCGAGTCAGGAAACTTACCAAATTTTACTTTATTGATCATATTATGAGATTGCTGATTCAGCATAATAATGATGTTTGGACATCCAAATCCCATTTCATTAGGAAGAATATCATTCCATTGTCCATCATATCCTCCATTATCGTGAATCATCTTGTTTCCAGCCATTTTCTAAAACCCAAAAAGAATAGTGTGAGAGGCAAAAATCATGCTAGGGAAAACAACCTAATAAAGGGGGAGTACCTTCAATATCTAACATCTTAGGTTCAATTCTATGATCGTTAGCGTAATTATAGTACTATAACCTATACATATACTTAACCTTAGAGACATCCCTAGACACACCTTAGAAATATCTCTAGGGATCTCACTAAAGTTCTCGCATCCTAGTTTCCAAAGGTTGACTAAGCCTTTCCTCTGATACCAACTGTAGAGACCCGAAGCCTGACGTACATGGACATTACATTACTTTTGCGGAATACTTGGTACATAACAAAAACACACACACAAGGATCGTAATAGTTTAGTGTCTTTGGAAACTCGGAACGTAAACTTCTAATCGTGGTGAAAGATATTCAAAATCTCCCATAAAGATCTTCCTTTTTTTTACCTAAAACCTTTCTTTATATCCTGGGGAAGAGAAAACATAAAAGGGTGAGCTCAAATGCTCAGTAAGGGTAAACAAAAGAAATATCAAACACATCATATACATAAGCACATAACTTTTGGAAATCATAACCTGCAAAAGAGATCATAATTTCATAACATGGGGTAAATCATGGAAGTGAAATGTAATCACAATAATCATAACTTAAAACATGAAACTTTGTGGCATTCACACATAATCATAGAGAATCATTTCTTGTTAGTCAAGACTCATTGCCAAGACTATCTTAGTGGACAAAGTCCCTTTCTGAATCGAGTAATCCTCGTTTCAGTCCTGTTTCACTGAATCGGTATAACCTACCATTCCAGCCATGTCTATCTCATGAGATATGAAATCTTTACCCAATGCATTGGAGGGAGATATAGGTCCCACCCATCTCTTAATGAATCCTTTCTTATGTGTGCCACAAAATCATAAATCATACATCATTGTATAACCCATGTAATAAAAATGGGATTCTTAAACAACATGACATCATAAAACCATTCATATAAGATAAAGGAATTCATAAACATAATTTCATCACAACATAGTCAAATCAATGTAAAAATATGGATAGAAACAGAACCCTTTATTATCTTATATGGAAAATAATTTTGATAAAACACTTGAATTGAATTCTTGAGGAAAATATCCTTTCTTCTTCAAAATCAATTTCTTTTCACAAAACATCATGCAATTTTAAAAGGAAGAGATTTTATTGAAAATAGTAATGAAATATTTTAGAGGAAGCTTCATGAAAATAAGGCTTTATAAAACAGTATAAATCCATTCATGCCGTATAAGTTAAAAAAAACATTCTTCGTACTTTTTTCGGAAAAGTCAAAAAGTACCTCGTACGAAAAACGAAAAAAGATTCCTTTCATATCCTTTACTAAAAACTCATAGAAGGGTAAAATTGGATTTAAACAATTGTAGGTGGATGGAAATAATATTACATATTGAGGGAACATGGATGTGGATGATAAAATACACCCCAGTAAATACATACGAATAAACAATCTCGGATAAAAATGAGATTGTGATATTTCCCTTACCTTAGGTCTGACTTGCTTTGTAAGTGTCCGAACCTCCTGTATAATGATTTAAATCATGTTATTGACTTATTCCAGATTCATATTCATTGTTATGATATCATATATGGTTCACTTATGACATTATATTACCCGTTCTTTTGTAAATTCCATGTTAAAGAAGCGTTTTGGGTAAAATCGTTTCATTTATCTTAGGTGTTTTGACTTGTTGTTCTTGACATCATTATTACTTATATCATGATTTACTTACTTCCAGAATATAAAATATGATTTATATATCATATATATTCAGTATATATATATATATAATAGATTGATAAATAAAATGAAAAACACCGTTCATGGAGACGGTAGTCCGTACGTACGCATGAACGCTGTTTTACTTTCCTTATTGTCTTGAAATGGAAGTAAGTAGATGACATACATATATATATATACATAAATCCAGTAGCTTTATAATGTCATATATTTCATTATTATTTCTTATATATACTTTATAATCATTCTTAAATGGTTAACATGGAGAATGAATCTCATCGTGTCGTGGAGACGGTAGTCCGTACGTACGCACGAGCGATGATATCATTTCCATAAATATTGAACTGAATTGGAGTGGATTATACAATATATCAGAATCAATATGATGTTGTAATAACTATGTATAGTTATTCTTTACACCATTATACCCATCCATGTAAAGTGGTGGTGGAAAATAGATTACACCACGGCGTGGAGACGGTATTCCGTACGTACGCACGCGCGGTGATTTCTTTTTCCGTAGGATGGATAGATGGTGAAATAGGGTTGTTTCATACTTATAATAACATATCGGTATATGAGTGATACTGATGTTATTACTTCATAATGAAACAACCTAATAAGAAGAAGTGGAAGAAGAAATAAAGATGAAAGAATTGGTAACGGTAATTACCTCTTCTTTGAAGCGCCTCTTTGAGACCTCCTCTTAGGGCACTAAAATTGGTCTTTGAGGAAGATCAGAACCTCTAGGATGTTTCTAGGGAAGTGGAGAAGAGATTTTGGCAGGGGTTGGTCGATCTTGAGAGCTCAAATTGGTGTGAGGAGGAGGGGGAGGAGGTGTCCTTTTATAGGGGAGGAGAGGGGCACCTTAGGAATATCTCAAAATATTATTTTATATTAAAGTCAAAATCGGTTTATAATGGTTCCAAAGGGTCTTATTTCGAAGCTAAAGTGGGGATGGGTCGAAATACTATCAACCAATAAGATTTAGACAAGTTTAGGGTATTATTTTAGCCTTATCAATTAGATTTAACTCTAAGTTAAATAATTTAACTTTTACCGTGTCTTTTTGTTTTCTTTCACTATATGGTTAATACACTTACTATAACATGCCAAACGAACCCCAAATTGTTTATTATTAATATATATATCCGTATCTAAGTCATTTGGCCGAACCTTAGATTTTTAGGAATAAAATAACAATTAATAATATAATATTTGATTTCAAAACTATTTTGTGTCAATTTTGACACTATTTGATATATGATTTTTGTGAAAGTCATAACAAAATTATATGTTCGAACCAAGTTGATTAAATCAACACTAATATATCATAGTAACCTATAAAATCAGTGGAATTCATAAAAAGTCTCAAATTACATTCATTTGAGCATTTATAACATCAATTATGTTAATATTTCTATAAAAGGGTAATTACTGCATCATCGTTGTGTCATAAATAAATTAAGTTATTTAAAGTCTAAAAATTATAAATAAAATATCATTATGTAGGAAATCGTTTTAGATTTCTAATGAATATTTATAGTAGAATTTATCTTATGTATAACCCCATATTAAAAATGTTTTAGTTATTAAACTTTGATTTTAACTATTTTAACTATTCATTAAATAAAATAATATTAAATGTCATAATCTAATCCAAGTGGACCTAAATGGTCATATTATATTCATAAGGTTGTTTTTGGTCGAATTAAACTTATCCAATAGAATTAGGACATGTGTTAGGGTAATAGTAATATCATATTTACCCTTAGTTACCCTATTTACTATTAACCGTGGTAAAAAAAGTAAAAAGTTACTATTCACCAAAAATTATTTTCATCTCATTGAACCACATTTTAGTCCTTGATATTAACCATGTCTGTCGGATTTTCGAAATTCCATTCACAGAAGCGGTAAAATTAAGTTTTATGCAAAATTCAGTTTTTAACCTACCACTTAGTGGTTTCACTATTCATCAAAAATTGAAAGTTTTCAGAAAAATGCCAAAATTTCATCCTAAGCTATATTTCATATTCCGAATTCAAAAATGAAGTCTATTTTACCAAATTCATAACATAGAAATTGCATTAATTAATTTTATAATTAAATCCCGCTGTTAAAACAAATAGTGTGTTTTTAAGAAACAATATCTATCAAAAGATTGACACTTGATTATGTCTGGTTTAAATGTGAAATTACATCCAATGACCAACATTGTATTAAATTGTAAAAATATATTCTAAATATACTTTAAAACAACTCAAATTAATAATTTATCACTATTAATTATTTTGATTAAAAAAAGTTGTTTTTAATTATAATTTAGTAATTTTCACTATTCATCAGAATATGAAAGTTATCCGAAAAGTACCAAAATTTCACCTTAGGCTAAATTCGATACTCCGAATCCAAAAATGAAGTCCATTTTGAGAGCTAAAATTTCTAAAATTTTAAAAAGTGGTTATTATTATTCATAACGGCTAGTTTTAATAAAATTTTAATAGCATATCGTTGTTTCGTGAAACTCAGTATTACGTACTACACACGTTATCGAGGAAGGTTGCGATTGCGTGTAATGCAAGGCAAGTCAAGGATGCGTGTTGTGCAAGCTCCTTTTTGTGTTGCGTATAACACAAGACATTAGTGAAATTAAAAAGAATATTTTTCATAAAATCTTGGGTTGTTACATTAATGAGACTGAATGGAATAACCAGATACTCTTATAGAGTATACCTACAATTAAAGGTTGTATGAGGTATTTCTGTAGGACGAACACACACCTTGTGATATTTGGACATCAAATAGATCTTCGAGAACAATCGACCTCCTTGAAGCTAATCAAACACGTCATCTATCTGTGGAAAGGGATATCAGGTTTTAACTATCAATTGGTTCATTTTACAATAATACATGCATATCTTAAGAGTCACATACACCTTTTTAACAAAAAGGACCAGCTAACCCCATAGATAAGTACTGGGTTGAATAATCCACTTCACCTCAAAATCCTGTAGCTGCCTCTTGAGCTCATGATGCTCTATCGTAGCCATCATGTAATGAGTAATGGATACTAATACAACTATTGGAACTAGATCCATGGACATATCTGACTCTCTCTCATGAGGTAAACCAGAAACGTCATTGTAAAACACATCCTTGAAGTGCTCAATAATTATAGGAAAGTCTTCTTGATTAAATCCCTAATCATCTAGAAATAAACAAGTGATATAGGCTATTATCATGCATGACACACGATGATCTGGTCCATATCGACTCTCCTAGAATTCCCATTCACCCTTGTGAGTAAACACTGTACCCTATAGTGATGTAAAAGACACCCTCTGGTGATAATAATCAAAGTAAGCTTAATAAAATACTAACTAATCCATCCTAAGAGTGATGTCAAACCCTATCCTCTTGAGGACATGGTGATTCTAGATTTAGTGACACCCACCAACATCAAGGGACCCTCCATACACTGGTTCACATCACCAATTCTGATTCCCAATGGCGTTTCTAGAATCATACCACCCTCATAATGAAAAAAACAATACCAAGGCTTTTAACCACTAGTAAAAATACAAAGTTATGAAATTCACAAGTATGAAAGAGAGTAGGTGAAATAGTAGAAGCTACTAATATCATACCCCTCAACATATATGGTCTGACGCCCTGCTCCTTAGTGGTAGGTTTTACAAAAAAAGAACCAGTCTATACCATAGCCTTGTTATACAACCTCACTTCCTGGAGTAGATCCACTCTAATGTCTTGGTGTAACTGGAATCTAGGTGCCTCTGCCGTGACCAACACTACCTCAGCTTGACCGGACAACACTGCTCCAACTTCCTTACTAACACAGAGCTAAGGAACCATCTCTTGAACCAGATGTTGGAGATGACCCCTACCACTCACAACTGGAGGGAAGGTCCTGCAAAACTGTTGCATGTGCCCCATCATGCCCAAAGTTCGACACTCCATTGGGTTACAGTATCACTAATTGTTTATATGGCGTCACCTACAACACTGATGATAAAACACCAAGATGATAGCCCTCACAACTTAATTATAATTCACCTCGAGGGAAGATTCGAAACAATGATTCCTCATGAATACATATATCCTCTGGCTCAAGAAAAATCTCTCCCCTGGTCTATACCCCCATATTGCATCAGGTTTCGCTCTATAATAAGAACCTGATTTATAATCTCATTGAGAGAAGCCAATCTAAACACATTTACCTGATATTTGATAGTATTTTTGCAACCATCCTCGAAGTGTCTCACTATAGACAACTCATCAGAAAGGTATATCATAGAAAAATGCTGAAAATATAAAGAGAGTGTTGAATACTCTATAACCATCATCACACCCTACTCCAGATACATGAACTCACTAGCATGTTATGCCCGTAGAGTCTCGAGGAAAAAATAGTTAAAGAAGCAGGTTTGGAAATCAACACAACCCATATCTCAGAGCCATTCATCCTAGTTCAGAACATCCCACCAGTGCTTTACTTATCAATGTAGTATATAAGTAGAAAGCTTGACCCTCCTCTTAGGAGGTGTATCTAGATTCTCAAAGATCACTAATGTGGTCTCATGCCACAACTCTGTAGCATGTATACTACCATACCTTGAAAATGTGGGAGTATTATACTTCTGGAACAACCATTTTAGCTCAACCATAGTCAAGGAAGGATATGGTGTCCCCTTTAAAGTTTTCATATAAGAAAACCCATCATTGAACTGTACCTCAGCACCAGTTTCCAGAACAACCTCCGGCGTCATGTCTAGCATGAAAGGAGGATCACCCAGTATCCCATGGCCCACCACCTCTAGAGTATGGCAATCACCTCCCTCTCAACATACCCTTATAATTCATTATGATGGAATCTCTCTACTATTCCAAAAACATGACTTAGACAAGAAATATATCAATTTTTGTAGCTCAAAAAGCATAGGATAGGTCAAAACCTTCCTAAAAACCATGTCAACCCATAACCTACTCTTAAATCCATGTCTGGATATGGAACAACCACCAAAACCACTAAACACTCTGCATATTTCCCACTCAAAATATGGTTCTAGGTTAGGTCCCTATTCACCCTTTTAAGTTTTCATTTATTTTTCACATTCAATTATCCAGGAATTTTAACCAATGATTTAAAAAATTTGAATCCATGAGGTACTATAACACCTCATGAACTAAAAAATTAGTTCCCATTCAACCCAAACATATCAAATTGACTTTAAAAATAATATTTCATTGGTGGATAATTTACCAATTCATAAGGTGTCATACTCCTTTAAAATTTAATGATGAAGATACTCCTATATTCACAAAATCAATACTATCACAAAAAAAGAACAACTATCATAACATATATCACAATATCATGAAATAAGTATTTCATCATAAATGGCATGGAATAATTAATGGCATGCAATTTCTAACAAGTTATGATATGACACATGAGATGGAATACCCTCATATCGTTGGGTTTCAATAGAAATAGAACCCACAATTACATTAATAGTAATAACATAACTCAAGTGTGTCACCCAAAAATGAAATCAAATCAACTATAATAGTCAAAATCTAATAAAACACATTTCATTCAAGGAAATTTGGATTTTCCCTATACGTGGGGTAACTAATATTGGGTATAAAATATTACCAAATTCCATTTCCTTCCTATCCTAATCTATCAGTGCCAAAAAATAAGTTAAATATAAAATAATGCTCTGATACCACTTTGTAATGTCCCAGACCGGGAAGCCACTAAACAGTGCCCCGAGCCTGGTTGGCTACGTGGCATCAAGTTCATCTACCCAAACACCAGAGCTTTCCTATAAGAACCAAAGTTTTTACTCAGATAAGAATCCTTTATTTTACCGTCTAAATAATTATTTTGAACCTAATATGAATGTCTAGTGGGTTAGTAAATATTATGAGGGTGTTTGGGGCTTGGTCGGATCTCAAAACCCATCTTTTTCGGAAAAGCAGGCTTGGTGCACAGTTTAGAGTAAACCATGAAGGAATTGTACTTGGTTTGGTAAACCATGTGGATTTTATTTTTCCAGACAGAGCTACCTTTCTCTGTTGGTTCATGGCTATACGACTTAATCAAGCGAATGCCCCTTTTTTCAAAGGACTTGTGCATGGCTTGCGCATGGTTTGATCAAACTGTGTAGAGGATGTTATTTCGGGCCAAACCATATCGTACGGTTTTCACATGGCTAGAAAAACCGTACAGAGGCTAAAATATTAAGAAAAATGTCTAAATGCCCTTAATTATCTATTAACTCCCCTATTCTTCCCCAACTCATAACCTAGAGGGTTTCCCCTCATTTTCACCCATTTGGAGCTTTTTGAAGGACAAGGCTATGTATTGATAGATCTCCTTAGTCCTACTTTCGATCGAGCTTCCGTTGAGGATGTTGGATGTGCAACAATATGTAATCAAGCACTTTTTATCCATTCTTCTTCTCTCTTTCTCTCGAACTTGATCTTTTCATGTGAGTGTTTTCACCTTTTCTTAGATCTACTCTGATCCGAGGAAAATCAAGGGACGATACAAGAGGAGGAGAGTCGTACAAGCCTAAGGTGGGTGGTCTTTAACTCATCCCTAAAGTTCATTTTTTTTGAATTTTTGTTTGGGGCCCACTGATTTCATCGGGGAACATTTCTTAAATATACATGATATGATTATACTTGTTAGAATCATATGGTTATGATCTTTCTAAATATGTGATTAGATGTTGGTGGTTGCACCGAAAACTCAATCCACCCCATGTCGATGGTTATTACATATTTGGGTTTTAGTGTTTTGGCATGTTTGAGCCACTATTAGGGTGTGTCATCTCTTGACCTTACTAAAGGTGAGGCTTCCTATATTAAATGGATTATTGGTAATGATAATTGAATACTGGAATGTAGCATGTATTCTCACCACTTGACTTTCCTAAGGTATATGCTTCAAATTGATTATTAAATGTGAAATGTGAAATGAAAAGTTGACTAAGTATATAACTTAGACTTATCAATTGAGATAAAATAAAGGATACATGTTCATATCACCCGTTACATATTTATGGAAGTCAGTGGACTGAACCTATATAATTTAATATTCATTAATGGTTAATTAAGACTTGATTAAATGGATTCAATGATTACTTTTCCAATCCAATGTAATAGATGACATGGACTAAACCTAATAAATGATTACGTGATTTACAATATCAAATAGGAATGGAATGACTCGAGATTGCCTTGGATTCGGATAGGAGAATACCTTAGGACTTAAAAACCCCATTACAATTCAAGGATGAATTTTTCTTAGGTTGACACTCACCTAGACTCTAGTTATTTTCTATTCCTTAGATTCCCGTTATACTATCATAGGGTCCTTTACATTATTACCTGATACCTCAGATAAATTCCTTAGATTCAACATTGACTATTTGATTCCATGGTGAAAGCCCATAGGTCACTGTCCTTGCTTAGCCCCATTTTACCTTGGTCGATCACCTTGGACTCGGTAGGAACCTTATGGTGTAGTGAATGAGATTATGATATTTGGATTAAACTATTAACCCTTAGCTAGACTCAGAAACTACTGAGTTATCATTTAATGAGATCTACATTTCCTTGGTTATTACCCTGGAACTACCTCACATGATATCATTTTCAGGATGCCTTGTTACATGTTGGAACCTTCACTACATATACTATCACGAGGTGATGTCAGTGTTGGCTATGCCCCACGTGACCTGTCAACATTAAATGGAAATTACATAATTAGTGATCTAGTTACATGTTCAGACACCAGTCGAGGGATGAAGCAAGTACTTGGGTATTTAGTTATATTGTACTATTTTCTTTAATATATATATGCATGCACACTCACAAATATATTCCATTACACGGGCCTGATGTTATATACACCATTGGTGGTGGCCCACATAGATTTATCTCACACATTATTTGGGTGTCGTTTGGTGCCCATAGTTTATTACATGACTGCAGGTATTGATAAATAGAAGAATATAGCTTTGAGCACTTGATTTATTTCTGATAGGATGGAGCTTGATAGCAGATGACCTAGTTGGATCTCGGGATTCTTGGTGTAGTATTTGTTTTCTTTTACTTTTTTGAATATGTTATGTTTATTATCTTGTATCCATGTTCTTTATTGCTTTTTAGTGACATGAAATTACATCATCATTATTCAAATTGATACAGTCCTTCTTATTATCGTTTATCTATTACATCAGTTTTCTTCCACTATTTATAGATATTGCTTCTATTGTTTACTATCTATTTATATTCCTTCCACTTTTCTACACTCTAATAATGATGGAATAGTCTCCCCGTTAACACATGATCGGGCCTCACTGTTAGTTGTCATCCTTTGGCATTCTGGGAGATGCACTTGAGGCCATATGGCCCACTGGGCTCGGGGCACCCTTTATGTGGCATCTGGGTTTGGGACGTCACAAAGTGGTATCAGAGCTAGTTCCTTTTCATGCCTTACTATTTAGAGACAACAGATTGTAGAATAAAAATGCTTAAGAATTGGTCATAAGCTGTTCTAGGTTATTGTGAAGCCATATTTGGTGTAAAAACAAAGTTTCCTAAATTATAACTATTGCTATGCTTTTTCCTATTACAATTGATGTTATTTCACCATTGGGTGATGCACATGTTGTGTGGTGTTGTCGATTATTACTCTGGTTGAGGATGTTTTTCATCCTTGGACCAATGATATGAGGGTAAGGAGCATTGTTACTTGAATCATTATAGGGAACTATAATTCACAATTCATTCATACTTCCATGACATGTATGTGCATTTCACTACTTTTTTTCTTGATATGCGTGTGATTGTTGAGTAATGGTGTGATAGTTTGGTTGTACTTGTATTAATTTGGATGTAATTGAGTGATTTCCTATCTAAATTAATGATGACTATGGCCCCTTGATTATCCAATGAATTATGAAAATATTTATTGTTAATAATAAAATAATCATGTGTTTTATTATTCATTAACACCATTTTAGTTCATTTTACACTTAGAACATTGATTCACATTATATTTGTAATTCCCTTTTAAAATGCACTATTACATTGTACATTTTTTAACACATACTAAAATAAAAAACGGTATTGATTTTGTTTTAATATTTTATTTTCCAGTTTCTCATTACATTTGGAAAAATTCATACTTTTTTGAGTATTGGATGATTCAAATTAGAAGACCACCAAATGGGCTTTCATGAAAACACATTCTGGGAAAAGTAAACTGGACATCATCCCAATAATAAGACTATATAGGCCAAGATCCAAGCCCAAGGATTCTGAACATTTAACAGAAGATATAGGACATCATGTGGAATATTTCATTAAATATTTTCCAAAGCTAATTTGTATGTTTTAGTAGAGTTACAGGAGGCCCAATTAAGAGATAATATTATGGGCCAGATTTTGTGGCTCATAAAAACATCCCACCATTTTACTCATATCTCGTAAAAAATAAACCCATTTAGGTTTAAACTTTACATACTATTAGGGTACATATGTAAATTCATTTTATAATTATATGTATTACTTTAATTCTTCCATATAGAATCTCATCTAGGCGCTTCTGTTTAGTTTATGCAAGCTGGCTGCCACCTCGGGTCAAGAGTGAAAAAGTCTAAGTTCCACAAGCTTTCCAACACCCTAAGCCTACCATACTAAAGTGGGATGACTTTAACTATTGTAGGATCGACCCAAGGATCTAAAAATGCCTATTTAAGGCAGTGTTTTGGGATTATTTATTAATATTTGGTTCTTTCTTTCATTGTAATGTTAAGACACAATTTTGTTATCTCAAGTGTGTCTTTCACATGCAAGTTTTTCTAATTCATCTTAGTTTCTTATTAAGAGTTCTTATTATCATTTTATTTTGTTCTTATTAATATAATTTTGATACATATTTCCCAATCTGTTAATTTATTCACACCAAACCTTGTGAAATTATCACACAACGGTGGAGTGATTGTTATTTCATTGCCTTTTTTTGCTTCTCCATTTCCTCCCTCATAAGTCTACTTCTCGATTCCATTTAAACCATATAATCAATGGAGGGATAACCCACTTATGGTTTTATCCAAGGTAGTATCAAGTTGTTGGATTGGATTTTATTTATCACCCCATTAATGTCTAATCACTTCTTTTAATTGAGATTTTTATTTGATTATTTTAAAAATATATTCATCCTTGTTGAATTTTAAGGCCACATAATTTAAGTCATAATACGAACCTTTACCTTGGAGTGCTCATAAATTTGATCCTATAAGTGTATAGGTGATTAGTATTATTTAGTGTTGGTATTAATATAGTAAGTGTTGAAGTTTTTTGATCTTCTTGAATAAACCCATCTCGAAAAGAAGAAATTGAAACCGTTAAAAAAAGAATTTAATCCAATCCACCCTGAGAGATAACCTAGGATTAACTTATTATCTTAATTTGAATTAATTTAGATCTGTTAGTGATACTTTAAATCTATATAAATTCAACCCAAAGTTGGAAACATCATAGCCAAAAATAATCCATATAATGTACGTGTCTGTAGGTTACTTCTTATGTCTATGAGGATTTGACAATCCAAGATAAACTACAAGCGACCACTTAACCCTAAAAACATGGGTAAATTTGGACGAGACCAAATTTTGGTGTCATTGCAGTGGACACAAGTAATTCATATAAACACCCATTATATTCTCCCCCATTTATTTTATTCTCATCCAAATTCTATTATCTTTTCCCTTTCTCTTTTTTTATTTTGGTGCAAGTCCGCCTATACTCGTGACCAATCAAATCGTATAGTTAGGGTGGATAGTCCTGGGGTTGGGGAGTCAATTACACCAAGGGAATTCTTTACATTAGATCCTAATCTTACTAATATTCCAGATTAATAAATTAATCCCATTTCAATGGAAGGTCTTCAAAGAAACTAACTAGTAAACCCGAGCAGGAACCAAAATGGAAATCCAAATGAGGCAGCCCCAAACATGGGAAATGCAGTCGATCGAACCATGAATAACTACCTCACAACTACCTGGACCAATACCCCCTCATGAATTATACGCAATTCCCTATGAGATACTGACAACATCTTAAAATCACATGTCCTAAACCACCTTCCCACATTCCTTTGAATGGAGTCTGAGATAACCTATCGTCACGTCAAGGATTTCAATGAAATTGTAGAAACCTTGTGTCCCCCACATAAACTAGAATTATCTAAGATCAATCTATTTCGTTTTTCATTAAAGGATCGAGGTTAAAATTGGATAAAAAATTTGAGACCATCATCCATCAACTCTTGGGACCAATTACAAAGATAATTCTACAAAAAATACTTTCCCCACCACAAAACAATTGCACTTAAAAAGAGCATCCAATTTTTTTTTGAAAAAGAGGGAGAGTAAATCTATGGATCATGGGAGGGGTTCAAAGACACCATAAAAGTGGTTCCACACCATGGTTTTTCTATTCCAAAAAAAGTGGTAATTTTCTATGAAGGGTTATTCCCAAGGAACAAACAATTCATTGACATGATGTGTAATGGGACTTTTAAAAACAAAGCCCCAAATGATGCTTACCAGTATCTAGAAATCATTTCCGAACAAAACCAAACATGGGGTCACCTTACTATGAGAAACCACCAAAATATGGTGGAATTCACACATTTAGGGAGGAGGAAAGCCTCTGGGTGAAACTTGTTGCAGTCACTAGGAAGGTCGAGGAGATTGATCTTAGGAAGGTTAATGAAATTCAAATTGTAGATCCTGTTTGCACAATTTATGAAAAATATGACCACAGCACCAAAAACTACCTAACCATCCCTTCCATTAAAGATGTTATTCTAGGAGGACCACCTACTGAAGTCAATGCCCTAAACTTTAAAAAACCCCAATACCAAAACACATTCAACACAAGGTATGATGACCACCCAGGATTTCGCTGGATAGATAACCAACAACCTACCCAACCATAAGGACCAAAACCATACCCTACACAAAATTTCCAAAACCATAACTAGTTTCAACCATGACCAGTCGAATACCACCACCCTCATGTCCAATACCAACAACCCATCCATCAACCCATGCAACAACCAATCCAACAACCAAAGTATCCTCCTGGGATAAACCAACCTACACAAGCCCCTACTCAATTTTTCCCTCTTACAATCCTTGAGAAGTTGTGTAAACAAATGGAGAAAATGAACTCAGAAGCCTCATCCCTTAAACATGAAATAAAAACCATTAAAACTGGGAAGGCATAAATGCCTAATCAGGTGGTACCATCCTCAACATTAAGGGGAGAATCCAGTTACACACAAACCTCTCAGGAACAACTCAAAGTAGTGACTATTTTATGAAGTGGTAAATCCATTGAGAAACCTGAACAAGCCATTACAAAACCATTAAAATCTTCAACAACGCATTAAAATGATGGAGAACCACCCACAGATTCTAAAAACTGCAATGAGTATGTGAAGGAACTACAACCACACCAAACAATCAAACAACCCACTCCCTTCCCTCAACACATAAGAGGAAAAACTAAACAAAAATTGAATGAAACATTGATGGAAATATTCTCTGAGGTTAATTTGAACATTAAACTTCTCGATGAAATCCAAATCATGCCATCATAATCAATGTACCTTAAGTACTTGTGAAATTTTAAAAAGAAATTTTCACATAAAACCCAAGTCCTTTTAGCTGCTAATGTGAGTACCACCATTCAAGGGACCATTCCTCCAAAGTTAAAAGATCCAAGATGTCCATGCATCAATGTTGAGATAGAAGAGAACAAAGTTGACAAAGCCCTTTGTGATCTGGGAACTAGTGTGAACCTCATTCCTTATTACATGTATTGTCAGTTAGGGCTCGAAGAACTCTAACCCACATATTTCACTCTTCAACTTGCTGATCGTAGTGTTTAAGTTCATAAGGGAATCTTAGAGAATATTTTGGTGAATGTTAAAAATTTCATTTACCCAGATGGATTTGTCCTTGAAAATGACCCATGCTTAGGTACTTGGGAGAAAACCCCCATCATCCTTGTTTTTCCCTTCCATGCAACAATCAACTCTGTTATCCTAGTCCAAAATGGGAACATAACCATCACCTTTGGAAACATGAGTCTTGACTTGAACATATACAATGAAAACTCTAAAATTGGGGCTGATGGAGAGATCCATGAGGTTAATGTTATTGCTAGTTTTGATAGTGAACTCAAGGAACATCAAGGAATTACTGATTGATGTTTAATTCAAGAAGAGATTGATTTTCTTTGTTCAGATGAGGGAAATTTGTCTCCTTAGGTTGAATATCTTTTAGATAGATTTATTGATGATTTTCTAGATTCAAAAATCAATCATACCATGGGTGAAATCAATAAAATTGAGTCCATACCCATTCATGAAAATACTCTAGATAATTTAGTGGATGAAAATTCTATTCACAAGGAACCCATTTTGTGAAAAAATTTTAACAAAGAAACTGAGTTCATTACAATGTCTCATCATTTCTTGGAAAATGATAACCAATATGATCTAGAATTTAAGGTCTTAGCTTCATCACTAAACTATGTGTTCTTAGGGGAAAATCGAGCCTTTCCTATTGAAATTTCATCCTCTCTTGAATCCAATCAAGAGATGATTCTTCTGGATGGTCTAAGAAAGCATAAGAATGTGATTGGATGGACCCTTTCTGATAGTACTGGGATTATCCCAGTCATTAGAACTCATAGTATTGTTCTTGAATCTGAATCCAACCCATGTATTCAACCTCAGCAGATACTCAATACGAACTTTATGGATGTGGTAAGGAAAGAACTTCTTAATTTATTGAAAGTGGGTATCATCTACCTCATAGCTGAGAGTGAGTGGGTAAGCCCAATTCAAGTTTTCCTAAAGAAATATGGAATTAATGTGATCACCAATGAGGATAGTGACCTTCTACCCACAAGGGTCAGAAGTGGATGAAGAGTCTGTATTGATTATAGGAAGCTCGTCTCATGTACCAAGAAATACCATTTACCCTTTCCCTTTATTGATCAAGTCCTTGATCAAGTGGCAGGTCATCAATTTTATTTCTTCCTAGATGGATTATCACGATATAATCAAATCAAGGTCTCCATAATGGATCAAGGAAAAACAACCTTCACTTGTCCATTTGGAACTTTTTCCTTCCAGTGCATGCCCTTTGGGTTATGTAATTCCCCTGGTTACTTCCAGAGGTACATTATGGGAATCTTCTTGGACATGATGGGGGTTGTTTAGAGGTCTTCATGGATGACTTCTTCATCTTCGTGGATACTTTTAAGGGATTCCTTATGAATGTTGAAAGGGTTTTGTCAATATGAGAGGATAAGAATCTCATCCTAAATTGGGAAAAATTACATTTCATGATAAATGAAGGAATTTTTTAAGCCATATGGTATCAGGTAGAGGGATTGAGGTTGATAATTATAAGGTCGACATCATTTGTCACCTTCCCTATCCTAAAACTGTTAAGGAAGTGAGGTCCTTCTAAGGACATGTTGGTTTCTATAGAAGGTTAATTAGGAATTTTAGGGCTATTTCTCAACCAACTTGTGCTCTATTGGTGAAATATGATCCATTTTTATGGACAAAAAGCTGTGAGGAATCATTATCTACACTCAAGTCATCTCTTATCTCTCCAATTATCATGAAATATCCAAATTGGAAACTTCCTTTTGAACTCATGTGTGATTCTAGTGACTATTCTGTATGAGAAATATTAGGAAAATGGTGTGAGAAAAATCCATCTGTCATTGCTTATACAAGAAAATATTTAAATGATGTAAAAATCAACTAAACCACTACTGAGAAATATTTTTTTGCTGCTATCTTTTCCTTAGAGAAATTCAGGTCTTATCTCTTAGGATCACCCATCATTGCCTTCACTGACCATTCAGCCCTAAAATACCTTTTCCAAAAACAAGATTCCAAGGCTAGATTTATTAGGTGGTTCCTTATTATTCATGAGTTATATTTAACCATTAAGGATAAAGAGGGTGTTCAAAATGTTGTAGTTGATCACCTCTCTATGATGGAATTCAAAGACAATTCACATCACCTTTCTGTGTCTGATTCATTTCCCGATGAGCACCTCTATTCTGTGAGTGATTTCCCATGGTATGCTGATATAGAAAACCATTTGGTGATGGGTGACATTCCAAAATTCCAGGGGACCCAAGCTAAGATTAAATTAATTTTTGATTTTAAACACTATGTGTATGATGATCCTTACCTCTTCAAGTTTTGTCTTGATCAAATCATTAAGAGATGTGTTCTTGTGTATGAGAAAGAGTATGTTCTAAAATTTTGTCATGGAGAGGCATGTGGAGGCCACTTTTCTAAAAATAAAACCACTGCAAAGGTCCTCCAAATTGGTGTCTACTGGACTAACCTCACTTAGGATTACTTTCAATTCTGGAAAATTTGTCCTCAGTGTCAATAATTAGGATCCATTACTAAAAGGAATCAAATACCTATCACTCCCTTTTTGGTCGTTGAAATATTTTATTATTGGGGAATTGATTTCATGGGACCCTTACCAAACTCTAGGGGATACCTCTACATCATCTTAGCTATTAATTATGTCTAAAATGGGTTGAGGCCATTCCCACTATGTCCAATGACCATCATGTTGTGATCCTATTTTTGAAAGAGCACATATTTTCTTGATTTGGAATTCCTAGGGCTATAATTAGTGATCAAGGAACCAATCTCTACAAATTCCAATTATCTTAACTTATATATAGGTTTGGGATTTCTCGCAATGTTTCTACTGCCTACCATCCTCAAACCAATGGTTAAGTTGAGTTAGCGAATAGGGAGATTAAGGAAATTCTTGAAAAAACTGTCAATCCCTCTAGGAAAGATTGGTCCAAGAAACTCTTGGATTCTTTTTGGGCATATCATAAAGCATAAAAAACCAACCTAGTAATTTCACTATATAGGTTTTTTATGTAAAATCATTCCATATACCTTTTTAAATTGAGCATAAGGCATTTTGGGAAATCAAAAAAATGAATTTTGACATTTCTTTGGCTGAAGAAAAGAGGAAATTAGATCTTAATGAACTTGAGGAACATATGATGGAGGCTTATGAAAATTTAAGGATAAATAAATCTAGAGTTCAAGCCTATCAATCTAGGAATATCAAAGTTAAACACTTTGAATTGGTAAAATTCATGATCTTTTATAGTTTGAAACATAATTTACACCTAAAATAGTTATGGTCTAGATTGTGAGGTCTATTCATAGTGCATCATGTCTACCCCCATGGGGCAGTAGAGATTCAGGATCCCAAAAGTGGTTACATTCTCAAGGTCAATTGTCATAGGTTAAAACCATTCATTGAATCATTCAATAAACAAGAAAAAAAGGTTGAGTTAACTGATCCAAATTATAAACCAGGATAAAATTGATAGATTTAGGATCCATGTAGGGCTAATGACGTTAAAAAAAAGCACTGCATGGGAGGAAAATCGTGGTTTTCATGTTTCCAATATTCATGAATGATATTTATTTTTCGAATATTATTAATGAATCATTTTTATATTTAAATAAAATTAGACAGTTGAATTGTTCTTCTATTATGAGTATGGTTGGGTATGAAAGGGGAGCGCCAAATTCATCTGTGTCACATGGTGTGATATTTGAGTAATACCTTACCCAGAAATTTTAAAATAAGACAATGTATCATTATTTTATTTTTATATGTTTGTAGGTTAAAATAAAAATATAAAAAACAATAATAATTTAAAAAAGGACACGTCGTAAGTCATGGGGAAAACCCTGTCATAACCGATGAAGCCACAGGGGACTCGAACCTGGGACCAAAGGGAGACATGGGCGCATGGTTTCCACTGACCTATATCTTATAGTGCTTCCTTATTCTATAATTTTTTTATATATACTTATATTTGACTTATATATATATATATATTATTTTCTTTCTTTCTATGTGATACTTGTATTGGTCTTCGGTATGCTAAAATAAATTGTTATGGTTTTGTGTCTTTGTCTATTTTTAATTGAGGGATCCTCTTTGGGTTTCCATGGTTTCTAATTTACTTTTTGAGTGAGAATCCGAGGCTATAGAGGTCAAATATTTTTATATGTAAATCCACTATATCCATAACTTCCACAATTTTCAACCATATTCCACTGGGATTACATGAGTAGCATGGAGATCAAAATAATAATTAGGAGCCTTGTGTACTTTAACTTCAAAAACCAAGTGACTTTGTTCCATGTTTATTTATTCAAATTCCTTTTAGAAATCCTCACTTCTACCTATACCACCTTCTAAATTTTCTTTTTGTTAAACACTAGGGAAAGTGTTATTTTATGTTTGGGGGAGATGAAATAAAAAATATTCTTTTGTGTGAAAAAAATGTTTCGAAAAAAGTGTGACTTAATGGAAGGAAAAGTTCCTTTAACCTTGAACATGATAATACACATTTTACACTTTTAAATTGAATATAAAATAATTTAGCATTACATGATTCTGATTTTAATCCATGTATATTTCATGAGTATAGATTTTGGAAAGTGTGCATCTCTGATGTGATATTTAATTGTTTATATTTTCATCCAAATTAATAAAAATAATCACAATTCATGTCTTTTGGATAGTGGGTTATTAGTTGATTTCATGGGGTCCCCCAAATAAATAGCATAAGTTTGGTGATCATTTTAGTTTTAATATGAGTATTCAGAAACAAATAAAAAATAAATAAATAAAAATAATAAATTTGCGTGTATTGTAATGAAATGACCTAATGTGTGGCTTTAGACACTTGGGGATCATGACTCTATAGTTGTTTGGCCTAGAGTTAGTAATTTTATCTCTATTTGTGGTAATTTTATTTTTTTTATTTTCTTAACTCGAGATGATGCTGTAGTATGTGGGCTTCACTTGGTTCCCTAAGGTATTTGAGACTGGGAGTCATTGGAAAAGTCTCGCTACATGGGTTGACATTTTTTAGTTCAATTTCAATTACCATGGAAATAATGCCAAAAAATTGAATAATCCTTCTAATATTGAAATGTGATTCCACCTAGAACTTCCATCATTTCCCCCTTGAATAAAGATGAACCCCCATGTCTATTGTGATACAAAACACATCCTCATGCTTAATTTATATTGGATGAAATATGTTGATGAATTTGAACAAATGAATGAGATTAGGATTGAGATAATATTATGAAACTATCTTGTGTTAAAATATTTTGAAAGGTTTCATTATTGTTTGGTATAAGGGTTTTTTGGTTATCCGTGTGTATTAAAATGTTTTTGGAAAATGGAATTCTAAATTCACATTTTTGAAATATATTTTTCTCAGGACTAGAAAAACTCAAGTTGAGGGTGTGATTAGCCACTGAATGATGATAATATTCATTGTTAATGTATAAAATATTCATGTGATTTATTATTCATAAACACCATTTTAGTGCATTTTACAGTTTGAACATTGATTCACATTGTGTTTGTAATTCCCTCTTAAAATACACTATTACATAGTACATTTTTGAACACACCCTAAAATAAAAAATGGTATTGATTTTATTTTCATATTAAATTTCCAAGTTTCTAATTACATTGGGAAAGATTCATACTTTTGGAGTATTGGTATATTTACATTGGAAGACCACCAAAATGGGATTTCATGGAAACACATTCTGAGAAAAGTAAACTGGACAACATCCCAATTATAGGACTATATTTTCCAGGATCCAAGCACAATTATTATAAAATTTTAACTAAAGATATAGGGAATCATGGGGAACATTTCATTAAGTAGTTTAAAAAGATAATTTAGATGTTTTAATGGTGTTATAGGTGTCCCAATTTGGACATAAAATTATGGTCCAGATTCTGCACCGCATAAAAATATCCCACCATTTTACACATATCTCATAAATGATAACCTAATTTTAGATGAAAATTTATAGACGATTAGGGGAAATAAAAATATCCATTTTTCTTCTTCTATGTCCCACTCTAGTTTTTCAATATAGATGCTCATTTAGGCACTTCTGTTTAGTGGATGCAAGCTGACTGCCACCTCAGGTCAAGAGTGGGAAATTCTATGTTCCATAAGCTTTCCACCATCCTAAGCCTACCATACTCAAGTGAGATGATTTTAACTATTGGAGGATTGACCCAAGACTCCTAAAATTAATATTTAAGGTTGTGTTGTTAGAGTATTTATTAATATTTGGTGCTTTATTTCATTGTAATGTTATGCTGCAATATTATTGTCTCAAGTTTTTCTTTCAATGTAAGTTTTTCTAATTTATCTTCTTTTCTTAATTAAAGTTATTCTTATCCTTTTATTCTATTCTTCTTCATATCACGTTGATACCATTGTATGAATGTTTTACTTTATTCACACTAAACCTTGTGAAATTATCACACAACGGTGGAGTGATCGTTATTTCATTGTATTTTTTTACCTCTCCATTTCCTCCATCATAAGTCTACTTCCCACTTCCATTGAAACCATATATTCAATGGAGGCCTAACTTGGTTATGGGTTGATCTAAGGGAGTATCAAGGGGATGTATTGGATGTTATTTATCACCTCTTCAATGTCTAATCACTTCTTTTAATTGATATTTTTATTTGATGATTTTGAAACTTCTTCGTCCTTGTTGAATTTTAAGGCCACATACTTCAAGTTCTTATAAGAACATTTACCTTAGGGTGCTCATAAATTTGATCCTACAAGTGTATAGGAGATTAGTATTATGTTTTTTTGGTATTAAACCAATAAGTGATGAAGTTGTTTGATCTTCTTGAATAAACCCATCTCGAATAGAAGAAATTGAAACCGTTAAAAAAAATTCATCTAATCTACCCCGAGCGATTACCTAGGATCAAAAAATTATCTTAATTTGAATTAAATTAGATCTTTTATTGATCCTTTAAAACCATCTAAAATAAACCCAATGTTGGAAAATTCATATCCAAAAACAATCCATAAAATGTAGGTGTCTGTAGGTTACTTCTTAGGTCTCTGAGGATTTGAAAACCGAAGCTAAACTACAAGTAACCAATTAACCATAAAAACTTGGGTAAATTTTTGTGATACAAGACCTTATGGGTTGGGATGAGTAATTTACCAAGTCGATATATTATACTATAAATAATTGGGTGTCTTATCTAGTGATAGTTGTATGGTAATTAATTTGTCGGAAATGGATATCCATTATAATGTGAATCCTGAAATTTAAAATGAAATATTTGCACATCCTTATCCCACCTTGTCATGTTTATTAAAGGTAAATGAGTGAACCAAGAAATTAACTAAAAAATGATATGAAAATAATACCTGAGAACTTACTGATACCTAGTTTTCTAAGAGGGTAGTTTGTTGTAGTATTCCATTAGTAGTGAGTTTTCGTACTTTCAGATTCCTCTAGTGATGTTATCTTATGCTTCTAAGCTTGTTTTGATGCGTGAACTTGGAATTTGTATACCAATGATACCACGATGTCATCACATAATTTTCTAGGAAGATGGTGAAGATCTTGATCCAGATATGTTGGGCCCTGAGTTGACAGTTTTACCTCCAAGAGTTCCACTTGAGGAATCACCTATTGTAATATATCCGGAAACCGATTCTCATGTCTGTGATGGTTTTCTACATCTGATGTGGTCCATGAATGGTGCTCCATGAGTTTCACCTAGGATGGATGATCTGACCCCACGAGTTCCAGTAGTAGAATCATCCTACTTTTTATGGGGATAGTTGTTATCAGGATACTGAGTCTGGGATAGAGGCCATGCTATCTATCATTGATCATATGAAAATGAATATAGAGAGGGGAGTCAAGCTTGCTACATACATGATTTGGGATTCATCCAATCATTTGTGGGATGTGGTTACCGAGGTCTTTCATCATCAAGGAATTTTTTGGGTTGATTTCTAGACTACCTTCTTTGATCAGTTATTTCTACATGCACTAAGATATGATGGATCCATAGAGTTCATGCATCACGAGTCAGGTTCTATGTCATTTATGGAATATTCATCATGTTTCCCTGATTTACAGCACATTGCACCACTTCTAGTTAGTGATGAGATTTTGCATGCTAGACGTTTTGAGGATGAGATCTAGTATGCCATCTGATCTCAGGTGAATTTCTTTCACCTTCCTATATTTTCTATAATAGTTGATCAGGCCCTTATCACTGAATGTAACATGAGGAATGTCATGAGTACTGGGTTTAATGAATCTGTGCCACGCCAGGCCATTAGTTCTTCCAGTGGTAGGAAACATTCCCTCGATTTTTCTCATCAGGGCTGTGACAACCAGAGTATCCAGTTTTATAGCTCTATGGTTTTTTATCGGTGTTGAAAACTAGGGCATAAGAGTCCCCAATGTGATAAAAAACCTATGTAGTGTCAGGATTGCGAGAATATGGGCCATCTTCAATGTTTCTATTGGACCTTTCCACCATATTTGAGTTAAAAAAGATAAACATAAGCTCCACCTTCTGGAGTAAGTTCTTTTGTGTTGCGTTAGGTGGGGAGTTGGAATAGCACCGGTAGGTCCCGAGGAGGTGGAGTTTGTGACCATGGTATTCCAACCCCTAATCACTAGCAGTGCCATCAGAGCAGTCATGGTCATGGTAGTCCATCTATTTCACAGGGTCATGGATCAGGTTAGTTTCATTCTTTACAACCGATACCTAAGGATAAGTCTACAGTACCATATACAATACAAGGTAATATTCTAGTAGCATCCACTATTGTCTCTACTTTGTTTGATAAAGGTTCTTCAAACACATTAATATCTATATCTATCATGGAAAGCCTCGAGCTAGAGATACAATATCACTATGGTGTAATGTCCCACGATACACCATTGGGAATACAGAAAAAGGGAATAAGACAGTTCATGGACTATCCCATTGATGTAGGAAAATACCCTTTCTTGTAGAATATCATTATTCTTGAGATGATGAGCTTCTATGTCATTATTGGGACAGACTAGTTAGTCTACTATCACACCTTGGTAGGATACTAACATTTTAGGGTCTATTTTACATATCTAGAAGGTAGAAATTATCTTTTCAAAGGTGAGTGGGATTTCTAGGATTAGAGAGATGGAGTGAAGCACCATGGGCTAGGTAGAGTGATAGCCCATATTAGAAAAAATTTCATAGAGGATCTAGGTTTGCTTCAAACTGATTTCCTTCTAGTAGTTGATCTTTTCAGGGATTTCTTTCCTAATGATTTTGTTGGCTTACCTTCTAAAATAGAGGTAGAATCTACAATAGAGTTTATTCTAGGAGTAACTCTAGTGTCCATTCCACCTTAGAGGATGACACTTACAGAGCATCATGAGCTAAAGTGATAGTTAGAGTATTTAGAGTCCATAGGTTTTATACAGCCCAGTAAATCCTCTTAGGGTTTAGCCATTCTTTTTTATAAGAAGGAAGATATAAATTTTATTTTATGTGTGGATTATAGAACGTTTAACCAAATTAAAGTCAAGAACTGGAATCCACTTCCTCAAATAGATGATATTTTCAACTATCTTTAAGGAGCGATGGTATTCTAAAAAATATACATGAGATCGGGTTATAATCTAGTGCGATTCAGACCATTAGACATACCTCTTATCGATTTTTGTAGCAGGTATGGTATGCATGAGTATCTTGTTATTCCATTCAGTCTTACGAATGTGCCCATTGTTTTCATGGCTTTTATGAATAGGGTTTTCCGCCCCTATTTTGACTCTTTGGTTGTGGTCTTTGTAGATGACATCTTGGTGTATTCTCTCACTCGTACCGACCATTCCAAACATCTTGAGATCTTTTTGTGTACACTGAGAGAGAATCAAATTTATGTCAATCTTGCTAAGTGCCACTTATGGATCAAAAAGGTCTAGTTATTGGGTCATATTATTTCATAATCAAGAGTATCTATTTACCTTGAAAATGTTAGTGTTGTGGTTTCCTAGGATCATCCCAATAAAACATTTGATATACAATGTTTCTTGGGAATGGCTTGATATTATAGGTGTAAAATTCAAGACTTCTCACATCTTTCTTAACCTCTTACTAGACATAAAATGAAGGGTTATATGTTCATATGGTCAGAAGCATGCGAGAAAACCTTTTAGAATCTAAAAGAGAGGCTTGTCTCGGCACCTATTCTAATTCTTCCTGAACCAGGTATAGGTTATACCTTCTTCTGTGATGCATCAAAAATTGTCCTAGGAGTAGTGTTTATACAAGAAGACAAAGGCATTGCGTGCAAATATCGTTAGTTGATCCCTCATGAGAGAAATTACTGAAGGAAAAAACTTGAGCTAGAAGCAGTTTTCCATGCCTTACATTGATAGATACATTATTTGTTGCGTGATCAATTTGTGTTGTAAACTAACAATAGGATCCTCAATCTTATATTTTCACAGCGTGACTTGAACCTCAGATAATTAATATGGGTCGAATATATTTAATCCTTTGATTTTGAGTTTTCCTAAACGTTCAGAAAGGGAAATGTGGTCACTGACGTACTGAGTTGGAAAACTCAAAACACATGATATATAGGAATCTTGTGATTAATGGAAGTTAATGTCCCACTTTTTTGAACTTCTTATAGAGTTTCATGATAGTCAAAAGTAGTATTACCTCTCAACCTTCACAGTTACCTCTTCCCTCCATGATTAGGTGAAGAGTTAGAATCTTTAAGAACCTGAAGTCTTGGTTCTATATGAGATTATATCAAGAGATTACCCTCCTCCAGATTGGTCTATGGATAGAGAGGATTCCCTGTATCTACGTAGATGTATCTGGGTTCCTAAAGATATGAGAGAGGAGTTGATGAAGGAGTCTCATGCTTCTCAGTGGGCAGTTCTTCTAGGAATCTTGATGATGTATCGATATATGGGATGAAAGTATTGGTGTTTTGGGATGAAATGTCAAATATTTAGATTTATCACTAGGTATTGCATCTATTAGTAGGTGACGGTGGAGAACCAGAGACATGTTGTCTTGTTACAACTGCTTCTTGTCTCGAAATTGAAATTGTAAGATGTTACTATAGACTTCATAGTCAGCTTACCTTGGTCATCGAGGGATAGTGATTCTATATGGGTTGTCATTGATCAGCTAAAAAAATAATCCCACATCATTTCTATATGAGAGATTTTATTAGTTGATGAGTTGGGAATACTATATGTCTGTGAAGGCATATGAATACATGGGGTTCCTCGTACTATCGTTTCAGATCAGGACTCTCATTTCACTTCATAATTATGGAAGGGTTTGTAGAAATCTATTTGAATATAGGTTCTTTTAATCACATCCTTTCACCCTCAGACCAATGGAAAATTGGAATAGACTATACAGGTTCTAGAGGATATGCTTCGTGCATGTGTCCTTGATTTCAGTGGTTCTTGGTAAAAGTGTATCTCTCTCATCGAGTTCTCCTTTAATAACATTTTCTAGGTGACTATTCAGATGGATCCTTTAGAATCCATATATGGTAGGTCATTCCGTTCAACCTTTTACTGGTTAGAGGTAGGCGAGGCAACCCTACTAGGTCATCATCTTGTTTAGTATACTTCAATGAATGTTTAGCTGATCAGAAGACATATGACTAGTGATCAATCTTGACAGGAATCATTTGTTGATTGTTGAGGTCGAAATCTTTACTTCGAGGTTTGGGATTTTTTTTCTTTGGTTATCACCTAGGCTAGGACATAGACAGTTATAGATGAAGGGAAAGATGTCGCCCCGTTACGTAGGGTCGTTCAAGATCCTAGAGATATTAGATCTAGTAGCCTATCAGTTTCTACTATCATAGATGTATGGTACCATTAACAAACTCAATCATGTCTCATAGATTCACCAATATCATGATGAACCCTCCCATATTTTTGATCCAGAAGAAGTTGAGTTAGATGTTGTTGCTACCTTTGAGGGGTATCCATTGTGTATCTTTGTCCATAGCACAAAGCCTCTCTGAGGCCGGTCTTCCCCTCTAGTATGGGTTTTTGGAAGTATGGGATATTACAATGTGATACTTGGGAGAGGGAAGCTAACGTACATTCCCAATATCCATATTTTATCTCAGATAGTGTTTATTTACCTAAAGAAGGAGAACACGAGGGCGAGTTCTTTTATGGGGGAAGACTGTAAGAACCTGGTTTTCACTTAGGTATGGATCCTTTAATTTTAATTCTATATCATTACTTTTTACCTAATATGGATTCATAATGAGTTAGTAAAAGTTTTATGGGTTTTGGGGGGTTATTGGAAGCTCGAAACCCATATTTTTGGGGCAAATAGGCTTGGCGCACAGTTTGGGAAACCGTATGGATTGTGTTATTTCAGAAAAAACCACCTCACATGGTTGGTTCACGGCCATATTTCCAAACCGTACGAACACCCCCTTTTCCTAGTCACTCGTTCATGGATTGCAAACGGGTTGATCAAACCATGTAGAGGATGTTATTTCAGGCAGAACCATCTCACATGGTTTGCGCACAATTTCAAAAATCGTGCAGAAAAACTGTGTGCATGTTAAAATCCTAGGTAAAATGATCAAAATTCCCTTAATGATCCATTTAATCCCCTCTTCTTCCCCAACTCATAAACCAATGGGATTTTTCTCCTTTTTCACCCATTTGGAGATTTTTAAAGGCCAAGGCTAGGGATATAGAGATCTCTTTCATCCAGATTCTAATCAAGCTTTCGTTCATCACATTGGATTCACAACGATAAGTACTAGTGTCTTTTTTAGCTATTCTACTTCTCTCTTGCTCTCGACCAAAATACCATCATGTCTATTTTTTCGTCTTTTCTTAGATCTACTCCGATTTGAGGAAAATCAAGGGATGATACTTGAGAAGGAGAGTCAAACAAGCCTAAGGTGGCTAGTTTATAACTCATCCCTAAAGTTCGTTGATTTTGGAATATTCCCACCAATTTCATCAAGGACCATTTCATAAATTTACATTCCATGATTATATTTTCTATAATAATATGGTTATACTCTTTCTAAATATGTGATTAGATGTTAGCGGTTACACCCACAAATCAATCTGCCCCATGTCAAAGGTTATGCCATATTTGGGTTTTAGTGTTTTGGCACATTTGAGCCACCGTTAGGGTGTGTCTCTTCTTTAAATTCCTAAAGGCGAGCTTTCATATAGTAAATGGATTTTTATTAATGATAATTTCATAATGGAATTTACTATGTATGCTCACTACATGACCCACCTAGGGTAAGTTTTTCAAGTTTATAATTAAATGTGAAATGTGAAATAGAAATTAGAATACGTATATAACTTAGACTTATCAAATTATATTGAATAAAGGTTTCATATTCATACCACCCCTTTCCATATTGATAGAAGGTATCATAGTGAACCTCTATAATTGAATTTGCCGTAATAGTTAATTAAGACAAAATTAAATGGTTTTAGTGCTACTTGTCCTATCCACACTAATTGAAGACAAGGGTTAAACATAATAAATGATTACATGATTACAATATCAAATAGTAATGGAATAACTAGAGCTCAACATGGATTCTAAGAGGATAATACTTTGGGACTTGGTAACCCCATTCCGATTCAAGGATGCGGTTTTATTAGGTTGACACACACCTAGACTGCAGTTCTTATCTATTCCTTGGATTTTTGATATAATATATTAGTGTCCTTTACATTATTACATGATACCTCAGATACACTCCTTCGATCTATCATTTACTAGTAACTTCCATGGTGAAATCCTATAGTGCCCTGTCTTTTCTTAACCCCGTTTTACCTTGGTCGATCACCATGAACTTGGTAAGCACCTTATTGTGGAATTCCTTGGATTAGGATCCTTGGATTACACTCTTACCCAATAGCTAGAATCAGATACTACAAAGTTTGCATTCTGTGAGATCTTTGTTTCCTTGGTTATTACCCGGGAACTCCCTCACTGGATATGATTTTCAGGTTACCTTGTTACGCCTTGGAAACTTTACTAATTATACTATCATGATGTGAAGACAGTTCTAGATATGCCTCATGTGACCTATTAACATTAAATAGAAATTACATAATTATTGAACTAGTAACATGTTTTGACACCAGCTGAGGGATAAAGCATGTACTTGGGTATTTAGTTATATTGTACTATTTTCTTTACTTTTTATATGAATTCTTACAAAATGGTATATTACATTACAGAAGCCTGGTGTTATAAACATTGTTGGTGTCGAACCACTGAAATTTATCTCACACCCACTTCAGTTGTCGTTTTGTACCCAATTTATATTACATGATAGTAGTTGTTGACAAAGGTAATCATATAGCTTCAAAAACTTGATTGATTGCTGATAGGATGGAGATTGATAGCAGATAACCGAGTTGGATCTTGGGATGCTTGGAGTAGTCTTTGTTTTTTTTACTTTGTACAATATTTTATGCTTATTGTCTTGTATCCATGTTATTTCAAGTTTTCTACTCACATGACATTACATCATCATTATTCCAGTTGATATAGTCATTGTTATTATAGTTTATCTATTGAATTAGTTTTCTTCCACTATTTATTTATATTTATTCCATTTTTAACTGTTTATTTATATTCCTTACATTGTGCTACACTCTTCTAATGTGGGTATAGTATCCTCATAGACACACCCTAGTCCCTCACTGCTAGTCAGCATCCTTTGGTGTTTGTGGAGATGTATTTGAGGCCATGTGGTCCACTGGGCTTGGGGAACCCGTTATGTTCCATCTAGGTGTAGGATGTCACACTTCTGAATAGAAGTGAGGGAATAAGTGATTCTTTGTGGAGAATTGTACCTTGTTAATAGAGTAAATCATGTTGGAATTCAAACACATTCAATATAAGAAGTGAATAAATAAGTAGTCAACTTAAAAGTAATACAATAAATACGGGAATAAAAAACAAGCCAGAAGTGTCTCATACATAATGGTGCAGATGATACATGTGTCTAGAAAGTATTTAAAATAGTACATGGAAATACATTAAAATATAAGTGTCCAAAAAAATAAACAAAAATGTATCCTGGTAGCATCTCAAACCTCAATTTAGTCACATGATCTCCTTCTCCAAAGTAACTTTAAACAACCTTAACTAGGTTGTTTTCCCCTATAATCAACTAAAACGATATAATCTTTTTCGATCCCAAATTTGGTCCAAACAAGGTTTGAGTTAAATATCTCATTATGTAACCACCAATAAGTCTATACAATTCTATACAATAATATGTAAAATTTTAACAAGTGAAGGTAAATAAGTAACATAAGTGTGAATTCCCATGACATATGTCTACAACAACAAGTAATACCAAACAACCTCCCAAGGCTCCCTCTAACAAGTGTCAGCTCCTAACAAGGCAACAATAATAAATGTAAACATGTAACAGAGCCTCATTGTACATCCATACATATCAAAGACCCATGACCTTTCCTTCTAATAAAGTGTATCACAAACCCATGGCCTTTCCATACAACCAAGTCATATTTCCCAAGACCATTCTGTATAATGAAGTGTATTACAAACCCATTAACATTACATACAACCAAGTCATATATTCCACATCCATTCCGTATAAAGAATTGATTCAAAAACCTATGTATTTTCCATACAACTGAGTCATATATCCCACGACCATTTCGTATAAAGAGGTGTAGACCATGAAGGGACAGAACGAAGGTGTAAAAGGCTAAGGAATCATTGTTGAGACCTAGGCCCATCACGATGGAGACTTAGTGAAAGCACTCGTTGGAGTATTAGGATCATGTATACTGACATGTCCTATATGATTCCAAGAAATCTAGATCTACGGGGTAGCAAGGCCTAAGGCATCCCACAGAATCAAGACCCTATGGGTATAATCACCCAAGGCACCCACTACCACATTCCAGATCCATGGAAATCCAACCATGGAATCTATAAAACCATTCATTAATTTATGACATTTAACACATCAAATTCCATGTGAGTTTAACCAATCACATAACCAATTACATCTGATGAGTTTATCGAATCATGTATTTCGTTCCATATTTAACATGTCACATGGGTATACCCATCCATCTATCACCATTTTCAATTTAAAAACAACCAAAGAGTATACCAACTCGTTTAACCAATTCAATTTAATAAATTATATCAATATAAGCATGGACTAAAATGAGACCATAATTAATGGAGGCATTAAATATCCTAATAAATAAATTCCATTCCACTTAAGTATAGACGATCTTCCTCTAACTAGAAAAGCACCAGAACTCACCCCATGGGTTGTTTAAAAAGGAATAACTAAGGCATTTTAAAAAAATTCACCCCATGGGTGACCTTGATTTGGGTAACAGGTGCCAACACACCACAAATAAACCTACATACAACCTCACTAGGTAAAATTACATCTACTACAAGAAACCTTCTCAAAAACGGTGTCGCGCCAGAATGTTTGGCTAGCGGCGTAACAGTCGATTACTCTAAAAAGCACAAAAAGATGAAAGAAAAGTACAGACCACCTACCTTACCTCAGTAGTGAAGATATCATACAGTATCAAGCATTGATTCATCCTAGTTTAGTATAAATCTGGATAATATACAAAGAAAAAGATATTAGAGAATATGATACTAAACCCAAATAGTGCATTCGTTGTTCCAACGATTCCAGATCAAATAAAAAGGAATCAAGAACCCACAGATGTAGTTCCACCATGACCGATGGCAAGATAAATGGAGTACAGATCTGAAACTGGGAGAAAAACCTACCCTTAGACCTTCTTGGATGCTCCTACAAGTGAAAGGTCCTGGCCAGACCATTACATGTTGTGTAGTTGGCATTCACCTAGTGCACAACCCTCTATCCTCTTCTTTCCCAATAACAACCCAACCGGCCCACAAATCGACTTAGGGTATAATACAATAGAGAGTAATAAGAATTTAACACGAATAATAGATTATTACCTCATTAGAAACTCTATATAATAATATTTTAGGCACGTTATGTAAGGTATACATCTCAATAGTGTTAATCTTTTTGTATTTATACGAATGTCACTCCTCACTCACTATAATAGCGTACTGATTCCCTCACATATTGACACATAGTATGTCTTTTAGATCTTACAAACCCTACCCAAATAACATACCAAAATACCTACCTTAATCTTAGATTCCTATCATTGGGGAAAAATAAAATAAAGGAAACCATTTGTTACAAACAAAAGGAGTTACCTATAGAAGAGGTAATATCCTTCATCAACCGTTATTGTTTTATATCATTATATGCCAAATAAATTCTTTCTATTCCACTATTATATAAAAACATAGGTATAAAAAAAATATATAAATGTATTTATGTGAAGGTTATAACCAACAATGATAGACACATCCATTAATTGGGAATAGAATCATTATTCATGTGTACGACGGACAACCGCCACATGAAATGATGTCATTTGATCTTCCATTACGACTTCTAAAGGTTGTATATAATGAAGGAATAACTATTTTATATGATATATGTTCTTTATTTATTATTATATAATTATTATATAACACATAACCTCATGCTTTAATTTTTTTGGGAATACGATAAAATCATTTGGTGATGTGTGGACTACCGCCTCCTCAAAGCAATGTGACTCGTTCACACTTTACATGGAATGTATTAAGGATGAGACTAATAAAAAATATTATATATATGAAATAATAATTATAATTTAATGATAGTATATATATATTATTTACTTTTATTTCTTTAATAACACAATAATAAAATGGAAACAACGTTCATGTGTAAATACGACCTTCTGTCTCCCTGAACAATATATTTTATTTCATATAGTTATATTTTATATATCATTATAAATAATTGTATACTGAATATATATATATATAAGATATTTATATAGTTTATTAAATTCAAGAAATAATTAAATCATTATCTATTTAATGGAACCAAAAATAAAAAGTCAAAACATATACTAAAAACAAAGTGGTTTTTACCCGAAACGTAACATCAACAAGAACTTGTTAATAGAATGGTAATATAAATTCATAATAAGATCATTTAAGGTTTTATATAAAGTAATATTGTTATTTGGAAGATGTCTAGTAAAATTATATATAATTATATAAGAATTTTGAATGTGTACAAATAAATTCAATACATGAGGTAAGGGTTTGCTCGTCTCTCTGTTATTTCTGTGAGATATATGTTATTTTCACCACTTATTTTTGTTCTGTGGTGTATATAATTCTATATAAAATGTAATATATTGAATTATATTTATATAATCATATAAAATGTATTATTTTATCTTATTATTTCAGGGATCTAATGATTTAAAAGTTACTAATATTTTAAGGGGATTTCAAGTATCACTTTCATTTATGCGAGATTTATGACTTATTCACCACTCATTTCAATAATGTGGTGTATATAATAACCTTGAATTTATTTTATGATTATTTTCAAAAAATTTATGGGTATTGGCATATCCATTTTATGATCTCTATTTCATCGATTTTTCTGTTCAAAAGTCCTCATATCGGTAATGTTTTTTGTCTCTATTTTCATTCTTTGAGACACTTGTTATGTTATGCACCTATCTTATTTTATGAGGTGAATAAATTACCCATTGACATGTTGTGTCATGAATATCCATATTTTCATGATATTTTATGATTTATGTTATGTTATTGTTTCATTGGTATTTTTATTCAAATTACCAAAGCAGTAAGTGTTTATTTCTACAATCTCATCAATTATCAGGATTTTTTTATGATTATGCATCCATTGGTGAAATCATATGATACATATCATAATAATTCTCATGAATTTTATCATCCTCTTTTTATTCATGATATATTCAAGTAATGGTTCCATTTTGTTCACTAATTTTTACTTAAAATAATTAATAATATTTTTAAGAAAATTTGACATCATTTCTCTTATCTATTAGAAATCTATGTTCTTCCAAAAAAATCATTTCTAAAAATGTTTTAAAAAATTATATATTATTCTCCTATGATCATTAAAATTAATTTTACCCATGTTTTAATTTTTCAACAAATTGTTATTTAAAAATGTTTCTTCTTATATCTTTATGATCAAGGAAATTCTCTAAACATTTTACCAAAAAAAGTAATATTTGTTATGTATGGATTTATCCACCTTCATAGCCATAATTTCTTTGAAGATTTATTTCATAGTTCACAATATACTTTTTTTAAGAGAATTATTTTTTCTAATATTCATAAAATTCATTTTCTTAGTGAGGTTATCAAAGAAAAAGAATTTTCAAAATGTTATATATTGATAAATGTGTTTGAAAATATCTTCAAAGATTCTTTTATATTATTTAAAAAGGTTATTTTCAAAGTAAAGGTTATAAATTATTGTAAAACGTCTTCATAATGTTTTCAAAGATATTTCAAAAAAATTTGAAAAAACGATTTATCATTAAACAGTGTTTTATATGATTTTCAAATCCTTTTTGATATTCTTTCAAAAGGTTATTTTCATCAAAATGTATTTAAATGATTTCAAATTTTTTTATATTTTTTTAAATATATTTTCAAAGAAAAATATTCTCAAAATTTTTTTATGTTTAAAAATTTGTTTTAAATGATTTTAAAATCGTCAATTAAATATTTTCAAAATTTTATTTCCAAAGAAAAGGATTTCAACAATTTCATTAGTTCATTTATAGGTTTTCAATGATTTTTTATAAGAAAAATGTTTTCATAAAATTTTTATGTTTAATAATTGTTTTAAATGAATTTAAAATATTCCTTTCTATGTTTTAAAAATTTTATATTCAACAAGAAGGTTTTTAATTATTTCAATGGTTGTTTAATATGTTTTCAAATCTATTTTCAATGAAAAAGTTTTTCAAAAAGTTTTATGTTCCACAGTGTGTTTTCAAGGAGAAAACAATAATTCCATCCTGAAATGTTTTAAAGGATTTTTAAAGAATAATTCGAATGTTTTCAAAAAAAATCAAAGAAAAAGATTTTGAAAATATTATATATTCTAAAAATTTATTTTTAATGAAAGTTTCTTACCTTAAAAAATTCTCAAAGTGTTCATTCAGTGTTATTCTCCCTCTATGATGACATCCTTCTATTTAGTTTATGATTTACAAGGGACATGATCCAATGAAACCATTATAATTTTTATTTTAATGTTTTATGAATAATATGAAATATTGGTTACGAAACCCTTTTCTCTTCGATGGGTTCTACCATGATAAAATACATATATTAGTCACTTCTTTTCATGAGATATTATATGATTATTAATCATGTATCTTTTTCATAGGTTATGATATAATGAAATATTTGTGATACAAATTTCATTTCAGGGGTGATGAGAAGATGTTTATAAAACACATCTATTTTTATGGGTCATGATATGTATAATACTTTATTATCTTGTGGAATAAATATGTATGATATAATTATGAGAAGAGTGGGACCTATATCTCCCTACAATGAATTGGGTCATGATATATATCTAATGATATAGGAATGGATGGAATGGGAAGTAAACTCAGTTCAATAAAGGACTTTTTCCACTGATATGGTCTTGGGAGTGAACCATGACTACTATAATGGTTCGAGGACTGAACCCATTCTAATAATATGGCCTCAGAAACAAGCCTTAAATACAATTGGAATATTTTTTTTATACTTATATTATGTCCACAATTATATATGTTATTCCTACATTATTTTTTCATGAATTATTCTCTTGTTTCCCTCGAGATTCATGTCTTATGAACCACTGATCATTATCCATGACTCATGTATATGATATTTAATATGTAGGTTATGATATTAAAATTTTATTATCATGTTCTCAAACCCTTATTTCATGTTGGGCTTATATATCTCATTTATTTACCCTTAATGAGCATTTGAGATCACCATTTCTTATGTTTCATTTCCCTAGGTTTTGAAGAATGGTTTTAGGTAAGAGTACACAATTGGAGATTCTTTATAGGAGATGTTGAAGATATTTAATCAAATTAGAAGAACATTGTCCAAGATTTCAAAGATACTAAACTAATAGGGTCCTCTAGAAATTACTTTTGTAATGTGATGAATTTTCATCTAAAATGATATAATATCCATGTATGTTAATCCAAGGCTGTGATAAATTCCATGTGAGTCACTACTAGAAATATGGACATCATAAATTATCATATCCAATAAGATTCATACAATGGATGTTTTTTTTGATAAAAAACAATGTGATCCTTCATTATCTATGACCACAAAATTCTTAAGTGCCAAGGAGAAATTAGTAAAACCATGCACGAGGAGACTAATTGATTCTATAAAGATACTGACAAAGTTGACATAAATGAGAACCGTCCCTTGAAGTAGTGATGTCAGAAGTTTGTTACAAATAGACTTACTGACCAAGAAAACCATGCAAGAACACATTCTAGACATCAAGTTGATGAATATGCCAATGATAAGTAGCTCTAATAGATATGGATAATCGAACAATGTCCATTTAAGAAACTAGAGAAAATATGTCACAATTAATTAACACCAACTGCAGTAAAATTGGTATTTGTGATGGGCTATTTGAAAAGGGGAGAGGTCATGTCGCAAATAGTCCATTTCGACAAACTATTTGCAACAAGACATGCTCCCAGTTGCAACTAAGATGTTATTTGTGATGAGAAGATGGTATATGTCACAAAAGGTTTGGTGTGGGTTGCACGCCAAATAACATGATGGGTATTTGCGACAAGTATTTATACCCGTCGCAAATTTCTAAGCAGCAATTTATTGTATTTGTGACGGGATATCGACAGGTGGGTATTTGCGATGGGCCCGTCACAAATACCCATTAAACCGCCACCCCTAATAAATAGTAGGGATAATATTCGTGATGGGATTACCGTCGTAAATACTCTCGTTGCAATTGATTCAACCTATATATACCCCAATATATTTTTTCTCCCAGTCCACTCTTTTCTCCACACATCTCTCCCTCTCTACTTAAATTTTTTCACTCAAAATTTTTGAAAATTCAAATTCCCAAATCAGAGAAATATTCTCGACTTATATCCTATGAAAGATTCAGTTTTAATATATTTATCTTTTTTTTGTTTATTCTTCTTATTTTATATTAGTTATATTTATTGTTTATTAGCTACAATTAAATAAAAATAGAATTAAATTGTTTTATTTTGCATTATTTCTTTTACAAATAATTACGCGTGATTAATATTAGTCAATGTTAATTAATAGTTATATTAATTATTATTAATTAGTATTCATTAGTATTAATTTGAAGTATTATTAATAATTATTAATTATTAGTCATAATTAGTAATAATTGGTGATAATTAGTGACAATTAGTAAAAAAGTAACATTAATAAGTTGTAAATTGAAATAAATATTTATAAATAGTAATAAATTGTAATAATTAGTAATAATTAGAAATAATTAGTAATAAATATGATTAATCAATAATAAATAGTAATTTTTCTTAATAATTACTAATAATAAGTAATAATGAGTAACAATTAGAAATAAATAGTTATAATTAGAAATAATTAGTAATAAATATGATTATATAGTAATAATTAGAATTAAATAGTAAGAAATAGTAATAAATTGTAACAATTATTAACAATTAGAAATAAATATGAGTAATTAGAAATAAATAGGAATAGATAGTAATAAATAGGAATAATTAGTAATAATTACTAATAAATATGATTAATTAATAATAATTAGTAATAATTAGTAATAATTACTAATAAATATGAATAATTATTAATAATTAGTAATAATTATTATTAATTAGGAATAATTAGTAATAATAAGTAAAAAATATTAATAATTATGAATAATTAGTAATAATTAGTAATAAATATTATTAATTATTAATAAATAGGAATAATTAGTCATAATAAGTAATAAATAGGAATAATTAGTAATAAATTAGTAATAATTATAAATAAGAAGGAATAATTTGGATTAATAAGTAACAATTTGGATTATTTAGTAAAACTTAGTAATAAATAGTAATAATTTGAATTAATTTGTAATAATTAGGATTAATTACTAATAATTAATAATAAATAATTATAATTATAATTAATTAGTAATAATTTGTATTAATTATTATTAAATATGATTAATTAGGATTAAATTGTAATAATTAGTAACAATTAGTGAAAATTGGTAATAATTAGTAATAATTTGTAATAATTAGTAATAATTAGTAATAATAAGTAATAATTAGTTTTAATTAGGAATAATTAGTAATAATTAGTAACTATTAGTAACTATTAATAATAATTAGTAATAATTAGTAATAAATGTGATTAATTAGTAATAACTAAGATTAAATATAAGTAATTAGGATTATTTTTTATCAGTAATAATTAGTAGTAATTAAGAATAATTAAGAATAATGAGTAATAATTTCTAAAAATTAGTAATAATTAATAATAATTAGTCCTAAGTAATAATAATTAGTAATAATTATTAATAATTAGTAATAATTAGTAATAAGTAGTAATAAATATCTGTAATTTGTAAATGTGTCAAAAAACATATAGTCATCAAGAAAAGGTGAATTATTACTACTTATTCAATTAATTTTGTCATCATTTTATCTATTATTTGTAAGTATATTTCCTTATTATTTTAATCTAATACTTAATTACTTTTATTCACATATCTTTTGGGAAGCCTTTTTTTGAGCTATCTACAACAAGTCACAAAAAAGATAAAATGATTCTTTCATCCAATATAACCACATTTTCCAAAATCATTGTATTTATTTTTCGAACTGTCAATGAAACAAATAGATTCGATGTTGTTAACCGAAAAACATTCTTGTTTTTAAAGGATCAGAGAGTAAAAAAAGCTCATATTCCTATTGTGGTGACCTCTCCTGATATAGTTAGTGAACAAGCATATTCTACTTGGTTGACTTTAAATAATGGAAACAATTTTTCAGCTAAGAAACCTGATTTAATATGTATTATTTGGTAGTTTGACATAGAATGACAATGAAAGCATAGTTACATTGGCAGTTAGGACTATTTTGAGACTTTGGGGTGTGTAAGAATCAATGGCACTTCAACCTGACGGATGTTGTTACTTGTATATATTGGGGTAAAAAGAATGTGATGTGTAAATAATAGTAGTATAAACAGTAGGAGGAGGATAAGATGCATCGATTACTGGAGCAACAAAACAAGTAGACAATGATGTACATGTGAATTCTGACTCATGGTTTGGTGCATTTTTTATATTAATATGAATATTTTGGTTTTTATTATTTTATTATTTATTTAATTTTTTAATGTTGTATTACTTTATTAGTTACTTTTATGATTTATGTATTTATTTATTATTTTATTAAAATTATTATTTTTTATTATTTTATTATTATTATTATTAATTTTATTATTATTATTATTAATTTTATTAATATTAGTATTATTATTATTATATTAATATTTTTTTTACTATTATTAGTGCTGTTATTATTTTTATTGTTTTGTTTATAATATTTTATAAATAATATTTTATTTATATTAATTTTTTTTTCATTTTTTTATGTTTTATTATGGGAATATTTTCCCATTGAAAAAAAAAATTATTTGCAATGAGCCTGTTAAAAATACTATTTGTGACGGTACCGTCGCAATAGGGTTTTTTTGAAAAACTTTATGAAATCATTTGTGATGGGAGAATTTCTCAACCCAAAATAACTATTTACGGCCGGATCCCATCGTAAATGCCCCATCATAAATTACTAAATTTTCTAGTAGTGACCATATTCTTGTGAAAAGCCTTTGGTTATAAGAATTGAATTAATGTAATGAAGAGTACAATCAGTGTTGAGAAGAATTGTATAAATCTATTGTTTTTAAATAATTGTATACCTATAGGAAGGGGACCAAATCCCATGTGTGATTGTCACACAATATCTTTAATTAATCATGTATTTTATGAATCTTACCAGGGTGATATTTATCCTCTGTAATCATATTAGTAACATATATAGTCTTCATATTATAGAATAATTTTTATGAATTTGTGTATATGTGGTTATCCTATAAAGAGATATTATCATTCCACAACAAAATAGGCATGTCATATGTTCCCATATCATGAGAAATAGACGAAGTTAGGGAAATTGAATTCTTAGTCAAGTTAGTGGGAATGTTCGATGGAAAATAAGAGTAAATGGAGCCAAATATATGATCATTAGATCAAGAAAATAGAGGAATACGTGGGTGTATGGTGAGAGGATGATTGCCATCAACAGTGGTATCTGGGTGGGGAGAGAGTGGAGAGAAGGAAAATGGATAGTTCTTAAAAAAGATACATCAAAAGAGATGATATAACACCATAGGTCAAGGGAAAAATAACATTACCCCTATTGGGTGTGATATTATCCTATAAAGATTAAACAAATTGATTTTGGGGGAAAATTTTATATATGGGGACAAGTGTCAGGAATATATTAGAGACACCCAAACATATGTAGTGGAAGAGGGTGAGGAGTGTGATAAGGGTGTATATCGTGAAATAGAATCTCCTCTGGATGGATATAAGAAGAAATGTGATTCTTAAGAATATTGTTAGAAAGAATAACATCCCCAAAAAATTAAGAGGCAAATACATGTGAAATAAAAGTGCCCGGGTAGTTTCTAGAATATAAAAATATTTACACTCAAACACACCATTCATTTTAGGGTTATCAAAGTAGGATGTTTGATGAAGGAAACCATGATTATTTAGAAACTTATGGAGGTAAGAAGAGAAATATTATAATCCATTATCAGGGTGGATACATTAAGTATGTATGGAGAACTTAGTATGGATTTAATGGTAAAATTCCTTGTAAATATCACAGAAATTATAACAATCACAATGAGTATAAATTCATGTTAGTCAAGAGAAACCATCAATAAAGTATGTATAATAATGGAAACCTAATGTAAATGACACCATGTAGGGAACCATTACATTGAAATAGAATAAGTATAATGGGTTATACACATTCATAAAAAAATAATGAACATAAGATGCTCAATGATTTTTAGAAAACTCACATGACTTATAATGGAAAGAAAGGTGTAGAATAAAATGGGGGAAAAGATAATGTAAGACTAAATTCAGTGGATGAAAATATTGAACATATATATCTATATCAAGAGAAGAGGTGGGACATAAATAAAGGTATGGTGGGGTATCATACATGTACACCCTATTATGAAGATGACCTTGACTAAGCTCTCAAGTCATAGATATCTATTGAAAAACAACACCAGATGAGGTAAAAATACAAAAACATTTCAATTATTTTAAGATATTATTGATGGATAGGATGTTAAAATTAATATAAGGAACATGAGCTACTAAATCGTGAAAAATGAAGGAGTTAAGGAGAAATTTAAAAAGCCTGAAATAGTAACTTTGAATCCTTCAGTGATAGTAATAAAGTCAAGCTAGTACATGTGTAAATGGAAGTAAGTGTACCAGAATCACTAGTGATATGTTAGGATGCATCATAACCAGTCATCCAAGAAGTTAGGAAATGAGATAAAAAATTATTTCAGGAACTTAGTATGAGAAATAGTTCCTGAAGAGGTGGCTGGTAGTGAAGAGGCCTGAAGAGAGTATATAAGTACGATCTAATCCAATGATAGTTATGGGTTGCGATGTATATAAAAATAGTGTAAAGGAAGTAGAAATATCATAAGGGATATTAGAAAGAGTATATAAGATACCACCAAAAAAATTGGGATGGTTGGGTTTGGAATCATGTAGGAATTACGTGAAATGGGAAATCAGGCCTCAATGGGAAATGTAGGGTAGTTGGTTACTAGGTGGGATCACTATTAAATTGTACAGAAGGTCACAATGGAAGAATAAGGAGAGGAAATTTAAGAGGATAAATCCTCAACATCATTGTGATGATGTCATGATACCATAGAGAGGCACCATATGGGAGCAGTGGCATTAGGTGGATATGACTTAGACTACTAGATTTGTCTAATAAGAGGTGGAGGGTGAGGTGTTCATGGAGGTGTACTACCAAAGGGATGTAAAGAGAAGTAGGGGATGTAAGATATTGTTGACATAGGGGCGAGGACATGAATAAAGATATGTTCTAGGTAGGTCTCTACCTAAATCATATGTCAAAGAAGGTCACATGATAGGTAGGTCATGACCATGGAATGTATATCAAAGATGGATGGCAATATCAGGGATGGTGGATCACACCTAATAGGCGAAACAAAGTCTTTATTAAGGTGGGAAGAAACTTAGGGGTATGGAAATAGAGTTGGGGAATGAAGGAGAGCGCCAATGAATATAGGAGGGTGGAAGGGTGCGGTAGGGCCCTATATGGGTGAACAAAGGTGGTGGGAGAATTGGATGAAAGTTGATGACATGCGGAGGCATGCAACATTAGGTTGTAGTGACAGGGAAATGGGTACGATGGATTGGTAAGGAATATTATAGAACATAACTACTTAACATAATGATAAGTTTATCCCTTTATTTATAGAAAGATTAAAAGTAATAAAAAATATAATAAAATATTTTTGGAGTCTTAAATACACATAATCAGGTCTGATAGTTTTGAAATTCTTAGGTCTTATATACTTTAATAAAACGAACTATGATTTGAAGACTGGAAATGTATTTTTTGATGGAAATGGTGTTGCAAAGGTTATTGATTTTGGCCTCAGTAAAATAGTGGAGGATGATGTTAGATCACGGGGGTATGGAAATACTATCTCAAGGATTTGGAACATAATATTATGGACAAAACTACTTATTTTAAAAATAAAATTATGAAATATAAGACTGCAGATTGATATAAAATGCTAGATTTAATCTAGAAAAAATGAACCATGACTGGCCTAATTACTAATTATTTAAATAATGTATCTCTATGAATATGAGGAAGAAATTCTGTTTTACATTTTTTAAAACAATTTGACAATTTATTTTATTTAAATTAAAAATAATTTTAATGAATTTTTTAGTTTACAAAAAAAATTATGTCTAAAATATTTTAGTGAATTTTTATTATTTCTTTATGAATCCTTCCAATGATGAAGCATCAAACATTATTGTTTTCTTTTCCATTTGAATCCATTTCATTCTAGATAAATTTAGGAAAGGAAATATACTTCGTCCACTTATTTTATTTTTTATGATAAATATAGGTTAAATTAAATCCATATATGAATTTATTAATGTATGTTGTTATAGTTCCAACCTTCCACCGTTTAACCCTTTCTTCATTTATTAATCTCTTTTGTGTACTATAGTTTTATTTTATAACGAATATGTATCTACCTCCCAAGTGATTTGATCTTCGAAATACTTGCTTCATCTCATCATTGGTACTGTTTATGCATCTTAATTATTTATAATCCAATAAAAAAACTTATTATAGTGATCATTTATGATACAGATATGTTTCTATATTTTTTTAAAAAAACATAGAAGAAAATCATTTTTTATAGTATATACCTCTATGGACTAACATATAAGTATTATATTTGGGAATATTTTCATGTGTGTTTAGTTGATATTCTATTTTATGAAATGGGTTTTTAGAATAATTCCCCTTGTACATGAACAGATTAAGGAGAAAAAAATGAGTAAATACATAATCATTAAATCATGTAGGGTAGAATTCCTTTTGATACCTGATTTATTAAATTAGGTGAATAATTATATAGTTTTGATTTATTATTGTAAATTTTATTATTTGAATTTACTGCATACTCATGTTTTTAAGTGGTATCACTTCAAAGATATAAGTAATAAATGGGTTAATGTTGGGTGTAGTGGATGATTTTATTTAGTGGCATATTATGTATAACAAATCTAAGAGGAAAAAGGTGTTGATCATTACATTGGATCCATACCCTTCTAACATGATGAAATGATCATAGGTCCATGATGTTTTCAACAAAAATGAATCGTGAAAAGGAAGGCATGAAAAAAAATTATAGGTTTATATAGTTACCATTTAATTGTTTTTAACTAACCTCCAATGTGTGTGTTCACCACCTCTTCAAAACTTTTGGAGTTGAAAATTTCATTAAAACGTTCACTAGAAAAATCCATTATTATTACTCCATTGTATTTCTATGAAAATTAAAGATAAATTTTTATAAGAATATATGATAATGGTTTTATTATTTTATATTTTTTTAAAATATTTAATTTATTCTCAATTAATATATAATATAAAAATTAATATAAATTAGTAAAATAATAAAATTTTGTTAATATAGAACATTCAATTCATTTATTAATTATTTTTTTTGTTTATATGATATGTAAAGATGAAAAACAATACCTTTATTTTTTATTAATTTTTTAAAATTTGATTTTCTATGAGAATATTGAAATATGAATTTTACCCATGTTTTTTATTAGAAAATTCTAACATTATTTTATACTAGTGTTCTAAAAAGATAATTTATAGTTTAAAGAAATAGATTCCATAATCATTAAAATAATTCAACATCAATTTAATTTTTTTTTGTTTTTAAAATACATGGAGATGTTTTTTTTCAATGGTACCTTTAACTAGTTATTTAATGTGAAAACTTTTATTGAAAAATAATTCAATTGAAAATTTCTATTCAAAATCACGATGACAATAATATTTTATATTTCATAGACATTTTTTTACACTGTATTTATCCTTATAAAATTACTAGGTTATAAAAAATTAAAAAAAAATCTTACAAAACTATATAATAATGGTTTTATCATATATTTTCAGATGTAGTGGAAAAAATTTAATTTATTTTTAATAATGTATTTAATGATGATATAATTGAAAGTAAATAAATAAAATTGATATGTATCAAAGATGTAAAAGAGAAAATCCCATACGAATTCTTTCTAGTAAGGTATATATTCAATATTAAGAGGGACTGAGAAAATGCTCATAGGAGTGAGAATGTGGATGACCTCCTTCCCAATACAAGGCACTTTTCTTCCATTAAAACCAAATAATTATATTACTTAAACTATAATACTATCATCCTATATGATGACCAAATATTGACTTAGTAAACCATTTTTTACTATAATTCCCCAGAAAGTCAACCATCATTCTTCCTCTATTCGTAAAAAATGTTTATGGGAGGTTGACCCCCTACAACACTGACTATATATGTATTAGGAATTGATTCACCATTAATATGATTCTCCCCTAGAAATTTCTACTTCTTCATGTGGTAGTGATATGTGAATTGGGCCATCAATAATGACACATCTATCCATATTTCCTCATTAGCATTATTTCATTTCCATCTTGTTAACAATATAAGAGTTCTCTTCCAAATATTCTCGACCAAAAAATCTTAATAGTAAACCATGTCATCAATGAATTATCTTAGATAATCTAGTTGTCTTGGATGACCACAAAATTATATTTTATTTGGGATACATGGAACACTGAATATACCTTGTTATTTTTAGAGAGTTTTAGTTTACAAGAAATAGGTATAATATTACCACTAAGTGAGAAGGGACCATAGTACCAAAAAAAATATTTTGATTAATCTTTGTTACCACTTTTGGATTATTTAGCATGAGCAGGACCCAAATTTGACACCCCCTATTCTTTAGATTTTCTGTATTTTTTGTTTAGAATACTTCTCCATTATTTTCAATGTAGACTGAATATTCCCTTGATTTTTTTGGAGCCTCATCTTTATAGACCAATTTACTTGTAATGACTTCAAAAACTACTTAACCATTCATATAATGAAATATTATTTTAGGTTTTCTTCCATATACCAACACAAATTGGTTTCTTCTAATAGAGACTCCCACAATAACCACATAACCAAGTGTTTTGGATGTTCATATGAGAAAACATCATAAATATACTTGTAATATAATTTTAACAACCTCTGTTTTTCCATCACTATATGGGTGGTAGGTAGATCTTATATTCAATGTATTACCACGCATTTTAAACTGTTATCTCCAAAGAAAAACTATGAAACATTGGTACTTTTCACTGAATTTGGAACTAGGAATTCCATGCAATATTAGAATCTCCTTTAAAAATATTTATGCTATTTTTTCACTACCTATTAATGGTAAATTGGAATAATGTGAGTGTATTTTTTCAGTCTTAATACCACCAGCAGCACAAATTCATCACCATTTAATTTATGTATCTTGATCATGAATCCCATAAATACATCTTCCCAAACCATTTCTAAAATTGGGTTTAACTGAGTAAAAATTAATTATTTGGTTAATTAATGAAATAATTTTTTTATAATGGCTATTTTGTTATATTTTACAATTGAAGTACTTAGAAACAATATTAAAAACATATTACTTATCATGTAATAATACCGGTTTCTATAGTTAATAGTAGTACATGGATATTAAAACTAAAGGATAATGACCATACAATGGTATACTCTATATAATAAAAGAAAAATAGGAATATTATAATTTCCATAAAACTATTAAAATGGGAAGAAATGTTGGGAATATAACAGAAATTACCAAACTAGTTGTATAAACATTTGGGAATGAAGTTAATTATATTGATGTTTTATTGTAAATATATAGGATGTAATAAAAAATTTGACTATTAGGACACAGATGAAAAATTACTATTACATGAATTTTGGTTAATATGACCACTAGTCAATATGACCTTTGGTCAATGTGACCACTGGTCAATATGACCATTGGTCAATATGACCGCTGGGAGATATAACCATTTGTAATAATGTAATCTTTATAATTAGTGTTTATAAATGGTGTCGATAAAATATAATTGATGTATAGGGGAGAAATGATGGCCACAACTAGTAGGATTATACCTTTTCAAGACCATTTATGAGAACATGGGATGGAAGTAGAATCACTATGGTTCACTGTTGACCAATCCTAATAAATGCTTAAAAAATAAAGGCTTGAGTAGAATGAATTATTAGAGAATCTCAAGTTAGTTGACATCACCACTAGGTTAATTTTAGATGATCTGACCTATTAGACTACCACCATCACAAACCATTCCCTTAGGGATTATGATTGTGTAATAAGGGTTTATGTATATAGACCATAGTATCATAAACATATAATTTTAATTGAAGAAATGAAATAGTTAACTATTAAATTCCATTTTCATTATTGTTTTATTTAATAAAATACCCATTAAAATAATATGAGTTTTAAAAATATATTTGTGGATTTAAAAATAAAATAATTATATTTTTATAAAATATATACATTTTATAATAAATCCAGGTCTTCTAAAAAAATTATTCCTAAAATATTCTTATAAAAGACTATTTATTAAATTATAAATGATAATATAGTATTATAATATTCTAATAAAATTTTACAAGTTTCAGATATTTTACTAAGTTTTAATGATTTTTATTTTTCAAAAAAAAAAAATATTTTATATATACAAAATCATATTAAGAAAATTAATTTGTTAAAATACACATTAAAAAAAACTTTGAAATTAGGTTTTGGTGAAATTATAATAATTTTATAAATTACATTACTTTTCATTAAAGTTAAAAAAATATAGTTTTTCTACATTTTACGACTTCATAAATTTGTAATAATGAAATAATAGTTGATATAAATTAATCTAGAAGGGGAAAAGGTATTTTTCAATATTTTTTATTTTACTTTATTTAAAATAATTTCTAAACCTATAAATGACTTTCTAAATTGTAAAATGGAAACTAATATTTTTATAAGAATATTTTGTGTGGAATTTAAATTTTCCATGTCAAAGTAATATTTTAAAAAATATATCAACTATAATGAATATAAGTATTATAAAAAATGACATAAATGTCAAAAAAAAAATATCAAAAAACATGTGTGTGTCAAAAAAATTTCATTTTCCACAACATCGAATTCGAAGACCTATACATAGAAATTATCTAAAAATTACTCCTCTTTTACTATAATAATCTACTAATCTCCTCACCTCTCTCCAATAAAAAATCCAATTAGCTTGCAAGTTTTCTTACTTATCCTATATAAATTTCCTCTAATTTTTCTCAATGGCCCTAATATCACCCTCTCCATCTTCTAGAAAGTTACTTACCATAGTTCAAGAAATATCCTCTACTTGTTTTCATTCAATTTTGTATTTTTTTATATGTATTAAAAATGATGATTTACATTATATTCCTTGAATTTTAATATTCAAATTATAGAAAAATAGTTTTTTATCTAGGTTAGACCTTCGTTACCTTTAATTATTCACTTTTTATAATCCATGTCATGTACCCATCATTTTTTCAAAATATTTCATGAATTTATATCATTTATATGAAATATTTATATTTTGAATACCAAAACCTCTTCATTTTCCATCAGTATTCATCTACATGTAAATGTAATATATTTATTGGTGATTTAAATTTTTTAAAGGCACATTTATTTTGTTGTTTAAAAATGATGTACTACTCATATCTTTAAGAATTTCATAATTTAATGACTTTTACATAAAACCCATTCATTTTATCCTATGGGTGACTAATGAAATGTTTTCTTATGAACTATATGACACAAATAAATTAATCCATTAAAATTTTGTTCAAATATAGTGCTCCAATACATTTTTAAAGAAGTAATCTACATATATTATATGTTTTATGAAAAATTAGTGAATAACATTGGTAATTATGTTTTATGAAATTGCAGTGGTAAACTTTGGTGATATTATTATAAATGTGACATTTTTATATTATATCAACATTACCATGTTTTCTTTCATGGTCATTCTATTATTATATTACTAATTTTCTTTTTTCCATTCCTTATTTATATTCCCCATGATCACATGCTAGATATTTCCTTCTATTATTCACATTCTAGGACTTATTCCCGCCCCTTTCTTTTGAGGTATGTCCCCAGGATATGAGATGTAATAAAGGTGACCTAGTATTACTCTATAAAGAATATTATAAAGGGGGCTTGAAGAAAATTTATGCTTTTAATGTATTATGTCATTAATTTCTATAAAAATAATCCTTAAAGGATCCCTTATGTTATTAGACATTGTACCATGCAATGATAATTTTACATATTTAAAAGGATAGATGTTTAACAACACAAACTATTATAAATATGTTTTCTATTAATATTTAATTAAAAATATTATTATATATCATGGATATAGAAAACACATGATATTTTTTTATATTATATCTTATCATATTTAAATTTTCATTAAGCATCATTACCATTGATAATATAACAGATACTACAAATATATGGTTTTAACAAATCAAACTGACATAGACAATGGATATTATGACTTCAACCAATAGGATCATACAATATAAATCCCATTTATCTGAAATTACAAGGGAGATATAATTGATGGTCTTTTCCCTTGATCAATCCCAAGATGAAATCCAAGAACATAATCATGAGAAAAACCATTTATGGGAAATTTTGAAGCACATCGAGATCAATTTCCAAACCTTGTATGCTAAACCACCACATGAATGTATCTCCATAAAAAACCATACTCGTAGGTTATTTTATTATGTATAAATGGGATATGTATCAATACCCTATAAACATGATTATCTACATTTTTTATAGAATAATTAATATATTTTCATCCTGTTATTGTGACTTCATAAATAATTTTTACACAATAAAACAAAAATATTATTTTTTGGTAATATTCCATTTCATGTAAGGATTTTATTTTTTTTAATTAATGGTTTTCAGAAATAAATAAAAATCCAATAAAATATTATTATTAAATAATTTTTATTAAATAACAATTATCATATAATTTTAATGAAGAAAAATGTGATTTTTATAAGGGTTCAAAAACTATTATTGTCAAAAACCCAACATTTCTCAACAATTGACTATTCTTATTTTAAAAGTGAAAATTAAAACATTTAGTAAATTATTATTATAAAATTAATATTATTTTTGGAATAAATTTTTTGAAATTATCCAATGGTCAATTTTTCATTATTTTCTGAGAGTCGAATTTTGAGTTAAAAATGAAAACCATATAAATATGCAATCTGTATTATGACATCATATTTACCGAAAGGTGATTTTATAAATATTATGAAGGGTATCCATGGAAAAATCTATGTCTTCCCCTTAAAATAATTTTACATTATTTTTATTTTATTAATTTTATAAATCCCTTGTGAATCCCAAAAAAACATTAATATATTTTATGGTTACAAAATGAATTTCTCTAACAGTATGACTCAATTCCACATATCAAAGGGTATTATTTTATTATGTTCTTTAATTAAAATTAGGGAATAATTAAAACCACTCCCATTTTCCATAAACCATGGGAAAAAACCTTGTAAAGGTTTGTGTTTTTGGTTATTTTATTATATATAGTATAAAACCTATGTTTGAGAAATGATAAAGAATTCCCCACTCATCTATTTTCTAAACTCTCCCAAGATCCAATTTATCTTCACTAAAAATCCTTGGATGTTGTCCATACACTTACCTATCATCTCTCGAGTCATCCTATGGTACCCCCAAGATCTCATGAAGCTCCTACCAAGTATTTTATTTCATAAACTAGTGCACAAGATCTTATACATTCTATAATTTATTCAATTATCTTATTTATATTATGTATTTTATTATAATTTCATTAATATGGGATATGTTATTATGTATCTCCATTACTATAAAATTTATATACCAATGTTGAGATATTCATTTTCCTATCATCAACCCATTTTATGAATTTTTATGTGACGTCGTTATGCTGTCGAAATTTTACCACAATTTTCCATGCCAAAACAATTATATAGTGAATACCATACCCAATTATTATCAAGGGTATTTACCTTTAAAAAATTAAACCTATCTGACTTGGGACTTAAATTTAAGTATTAAATACTCCTTGATCTTGGAATAAATTATTAACATGAATGAATCCTTGTTGTATGATCTATGTGGCACACATATGCATGAGAATGAAATGAAAGTGATGGGTGCACCGAAAATTATATAGTGCTCTGTTATGTTGGTTAATGTTTAGTATCAATAGACATAATTTTTGGACATTGAGTGAACCTAATTACTTTATGGGGATTTTCCATCATTATGTATTGACAGTTGTCCTTGACCAATGTGTATGATTTAGTGTTTTATGTTTTTTCCAAATTTTCCATGTTTACTTTATGATTCTCATGGTATATCATGTCTCATTGTTCATGTTTATGGTTCTATTACTTTTAGTCCCCATTTTTATACCAATGGTATAAAATCTATTATTCTCCTGATTTTATGCCATTTTTAATCCCTTACTAGACTTTATATCTCAACCCTTTATTTTGTATGTCCCTAGGTTATCCGATGCAGTTTTATGTATGAGCATATTTGAGATTCATTCAATAAAGGTGTGACATTTTCATATTTTATGTTTTTATTTAATATAAGTAATACCCAAAGACAATATACTTATCGATATTCTAGGTTTTATTAAGTTTAAATTATATAATTAATAATGTTTTATTGGTAAATAAAGGTATGAGATGTCATTGTTGGCTTCAGAAGAAATGTTTAGTTGTTTTTGGGATTAAGATTAAAGAACTCTAATGAAATATTTAGGGATATATCTAAGTACATGAAAAAATACCTAATTTGTTTTATGTATAGTGTATATTTATTATCAAGAAAATACATCACTCTATGGATACTACAAGTGGATGTGATTTGGAACAAATTTATATAGGGGTAAAACCTTAAAACACCCCGTTGAGTTTGACTCGATCAAGAACTAGTGCTTGAAAACAGGCTTTTCTACATGCATGGATTGAATCACCCAAGGTATGATATTTAGTAAATTCATTTTACTATTTCAAACCATTTTTAAGGGAACTAAAAAATACCCATAAGAATATATTTTAGGAAATAGATTATAGATAACATGGATTGGAGAATATAAATTCATAAGTTATGAAGATACATGTAATTTTTAAGTTACATATTTAATGTCATTGGATTCCCATTTATGTGTTTAATATTTTAAAAATATTTATATTTAATTTCCCTTCATTCTATCCAATGGATATAAAAAGGACTAATTACGTAAACAATCAATGTGATAGGAAATGTGATGACTACCCCCAATGAGATACCTAACTCGATGGGAGGAAAAATTGTGAAATTTTTGATGATACCCTCCTAGATGACTCATGTTATAAATAAAACAGGGATTAGGAGGAGCATCCAAATACCCCTAAGAGTTAACAAGATGTGATTTGAGACATTTATTCAAAAATTTCAATGACATTCAATGGATCATCTGACCCCTTATTCACAGAAAAATGGATAAACTCCATTGAGATTATCTTCTCAGAGATTCATTTTTTTGGGCAAGAGAGGTTTCTACTAGTAGTTTATCATATGGAGGGAGAAGTTTATTAGTGGTGTAAATTTATCAAAAATATTAAGCATGAAGAGGAGATCGAGGTGATGGGGTGGATGGAATTATGTAAACTATTTTTCAATAAATAATTTCCTCACACTCTCTGTCATAAAATGGAAATGGATTTTTATGATCTTGAGAAAAAATATGTCAAATTTATCAGGGTGTATGAGAAAAACATCACAATACTTGCATGATACACTTTTTTCATTTTCATTACCCCTATAATGAAAATTTATATGCTTATTTAGTGGGATAAAACCTATTCTATGAAATGATCTGGCGATCTATGAATTTGATATCTGTGTGGAAATTGTATGATATGCCCTCAAAGTCAAAATTGAGAATAGAAAATATCAGGGTTATGAAAAGGTTAAGAAGAAAAAAGTGTATTTTAATTTTGGTACTATGAGGGGGAAATATAATAGTTACAAAAAAATTTAAACATCCAACTTGTCAAAGGTGCGGAATGTATCGCCCTAGAAATTAACTAAGGGAGATGAAGAAATGCTTTAGGTGTGGGAAGGAAGGACACCTATATAGTGATTTCTGATGGTAGAAACACTAAAATAAATTTTAGGAAGGGAATATACCATTCCACCCTCATCACATTGTTCTTTACTTTAACTAGAAGGAACCATGGAACTTTTAAAACCAATGTACTGAGTTAAAGGTTTTCTAAGACATGAATGAAAATTTAAGGAAGAAAGGGTATGATTTTTTGATCGAAACCACTAAGGTGGATACTGAAAATGAAGTGGTGACAGGTAAACTAGTTATTCATTAAAGAATAGAGAATATATTTTTTGATTATATATTTATTTAATTCTTCATATCATAAATTTTTACTATAACTATTTTAACACCACAAAAAACAATATAAGTAGTGTTATAGTTGAAAAAGGAAAATAGGGAAATAATTTCATCCCAAGCATATAACTCCTCCCCTATCATAATTTTTGGAATGAACTTTCAGAGAACCTTTTCATACTCCAAATGGAGTAATTTTATGAAATTATGGTTATTTATTGGATTTCCATATATAAATATAATATAAATTATTGTGAGAATCAAATTACATACTGTATTGAGAATCATCCCCTGATTATATACAACTAAAAAAAGGATGTATATTCTTTTTCACCGACATCTAATATTGGATATTATTTAACTATGATTAAGTATATAGAGATCAAATAATTAATTCTAAGGAAAATATCATCCATAATTACATTCCCATTGTGATGGGATTATGTTGATGTGTTTCTAGAAAAATTTACTTATCTTCCTCCCAGCCGAACAGTTGAATTTTTAATTGACATCATACCTAGGAAATTACCATTATCCAAGGATCCATATATAATGGCTATTTTGGAACATGAGGAGATGATTAAGAAACTATAAGAGAATATAGATAAAGGTTTCATACACCAAATTGCATCCCCATGGGGTTCACCATTCCTCTTCATCAATAAAAAGTATGGTTTACGGAGCCTTTGCATTGATTACCGTGAGCCCAACAAGATCATAGTAAAGAACAAGTATCCTCCAAAAAATATTAATGTATTTTTCAAAAATATATGTAGAGTATAGTACCTATGAAAGTTTGATATGTGGTTAGAAAATTACCCAGTTTGGGTGATGAAGGTGGATAACCCCAAGACCGGTTTTCACACAAGGTACGAGAACCATTAGTTCATAGTAATTACATTTGGACTTACTATTTATCTAGTAATCTCCATGGGAATAAAGAATAGAGTCGTTATAGAATACCTTGACATGTCTTTGGTAGTATTTAAAGATGATATTATAATATACTCTAAATGTAAGTAAGATCATAAGGAGTAACCAAGAACTGTTCTAAATACCCTATGAAAGGATAATCATTATGTAAAGTAGAGAAAATGTGAGTTATTTTTTTGGGAAGTTTCATTATTGGGTAATAAATTCCCAAGAATTAAAGTGTATATGAACCATTCAAAAAAATAAGCAATTGAAGTATGTAAATGACCAACATCTATGATATATATCAATAGTTATCTTGGATTAGTTGGGTACTATCCTTGATTTGTGAGAGATTTCTCACAATTGTCAAAACCTCTAACCAAGATAACTCAAATGGTAGTCATGTTTTCTTGGAATGATGAATGTGAAGAAATTTTAATGGATTTAAAGATGATTCTAATTCTTTACATGTTCTCACACTACCCAAATGTTAAGAACTATTCATAGTAATCAGTGATGCTTCGAATAAGGGACTTGGCTATGTGTTAATACATAATGAAAACGTCATAGCCTATGCTTCAATGGAATTGAATGTTCATGAATAGAACTACCCAACACTTGATATGATGTTTGATATAGTGATATTCTCTTTGAAAATATGGGATTAATTGCCTATTTGGGGAGAAGTTTGAAATATATAGGGATCACACAATCCTTAAGTATATATTCACACACAAAGAGCTAAATATGAATCAATGAAGATGGTTAGATCTGATCAAGGTCTATAACTATTCAATTCACTAGCATACTATGAAATTGAATAAAATGAAAGATTCTCTAAGTAAAAAGGATCTATAAAATATATCAGGATTATAATTGAGAAGGATTTTATATTCTTAGACTTGAATAGTATGGACATGAGAATCATAAAGGAAGAAAAAAATCAATCATTTCACAAATTATTTCTCAACCATATCCTTTGGAAAAGATAAAAGATTCTAAAATAAATGATGTGTGAATTAAGAAGATTTTGAAAACAATAAGAAAAGTTTAATCCTCATAGTTCCATTTTAATGAAGAGGGAGTTATATGATTTGGGTCACAAATGTGTATAGCATAGAGTCCTAAGTTAAAGAAGTATAATTTGGATGATGAACAAAGTTTTACCTTAAAAATCCATCCGGTAAGCACAATTAAGACATCCATAATCACTGTTGGAGGGACAATATGAAGAAGGAGATCACAGAGTATAAATTAGGATTCTATTGAATTTATAAATTGAAATCATAAATGAAAACATCCAAGTGGATCATGCAACAATTACCCATACTTATATTAAAATAGAAAAAAAATAATATTTTACTTTTTCAATAGTATTTTAAAGGAATAAAGGGGGAATAATAAAATATGGGTTTTAGTGGATCATCACTCAAATACTGGACACCTCATTTGGATTTGATAGTATTTATCAATGGCTCAGTTGCCAAAATATACTTTATATAAGTGGTAAGGATGCAAGGATTACCACTATTGAATATATCTGATCAAGATATGAGATTCACCTCCATGTTCTGGAAAAGTCTTCAATATGCTCTAAATACTGAGTTGAACGTAATCATGACTTATCACCCCCAAAATGATAGGAAATATGAGTGGACTATCCTGAAACTTGTGGACATGTGTAGGGAATGCTCAGTTGACTTGAAAGGAGGATGAGACCAAAATCTTCCTATGGATGAGTTCTCATTCCTTAATAGTTTCCACTCATGAATTGAAATGGAACCCTATTAACTGCTATATGAGAATAGGTGAAAACATATACATGTTGGGATGAAGGGAAAAATAATATATCCTAAAATGGTCAAGGAAATAGTGGAAAAGGTTAATACCATTCAGTATCACATAAAGGCTACACAGAAATGATAGAAGATATATGTTGACAATTTTTGGTGAGACCTAGATTTTTATGTTAGATATATGGAATTCATCCTTATATCTCCATGGAATATGGTGATAATATATGGGAATAATGGAAAAATTATTTTAAGATACATTGGCCCCATTGATATCCTCGATCGCATCAAAGAAGTGGTCTATCAACTAGGGATACACCCTAACCTATCCCAAGTACATTATTTATTCCAGGTATCCCACTATAGGAAGAACATAACAAACCCCTAACATGTCTTAAACCTATAGGTGGTACCATTGGAGAATGATATTTCCTTTGAAGACCAGATGATGAAAATCTTATATCATTGATACAACATTCTACAATGTTAGAAAATGCACCTTTTCAAAGTGTTGTGGATATACAACATGTTTGAAGAATGATGTGGGAACTAGAGGAGGTGATTAAATCGAGTTACCCACATCTATTTGAGTGTTGGAAGTGAAAATTTAAAGGGAACATTTTCTAAATGGGGGGATATTTTAATGACCCAAATAGTAAGAAATAAAATTTCCCTTACGAATTAATTAAATATATTATTTTTTAGTATTATTATAGAAAAAACATTCACCGTATTTGTTTATTAGATCCTATCAAATTTAAATGACAGTTAGTTATTATTACCATTGATAATATAACCATTAGTATAAATATAGAGGTTTTGAAAATCAAATTTATACATAAAAAAGTGATGGTTTCAACCAGTAGGATCGTGCCCTATGAATCCCATTCATTGGAGATTTTGAGGGAGATAACATCACTATGATTTGAAATGATAATCACTAATATCCAATAACATATTTATGAGAAAAACAACCTATGGTAAAATTTCTATCTCATCGAGATCATAACCCAAACCATGCAAGACAAACCACCCAATGAAAGTCTCACCACCACACACCTTATTCTTAGGGAGTTTGATGGTGTATTAATGAGATATGTATCAAGACCCTAAAAATATTATTATATACACAATTTTTTATCGAATAAATAAAAAATTTTCATCATATTATTTCTTATATTATAAATGATTTTTATACAATAAAACATAAATAATATTTTTTGGTAATATTCAAATTCAATTATGAAATTTCTTTTGATTAATTAAAATATTTTTTAAATAAATAATATTTTAATCTAATATTATTATTAAATAATATTTTAATAAAATATTATTATTAAATAATATTTTAATAAAATATTATTATTAAATAATTTTTATTAATTATAAATTCTCATAGAATTTTTATTATTCAAATTGTTTTATGAGGGCTCGAAAACGGTTTTTCTTTCAAAATTCATTCATTACTCACTAATTACTAATTATTATTTCAAAATTTAAAATTAATATATTTATAAAATTATTTTTATAAAATTGCTATTATTTTTGGGATCAAGAAGTTGAAATTAACCAATTTTTAATATTTCATAATTTTCTAAGACAGTTGAATTTTCAGGTAAAACATAAAAACAGTATAAATATATGGTGGGAATTATGAGATCATAATGACCCAAAATTGAGGTAATAGATATTATAATTGATATACATGACCGAATATATGTCTTAATTTTAAAATAATATGACTTAAAATAAATCTGAAGTGAATCCTCTTAAAACCATTAGTATATTTTAGTGTTTTAAAATAATTTCATTAAGACTATAAATCACTTACAACTAAGAAGGGGCATTATTTTATTAATTTAGACCCTTGGACTTATAAAATAAATAAAACCACTTTCATTTTTTAAAAAACATGTTTAAAACCCTATGAAGTGTTTTTTTTGTTATTTTATTATACAGATTCCAAAACCTATATTTGAGAATCGATAATGAATTCCATACTAATTTCCAAAATAAACCCACCCATTCTCCCTTTTATCTTCACTCAAAATACTTTGTGAACTTCCTTACTCTACCCTTACTTCTATAGACTCCTCCCAAGGCATCCCCATGCTCTAAAAAAACTACTCCCAAGCATTCAAAGTCACAATCTCATATAAGAGATCATTTCCTTTCTTCTCTTTATTCATGTATCTTAGATACCTTATGTATTTTTTCTTCATTTCCTTATTATTGGATATGTTATAAAATATCCTCATTACTTTCCAATTTAGGTCCCAATTATGAGAGAACCCTTTCACTATCATCAAAAAATTTTATGATTCTTTAAGTGACTTTGTTATGCTGCTAAAATATAATCATGATTTTTCATGAAAAAAAAATTATGTAGTGAATACCATACCCATTCCCTACAGAGGGTATTCACCATTATAAAGTTATACCACTTTGACATGGAATATAAATTATTTTATTCAAATTTCCTTGATTATGGAATAAATTTTGAATTTGAATGAATCAATGTCGCATGATTAGTGTGGTACACATAAGAATGAGAGGGAAATTAATGTGATGGGTGTGAGTGGAATTATTTAGCACTTCAATAATTGGGTAATGTTTAGTATCATGAGACATTATGTCAGGAAATTTATTGAACCTATTTCTTTAAGGTAAGTTTTCCATAATGATTTCTTGGATCTTATCCTTGAACTATATTTATGATTAAATATTTTAAGTTGTTTGGAAATTTTTTATGTTTCTTTATGACTATCATGTTATATGATGAAATATTGATCATGTTTATATTTACTACTTGTTTTATTCAGCCATTGATATGAATATTTATTACCATGTATTACTCTCTTAATGTTATTCCATTTTTAATCCCTTATAGGGATTTATATATAACCCTTTTATTATTTATTTCCCCAGGTAATCCTGTGTCATTTTAAGTACGAGCATGTTTAAGATGATTTCAATAATGATGATGTATTTCATTATTTTATGTCGTTATCTAATGTACCAAATACCCAAAGACACTATAAATATCAATATTTCATGAGGTATTATGTCTAACCTTCTGTAAGAAATCATGTATTATTGTTAAATAAAGAGATGGGTTGTTTTAGGATGTCCTTGTTGATATGAAAGGGAGGTTTAGAGATTTGTGGAAATTAAAACTAGGAAACATTAATAAAAAACCTATCGATAAGACTAAAAATGGAAAATATCATGAAGTTATTTTGATATATAAATTGAGTGGATTCAAATAAATGAAGTCTCAATTTTGATACTACATGAGGATGTTTCTATGAAAAAATTATAAAAACTCTGAAAAGTGTGGATTTGGTATTAACTCAATCATCACCAGGTGCATGATAAAGAGGCCATAATTCACACTTTATTTTTGACACTAGATGGATATGGTTGATTAATCATATTATTTTATGAACCATTACAATTATATATGGATAATTTAATATTTATTACAAGAGGTTAATGGATAACATCTATAAAGCATGTTGATTAAAAAATATTTTAGACATGAACCCCATTTAGAATTAAAAGATTCTTAAAAGTAACACATTTCACATCATGGTTTTATTATTTTATAAATATTGTGGGAAATATGATGAAATATGTAAAAGATTAGTGCAATAGGTGATGCATTGATTTCTTTACTACGATGATGAGTGCTTGAATAGAAAAATTCAAGATGTGGAAAAATTAACAATCTCAGTTTATGAATAATAACCAGAATCACGTTGATCACCAAGATTCAACTCAAAAGGAAAACATGCATTTGATTACTTCAAGCATGAACAACCACCTTATTTTAGTGGACATTTCAATACATGAATTGATTAATAATGTATTAAATATATAGAAAATATATTTTATATACATTATTTCTTAGAATTAGATAAATTCACCTTGGTAGTATAACACATATATAGGGTAGCTTATCATCGGTGGATACTATAATAACCTAGGATTCTCATCAATAGATATTAAATCCTTTTATAAAAATATACAATACAATACACAAAAAAATTCATGTGGACTATAATAGTTTATATTATCTTGAGACTAGGTACACAATGTTCTAATTTGGTGAAAGATCTTAAATGTCCCCCTCAAAGATCTTACAATTAAGTTATTTTAATAGACTTACACTTCTCAAAACTATTCTTCATTAACATGGGAAAGGAAACCTAATAAATGGTGAAATCAGATGCCTAGTATGGGTAAAAAAGGATATATGTATAAATAACATGAGTATAAGGGTATGAGAACATGAAAATAACACATTAAAACTATACCATATATATCAAATAACGTAATCTTGAGTCCTGACATAAATATTTGTAGTTCATAAGAAATTTATCATAATGAAATCAAAGAGCATGATCCACAAGAAAATAACATTAGAATAAGAAATATATTTTTGGAATACACATAAAATCAAAACATTTTGAACATGTATGAATAGATATAGGTTCAATATTTATGTTAATGATATGAAATCAAGACCTAAGATAAACTTATTGACAAGTAACCAGGTCCACTCATAACATTATGGACATGGAATCTTGGTTCACATAGGACATTGTGAACATGTAATTATGATCACACAAAACATTGTGGACATTTCAACATATTCATGCATAACATTGTGAATATGTGATTAAGTTCATACATAACATTTTTAACATGTAATTAGGTTTACAAATAACATATTTACAAATTATTTTTCCATTATTATCCAATACATTGGATGTAGATATAGGTCCCACCCATTACATAATGAAAATCAAACATATGTGTACCACAAGACCATAAATCATTAATCGTATCTAACATATGAAATGAAATGGGTTTTATAAAAATTTTTCCATATCATGAATTATATATAAGAGACAATTTTCAAAACAATTTCATTAATTCATCATAGTATAATCCATGGAAAAGGAAGTGGGTTTTATAAGAATTATTTCAGGGTACAAACCAGGTAAGAGAAATGGGTTTAACAAAACCTTTTCATGATAAACCATTTATATAAATAATAAAAATGATATACTTGGCTTTTATCCCTAATAAAGTATAAATTATATCAAATAATTTAATCTTAAATGGATAATTATTTCGAAATATAACTGTGAACATTTCTTGAGGAATATAAATTTTCGTTCAAATCCATTTTTTAAAAAATATTAATAATATTTTTAAAAATAATTCTACTTTAAAATAGAATTAAAAACATATAGAAAATATTCAAATAAAATAATGGCCACGAGAGTGGAAAATTCCATTCATGCTATACCAGATAAAATGAGGATTTATTTCACATTTCAGGTAAACAAGAAAATGAAAATTATTATGAAAATGACTTAATGAATCTTTCATATTTTGGGAATAATTTCAAACTTAGGTAATAATTTATTTAATAAATCATTTTAATAATTCTAAAAAAATTTTGGAATCATTTTTAGAAAACATGGTTTTTGAATAACAAAGGGTTTTCAACTTAAGAGAGAAATAAATTATATTTTTCTTTAAAACACATTCTCAATTATTTTTAGCACCAAAGAGTGGAAAAATCATACTATTACTTGAAAATATAATGAATAAACAAAAGATAATGAATGTAATGATAATAACTGAGAGGTATATAATATGGTTGAAAAATATTAGACTTAATCACAAACAATCTTGATAAATGATGATATTGTAGCATAAAACCCTTACCACTTTGGTAATAATTGAAATGTATTCCCCATAAAAGAGATATCATTAAATGGATATATAATCAACATAATTATAAGTATAATAATTATAAAATATATTCATGGGTAGAAGTTTCACCACATAAATGGAATAAGTGGTGAATATATCATGGGTCTCATTGAAGTAAAAAGTGAGATGGAAATCCCTTACAACTTTAGTAATATTTTGAATCATAATACATAATAAATCATAAGATCAAATGAAACATAAAATATAATGAAATGAATATTATTAAATATATAACATGTAAATGTTTCATTATATAGACCACAAAAAATAAAAGAGTGGTGAATTCTTATATGTTTCCCAGAAATAAAGGAGAGACTATCAATCCATCACCTTAAGTATTGACTTCCTTTGTACACAATTAAACCTCTTCTAAAATAAAGTTATGTTTATTATACATATAATATAGATATATAATTATTTATATATCATATCATATATGATTTATTATGACCATTACTTACTCGTTTGTTAATAATTCATTTATAAAATAACATTTTAGGTAATAACCACTTTGTTTTCCATATATATTTTTATTTTTTATTTTTGGTACTATTAAATTGATCATGGATCAATCATATCATGAATAATAATAATGATAAAATTATAATATTTTTACATAAATTATACATTTAATACCCATCATGAATGATTGTTTTGAGAAATGATGCACGCTATGATCATGGAGATGGTATTCCATTTGTACGCATTAGTAAAGTTTCCATTTTTCAAAAATCATGATGGAAATGAGGTAAGTAATATTTAAAATTTTAAATACTAATTGTTTCATAAATAGAAAATTATTTCTTTAAATAAATATAAATACTTAATCCATGTTGTGTGGTTATAAAAAGAGATAGGCACATCGCTTCGGGAAGGCGGTAATTCACACATACACGGATGACATTATCATTTTTCATTAAGTATTAAGGAAAGAAATAAAATTATATATTATATTTCCATAATGATAAAAATGTCATGAATATAATAGATATTTAATTTTTATCACATATATTCAATAACTTTATTCTTATTATCATTTATGTAAATAATTAGTAAAAAATGAATCATATCGTTTCTGATGTGGTTGTCTGTCGTACACATGAAGGACGTTATCATATCCAATTTGGAATGCAAGGTAAAAATGTATATGTTTTATAATGAATAAATAGGTATAATAATTTTACAAATTCCATATATATATATATATATTATTTTCATTATCATTCCCAACCGTGAGATGTGGTAATGGAAAACGAATGACATCAGCTCGCTAGGCGGTAGTCCGTTATACACAAGAAAGATGATTTAATAAAAAATTTAATGTAATTGGAGATGTTTGTAGTTAATTAAATTCACATAACATAATATTTGTATATTTATGATACCAAGGATATTATATTAAAATGTTTTAAAAATAATTGAAGGAGGTGGAGGAAGAAATAAAATAACTACGCTCATTAATGAATGTTACCTCTAATTCGGGTAACCTCCTAAGAGTTGCATCCAAATCCTTAATTTGTTGGAATTATTAAAAAAATAATTCTTATAATATTATATAATTGAATTTTATAATTTATTTTCATATGAATTGGCCAAACAAAATTGGTTTTAAGGTTTGTATAAGAGAGTATAGGGGTGGCCTTTCATAAGTAGGTGAGTGTCACACATGTAATTTTTGAAAATAAAAAGGTTTTCTCACATTTTTATAAGGTTATATGGATTTAAATGGATTATTAACGAGAATTACACATGATAGGGGAGAAATATAACTATAAAAATGATTTTAGACGAGTGTTTAGGTCATTTATACCCTTATATTTATAGTTTATCCACCTCTAAACTCATTTTTACCTTAACTACAACAATTAATTTATTCTATTGATTTGGGGAAAAAATTAACTTGAAGTTATCATATAATATAAATTATTATTATTCTAATTATTTAATTCAAAATTTTCTAAATTAAATTCAGATAATTGGGAAAATTCAATTTTAGATTAATTTGGAAGACATAATGAGAAAGTAGAGTTTAAAAGAGAAAATGATCAAATGGTTAAAAAAATCATATATAAAAAACTATATGAATATTAAATAAATAAATAAAATGGATTAATATATATATATATAAGTGATTTAATTTTACTCACCCCATTTAAAATATAATGTAACTTTATAAATATTTTAATCTACAAGCCTCTTTTTAATTAAAATTTAGTATTATTCACTATTCATCAAAAAAATTATTATTTTTAGAAAATTATTAAAAATTCACCCTAATATAATTTTTATATGATGATTTCAAAATTAATTATTTTTTAGTATAATTTTTATATAAAACTAATAAATATTTTTAATAATAAGCGTGGGAAAGGTGAAAAAATTATTTTTTTAGAAAATAAAATTTTTAAGAGTAAATAAGATTTATTCTTAACTGCTGTATAAAAACATATAATATGAATGATAATAATTTTATTTAATATAAAATATATAAATTTCATGAAAATAATTCACGAAAACATATTCTTTTAATTTATTGATGTAAAACATTTTTGTTTGCATAAAATAGCTTTTACGAAAAATATTTTATTTATTTTCAAATAGTTTATAATTTCATTTATAATTAAATTTTCAACAAATAATTCATTTTATATATTCATTTTTAACCCATATTTGTTTTAAATTTAGTTCATCTTATTCATACCCACCATTCCTAAGACTAGGTGATCACTATGATATTAAATAATAATATTCTAAAAGTATGTCACTTTTCATTTAAACTTAGTGTTGCGTTTCATACTATAAAAAACCATTGTTTCATATAACAGAAGATAAAATCAGTTTTTCATGGAATAAAAAATCCAAAAAAGGTTAATTTTAATTGGGAAAAATATTTCTGAAAACCATGGGGTGTTAAAAACTGATTTTGAACCTGAAGCCTAGAGGGGAGATTAATTCTGTATAATGGGAAGAGTTTAAGGGATTTTTTTAATAATTATATTCCTCATTAAATGAAAAAATAAAATATATGGAATACTTAGAGCTGAATTATAAGGGAAAAATATTTGGGAAGCTATGAAATGAACATTAAACTAGTTTCTCCATACACATCGAGCATTATTATTCATATTAAGGTAATGTTTGATCGGTTCTTTAGAGTATTAATGCCCCATTTATAAAGGAAACTATTAAATAAAGACAAAGAATGTTATAAGGTGATAGTTTGGAGTCATATAAAGGTTTAAATGATGTTCGGGGAGACATAATGGCCTCATAGGAAGAATGAAAAAAAGATAGAAGTAGATCCAAACTCAAGGGTGGATTTTGATCACCGAAGAGAAAAAAATGAATTTAAATTATACACATGAAACAACTATGGGAAAAAATTTGAAAAATTACTTGAATAGAAGTGTAATGTGATACAAGTGAAGAATATATTTCCATATAGTTCAGAATAATTTTGGTGAGGTGAATCCTCAACATCTCAATGAAAAAAATGGATGATGTTTCAAGCACAACCATATGTTAAATGCATCAAGTTTGGATAACATAGTAACTTTTCAAATCTATTTCAAATCATAAGAGAATGTATGGTAACTACCATATACCTTATCAAGGGACTAGGGAGTAAGGTTGTGAATTCATAATCATAATTGAAGAAGTAGGGGCTCTAAATGATGGGGTGGCATGTGCAATTATTATTCTATCAATGACAAAAATTACATAGTTTAAATCAAGGTCAATGTATTCCTTTATTTAATAAAAAATTTCAATAAATTTAGAATAAAACCCTATATTTCTATATATAGAGTTATCAATTAAGTCTCTTAGAGTGATTATTTAAGGATCAATAGTGTATAGAAACTCTAGTGTCAACATTAGAGTGTACAATCTCATTTTAATTCATGTAGTCATTCTCATAGTGTAATGTGAAACTACAATAGGGTTGGATTAGATCTCATTGTATAATTCTAAAATTAACGATAGAACCATAGAAATTTCAGTGGTCCTGAATGTAAAACCTAGTGTTTTTCTCAAAAGAGATATATCCCAACATGTGATTTGTATAAAGTGACCACCTATAGTCTTTTTATGGAGATTATCAGCAAATAGGGAAAGAAAATTAAGGTAAACATATAGAAAATGGCACAATTTTTTAGGAACTCATTGATTTAGTTCTTAAATGGTTAATTGGAACTCGCCTAAAAAGAGAGGTAGATTTCTCAATTAGTCTCATATTAGGATTCAAGGAAATATCTAAGACCACTTATATAATTACATATGTGGAGTAGGAGGAATTAAAGTGGTATATATAAGACCTATTGGAAAATTATTATATTTGACCAAGTGTGTATCGGAGGAGAACACATGTTCTAATTATGAAAAATAATTATGAATCAATGTGGATATGTATTGGCTATATTGGGTTTAATGGGATCACATTACATAAAAAATACCCTACCACTATTATTGATGATTTATTCAATGCACTTTAAGGGAATTAATTCTTCGCCAAGATTGATATTCAATCAAAAGTTTAGGGTAGAAAAAGAAGATACCCCAAAGATTATCTTTTGAACAAGTTATGGGAATTATGACTTTGTTATTATGTTTTTTAATGAATAATTGTAATTCACTATTTATTTATTTTATGAATATAATCATTAAGGATGACATTGATAGTATTTTAGTGGTCTTTATTAATGATATTTTGATTTATTAAAAAATTCATGATGATCATGAGGATCATTTAAGTGTCTTGTTAAAAAAATTTAGAAAGGAGAATCATTTTCATAAATCCAAAAAAATGTGTTTTTTGTTCACAACAAGATTCATTCTTGGTGAACATCATGAAAAGTGGAGGAATCTCAGTGGATCTAGAAAAGAAAAAGACAATAGAGGATAGGACACACCCTAAAATAGTAATTGAGATTTATTGTTAAGTTGGACACTATAGATGGTTTATGAAAAAACACTTCATTAAATTATAATCAATTAACCATGCTAACATGAAAAGGATTTATTTTCACCTAGAAAAATTAGTGTGATGAAATATTCCTTAAATTGAAGAAGTGGTTTATTTATTGAACCTGTTTTAACTTTACCCTCTTCTGGATAAATATTTTTTTATCTAGAGTGACTCATATCTAAAAGAGATTGGATGTGTCCTCATGAAAAATGAAAAGGCAATCAATAATACGTCTTTAAATTTGAGGCCTCATGAGTATAATTATACTAATAATGACTTGGATTTAGATTCAATAGTTTTTTAATGATATGATGACACTAAATTTATAGGGGAAATTATGATATATACCCAAACTTATAATGTTTGTGGTATATATTCACACAAAAAGTATTTATCCTCAGACAAAGGATATGGTTGGAGATTCTTAAATACTGTTATTTTTCAATTTAATATTGTATCACTCTAAGTTTTTATAATATATTTCTCTTTAGGTGAATTTTATTTCTTTGATAGCTTGTGTTACATCCAGTATCAGGTTTTAACAAAACATGATGTACTGTAAAAATATTATTATTTAAAGGAATATTTTATAACATACAAATTTAATTGGTGAGTATGAATATGAGTAACCAAATTACTAAATATATGTATAATGTTCCTACCAAATATAAAATTAATGATTAATTCTTTGTAAATCAACACTCATGTTTTAGTAATGGCATTTTATGCTTCAAAAATTCATTTTAGTCAAAAAATATATTTTTTGCATTTTATTATGGAAAATATAATTAATTTATACAATTTTATAAATAAAATTTAATAAAATTATTTATTTTTTAAATATAAGGTCATAATTAACATGAGGTTAAATTTTGGTACTTTTCTAAAATAATTGATTTTTTGTGAATAGTGAAAATATAGATGTTTCAAATACTCTCATTCATTTTAATTGAATAACGAAATTTAAAATTATATATATATATATATATATTATTTTTCTATGATCCATTTTATTTAAAATAATCTAATTAATTTCATTTTAATCATGAATATTGATGATTTTGATATAAGATAAATTTTATTCTTAAAAAAGAATTAAAAAAAACATTTCACTAGCATTTACATATTTATATTAAAATTGATTAATACCACATAAAAACAGAATACTAAAAATTTGATACCATATTTGGAATCAATGGGTTCAAATTTCATAAATAGGTCCCTTTTATTTTTTTCATTACGAATAGTAACTCTTGTAAATATTTATCACCTTTCTAAGCGTAAAATGAGTAAAAGAGGATTAAAACTAGGAAACGAGGTCACAATATAAACCCAATACTTACCCTAATTTCAATATATTGGATAAAGTTTTCTATATCCATACAAAATTTTAATATTTTTTATTTTGGTTCCATTTAGCCTTGGTAATGACATTTATATTATTTTATTAAAGAAAATTATGAAATGTCACTGTTTTGAATTTAATATCTATAATTTTTTATATAAGGATAATATGAGAACAATTTAGGTTACAAATGTGTAATTGAAATATTTTTTTTATCATAGTATATTTTTTAATTTTTAGTGATGAAATAATTATCATAAATGCTTACACAATACATGTGAATGTAGTAAACAAATAATATAAATGACATTAAAATACTATAAAAGTCATATTTTTTGGGTGATGTATAGTTAAGCATGGATTATATATATGAATATAACATATTAGTGATTTGTGAAAGGATCATACTTAAAAAAATTATTTCAAGATGTTTTCAAACAAAAATAAAATTAATAATGTAAAAAATGATCATAATTATATTTTATTGAAAATAATATTTTATTAAATTATATAAAGAAATAAAAAATATAATAGGACAATTAATATTATAAATGGTTTAAAATTTCATCCATTTACCATTTATGATAAAAGTTTCACATTATAAGTAAAATTACAACCCAATAATATTGAAATCACTTTGGTTAAGGTGAAAAATTGTTAACCATTGGGTTAATCCAAAAGATAATGTTTAAAATAATATATTATCCTATTATTGGATGATTTAATTAATAACATATTAAAATATAATTATGGAACCATTTTACATGTATTATAATTATATTATATTATATAATTTAATGTATTTCCAAAAATTATATCAATGATATTTTAGAACAAACAATATCTTAATAAATAATTTAAAATTCATAAATGTCCTATGTTCATTGAAGTTAGTTTTATATGGTTAAAAATATCAACCATTATCAATTTATGGAAAACTTTTTCTTTTATGGTATCATTCATGACCCATAAATAGTATAAAACATTGATTTTCCACTAATTATCAAAATCATTAATGGGGGTAAAGTAAGAGATTACTGTAAGACTATTACATATACTTGTCTAATATTATTTTACAGAATTATTTCAACTCATCCTCATAATATATTTTAAATAATAAATTTGTTACATCACTTCCAAAAATAATATTTATACTAAAATTACCTAGATATGAATTAGAGGTTAAGGGATTACTAAAATTCCATTACAAGGGACATTAAGAAGATATCTAAAGGAATTATACAAAAGAATATGTAATAATCTTAAAATAATCTTTCAATTTTCATTCTACTTATACTTCCACTAAATCTATTTTATAAATATTAAAATATTAACTCTAGTATCATAAATATGCTGATATGTTATTACTATTATTGTAAAACCATTCTCTATATATTTTCTATCATACAAAAGTTGTAACCTGTTCCTGTGTAAATGCATGACTTACCGTATCCACATATCAGTGTTATTATTTTTTTATTATCATTTTACTTAGATGGTCATAATGAAATAAATAATTTGTATATATGGAATTTATGGCATAATTAGGGTTATATTAATATAATATATTATTTTTCTTCCTATATTTTCAACTATTAGAAAATGATAATGTCGCCCATGTGTACGTCTGGACTACAACGTCCATGAAGTGATGAATGTTTTTTGGGTTCCACTTAATATGGATTGAAATAAAAATATATTTTATTTATGTATTTTATTTTCATGATATAATATTTTTTTAGTATGATTTATTTTTTACCTTTCTTTATTGCCATCATTCGAAAAGTGAAAACATTGTTCATGCGTACGTACAACCAACCTTCTCCATTGACAATGTCATTAATTTGTCAACCCCACCTTCCATGAATGATTATAAATATTTATATAATGAATTTATATTATATATAACATGATTATAATTCTAGAGACGATAGAACCATGTTTAATGTTTACGGTTGGAATCCTCCAAACTGAAACTCTCATGAAAATTGAAACAGTTAATACCCATTAATGATGAATTTATAATAATTATTAAGAAATTGGTGTGGAAATATTACATGTGGATCATATATGATATTATTAGTATAAAACTGATAATAAGATTAACTTTAAAAGAATTTTTTAAAACTAAAACATGGGTAAAAATAATTTAAAAATCATTGGATATTATTAAAAACATCCAGAAAATATGGATATTGAAGAAAACAATTTCAAACCAAATGTAAAAAATTTATATTTTCAATTAAAAAATATTATTTCGGTGTACTAGGAACTTAATAGAGTAAAATTAAGGGATAAATTTTAATTTATATAATAACTACAGGATAATCAAATAAATCATTTTTAATACATAAAATCATATAATTCCCCCAAAAATGACTTAAACATAAAAATCCGAAATAATGATGAGATTCTGGAATAAACCCATATAATGATCATATCATTGATGTGAGAATTAATCAATTATGTGATTATGTGTGATAAGAATAAATATATAAATAATAAGATGAAATACAATACAATTAAATCAAAGTTAATTTTACACATAATCATATCATAACATAGTCAATGAAGTATAAGTATAAACCATTGATTGGAAAATTAATTTAAGAATTCCCTTACCGCATGCCTGAATGTTTTCAAAAGTGTATTTGACCTCTGTATAGTAAATTTAAATTTATTATACTTGTGCAAAAGAATAATTTTTATAATAATAATCACATGTATAACATTGTACTGTCACAAATAAATCTAGTCGTAAAAACTAAGAAAATAGATGATCGAATATATATAGAGAATCATTCAAGTTCATTGTGAGTATACCCTTACAACACACAATTTTGTACACTTATATGGGATATTATTATGATAATTTAAAATTTCTTTATGAACCATAATGATGAATGAGAAAATAGATCCTATGGAATCCTATTATATTTCATAGTGTTATTGGATAATGAAATGGTATATTGGGTTGATAAGTCTAAGGTTGATCATATGTTCAAATACGTAGATACCCCTTGGTAGGTTTTATGTGATGGGAGTTTAACATTATTAAGGATATTTTGGGAGATATTTATTGGAATACAATATTTGGGTTTAGTATATGTTTTAGTGAGTGGGTTATTGAGGAATAATAAATATATATTTTTCATATAAGTTTAAATTTATTGATTAAATTTACGAGTAATATTATCATTGATGAAATGTTAATAATAATCAATTAATATTTTTTGATTTTGTGGGAAAAAATTAGATATAAATAAATACGTAGTTGGTAAATATTTATTTGATTAATAGTTATATTTTTAAGATTTTTATAATAGTTTTATAATATAATTGGAATTATAATAATATATTTTTATAAAAATTGACACCCAAAGGCTGGGTGACTATTTGTCTCATCCGATAAGGCTGTATGGCATGAACCCAAAAATGAAGGGTTATAAGGGAGTATCACCATCCATTAGCCTCCATGATATCATAATTATTATAACATTTGTTTCACTTAAATTATTTCATGGTCAAATATTATATAGAATTTAGAAAATAGATAAAAGGTTTTGTGTTGGAATTATGATGATAATGAAACAAGAGGGGGAAGACGTGAATTGTGTCCTCTTAAATATCTTGAAAAAACCAAAAAAAATTATCTTTAATAAAAATGATTCTTTCCTTATCCATTAAAATTAATTAAGATCTTGAAAATAAATAAATTATATAATGGAACACACCAATGTATAGTGGTTCACAAAATTGAAATCTAATAGTTCACTCCACCAATGCACTGTCTGCGAGGTTGGTGATTTTCACCATGGGGATGGTTTTCTTGGGAAACTCCAAAACTGAGTGTGAGTAGTTTAAAACTTAAAAAACGATTTTGTATGGCCTGAAAGTAAATTTATAGAAAAACTAAATATTCATACCTTAATATGTAAATATGAAACTAAACTAAGACTAATGATAAATAGATGAAACATTAGATAAAATATATGATATTTAGAAGTTTAATATGGGGTTATCTCACAATTATAGTAATAACTAGAAGATATGGAAGATATTTAGGAATGCACAAGAGTAACAATATAACTCTTAATTTATCACACAAATAATTTTTCTTTTAAAAATATAAAATAAAGTTAACAAATTCACAGTTTTCTTATTATTCTTTTCACAGAGAGGGAATAATTATTTAAAAAGAATGATTTTATCTCTTATTAAAAATGATGAAAAAAGGTATAAAAATTTTGTAGCAATTTATTTTTGACAAAGTATTCAGAATTTTATATTCTCTGATTTTTTTGGTAACATAATAAGTATTTTTAGAGAAACAAATTTGGAATTTTTAGTAGATCATTTTCCTTCATATATTCAAAATAAACTGAGGGAAATTATTTCAAAAATTTATCCATAAAATTGATAGAAATGTTTCATTTTTTTAATAAATGAATCAAAAATTATTTTAATAATTCTTTTGTTAATATTTAAAAAATAATGTTAGTATTTAATACATCCTTATTTTAAATATAAATTTTTTAAGTCTCCATTCAGAATGTACCATTAAAATAGATGCTAAAATTCCTATAAACTATCTACAATATTCATAAGAGAATTAAAACATTCAAATTTAAATATTCTATTATCCTTAGAATTCATAAGAAAAATTAAACTATAATAAACCAACCATTTTTCAATTTAAATTATCTTAAAAAATCATAAATAATTTGATCACAAACTTTGTATTTTATGAGAATTTATCCAAACGATAAGCCGTTGAAAATAGTAATTGTAAAAATTCAGAAACATAAAATATTAATAATATAGAAAGATGGAGAACCATAAACTAATTAGAAATATCTAAATATATATACATATAATAATAATTTTCCACTATTCCATGATTTCTAATAATCTAATAATATTATCCTATCACTATATCCACACTGCATGATTTGATTAATCTTAAATAATGTGTAAACATCACCTCCATACTGATTTTATGATATCTAGATTTTAAAATTCTTTATATTTTATAAGAATTCAGTAGAAACATCTAGAATTTATACAATATTAAGTTCTTCTACAACATATAATTCCATCATGAGAAGTTATCTTTTAGTTTCAATATAGTGATATAACATATAGAAAGGCTTCATACCAAGTTCAATTGACATCAACATGACAATGTTCTTCTTCTTCACATGAATAATGCATGGAAAATTATTTATACACCCTTTTTCAATGTTGTAAGTCATTACAACTATTTTATCTTGAACCATATAATCATGGAATAATCATCACCATATTTAGTTTTTAGTGGAAACAAAAATTTATACAGTGGAAATATACAGTAGAGTAACAGATACAGAGAGTCTTAGAGAATGAATAGAGGATGATTCAAGGGTATTCTCCATATTATTTATCATGAAGTCTCATGAATACTTCCCCCATGATTTCAGTATACAATGTTCTATATTTTTGTATCTTTAACCTCTGATTTCATTCAACTAGGTCATCATCTTCGAGTGATGTGATGTGATATTCCCTTCTTAATATGGAATTTTTTTTCTAATCATGAAATATTACATGAAACATGAATTAATAATTCTATCATAGTTCAATTATTTGTAATGAACTACATAGTTATCACCATGATCTACTTTACCACTCTCAAGCTATGTTTTAGCATACTGCTTTTTCTAGGTAACGTGCATCTCCATGGTCCATCATTCAAGCGATGAATCCTTCTTGAACATTTTTTAGATTTAATTCATGAACTCTTAACCATAACACAATATTTCATACATTCATGGAGAATAATAATATTATATTTAATAGTTTTTTATAGTTAAATAAATTATGTTTAAAAGTCCACATTGGAAGAAATTATGTAGGGTAATTTTTTTTTACATAATCATTGGGATCATTTTCAAAACATTTGTAACATGAAACATAAATTTAATCAAAATTAGTGTTTATCAACCAAATGTTTTCCCAAATTTAGGGTTTACCAAAAGTAATGTTTGGATAACACCTACTACAAATTGGAATAGTTTACCCTAACAAATTTTATTAAATTTTTAGATCTTTTTAATAGTTAATTCAACGAAAATACCAAACAAATTATATTTAGTTACTCTCAATTCCTTTACATTGGATCAAGAAGCAGCAAAAGTTGAGTTCCATGGCTCTCAAATCTTTGAAAAATAAAGGAAACAAAATATGGAAAAATTTTCATCACATCAAAAAATATAAAAAAAACATTAGATATTTTATTGATGATAAGAAAAACTATTTTAGCCATTGTTTTAAAACAAAAAATAAATATAAACATCCCGGATTTATATAAAAACATTTTATTCTTAATTATGATATTTATAGTCAACGAAAAAATTGAAAAACTATAGCTATCCAAATATGTAAATTGAAAAAATATAAAAATCTTATAGTGGATGACTGAAAATTAATATTTTATAAAACATGAAGGTAACAAAGTCTCAGTATCATTGGGAACACTCAAGGGGGGTGTATGTGATATAAACCAAGGAACTCCCCTTGAATAAAAAACTTAAACTCTAAAGAATGTGAGCCCAAGCTGTCATAAATAACAAGCTTCTATTCTGGACTACCCATAAAATCAAGTGAGTCCACCATGAAATTAGCCTCCCTCCAATTATGGTGAAATATCTTCTTGTGGTTAGTCTTTATAGTGCATCTACAAATATGATAGGTAAAAACCCACAACACCATATGAAGCCCCACAATATACCATTCCATAACATCAGAATATGACTAAACCTCATCTACTATCAAACCACACCTCCTACATATCATCATACCTGAGAGAAGAGCCCACAACACCATGACCAAGGAATTTACAGGTCCATAGAATGTTCTTGACCCAATGAGAATCAAACCCCATGAGTCTCTAATCACCCTACCACCTCTAATCATCCCACACATAAATTACCCATACTTGTTCAGTTTCAAGCCTCTAAGGGGAGGAATCCACCTGATCCAATGACCCTCCACCATGCTAGGTGTTAGTGATCTATTGAGAAAATTACATATCATAAATGAAATCTAACTCACCTTCAACAGTGGTCCCAACTTGAAGACCAAATACCCCAAACTCATCTAAATAATCAAAAGAGTACGTCTAGATCCTAGCTGAGCTTGGTTGAGTTCCTCCTAAATGTTCAAGCATATTGATGAAAGTATTATTGTTTGAACATTACATTCCATTATCCTAATCTCAAAACCATAGAAACAAGAAGCCAAGAATCCAGGAAAATACTTATCTATGTTTATTCATGGGTGTGGAGATAATAATAACTAGATATAACATTCCCATCTTCTCTAAAAATGGAGATGAGTAGATTCTCCCCATATATTCTCACAACATAAGCAGCGTGACGCCAAGGGTATTCCCTTCCATTAAATATTCTCATCCATCAGAAGAACCTTTTTATAGCTATGGAAAATGAGTAAATTCATTGTTGTAGTAATATTAGTGTACTATAAATTCTATGGAAACTCATCATGAGGATTAACTATATTGAAAAACCTCTTATACACTTTCAGGAAAAACCTACCTGAGGTCGAGCACATGAAGAAACATTTGTTCAGTTCTTCATTCATGATAATACCTTCAAAAACATTCACATGATTAGGGTTAAATACCTACCGAATGAAATCATTCCACACAATCACTTACTTAAAGAAAATACCCTAATGAGGGAAACCTATAATGTCTAGCATCTTTTATGCCCGATTGACCTTCAAAAAGATGACTTCTATTTTTCCAATGGTCCACTGATATGATACGATAAGAACCTCAAGGTGAGAGAACATGCATCACACCAAGCATGAGTGCTCAGATTTATAGACACAAGATAACTCCCAATGATCTCCATATCACACCCTGAAAAATTACATCCACAGAGAGTCCCCCATAATAATATCCCATGTCGTACATCCTTGCATGCCCTACATGGATTCACTATGGTCATGAATCCCCACTTCACATTCATCCATGGGCCTAGCCATTAGAGATCAAGAAGCCCAGTGACAACATACCACTTGGTCAAAATATCAAAAAATGAGGTCCAAATTATCTTTATCCTCCTGATGACCCCTTTGGGAGGCTTGATTAACGAAAAAAAAATTCATCAGAATTGAAGTCTGAATTATGTTGACCAAAGAAACCCTAACTTCAAATGATAGGAACATGTTTTTTCAATAAAAATACTCCCCAAAAGCCGGTTGATAATATCCACAAAATTTTGCTTCTTAATGAAGCTATATGAAATAGAAAGACCAAGATATAACAATGTAATGTGCTTCCTTTGGCATCCTAGGATTTCCTGAATGCCCCTGCAGTGCCATTCAGAACACTTGTTGGAAAGAAAAAAATTTCTTTTCCTTATGTTGATACCCTGACCACTAAAGTTCCCATAGATAGACATTATCTATATCATATTAAGTAAGGACATGATCCTTCCATCATTAAATATTATGATATTATCAAAAATCATTAAATGGGAAAACCTTCCATTCCACCCCTTCTACGATATGGAGCCAACCTTCCAAATTTCCACACCTCTGTGCAGGTTTTGAGATAAGGCATATTGAGCCAAGATGAAGAGTCTTGGAGATAATGGATCTCACTAAATAACTCCATGAACTAAATTAAAGAATCCAAATAAGTACCCCTAACTGAAAAGAAAATCCAAGGGGAAGAGAAGCACCTAAATCATAGAATAAAAAACCATTCCTGAAATCTATACATTCTCATTACACAGATGATGAAGCTCCACTGAATTTTTTCATAAGTATTATACATATCCACTTGAAAGATAAAATTCTATCCCACTAACCTCTTAATGATATAATTCACAAGTTCACTAGCTATCCCAACTGCCCTTTGAATACCCTGTCCTTTGAAAAAACCAACTTGTTTCCACAAACCAACGTAGGAATAACCCCACTCAATCTTATTGAAATTAGATATTCCAAAATCATGTAAGATACATTTAAAAGGAAAATAGGACGAAAATGTATGATGCTAGTGGGATCCTTCGTCTTTGGTATAAGAACAACCCTGGAAGCACAAACAATCCTGATCAACAAGTTGTCACAAAAGTAGTCTTGGAATACCTCCACAACCCGAGGAACAACCAAATCCCAAGATGCCACAAAGAAAGCAACTGGGAAGCTATCTCGACTGGGGGCGCTATCATGGGATAGCTTGAAGACTCTCTAATTGATATCCTCCTCCATAGGTAAAGAAGACACGAAGATATTATTAGAACCATCCACCGGTTGGGGAATACATCTTTAAGAATCTTTATCTGCTTCATCTCTTTAAGCATTATTATATCTGGAGGGATCTCCCCATCCAAAATCCCTTTAAAATGTTCCAGTACCATCTGACCCACCACATCCACATCTGAAGTGAAAACTCAATTTACCAGGTTGATTTTAATCTTAGTGTTCTCTTATCTATCAAACGTACATGAAAAAAGGCATTGTTGTGATCCCCCTCCCTCATCCACCTAGCAAGAGACCTTTTCTTATAGAAACATTCATATCTAAAACAGTTTCTCTACAAGGAACACATGTTTATCAGTTTGAATAATAAAGGTGTTCTCGTCCCACTCATCTGGAAGACTCTCCTCCAATATATTAATATCATCATGAATACCTTCCAACCTCTAAGCATCATGGGTCCTACTTTCCAGTCTAATCTGAATGTCCTCCTTAATGAGGTTTAGACACTAATCCAAACCACACCAAGACGTCCCAGTCCCCCTAAAATCCCATAAACCATTTAGCATAATCATTAATATCTCGTCTTGATTTTATATTTTGGTGCAGTGGAAACCACGAGTCCTCGAGACAACCTACCTAAGCACCATAAGTAATGTAGCATGATCCAAGAGTGATTGAGGTATACGAGTAACCGATGCTCGGTAGAAGGAGTCAAAAACCTAAATTTTCATAAGGAATCTATCAAGACAGATCGATATACCATTATATCACCTTAGATTATTTCACCATGAATACTGAAAACCAATGAACTCTAGATCCAGTCGTCCCATAGAGGATGTGAAATCCTAGAAATCCGGCATTTCACCATTGAAAATGGATGATCCGCCTTTTATATATGATATTTCTAGGATTGATTTGAAATCCACCCCCCTACAGACCATGGGAGATTTCAAATTTAAAATGACTCCATATGTATCCACAGATCTAGACTCCCATTGGGGTCATTGCTTTCATAAACAGAGAAAAACAAAACCTCCATCCCATTTCATGATATATTTGTATTAATGTATTGGGACATGATACTCAGTTCCACCAAAACTGATTTCTTCAAGAAAATCCATATGTGCGTGTTGTCAGGGAACCCATGTAAATACATAGGATTACCCATTTTTCTAGTGAGATTGGGAATCTTTTGTGGATTATTCTTGGGCTCAATAATTTCCACAAGAGAAAACTCATGCTTCATGGATTTGAAGGCCACAAAGGTAAAATTCACTTGTTCCCTTAGGCCTCAATAATTCCAAATAAGTATAGAGAGAATTATGGAAAGCATCTCCAGTTTTTTTGGATATAAAAATTAGGGGTAAAATAAGATAGAACCATATCTATCTCCTTCAAATTTGAATGGGTGAATGGACTTGATGGACCATCCAATGCAGCACACCACGTTGGTGAAAAATATTATACTTAAATGACCCTTCTCGATCCCCCGACAAAGTCATCTTACATACTGAAGAAATCCATGGACAGATCATAGCCGTATCACCTTGTAGACAAGAAACCAAGAGTTACCATTGCAGAGATCCCTGGGAAACGTGTATATCTTTCTCCACACCCCTAGAGAACTTATCAATCTACGGTATCCCTTTGACAGCCGATGTCAGATTTCAGACCAAGGATCCTTGTATGTACTCCAGGGATAGCTCATATGAGATGAAAAACATCCGGGAAGGAGGCATCAAAGCCTTAGGAGGTCATGAGAAAGAGCAAGCGGGAAGGTTGTGGGTTTCCTAAGAAACCACTAAATTCAATATGGGAGATAAAATGTAACTATCAAAACCTAAATGAGAATGGAAAGCCTACACTCAAAATTATAGCCATCTTTGGTGATTATAAAATAATAAATCTCTCCCAACTCTCTTTATCCCATTTTTTAAGTATAAAAAAGATATGTTATAGATAATATTAAATAAAAAAATATATTAACCCCTTTTCTAAATAATAATAATTTGAATTTTAAATAGTAGGATAACATATTTATCTTCTATTTTAAAAATAGCAAAACTTTGATAGGCATGAAACATATATTTTCATTTCATGTTGAAATATAAAATACCTCTTAATTCAAAATTAAATTATAATAAAGAAAAATTATAATCAAAAAGCTATGTAAGCATGTAAAAATTATTCAATAATTACCAAATTATTTTCTTAGAATTAAAATATTTGTCAATAAAATTAATTAATTAAATAATAATAAAATATTTAAACACATGCTAATGTTTAAAAAAATCACCATCGAATACTGAGAATAAATATTTAAGATATTAAAGGTAATAAAATGAAATATTTTCAAGGAATCTTAAATTAAGGATTATCAAATAAATTTAATGAATTTGATGTAAAAAAAATTAAAATAATTTAAAAATTTAAGCGTGTCATAAACGGAAAAACATTTTAATGAAATAATAGAATAATATATCTCATAAAATTAAACGAAATAATAATTTATGAAAAAATAATGTTACATGAAAAATAACTTTTAATAGTTTAACAAATGTCAATATAATATCTTAAATAACATGAGTGATGTTAAAAAATCAATTTTTAACATTAAATAATAGAATGAATAAAAAAAATACTATAGAAAAATAAGAATAATCTGATCTAGAGGAATAAAAGATAAAAAATTTAAAATACCTTCTCACCCTATATAAAATAGTTAGTGTATTATAAATAAAAATAAAATAGTTCTATGATTTTTTGAGTTATTTCTCTAAGGACTTTTCTTTTTTAACTAAAGAAAAACTTTAGAGTTGATCGAACATTAAAAAATTAAAAAATTGATCATGATTTTTATGACATATTCATATATCTTAATAAGAAACATAATGATATAAACATGATATCTAGTGGAATATACCTTCTAAATATCAAATACATATTCCTTTTGCAAAATATATTCTTTTGGGTCTAACTGTGTTAGCATCAAAAGAGTGAGGCAACCAAATTTTATTAATTTGAGTAGAAATTTAAAACTTATATTTTGATAATGATTTTTAGTAATAAACATGCTTGAACCCAAAAAATTATGTACTTAAAAATTAGCAGTCATTAGAAAAAATTCCATTTATACCATAATGAAAACATTTAGTAGCATACATGACTTTTTTTGAACTTCTAATAAAATAAATCCTTCATAATTTTGACATTATTCCATTAATACCAATTCCAATATTGCATTTATTATTTTTATTTTTACCAAGAGTGTTATTTAAATAGTCCCCCTTGTTAATAATAATATAATATTATCTTAAAGACTAAACATCATCCAATAAATCCTTAATTTTATTTTCATGGAAAGTATAATAATTTTCCGAAGGATTAGATCTAAAATCCAAGATCTGGTTATTTATACTCTCTTTCTTCAATATAAATATAATGATATTATTTTTTGAGTTTTATATAATCTTTATTTGAGGAAAAAATATATCTTCATGAATAAAACAATGTTTATTAATTCCCTACAAGAAATACTTTCAAAATTAAAACTTTGAACGTAAGATCACTATACTTCATTAGTGTGAGAAATAAGATATAGATTTTCCTTTTTCTTAATTTCCATTTCACTATTTTGTAGCAGATTCACCACATGAATATTAAAAAGATCCCCAAGTAGACTTCATGTATTTCTTTCCTTTTCTTTTATAATCATCTTTCCTTTTACCTTAAATAAAAGTACAATAATTTCATAACTAATCATTCTATTTTTACATTCACAGAATTTTAATTCCTTCTATTTATTCATATTTAATATATCATTTCTCATTTTATAAAAAAAATCCTAGTTTCCTATAAATATATGATATATCCTCAAATAAATGAAAATAACTAGAATTTCAATTAGAAAATTCATCGCTTATAAAATTCACTGATTCATTTTATCTTTTGATAGAAATATGATTTTCCACTTCTAAATTCATATCAAAATCATACATAATTATGTTTATGAATTATTCAATCATATTTAAATTTTTTAATGGGTGTAGATTATTAAATAGTTGCAGATATTCCATTCCACATAGAAGGTAAAAATATAAAAACCATTAATGCCTGATAAGGTTATCAAATTGTACTTCACAAGGAAGTAATATCATTGACATCTTCATTCAATCTCCTAATAATTTGAGTAATTGTTTTTACTTCTTCAATCATGAATCTATTAGATTTATGTTTAGTAGTGTATCACCTCAATTTTGAAATATTATCATTAAATTCATACTATACTACAATGGTTTACCACATTTTATAAGTTTGGAACACTGGGAAATTAAATTAAAATTATTATTTCCCAATCCAAAAAAATGGTGTTTATTTTTTTTAATTTAGATCATAATACGCCTCTTAATAATATTTCCACATTTATGGACCTTCATTAGAAATTTTGGAAGTCTTAAAAACATTCAAATACATTATTATTCCAATATTTTAAAAATAAATATTCATACGAGACTTCAATATTTCATAATCAACACTTTCAAAATAAGGATCATGGATCATCAACATACTCTATCTATGATCTACCATTTACATTTTCCTTTATCTTGATCATTAAATTAGTATTTTTATCAGGAAAAGGATTTCACTATAGCCCATCCTCTAATACCAAATTCTATTTTGGAATTATGATAATGAAGACACAAGAGGGTGATGGTAGTGAATTATTTCCTTTTAAAAAAATTGACATAACATGACCCTCTTTAATTAAAATGATTCATTCATCTCCATTAATGTTGAGTAAGTAGCAGAAAATAAATAATGGAAATAACCAGACATGATTATGTATGGTTGTTCAAGGAACATAAATCCTATAGGCAACTCCCCCAATGCTCTATCTACAAGCTTCCTGATTTTCACTATATAGGTCTATTTCTTAGAGACCTCCAAAACTGAGTGTAGAAAGTTGAAACATAATAATAATGATTTTATAGGGGATTTTGGTTTCTTTATAAGTAACCTTAATATCTAGATTTTAGTAATAAAATATGACATTACCCCATGACTAATTTCAAGTAGTATACATTTCATTGAATATAGATGAGATGTAGAAGTTGAATACTAGTTCATCTCATAGTTCCAAAAAATGGTCAAAGATATAGATAATCCAAAGAAATGAATAGAGTAATCCAATAAATCATTAATTCCATATAGTATTTCTTATTCATTAAACGGTATAAAATAAAATAAACAACGTCAATGATTATTTCTTCTTATTTTCACTGAGAGAGAATAAATATATAAAAATATTTTTTTCTCTTGTCTTCAAACAGTGAACGATAGTATTTAAAATATTCAGAACATTATTTTGGACAGAGTGTTCATTTTTTTCTAATATAATAACCTTACTCTTACTAGAAAAATATTAATAGAGAATAAAATATTCAGCAGTTTTAGAGTATTTTTCTCCTTCGGAATTTTAAAATAAACCAAGTTGAGTTATTTAATAATTTTTTCAATATAAATCATAGAACTGTTGCATTATTCTTTAATCTGTAGAATAAATTCACTAAAATTATGTTCTATGATTGTTTTTATAATATCCCAAAAAATATTAACAGTGTTTAATACTACTATATTTGAAATAGAATTTGTTTAAGTATCTATAAAAATGACACCTTATAATAGTTGAGACAATTCCTGAAAATTAGAAAAAACATTCATAATACTATTGAAATATTTGAATTTAAATAATCTGTTATCCTATATCTTCAAAATAAAAATGACATTAGCATAAAAATAATAATTATTTTCTTTAAATTCTCTAAAAAATCATTACTAATAGATCAATCATAGTCATTGGTTTTTGTAATAATTTAATCAAATCATAAGCCACTAAAAGTAATCCAAATAAAAATGAAACAATTATAAATAATAATAATAGAGAAAAAAAGAGCATTATAACCCACTTCAAGAAAATATAAAAATATGCAAAATTTTGATCTCTTATTATTAAATGATTTCTAATAATATGTAAATCCCATCATATACTTATAACAATGTCTAAATATCTATTTTGGTTTAAATAATAAAAATATATCACCTTCATACCGATCATATGATATCTTAATATTCTGGCTCTTCATATTTTATAATAATGAGAGAGAAACATCATGTATATATGAATTGATGAGTTCCTTCATATCTCTAAATTCATTCATGATTCCTTATTTTTCAGTTTTTTAATCATCCTTATGTTCAAGAACATGTGACATCAGCATAGCAGTGTTCATATTCTCCATATGAATATGATAGGTAAATAACTCTCCCCACCTATTTTCAAGGGTATAAGGCAAGGCCACTATTTTGTCTCAACTTTATATGCTTGGAATAATAATATCATTTTGAGATTCTAGACAAAAAATATCCATGTAGTGGAAATATACAGATGAATAACACATGCAGTGAGACTTGCGAACTGAATGAGTGGAGATTCAAAGGTAATATCTAACTTGTTTATCATGATGTTTCATGAAAACTTATTACAAGATTTGAGCAGAAATAGATCTATATTTCATCATCTTTATCCTCATATTTCATTCAATTAGGTTATCTTCTTCATGTGATGTGAATGTGATATTCCCTTAATACCAAAACCAAATTTGTTTCATCATGCAAGATGACATCCAACATGTTGTGACCATTCTATCATAGTTCCATATATTATAATTCATACAAAATATATCACCATAGGATGATTTAACTCTCCCATTCCAAGTTTCATCTTACTTCATTTTACAAGTACTATACATCCACTTTATCAATAGTTCATGCAATGAATCCTTACTACATAAGATCTAGATTCAAGTAATGACCTTCTATACAACAAGTAAGATTTTTTCCATGGGTAGAAAAAAGTCATATTTTATTTTCTACTTAATTTTAGTGAAATAATTTAAGTTTAAAATTAAATGAAAGTAACATAAATGCATTGTTATTTTTTATGAGAGTATATGGGTAATTTTACAAATTTTAGGTGCATTAATCAAAATTTTATTCAAAATTAAAGTTCCAAAACCATATATTTTTCTAAAAATAGAGTTATCTAAAATTATCATAGGGATAAAACCTACTGAAAATATGAACATTTTAAGATAATAAACTTATCTAATTTTAAGAGACCTTCAAACAAAGATTCAGAGAATATCCTAGAGTACATATAATTTGGTAATCTCAATACCTTCAAATAGACCAAGAATCATGTTATTATAAAATCTAAATTTTTTGATATCTTGAAAAAATAAAAGTAACAAAATTTATAAGAATATATTTCTTAGAAAAAAAGTCACAGAACATTGTATATTTTATTGACCATAAAAATGACCTTTTTAGGCTTCCATATAATTTAAATAAATCAAGATAAATATATTTTTGATTAAATCAAACCTTTTTTTGAAAGATTATGATATATTTAGTACATTAAAACATTATACCACAGTTGGTATCCAAATCATTAAACTACATAAACCATAAAATGTTGGGGTAAATGTATTCTATTTTAAGGCACCAAACATGTCACTAAATAATTCCTAAAAAATAACTATATTTTGATAAATATATTAGTTTTACAATGGATAAATGTGTTCATGATCCCATAAACTACATCTTGAGATATCATCAAAATACTTAGGTGGCTTTAAGATGAAAACTGCACTGTCCCTGAAAAACATATAACACTTTCTGATAATTTTTCCCAATTGAAACAATTGATTTAGCTTTCGACATATATAGTTGAAATGAATATAAAATTATTAAATTTTCAATTTAATAAGTAATTTAATAATATGATAAACAGAATATAAGACATATAATAGACACTGAGACATAGTAAATCTAAAATCAGTTAAAAAAATTATTATCAAACAAATGATTTATTGACATGATTATAAAAAAAACATAGAATGGAAAGGATAAAATCAACAATGGGATTAAATATTTCTTAATTTCTAGGATATTTACGTGATTAATGGTATTTTAGGAAATGATTCATATGGTTAAATAATATATAAAATTTATGATTAATAACAATCATTATCTAGGAAGAATTTTATTTTGTTTTTGGATATGTAAAGTAAAGGGTATGTGGTAATCATTTTAGTAAAAATATTATTTAATATTGGGGTTATCGAGTTTTGTGGGATATAGGATTATTTATTTATTGAATGATCTATGACAAGACATTGTTTTCATTATTAAACTTTGACGATTAATGTATTAATTCATTATATGAAGGTTTTTTCATTTTGGGTATTATATTACATTATGCTAACCATTTTGATTTTAGTAAAGATAGAAGGAATAAATTGTTATTATTTTTTGGATTATAGATCAATTATAAGTTTATTTTAGTTCTTAAATAATCATAAATTCATCATGAACACTTATCGTTTGGTGCAGAATATTATATTATAGTGGGAAATGATTAATGATTGAAAATTTACTTGTCAAGTTAGTATATTTCCAAATATTCTCATTATAGATAGTATATAAACTCTTAAAATCTTGTAAAATGATCTTGAAATAAAAATTATGTCACATTACATTTATTTCTAAAGAATTTATGGTTTTTATTAAACCTCACTGATTTATGGTTTTACGATCATTAACTTTCTCATGACCATGTTATTTATCACTCTCATTGTTTCCATGGATATTAGTATTATCCTCTAATTTTATATTCTAACATACCAAAAATGAAATACTTATACATGGAACTTATTGTTTGTAATTTTGGGTGACCATTATATTCCTCACATACCCTTTTCGAAGGATGTTTTATTATCCCTCTATATGATGTGGGTTTTCAATAAAGGTATTTTCAAATAGTAAACCATAGAGGACCAAGATAAAATTTTGAAGGAAAATATTACATAATGTGGTATAATAAAAAATCATTATATTTTAAAATATATTTCTCTTTAAATATATTTAAATTATTTGTATCTTTGAATACACGTAAAATAGAATTTAACAGAAACACTATATACTATTGAAATAATAATATTTAAGCAAAAATATTAAAACATGTCCTCTAAATTAGAGGATATGATTATAAGTTAAAAAATTGTAAAATATATGTATAACTTTATTTTGAAATAAAAATTCATTTATTAATTCCTCGTAAATAAGAATATAATTGATAGTAATGTAATTTTAAGCTTTAAAAATAATTTTCTTCAAAAAAAGTTTTTATTTCATTTTGTACTTGGAAATTATAAATAGTTTATACCACTTTTAAAAATATATTAAAAAAATTTAATAAAAAAATTTAATTCATCACTCAAAATTAACTTGGGTGAACTTTTGAGAATTTTTTGAAGTAATTGATTTTTCTGTGAATATTGAGAAATATAGATTTTTCAAATACTCTCATTTATTTTAATTAAAGAAAAATTAAAAGTACCATTATACTTTTTATTTGAAACATGATCCATTATATTTATAATAATAAAATTAATAAAATTTTTATTATTTTTATAAATAATTTTGATAAAAGTTAATTCCAATACTTAAGACACAATTTTTCAAAAAGCTGTTTTTTATTATGTTTTATGCATTTATATTGAAATTAATTTATTTTAATTAGAGGGATTTAATAGGGAAAACTTGATACCATATTTGGAATCACAATACTAATTTTTTTTAATAGTTTATTTTTATCTTTTTTTATTATTAATAGTAATTGTAGTAAATATTTGTCACCTTGGAAATGGTAAAATGGATAAACATGGTTAAAATTTGAAATAAAGTACTAAAATCAACACAAAATATACCATAATTTCATTATAAGGGATCAATCCTACAATATCCATTATAAATTCAAATATATAATATTTTTTCCTTTTACCCTTTTCTAATGAAATTAATGTTATTTTATATAAAAAACATTTCAAAATGTCACTATCTTGAGTTTAATATCTCTAAAATCATTACATATGGATAATAATATGATAAAATTGGTTACATATGTGTTTTTGAAATATGAATCAATTTTTAATAATATTAATTTATTTCTACTTTTTACTGATGAATTAATTGCCATAAATGCTTAGATAACGCCAACACAGTGCTTCTGCGAATAGTATAAAAATCATGTAAATGAATTTTAACAACCATAAAAGTAAACATTCTTCGGTGACTTATAGATATATATATGAATTTTATAGATTAATATAACATATTTCGGATGTATTATTGGTTTATATTCAAATTTACTCATTTTCATGTCGTTTTCCAATTCAAATTAAATGAATAGTTTCAAAATGATATTAATGATATTTTATGTTAAATAATATTTTATTAAAATATTTAAAAAGAATAAAAAATCAAAAATATGTACAATTATTTTGATAAATGTTATAAAATTTTATTTCGTGTTCATTTTTTATCCAATTCTTACCTTAAAATTAAAATTACAACCCTTTAATACTGATAATTTCATTACCACAATCAATGTCTGAATTTGTTAACCAAGGTATTAGATAAAAGGATATGGTGAAAAATAATATCTAAAATTAAATAAATTTGATTTTAGTTATATATTAAAACTATATCATCATTTTATTCTAAATTTTTTATTTTTAACCATTTTATTTGAGTTAGGACAATATTTTATTGAATATTCCATGAATTTCCAAAAGTGAAATTACTGAATATTTTGAAAAAAATTATATTTTATTAAAATATTTAAAATTCATAAAGATTATACAATTTTCTATGTGAATTTTATATTGTTTTTAATATCAACCATGGTCCATTTATGAGTCTCTTTTCCATTTAATGCAACCATCTTCACCCTTAAAGAGTATAAAACACTGATTTTTTGGTAAATGTAAAAACATTTAACAGGGTGTTAAAGTTAAGAGATATGGGTGAAAACATTAGTTAAACATTTTTAAATACTAATTATTAGAATATTTAAACTCATATACATCTTATATTGTAATTACATCAATTTGGTTCCACTTTTCTTAGAAATTTAATTTACATTAATTTAATAATTTAAGGAATTCAAAGAGTGCCCCTCCCCTCACTTATAAAAGGAAACCCCTACCCTATCTTATTTACACCATAATGATCAGAATATCTACACTAAAACCTAAAAAATAATCTTTTAAATTTACATATCCATTAATTATAGGTTATGGTATTCTTAAAATGCTATTTCAAGTGTCCTAATGATGGGATTTAAAGGAAGTCTACCAAAGAAGTTGTAATCATATTTACCGAATTTTTAAAACTTATTTCTTTTTATAATTCTGTAAAATATTTTTTAACTATACTAAAATTAAAAATCTAGTGTCATAAAAATACTTATTTATTATTATTATTATTATCGTACAACTATTTCCCATCACTTTTCAATAATATGAAATGTGAACACATTGCCTGTGCGTATGTAAGGCTTTCCATCTCCATGTAGCGGTGTAATTATCCTTTCATCACTATTTTAATTTAATGGTTATAATTATTAAAATAATAAATATATATTATATTTATTAAATAATTATATTTCTATAAGTATAATACATCATTTAACTTCTTACATTTCCATCTTTTGGAAAATTATAACATCTCTTGTGCATATGTGTAGACTACCACCTCTAAATAGTATTATGATTACTTTTCTATTTCCACATTACATAGATGGTAATAATGATATATTGAATTAATATAAATTAAATATATGATATAATAATTATTATTTAAATTTGAATTATTATTTACATTTATTTCTCTCCATCTTTCAGAATGTAAAAACAGTGACCATGCGTACATACGGTCTACCATCTCCAAGAATGGTGTCATTCATTTTTATATCTACACATTTAATGAATTATTATATATATATATTTAATATATATGGAATTTATATAATGATTATAATTTTTTAGGTAATGAAACCATGATCAAAGTTCAACTACGAGAACTGCTAAAGTGAAACTCTCATGAAAAAAGAGACAGTTATCACCCAAAAATGTTGATATAAAAGGTATTATTAATAAATGGGTTTTAAAATGATAAAAGTGGATTATATAATATATTATAATAATGAAAATAATTCTGTTATAGAAGTATTATAAATTTATATTTATTATGAAGGAGGTTGGAATCAGATACGAAGCTTGTTGGACATGAGGTGTGGGATTTCAAAACTCAATTTCCATCCACTGGGTTATTCTTCTACTTCATTGAATATTTTATATCATGTTTATGTATAAAATGATATTTTATTTTATTATATTTTATATCTAATTTATTTATGTTTTTATTTTTTGTAAAACATAATAACTGTATTTATTAATTATAATTTCAATGATATAATATTTGTAAGGTTTAATTTCATAATCTCACCATTATTCGTGATAGTTTATGTTTAAGTCTATGTTTATTGAATAAAATTATATTTATATCTAAAATAAAATATATTTTCCCAATTTTAATTTATGTATATTAAACATTTTTTATTCATTTTATTCTCTTAAGTACTCAATCTACCAAAATAATAATTTTTAAAGAAAATTGACACTATTTTTCATTCATTCGATAATCATTTTTTCCATATCCATATTTTCAGTTAATATTTTCAAGAATGGTTTTAATATTACCCAATTATTTAATAATTTCATGTTTTCCCATGTTTTATTTTTTTTAAAAAAATAAAAGGAATATTTTTTTCTATTTTCAGAATGGACACCTTTTACCGAAGGTGTGAATGTAATATTTATTTTAACATAAATTAAACAAATTAATTTTCCCACCATAATGAAAAATAAATTCTTTTAATAGTATTTGACATGTTTCCATGTTTATTTTAAAATAATAATTTACCACATTATTTTTAATTTTTTCAGATTTTAATATAAGTGACTTAAAAATGAAAACATTATTTTTCTAAAGAAAAAATAAAATGATATTTTTAATTTATTTTCATGTATGTCAACATTATTTAGTGAATATTATGATTTAGTAGGTTAAACTAATTTTATACCATCCACCATAATACTTTGGATGTCTTATGATGATTTTATATTTATTTATTGGAGAAAATATTAATATTTATGTCACTAGTTTTTCAATTTGAATGCTTATATTGATTATACTTTGAACTACTATTAACCCTTTTCATATAATGAATGAATTTAACTTAATAAATGATGGGTAGGTTATTTTATGTCCCCTTTATGTGTCGATAGGTCTCATGATCCAAACTATTTTTGGTAATTTCTGTACACCACACCTATGTATGTATGTTATCTTGTCAACAATATTTGTCTATAAGATTATGATGTCAAGAATTATGAATTATATCATCATGATATTTATTATTGTTATTATAAATGTGATTATTTATGTTGTTATGCTATCCATTTATTTAGTTACCTTGTATAGAATTAGTTATATGTAATATTCGATTGTTCTTTATCTTGGCCATAATTTTCTTATTTTATTTATTATTTGATGGATTTTTCTATATTCATTCTCTTACTATGAATTTGATATCACCCCTTTCCTATGTTTTCCATACCCAATATTAAAGTAATTGTTCCATGAATGATATTCAAGTAAAATATTAAGAGAATAAATATTTTATAAAATAAATTATTTTTTTATGTTCCTCTAATTAATTGTGAGATTTATATATGTATATAGTCTCATATGACTACTATACTATTAAGTATTATTTGATGAAATTTCCTATATCTAGAACAATTAAGTAAAATAACTCCTAGATCTAGGATACTATATTCTTTATATTTACAAATATCACGTCAAAATAGAAAAATATGTACTAAATGAATTGAGTGGGAATGACACCATTATTTTTTCAATGATGAGGACATAAAGATATCCATTAATCAAAGAACTAGAATGGTTGGGCAAGGGAATTATAATGTAAGTAACATAATCTAACCTATTAAAAACAATTTTTCAACATTCATTACTAGATAAGATCAGTAAATATCAAATAGATGATCCTTTTATAAAAAATAAGATAGAGGATGTGAAAAATTAGAGGTTTTATTAATTAAACATTGATAATGAAGGATCACTAAAATTTGGTATGAGGTTGTGTATCCCATTTATTATAAAGATAAATATGGAGTTGATGGATGGTTCTCATAGCTCTATATTCTCTATACATCCAAGAATAACTAAAATGTATAACTATATTCATGATCATTGTTTTCAAAATTCTATTAAAAGGGATATTCATTATTACATTACATAATGTTTTGTATATCAATAAGTGATGCTGAATAAAAAAAATTCTTAATTGGTATTTTACCTAAAACTCATACATGGTATAAAAGGGAGAAAACATCATGAAATACTTTTTTACTATCCTACACCAGACATACATAGAGAAAAATGATATATGGGTAATCATTCATAGGTCGAAAAATTATTCCCATTTCATTTTCATAAGGGAATATTTATCCCTATAGCATATAAAAGTGCCTCTATATTTAATATGTAGTGAGACTCCATGGATTAACACTATCTATGGTTTCTTAATGATATCCAATATTCACTTATTTGTTCTATAGGATCCATCAAAATTCTATGAATATAGAAGTAAGCTTAAGCACAAATTATCATCCTAAAACTGACTTTTAGTTTGATATGATAAATAAAACATTATAAGTCATGCTAAGGGATATCCCACATGATTCTCAAGGGATTTGGGACCACCACAATCAAAATTTTGGATTCTAAAATAACAATGGTTTCCAATTATGCATTCAAATGTATTCTTTTGAATCTCTATATAGAAAATTGTGTATAACTACAACATATTGGGTTAACATGGAGAAGGGAAACTATTGGGACAAGCCATTGTAAAGGAGAATACATAAATGGTACAATTGATTCAGAAACACATCAAGACTACATAGTGTTGATAGTGAAGTTTTGTTTAAAAATGAAATAATGAAATATAATTTCCTATTGGATATCATTTATTTCTCAAGATGTCACATTTGTATTTTAATAATTTATATGTCTGACCCAACACATATACATGATATTAGTGGTGTGGAATTAGAATATACTTCTTATATTAATAGGAACTAATTATTATTTATAATATTTGGGAATATGTTTTGATGAAAAATACAATATGACCTGTGAATTTTATATAGAGAAACCTAATGTTTTAAAAAGATACTTGGGAACCAGGTGAAGTGATAAAATAAAAAAAATACCCCCATTTGTTTTGAGGTAGAAAAAATATGTTGGGGATAAAATATATTTTGGGTGGATTTAATGAAATAAATTTTTTTTTTTGATTAATAAAAGAACTATTTTCTCCTTAATGGCTATATAATTATACTGGATGATGGAAGTATATGTAAATATTATCACCAATAGAATATTATATGTCTAGTAATAGTAAAAACTAATATTACTATCACATGAAAAATGATATGAAAAAATGAATAGTGACTATGTGATGATATACTTCATAAGAACAATATTCACTAGTAATATTAAAATTTCTATAAAAAAGTTAAATGAAGACAAAATGTTATGAATTTAGCAGAAATTATCAATGGAATTATAAAAAACATTGAGAATGAAGTAGTAAATGTTGATCTTTAGTGTTATATATGTTGGATGTAACTAGAAATGTGAATATTTGGATATTAATGTTAAATTTATATTACATGACCATTTGAAAATATTATAAATTGGGAATAATGACCCTTAGTAATAATGTTACTACGAGAATTCGTGTTTATAAAGGGTAATGATAAAAAATAACTGATATAGAAGTGCAAGGTCCCTAACTTTTCTAATGATGTGTCAAGGTCAATTATAGGTTATAGTTTTATTTTTTAGTATATATATTTTGGGTTTTACCTTGGGGAGTTCTTTGGGGAAATTGGAGAATTTTGGAAGGAAGAGGGGCGGTTCACGGTTGGCGCACATTTTCCCCAAATAGTCCACCTAGGCTAGCATATCATACGAACTGAAATAAAGGGGATTCAAACATTTAGAGAATTTTTAATCAATATATGTTCCATGTTATTAGTAAATTTGTCACCCCATGAGATGAGGTGCATGGTTAGGTTCACGGTTATGGAAAACCATAGGCCCAGTATAGGAAGTCATGCTTTTAGAAAATTAAACCCCTAAAAAATAATAAAATTTTTATCAAAACCACTTATTATATCCCAAAACAACTTATATTGACCCTAAACCAATTTATATAATTTTTGGAGGTTCCTAGATGAATTCTAATTCATTTAAAACTCTCTTATTGATGATTCTAAGATCCAATGACAGATCTACACCTGTTTATGTAACAGATTCTTGTCTCGTATGGTTTCCTCCCTCTCACTCATCTTTCTATCATCCTTAAAATTTGTGTTTTCCGATATTGGTAACGGTTATATACCTAGGATTTATAGATCATGATTATTTTATATTGGTTCTAGGTTTTGATTCTAGATCTCATTTTTTATTGTGATCTTATTTGTTCCACTTCAATTAGGGATTTCCAATAGAGAGAATCCATCAATAAACATGAGGTAGGTGGTATAAATTGAAAACCCCATAGTATTGATCTAATTATGTGTATGTTATTGTAAAATTTTAATTTTCCATGAATGTGAAATTTAATCATAGATTGAATTGATGTAATTTAATTTTCTTTGTGATAATAAGTTGGGAAAATATGGGAAATTTGTATTACTGAAGTTAAATTAATTAACTGGATAATTAATTAATGGAATATTATGATTGTAGAAATTAGGGGTATTGGGATTGTGAAACTGGTCAATTAATGTAATTATGAATTAATTGGAAATAATAATTGTTGTATGTTTGACTTTACCTTAATGGGTTAATGGGTTATATGTAAATATTAAAAAATGGTTTAATGGTTAATTATTCATATTATGACATGTGATTAAAGTATTGAATGATTATTTGTTTGATAATTGAAATGGTATCCTTAATGTTATCTGGGATAAAAGTGTTAATGTTGATTAACCCCGTTGAATGTGATATATGTTATATATGCACGATTGATTGAAATACGAGTGTAGGCCACATATTGAGGGGAGAAATAACCATATGTGATTGATTGAATTAAATGTGTGGGATATGAACTAATTATCCAAATATCCATGGTGATTGATTGATAAATGATGTTTGATACATAGAATAATGCTCCAAATACTCACAAGGTGATAGATATGGTATTCCAGACCAAAATATTTTGAATTGGACTATGGTTCTAAATGGAAATTCTATGAATTTAAAAGAAATGGATAAATAAATCCCATGTGTTATAATTATTTCTTAATTAAATATGTGATATGGTTTAGACAATAGTATTGGATGAATCTTGTATTATGGGTTTAGGTTTCCTCGAGATCCAGTTGTTGAAGTGATTAAATAAAAAATAACTGTATATATGTAAATTATTTACTTTAATGATTATATTTTATTATTTATAGAATTGTATTTACTATTATTGACTGCATATTTTTTAGACGCCAATAGTGATGGCCTAATGAGTTTTACTCACACACTACTTAGGCCACCTAATCGGCACCCAAATATAAATCATGTTTGTAGGACATGATAAGGCCAAGTTAATTATATTGGATGGATGATATGGGATTGATCATGTATGTGGGAACCAAACTTGGTATCGGTACATGCTTGGGAGTTGTTAGTGATGTTATTTTGGGTTTTTTTTCATTTGAAATTTGACACATATTTGGCATGTCTTATCTACTATTTAGTTTTGGATATTGTAGTCCTATTTTGGTAACCATGTGATTCTGGTTTATTCAGGTTATTAGTTATATAATTTTGTTATTCTTGTTTATATATAATATTTTGATACATTGATAAAGAGGGTATAATATCTTAATGACTAATATTATAGCCTCACTGTAATTTATAAACCTCTAGAATATGGAGAGGTACACTTGTGGTCATGTGACCAACCATCATGGGGCACTGGTGTTTGACACATGAGTTAGAACAATAAAAAGTGGTGATAGAGGTGATTTATTTTATTTTCTTTTTTTATTACTTATTAGAAATGGTAGACAAGAGACTATATCGAGTTGGGACATGTACATGAGAACTTTCAAGGACGTTTATAACCATCTGTGTGGGAAAACCCAAGTACACAAGGGTGGTATTGTTTTTATTGATGTGTTTTTTTTGTAGTTCGATGTTGTTTCACTTCTAGTGATTCACATGTAGTGTGATGTGATTATTTTTTATAAAATGTTTTCTTATGTTTGATTCATAGACCATTATGGAATAATAATTTAATATTCATGTGTTATACAATGAACCTAGGAATTATTGTGACATGCATCATTTTAGACATGCACATAAAATAATGTTTTAGGTAAGATGTTAAAGTTGATTTTTTTTTCTGTGGTTGTGTATTTTAATTGAATATGGTGCCTAGTATAGAATTAAAATTCCAAAAATGTTGAAAAATGTGTAAAATTCGTGTATAATGAGAAATGTGAGTTGTGAAAGTGGTTTATACCCTTTTACCCATGACTTTGATATAAGAAGTTTAAGTGTAGTGATAACACCTAATTTTTGACTATGTGGTGGGTAATGAGAGATTATTTGTTATGGATATATGTAAATCCTCATAAATGTATTAATGTTGTGAATGTGTTCTAATAAATGTGTTTGTAATTGTAGAGTTATGCCTACATGATGACACTTGATGATATGAAGACAAGAGAACATGGCTGGAAATATGCCTCAAATATCAGAACCTTAAGCCCTGATGGTATTGGGTGAGGGAAAGGATTGTAGTTCTATGAGAAATTTTCCCTCTTTAAGAAGTTCATGGAAAGAGACCAAGGGTGGCTTGTTAAAATCATGTTTAATATGAAATGGGTGTTTTAGTTTCAAAATCCCTTAACTTTCACCAGAGAGGGCTAAAATAAGGAAGTTGGGTTCTGACTGAGTCTATCCAGATAATACATGGCAAAATAGAGACTCATAATGAGAGGAGAGTCAAGTTGGCTGCTTATATGTCACATGGTTGAGTGAAGAATTATTGGGAAATACATATTTTAGATGGAAAACTAAAGAATATGTAGTATATGGTTATTTAGGATATGTTCTTCGAGAAATTATCCATAGGAACTGAGAAAGGAGAGGGAAACTAAGTTCATGAGATTTACTCAAGGGTATATTTTTATGATGGACTATGTCGAATGCTTCATAGATTTGTAGTGATTTCTTCTAATGTTGTAAGGAGATGGTATTATCATTGTAAAATGGATTCAGGAAGGGATTAAATGTTAAATTATTTACCATGTTTACATCTTCAGGTTTAATAAGTTTCCAGAAGTGGTAAATCAGGCTCTCATATATAAGGGGAACCTAAAGGAGAATTCTACTGGAGGATAGGTGGTTTCTACTGGATCATTTGGAGGTACAATTTTTGAGGGTTGGAAGCATCAATATGATATTTTTAGTGAAAATATTGTAAATAAGAGTGGAAGTTGAGATTGAGAAGTTACTCAAGTTCTTATATGAGTGATCAATCAATAGTGTCGTAGGCCGAGTCACTTTCATAGAAATTTCCCCCGACCATTGGTAGAGAGGTAAACCTGCTGTAGGATGATACATACACAAATTTTTTTTAGGAACCCACGAATAATGGGTATTGATAGAGTCGTTGTAAATAATGAGAGTATAGGAAGGGGGTCTTCAATCCCATATTAGTCTAGATGTTAGAGTTCTACTTTTTAGGGAGGTAGTGGTTGTAGATGTGGAACTTTGGGAAAATACCACCCATATCAACAGAGTGGTAAAGCTCAAGGGATTCAAACTATATCATAGGGAATATGTGAAGAAAACATTCTTGTTTTTCATCCTACACCGGTGGATATCAAGGTTGGATAATCGATAGTTATAGGTACTATTATTGTAGTTTTTAAGCAAGATAATGCCTTATTTGATATTCACACCTCTCATTATTTTATATCGGTATGACTTGTGAATGGTTTACGCATGTCGGTGGAGTTTTTTAGTGGGGTATTGATAAAAGATACACCTTGGGAATATGTTATAGAGACATCTATTTGTGAAAGGGGTCTTCTATCATGGTTCGAGAGTATCATTTCAGTTAGGATCTTTACATAATTGACATGTCATGATTTGGCATAATTATGGTTATGGACGAGTTAGTAGCATATCAAGCCCACATATATTGTTACCACATGAGAGTTATGATTATATCTCATGATGGTGACATGTATATTTAATGATAAATCTGGATATCCATGATGTCCATGAATTTATAGTTTGTCAGCAACTAGTATAGCTCGCTACCTAGACTGGTAGTTTGTTGCTGGATGAAAGGGGTGTGAAAAAGGATGTCTTTCCACCCATAGTGGATTGTTTCCAGGATGTATTTTCTAAGGAATTATTAGGGTTTCCACCGAGAGATATGTCTAGTTTACGATTGATATCATGTTGGGGTTTGATATAGTTTATATTCCACCATACTGAATGACACGAAAGAAGCTTCAAGAGTTTAAAACTCAACTGGGAGAGTTTATGGATAAGGGGTTTATACTTTTGAGTATGTCACCTTTAGATTATCTATTTCTGTTTTATAATAAGGATGATGGGACTCTACACTTATGTGTTGATTACTGGAAGATGAACCAGATGATGGTGAAGAACCAATATCCACTTCCATGTATCAATGATCTATTTGAAAAGTTGGTGGGAGCTTGTGTTTTCTCTAAGATCAACTTGAGATCAAGGTATCATCAGTTGAGAGTTTAACTATCTGATATACCAAGGACTAATTTTAGAATCATGTATGGCTTATATGAATTCTTCATGTTTTCGTTTAGGCTAATGAACACACCAACAATGTTTACGTACTTGATGAAAATAATTATCCACCCATATCAAGATTAGTTTTGGGTAGTATTTGTAGATGATATCTTGTTATACTCTAAGACTCATGATGATAATGACCAACATCTTGATATCATCCTGAGTATAGTAGGAGAGCATCAATTATATGATAAGCTATATAAGTGTCAATTATATGGTGATTAGTTACACTTTTGGGGTCACATGAATAAGGTTTTTGTGCCAATGAATATGAGAGAGGAGGTGAAGTATGAATTTCATGCCTGAAAGTTGGTGGTGTCTCTAGGTTTGACCAAAAATATTCTATACCTACAATGATAGTATTGGTGGACAGTCTTGAAGAAGGATATAATAGGATTCATAACATGATTATACACCTATCAACAGGTGAAGGATGTGAATCAATAAACCGGTGGCTTACTACAACTATTTCCCATTATGGAATGGATGTGGAATGTCTATAGAATGCCCCATGTGGTTAGTATCATGAGGACACACCAGAATTATGAGGATATTTGGGGATTGTGGATAGATTGAAAAAGGTAGTTCGTTTTTTTCATATACAAGGCTTTGTTAGTGGGTCAGTTGGGAGACTTATACATTATGTAGACAGTCCTTCTGAATGAGGTTCCAAGGAGGGTAGTTTTAGATTGAGACTCATTATTTACTTCATGCTTTTGGAAGGAATTAAAAGAGCCACTTGGTACACAGGTTTCACAGATTCCATATTTCAAGAAATAGATAGATGGGAATTCCGAACGTACTATATAGTTTATAAGGAGATGCTATGGGAGTGTGTCATAGATTTTTGTGGGTCCTGGGAGATGCACCATGAACTGGTGGAGTTATTGTACAATAATAGTTACTAGGAAACTATTAATATGGAATAATATGATACCCTTTATGATATGCTATACAAATCATCTCTATGCTATTTGGAGACATGTGATTCATAGTTGTTGGGTGTGAGTCTCGTGCAGGATATGTCAGAGAAGTTTTACCTGATTCAAAAGCATATGAATATGGATCAATGTAGGTAGAAGTCATATAATGATAGATTTTCATAACCCCTAGTATTTAAACTGGGTGTTCATCTATTACTTTGGGTGTCACCATGATTGGATCACTGTGGAATTATGAGGTAGAGAAATTTGGCACCCATGCATGGTTACCCATTTGAGGTTGTTGAGATAATTTTTCCAGTGGTGTACCAATTAGATCTTCCAAAACAGCATAGTGATATGCATGGTATTTTTGTTATGTCACAGATTTTGTTTTATCACCCCAACCATTCATATGTGATCTCTATAGATGATGTTTATCTTAAGACCGATGCATACTTTGAGGAGTGACTGATATGTGTGTTGGATCACAGTGAGAAAGCGTTGTGAGGAGATAATGTGTCGATAGTTCATGTATTGTGGAAGAATGAAAAGTTTCAAGAGGAAACATGGGAGGGAGAAGAGTATATGTGGTATTAGGGTAACATCCCATGTAAATAAAGAATAATACATTTTCATATTTAGTAATATTTATGAATTAAATATTAATTTTACTTTAAAGGGGTTGCTATGTTTGATAGTGTACCTGATACGCAACAACGAGTTTCTTTGAAATCTTACGTTGCACACTAGTAATATAATAATATTATTTTAAATGGTAGTTAACACGTAGCCGTGGAATTGGCGGGAATGAATAGAAATAACTAAAATATGATTATATATGTTTGTTAAATGTTTTTACATTTATCCAATAAAATATTAAGGATTGAAATAAGAAAAGAATTCAATTTTAGGCAGAGATACTCTAATATTCACTAAAATGTCGAATTATCGCCTTTTGATGGAAAACCCTCATTAAATATAGTTTAGGTCAATATTTTACATTATATTGGACCAAATAAAATTATTCTTTAGAATCGGGACATCAAAATTTACTTTGTATAAATTTTTGGTAGTCTTCTGATAAAGTTCATTTTTAATGAATAGTGAAAAATGTTGTATTTTAATTCAAAACCACTTTTTAATCTAATTTATTTATATGATTATATTATATTTTGAATTTGTTTTAAAGTGAAATTATAATATATTTTTACCATTTAATACAATGGTGGTCATTGTAATTAATTTTACATTGAAATTGGACTTAAACTAGTGTCAATATTTTGATTGATATTGCTTCTTAAAAACACACTATTTGTTTTGACAGTGGGAATTAATTATTAAATTAATTAATGCAACTTATATGTTTTGAATTTTGTAAAATAGACATTATTTTTGAATTTGGAATATCAAATATATCTTAGGGTGAATTTTTGGTATTTTTCTGAAAAACATCAATTTTTGATGAATAGTGAAACCACTAAGTGGTAGTTAAAAAACTGATTTTTTGTTTAAATTAAACTTTACCACTTTTGTGAGTTGAATTTTAAAAATCCGACAGACATGGTTATCATTAGGATATAAAATTTTGTTCAATGGGATTAAAATAATTTTTGGTGAATAGTAACTTTTAAGTTTTATTAATTGCGATTAGAGGTAATTAGTGTAATTTAAGGTAAAAATAATGTTTTAATAATATGAAATGACCTTTAAACATGTCATACCTTTATTGGATGTGTCATGGCTGACCAAGAAAATCCATGGGTAAACTTGGGGACCCCATGGATCCACTTGGGTATGAAAATGACATTAATAACTTTTTATTTAAAGTTAAAATAAAAATGTCACAAACTTGTATTATTTTACTAAAATAATTTTTACATGGGGTTATACAAGTCATATTTTTGAATATAAATATTCATTAGAAATATAAAAATATTTCCTACATCATGATAGTTTTTTTATAATTTTTAGACATTAAATAAATTAAATTATTTATGACACCATGATACTGCAACGATTAGCTCATTGTTTAACGATTTAAATAAAATGAAAAGATAATGTAAAATCTAAGACCTACACTTGTCAAAAACCTATTGGATATGTGGATTTATAACCTTTTTCACCTTATCCTCTAAATATATAATTGTGGGACCTTTAAAATTCGAAACACATTATATTATAAAGTAACATTTTATTACTTTCCAAGAGTACCCCTCCTCTCCTCTTATAAAAGGCCCCCACCTCTACCACCTTACCCACACCTCTCAAGCCATTGGCTCGGCCAATATCTGATAATTGTATCTCTACACATCCCTATCATCATCCTGGAAGCCTTACCTTTGGCATAAATATCTTCAAGAAACCCTTTTGGTTCAAACCAAGAAGAGTTACCCGATTTAATGGTAATGTCTTCACTTGTGTTCTTTTGTTTTATTTTTAATTTCCAACACCCTAAAATCTTTTTATTACTTTATTTTGTAAAATAAATAGTATATTAAATATACTAGGATGTTGTTATGAGATGGATTTGATTCTCATATACACACACCTCCGTGTAATGGTTAAAGAACATACTGTTTCTGTGGTTGGCGAATTTCTGCCTCACGAAATGAGGATTCCTCAATTTTCCTTTAACACCTTTCATGGTGGACATTAAGATGTAAATCTATTTATATATGATATATATTATGTTTTTGTTTTCCTTATGATTCTGTATTTTTCATTTATTTCATACCATTACGGTTTCCATTATGGGAAAACGAGATAATTTCATTTTAGGAAGTGCGGACTACCGCCCCCTGAAAGTGATTTGATTAGTTAATGCCATATGTGGGACATATAAATGATGAAGTTAATGATATTATATATTATATTATAATGGAATTATAATATTATTTTATATCATTATTATTTCACTCCATTAAATATGAAATAGAAATGAAAGTAGCGTTCATGCGTATGTACGGCTTACCATCTCCATGAACGGTGCATTTCATTTCTTACCTCTAAATGTTATATACTATTATAAATAAATGTATATGCTGGATATATATGATATATATGATATCCAAATCATGAATATAATTCTGGATATAACAAACCTTTGAATACATGAACAACATGTAATTTTAAGAAGTCCATTTTTTACTTAAGAACCTAATATCGAAAAAATGAAAATTATTAACTTAAATGATTAAATAATATTTATAACATGGAAATAAGTTATATAAAAGGAATAATAAGCTTTAAGAAGGTTCTTAAGAAATTAGAAATTAACACTAGTTTATTATTCAGGAGATTAAAGAGCGATCAAGTCAAGTCGGACACGAGATAAGAGACTTCATCTCAATATCCTTTCATTGAGGCATATTTTGTTTTATAGACAACTTTCTTTTATACAGTGTATAACCCCCTTTGACTTTTAATTTTATACAAAAGGAATCTTTTTCTATGAAGAATTTTACTAAACGATAAAAAGGAATGTTTCTTTTAACGTACGTGGCCTTTTCTGTCGCCGCGGGTATTATTTGGTCTATGGTTTCCTCAAAAAGCCGTAATGTTTTTAAAATGAAATAAATACCATATACTATTTTATGTATATTGGTATTGAAAATGGTTTTTATAATGGATTTTTATGTCAATATATTTAAGTGATATATTGTGATCGAAATGTGGAAATGTTTTCTTTCCATTATATTTGTTTTATGTCTTATGATTTTATAATGGTACTTGGAAGTTTGACGGGTGGTTACGTGATAAACCATATGAAGGGGGGTGCCGTGAATACCAGGACGAGTGGTTATGTTATAACCTACAATGCATTGGGTATGGAATTCAGCCGTATGGCTATTACATTTAGTGATAAGTGTGGAAGTCGACCGTATGGTTATTCCATTGAAGTATGTTTATGTCCCAAGTTACCTTTATATGTTATGTGTTCTTTATATGGGTTTTATGGTAATCTGTTGGTTACAAAATGGTAAGTATTGATCTTTTATTTAGTGAGGAGTTTTTACTACTTCATAAAGGTGAAAAGTATTACTTTGATAAAGTATTCATGGTTTACTTGTTGTTTTGAAAAACTAACAGTTCTCTTTCTATGTTTATCCCTTACTGATCTTTTTATGATCATCCCAAGTTTTTTTTGAAATGTTTTTCATAGGCAATAGTATGGAATAGGGTCATGGATGGGATCAAGGAAAAGTCATGCTGTCTTAAACATGGAACTAGACATGACTCTCTTTTTTTAAGAGTTTATGTTTTGTAAAAAAAGGAAACTCTGTAGAAGTGTCTACTGTGTAATCTTTTGAGATGTAATAGTTCTAATCTAATTCTCTAAAACTCTAAACCTAAAAATATCCTCAATGTTAATTAATCATTTAATTCAATATTAAGTAATGTTTAAGGTCGGGTCCTTATAGTTGGTATCAGAGGTCTGTTTAGACAACTTTAGGAGTTAGAATTTTATTAAATGATTATACAAAAATATTTTTTTTATATAATTTTAAGATTAACATGTTGCTTCATCTAATACATGTCTGTTCAGAATGGTTTTCCACAGAGGAAACAAGACAACTATGTTGGGACGACTTATGGAGGAAGACAACCTTCCAAATCAGCAACCTGAGATGGTCAGAATTGGAACTGAGCAGTTTGTTGCAGTGATGACACAGTTGACTCAGGCTATAAATGGTGGTGGTATCCATGCGTGAGATCAGCCTGATCAACCATAGAGGAACATGTCAGTGATGGAACATTTCATGAGGCAAAATCCCCCATCATTCAGAGGATCATCTGACCCTGTGCTAGCAGAAGGGTGGATTAAAGTACTGGAGAAGATTTTTGATGTCATGGGGTGTTTAGAACATCAAAAGGATTGACTTGCTATTTACCGTTTTGAAGGTGAAGCTGATCAGTGGTGGTCGATGGTGAAAAATATCAGGGATAGTGATGAGATTGATGATCTTCACTGGGATGAATTCAAATGTATGTTTCTTGAGAAATATTTTCCTAAGGTGGTTCGTCTTAGGATGGAAAAAATTCCTAGAATTGAGGTAGGAGGATGACTCAGTGGATACCTATGAAGAAAAATTCACTCGACCGGCGAGGTATCCTCTAAATTTCATACGAGATCTTGATAGTAAAATCAAGCATTTTTACTCAGGGTTAAAGCCAAAGTGTCGAAGGGATTTAACTTCTTGTGTGTTCAAAAGTCAGGAAAAACTTGTTCGATGTGCGGAGAAGGTGGAAATGGAGTTTGCTGATGATTAGGTGTTCTATGACAAACAACAGAATAAGAAGTCCAATTGGCAGGAAAAGGGGAAGAATTCATCAAAGAAGTAAGGAGGTAAGAAAACCAAATATCCATATTGTGAGAAGTGTGGTAATGAATCCTGGAGAATGTTTATCCAAGTTTGTAAAGTGCTTTCGGTATGGTAAGTCTGGTCATATTTCTCGTAACTGTAAGGAAGATGATCAAGCAGGAAATGAAAAGCCAGTGGTAAGATGTTTTAAGTGTAATGAAATGGATAATTATTCAAATGAGTGTCTAACGAAGAACTCAACTGGGGGAAATCAGCCAGGCTATAAGCATAAAGGGGTGGTGAAATCCTTTGCAACTACTTCAGCAGATGTTGGGCCATCGAATGAAGTAGTATTAGGTACACTGGTTGTTTGTTCAGATTATGCCAATGTGTTGTTTGATTCAGGGTCTACACATTCTTTCATTTCTGAGAAGTTTTCTAATAAATTGGGAATTCCATCTCAAGATATTAATCCTGAACTTATAGTAAAAACACCCGAAGGAAAAGTTGAGACAAAAATAAATGATAAGAACCTTCCTATCCTTGTGTGCCGAAAGAATCTACCTGTAAACCTTATTGTTTTGCCTCTAGTTAAGTTTGATGTTATTTTGGGCATGGATTAGCTTTCCGTTTATCATGCTAAGATTGACTGCAGAGCTAAAATGGTTTCTTTTTAGAATTATTTTCAGTTTGTGTACAATAATGAACCCTTGCTTTAGATAACATATCAGGAATTTGAGAAACTAGTAAAAGATGGAAATGAATGTTACCTTGCACATATTGTTGAAAAAAAAGGAACTGTTTAGATTAATGATGTGCTAGTGGTAAATGAGTATGTTGATGTTTTCCTAATGAGTTTCCTGGTATTATTCATGATCAGGAAGTTGAATTTACTGTTGACTTAGTTCCAAATTCTAATCCAATTTCAAAACCCCCTTATCGAATGGCTCAAGTTGAACTTTTAGAGTTAAAGAAGCAATTGCAAGAGTTATTAGATAAAGGTTTTATTCGACCTCGCACATCACCATGGGGTGATCCATTATTGTTTGTTAAAAAGAAAGATGGTTAAATGAGACTTTTCATTGATTATAGATCCTTGAATAACATCACTGTTAAGAATAAGTATCCTTCGCCTCATATCGATGAATTGTTTGATCAGCTCCGTGGAGCTCAGTATTTTTCGAAGATTGACTTGAGGTCGGGGTACCATCATTTGAAGGTAAAAGAAGAAGATGTTCTGAAGACTGCATTTCGTACTATATATGGCCATTATGAATTTGTAGTTATGACTTTTGGGTTAACCAATGCAGCTGCTGTATTCATGGACCTTATGAATAGAATTTTCCATGAGTTCGTGGATAAGTTTTTGGTTGTTTTCATTGATGATATTTTGGTGTTTTCTAAAATTAAAGAGGAGCATGAAAGTCATTTAAGGGTTATCTTGCAAAATTTAAAAGAAAAGAAACTGTATGGAAAATTCAGCAAGTGTGAGTTTTGGTTACAATAAATTTCTTTCCTTGGTCACATTGTTTCAAAAAATGGCATAACTGTTGATCCTGCTAAAAAAACAGTTGTTGAAGAATGGCCAAGACTCACAAATGTAACTGAGATATGTAGTTTTCTTGGTTTGGCAGGTTATTACCGGAGGTTTGTTGAAAATTTTTCATGGTTATCTAGTCCAATGACTAATCTAACTCGAAAGGGTGTTAAGTTTATCTGGACAAAAGAATGTGATGATTGTTTTCATGAGTTGAAAAGAATATTGGTGAATGCTCTAGTTTTGGAACTTCCTTACAGGAATGGTGAGTTTTTTATTTATAGGGATGCTTCGTTGAAGGGACTTGGTTGTGTTATTATGCAGAATGATAAGGTAATTGGTTTTGCTTCACATTAGTTGAAAACTTGTGAGGTAAATTACCCTACTCATGCTTTGGAATTAGCTACTATTGTTTTTGCTTTAAAAATTTGGAGGCATCATTTGTATGGAGTAAAGTGTGAAATTTAAACTGATCAAAAAATTTTAAAGTATATATTCACTCAGAATGAATTGAACATGAGACAGAGGAGATAGCTGGAATTAATCAAAAATTATGATTCTACAATTCATTAACATCTGGGAAAAGCAAATAAAGTGGCTGATGCTTTGAGTCAAAAAAGTAATGCTTCATTAACCATGCTACGTTTGGAACGAGATCCTTTGGTTTTTGATTTGATGAACTTTGGTATAGAATTTGTTGGTGCAGGAAGTTCTTCTATTTTGTTTCAGGTGTCAGTGAGATCATCTCTATCAGATAGAATTAAGCAAGCGTAGAAGAAAGGCAGTGGGTTGCAGAAAAAAGTAGAACTGGTATAGAAGGGTAAGTTGCCTGAATTTAGGATTGATAATGATTGTGTTTTGAGGTTTGGGAAGAGATTATGTGTTCCTTGTGATTCACAGTTGAAGAATGAGTTGTTATGTGAGGCTCATAGTTCCCCGTTTTCAGTTCATCCTGGTAGTACTAAGATGTACAGAGATCTACGAGAGTATTACTGGTGGGATGGAATGAAAAGAGATATTGCTGATTTTACCGTGAAGTGTTTGACTTGTCAGTAGGTTAATGTAGAGAGGTAGTTACCGAAAGGGGTGCTTCAGTCATTACCGGTGCCAGAGTGGAAATGGGAAAATTTATCCATGGACTTCATTGTGGGATTACAAAATACATCTCGAGGTAATAATGCAATATGGGTTATAGTTGATCGATTGACTAAATCTGCTCATTTCCTTCCAATTTGAGATACTTTGTTTCTAGATCAACTTGCTCGGTTGTATGTTAAAGAGATAGTCACGTTGCATGGAGTTCCCCTCTCCATTATATCTGATAATGATCCCAGGTTCACTTCTAACTTTTGGAAAGGCCTTCAAAAGTCATTGGGTACTGAATTAAATTTTAGTACAACTTTTCATCCGCAATCAGATAGGCAGTTAGAACAAAAAATTCAGACCTTGGAGGATATGATACATGCTTTATTGATGGATTATCAGGGAATTTGGGACCAACATCTTTCTTTGGTTGAATTTTCATATAATAACAGTTTTCATTCCAGTATACAGATGGCTCCGTTTGAAGCATTATATGGGAAGCGGTGTCGAACTCCAGCTTTTTGGGATGAAGTGGGTGAAAGGAAGTTGATGGGACCAGAATTGGTAGAAGAGATGGTAGAAAAAGTTCAGTCGATTCAGAAACACATGAGAATAGCTCAGAGCAGGCAGAAAAGTTATGCGGATAACCGGAGGAAGGTTATATCTTTCAAGGTTGGTGATCATGTTTTTCTCAAAGTTTCACCATGTAAAAGTGTGATGTGATTTGATAAGAAAGGAAAGATGATTCCAAGGTTCATTAGACCATATGAAATTATGGAGAAAGTTGGATCAGTTGCTTACCGAGTGGATTTACCTTCAATTTTATCTCTGGTAGACAATGTTTTTCATGTTTCTATGTTGAGAAAGTATATGCCAGATCCATATCATGTTTTGAGCCCAGAGGTAGTTCAGTTGGAAAAGAATCTCTCTTATGAAGAACAACCAGTCCAGATTCTTGACCGTAGAGAGCAAGTGTTGCGGAATAAGGTAATTCACCAGGTAAAGGTTTTTTAGAAAAACCATATGGTTGAAGAAGCAACGTGGGAATCTGAAAATGCTATGAGGGATAAATACCCCCACTTATTTTGATAAGTGAATAAAATTGCTAGGACGCAATTCCCAAAAGGGGGGAAGGATGTAAAATCCCAGGTAAATAAAGAATAATAAATTTTCATATTTAGTAATATTTACGAATTAAATATTAATTTTACTTTAAAGTGTTTTCTATGTTTGATTGTGTACCCGATACGCAACAACGAGTTTTTTTGAAATCTTACGTTGCACACTAGTAATATAATAATATTATTTTAAATGGTAGTTAACACGTAGTCATGGAATTGGTGGGAATGAATAGAAATAACTAAAATATGATTATATATGTTTGTTAAATGTTTTTACATTTATCCAATAAAAGATTAAGGCTTAAAATAAGAAAAGAATTCGATTTTAGGCATAGATACTCTAATATTCACTAAAAAGTCAAATTATCGCCTTTTGATGGAGAAACCCCATTAAATATTCTTTTGGTCACTATTTTATATTATATGGGACCAAATAAAATTATTCTTTAGAATCAGGACATCAAAATTTACTTTGTGTAAATTTTTGGTATTTTTCCGATAAAGTTCATTTTTAATGAATATTGAAAACTGTTGTATTTTAATTCAAAAAATCTTTTTAATATAATTTATTTATATGATTAGATTATCTTTTGAATTGTTGTTAAATTTAAATTAGAATTTATTTTTACCATTTAATCCAATGGTGGTCATTGGAATTAATTTCACTTTGAAATTGGACTTAAACTAGTGTCAATCTTTTGATTGATATTGCTTCTTAAAAACACGCTATTTGTTTTGAAAGTGGGAATTAATTATTAAATTAATTAATGAAGCTTATATGTTTTGAATTTTTTAAAATAGAAATCATTTTTGAATTCGGAATATCAAATATAGCTTAGGGTGAATTTTTTGTATTTTTCTGAAAAACATCAATTTTTCATGAATAGTGAAACCACTAAGTGGTAGTTAAAAAAACCGATTTTTCATTTAAATGAAATTTTACCACTTTTGTGAATTCAATTTAAAAAATACTACATACATGGTTATCATTAGGATGTAAAATGTGGTTCAATGGGATTAAAATATTTTTTTGGTGAATAGTAACTTTTAAGTTTTATTAATCGCGATTAGAGGTAATTAGTGTAATTTATGGTAAAAATAATGTTTTAATAATATGAAATGACCTTGACACATGTCATACCCTTATTGGATGTGTCATGGACGACCAAGAAAATCCAGGGGTCAACTTAGGGACCCCATGGATCCACTTGGGTAAGAAAATGACATTAATAACTTTTTATTTAAAGTTAAAATAAAAATGTCACAAACATGTATTGTTTTAATAAAACAATTTTAACATGGGGTTATACAAGTCATATTTTTGACTATAAATATTAATTATAAATCTAAAAATATTTCCTACATCATGATATTTTTTTTATAATTTATAGACATTAAATAAATTAAATTATTTATGACACCATGATGATGCAGCGATTACCTCATTATTTAACGATTTAAATAAAATTAAAAGAAAATGTAAAATCTAAGTCCTACACTTGTCAAAAACCTATTGGATGTGTGTATTTAGAACTATTATCACATTATTCTCGAAATATATAATTGTGGGACCTTTAAAATACGAAACTAATTATATAATAAAGTAACATTTTATAACTTTCCAAGAGTGCCCCTCCTCTCCTCTTATAAAAGGCCCCCACCTCTACCACCTTACCCAAACCTCTCAAGCCATTGTATCGGACAATATATTCTTATTTTATCTCTCCACATCCCTATAGTGATCCTAGGAGCCTTAACTTAGGCAAAAATCTCTTCAAGAAACCCTTTTGGTTCAAACCAAGAGGAGTTACCCGATTTAAAGGTAATGTCTTCACTTGTGTTATTTTGTTTTATTTTTCTTCTCCAACCCCCTAAACTCTTTTTATTACTTTCTATAGTAACAAAACCAGTATCTTAAATATAATAGGATTTTTTTATCAGAAGGATTTTATTCACACTTACACACACCTCCGTCTAATGGTTAAAGAACATATTGTTTCTTTGGTTGGCGAATTTCTGCCTCACAAAATGATGATTGTTCAATATTCTTTTAGCACCTTTTATTATGGACATTAAGATTTCAATCTATTTATATGTGATATATATTATGTTTATGTTTTAATTATGCTTCTGTATTTTTCATTTATGGAATACCTTTATGGTTTCCATTATGGGTAAACGAGATAATTTCATTTTAGGAAGTGCGGACTACCGCCCCCTCAAAGTGATTTGATTCGTTAATGACATATGTGGGATGTATAAAGGATGGAGTTAATGATATTATATATGATATTATACAGGAATTATAATATACCTTTATATCATTATGATTTCACTCCATTAAATATGAAATAGAAATGAAAGTAGCGTTCATGCGTACGTACGGCTTACCGTCTCCATGAACAATGAATTTCATTTCATAACTCTAAATGTTATATACTATTATAAATAAATGTATATGATGGATATATATGATATATATGATATCCAAATATTTAATATCATTCTGGATATAATGAACCTTTTACCACATGAACAATATTTAATTGTAAGAAGTCCATTTTTGACTTAAGAACCAAATATCGACAAAATGAACATTATTTACTTAAATTATTAAATAATGTTTATAACAAGGAAATAAGTGATATAAAAGGAATAATAAGCTTTAAAAAGTTTTTTAAGAAAGTATAAATTAATACTAGTTTATTATTCAGAAGATTAAAGAGTGATCGAGTCAAGTCGGACATGAGGTAAGGGACTTCGTCTCAATCTCCTTTTATTGAGGTATATTTTGTTTTATACACAACTTTCTTTTATACGGTGTATAAACCCATTTTAATTTTAATTTTATACAAATGCAATCTTTTTCTACGAAGCGTTTTACTAAATGAAAAAAGGAATGTTTATTTTAACGTACGTAGTGACAACGACATTTTCCGCCACCACGAGTATTATTTGGTCTTTGGCTTCCTCAACAAGCCGTAATGTTCTTAAATTGAAATAAATACCATATAATATTTTATGTATTTTGGTATTAAAAATGGTTTTTATAATTTATTTGTTTTGTCAATATATTTATGTGATATATTGTGATCGAAATGTGGAAATGTTTTCTTTCCATTATATTTTTTTTATGTCTTATGATTTTATAATGGTACTTGGACATTTGACGGGTGGTTACGTGATAAACCATATGACTGGTGGTGTCGTGAATAACAGGATGGGTGGTTACATTTTAAACTTCAATGCATTTGGTATGGAAGTCGGCCTTATGGCTATTCCATTTAGTGATAAGTGTGGAAGTTGACCGTATGGTTATTCCATTGAATTATGTTTATGTCCCAAGATACCTTTATATATTATGTGTTCTTTATATGGGTTTTATGGTAATATTTTGGTTACAAAAGGGTAAGTAATTATCTTTTATTAAGTGAAGAGTTTTTACTACTTCATAAAGGTGAAAAGTATTACTTTGATAAAGTATTCATGGTTTACTTGTTGTTTTAAAAAACTAACAGTTTTCTTTCTATGTGTATCCCTTACTGAGCTTTTTATGCTCATCCCAAGTTTTTTTGAAATGTTTTTTCAAAGGAAATAGTGTCGAATAGGGTCAAGGATGGGATCAAGGAAAAGTCATGTTGTGTTAAACATGGAACTAGAGATGACTCTTTTTTTTAAGAGTTCATGTTTTATAAATAAAAGGAAACTCTCTAGAAGTGTCTACTGTTTAATCTTTTGAGATGTAATAGTTATGATCTAATTCTCTAAAACTCTAAACCTGAAAAGATCCTCAGTGTGAATTATTCATTTAATTAAATATTAAGTAATGTTTAAGGTTTGGGCCTTATAATTAGTGTCCCAACCTATTTAATTCATAAAAAAATAGAGATTCATGGGAGTACAGTTTGAGGTTGAAATGTTATAAGGTGAGTATATTGTAAGATTCCAACCTTTTTTGGAGATGTTTCGAGGGAATTTAAAGTTTATATTCTTCCTTTTTTATGTATATATTGATTTTTTTTACCTTGTGGAGTTTTTGGGTGATATTAGAGAATTTTTGAATGAAGTGGTGCAGTGTACGGTTGGTTCACGGTTATCCAAAATAGTATACGTAGTCTAGAAAACTATGTGAACATAAACAGAAGGTATTTATAGGGCTCATGCATGATTTTTCAAACCACCCTCCAATATAGTAGTATTATTTCAACCCCATAAGGTGCGGAAAATGGTTAGGGTAATCAATGAGCCCCATATAGGAAACCAAGCACCTAGAAAATTAAATCCCTTTAAATTCATTAAAAATTTCATAAACCCCCCATCTTATATTTCAGAACAACCTATCTCAACCCGAAACTAATTAATCTCATTTTTTGAGGTTCCAAAATAAATTCTTAGATATTATAAACTGATTTATTAATGAATCAATGATTCATTGATGGATATACAGCTCTCCTAGTAAGATATTCTCATCCCAAATGGTTTCCTCTATCTATCCCATCTTTCTCTCACCCTTTGAATGATTTTTCCTCTATTGGTAATGGATCTAGAAAATTTGTTATGGATATTAATTATTTTGATCAGGTATCTATGTTTTTATTATAATTATATTTCTTTACCATGATATTGGTTGTTCCCCTTTAATTGGGGATTTTGGTTGGTGAGCATCTATCAGCGAACATGAGTTACATGGTCTAAATTTAAAATCCCATAGTCTTGATTTAATTACATGTAAGTAATTGTTAAATTCTAATTTCATATGATTGGGAAATTTAATTGGATGTTCAATTTATTTTATTTAATTTCCATGTGATAATGAATTGGGAAAAAATGGGGCAATTATAATTGATGGAATTGGATTAATTAATTGGTTAATTAATTAAAGTAATATTGTGATTATAAAATTGAAGGCATATTATGATTTTGTAACTTGTAAATTAATGTGATTTTTAATAAATTGAAACTAATAATTATGAGATGGCTGACATGACCATAATATGTTAATCGGTTATATAACTTAAATATTAAAAAAATAATTAATAGTGAATTGTTCACATTATTCCATGTGATTAATGAATTGAAACATGATTTTTTTGATAATTTAAATTGTATCATTAATGTTAAATGAGATATTATGGATAATGTTTATTAACCCTATTGAATGTGATATATGTGATTTATGTGTGATTGATTGAAATATGAGTGTGGGACATGGACTAATGGTCTGAATACCCATATGTAATTAATTGAAATGTTAGTGTGGGACATGGAATGATGTTCCTAAATACTATGTGTGAATTACTAATTAATGAGGTGTAATAGATGGGAAAATTATCCAAATACTCATGGGGTGATATACATGTCGTTATAGGACAAATATTTTAGCATGTTTCCAAGTTGTTGTTCTATGAATTGAAATGAAATGGATAATAAAATGCCATGTTTTATCATGATTTTTAGTTAAATTTTTAGTATGGTTGGGAACGTCTCATGGGCCGAAGAAGGTATTAGGGATTCATCTATCCTCAGGAACAAGGGGGTTTATGTGGTTAAAAAATAATAATTGAATATATGTAAACTTTTTTACTTTATTGGTTGTATTTTATTATTTATAAACTGCATACACTGTTATTGGCCAGATACTTTTTTACATGTCGTTGGTAGTTTTCTACTGAGTTGTACTCACACCTCACTTAGGTTGACTGATCACTACCTTAATAAGCATCATGTTTTCCGGATAGGATAAGGTAAATGGCTCTATTCTGGATAGATAATATGGTATAGAGCATGGATAAAGGAACCATACATTGTATTTGGATATTTTTTTGGAGTTTCAGTGTCTTTATTTTGGTTTTATCATTTCACACTTGATGAATATTTGAAATTTCAAAAATAAAATTTTGTTTTGGATATTGTATTGATGTTTTGGTCACCATGTGATACTTTTTTTTATTGTTGTTGGTTATATAATTTTTTTATTCTTGTTTATTTTTATTGTTGTATAACATTGGTAATGAGGGTATACATCCCCTTGATCGATATTATACCCTAGCTGGTAGTAAAAAGCCTATGGTGTATTGGTAGGTATGATTGAGTTTATTTGAATTATCGGCTCGGGGTACAGGTGTGCGACACCTAGGCCGCAACGTTTCAGGAGGGTATAAATGATGGCCTCAAACAACAATATCATGCTTTTCGAATATCATTTGTCAAAAATGGGAGGGATTTAGAATCACTAATTTTTTTCCTTGACGTGGTAAAATTAGATATTCCACAGGTAAGGCTCAAGTAGAATTGACTACAAGAGAAGTTCATGTTAGTAGAGTTCACCACTAGGTTAATGTTAGCAATTCCATCCCATTAAACTACTACTAACACACACCTTACCATAAGGGAATGTTCATGTGTAATAAGGGGTTATGTATCTAGACTATAGTGTCATAAAAGTGTAATTTCATTTTTATAAATAAAATAATTATTTCTTAAATACCACATTCATTATTAATTTATGAAATAAAATACACAATAAAATAAGATGAATGGGATAAATATATGTTCAGGTATAAATAATTTTTTTTTATTTTCATAAAATATATACACTTGTATAAAAAATTTAGGTTTTCTAAATATTTTTGGTCATGAAATATTCTTATGAAATACTATTTATTTAAATAAAAATAATAAATTTTTTATATTGTATTTGTAAATATTTATAAGTTTAGGAAAGTTAACTATGTCATAAATAATATTATTTTTCAATAATAATGATTATTTATTTAATAGTTAAAACTATCATATTAATGAAATTTCTTAGATAAATTAAATATTATATTTTAAATTATCATTCAAAAATTAAGTTCGGGCGAAATTTTCATAATTTTCTAAAATATTTTATTTTTTTAGTGAATATTTAAATTAAAGTATTATGTTTTTTTGGATTTATGAGTTCATGAATATATAATAATCATAAAATAATTGAAAAAAATAATTCCATGACAAAAATTGATTATTTAATTAATATTAATTATTTCTGTGGATTTAATTCAATTTCAAAACCTATAAATTACTTTCAACAACATAAATTTTAAATCAAGATGTTTAAGACTATATTTTTTAAAAAATTAAAATTTCCATGAACAAAGTAATATTAAAAAAATTTATTTCTTCTATAGTGACATATAATATTATAAAGAATGACATAAATCTTTAAAAATATTAGTAAAAACTATAGTCATTCTAATGGAATTTCATTTTTCACAACCTAAAATTATAATAAAATATTGAGAAATTGTTAATCAATTCCTACTTTTTTATTATAAATACCCACCCATCCCAAAATTCCTCTCTAGTACAAATACCTTAAGAATGGATTTATTTTCTCTAACCATTTCTAAATTCTCTCCAATGTGTCTCAATGGTTTTATGGTTTCCCTCTCCATTATTTCGAGTGTTACATATAATGGTAAGGGAAATCTCGTCTTATTATTTTCAATTCAATTACCTCTTTTGTGGAATGCCTTCAAAATGTTTAATTACATTTTATTAAAGAGACTTTCATTATACAATTACTTCAAAAAAAATTATTTATCAATGGGATACCTTCTTTCTATCTCATGATTCCCTTTACTTAATCCATATTGTATCCCCATCATCCCAAAAAAATATTTCATAAATTTCTCTCTTTAATGTAAAATATTTATACAGTGAATACCCAAAACCCATCATTTTTAATTGGTATTCACCTTTACGAAAATATAATTTATTTATTTTTTATTTCCAAGTATTAAACCCACATTTCCTTTTAATTGGTTAAAAATTATGTAATTCTCATGTCTTTAATCATTTTTTAATTTTATGACATTTACATGAAACCCATTCATTTTTCCCATGGGTTAATAATGAGATGTTTTATTATGAAATATATTGTATACATGAATTAATAAATATGGAGGGTCCAAGAAGATATTTATCTAATTCATTGGGTAAATAAATAATCTATAGAGATGAAGCTGTTTATGATACCATGTGGAATAACCTTGGAAATTATGTTTTATGGAACCTTAGTGAAATGGTTATGAATGTCTCATTTATATGTTATTTATGAATGTATAATTTTAATGTTTTATCCATATTTATAATATTCTTGGAAATTTTTTTCAAACCATCATTATTCAATATTTTTTATATTTTAATTTATATGTCAAAAATCAACATTTCCTAAACATTTTTTCCTTAAATTATACGTATTTATATTAAAATTTATTTCTTACAATTTAAAAGATTTAATTTTAAAAATTGGAAACAACATTTATAATTCGGTGGTCCCAATTTGTTAAAATATTCCGTTTTATTTTTCATTATTAATAGCAACCATGGTAAATATTTATCACCTCAATAAGTGTGAAAACAGTAAAATAGGGTTAACATAATGGGATAAGGTCTCAAAATCAATTTAGCACTAGAAATTATTTAATTTGGTAGAAAATATTCATCCATAGTCATCCAATGATTTTATATATGTCATTTTGGTGTATGTTTCCCTTGATAATGACATTTATACTATTTTAAGTAATGAAAATTCCTAAAATTACTCTCTATTGAGTTGAATAACTCTAAATGAATTACCCAATGATAAAAGAAGTTAATTTTATTTGAAACTGTTTATATGAAATCTGAATTATTGTATTTATCATTGTTAATTTTTTTAGTAAATTAGTGAATGGATAATTACCTCGATTACTTACACAACACAAACATAGTGCTTTTGAAAGAAGTAGAAAAATCATGTAAATCATTTTAAGTACTATAATAGTAATAATGTTTTGGTAAGTAATAGTTCCTCGTGAATTTTATAAATGTGTGAAACCTATTGGGGATTTTTGAAAGTTTTATATTCTAATTATAGTATTATAGTATTGTATTTAAAAGTACATTTAAATGTATTGTTTCAAAAATTGAATTAATGATATTTTATAAAAATATAATATTTTAATATGTTATTTAAAAAACATAAAAATATTTAAATAGGCAAAGTAGGATAAGATATGGTCTAAAATGTTTTCACTTGGCCATTTATAATCCATTTTTTAACTTATATGTAAAATTATAACCCTTTATGACTAAAATATGTGTTACCAAAGTTATGGTTGAAAATGGTTAATGGATGGGTTAATGAAAAATGCATGGTTTATAATGAAACCCAAACTAGTATAAATATCAATGTATAATGATATTTCAACCATAGTATCTTGTATCAATGTTTGTTGCTATTTGGATTTATTATATATGTGAAATATTTTAATTATATTTAAATTGTTTAGGTAATTCAATGTTTGTCCTCCCCTACCACTTATAAAAGGACACCCCTTCACGATATTATATACACTAATTTTATCCATATAGCTAAAACAACCTATAAAAATATCTTATAGAAATTCCCTAACAAAAATTAAATATTCTGGATGGTGAGAAACTGAACATAAATGATATTTATATTGTATGAGAGTTTGTTGGTGTTTTTTGGAAGAGTTTCCTAGTATTCATCTGAGTTATGATGTGGAGTTTTCAATAGAACTCACACCTTGTGATAAACATATTTTAAAGACTCTATATAGAATGGAATTGATTGAGTTGTAGGAATTGAAGAAACAAATATAATGGAATATTGAAAAGGGATTCATTCAACAAGGTGTGTCGCATTGGGGTGCACCTATTTTTTTAAGAACAAAGTTGGATCAATGATACTTTATATTGATAATTGGGGACCAAAAATGATCATAATTAAGAATAAGTATTCTTGAACTCAAATTGATGATTTTTTAATCAATTATGGGGATATAAATAGTTTTTCATGATTAAACTTCAATCTAGATACTATCAGCTGAGGATAAAAACTGAATACATACACAATACAACCTTTTGTGCGAGGTATGGACAATATGAATTTATAGTGATTCTATTTGGTCTTACTAATCCCAAAAAAATATTCATATATTTAATGAATAGTGTCTTTAGATATTACCTTTATAATTTTTTGGGATTCATTGTAGATGATATTTAATATATACAATGATATAGGATGAGTATGCATATTATTTAAGGACTGTTCTAAATACCCTAAGATAAAATAATCCGTATTATAAATTTACCAAGAATGAATTTCGGCTATTCAAAATTTCATTTTTGGGTCACATAATCTCTTAAAAAGGTATATTAGTGGATCGAGCAAAGATTAATGTTATTGAACATTGGACCAAACCAATCAATGTGACTCGATCCATAGTTTTAATGTTTTAGATGGACATTATTGATGATTTCTACATAATTTCTCACTTCTTTATAATACACTCACCAAGTTAACTTATAAGAGATCCATGTTCCTCTGTATAGATAAATGTTATGAAATTTTCATGGAACTAAAGAGAAGGTTAGTCATATCACCTATTCTTACATTACCATATAGTGGAGAAGAGTTTGTGATCTATAATGATGTATCAAAGAAGGGAATTTGATGAGTTCTAATTTATAATGAAATGGTTATAGTTTTTGTATCAAAAAAATTAATGGTTCATGATAATAATTACCCAACTCCTGATATAGAGATAACTTTAGTAAATGTTTCATTAAAGATATAGAGGCATTATCTTTATGGGGGAATGTGTGATATATATACTGATAATAAAATTTTAAAGTAAATATTCACTCAAAAAAATTGTATCTATTCTAAATAAGATACTATTATTTGATTAAAGATTATGAATTTTCAATAGATTACCACCATGGGAAACTGAATAAGGTAGAAGATGTCATGAATTGAAAGGATTCTTCCAAACTTTCTATGACTAGGATCTAAAAAAGATTAGTATCTTGGGATTTTAAAAGGATATATCTAGAAATATTAATGGAAATGGGAAAATCTCATCTTTATAAAATAATCATTCATCCATATATCTAAGTGATGATTAATGAGGAACAAAATGAAGATATAGAGGTGAAAATGTATGTGATAAATATCCCTGATTTCAACTGTGATTATGATGGAATGATAAAGTTTAAGAATATTATATGTGTTTTATCCATACCATTTTTGGAGAATACATAGGATTAAGCTCATAGTTTTCCATTCTCTATTTATCATAAAATTATTAATATGTATAGATAACTGAAATATTATTTTTGGTGGGGATTACACGGAGAGGGATATTTCATAGTATGTATCTTGGTGCATGGTATGCCAACAATTTAAAGATGAGATACATAATTGAAAGGGGATGTTACAACCATTATCCATAAAATAATGGGAATGAGAAAACATCATGATGTACATTTTTTGGATTCCCAAAAATGTCTAAAGAGTGTAATTATATTTGGGTTATTTTCAGCCTTATAAAGTCATCACACTTAATTTCTATCAAAGAATATTTCTCACATGATAAATTTTATATAATATATAATAAATATGTGGTAAGGTTACATGGAGAACCATATTCTATTGTGTATGATCGAGATCACAATTTTACCCTAAAGTTATGGAAAATTATTCAGTAAGATGTAGATTCAATTTAGTTTATTAGTGATTCTTATCATCCTCAGTTGGATGGTCAGTTTGAGAGAACCATTCAAACATTAGAGGATATGATGAGGTCATGGTCTATGTATTTCAATTTTTGTTGGGATTAACACCTACAACTAGTCTTGTTTTCTTACAAAACTTTATTTCATTAAAGTATTTATATGATTCATTGAAAATCCCACTATGGAATGCAGTATAAAACTCCAATGTTTCTAAAAAACATTAATTTATTTCTATGAGAAAATAGTAAAATTAATTTATTAAAATATTATAAATTTTATTTAAAAAATTATTTTTTTAAATCAACATATTAAAATTAACTTAGGGTGAAATGTTGGTATTTTTCTAAAATTGTTGACTTTTTAATGAATAGTAAAAATATTGTTTTTTCAAAGATTTTCTTTTTTTTCATTAAATAAATAAATTTAAAGAAATATTATATTTGAGATTTGTTCTTAATGTTAAATATTATCCATTTCATTTAACATAATATAATTAATTACCTTTTAATCAAAAATATTAACACTTTTGATATAAGTAAATTTTTATCCTTAAAGTACATTATTCTAAAAAAAAATCATTGAGTTTAATGAATTTATATTAAAATTTATTTATTACACATCTAGAGATTTAAAGATGAAAATTTATATCTTATTTGGAATCTGTAGGTTCAAATTCAGTAAATAGGTCCATTTTATTTCGCCTCATTTTGAATAGTAACTATGGTAAATAGTTGTCATATCAATAAGGGTTTAATTGGTAAATCTAGGTTGAACCATGAAATAAGGCCTCCAAATCAACCCAAACATGAGTTTATTTAATTTTATGGTTCATAGAACACCATTTACATGCCATGTTATAATATATGAAATTTTGGATAAATTTTCACTTGATAATGATGTTTAAACTATATTATTTATAGGATCTTCCAAAATGTCTCCCTATGGAATTTAATAGCTCTAAAATTTTTATGTATGGATAAAAATTGGGTAAGTTAAGTTATAAATGTTTCATTCAAAATGAATTAATTCTCTTTTATATTTAATTTATTTATAATTTTTATTGATGAACTAATTACCTTAAATTATTACACAGCACTGATACTATGATTTTACAAGTAGTAGAGAATAATGGTAATGATTTTTAAAACTATAAAACTAATATATTTTTGTTGAATAGTAATTATCATATAATATTATATATTATTAAAAAATATTATGGATGTTTTAATGCACTACTATAAATATGGCTTTTATCAGCGCTAAAATTGGCAATTAACAGCACTAGAAAAAGCGCTATTAATTATAGCAAAGATAAAAGGGGGTCCCCTTTAACAGAGCTCCAAAAAGCGCTGATAAAGACCCCTTTTATCAGGGCTAAAAAAAGCGCTGATAAAAGGGGTCTTTTATCAGCACTAAAATGAAGCACTGATAAAAGGGTCTTTTATCAGCGCTTTCTTTTTAGCGCTGATAAAAGACCACTTTTATGAGCGCTGATAAAAATAAAAAAAAATTAATAAAAATTTAAAAAATACTGCCAATATCGAGGGGGGGCTTTTTAAAGTTCGTGAGCCCCCTTTATCATCTCTTTCCCGCACCTCCAGCGCCCAACCGCACCACCTACACCCTTTATTAGCGCTATCCCTTTAAATCACCCTTGCGCGCGCACCCGTGCCTCCACCTGGATTTGATCTCGAGACCTCCCCCAGCACACCTAAAGCCTTTGCCACTACCCTATATTGATTTGTTCTCTTATTCATGATATATCTATTTATTTATATATATATTTAGTTATATTTATTCGTATAGTAATATATATTTATATTAATATATATAGTTATATTAATATATATATATAGTTATATTAATATATATATATAGTTATATTAATATATACATATAGTTATATTAATATGTATATATAGTTATATTAATATATGTATAGTTATATTAATATATAGTAGTTATATAAATATTCATATATTGGTATTTTAAATAAAATGGATATTAGTTATTATTTAGATAAATCTAATATATTTTATATGTAAATATGTTTAATTATTTATTTAAAAAAATTAATTTTTAGGTGTGAATATATAAAAAATATATACGTATAGTTATATATTTGATTATAAATAGAAGTGCATTATAAAAAAGGATAAAATTTCAAAGACATAATATCAATATGAATGTAATACCTTGGAATAAATTCAGTCCCCACCAAAAATAGCCAATAATACCCCCTTAAATGAGGCTGAAAGTCCACAAAATGTTAAAAAATATGGGTACCCCGACTAAAAACTCAGTTTTGGAGGCCTTCTAGGCCTCTTTTGGCATCGAAAAATGCTTGATGGGGGCTTCCCCGATCACAGCAACGTAGAGCTCGTCGCATACTTCGATTTGATATGTGGTAGAGCTCAAATGGACACCCGGATCAAAAGTTATAACAATTTGAAGTTCGAGTTGCGTTTTCAATATATTTTGGATCTTTTTTTAATTTTTTTAATTTTTTTAGTCTTCAAATTGTTATTAAATGACTATTACTCCATAATAATTAGCAAATTATTAATTAAAAATATTTTTTAAATTTTTTAAGAATCTATTTTCACTAAATATCTTTTATATTAAGTATAATAAGTGTAAATGTACATTTATACTTATCTAAAATATATTTAAAAATTATATATTATATTTATATCAATATAACTATATAACTATATTTATATATTTAAAAAAAAGTAATTTTTTTGAAGTCTACCCTTTATCAGTGCTTTTAAACAAAGCTCTGATAAAGGCCCCCCTTTATCAGCGCTACTAAAGAAGCGCTGATAAAGGGGGTCCCTTTATCAGTGCTAAAAAAAGCGCTGATAAAGGGGTGGCGCTGGCCTTGCCCGGTTTTCTGGTAGTGATGGTTTTTATTTGAATTACATGACTATATTTATGTCGTTAAAGTTAAATTAAAATATAGTGTCAAACATTATATTATGATATTTTATGAAAAATAATATTTTATTAAAATATTTAAAATAATAAAAATATTTTAACAAGTCATTTTGGATTCTATATAGTCTAAATTCAAATCCCTATTCTATTTATAGTCCATATTTTAACCTATATGTCAAATTATAACCCTTTCAAATTGAAATAGTCGTTATGTGCTTAAGGATAAAAATGGTTAACGAATAGGTTAATAAAAAATATATTTTCTAAAATGACCCAAAACCTGATATAAATATCATTGTTTGAGGTTATTTCTAATATATCATATTTTTATTCTAATTCATTGATATTTTGAAGCATTGTACCTAATAAATACAATAATTTTATTTAAATCATTAATGTAACTCCAAGTTTGTCTACCCTCCCTTTAAAAGATCACCCATTGTCACATTCTTTAAAGAACTTTGAGCCATCTATCATGATGAACAGAAGGAAAATAATCTTCTAAAAATACATTTCCATAATGTATTAGGTTTTTTCTTCTTAAAAGACCATTCCAAGTTTTCTTAAGAAAATATCTAAATGATGTGACACGAAGAAGACATAATCTTCTTACCCGAACTCTATCATTTTTTTCTCCTACCAATTATAAATATGTGTTATTCATAATATAATAATAAAATGACCATATTAATTATAATAATAATTATTAAAATTATTATACCACTATTATCCATCGTATTTTCCATCAAATGGTAAGGGAAACTATCGCTCATGGGTATATGTTGATCACCACCTCAACATCAAGATATAATTGATTCTATATCACCATATTTCATAGATGGTAATAATGATGGATTTAATGCTTATATATGATATTTATAATATTAATATTCATTTTTAATTATAATATCATATCCATCTTCTTACATTCCCATATTTTGGAAAATGACATCGTTGCTCGTACATACGTGTGGACTACCACCTTCATGAAGCTAAATGATCCAGTTTTGCTATCATCTATAAATGGATGAAAATAAATATATATTTAATAAATATATATTATAAATATGATAAAAAAATCATTATTAAATTATGAATTTTTATTTACCATTCTTTTGTTTCATCCTTCAAAAATTTAAAATAGCGTTCATGGATATGTACAACCTATTATATCCACAAATAGTTTAATTCGTTTTTCTATATCTAAATTTTATGAATGCTTATAAATATGTAAATAATGAATATATATCATATTTATATAATAAATTAAATTATATAGATGATGTACCCATGATCTGTGTACATGTTCCACAACGACGGGAAAACATTCTCAAGAAAAAGGAAAAGGTAACACATGAAAACAACAATCTTAATGAGGCATTATTAATAAATGGGTGTTGTAATGTTATAATTGGATCATATATGATATTATAAATATGTACATTAATCTGATATATAATTATAATTAATATAAATTTATTATACAACAGTTTATATCACCTTCAAAGCAATTCAAACTTGAGGTATGGAATCTATGTATCAATCTCATTTTAATCGGGATTGGTTATGCTTGAATTTCCATTAAGGAAAAATAAATTATTATATAATGATATATTAAATTAATTTTATTCTAATGTAGATATTTTTTTAGAATACATTTTTTCCTTTCATTTTCCTCACATTATGTATTGAAGAGTTTGAATGAATGTTTTTAAGGAAAAACAACTTTATTTCTCTCTTATATCAAAAATCCCTTCTTCCATATCCATTTTTTCTAAAACTATTTTAAAAACTATTTTATAATATTATATGATAGTTTTATGTTATTTTACCCATGATTAACTATTTATAAGATGATTAAAATGGAAAATTCATTCCATTTTTTGAATGAGGTACTTTTGAATTTTTATCAAAAATGTGAAAGGAATACTTGTTTTGATAAATATGACATGAAACAAATTCCCTATATCATGAGAAATAAATTATTTAAAGACTATATTACTCATTTCTAAGTTTATTTTCAATGAAATAATTTTCCTTAATATTTGAAAATTTCTTATATTTTAACATGTTTTTTGAAAATGAAAAGGGTGTTTTCCTCATAAAATATTAAAGTAATTTTTTAAAGTAATTTTTTATATATGATAAAATCATTTTATTTTACTTATTATTTATTAGGTATATGATCCAACGATACAATATTTATTTATTTTCTTGGTTTCTCATGGTTATGATGATGTAACATAAATGAAACCTATTTTTTCCATGATTTATTTTATAATTAATGTTTTTTTATCATGCAACATATATATGAATGGATTTTTTATTTTGGGATGGGAATGCCTAGAATTACCTAGCACTCTAATTCATTGGATATAGATTATTATCTATAAGATGAAAAAGTATATAGAGGGTCATCCCAAACCAAAAATAGGGTACCTAAAAGTTTATCCCAAGCCCAATAAAGGGACATGGGCTATCAGCCAAAGAATAATATGCTATGAAAGTCTTGTTGGGTAGAATTGCCATAAGATTGAAATTATTATGAATATTTCAAACTTGTGAAAATATTTTATTAGATTAGATTATATTATGATAATGTTATATTCTCATAGATCATGTTCTTTTATCCCTTTATGATTCATGTCTTATGATCTAGAATTCTATATGGCATGAGTTATGTTTATGATAAAATAATTATGGGGTATGATTTTCAATGGCTACGATCATGTTCTATAAATAATTTTTCCCTTTTTATGTTTAAATGAGAATTGATATCTCCCTTATTTACACATAATAAGAAAATTTTATCATCATTTACTATATTTTACTTTCACTAGGATGAAAATAAATGTTTTCTGTTTCATGTGTATAAGAAGTGTTTTAGTTATAAAGAACTAATTGGGAGATAGTGAAAATATTTTATAAAACAAATGTATATGTATCCAATAATCCAACGAAACTAAACTTTTATTATTCTAGAATATATCATAATATTATTTAAATAATATTAGTCAAATATGATATAATATCTATTAAAGGAAATTATGTATTGTAATTTGTTTCACACTCTCAAACATAACCTCATCATAAACATTATTTTTATATAAGAAAAGTATGTTTCGTTATATAATTAATAGTATTTGACACACCCTAATCATAAATTTTAACTTATTTTTCACCATCATTCGAACACTGGTCCACCTACACACCCTAGCCTCATAAGATACAAATGTTTGATCAATATTACATAGATAGAATATCCCACCTGGTCTAGTTTGAAGATCATATTAATGATAACTTCCAAATATTTTCCTTCACGTACGTTGAATTTGAAATGGAAATACAAATTTACATTTAAAACAGGTTCACCCACAATTTTATACATCCATGGAGCACTTATAATAAATTTTTAGATATTTTTAATAATCTCTACTTCACTAATTGGTGACTAAGATCATCAATAGAATTCCACTTCTCATCCATGGTCCATTTCCATTTACTCTCGTTCACTCATTTCCTTCAAAAATTGTTACACTAGAGATAGTTCCAACCCATTTTTTGAACTAAAAATATTAATTATTTTTATAAATTAAACAATATAAAAATGGGGTTTCTCCAGGATTATTTAATATTTACTTTATGGTCCTTACATCTATGTGAAAAAACTCTTTAATGTCAAATGCGTTCTTTAAAAAAAATTCAATTCACAAATTAATCACTCATAAATTATATATATATATATATAATTTCATACACATATTACTTAATTTTACTTCATTATTATTTTATTTTAACCCTCTCTTATGATCACTATCATGTCCAGAACATTTCTCCTTTTTTTGTTCCTGATATTTTTCTCCATTTCAGTCAACAAATTCAAAATCAAATTTCTTTAAAAAATCTACCCTGAAATTAACCTATGTAAAACTAATACTATAGATCAAATTCATGTAAATTTATCCTAAAAACTAAAATTAGTATTATGATGTTTTTAGAATGACTTCAAAATAGTAAAAAATTCAAAACATTAATTTGGGGGAAACCTCTAGTTTTCAATACTCAGGGATATTCCCTATACTCTAAAATCTTGTTTCAGGATCCAAATTAGAACAATCATGATGTGGTGTTATAAATACCATGACATAGGTCTTATCCAAAAAAGAACTTCAAAATATATTCCTCTATACTCACCATATTGATTATTCTTTTCCCCATAATCCTAATTGTAAAAAAATTATCACTTCATAGAATGATAACTCTCAAACTTCCTGTCTGAATTAATATTGTATGACCCTTTCAAAAAGTTAATTAATATTACTAATGTATTTTTATATTTTGATTAATCTTATATACAACATAATATTATATTCAATTTTATTGTTTTGGGACTCCATATTTTTCAAAGGGATTTTTTGATTGAAAAATGACATGTTCCACAATGTGCAGTGAATCATCAAATCATTTCAGTTGAGCCTTCGACTAGATTAATCACCAAGATGTATAGTAAAATGAATTTCATGCGGTTTAAAATTCCCTAGGTCACTAATTATTTCATGAAAACTATAAAATAATTATTATAGTATCCCAATATTTTAAAATAACATTATTTTCGTTAGCATATATGACACACACCACCGAGCTTAAACAGACATTGAAATATTATTATTTAAATATAACCAATATAAATTAGCCATTTAATTTATAGATTTTAACATGAGTAACCAAATTATGAATGATATATAAATTTCACAACTAAATGAAAATTTATTAATTAATTCTTATGAAATAAGCCCAAAATGTTCATTAAAGTTATTTTACACTTCCAAAATACATTTTTTTTGTAAAAGAAGTTTTTTTTGGGTGAGAATAATATAAATAATTTTAAATACATTTAGAAACTAAATTTGATAGAAATTAAATAAAGTTTTAATCATTATATCAAAATCATCTTAGGGTGAATGTTTGTATTTTTTTGAAAATATTTATTTTTCAGTGAATATAGAAAATTTTTGATCTTTATAAAATGGTTATTTATTTTTAGTAAAAAGTACTAATATTATTAAAATTTGAAAATAAATTAATAAAATACTCATTTAATTATAAATAATATTATTAAATACATATGATTCATCTTTATACTTAACTATGGTATAAGTTCATTTTTTATCATAAAAACACTTTTTTTTGTAAAAATTGTGTTTCATTGTGTTTTATGAATTTTTAATAAATGAAGTTATGACATATATGGAATTAAAAAATTGTGAAATGGGTTCCATATTATTTATGATAATAAAAAATAAAATATAATAGGTTTAACATATTTTTTTTGTTATTATGAATAGTAATCACAATAAATATTTTTCACCTCGGTAAGGGTAAAATAAGTAAAAAAAGGTTAAAACTAATGGGTGAGGCTTTAAAATCACTAAAACACTTCAATTTATCATAATATATAAGTTATGTTTCACTAAATATATTTTTATGTAGTTAAATATTGTTTTTAAAATATTTATTTGAATTTGGGAACCAAATCATGACTTTTGTGAAGATAAGTGAAATGTTTTTGAAATTGAAAACTATTTTTCAATATTTTCATTTTATCATATTTTTGGAAGTTGAAACATAGTTTTTTCTTAATAAAAAAGTATAAAAACACCCTTTTTTATTAAATAACCAGAGATAAATTTAAAAACCAACTTTTTATCTTGATTTCAACATTAGATTATTTTTACACTTAAATCTGGTATTTTTCTAATAACTATGTCTAATGAATTTTGTACTATAATATTAGATGTAATTTCATACACTGATAGAAATAGAATATGATAAATGGATTTAAAAACTTTAATTAAAATTTAAAATTTATCTTAGATGTAACCATTTATTTGTAGTCAAATAATTATTTTATAATTGTAAAATTTTATGTTATTATTGTTATGGATAAAATGGGTTTAAATTAGTTTAACTAAGAGATAAGGCTTAAAATGTATCAAACACATACCCAAATTTGATTGGTTGAGTTTATTTAGACCCTATAACAACTTATATACTAATCTGGGGTTCCATTTTTCTACATAACATTACTATCACATATATATATATATATATTATTCAATATTTTTTGGTAATTCCAAGTGTTTCCTTTCCCTCAATTATAAAACAGAACCTCTTATTCATCATTATTCACAAAATCTGAGCCTCAAAACATAGCCATTAATTCCCCTAATAATATATAAAATTCAATACCCGAATCCTAAAGGCCTTGGATTGATCATAATACCCACTTTAGGAGGCCAACGGTGTTTACCAAAGGTGGTTGTCCGAAGAATTGGTAAAGTACTCAAGTAAGTAGGTTTATTTTATTATATATATTATATCCTTAAAACATATTTTAACCATTGAAATATTAAAAAATTATTATTTCTAATACAATAAGATGTTATTATGTAAATCAAACATCCTTATTCATCTTCTTTTCTATCCCATGGGGAACAAAGTTATTTTTTATGTGTACATGTGGTCTACTATATCCACAATGAGGTGTGTTTTTTTTCATCACCACCTAATAATGTTGGTTTTTATAATGAATTAAATATATATATAAATGTATGTAATATATTAAATAAATAATTATGGTTCTGTAAATAATATATAAAATGTAAATTTTGACTATTCCACCAGTTAATAAATGATAACTCCATTTGTGAGAAAATGTGTAATACCACCTCCACGATGTGATGTGATTCAGTTATTATATAAAACATTCATGGGGTTTTATAAAAAAAATTAACTTGAAAATGAAAACTATATCATGATTATTATTCTTGATATGATGTAACAATTACCCTTTTGACCACTTTAAACAAACTGAATCCATTTTAATTTATAATTCGAACACCCTCAAAAAACACGTCGTGGACCTAACAGATTATGTAATTAAATATTTCATTGAAATAAATGAATTAAATGGTTTAATTATAATATAATAAACTTATACGGGTTATTAAACAATTAAATAACTGATATGAATTTTTTATATGATAGTTAAAGAATGTATGTAGTGAGTCAGGACAAGAAGGTAAGGGTTTTATTAACTAAGACTTCATTCATTAGCTTGTACTTATACTTAATTGTCTATTTTATTCAAAAGTTATCTATAAAATGAACTATGAATTTATTATTTTTATTTCAAATTGAATTGTTTGGTTTAAGAACAATTACACATAATCACATTATTTTTTAATTCAAACTTCATCAATATGATCTTTGTAAGGATTATTCATCTCAATATTGTCTCTTTGATAAAATTTTCATATTATGAAGCCACATCCATTTACAATGTGATATGATTTATATTAAGATATTATATCATGATTAAATGATCATGATATTTAATTCTCTTTTTATGTTATTTCTTTCATGAGATATTTACTAAAATTTTATAAAACTTATAAGGGTTTTCATGGAGTCAATTTCAATTCTATGAGGCAAAATTAATGTTATGAACCTTCTTTTTTTATATTGTGTAATTAATGTTCCATGAATTCTTTTTTCACATGAACGACTATACTTAATTTTTTTTTAAAATAATGTTACTTTTTAACATTTATGACATGAATATATTTGACCAACATCATAAAAATTATTTTCATTAAAGATTATTCAATAAATTTTTTTTTGAAATAAAAGTATTTTCACTCCATTTTGGGAATTTTATGTTTTTAGTGGTATCGAAAGAAATGGATATTTTCCCCTATATTATAAAAAAAATTAAATGTTACAATAAATGTATGTTAATATATGTCAAAATAATATGGTGATTCGTATGATTCAATAGAGATATGACATTATGATACCTTTCAATTAATTTATATTAATGGTTTATGATTATGTTTTAATATGATTGTTAGGAAACATATTTCTCTTTCAGGGGTAAATTATGTAGTGAACGTTATGATGAAATGAATGAATCCATGTGTTTTGATTCATGATATGGTACTTGGACATTATTTTTGAAGGAATTATTGGGTAGTAAACTAAAATCCTTAACATATTTAGTCTGATATGTGGTTGGTGGGATTGTTATAGTCCTATAATGAATTAGGTAAGAGATATAAGTTACTACATGGAAGTTAGTACTAAGATATGAAAAATTTATGTTACTCATAAGTTATTAGAGTGTTTATTTGTTTTACGTTACTCTTAAGAGATTTTGAAATTATTATATTAGGATATTATTTAGTGATATTTTAATGATCAAAGATACCTACATAGTTTTAAAATGAAATATATTATTTATAATGGATAATTTTCTAATAGATTGTTTTCACATGGCACATGATTATTATATTATATGAATAATTTATTTTGTTAAATCTTTAGTCCATGTATCATTATTTATGATACATGTTATTATCAATATAAACTCTCATATGTTATTCCCACAAACTTGGATTATGTCATCATACCCTTATACTCATATTTTGATCACTAATTTTAATTTAGTTGTTAATACTTATGTTTATCCTTACTAAGTGTGAGATATCACTCTTATTATGTTTATTTTCACCTTTTTATAAAGTAATATATTGATCAAGACATGTCTAGAAAGGTCTCATGTGTTAATAATTTTATGGAACATTTTTAAACGTTATGTGAAATAATAAAATAAAAAATAATGGAAAATATGCTCACATAAAGACATGGTTATTGTTATGTTAGAGTTTCACAATATAAACCTAAAATGACATTGTGTATGAAATTTATCCAATATTCTTAGAAAAGATTGCATGATTTCAATAAATAATACCGGGTCTCAGTTTTTGGTATCAAATCCAAAAATGAAAAGATTATGTTTTTATCTCCGTATCTTATATTATGGGTTCAACGTTGTAATAGTCATTGACAAATTCATAATTTCCATCTTCAATCCTCTAAAATATATTTTACCATAACATGAATAACCTAGTTTTTTTCAAAAAAAGTGTTCACAGATATAAATGGATTCCAAAACACCCACTAAATGCACCATACTTTCTATCTCTGGATCCACTATAGAAGATTCAACAACACCATGGTGTGGTAACTGTATCCCACATTAAACATAACAAAAATTTCACAAAAACAAACACAAAATTTAAATCTACAATGATTGATAACAATTAACAATGAAACTAACATTGAAACATTTATGAATAATATTGTAACTCTTATATTAAGTTCTACTTATACAAATTATATAAGGACACAACTTTAAAACATTACATAATCTTGAATTAAAAGAATAATTCACATTGAGGATCTTTTTAGGTTTAGATTTTTAGATAATTAGGACATAACTATTACATCTCGAATATTACAAGGTAGAAACATCTACTCAGTTTCCATTTTTTCACAAAATATAAACTCTTTAACAAAAGAGTCATGTCTAGTTCCATGTTTTAGACATCGTGACATTTGTTTTATCCCATCCTTGATCTTATTCTACTTTAAGTCCTGTGGAATACATTTCAAAAACTTGGGATGAGCACAAAAATCTCAGTAAGGGATATAAAAATATGGAAAGGAAAAATTAGTCCACGTATACATAAGAATCAATGAAAACACACTTTACTCATAAAACATAAGCACTTTAACATACCTCCTGAAATCATAATATTTATGAATAACTCATAGAAATCATAAGACATAAAAGTAACTTGAGGCATTCATAAAATCATTACGTAGGGAGTAACCCTCGTGGTTATGTTTGGAATACCCATCACAGTATATTCCCTAAATCTCTTCGGAGAAACCTTAGCATTTAACTCCTTCACATTACCCAATGCATTGGAGAGCTATATTGGGCTCACCAGCCCTTAGTTTATCACAGAACCACCCAATTTCAAAAACATTGCCCAAGAACCATAACATAATAATAACACTTAAAACATGCATAAAAGAAAATAAAAATTTCCACATTTCAATAACAATATATCACATCATGATATTATCATAAATAAAAACATCTAATAAAATCATTAAAACTCTATGAGAGAAAAACCCCTTTATACTTTGAAAATATTAAAAGAAGACATTTAAAAGATATTTTAGAATCAAAGTGTCCCATACCACTTCGAAAATTTTGAAAGGGTATTAAAACATTCATGTACATATAAATAAATCCTTAAAACCATTTTTAAAACATGGACATGGATGATACATGTTTAAAATAATAAATCTTTAAAACCAATTAAAACAATGTTTTAATAAAAGAGTCCTTTTCCATTTTGAACATTTAAATTATAAGCCACATGAAGTTAGACCATTTTCAAAACATTTAAATGACTTTAGTATAGACATAATATGGATATGGAATGTAAAATGGGATGTATATACACTTTATAAAAGTATAAAAGTGCATATCATTAAGAAATGTCTCAATGAGAAGAAATTGAGATGTAATCCCAATCAAGGATCATGCCATCAGAGCAAGGATAAAGAAATGAAATAATTATGTGTGACAAATATAAATAAACTATATACAAGTGGATAATCAGTTTAAAACTATCATATGTCATCCAAACATATTCATAGCATGAAATAATCAAGAAGTAGAGGTTTAACCCAAAGAATTGGAATTGGGTTAAGAGGTTCCCTTGTAAAAATTTGATAGCCTAAGGCATCACATCAAACCTTAGAAAAAGAGTTGATGAGAGAGATAAAGGGTATCTCATCAAATGGACAAAAAATTTATTGCAATAAGGATATATAAGAACATATCCCAACATAAGAAGATGTAATTTAGAAGACAAAACAAAAGGAAGTCTTTTAAAAATAGGAGGGTGAAAGGTTCCCTTATCGACTTGGGTAACTTTCTAAAAGTACACCCCATGAAATAAGGACTATAAATAATTGATGTAAATACTCATAAACAAAATTATATTACACAAAGAGTATAATAATGGGAAGTACATACACCACTCAAAGGAAATGATGGAAAATTTAGCATAAATCTCATGGGAATAAAAGTGAGATGAAAAACCCCTTATAAAAACTCGGCAGCCTAACAACGCCACTTAAAACATACAAAAAATGGATTTATGAGATCAAATAGGGTCTCTAATAATATGAAAATAAAAAATACAGTAAGAGTAATATATAATAATATCCCTAAACATAATAAATAGGAGCTTAAAATAAGTGACATAAAAGAGAGTACTTAAAAAGAAATAGAGAGGGAGGATCCATTAACTCAAGTTTGACTTGTCTTGTTCATTTCTTTATATTCCTGAATAATAAACTAGAGTTAATTTATACTTGGTTAAGAACCTTTTTAAAGTTCATTATTTCATTTATATAACTTATTACCATGTTATGTACATTATGTAATTATTTAAGTTAGTAACGGTCGTTTTTTCGATCATTGGTACTTGAGTCAAAAATAAACTTCTTATAATTACAAGTTGTTCATGTGGTAGAATATACATTATATCCAGAATTATATTCATGATTTAGATATCATATATATCATATATATATCCAGTATATACTTTAATTTATAATATTTCAAAACATTTAGATGTAAGAAATGAAATGCACCGTTCATGGAGACGGTAAGCTGTACGTACGCATGAATGCTACTTTCATTTCTATTTTGTATTTAATGGAATTAAAACTAAATGAGATATATATATATATATATTATAATTACAGTATAATATATATGTTATATAGGTAAAATAAGTTCATTAATTTCATTATTTATACATTTCATGTATTGCATGAATGAGTCACATCACTTGAGGAGGCGGTAGTCCACACTTCCTCAAATGAAATTATCGCATTTGCACCACATGCAAAGCATAAAGGTATGTTTAAAATTTAAAATGCATAAGCATAGAGAGGAAATAAATATAATATATTTCATTAATAATTATAGTTCCATCATAATGGCCACCATTATATGTGGTAGGAGAAGATAGAACAATCATCGTTTCGTGAGGCAGTAATTCGCCATCCACGGAAACAGTATGTTCTTTAACCATTAAACGAAGGAGTGTGTAAGTGTATCTAGAATCATTATAATAAAAACATCCTAGTATATTTAATATACTGGTGTTGTTACAAAAGAAAGTAATAAAAAGAGTTTAGGGGGTAGGAGAAGCAAAATAAAACAAAAGAACATTGGAGAAGACTTTACATTTAAATCGAGTAAATCCCCTTGGTTTGAACCAAAAAGGTTTCTTGAAGAGATTTATGCCTGAGGGAAGGATTCTATGATGAAGATATGGATGTGAAGAGATTAAATGAGCAGAGTTTAGCTGAACCAAAGGATTGAGAGGTGTGGGTAAGGGGGTAGAGGTGAGGGCCTTTTATAAGAGAGAGGATGGGCACTCTTGGAACGTCTTGAAACATTACTTTATTATAAAACGATTTTCAGATATTAAAGGTCCCACAATTATATATTTCTAGGATAAGGTGATAAGGTTTCTAAATACACCCATAAAATAGGTTTTTGAAAAGTTTAAGACTTATATTTTACCTTATCTACTCATTTTATTTAAATTGTTCATTTATGAGGTAATCGTTTCATCATCATGGTGTCATAAATAAATTAATTTATATAATGTCTAAAAATTATAAAAAAATATCATGATGTAGGAAATATTTTTATATTTACAATTAATATTTATAGTCTAAGATATCATTTACATAGACCAATGTAAAATTGTTTTTACTTAGGTGATACATACTTTGGTTATACTTTCCTTTTAAAAACATAAAATTATAAAGTCTCACTATCACCCAAAAGTGATTCCATGGGGTCACAATGTTTGGAAAAAGGCATCCCATGGTCGTCCATGACACAACCAGTAGAATTAGGACACATTTTGGGGTCATTTGTTATTATTATGATATTATTTTATTACCCTTAACTACCCGATTACTAATTAATCACGATAATTAAAGATAATTACCGTCGTTACTATTCATAATGTCCAAAAACAAGAGAGTATTAAATAAATAATTTGGAAATTATGATTCCAAATATGGAATCCATTTTAAAAAATTACAAACACAGAAATTCCAGTAATTAATTTAAAATAATTCCCGTTGTCAAAACCAAAGACGAGTTTTTAAGAAGTAAAATCTTTCAAAAGATTGATTTGTTTTTACATCCAATTTAAAAGTGAAATTACATAAAATGACCAAAACTATATTAAATGATAAAAACATAATAAAATTAAACCTTTAAAGCAATTAAAATTATAATCTAACTATATAAATGAATTGGATGAAAAGGCAGTTTTGCAGTATTTTTCATTATTCATTGAAAATGCACATTTGTTAGAAAAATACCAAAAATTCACCCTATGATATATTTGATATTACAAATTCAAAAATGATATCAATTTTACCAAATTAAAAACATTGAATTTGCATTAATTAATTTTATAATCAATTCCCGCTGTCAAAACAAATAACGTGTTTTTAAGAAATAATATCTATTAAAAGATTGACACTTGTCTATGTTCAATTTAAAAGTGAAATTAATTCAAATGACCACCATTGGATTAAATAGTAAAAATATATTTTAATTAAAATTTAAAACCAATTAAAAAGATAAATTTACCATATAAATAAATTAGATTAAAAGGAGGTTTTGAATTAAAATACAACATTTTCACTATTCATTAAAAAATGAAGTTTATCAGAAAAATAACAAAAATCTTCACAAAGTAAATTTTGATGTCTTTATTCTAAAGAATGATTTTATTTTGTCAAATATAACATATAAAATTGTCAAAAAGTGGATTTAATAAGGGTTCACCATCAAAAGACGGTTAATCGACTTTTTAAAGAATATTAGAAGATTTATGCTTAAAATTGGATTCATTTGCATTTAAATCCTCTAAAATTTATTTGGATAAATGAAAAAATATTTGATATGCATATATAATCATTTGGTAGTTATTTCTATTCATTCATGTCATTACAATGGCTAGGCTTTAACTACAATTTAAAATAATATTATTATATTATTAGTGTGCAAGGTAAGATTTCAAACAAACTCGTTGTTGCATATTGGGTATGCCATCGAACATAGAATTCCCTTTGAAGTAATATTAAAATTTTATTCACAAATATATGAAAATGTAATATATTTTATTTACCTAGGATGTTACATCCTTCCCCCCTTTTGGGAATTGCGTACTCACAATTTTAAAATTGGGCTTGGAAACTTCAATAAAAGCCCCAAATTGGAAAAAGAGTCAGCAAAACTATCACTTTAAAAGAAAGAAAGAGAAGTACAATGGTCACCTGAGTTAACCCATACTAGGATTACATGTAGGTAAACATGGATATTGAAGAGAAAACAAAGGGTCAAGTTCTGATGGGAAGTGATAGAAAACATGAATCGGAGAACGTTAACCACCAGAAAATCACAAAAATGTGATGGGTTAAACAGTATTTGATTCCCCAGTAGAATAAGTTAACATACAACATTTTTGTTTTATATTAATTTTAATTGATGAATTTATTTATGAGCTTAACTAAATTATAAGGAAACATACTTACTTGTCATGTAGACTTTCATCTTGTACTAGATTTCTAACAGAAACTCAGACTTTCTCCAAATGATGAGTATTTAGGATGACTTGTTCACATTAAAAGCGCTATAATCAACATCTAAAGAATCACATAATCAACAAAAGAGAACTATATATTTCCCATGTCTTTAGACAAAAACTAAAACAAAAATTGTTAGTACGAGATCAGATAATACCCCAAAAGGGTAATCCTTTATAAAAAGAAAATCTATTCTTAATCTCCAAAATTTTTCCAACAAAACCCAAAGTTCAAAAAATACCATTCGATAAACAATTGTCTATAAATTTATTCAAAGTAAACCAAACTAGGATTGAAACCGAAGTATTTGAAGGATTTAATCACATAGTCTTCCAAGGTAAATATTAAATTTTTTCTCCAAATAACAATAGTTTCTCTTAAAGTCTCATATTGAAAAGTAATTAACCTAATCATATATCCTCCATGATAGGTAAAAAATTTCCTAGATAACCCAAAATCAACTAATTATTGATTCATAAAATCATATAACTAAAAATAATTTGTCATAATAACCAGGGACATCACGTAGTCCAGTGGTAGGCGATAAATAACAATCGCACTTTGGTTGTGGGTTTGATTCTCACATCTTTCTCCGACGCAGCGGGTTGTCATACGGTCTACGTGTTGTCATTTTTCCAAAACTATATAACTCTTAAAACAGTCCCCAAAAGAGATAAAATCATAAAAAATAACCATAACATAATTTAACCTCATGTTTATCTCATGCCTTTCATTTTCCATCATAACATATAGTAACCCATAATAACCTCAAAAGTAAGGATTATATAAACCCTAATGGTTACCTTTATAATTATTACCTGAAATTCCACATAGAGTTGGTTATCTCATACATGATGCATTAGATAACTCCCCAAGTTTCAAGTGGTTAATCAGGACTCCTGATATTTGGTTGAGAAAAACCACAGGAGTTTTCATTGCAGCTCCCATATCATTCAGTTGTTATTTCAAAAAACCGTCACAGTTTTCTTCACATCCACTGTCACTTTGGTTCCTGCTAGATCCATCCATTTACTAAAACCAAAAAGGTCAGTCTGAGTATATAATTAGAATATTCATATAATACTATGATATAATTATTCATTTTATCATAAACTCATTCACTTTATCTAAAACTATGACTCTTTCTGAAATCATAACCATTATGGTAATGTCACTTGTGCTTAAAGAATACCCTAAACTCCAAAGTTATATAAACTGACCTCTAATACCAACTATAAGGACCCAGCCTTAAAACATTACACTATCTTGAATTAAATGAATAATTCACATTGAGGATCTTTTCAGGTTTAGAGTTTTAGAGAATTAGGACATAACTATTACATCTCAAAGATTACAAGGTAGACACATCTACTCAGTTTCCATTTTTTCACAAAATATAAACACTTGAACAAAAGATTCATGTCTAGTTCCATGTTTGAGACATCGTGACATTTCCTTGATCCCATCCTTGACTATATTCCACTTTAAGTCCTATAGAAAACATTTCAAAAACATGGTGTGAGCATAAAAATCTCAGTAAGGGATATAAAAATACGGAAAGGAAACATTTGTCCACTTATACATAAGAATCAATGAAAACACACTTTACTCATATAACATAATCACTTTAACATACATCATGAAATCAGAAGATTTATGAATAACTCATAGAAATCATAAGACATAAAAGTAACTTGAGGCATTCATAACATTCTTACGTAGGGAGTAACCCTCATGGTTATGTTTGGAATACCCATCACAGAATATTCCCTAAATCTCTTCGGAGAAACCTTAGCATTTAACTCCTTCGCATTACCCAATGCATTGGGGAGCTATATTGGGCTCACCCACCCTTAGTTTATCACGGAACCACCCTATTTCATAAATATTTCCCAAGAACCATAACATAATAATAACACTTAAACCATGCATAAAAGAAACATAAAATTTCCACATTTCAATCACAAGAGATCACATCATGATATTATCATAAATAAAAACATCTAATAAAATCATTAAAACTCTATGAGAGAAAAATCCCTTTATACTTTTAAAATATTAAAAGAAGACATTTAAAAGAGATTTTAGAATCAAAGTGTCCCATACCACTTTGAAACTTTTGAAAGGGTTTTAAAAAATTCATGTCCATATAAATAAATCCTTAAAAAAAATTTAAAACATGGACAAAGATGATAAATGTTTAAAAGAATAAATCTTTAAAACCAATTAAAACAATGTTTTAATAAAAGAGTCCTTTTCCATTTTGAACATTTAAATTATAAGCCACATGAATTTAGAACATTTTCAAAAAATTTAAATGACTTTAGTATAGACATAATATGGATATGGAAAGTAAAAGGAGCTTTATATACACTTTATTAAAGAATAAAAGTGTATATCATTAATAAATGTGTCAAAGAGAAGAAATTGAGATGTAATCCCAATCAAGGATCATACCATCAGAGCAAGGATAAATAAATGACATAATTATGTGTGAAAAATATAAATACACTAAATACAAGTGGATAATCTATGTAAAACAATCAGATGTCATCCACACATATTCATAGCACGTCATAATCAATAATTAGAGGTTTAACCCAAAGAATTGGAATTGGGTTAAGAGGTTCCCTTGCAAAAATTCGATAGCCTCACGGCATCACATCAAATTTTAGAAAAAGAGTTGATGAGAGAGATAAAGGGTATATCATAACTTGGACATAAAATTTATAGCAATAATTATATATAATAACATATCCCAACATAAGAAGATGTAATTTAAAAGACAAAACAAAAAGAAGTCTTTTAAAAATAGGAGGGTGAAAGGTTTCCTTACCGACTTGGGTAACTTTCGAAAAGTACACCCCATAAAAGAAGGAATATAAAACATTGATGTAAATACTCATTAACGAAAGTATATTACACAAAGATTAGAATAATGGGAAGTACATACACCACTCAAAGGAAATGGTAGAAAATGTAGCATAAATCTCATGGGAATAAAAGTGAAATGAAAACCCCTTACGAAAACTCGGCAGCCTAACGACGCCACTTAAAACTTCCAAAAAATGGATTGACAAGATCAAATAGGGTATTTAATAATATGAACATAAAAAATATATTAATAGGAATATATAATAAAATCCCTCAACATAATAAAGAGAAGCTTAAAATAAGTGACATAAAACAGAGTACTTAAAAAGAAAGAGAGAGGATCCCTTACCTCAAGTCCGACTTGTCTTGTTCGTTTCTTTATATTACTGTATAGTAAACTAGAGTTAATTTATACTTTCTTAAGAACCTTTTTCAAGTTCGTTATTTCTTTTATATCACTTATTAACATGTTATGAACATTATGTAATTATTTAAGTTAATAACGGTCATTTTGTCGATCATTGGTACTTGAGTCAAAAATAAACTTCGTATAATTACAAGTTGTTCAGGTGGTAGAATATCCATTACATCCAGAATTATATTCATGATGTAGATATCATAAATATAATATATATCCAGTATATAATTGCATTTATAATATTACATAAAATTTAGATGTAATAAATGAAATGCACCGTTCATGGAGACGGTAAGCCGTGCGTACGCATGAACGCTACTTTCATTTCTATTTCATATTTAATGGAATTAAAACTAAATGAGATATATATATATATATTATAATTATATTATAATATATATGTTATATAGGTCACATATTTTCATTAATTTCATTCTTTATACATTCCATGTATTGCATGAATGAGTCACATCACTTGAGGGGGCGGTAGTCCACACTTCCTCAAATTAAATTACCGCACTTGAACAACATGAAAAGAATAAAGGTGTGTTTTAAATGTAAATACAGAAGCATAGAGAGGAAATAAATATAATATATATCATAAATAAATATAGTTCCATCATAATTTCCACCATGAGAGGTGGTAGGAGAAGATAGAACAATCATCGATTCGTGAGGCAGTAATTTTCCATCCACAAAAACAATATGTTCTTTAACCATTAGACGGAGGTGTGTGTAAGTTTAGCTCGAATACTTCTCATAACAACATCCTAGTATATTTAATATACTGGTGTTTGTTACAAAATAAAGTAATAAAAAGAGTTTAGGGGGTTGGAGAAGCAAAATAAAACAAAAGAACATTGGAGAATACTTTACCTTTAAATCGAGTAACTCCCCTTTGTTTGAACCAAAAGGGTTTCTTGAAGAGATTTGTGCCTAAGGAAATTCCTATATGATGAATAGATGGATGTGGAGAGATTAAATTAGCAGATTTTAGCTGATTCATAGTCTAGAGAGGTGTGGGTAAGGGGGTAGAGGTGGGGTCCTTTTATAAGAGGGAGGAGGGGCACTTTTGGAATGTCTTGAAAAGTTACTTTATTATAAAATTATTTTTGGATATAAAATGTCTCACAATTATATATTTCGAGGATAAGATGATAAGGTTTCTAAATACACCCATCCAATAGGTTTTTGACAAGTGTAAGACTTAGATTTTACCTTATCTTCTCATTTTACTAAAATTGTTCATTTATGAGGTAATTGTTACATCATCATGGTGTCATAAATAAATTAATTTATATAATGTCTAAAAATTATAATAAAATTATCATGATGTAGGAAATATTTTGATGTTTCCAATGACTATTTATAGTCCAAGATATAATTTACACATACAAAACTACAATTGTTTTACTTGGGTGATACATTCTTTGGTTACACTTTCCTTTTAAAAACATAAAATTATAAAGTGTCAATATCACCCAAAAGTGATTCCATGGGGTTCCAAAGTTTAGAAAAAGGCATCCCATGGTCATCCATGACACAAAATATATAATTAGGACACATTTTGGGGCCATTTTTTATTATTATGATATTATTTTATTACCCTTAATTACCCGATTACTAATTAATCATGATAATTAAAGATAATTACTGTCATTACTATTCATAATGTCCAAAAACAAAAGAGTCTTAATTAAAAAATTTGGACCTTATGCTTCCAAATATGGAATCCATTTTATCAAATTCCAAACACAGAAATTCCAGTAATTAATTTAAAATAATTCCCGTTGTCAAAACCAAAGACGGGTTTTTAAGAAGTAAAATCTATCAAAAGATTGATTTGTTTTTACATCCAATTTAAAAGTGAAATTACATCCAATGAAAAAGATTGTATTACATTATAAAAACACAATTAAATTACACCTTTAATCTAATTAAAATGACAATATAACTGTATAAATAAATTGTATTAAAAGGTAGTTTTGCAGTATTTTTCACTATTCATTGAAAATGAACATTTGTCAGAAAAATACCAAAAATTCACCCTAATCTATATTTGATATTCAAAATTAAAAAATGATATCAATTTTACCAAATTCAGAAAATATAATTTGCATTAATTAATTTTATAATCAATTCCCGCTGTCAAAACAAATAGCATCTTTTTAAGAAACAATATCTATTAAAAGATTGACACTTGTTTAAGTCCAATTTAAAAGTGAAATTAATTCAAATTACCACCATTGTATTAAATATTAAAAATATATTTTAATTAAACTTTAAAACCAATTAAAAATACAATTTTACCCTATAAATAAATTTGATTAAAAGGAGGTTTTGAATTAAAATACAGCATTTTCACTATTCATTAAAAAAATGAACTTTATCAGAAAAATAAAAAAACATTACACAAAGTAAATTTTGATGTCTTTATTCTAAATAAGGATCTTATTTTTTCAAATATAACATATAAAATTGTCAAAAAGTGGATTTAATAAGGGTTCGCCATCAAAAGGTAGCTAATTGACCTTTTAATGAATATTAGAAGATTTATGCTTAAAATTGGATTCATTTTCATTTTAAGCCTCTAACATTTATTTGGATAAATGAAAAAAATATTTGACAAGCATATATAATCATTTGGCTGTTATTTATATTCATTCCTGCCATTAAAATGGCTTGTCGTTAACTACCATTTAAAATAATGTTATTATATTATTAGTTTGCAACATAAGATTTCAAAGATACTCGTTGTTGCGTATTGGGTACGCCATCAAACAAAGAATACCCTTTAAAGTAATATTAATATTTTATTCACAAATATATGAAAATGTAATATTATTTATTTACCTGGGATGTTACAAATTATTTACCTGAAATTATTCTTGTGTAATTTAGATATTTTCATAGTGATATTTAATTTGGAATAATCTTGAACTCTATATATCAATATTAATTTAATGTTTATTTATTTTATTTTGAACATCTCTAAGATCGATAATCACTCTCACTATCCTCTTAGAAAATATATTTACAAAATACAATATTCCTTGAAATAAAAACCTTTTTTACTAAGATAATATGTCATATGATTTTCTTTTATGGTATTTTCAATAAAAAATTCAAGAACAAATACCATATTACATTATTTCATCACATAATATTTTTTAGAAAATTTCCAAAAAGATGATTATAATATAAAATATTTTCACTTTGTATCATATGAATTATATTTTACATTTCTATCAAATCAATATCATACTTTTATATCAAATATATTTCATTTAATACAATTTTATAGACTAGATTATATGAACCATGTGTTTCAATCCAAAATTTTATTTATTTCAATAAACATTATTTCATTAAATTATATCAAATGAACTTGTCATAGAAAAATAAAATATTATAAAAAATAGAAATTTGTTCATAATTTTAATATAAACACCTTATATCAAAATTATAAACCAAAAACTGTTTAAATTTTATATAATTTAATATTACAACTTAATATTACAACATTTTTTTTATATAAACTGATAGAATGTAATTATGAACATATCATAATTTTATAATTAAATTCAGATCCCTTCATAAAAATAAATTAAGATTTTAAATCACTTTTATATAAATTCTATAAATCATATAATCATTTCAAAAATGGATATAAAATGAAAAATTAAAAACATTTAATATCACTAGAAGTAATATATAATATATGATTATGTGTGATAAAAAATCTCTATCAGAGGAATACCATGCAGTATGAAGTCCTATACCTCAAGCCTTCCTCTTTTTTACATCATATATGATGATATACAATATCACTCATTATGGTACAATAAGTGATCCCCATCACAAGACCATCACATTCTTGTCTCTAATCATGTTATGAATTTCAAAAAATTATATTTCTATACCATGTCTCATGTTTCTGTACGAGAAATCATTTTTAACTATACTATGTAAATCAGTATATTATATTTAAATTTTTATGTGACACTATTTTTTATGTGTGTTGGTAAATCATATCACAAATAACTATATCACATATCACTATTTCTGATGTTCTGATCAATTACCATAATTCCACCACCTATGCCTTTAGAATGTCATGGACAACAATATTAACATATCGTTTTCTATGATATATGTATTCTTAATAAAATTTCAAAATTAATTTAAAAATCTACTATTTCAAAATTTCATGGAAGTGACTCTAAGATGATTTAATAGTTTTTATGGAAAATCCTTACTCCAGAATGAATTTAAAAAACATTAAAAACTCAATTTCATGCGATCGAGATATATTTAGAAGAATAAAATGAATCTTAAATAATATACATTTTTTATTTCCAAATCATCACTCATAGCTGGTGAATATACCCCTTATAGGAAAAAATAAATTCTCATCTCCAAAGGTATTGAGTAGTTATGTGACTACCGAGAACAATTAATGTTAGTATTATCACACTTGATGACCTTTTAGAACATTAATGTTATTGGATAAGGGAAAAAATAGAGTGCATTCGCCTAGGATATCTCATGTTTGGATTTGTTTGGAATCCCACTACTTTTTTATACAATATATAAGTTCAAATTTTATAGTAAAAGGGGCCTAGAGAATTTAGAAATCATTTCATAAAAACCCCTAAAATAAAAAAACTTGTAATCTATGGTATTTACTTCATACAAACTTTCCATGAATGGTTAACTATTAAACATTCATTGTGATAAATAAGTGTAAAAATAATGACTTTTTAGGTAAAATATTCCATAATTATAGACTATATATATAATAATTTTTTAGTAATTAATTTTTTTGTCTTGAGTAACTTTTGTATGGTTTTGGAAGGTTTTAAAGACATTTTAAGGGGCTCATGGTTTGGCAGTAATTTGGTAAAATCATTCAGCTCTCCCTAGAAAATAGTCTAGCTTGCTGGGATTTATAGAATATGGAAAACAATTAGAGATAACTATAAAAACTCTCCAATAATCTATGAATCACGAGATAGATGAAAATAATATTTTTCACCTAATTTAACAAGCCTCGTAATTAAACCATGTAGGTTCCCTAAAGATGCAGTGATCCTGGCACAACTGGTACATGGTTTGATATACCTTGTGAGATAACCATCGACACCATTTTAATGTATTTTCAAATTTTATTTTTAGTCTTAAAACTTCCCAAACTAATCATTTTTTATTGTAAGTCTTTGAATATTCAACCCAGAGAATCTAACAGTGGTTTTTTGATATTTTTATCCCTCCGAATTTTGATTATGTGAGATTCCATGATGTTGGTCTTAAGGATACTAATATATGTGATCAATTTCCTCGTTTTATTCATGTTATTATAATATTTCCCCACTTTATCATTAAATAATTCATAGATCTGGGCTTTCATAGACATATCTATGGATTATAATGTGAACTTGTAATGAATTATTAGTTATTTGATGGACAGACACCGGATCTATTGAATCCCCAAAATTTTCATAAATGAATATAGATATAATATTTATGGTAGATAGCATTGGGTATTTTAATTTTATTCTAACATTATATCACTATCTCATTAGTAGATATTTTTCTAGAATAAAATTTAAAATGAATTTGGGTTCGTTCTAGGTGTCATCAATGCATGGGATACATCCAGTTGTGTGTGGGTGTGTTTTTCAGTATCATATATTGACAATATTAATTTTGAGCATAAATATTCTTTTTGTTGGAAGATTATATACATTTAAATCCCTTTTATTGAGAGGTTTTCCTTATTAATAATCATATTTTTGTCTGCAGAAAGTGAGAGATATGTTTGATTTTTATTATATATGTGTTCATGTGTAGCCCATGAGACCCATGTTGACATTGATCACGTGTCTAGGTGTGTGTGGATATTGATAAAATGATTTAAATTATATGATTGTGCCTATACATCTATTCCATTTTGTGTGTGAATGTATGGACTATGGTCGTCTTACATCTCGAAACAAGTGACAGGTGGACCATTAAGGTTTGTTTAGCATTTTAAGGGGAAGCATGTTTGATATGGGATTAAAATGATGATACATGAAGAGACATTGTATGTGTGTGAATCCCTAAGTCCTTACCCATTATATCGGAATGATACGAAGACCCAATATTCTAACCTGTGGTAGATACTAGAGATAATTGTCTCTATGGAAGACTGATGACAATGATGGGCCTTAATGACTATTTGACCCAACCTGAGGCTCTTATGACATGTGGTTTCTCAAGGATATACGTGGTGGTCTTGTAGATAAACCATGATAAATACATTCCTTGTGAATTTTCTTCAAAAATGGAGTTGAAGTAGGTATATTAATTTCCCATTTTAGCTTGGTAAGTACATGATTTCAAATCACATGATTGATTTCTACTTGATATTGTAATTGCTTATTGTCATGGAATACACCTCTTATGAAACTAAACTTTTGTTAAGGATGTATTTGTGGTTTCCTACAAGGTTTGTACTCACACCCTACATGGTAATATTTATTCATGTGTATAATTCATGATCGAAGATCAAAGAAATGGAAAGGTACTGACAATAAGTATTTAAGGAGATAAATATTTGTGATCAAAGGCGGTACAAGGATAGACTCTAGAGTATTTTTCTATTTTCATTCTATACTTTCCTATTTCGTTATTATACATTAGTTTTTCTGGCCATTTTGGGGATCCTAAATTTATTAGATTATTTAAAATTATGATATCTATCATTTCATTTGTTGTGGAAGTTATTATTATTTACTCATATTGTTTTATTCTAGGATATTTTTTTATGATTATGGCGTATGGATATTTATACTAGGGGTATAACCTACCCAAAAAATTATTCAAACCCTAGATTCTATTAATATATCTATTACACTTGGGGAAGCATATATGTGCTCAGGTGGCACCCTGGATTAGACCCAGTGATCAAGGTCAGGTGTTACAAAGTGCTACCAAAGTGAGGATTTCCTTTTCTTTTATTATAGTCTATGTTTGGGGTATGGGATAAAGAAGTTAAGGTGTTTGGAACTTTTTTTGGAGAAGTTATATAAGTTAATATCCTGGTCTTATATAATGAACCTCTCAGTCATTAGTGTTGGGACTATAGTTATAATCATGGGTTTACAGTTTCATGCTGATTCAGGCTAGGTTATGATATTACAATTATGTGATTTTTGTACATTCTATCATCATCACCAGGAATGAAGGATCACATGTAATATATACCAATTATTTTTATATTCTTGGTAGTTCATTTAATTAAATACATTTCTATTTTATTCTTTATTCTTTGATCCACCATTCTGAAATTTTTCTTATTTGTATTTTATCATTCTTGTTGTTATATATACAAGAGTGTGTGTAATGTTAATGGGTAGTAGTAGGAGGGGTTGGCCATATTTTTTAATGTAGCCGCATAGGATTTTTCTCCCCATATAAATCCGTTATGTTGAACTATTATTGCATGAGTTTACTTCTTATGTAAAGTATTATTTGATTTCTAAGTGTATGTTTCACATCGAAAATAATTCTACCTAGATGATGTTTGATAGTACTATAGAAATAATCGTGTATGATTTTTCTCATTATGGGGGATTCTCCTCTTCTATCACCAGATAGGAATGTGTTTTCAAGCAGTTTAGGTGGTATAATAGCTACTTCCAAGACACTTACACTTAGGTATTTTTAAATTAATAGGGGTTTTTATAGTGGTTGATTTAACATTGGAACTATACATTCAGTATTCCGCATTTATCCTAGGCACTAGAGGCCTATAGGAAGATGCAGATTAGATTAACTTCATCAAGGGTATATTCAACATGGTTGAGATACATGTGGATTAATGGGTAAATCTATACACTTTCAATAATAATGGACTCTCTAATAAATAGTGGGGTGTCATGAAACATGCAGGTAAGCTTAAGGGTTTTACTTGGATGACCCTTAGGGATCTCTTCTTAGAGGACTTATTCTTAGGTACACTGATTATTTATCGACAAAATGATTCTATGGAGCTTTAATAGGGTATGATGTCACTATATTTTTATTCTTCTTGTTTCATGAAATCACATCCCATCACCCCACATTTGTCTAGGAATGAGGCACATAAGTTTTAGAAGTTGGACATTGCCCTTCAACCAGAACTCATGCATAAGGTTAGGAATTTTGACTTCACAACATACTCTGGGTTCTTCATAAGGCCATTATGATCAAGAAAGGTATAGAGTATAGTATTTTAGGTCATCTTCATACCCTTACAATCATGGTTTATTGACACATAGTTATTTTAAACACTTGGTGAACAATGGTGATAGGGGCCCTGAGGAAAAAAACACATGATGAACAACACAAGATAAGAAAATATTAACTTCTAGTAGATACAAGAGTTATACATATATATATATATAAATAAAAACAATAAATTATATATAATTTAAAAAAATATTAAATATTTATGATAATAATTCATATTTCATACATCCAAAAATGAAGTAAAAAATAACACACAAAATAAATGAATTTAAAAAATTAAAACATTCATTAAGTAAGGAGTGGATATTATCTCATTATAAAAATTACAATAATTAGGATAAACATAATCATCAACATATGATTATTCTTTACAATGAAAAACATTAACATATACATCTTATTCTCTTGTTTTACTCTAAATCTCTTCATATTTCTCATATTCTTCTGGTTCTTTAATAGTATTCATAGATTTAATTTTTAAAAACATGGTTTGATAACATGATACTGCAATATTATAAGGAAATTATATTGAATTTAAAGCCAAATACACATCACCCCATTTCATATCATCATCATCATCATCAAAAACAAATTCATCGGATGCATTATTCTTCTCATTCATGGAACCAAGAAACCACTCATAGAAATCATCAATTTCCTTTATTGAGATTGTCTAATGAAGAATCATTCATTTAACATATGAATCAAGGATCTATTATACTTGATAAAACCAAATATAGTTAATTTTTCATGTCAAATACTATTTCTACTTATTTTGTGATTATTTTAAAAAACACTCTACTGTCATTCAAATATTGAACCACTACATTCACGACTAAACACATTTATCGTAAAAGTTTTCATGTGTGGAGCTGATTCAAAATTAATTTCCCATCAGTCAGAAGGTTACCTTAATTTTCTATTTTATATTTCTAAATAATTTCCAATAGATCCAAATGTATCTAAATATTTCTCTAAATCATTAGAAAACTTATCAATAATTATTTTATCTTTTGTCAATCATTAAAATTGACTTAATCAAACCCATATTTACCTCTTTACCAACATAAATGTTAGGATCATCATAAAATAACTCTATATTTAAAAAATTTCTATATAATGGAAAGTCCTATTAAGTTACATATCTTGTCTTCAATCAATTATAATGAAAATCTCATTTAATTCCACTTCTCTATTTTTTGTAATCCTGTACAACTGATTCCTTTGATCAATCCATGGATTTTTATGTATTTTACAATGGAGTATTTGTTTCCAAATCAATAAAATGAATCACTTAAAAATTTAGACCACCCACATTAGGTGAATAATTTGAATTCTTCTAAAAAGGGACAATTTTTAAAGTCCACATAACATATTTACCTTTATTCTCCTCCCATTTACCTTTATTCTATTCATTAAAAATGAAAAACAATATTAAATTATCTTTTTGGTTATACATTATTGGTAGTGTGATCATGATAGTGTAAAATGTATACATCATAGGTCAAAGGATATCCCTTTCTTTTAGGAATTGATGTATTTAGGTCAACACATCAGCATAGTTATAAATAAATCCTATAATTATCACTACCTTATTCATAGTTTTTACAAGCATAGTTATTTTAAAAATATCTTCTATGATCATGTCATTGAAATGAGTGGTGCATGAAATACAATAAAATTATAGCATGTTTCTTCATATAATCTCCCAAATAAAAAATAAAAAATAAAAAATAAAAAAAATTAGAAGTAACAAATATCATTTTGAAAAATAAAAGTTCAAGAAATTTTCAATGTAAGTATTTATAATAATTATATTATTAGGTAATTAATTATTTTTAGTGTTATTAGAGAAAACATGTATCACATTAGATAGTCTAACATTATTCAAAAATTTATACAAAAAATAAATAATCATTTTTTCACTCATTATATAAGAATAAACTTCAACTGATTTAATAAATATTGATCTCATTAGGCTATTAGCCTTGAAATTTATCAGTATCCTTCTACATCGATCTATCCAACCATAAAAAATGATTGAACATCCATTTATTTCCCACTCATCCCTAAATTCCATGAATAATTATATTATATATTATTATTCCATTTTAAAATGGAACTCTATCTCATGGAATATTTAAGGCTTCATACCAGGTCTACATTGTACAACAACCCCAAAAATTCCCAAATACTGTCATAATTTATAATATTGAAAGGAATACTAGCATTATGAATCCACCTTAATTTTTTTGAATGCTTGACTGATTTTATCCTTTTAATATGCATCCATGATGGTTATTTTTTTAACATTTTAAGGTTTTGTTGTCGTAAAATTCTTATGTACTTGGAGTTAAAAATAAATTTACCCATTTCCTTCAATATAGAATCATCATTACATTTTTTTGAGAAAAACATAATCCCTATTTTATATGAATGTTACTTGAAACAACATTTATTTTCTTTCATAGTGTACCTTATATACCTTTCACCTATTATTATATGAAATCATATTCAATTGCATATATCCTAGATATATTATATTCTCCCACAAAATACCTTATGTCATCATTAACTTTTCTTATCTCCTCCATCACATTTGATAAAAAAAACTAATGAAATTGTGTCCCTATATCAAGGGGTCGTATGTCGTTTTGATATTCAAATACCACCCTCTATTACTTTTCCAAAAAAAATTATATGTTTTTGATTATTTGTATTGTGGTTTTACTAACATGAAATATTACCATGATGGGTCTGGACTTACCAGAGAAATTATAGAATGAATGAAATGACTTGAAATATATAAAATAGATAATTAAATATCAAAAACCATATATCTAAAAAAATTATAATAATAAAAAATAAAATAAAATAAAATAAGATATCATAAAAAATATGAAGAGAATCTATGATTTCCTGAGAAAGAAGTCGTTTGAAATATAATAAGATGAAGAGATCATGAGTAACTAAATAAAAATATGGGAAACCAAAAAAAATTTAATAAAAAATAGTTAGTGGTTCACAAATAAGTATCAACTATCCTAAATGAGAATATTTATCTAAGCTGCGATGATCAAGGGAGATTAGCTGGGTCACTGTCAGTTGGGTTCCGGCAGTTGAGGAAGGTTAACTATGCCAGAGTGATAAAAATAATCGACAATCAAATAGTTTACTTTTAACACATTAAGAGGAGGTTTTTTTGAAACATTAAAATGAAAGGGAGTTCACCATATGACCTCAAAAGAGGTATTTTGAATTTAGGAATATGAGTTGTCATGCAAAAAAAATTATTTCTTTAAAAGGTTAGCATAGTGGGGTACACTATTCCCCTAGTTCACATTACAAAATATAGTGTGTGAAACTATGTTCCATTTTATGCAAACCATGGTTTGGTGAACCACTAACTGTTGATACCCATGTAATGATGGTGCACCATGAAACACACCGTTAATAACTATGGGAAAACTTCTCAGTACTACAGAGTGTGAATCCTCGGGGAAAAAGATTTGTGAGGTTGTGGAGTGATAGTAGGGAAATAATGGGTATCAGAGTATAGAAAGGTTCTTTTATCCCTCTTTGTGGGAGGAGGAGGTCCCCAATGATTTTTTTTATGGACAGTTTTGGAATTTTCAAAAACATTCTAAAGACCATAGAATATGAATCATATGTGAATAAGATGAGGCATATTTTTCAATTCAATTTTAGGGGAATTGAAAAATGGTTCTATAATGGCTACGAGGTATACATGATATTTGACCCATAAATATTTATTGGGTACATACTATAATATTCATACCTCAATGAAATCAATAACACAATTGAGTTAATCATCTCTAGGGATGGCCCTTGGAGATGAGGAGGGAAGAGTATATATAATGGACTACGACTAAGAAGATAGAAGAGAGGAACCATTGCCTGTTTGAGGTAGAATCACAATCAAATATAATCAATATTATTCTTTGATTTAAAAAATAATTTCTTGTTATTTTATATCTACTGAAGTCTTAATTGGACTTGAAATTAAATTCAAATTATCTTAAATGTTTTTATCTATAAACACACCATTGGGGAAGAAAGTGGATTGTCCTCAGAGATGTATATAATGTACCATGGTAGTTTCTAGATATGTAAATCAATGGTATTTAATTATTCTTCATAAAACTAGTTTCTATGTGATTCTCAGTATGGAATATTTAACCAGTTAAGTGACACACCTCAATTTTTATAGGATATCAGTGTATTTTAATCAACCTAAGGGATATATTTTCTGTTTGAATGGTGAGTGGAATGTTGGAATTGGTATAATGGGTCTCAAAATATGTTAGTTTGGAATTTATAGAGTATAGGTTTTAATCATGGTTATTTTTTTATATTATTAAATAACTACCTCTTCCCTTCCTCCTATAGTGGGCCTCTATAATGATGTCATCCCAAAATACTTCTCCAGATTTCTCCCTAATAGTAATGTTAATTACGTGGTCATACTCAATAATTAGATGAAAATTATATTGATCCTTCCATATCCTATTATGTCAGAAGGGTTGAAGGAACCTATAATATATCTCAAGGGATATAGAGGTGAATGGTTTTATCATAACGAACACATCTCCATGTGGTTATCCAGTGCTTTTTTGCAATGAACGTAGATGAAAATGTTCAGTTGTGTGTTTACTTTTGAATGTTTCACAATGTGATTTTAAGAAATAAATAATAATATTATTGTATCAATGAATTGTCTAATCAGTTATGGGGATCTGGATGGTTCTCTAAGATTGACATGTAGTCAGGATTCCAATAGCTTCTGGTCGGTGAGGAGGATATTTCTAAGATAACATTTAGGAGTGGAAAAAAAAATTAATTATTTTTTCAGGAATTTTTTATTATCAAAGTAACCTATTTTCATAGTGGTTCTTATAAAAAATTAAATCCCTCTGTATCTCAACCCCTTCATTAGGGTGTTTGTTAATGATATCTTCATATAATCACTAACCTTATAGACTCAAACGAGACACATGAACATTGTGGTGAGTACACTCCAATCACATCATATCAATAAAAACATCTCAAAGATACACTTATATATATAAGATTTATGTTCCCATTAGAATATTATTTTTGGGGGATTAATATCTATATACCTATATAAAGTATAGGTTGTGATTATTTTGGTCCAAGAATTGAAGTGTTGTCACCATTATCTCATCAGTGAGAGGTTTGTCAAATACATGGACAACAAGATATTGTGATACATATTTCCTCATAAGTAATTTAATCTATTTTAGATCAATTGGGTCAAATATATATATAAATTTCTTTCAAGAATGATTTTTCTCCTACAAAAGGTAATTTTGTTGAAAAAAGTATCACTAGGAACATGAAAGAGCCTTGAGAGATGCCTCCAGAGTATGAATGACATCAAATGAGATTGTTTTATAAATATTTGATAGATTAATCCAAGAAATGATGTGTTATGTAATGTTCCCCTTTTGTTTTCACATTGATTTTAGTGGACTGGTTAAATTTCAATTAGGATTCATACTCTTAATGTTCAGTGATGTGGGAATAGTTCGCAGGAAGGGACTAGTTTTATGAAGGTTGATGAACAGTGATGCAATGTTCTATGTTCAAAGAAGAGTTTTTTTACTTATCACGTAATGGAAGATATAATGAGGGACTCTCATTCCTCTCAGTGATAAGAATACCCTAGTTTGATAAAGATTTATCGGGATATTAGGTGACATGTTTGGTTGTCATCAATGAAGAGTGATGTCACATGCCTTCTCTTTTGTTATTTGATCTATCAGAGGATCAAGGTAGAGAATTAAAAAACATGAGGATTAAATAATCCACTTACCATTAAATTTTTTAATTGGTATGAGGTGATCATGAACATCATGATGTGGTTTCCTTGGACCCTAGGATATTGAGATGTTGTTTGGATTATATTGGATCAATTTAAAACGGTGGAACATTTTCTGAAAATATGAGAGATTCAATCATTGATGAGTTGGGGGAAATTTATTTCTAGGATACTATATAACTTCATGGAGTTCCTTCCAGAATTTTATCAGTAAATGAAAAACATTTTATGTTTCATCTTTTGGAGAGGCTTGAATAAGGCAATAGGAACCAGAAAATGTTGAGTACGGTGTATCCAATGCTAGCCAAAGGGAAATATGAGAGGATGATACATATTTGAAAGGATATGATATGGAGATGAATAATATATTTCGATGTATCATATTATAATCAATTGATATTATTGGAGTTCTCATACAATAACAGTTTCTTAGCAATGATTTTTATGGCTCCCTTTGAGGCTCATTATGGTGGATTGTGATGGTCATTGCTACCTTGGATTGAGTTGAGTGAAGAAGCTGTCTTTGGGATGAGTATGGTGTAATAATCATATAAGAGGGTACAATTGTCCATGATGTTTTTTGTTATCACATAGAGAAATAAATGATCGTATTCTTACTAGAGGATACTACCAATGGAGTTCATAGTGGGTAACCATGTTTTTTAGGTGTCACCATGATTATGGTGGAATAAATAATGGAGGAAAGGGAAGATGAAAATGGGTTTTGTAGTAATTTTTTAGACCACCAAACATATTCGAGAAGTGGAATGCTAATTGTGTATTCCTCCATGGTATCGAGTTATTCATATCATCTTCATTGTCTCTCAATATTAGAGGTACGAGTTTGTTCATGTTCATATGATCTAAAATGTGGGTGTTTAGTTAGATCATGATGCACTGTGTATGGATCGACTAGTTCAGATTTTTGAATTGAGAAAGAATATTATAAGGGGGAATAGGGTACCACTATTATAAACTCTATATAGACATGGATGAATCGAAGAGGAGAATTTGGAGAAGAAATTTTATTTCAAGGTGTAGTAGCTAGAGTTGTTTTAGCTTGAACTCTAGAGACACTTTTCATGGATGATAATTCCATGTAAGGGTATATTGTAATGACTTGGAAATTTATTGTAAATTATGATTTACATTATTACATTCTTAATGTTTTATTGAGTTAATTGTTTCTTGGGTGACTTATTGGATAAGTAATGGATAAGTTTGGATGGTTTTTGAGGCCTTTAATAGATTTTTTAGTATGAAACTAATTGGAGAAAATTATGTGGTTTTTTATAGGTTACTATGTGTCATGTCAAGAGGGAAAATAGATAGATCAATATTGGTGCACAGTTAGATATAATCATGCAACATTATATAGGAAAATGTGTTAAAAAGTTTAGAGGAAAAATCATGATCGAAATATGGTTTACCAAACCGCATGGCCAAACCATGTGGGTTCCCTAAAGAGTTAATGATCATCACATTATTTCCACAAGGTTTCTTAATAGATGTGGATAAATTTTTTGTTCATTTTTAATAAATTTGAAAATTTTATTTTTAATATGAAACCATCATGAAACTACATATTTTACTTTATTTATCTAGGGATCAGGAACAAGGGCTCTCTATGAGGATTCCTAGTAATTTTAGTGCCTCTACACTCCAATTATATTAGTTTATGAAATGTTGTCCTTATTAATTTAAGTTATTTTATTTCTTACCCTATGTTCTCAACGTCCTTTTGAGATATCTTCCATTTATCTTGGATTAATACATTGATCTTGGCTAGAATGGATGTATATATAGATTCTAATGAAATAAAATGGGAAATTCTCACTTATTTTATTGATAGATAGCAGATCTAGATAATTTACATCCATTCTTAAAAAGAATAAAGATACAACATTTATGAGGGATCTAGTTGTGAACTTTTATATGACTTAAAGCCCTTGTTCCCATTTCATTCTTAAATCTTATTCTGGAGTCTTTTTGTATGAGTTCGAGTTTTTTCTAGGGATCCTTGTTGTGTGGGATTTATCCAAGATTGGTAAAGTATGTTTTAAGTACCATCTTCTTATAATCAAGACATTCAGTATCAAAATGTTTTAAGTACGAATTTCCTTACTATGTAGATCCCTTGAATTGAGATGTTTTCCTTGATATTGATCACATGTGTGTACATTTATAGCCCATGATTACCTTGTCTTATTTTGATCATATTCATGTGTATATCATGAGACCCATTTCGATATTGATCACAAGTGTGGGCGTGTTTTCCATCAGAGACACATGAATGATATGTTATGTTCTTTACTATACACGTTGTTTCATATTATGTGTGAATGAATGGCCTATGTAAATATTAATGTGATATAATGTGACAAGTGGAACATAATTTCTTGGTTAACCTTTAGATGAGGGGAATGTTCAGTATTTGATGATGATAATAATGGAATGGGACATAGGGTAGGGGTGTGATAGCCTTGAGGCCTGACCAACACTACTATTGGGAAACAACAATAGTATTTCCTTGAATGAGGTTGACATAAGGGATGACAGACTTGAGGCTTAAGAAATGATTGGGATGGGACATTATGGCCTTATGGCATGACCAGATTCCCTTAGGCCATATGGTTTCTCAATGATATTTTTTGGGACCATGTGGTCGACCCATGAACAAGACATCTATTATGAATATTCTTATGGAATGGCACTGAAGAAAGTATAGACAAGGCCCATGGTTGGTTGGTTGGTGCATGATTGATAAGCACATGATTGATTATTATATTATTTCACACTTACTAATTGACAGGGACTAAACATATTATGAATGTGAAGTTATGCTAAAGACATATTGGTGGTGTCCTACCAATTATATACTCCCACCTAGCATAGAATACTTGATTCATGTGTAGACATTATGATTAGGTATCTGGGAAAACTTAATGGACCACAGATTGGGAGATGAGAACATGGTTCCTGGATTTCATGAGTGGTATCACAATTTACTATGAAATGTTTTTGTACTAAAATTTCATTATTTTCATGTTTCTTTACACTTATTTGGTGGGATAATCCATGTGGGGGTTTCCATCATTTATTATGTTGTATGACGCTATGATATAAGATATACCATTTTATATAGAACTTATTATTGTTTATTTCTATTATGTTATTCAATTTTTTTTTGTTTATGGTTATGGTGTATGGATAATGATTAAGTGGTTATAGTCTCACCACTACCTTTTTAAGACACTCACTACAAGTTAGAAACAACATGAATATAGGGAGGCAAAAATGAGGTCATATGCCACTATATCTCATAATTATTGATCTAGGTCATTGAATTTCAATTATAAATCCCATAACCATCATACAGTGACATCTAGTTCAATATATGATAGCATTCTATTGATGAATTGATAAGATAATGTCTGATTTCTAATATCGCATAAATATCACATAATGCAATATGATTATATATCTATTTTCAATAGACACATCAGAACTATATCAACATACGTGATAGAATTATATCCTTTTCATCATCACTAAATCTTGATATGACTATATTATATCTAGTGATACATTCCTTTAATGTATAAATTTTAGTTCACTTTTGAATATGTGTGTTTTTTTACTCTGGAGTATGATTTTTAGATAACATGGCCCATACCATATCAAATTCATAACATACATTAGTATTATATCTGGATTGTGTATATATTTTTCCATGATCTAATAATCCTATATAACTATTATATTCTTCTTCACCCACCCAAAAAATATTGAAATTGTTCATTTTTGTGTTTACATTTTATAATAATGATTTTATTTGATCACAAGCATTATAAAAATTTGGATCACATATGATTATATTTATATTATAAAGATAGGATTGATGCATATGATTCACAGTCATGAGTTCAATAATGAGATATTCTCATTGGGGTTTAGGTCTATAAATCCCAATTAACAAGTATTAAAAATTTATGATTTTTTTGTGATCAGATGTCTTATCAATTACTGTATGAAATTTGATAAAACCACACCTATTAAGAGCATTTTTGGTTTTGATATTGAGGGATGGGATAGATTTTGGTTTCATTCTCCATTCCATACAATAAGAACTGAAAATTGACTTGAAAATTTCTATTTATAAGTTATTCAATTATATATTTTTTTATTAGAGGAATAAATGTAAATTTGTGAGAGGGATAATTGTTAACTATATAAGGATTAGATCATCTATTAAATTTTTCTTATTTGATATGAGGACAGTTCTCATGTTAATAATTTTTATATTTAGAACCATAGATATGATATTATGAATGTTTTTGGTAAAGGGGGATTCAATGAGGATTATAAGTTTTGTGATATACAATAAAATGAAATATTATATCTCATTGTTTGAATATGAATTTTTGAATGAGTTGAATTATGTGTTTTATCAAAATATATTTAATTGATTGAAAATTGATATTTTTTATAAAAGATTCAACATTTGAATGCTAAGTGGTTTGAACTGAAGAAAGAAAGTTACATTTGACATGGAGTATAGGTTTATAATATTAAAAATTCTTTCTTTCATGGTCACCTTGTGCATATTTGATACATTTTTAATATTGATTAAAATACAATTTTCACAATCTTGGTGTTCTTTAGTGGTGTGTTTCATTCATGATTGTATTTAAATTTTAATATTTGGGTTGGGAGGAAGCTTGTTTAAAAAACCTTAGTAGAAAAGTAGTTATATATAAATGTTTAGATATAGTCTCTTTCACCATGGTGGGGAGATGAGAATCCTTCATTTAGTGTTTTTCCATGTTCACTAAAATAACTATATATCATTTCGATAGTAAACATCCTAAAAATTATCCATAATTATACAATGACACTATTTTTAAGAATATTAGTTGATAACATTATGATTTAACATTTGGTTTTGTTTCACGTGGTTTTTGAGAATCATTATTTATCTAATTATTCATTAAATTTGGTGACCATGTGTAAAGATATAGATGTTGTTTTAAATTCTATTCATATACTACCCAATGAGGAGGCTAAAATTAAAATGGTTCAAATATTATTAAGTCCTTTATACCTTAATAAAACCAGAAAAGGCCATACATTATGATTTGTTGCATTAAATTGTACTATTTGATGAACATGGTGTTGAAAAGGTGGAAAATGTTTATATCAATAAGATAGTGGAGGGTGATGTTAGATCACAAGGCATGGAACTGACATCTGAAAGAGCTAAAACATAATAGTGAGGATGAAACTCATTATTTAATAATATTGAGATGAGATACCAAACATGATATAGATAAAAAATAGAAAATTTATTTATGATTAAAATTGTGGAAATATAATCCTAATTTGTATTTATTTAAATAATGTGACACGAAGAATAATAGGGATAAATTTTTTCTTATATTTATAAAAACCATAAAAACAATTATTATATTTAAAATAATCATCAATATAATGATTTTTTTTTAATTATTTGAATAATTTTTTATACTTAATTTAAAATATTTTATTATCCTTATTATTATTGTTTTAAATATCATTTTATTGATGATGCATCAATGAAATTTATTTTTAATCCAATTTCTTCCATTCCCTCCAATATGATTTTTGGTATGGAAATATCCTTAATATGCCTCTTCAATTTTTTCCTGATACATAGATGTTACATCAAAACTATATATGAATTTTTTCAGGTATGTTGATATAGTTCCACCCTTCCAACCTTTAACACTTTTATTAATTACTTAATCTATTAATGTGTATTATAGTGCCATGTTTTAATATACATGTATCTAACTTGAAAGTGTTTTGAGATTAGTAATAAACTCTTTATTTAAATAAAGGTATAAGTTATGAAACTGAATTCTTTTTTCTTTAGAAAACTGGTTGTTTAAGTTATCATTTATGATAAATGAATGTTTGTTTTATTTTTGAAAAAACACTATGAAGAAAAAAATTCCTAGAAGATCCTTATGGATCCTACCATATAAATCTTATTTTCTTGAACATGTTGAAGTGATTTCAACTTTTGATATATTTTATGAGTTGTTTTTTTTAAAATTCCCCTTTAAGTATGACTAGTGTCAAGGGAACATACTATGTGAAGAAATGATCATAGAAGCAGACATGGTGGAATCACCTTTGAGACCTGCTACCAGAAATGAGGAAATGGTTTTTGATGTTATCATTTTTTTTCTTATTTTTTCCCCATTTGAAATGACAAGATCACAATTTTTTTGGAAAATATGTTACTTCAAATAGAAATGTAAAAAATGGATAAATGTTTAGTGTGGTGCATGTCTTATATAAAAACAATCCAAGAGGCCAAAGGTTTTGAGAATTAAATAGGATTTTTATATATCCTACTAAAATAAATGATCGATGATTCATGACATTTACAACAATGGTGAATCGTGGTAAGGAACATATGAATTGTTTTTATAGGTATATACTTTTTTCATTTATTTCTAATTTCACATACCTCAAATCCATGTTTTACAACATATTCACTATATTCTGGAGTTGATAATTTCAATAAAATATTTCATAAGAAAAATTCATTATTATTACACTATTGTATTTCTATGTAAATTAAAGAATTGTTTTTGTAAAAATATATGATAATGATATTATTTTAACAGATTCATTGAAAAAAATTAATTTATTTTTATTAAAATATACAATGACATAAAAATTTAATGAAAATTAGTAGAATAATTTCATTATGTTAAAATATTATAGATAATTAATTTTAAATTTTTTTTCTTATAATAAGATATATAAATATGAGAAATTGTACCATTATTTTTCATTGAGTTTTAAAAATATGATTCTCTACTAGAAAATTGAAATATAAATCCTCATAATACCTATTTATTATAAAATTATAGTAGGATTTTATACTAGACTTTGATAATGATAATTTCAAGTATACAAAAATCCAATTCATAAAACCACTAACAATTGTCAACATAAAATTATATGTTTTTATGTTAGAAAAATATTTAATTATGATTGAATTGGAAGTAAATCATTAAAATTGATCTGTATTCGAGGAATGAGAGATAGAATCACTTATTAATTATTATTAGAAAAGTAAAGACTCATTATTACAAGGGTCTCCAACATTACTCTAAGGATTGATAATGTAGAATATCTCATTCAAAGGCTAAGGAACTGATACTCATGTGAAACTAAGTAATTGTCTACCCCCACCTTAACATTATTCTGTTATATATTTCCTTAATAACTACATAGTACATCCAAATTTACAATACATCACCCAACACTCAAGAGTGTTACCCCTAAATTGGTATGTAATGTTCATAGATTTCTGGCTCCCCATAAGATGTACTATAGATCCAACAGAACTAGACTCCTGATTCCCATCATTCCCCACCTTGAAACTAAACCTTTTCCACAAGTTGGTGAACCCAGAATAGTTACATTAATAACACAATATACTTCTAAATTTTCTCATTAGCATTCATTCCAATCCATCATGTTAACCAAAAAAGAGTTATCTCTTACATCCTCTCATCCAAAATCTATTTTTGTTAAATTGGTTCATCAGTGAATTATCTCATAAAATAGGTTCCATTGGATGGATACCAACAAACATTAAAAGTATGGTTACATGGAACACTGGATGTATCCTACTATTTATAGAGATTCTAAATTTTTAAGAAAATTATCCAATCATTCTACTAACCTTAATGTGCCCAGAGTACTCGACAACTGTCATTATATTAGTTTTTATTACAACTTATATTAGTTTTTACCAAAAATAGGTAATCTTATCTGTATGATACTACCTCATGCTACTAGTTATTATACTTTTTCATTATTTTTTTATAAAATCAAGATGTCTTGGATGTTTCTTAAATTCCTCATATCAATCATCCTATGGAATTTCCAAAACTGTAACCATTATTTCACCCTTCATATAATGAAATATTTTTTGAGTCTTGTGTATACAAACCACATAAAATGGAACTTTTCCAATTTATGTATGGTATGATATATTATAACTGAATTATTCACACACTAATAACATCACCAAATGTTAGGGATCTTTTTAACGAAAAAATATTAAATATAATTCAAAGAACATACTAAAAACCATTGATTATATATCACTGTATGAGTGGTATTAATAACTCATCTTCAATGTAGTACACTATATTTTAAAGAGTAATTATAAAAAATGCATTAAAAAATATGGTCCCTTTCCGTGACTACATCATTATAAATTCCATGTAATCTCATAATTTCATTCATAACCATTTCTTTGACCATTTTCACTTCTTATAGAGTTTTATGTAACATAAAGTGATCTTACTTGATTAATATATCTACCACCACCATTAAAACTTCAAATACTTGTGATTTAGGATGCCCAACCCTGATCTCTATAAATACTTCTTCCCAAACCATTTCAAGAATTGGAAATGGATAAATGAGCTTAACTGGGCTTAATGGATCATATTTGTTATTCTGATGGACTTCACACTCTCTAACATACATTCAAATCAATTATACCGTACCAATAAAATATATGACATTTTCAAGGAATTTATAGGTTTTAAGGTGCCATAATTCCATCTTTCCAATGAATAATTTTAGTGTTTTAACAACATGGGTATGAAGACTTATTTATATGGCAGTTTGAGTAAGTTTCATTTAAATAACATGTTATTATGAATAAAAACTAGGTTTCAATGTTTTTACCTAAAATAATGATTTATTCACTGCCATAAAATGGAAACTGTGTGGTATCTCATCCTTTGACACTCAAAGATCATCCCATCTTGGCATGTATATTTCCATTTTCATGAAAAAACATTCTTGGGGTGCCCCTAAAAATGTATCTTCTATATTGTTTAGTCTCCCTGGTCTAAAAATAACTTCAAAATCATATCCCATAAATTTTTTATTCCATATTTTTTGATCCATTGATTTTGAAGTTTGACTCAATAGGTGTTTGGGGAATTGATAATCATTATGAACAAAAAAAAAATCTCCCCATTATATATTTCTTCCAATGCCGGATAGATAGCACTAATGCCCTGAGTTATTTTTATAAAACAATTTAATCTGGTTATAGTCAAACAATGCTTAGTTGTAATCAGTTATAGGTAATCCTTGTTTCATAAGTACAACACTAATACCCAACCATGAAGTGTCAAATTCTATTAAAATTGTCCATGAAAAATCCAACATATATAATACTGAAGAATAACTAACAATAGTATGCATGATATCAAAGGGTTTATATCTCAACGATGTCCACGTGAACCTACATTCCTAGATAAAGCTGTCGTAGGTCTTACTATCTTTCCATAGTCTCTTATGAGTATTCATTTATACCCAGTAAGGCCTAGGAATTCTTGTGCATAATTTAAATTTCATGATGACAACCATATTTATGCATCCTCTAGTTTCTGAAGCTCTGTAGAGATCCCATCCAAGGAAATAATATCTCTCAAATATCCCACTAACCAACTCCTAAAGAATCAATTTTTTAAGCCTCAATTACACTAGACATGTTCAATAAATTCATGTAATATAAGGAATCCCAGAAACTAGATGATCAAATAAATAAAATCCAATTTATATTTTTCAAATGCATAAATCTATAACATAACTAAATTAATCTATTCATTAATATTTTAATGAAGGTATATAGTGATTGTTAAATTTATTCATAACATTATTTTAAAATGTAAATTGGTGGCTTATTATATTCATTATCATTAAATAAAATTATATATTGGAACGATACTATTATATTATCATTATATGTTAACTTACATTATTTAAATGGGATTTTGAAATAAAATATTTATGTGCCTTTTGATTTATTTAATTTACTAAAGTTTTCCGAAAAATAATTACACTTTCTCATGAATTTGGAGCCAACAAAAAAAAATGTAAGATCAAGTCATGATTTTCCCCCATTTTTTTTATGTTTATAGTTCCATAAAAAATTAATATAAATAATTTTAATGAAATTATTCCATAAGTATATTATTTAATTTTTATGTATTTTAGTAAAAATTAAATTTTTTATAAATATAAACTCATTGAACGCAGATGTGAAAAATTAATATATATTTATTTATAATAAAATTAAAATTACCTCATTTAAAAGTTTCAATATTTATTAAATACAAAATATCAATATCAATTCCATCACGAGGAATATGTATCATACCCAGTGGTGTTTATTTTATGTCTATAGTGACTATTCCACCCATGATGATGTGGATTACTAGATAATGAAGGTTCATATTTGGGATCTATCTCCAACTCTATCACTACTTGTGTTGGATAAGGCTAGGCTATCAGTGGTTCCTTAAAATAAAGAATGGAAATATTAGTAGCATAATAAGTGGATTTTTATATTATTTGGAATGGGTTTAAATTAGGATCCTAGATAACTAATTATAGAACTGTAATAAACAAACCTAGGAAGCCAACTGAAGGAATCTCCAAGAGTATGGTGGATAATGCATTAGAATAGAAGGATTTCACTCTTATGGTGCATTGAGAAACTCATTTTGAATATGAGTTAAGAAATTTAAATCCTATATATGATTAATTTTATAAATAAAAAGTATCAAAAATGGTTATATTTAATATTTCAGGGTAGGGACATTAAAATCTAGGCCAAGCATATCTGCCATTGTAGAAGGAATATGAGGCAACAATATTGTATCATATATAAGTTAGTGATCTACCAAATGACATTGTAATCATAGTAGTAGTGGTTTTACAACATCATTAGGTTTTGGAGATCCATTATCATTTGGTTATTACCATGTATGTGGCTCCTCATCAAACACACTATCATATAGGTATTGGAGAGGCTCTCTGACGATTATAGGGGCTTAATAGAAGACCACATGTTAGAAAACCTCCTCCTCTTGAGGACCTGAGACACACATAGAAAAAACAAGTATCTCTCTATGTGAGTAGTGTAAGATTTTAGATAGTAAATTATTTAAAGTAAAACTATAAATAATATTTTTATGGACTTACTAAGTAATAGATTCCACTATCATGACATGTAAGGTGAATAATTGTGTTTTTTCTATACAAATACTCATAGTTAAATGGATCAAACTAGTGTAGGAGAAATGTGGTCCTACTATGATAAAATATACTATGATATGTGATTCTATCCCAGTACTTGGTGTAGCTTTCTTGATACTACATCCAATCAGTGTTCTATGTCCCAGTGAATGTTGTAGAATGTAAACATCCAACCTATCTAGGAAAAGAAGGAATACACCAAACTAATCAAAATTATATCATCACTTGATTAGGATGATACCTCTCAACAATTTGGATGTAAAAGGTAACATGATAAAATTTTCTCTAAAGTAGACCCAGATATGAAATTTGTGTATGCCGTTGAAAAATTCATTAATTCATTTGAAAATATTTGTCACAATGTGTCCACATCTTATGTCTTAATCATATACCATAGTGTATATTTTATTTTGGTGGTTGTGTCTTGTAATCATAAAATTATTGGTTTTCCATTAATATGACTTCTAAAAATTTCTCAATATTATGTCATTGAATTTCATATATTTATTTCATGAAATTATTATTTACCTAGAAAAAATTATATAAAAACATAAAAATTTAATAAATGATGAAAACATATCAAATTTGTTGAATGTATTATTGATAACCTTATCCTTAAAATTATTTTGAACATTATTGAAAATGTGACGAATACAAAATCGATGGTTAACTTGAGGTGGATTCAATGTATAAACCTACAAATATATTACCTCTTCAATTTCAAGATGATATTTTACAATCAAAGAAAACCCATAAATAATTAAAACACATTTTCTTATGAAATATAAGAATAATGTACTATATGAAATGTTATATTTATTAACAAGAATAAATTCTAATGGAACTAGAGTATAATTTCCCCTCCATGTGACAAAAACCAAAAAAAATCCACTATTAATTCTATATAAAAATGTTCTCTCAACATGAATATACTTCTCCCAATTTAGAAATACATATATGGAAGTTAAGAATTGTAATGTCCCGAAAATTTTGTATAATTTTTTTTAATTATATGGATGTTTTTCGAGACCGTGAAATCTGGCGGCGCGTGATTCCGAGGCCCAGAGTGCCTAGAATGATCTGTCAAAGTTTGGTTGTGTTTTAATTAGCGTGCACAAGCAGTTTTTTTTGGAAAAAGTAGAATAACTCTTAAACGGTTGCCCAGATCAGAAATCTGAGGGCACTGTTGTGCTTAGGATGGAAGTTTTACTCTAGGCGCGACTTAAGTTTAGTCGGTGTGGGCCTCCTATGTGAAAACCCAAAAATGTCATAACCATAAATAAAATAATTAAATAAATTATTTTATTTTTCAAATGCTTATAACTCACAAACGGTCACTCGGATTAAAAATACTAGACCACCAATGTACCCGTGAGGATATTCTTTCTTTAGGAAGACACTAACATTGGCTATCACGGGCCACCAATGAATGTAAGTTTTTGGTTGTAAATAAAATAATTAAGTGACAATAATTTTATTGTAAAATCCATAACTTTTAAATAGTTACTCAGATAAAAAATATGAGAGTACAATTGGATTCGTTGGGGTGTGTTTCACTTGGGAAAAGCCTAACCTCGATCGGTGTGGGTCGAGGGTGACTGTTAATAATTTTCCGAACTTTTTTTGGGTACGTTTAGTAAATGCGCGAGTGGTGTTTTCTAACTTTTGAATCGGTACATGGAATTGAAATTTGAGGACACCATTGAACTCACAGTGCCGATATTCTCTTAAAGAGACCTTCACCTTGACCGTAGTGGGTCTAGGGTGGAAGTTAGTTTTTTGGATTTTTGTGGGATAAGAAAGAAAAATAAAATAAATAACTTTTTATTTATTTTATTTAAAACCACCATTTTGAATTATTGGAGGTGGGGACCGCCCGAACTCCCAATTAATGTGGTGGAAACACTTGGTATTATCCTAGTTCATGTTCCAACCTCAATTTACTTAATGAGCCAACATAACTTATTAAATTAATAAACTTAATTTAATAAGTTGGCTCCTATTTTTCTGGAGTTTGTGGAAAGCATTGGCAAAGTGATAATTAGGGAGAGATTTTGGAGGATCATCTTCTCCAATGAAGAGTATCCTCCAAAATCGGAGAATGAATACGACGCTTGAGCCCGGATCAGAAACATCTTGTGGGAGCAATGAACGCCGATGTCACCATCTCATCGACTTCATCTTCTTCCTCGCAGCACCTCCAACAGACAATCGAGGTGGGTATTTTTATATATGTTTGAATTTGTTTTATTGATTCTTCATATCCAAAATTCATGATGATGATGGCCAAAAGAACATGACCATCGTCCCGTACATAAACCATGCTCCTCTTTCTTTTTATTCTTCGCACGTTCTTCGTGCGTTCTTCAATGACTAATATTTATTGGTGCTGGAAACATGGAGTTTTGTTGAGGGCGATATATGGATGTGAAGCCCTCGATGCAAGGATCGCAAATATGTGATTGTTTAATAATTCAAGCTTGGAACAAAGCAGTAATGGCTCGCGGAAGGAGGTGGGAAAATATTTATTGGTGCTGGAAACACAATATTCTGTTGAGTGCGATATATGGACGCGGAGCCCTCAACCTAAGGATCATGAATATGAGATCATTTTATTTTTCGGGTTTAGAATGAAGATGAAATGGGCCATGAAAGGGTAAATGTGGAGGTGAAATTCTGGCGTGTCATTGGGGCATAGCTCCGGGCATGATAGGTGGTGCGACGACTGTTCTAGACTTGTGGAGGATGCATGTGGTTAGAGTTGTAGGAGAATTCGTGGGATTTATTTCTTGCTAGAACAGTGCATGAGAATTATGGGGAAAGAAGAGTTAATTGGAGAGAGGAATATATGAAAATAAATGAATTAAAAATCTAAAGAAATTAAAAAGAAAATCGTTGGAATAAGGGGGAAGTGTTACCCTTGTGCGTGAATCACAATTGAGATGGGTTATAAAGAAAAAAAGAAAAAAATAATAATAATATAAGTAATTTTATTATTATTTTTGGTTGTAAAACCATAATTCGTCTGTAAATTATCCATGTGACCTTGGTTTCACAAAACCTCAGTGGCAGTATGACCATAACTTTGAGATGGATATTATGAGTCCAATATTGGATTTTTTTCAGGTTTTTGGATCGGGTACCCGAAACGCTCAAATAATAATAATATATTATTATTATTATTATTAAATCTTTGACCCTCTGTAACTCATGCATGTGATGTCCGATTGACTTATCGTATGTGGAAACATGATCCTGTCATTAAGGCAGTTGATTTATGTCTAATATTGAATATTAAATTTTGGTTCGTGGCTTAGGTTCACGAAACACCCAATATTATTATTATTATTATTATTATTATTATTGCAAGATCTTGTATTCGACATATCTCCCTCATACAGTGTCGAAATGACAAATTGTCTACGGCACTGGAAACCTTGGATCAGGACGGACCTTTTGGTATACTCCACTTGGATTTTCGATAAAGTTGGGGTATATCTAGGTTGGATCGAACACAAATCCATCCAGGCCCCTGGGACTAAAAGGCTAATAACTTACAGACCGAGTGTCCGATTGACACACTGTCTGTTTCATTGATACCCCTTTTACATGGAATTCCTTAATGATACTTTTTGGGGGGATTCGTAGAATTTGGATTATTGACCTTCGGCTTGAGGAGCGGACCCTCCCGGGATCAAGTGAGCTTAGTGCGGGAACCCTGTGGCTAGTTGTACGTCAAGAAAGAACATCGATCCTCTGTGGGTCAGCATATATCAAATCCTGTGTGGGTCAGCGCTCAGCGATCCTATGTGGGTTAGCGCATATTGATCCTGTGTGGGTCAGATCATGTGTGGGTCAACGCTCAGCGATCCTGTGCAGGTCAGCGAATATTGATCATGTGTGGGTTAGTGCTAAGCGATCCTATATGGGTCAGCGCATATTGATCCTATGTGGGTCAGATCCTGTGTGGGTCTGTGAGGGTAAGTTACATATCAAACTTGTGTGGGTCAGAAGCAGTGCTACTTAACAAAATAAGATGATATATCCTTAGACTAACCATTTTTTACTTCTGTACTTAAGTTATACCTAGTGTGAGCTGCATCCTTACCTTCATGGTGATACCATTGTGGTATTCATCTGTGTGGAGTACCTATGTGGTACTTTCATTTGGGGAGATACCATGGTGGTATTCTTCTACGAGGCTTACATGTGTGGTACTTACCTTCATGTTGATACCTTTGTGGTATTCTTTAGTGTGGCATATCTGTGTGGTAATTTCCTTCATGGTGATACCTTGGTGGTATTCTTCTGTGTGGTGTACCTATGTGGTACTTACCTTCGTGGTGATACCATTGTGGTATTATTTTGTGTGGCGTACCTCTATGGTACATTCCTTCATGGTGTAACCTTTTTGGTATTCTTCTGTGTGGCGTTACCTTTGTGTTACTCACCTTTGTGGTGTTACCTTCATGGTATTCCTTCCTTTGTGGAACAGTTGAGCTTTGGGATTTTGAGTTGGACCTTGTGTTTACTCATGAATGAGACGGTTATACACGATAACATGGCTATATGTATGATAATATACCTAACTAGGGTGTCCATATGTTTACATATGACAACCCTGCTTTTTAAAACAACTTAAACATGCTTTATTACATAAAACTTCACTTGATACAACAAAGAAGATCGAGAGGTTTAGTGTCTTTGGGGCTTAGGATCATTACATAAAAACATTAAACTTGAAATACAACATCCTTATTGAAAACTTCCTTTACATGACCACTACATTCCTTCGTACTTAGCATTGCATGGGATAACCTGAGGACATGCATAAGAAAAGGGTGAGCTATAAAGCCCAGTAAGGGAGTACACAATGAATAACATGAGGAGTACAATACATGTTAGGCAATAGTCATATCAATAGAGCATAATAGAGACATGAACATAAAGGCATGATAAAGCATGATAATCATAACATGGAAATGTGGCAACAACACTTAACATTGAATTAGCATGAGCCAAGGCTCATTGCACATGGAGCATGAGTAAACCCTCATTGCACTTGAAGCACGAGTAAACCCTCGTTGCACTTGAATTAGCATGAGTCAACACTCATTGCACATGACGTATCATGATACTATACTTTACCCAATGCATTGGAGCGCTATCAGGGCGCACCCTTCTTAAATATTTCATTTCATGCATAAGTGTGCCACATGGATCATAAAACATGGATTCATAAAACATAATCATTTATTCCACGATAAAGGAATGTGGAATTCATACATGAAACTTTACAATCAATAAGTAAATGTGCATAAAGGTGAATACCCTTGATGGAGAAATGGGCATGGTATTCACTACACAATGATATTGGCTTAGAAAATCGGTGTGATTTCGGCAGCGTAACGGCGTGACATAAGAATTCATAAAAAAGGATGATGAGAGAGAAAGGGGTTCCTCATCATATTTACATGTAATGGACAGTAATAAGGTCATATAGATACATGTCCCAACAATTCAAAAGGAATTTAGATTCATGATACAAAAGTATTGCTTGAATATAAAAGAGGAGAAAAAAGGTTCCTTTCTGAATTTCGACATAGTAACGGGTGTACATGGGAGGCATTTAATGAGAGAGAAAGGGGTCTCCCATCATTCAAACAATAAAAGGTCAGTATGGGAGAGGTGCGAAACCATACCCCAACATTCATAATTGAAATTAAAAGGGCAATACAACTTAAAGAAAATTGACAAAAATGAGAAAGGAAGAAAAACCCTTACTTGGAAGTGTGCTTCCAAAGGCTAGAGAGAGGCTTGTGAGAGGCTTCTTGGGAGCTTGGGGCACCTTGGGAGGATTCTAGAGAGGGTAGGTCAGAGGTTGGACGAACTTCAAGGGCTTTGAGTGAGGAGGAAGTGGGAGCTTGGGTGGGTTTATATAGGAAAGGTGAGAGAATTCTTTATTATTTAGGTTTGGGACCCCTTATATTAAAATAGTCCAAACCACAAACCATCCCATGGTATTTTCCCATGGTTTATGGAAAAGGAAAGAGGAAAACAATATTTTACAAGGCCAAGGTCCGAACTTATTAAAAAATTAGGGTTGGTTATGTGGAGGTGAGTCACACTCCCATGGAAATTAATTTAAAAAGGCAAAGTGTTGAATAAGTCTTGAGGGCTCCATTAATGATTTGAAAAGTGAGTCAAACAAACCAAAAACCTCATTATTTTAATGATAAAACATATATTGGCCGAACATAAGGATTATGGTATTTTATTACATCACCATTTGGTCATTATGATGTCATAAAACACATTATATATTTAAATGGTATTTAATTTTTACCCAAAAATTTGACTGTCTCAGAAAATTATGAAAAATTCACCATTGGATAATTTCGACGTCCTGATTCCAAAAATAATATTTATTTTATCTAAATAATTTTCTAAATATGTGAATTTTCACTTTTAAAATAAAAACCGACATTTATAAAAAAATTCACGGGTTTTGACAGAAATGGATTTCAAACCTTAATAAAAATTTTAATTGCATTCATAAAATTATAAGATCATTTATATTTAATAAAAATTAATTTAATATTAATAATAATATTTTATTAAAATATTATTTAATTCAAAAATCCTTTAATTTAATAAAATATAATTCTTAATTAAATAATAACTAAAAACATCATTTGTACTTTAAAAACTAATTACAATGCATCAAAAATGACTAGAAATTATATTCATTATTATATACAAAAAATAATGTACATGAACATGGTGCTACTTATTTGTTACATAACCCCTTAAAATAGCCGCATAAGACCTAAGGGTAAGGTGTGCGATGGTGACAGACTCTTGGGGTTGCTCGGATAACATCACTCGAGTGGTAATATCTATCAACTTCCATTTTCCCCGTAGACGATCACGTTCGAGCTTGACTTGATGAAGATCAGCTTGGGCTTGGTCAAGGACAAAGCCCAAAGACACCACCTCTTTTCCGAGCTCCGACAAATGGGCTTCGTAAGGGGCAATTCTACTGGATGAGGCCATCGCTTCCTTTGTCTGAGTAGAAAATTGGTTCGTTAAAGCCTTATATTTAAACTACCCAGATGATCACTGTTCAACAGCTATAAAAGTAACGGTCACAAATATTAAAGTAAAACTAAAAAAAAGTTGATATCTTATAAAAAAAAAATTTCATAAAGAAAAATTTAACTGGATAAAGAGGGATTTTCCATTAATGAAATTTTGGGTCGTTACAACATTCCCCCCTTAAGAAATTTTGCCCTCGAAATTTTCCTTTTCCCACACTAAAACAAATGTGGGTAACTTAGCTTCATCATATCCTCCGACTCCCAAGTTGCTTCTTCAAACTTGTGGTTTCTCCACAACACCTTGACGAGGGGCATTGTCTTATTTCGTAGAACTTTTTCTCTACGATCTAAGATCTTCACTGGTTGCTCCTCATAAGAAAGATCATCTTCTAATTGTACCACCTCGGAAGAGAGTACATGTGAAGGGTCTGGTATGTAATTCCTTAAGAGGGATACATGGAAGACATCATGCACCTTGGCCATAGTAGGTGGAAGTGCTAGTCGATAGGCCACAGCCCCAACACGATCAAGAATCTCGAAGGGGCCGATGTACCTTGGACTTAACTTCCCTTTCTTTCCAAACCTCATGACCTTCTTCCACAGAGATATGCGTAAAAACACCATGTCTCCGACTTTAAACTCAGGGTCTCGTCGACGATTATCTGCATAACTTTTCTGTCGACTCTGGGCTGCCTTGATATGCTGCTTAATGGTTTTCACCTTCTCCACCATTTCTTCGACCATTTCTGGTCCAAGCAGCTTACGTTCACCGACCTCATCCCAACATGCCGGTGTTCTACACCTTTTCCCATACATGGCTTCATATGGTGCCATTTGGATGCTCGAGTGGAAACTATTATTATAAGAGAACTCAACTAGAGGAAGATGTTGATCCCATCCTTCTTTAAATTCCATTGAGCACGCTCTCAACAAATCCTCAAGTGTTTGGATAGTCCGCTCGGATTGGCCATCAGTTTGAGGATGATAGGCCGTACTGAAGTTCAGTTCAGTATTCAGAGCATGTTGAAGACTCTTCCGAAACTTAGAGGTAAATCTTGGATCTCGGTCAGACACAATAGATAGTGGTACTCCATGCAACCGTACCACTTCCCTGATATATATCAGTGCCAGTTGATCCAAAGATAAATCCTCTCGAATAGCAATGAAGTGTGCAGTCTTTGTAAGACGATCCACAATAACCCAGATTGCATTGTTGCTTTTGGATGTCCTTGGAAGTCCAGTGACGAAGTCCATGGTGATGTTCTCCCATTTCCATTCTGGTATGGGAAATGGTTTCATCATCCCCTTAGACTTCTGCCTATCTGCCTTCACTTGCTGACACACCAGGCACTTTGATGTATATTCGGCGATCTCCTTCTTCATATTATCCCACCAAAAGTTTTCTCGGAGATCTCGATACATCTTTGTGCTCCCTGGGTGAATAGAGAAATTTGAACTATGTGCATCATCCAAAAGTTCCTTCTTCAGCTCCGAACATGATGGGACACATAGTCTTTTCCCAAACCGCACAATTCCATCTTCATTAACATTAAACTCTGAGGATTTTCCCTTTTTGATAGCTTCCACTTTTTCTTGGATTCTCGCATCATCCTTTTGAGCATCCTTTAACCTTTCCAAAAGAGATGGTTGAGCAATCATTTGTGAAAGGATTGATGATGTTCCCTTCTTTATGATTCCCACGTCCATCTTCATCAAGTCTAAGAAGATTGGATCCTTCTCAATTCTCATCATTGATAGAATTGCTGGATCCTTTCTAATTAGGGCATCCTCCACCTTGTTCGCCTTCCCAGGGTGGTAATGTATTGAACAGTCATAATCCTTTATGAGCTCTATCCATCTTCTCTGGCGCATATTAAGCTCTTTCTGTGTGAATATATATTTAAGACTCTTGTGGTCAGTATATATCTCACATTTCTCTCCATAGAGATAATGCCGCCAGATTCTCAAGGCAAAGATTACCGCCGCCAACTCTAGATCATGCGTTGGATAGTTTCGCTCATGGATTTTCAACTGTCTTGAGGCATAGGATATGACTTTATCATTCTGCATCAGCACACATCCTAAGTCCTTCTTCGAGGCATCACTGAATACCACAAAAAGCTCCCCACTTGTGGGTAAAGTGAGAACAGGTGCAGTGATAAGCCTCCTTTTCAACTCCTTGAATCTTTCTTCGCATTCATCACTCCAAGCAAACTTTACTCCCTTTCGAGTTAGCTTGGTAAGAGGGTTGGACAATCGTGAGAAGTTTCTCACAAATCGTCGATAATATCCAGCTAACCCCAAGAATCTACGGATATCAGTTACCGATGTTGGCCTCGGCCATCCCTCAATTGCATCTGTTTTGGAGGGGTCCACAGATATCCCATTGCTTGTGATGATATGGCCCAAGAATGAGACCTCCTTCAACCAGAACTCACACTTGCTGTACTTGGCATAGATCTTCTCCTTGCGCAAAGTCTCCGGTACAGTTCTTAAATGCTCCTCATGGTCCTCCTTGGTTTTGGAGTATATTAGAATATCATCTATAAAGACTAACACAAATTTATCTAGGTAATCTCTAAAGACTCTATTCATCAAGTCCATGAATATTGCTGGAGCATTGGTGAGTCCAAAAGGCTTTACTATGAATTCATAGTGCCCGTACCTTGTACGAAAAGCAGTGTTGGGGATATCTTCCTTCTTCACCTTTACTTGATAATATCCCGACCGCAAGTCGACCTTGGAGAAGTATTGTGCTGCACGCAGCTGATCAAACAAATCATCAATTCTTGGGAGAGGATACTTGTTCTTTATCGTGATTTTGTTAAGTTCACGATAATCGATGCTAAGCCGCATTGACCCATCCTTCTTCTTGACGAAGAGGACTGGTGCACCCCATGATGATGCACTTGGGCGTATAAACCCTTTATCCAGATTCCCCTGTAGTTGTTTCTTCAGTTCTTCAAGCTCAACCACATCCATTCTATATGGAGTCTTGGATATTGGTAGCGCCCCAGGTATAAGTTCAATTGAGAACTCAACATCTCTTCTTGGAGGAAGACCAGGAAGTTCCTCGGGAAATACTTCAGCGAATTCTCTCACAATAGGCATTTCTTCAAGGGAGGTTTCTTCCTTGGACTTAATCATATGAGCCAGATATGCGTGCTCATAAGGCAGTAATATCCATGCTTGAGATGATGGAGCTAAAGGAGATTCATCTTCCTCCTGACACTTGTAAAGAATCGGGGGTCGATTCTCCATATGGAGTGTGATTTCCCTCTCCCAACAATTTATGTTGGCTCTATATAAGGAAAGCCAATCCATGCCAAGAATTGCATCAAATTCCACCAAAGGGAGTATGACAAGGTTCTCCGAGAAATTCAATCCACAAATTATAACAGGGGAGGACTTATACTCATGGGATGCAATGATTGCCCCATTTTCCGTACTCACCGACATCTTTACTTCCATGATTTGTGGTGGTGCAGGGATTGTTCTACTAAACTTTTGAGATATAAAAGAATGCGTAGAACCTGAATCAAAAAGTACGTTCGCTATTCTTCAATGAATAACTAGCGTACCTGTCACCACTTCATTGTCGGGGTTCACTTCGGCAGAAGTGATGGAAAAAGCTCTTCCTTGCTGTCTTGGAGGTTGTTGATTGCCTCCGATAACCCTTGGATTAGGGAACTGATTCGCAAAATGACCCGGTTCTTTGCATTTGAAGCATTGAACAACGCGTTGAAGTTCGAACGGAGCGTTCCTCCCCTCCGTCGCAGCCGCGGGTCCTTCTTGCTGACAGTTAACTGCTAGGTGCCCTTCTCTTCCACACTTGAAGCATTTTCTTATCCCCCTAAGGCAATTTCCAGGGTGCTTTTTTCCACACTTTTGGAAAGTGGGGTGCTGGAATTTCTTAGCGCCGTTGGATTTATCCATCGGACCACCAGCATTGAAGTCCACCTTCCACTTCTTGTCCCCATGATACCCCTGTGATTCTCCAATCTCCATTTCAACCTTGAGGGCACATCGGACAATTTCCTCATAGCTGTCGAAGTCACGGATCGCTAATGCTTTCTGCAAGCTAGGCTTCAGCCCACCAAAGAAGCGGTCAACCTTGCATTCGGGGGTAACGACAAAGCCGGAAGAGTATCGTGCAAGCCTTGTGAAGTTTTCCTCGTACGTTCCCACAGATTCCTCATCTTTCTGCTTGAGGGAAAGGAAGTCCCTTTCCATCTTAAGACGGAGGGTGCGTGGAAAATATTTATCGAAAAACATCTTCCGGAATACCTTCCATTCCAAAGCCTCGATCTCCTCCTCAGGCTTCGTATTTTTGATCAACGTCCACCATTGATCAGCTTCACCCTCCACATGATAAGCTGCCAGGAGAACCTTCTCTTTTTCAGAGCATTGGAGGATGGAGAATATCTTTTCAATGGAGTTGATCCATTGTTCAGCAATCGTGGGATCGGATGATCCACTAAAAGTAGGAGGCCTTTGTCTCATGAAGCTTTCAATAGCGACTTGTTCTTTCTTATGGGGGGTTGAACGTTCCTCTTGACCAGTGTTTCTATTCAAAACTTGAGTTAGCTGAGAGAGAAGCGTGACAAAGTTCGCGATTCCCGCTCCCATTGGATTGGGCATCTCATAAGTACAATCATCACACTGATCTTCACAACGGTTGTTAGCCTGAGTTCTCCTATTACCGGCCATTGGATGGAATAAAAGGAAAGTTAGGGGTAACACATAAAGGGTAATCCAAAGACAAAAGTTGATGACTTATAAATAAACTTTAATCTCTTTAACTCATGAGTCTATAGGATTCAATCCAGGATTTTCATGATCTTCCTTCTAACATATATCCTTAGGGGCATTTTTCCCTTAATAAGGATTCATACTAAGATTGTGAATTTATCAAAACATATCCCCCGGGAGTGTCGTAACCAAGAGTGCAGCAAGGCCCGTTGTCGTGCACCAGTTCCCGTTCGAGTCTAGCTCAAAGCGGTGTTTTCGGGTTTTACCCCTAGGATACATCTGTGCCAGAGCCGCCTCTACCTGCTCGTATCCAGACAGGGATGTATTTGTTTGATAAACCACTTACTTAGTATTTACCAAAACTTAGGGATGTTTTTATTATGATTAGTCTTGTATCTAAGGCTTTACTAGGGTTTCCTAATCCCAAAAATAACTAAACCTATCCTTTGATACCAACTATGACAACCCTTCCTTTTATTACAACTTAAACATGCTTTATTACATAAAACTTCACTTGATACAACAAAGAAGATCGAGAGGTTTAGTGTCTCTGGGGCTTAGGATCATTACATAAAAACTTTAAACTTGAAATACAACATCCTTATTGAAAACTTCCTTTACATGACCACTACATTCCTTCGTACTTAGCATTGCATGGGATAACCTGAGGACATGCATAAGAAAAGGGTGAGCTATAAAGCCCAGTAAGGGAGTACACAATGAATAACATGAGGAGTACAATACATGTTAGGCAATAGTCATATCAATAGAACATAATAGAGACATGAACATAAAGGCATGATAAAGCATGATAATCATAACATGGAAATGTGGCAACAACACTTAACATTGAATTAGCATGAGCCAAGGCTCATTGCACATGGAGCATGAGTAAACCCTCATTGCACTTGAAGCACGAGTAAACCCTCGTTGCACTTGAATTAGCATGAGTCAACACTCATTTCACATGACGTATCATGATACTATACTTTACCCAATGCATTGGAGCGCTATCAGGGCGCACCCTTCTTAAATATTTCATTTCATGCATAAGTGTGCCACATGGATCATAAAACATGGATTCATAAAACATAATCATTTATTCCAAGATAAAGGAATGTGGAATTCATACATGAAACTTTACAATCAATAAGTAAATGTGCATAAAGGTGAATACCCTTGATGGAGAAATGGGCATGGTATTCACTACACAATGATATTGGCTTAGAAAATCGGTGTGATTTCGGCAGCGTAACGGCGTGACATAAGAATTCATAAAAAAGGATGATGAGAGAGAAAGGGGTTCCTCATCATATTTACATGTAATGGACAGTAATAAGGTCATATAGATACATGTCCCAACAATTCAAAAGGAATTTAGATTCATGATACAAAAGTATTGCTTGAATATAAAAGAGGAGAAAAAAGGTTCCTTTCTGAATTTCGACATAGTAATGGGTGTACATGGGAGGCATTTAATGAGAGAGAAAGGGGTCTCCCATCATTCAAACAATAAAAGGTCAGTATGGGAGAGGTGCGAAACCATATCCCAACATTCATAATTGAAATTAAAAGGGCAATACAACTTAAAGAAAATTGACAAAAATGAGAAAGGAAGAAAAACCCTTACTTGGAAGTGTGCTTCCAAAGGCTAGAGAGAGGCTTGTGAGAGGCTTCTTCGGAGCTTGGGGCACCTTGGGAGGATTCTAGAGAGGGTAGGTCAGAGGTTGGACGAACTTCAAGGGCTTTGAGTGAGGAGGAAGTGGGAGCTTGGGTGGGTTTATATAGGAAAGGTGAGAGAATTCTTTATTATTTAGGTTTGGGACCCCTTATATTAAAATAGTCCAAACCACAAACCATCCCATGGTATTTTCCCATGGTTTATGGAAAAGGAAAGAGGAAAACAATATTTTACAAGGCCAAGGTCCGAACTTATCAAAAAATTAAGGTTGCTTATGTGGAGGTGAGTCACACTCCCATGGAAATTAATTTAAAAAGGCAAAGTGTTGAATAAGTCTTGAGGGCTCCATTAATGCTTTGAAAAGTGAGTCAAACAAACCCAAAACCTCATTATTTTAATGATAAAACATATATTGGCCGAACATAAGGATTATGGTATTTTATTACATCACCATTTGGTCATTATGATGTCATAAAACACATTATATATTTAAATGGTATTTAATTTTTACCCAAAAATTTGACTGTCTCAGAAAATTATGAAAAATTCACCATTGGATAATTTCGACGTCCTGATTCCAAAAATAATATTTATTTTATCTAAATAATTTTCTAAATATGTGAATTTTCACTTTTAAAATAAAAACCGACATTTATAAAAAAATTCACGTGTTTTGACAGAAATGGATTTCAAACCTTAATAAAAATTTTAATTGCATTCATAAAATTATAAGATAATTTATATTTAATAAAAATTAATTTAATATTAATAATAATATTTTATTAAAATATTATTTAATTCAAAAATCCTTTAATTTAATAAAATATAATTCTTAATTAAATAATAACTAAAAACATCATTTGTACTTTAAAAACTAATTACAATGCATCAAAAATGACTAGAAATTATATTCATTATTATATACAAAAAATAATGTACATGAACATGGTGCTACTTATTTGTTACATAACCCCTTAAAATAGCCGCATAAGACCTAAGGGTAAGGTGTGCGATGGTGACAGACTCTTGGGGTTGCTCGGATAACATCGCTCGAGTGGTAATCTCTATCAACTTCCATTTTTCCCGTAGACGATCACGTTCGAGCTTGACTTGATGAAGCTCAGCTTGGGCTTGGTCAAGGAAAAAGCCCAAAGACGCCACCTCTTTTCCGAGCTCCGACAAATGGGCTTCGTAAGGGGAAATTCTACTGGATGAGGCCATCACTTCCTTTGTCTGAGTAGAAAATTGGTTCGTTAAAGCCTTATATTTAAACTACCCAGATGATCACTGTTCAACGACTATAAAAGTAACGGTCACAAATATTAAAGTAAAACTAAAAAAAAGTTGATATCTTATAAAAAAAATTTTTCATAAAGAAACATTTAACTGGATCAAGAGGGATTTTCCATTAATGAAATTTTGGGTCGTTACATTACATGATTTGTGGTTTATCCTTTGTGGATTTTTTGAGACCTTTGAGGGTCTTGAAGTCCCTACTTAGTATCGTTATACTCACCCCTGCACGGGCTACGCCCGTACCATGTTGTGTTTGGTGCAGACGATGGACAATGCTGACTGTGGAAGAGAGTACTAGGACTGGAGGTAGCTCGGAAGTGGATATTAGATGAGGCGTATTGCCAAGACGACCATTCAAGAGATGTACATACCCTTCAGGTAGGATCCTTGGCGGGTGTTCACAGGATCTATTTTAGTTTACTTTTACTTTTTAGGTTTCTTGTACTTTCTAGTTGGTCTTGCATTCTGGCCTCGTTTTCTTACTGTACACACTCTTTTTACTATGCACTTTACTAGTGTTTGTATCTCATTGTGTGATTGGTTGTGTGTGTTTATAAGTTATAAAGGCAATGTCTTCCTGGTTTTATGGAATACGCCTTTTGGTGCTAATCGCCAGCCCCTGGCCTATAGAAGGCGGGCTTGGGGTAGTCCCGACATGGGCCCCGGGGGACGGGTCATGAAAAATTGGTATCAGAGGAGTCATTTCTACCGTAGAACATAAGAATTTGATATTTTTAATGATAATAGTGTTATGTTTAGTGATTGTGGTTATCAGTTTAGGGAATCCAGTGTTGGTGTGGCGGTTGACGTATCCATACACCAGGACCCTGACTTCTGATTTCTGACTCAGTGCATGAAAACACTGATTGTTTGTGTGTTTTGAAAGGTTTTATTGTGTTTTCTTTGAGTCAGCTCACTAGGTATAACTTAATTACTATGGCACACCTGTTCCTTATCAGGATTCCGCTGTGTAGATAGCCAGCTAAGATTCCCAAGAGAGTAGAATATGATGGCCCACCAAGCGACGATGCTTCGGTGTAGGGCCCTCTTACTATGTTGGCACCTTCGGGTGGTGTACCAGTAGCACCACCACATGTTGGGTAGTAGATACCACTAGCCACACTAGCAGTCCGTTCACGCCGACCGAGCACGTTGCACGAGTTACAGTAACAGAGGACTTAGAGCTTTCAAGGTGAGATAGTTTCCCGCGCAGTTGGGGGTTGGCTGGAGGCGGTTTCTAGAGTTTTGTGCCTAGTTGAGACACCAGTAGAGCAAATGGGGATCTTAGCTACTAGTCTTTTTTAGTGAGTGACCATGAGAATGGTCTGCATGGTGATGAGGCTTCGGTACGTGGACCATTACTCGAGATAGTACCTTCAGGTAGTGTTTCAGCTATATAAATACCCTTTGGTGAGCAGTTACAACAGGTGGTACTAGTAAAGGACACATATAGGCTTAGTGCCATATGCGTGACTCAACATCAGATACCTCTCAGGTTTCAAGGTGATCCTGACTAACAGGCGGCTAAGGACTGGAGTGAGGAGGTGGTTGACAGTTCTATAGATCTTCTATAGCTTCAGCAGGACAACATTTTGCTAGCTGAGTGTTCATCAAGGCATACTGATCATTCCTGGTACTCGCTGAATATGATACGATCAATGCTTCAAAGGTCGGACCTCTGATCGAGGTGTCTTTAGTGACATATGAGCTAGCACTATTCCTCTATTCATTCCTATTTATGTTAGAGTTCTAGAGAGAACCATTGTAGTTAAATATTCGTTGGCTAAGCAGATACAGCTAGTGAATGTTAGTAGTTGGAAACCAGGAAACTGGCGCCAGTATTAGAGACTTGGGCATGTAAAAATGTTTTGAGAAGAAGAAGTGTTAGGGACAGATTAATCTGCAGGGCTACAGATGTGAAAGCAGAGCAAGGGGAGAAACATGAGGTGGTGTACATTTCAACATGTTACAACCACCCCCCATTGTGGTCCCCTCCAGGCTCATGGAGCTGAAGGACATGGGAAGAGAGTAGCTGCATGCGGTCAAAGAGTGCGACCCAAGGGCTCTAGGAATGATTCGAGGTATGGTATGTGACTACTAATAGCTTTTGTATCAATAGATATAGGTACCAATCATTCCATACTTCCAAGAGTCTTGTCCAAGACCTAGAGTTTCTGGTTAAACCGTTGACTTAACCATCACGTATAGAGATACCTTTTGGAGGAGACTCGATAATCACACTTACGCTGACGGTGTGATCTGACCCTTGTGGTGAGTGTTTGGGTTGGAACCTCTTGGTGGAAGCATCGAGGCATTAGGATGTTAGTTTGGGTATGACTGGACATCCACAATTCATACTCATATTGACTGTATTAGGCAAAAAGGTTGTGGTTTATCTACAACATTGGGATAAGGTTTTCCTTAGTCTGTGAAAAAGGAAACTCAGGAAGTATAGGATAAAATTCTGTATAGGAGGGTGTAGCTGATCACTTGTGAGTTAGCCAAACTCACCCTCGTGGTAGCATAAGTTATGAGTTTTTAGTTCCAAAAAAGAGTGGCTAGAGTTCCTCCAGGACTATGACATTGAGATAGTCTATACTTCTAGGAAGGGGAACATGGTAGTAGACACACTCAGTAGGAGGTCTGGACTAAAGTTGCTGAGTGAGGCGATAGAGTAGCTAGCCAATTTGTGTATATCCTTTGTGGATCAAGATGGAGCATCTTTTCTTCAGTCTCTTATAGTCACTCCCCCGCTTTTTCATCACGTCAGGGAGGCATAGCGTGGGGATGCTGACTGTGAGGCTCTACATGCTCAGATATCCTCAGGGCAGGAACCTGGTTGATTTTTTGAAGGTGGGGAGCATGTATTCCTCTTCACAGGACATACCATTGTACCAGTAGCGCTATAGAAGGAGTTTTTGAGGGAGTTCTATACGCACCCTCTGGCTGTACATCCTGGTGTGGTGAAGATGTACTAGGACCATGAGTGTTAGTACTGGTGGCCGGGGATAAATAAAGTAGTGACATATTTTGTATTACAATTCCTCTCTTGTTAGCAATTGAAAATTGCTCAGAGCCAGAAGAATTATTATGCCAACAGGAGGATGGAGACCATGTCTTCATACGGGTCTCACCTCGACGAGGTTTGCAGAGATTTGGCCGAGGGGGCAAGTTATCAGCGAGATATATCAGTCCATTTCTGATCCTTTGGAGGGTAGGGGAGGTGGAATACCGCGGGGCTCTTTCACCGCAGTTAGAGAGGGTGAACGATGTCTTCCACATATCCTAGATGAGGGGATACGTGCACGACCCATCTCACATTATCGACTATGTTGAACTGGGCTTAGACGATGGGGCGTCGTTTACGGAGGTTCCAGTGGAGATTGAGGATCGATAGGGGAGATTCCTTAATGGGTGATAAATACCTTTGGTGTGTGTACATTGGCAGCACATGAAACTTTAGGAGAGAACATGGGAGTGGGAGGCTTAGATTCATGCTCAGTACCCTCTTTTGGTTGTTTTTCCTTTGTTGTGGATTTCAGGGACATAAATCTCAAAGGTGGGGAGAATTTAATGTCCCAAAAATTATGTATATATTTTTTAATTATATGGAATTATTTCAAGACCTTTAAATCTGACAGTGCACGATTTCGAGGCCCAGAGAGCCCAGAATGATTCGTCGAAGTTTGGTTGAGTTTTAATTAGCATGCATAAGCAGTTTTCCTGAAAAAGGGGAATAACTCTTTAATGGTTACCTGGATCAAGAATCAGAGGGCACCATTGCGCTTAGTATAGAGGTTTTACCATAGGAACAACTTAATTTTAGTTGGCACGGGCCTCTTGTGAGAAAACCCATAAATGGCATAACTTTAAATAAATAAATTAAATAAATTATTTAATTTTTCAAATTCTTATAACTCACAAACAGTAACTCGGATTAAAAATCTGAGACCACCTCTGAACTCGTGATGGTATTCTTTCTTTATAAAGATACTAGCATTGGTTGGTGCAGGCCACCAGTGAAAGTTAGTTTTTGGTCGTACATAAAATAATTAAGTGCAAATTATTATATTGTAAAATCCACAACTTTTAAATGGTAACTCGGATTAGAAATATAAGAGTAATATTACATTAGTTGAGGCATGTTTCACTTGGGCAGAGCCTAACCTTGACCGATGTGGGTCAAGGGTGACTGATAATAATTTTACGAACTTTTTTTCGGGTACGTTTAGTAAACACGTGAGCGGCGTTTTGTAAATTTTGAACCGGTACTCAGAATTGAAATACGAAGACACTATTGAACTCATAGCACCGATATTCTCTTAAGTATAACTTCACATTGACCACAGTGGGTCGAGGGTGGAAGTTAGTTTTTTGGATTTTCATCGGAGAATAAAAAAATAAAAAAAATAACTTTTTAATTATTTTATTTGAAACCACCATTTTGAATGCTTGGTGGTGGGGACCACCTGAACACTCAATTAATGTGGGGGAAAACCTTAGTATTCCCCTAGTTAAAGTGCCAACCTCAATTTACTTAATGATCCAACATAACTTGTTAATTTAATAAACTTAATTTAATAAGATAGATCCTCTTTTTCTAAAGTTAGGGGAAAGAGTTGGCATAGGGAGAATTGGGGGGAGCTTTTTGAGGATCATCTTCTCCAACAAATAACACTCTCTAATGAAGATAATCCTCCGGAATCGGAGAAGGAGGATGATTCTTGAGGCAAGATCGGAAACATATTTTGGGAGCAATGAACGCCGACTTCTCCATCTCATCGACTTCGTCTTCTTCCTCGCACCACCTCCAACAGACAATCGATGTAATGGATTTTATATATGTTTGAATCTGTTTTATTGATTATTCATATCCAAAATTCATGATGATAATGTCCAAAAGAACATAGTCATCGTACCGCACATAAATCATGCTCCTGTTTCTTTTTATTCTTCGCACATTCTTCATGCATTCTCCAACACCTAATATTAATTGGTGCAGGAAACAGAAAGTTTTGGTGAGCGTGATATATGGACGTGAAGCCCTTGAAGCAAGGATCACAAATATGCGATCGTTTAATTTTTCGGGCTTGAAACGAAGCCGCAATGGCTCGTGAAAAGAGGTGGCCAAATATTTATTGTCACTGGAAACACAATATTCTGTTGAGTGCGACCTATGGACACAGATCCCTCAACCCGAGGATAGAAAATATGCGATCATTTTATTTTTGGATTTAGAACGAAGATGCAGTGGGCCGCGTAAGGGGAAATGTGGAGGTGCAATTCCGGTGTGTCTTTGGGGTGTAGTTCCGGGCGAGATAGGTGGTGCGATGGTGGTTCTAGACGTGTGGAGGAAGCCTGCAGTTAGAGTTGCAGGAGAAGTCATGGGCTTTATTGCGTGTTGGAATAGTGTGTGAGAAATGTGGGTAAAGAAGAGTTAATTGGAGAGAGGAATAATTGAAAAAAAATGAATTAAAAATCTAAATAAACTAAAAAGGAAATCCTTGGAATAAGGGGGAGGTGCTACCCTTGTGCTTGGATCCCAATTGAGATGGGTTATAAGGAAGAAAAGAAGAAAAGAATAATAATATAAATAATGTTATTAATATTTTTGGTTGTAAAACCATAATTTGTCTGTAACTTATCCGTGTGACCTCAGTTTCACAAATCGTCAGTGGTAGTACGACCCTGACTTCGAGACGGAAATTATGAGTCCAATATTGGATGTTATTTTCGGGTTTTTGTATTGAGTACCTGAAACACTCAAATAATAATAATATATTATTATTATTAAATCTTCAACCCTCCATAACTCCTGTGTGTGACGTCCGATTGACTTACCGTCTATGGCGACGTGATCCTGTAATTAAGACGGTCAATTTAAGTCTAATGTTGAATATTAAATTCTGGTTCATGGCTTGGGTTCATGAAACACCCAATAATAATAATATTATTATTACGAGATCTTGTATTCGACATATCTCCCTCATACGGTGTCGAAATGACGAATAGTCTACGACACCAGAAACCTTGGATCGAGACGACCCTTTTGGTATACCCTACTTTTATTTTTGATAAAGTTGAGGTACGTCCGGGTTGGATTGACCACGAATCCAACTGGGCCCTTGGGACTAAAAGGCTAATAACTTACAAACTGGGCAGCCAATTGAGGCACAATCTATTGCGTTGAGACCCCTTTTATGTGGCGGTATTTTTCGACAATTCTTCGTGGAACTTCATCGAAGTTGGAGTATCGACCTAAGGCTTGAGGAGCAGACCCTCCAGGAATCAAGCGAGCTTAGTGCGAGAACCCTGTGGTAGGCTGTACGTAAAGAAAGAACATCAACCTGTGTGGGTCAACATTTATCAGATCCTGTGTGGGTCAGCACTCAGTGATCTCATGTGGGTCAGCACAAACTGATCATGTGTGGGTCAGATCCTGTATGGGTCAGCGCTCAACGATCCTATGTGGGTCTGTGCATATCGGTCCAGTGTGGGTGAGATCCTATGTGGGTCAGCACATATCGATCCTATGTGGGTCAGTGGGGGTTAGTTACCTATCAATCTTATGTGGGTCAGAAGCAGTGCTACTAAAAAGAATAAGATGATCTAGCCTTCGACTAATCATCTGTACTTATGTACTTAAGTTATACCTGGTGTGAGCTGAGTCCTTACCTTTGTGGGGATACCTTTTTCACATTCCTCTGTGTGGCGTACCTATGTGGTACTTTCCCTTGTAGTGATACCATGGTGGTATTCTTCTGTGTGGTGTACCTATGTGGTACTTACCTTCGTAGTGATACCTTTGTGTTATTCTTCTGTGTGGTGTACATGTGTGGTAATTTCCTTCGTGGTGATACCTTGGTGGTATTCTTCTTTGTGGCATACATGTTTGGTACATACCTTCGTGGTGATACCTTTGTGGTATTCTTCTATGTGGCGTACCTGTGTGGTACTTTCCTTCATGGTGAAACCTTTGTGGTATTCTTCTATGTGGTGTTACCTTTATGGTACTTACCTTTGTGGTGTTACCTTCATGGTATTCCTTCCTTTGTAGAATAATTGAGCTTTGAGATTCTGAGTTGGACCTTGTGTTTACTCATGAATGAGACTGGTATACTTGATAACTTGGCTATATATATGGGTATGTACCTAAGTAGGGTTTTATGATGTTTACATGCTTTATGGTTTATCATTTGTGGATTTTGAGAGACCTTTGAGGGTCTTGGGGTCCCTACTGAGTATCGTTATACTCACCCCGACATGGGCTACGCCCGCACCTTGTTGTGTTTGGTGCAGACGATAGACAACACATACTGAGAATGAGAGTACCGAGACTGGAGGTAGCTTGGAAGAGAACATTAGATGAGGATTACCGTAGATACAGCCATTTGAGAGTTATACAAACTCTTCAGGTAGTATCCTTGGTGGGTGTTCACAGGATTTGTTTCAGTTTACTTTTACTTTTTAGTTTTCTTGTACTTTCTAGTTGGGCTTGTATTTTGGCCCCATTTTCTTACTGTACACACTCTTTTTACTATGCATTTTACTTGTGTTTGTATCTTTTTGTGTGCTTGGTTGCATGTGTTTATAGGTTATAATGGAAATTCTTTCCCAGTTTTATGTAATACGCCTTTTGGTTCTAGTCGCCAGCCCCTGGCCTATGGAAGGCGAGCTTAGGGTAGTCACGGCACGGGCCTCGGAGGATAGGTCATGAAAAATTGGTATTAGAGGAGTCGGTTCTACCATAGAACATAGGAATATTATCTTTTTAATGGAAATAGTGTTAAGTGTAGTGAGTGTGGTTATCAGTTTAGGGAATCCAGTATTGGTGTGGTGGTCAACGTATCCATACACTAGGACCCTAACTTCTGATTTTTGTCTCAGTGCCCGAAAACACTAATTGCGAGTGTGTTTTGAAATGTTTTATTCTGTTTTCTTTGAGTAATCTCAAAAGGTATAACTTAATAATCTTGGAACACATGTTTCTTATTAGGATTCCACTAGGTAGATATCCAGTTTAGATTCCCAAGAGACTACAAAGTGACAGCCCACCGAGCGACGAGGCTCCGGTGCATGTCCCTCTTACTATGTTGACACCTTTGGGTGGTGTACCAGCAGCACCACCACCCATTGGGATGTAGATACCACCAGCCACACTGGTGGATGGTGCACACCAACTAAGCGTGTTGCATGAGTTCTAGCAGCAGAGGCCTATGAGGCTTTGAGGCAAGAGAATTTCCCACGCAGCTGAGGGCTGGCTGGAGGCGGTTGCTAGAGTTTTCCACCTAGTAGAGACACCAGAAGAGCATATGGTGATATTAGATACTATTCCTTTTTAGTTAGTGAAGATGAGTATGGTACACATGATGATGAGGCTTTGGTATGTGGACCATTACCCAAGATAGTACCTTCGGGTAGTGTGTCAGCTATATCACTACCCGTTGGTTAGCAGTTACAACTGGTGGTACCGGTAAAGGACACATATAGGCTTAGTGCCTTACGCATGATTCAACATCAGATACCCCTCCAGTTCTGAGGTGAGCCCAACTCAAAGGTGTCTGAGGACTGGCTTCAGGAGGTGGCTAAGAGTTCTCTAGAGCTTCTATAGCTTCATCAGGAGGACATGTCGGTAGCTGAGTATTCATCAAGGCGTACTGATCATTCCTGGTAGTCGATGAATACGATACGATCATCGCTTCAAAGCTCAGACCTCTGAGCGAGGTGCCTTTAGGGACATCCGAGCTAGAAATATTCCTCTATGCATTCCTACTTATGTTAGGGTGTAATAGAGAACCTTTGTGGTTGAATATTCTTTGGCTGAGCAGATGCATCCTGTGAATGTTAGTAGTGGGAAAGCAGGAAACCGGTTCTAGTCTTAGAGACTTGGGCATGTAAAAATCTTTCAAGAAGAAGAAGTGTTATGAACATATGAATCTGCTGGGTTGCAGATGTGGAATCAGAGTTAGGGGATCATCATGAGGTGGTGTACATTTCGACATTTTACAACCACCCCCCATTGTGGTCCCCACCAGGCTCAAGGAGCTAGAGGATAGGGGAAGAGAGTAGCTACATGCGGTCAAGGAGTGCGACCCATGGGCTATAGGAAAGATTCGAGGTATGGTCTGTGTCTACTACTAGATGAAGTATAAATAGATATAGGTACCAATCATTCATTCCTTCCAAAAATCTTGTCCGAGACCTATTGTTTTCGGTTAAACCGTTGACTTGACCCTCACATCTGGAGATACCTTTTGGAGGAGACTCGATAATAACACTTACGCCAATGGTGTGATTTGACCCTTGAGGTGAGAATTTTGGTTGGAACCTCTTGGTGGCAGCTTCAAGGCCTTACGATGTTAGTTTGGGTATGAATGTACATCCACAATTCATACTCGGATTGAATGTATTAGGCAAAAAGGTTGTGGATTATCTATAATGATGGGACGAGGTTTTCCTTAGTCAGAGAAAAAGGAATCCCATGAAACATAGGATAAACTCTGGAATAGGAGAGTGCGGCTAATCACTTGTGAGTCAGCTAGCCTCACCCTCGTGATAGCACAAGTTTTCAGTTTTCAGTTTCCAACAGGAGTGGATAGAGTTTCTCCAGGACTCTGACTTTGAGATAGTCTATACTCTTGGGAAGGGGAACATGGTAGCAGACGCACTCAGTAGGAGGTATGGCCTACAACTGCTGAGTGAGGCGATAGATCTGCTATACACTTTATAGATATCCTTTGCAGATCGAGATGAAGCATCTTTTCTTCAGTCACTTACAGTCACTACCCCACTTCTTCAGCGAGTCAGGGAAGCGTATCATGGGGATGCTGACGACGAGGCTCGACATGCTCAAATATCCTCAGGGAAGGCACCTGATTTTTTTATGAACATGGGGAGCATGTCATCTTCTTTAGAGGATGTACCATGTTACCAGTAGTGCTAAAGAAGGATGTGTTGAGGTAGTTATATACGTTCCCTATGGATGTACATCTTGGTGTGGTGAAGATGTACCAGGACCCTCAGCATCAGTACTGGTGGCCAGGGATGAAGAAAGAAGTGACATATTTTGTATCACAATGCCTCAATTGTTAGCAAGTTAAAACTACTCAGAGCCAGAAAAAGTCTTATGCCTACGAGAGGAGAAAGATCATGTCTTCCTACGGGTCTCACCTCGACGAGGTTTGTAGAGATTTGGCCGAGGGGGAAAGTTATCACCGAGATATATCGGTCCTTTTCTGATCCTTCAGAGGTTAGGCAAGGTGGAACACCACTTGGGTATTCCACCATAGTTAGAGAGGGTGCATGATGTCTTCCACGTATCCGAGCTCACTGGATACGTGCACAACCCATCTCACATCATCGACCATGTCGAGCTAGACTTAGACGATGGAGTGTTGTTTACAAAGGTTCAAGTGGAGATTGAGGATGGACAAGAGAGAGTCCTTCATGATCAATCGATACCTTGGGTTCATGTACGTTGGTAGAAAAGGAACCTCCAAGGGAGCACAAGGGAGTGGGAGGCTCAGATTTATGCTCAATACCCTCTTTTGGTTGTTTTTTCCTTTGTTGTGGCTTTTAGGGACGTAAATAAAAAATGTGGGAAGAATTTAATGTTCCATAAATTCTGTATAATTTTTTTTTAATTATATGGAATTATTTTGAGATCCTAAAATGTGACGGCATGCAATTCTGAGGCCCTGAGTGTCCGGAATGATCCGTCGAAGTTTGGTTGAATTTTAATTAGCGCACATAAGTTGTTTTCCTAAAAAAGTGGAATAAATCTTAAACGGTTTCCCAAATCAGAAATTTTAGGGCACCGTTGTGCTCAAGATGGTGGGTTTACCCTAGGCGTGACATAATTTTAGTCGGTGTAGGCTTCTTGTGAGAAAACTCAAAAATGGCATAACCGTAAATAAATTAATTAAATAAATTATTTTATTTTTCAAATGCTTATAACTCTCAAAAGGTAACTCCGATTAAAAATCTGATACCACCTCTGAACTTGTGAGGGTATTATTTCTTTATGTAGATACTAACATTGGATGGCGCGGGCCACCAGTTAAAGTTAGTTTTTGGCCATAAATAAAATAATTTAGTGAAAATTATTTTATTATAAAATTCATAACTCTTAAACGGTAACTTGTATTAGAAATCGGAGAGTACCATTAGGTTTTTTGGGACGTTTTTCAGTTGCGATGATCCTAACCTCGACCGGTACGGGTCGAGGGTGACATTTAATAATTTTACGAACTCTTTTTCGGGTACGTTCAGTAAACGTGCAAGCGACGTTTTGTAACCTTTTAACCGATACTTGGAATTAAAATACGATTAAACAGCAGAACTCAGAATTTTGATATTTTCCTAAGGCGACCTTCACCTTGAGCATAGTGGGTTGAGGGTGGAAGTTAGTTTTTTGGATTTTTGTGGGAGAGGAAAAAATAGAATAAATAACTTTTTATTTATTTTATTTGAAACCACCATTTTGAATGCTTGGTGGTGGGGACCACCCAAACTCCCAATTAGTGTGGGGGAAACCCTTGGTATTCCCCTAGTTAATGTGCCAAACTCAATTTACTTAATGAGACAACTTAACTTGTTAAATTAATAAACTTAATTTAATAAGTTGGCTCCACTTTTTCTGGAGTTTGGGGAAAGCGTTGGCAAAGGGAGAATTGGGGAGAGCTTTTGTAGGATCATATTCTCCAACGAAGAACACTCTCCAACGAAGAGCATCCTCCAGAATCTGAGAATGATGCTTGAGACTGGATCAAAATCATCTTTTGGGAGCAATGAACGCCGACGTCACCATCTCATCGACTTCATCATCTTCCTCAGGCCACCTCCAATGGACAATCGAGGTAGGGGTTTTTATATATGTTTGAATTTATTTTATTGTTTCTTCATTTCCTAAATTCACAACGATAATGGCCAAACGAACATGCCCAATCATCCTAAACATAAACCATTCTATTCTTTCTTTTTATTCTTTGCACGTTCTTTGTGTATTCTTCAATACCTAATATTTATTGGCATTGGAAACACGAAGTTTTTCTATGCGTGATATATAGACTTGAAGCCCTCAACACAAGGATCACAGATATTAAATCATCTAATTTTTAGGGCTTCGAAAGAAGTCAGAATGGATCGCGGAAGGAGGTAGCAAAATATTTATTGGCGCTGGAAACATATTATTCTGTTGAGCATGACATATGGACACAAAGCCTTCAATCCGAGGATCAGGAATATGCGATCATTTTATTTTTCGGGTTTATAATGAAGATGCACTGGACCATTGAATGGGAAATTTGGAGGTGGAATTCCGATGTGTCTTTGGGGCATAGCTCTAGGTGAGATAGGCGGTACGATAGCGATTCTAGACGTGTGGAGGAATCCTGTGGTTAGAGTTGTAGGAGAAGCCTTCGGCTTGATTGCTTGTTGGATGAGTGTGTGATAATTATGTGGAAAGAAGAGTTAATTGGAGAGAGGAATAGTTAAAAATAAATGAATTAAAAATATAAATAAATTAAAAAGGAAATCATTGGAATAAGGGGGAGGCACTACCCTTGTGCTTGAATCCTAATTGAGATGGGTTATAAGGGAAAAAAGAATAAAATAATAATAATATAAAAAATGTTATTATTAGTTTTTGTTGTAAAACCATAATTTGTCTGTAACATATCCGCACGACCTCAGTTTCAGGAACCATCCGCAGTAGTACGACCCTGAATTTGAGATGGAAATTATGAGTCCAATATTGGATTTTTTTGGGTTTTTTGATTGGGTACCAGAAATGCTCAAATAATAATAATAATATATTATTATTAGTAAATCTTCGACCCTCCATAACTCTCGTGTGTGACGTCCAATTGACTTACCGTCTTTGGTGATGTGATCCTATCATTAAGAAGGTTTATTTAAGTCTAATTTTGAATGTAAAATTCTGGTTCATGGCTTGGGTTCATGAAACACCCAATATTATTATTATTGTTATTGCGAGATCTTGTATTCGACATATCTCCCCGATACGGTGTCGAAATGAAGAACCGTCTGTGGCACCAGAAACCTTGGATCGAGACATTCCTTTTGGTATAACCCACTTGGGTTTTAGATAAATTTGGAGTACGTCCGGGTTGGATTTACCGCGAATCCAACTGGGACCTTTGGACAAAAAGGCTAATAACTTACAGACTGGGATTCCGATTGAGACACAGTCTATTGTGTTGAGACCCCTTTTATGGGGTGGTCCTTTTGGATACTTCTTCGTGGGACTTCATGGAAGTTGGATTATCGACATGTGACTTGAGGAGTGAACCCTCCCAGAATCAAGATAGCTTAGTCTGGGAACCCATTGGCAGGCTGTACATGAAGAAAGAACATCGACCCTGTGTCGATCATCATTTATCAGATCCTGTGTGGGTCAACGCTCAGTGATCCTATATGGGTCAGCGCATACCGATCATGTGTGGGCTAGATCCTGTGTGGGTCAAATTTCAGCGATCATGTGTGGGTCAGTGCATATCGATCCTGTGTGGGTCAGATCCAGTGTGGGTCATCACTCAACGATCCTGTGTGGGTCAGTGCATATCAATCCTGTGGGGGTCAAATCCTGTGTGGGTCAATAGGGGTTAGTTACCTATCAATCTTGTGTGTGTCAAAAGCGGTGCTACTTAATATAATAGGATGATCTAGCCTTCGACTAATCATATTTACTTTTGTATTTAAGTTATACCTGGTGTGATATGATTCTTTACCTTCATGGTGATACCTTTTTGGTATTCTTCTATGTGGCGTACCTGTGCGGTACTTTCCTTCGCGGTGATACCTTGGTGGTATTATTCTGTGTGGCGTACCTGTTCAGTGCTTACTTTCTTGGTGATACCTTTTTGGTACTCTTATATGTGGCATACCTATGTGGTACATTACTTCATGGTGATACCTTTGTGGTATTCTTCTATGTGGCGTAATTGTGTGGTACTTACCTTCATGGTGATACCTTTGTGGTATTATTCTGTGTGACCTACTTGTGTGGTACTTTCCTTTGTGGTGAAACATTTTTGGTATTCTTCATTGTGGTGTTACCTTTGTGGTACTCACCTATTTGGTGTTACCTTTGTGGTATTTTTTCCTTTGTGGAATAGTTGAGCATTGAGATTTTGAGTTGGACCTTGTGTTTCCTCATGAATGAGACAGGTAAAATTAATAACTTGGCTATATGTATGGGAATATACCTAAGTAGGGTTATCAAATGTTTACATACGTTTTGGTTTATCCTCTGTGGATTTCATGATACCTTTTAGGGTCTTGGGGTCCCTATTGAGTATCGTTATACTCACCCCTACACGGGCTATGCCCGCACCTTGTTGTGTTTGGTGCAGACGACAGAAAGTGCTGAATGAGGATTAGAGTACTAGGAATGAAGGTAGCTCGGAAGTGGACATTAGACGAGGAATACCATAGAGACATACATTTGATAGTTGTACCAACCCTTCAGGTGATATCCTTAGTAGGTGTTCACAGGAGCTATTTCAGTTTACTTGTACTTTTTAGTTTTCTTGTACTTTCTAGTTGGGCTTGTATTATTGCCCCATTTTCTTACTGTACACACTCTTTTTACTATGCAGTTTACTTGTGTTTGTATCAAACTGTGTGCTTGGTTGTGTGTGTTTACAGGTTATAAAGGCAATTATTTCCCGGTTTTATGGAATATGCCTTTCGGTGCTAGTCTCCAGCCCCTAGCCTATGGAAGGCGGGCTTGGGGTAGTCACGACACGGGCCCCGGGGGACAGGTCATGACAAATTGGTATCAGAGGAGTCAGTTATACCGTAGAACATATGAATATTATCTTTTTAATGGAAATAGTGTTAAGTGTAGTGAGTGTGGTTATCAGTTTAGGGAATCTAGTGTTGGTACCACAGTCGACGTATCCATACCCCAGGACCCTGACATCTAATTTATGACTTAGTGAACGAAAACACTGACTGTGAGTGTGTTTTGAAACGTTTTCTTGTGTTTTCTTTGATTCATATCACCTGGTATAGCTTAATAACTGTGGATCACCTATTTTTTAGCAGGATGTTTCTACGTAGATACCATATTAATATTTCAAAGAGAGTACACGATGACGGCCCACCGATCGACGAGGCTCCAGTGTAAGGCCCTCTTACTACGTTGGCACCTTCAGGTGGTGTACCAGCAGCACCACCACCCATTGGGAAGAAGATACCACCAGCCACACTAGCGGATGGTTCATGCTGACTGAGCGCATTGTACGAGTTCCAGTAGCAGAGGCCCATGAGGTATTGAGGCAAGACAGTTTTCCGCGTAGCTGAGGGATGGATGGAGGCGGTTTCTAGAGTTTTCTACCTTGTTGAGACACTAGAAGAGAATATGGTGATATTTTCTACTAGTCTTTTTTAGTGAGTGACCATGAGGATGGTCTGCATGGTGATGAGGCTTCAGAACATGGACCATTACCTGAGATAGTACCTTCAGGTAGTGTGTCAGCTATGTCACTACCCGTTGGTCAGAAGTTACAACCGGTGGTACCGGTAAATGAACCATATAGGCTTAGTTAATTACACGTGATTCAGCATCATATACCCCTCAGGTTCTGAGGTGATCTCGACTCATAGGTGACTGAGGACTGGCTTGAGGTGGTGGCTAAGAGTTCTTTAGAACTTCTATAGCTTTAGTAAGAGGACATTTCCGTAGCTGAGTATTCATCGAGGATTACCGATCAATCTTGGTACTCGATGAATACGATACGATCAGTGTTTCAGAGCTTGGATCTCTGAGAGAGGTATCTTTAGGGACATCCAAGATAGCACTATTCCTTTATGCATTCCTACTTTTGTTAGGGTACTAGAGATAAACTTTGTGGTTGAATATTATTTGGCTGAGAAGATGCATCCAGTGAATGTTAGTAGTGGGAAATCAGGAAACTGGCGCCGTTATTAGACTCTAGGGCGTGTAAAAAAATTTCAAGAAGAAGAAGTTTTAGGGACAGATAAATCTGCAGGGCTGCAGATGTGGAAGCCGAGGTAGGGGATCAACATGAGGTGGTGTACATTTAGAAATGTTACAACCACCCCCCATAGTGGTCCCCACCAGGCTCAGGGATCTAGAGGACAGGGGAAGAGAGTAGCTGTATGCGGTCAAGGAGTGTGACCCAAGGGCTCTAGGAGTGATTTGAGGTACAGTCTGTGTCTACTACAAGTTTTCATATCAATAGATATAGGTACAAATCATTCCTTCCTTCCAATAATATTGTCCAAGAGCTAGAGTTTACGGTTAAACCGTTGACTTGAACCTCACACCTGGAGATAACTTTGGGAGGAGACTCGATAATTACACTTATGCCGACGGTGTGATCTGACCCTTGAGGTGAGAGTTTTGGTTGAAACCTCTTGGTGGCAGCGTTGAGTCCTTAAGACGTTAGTTTGGGTATGACTAGACATCCACAATTCATACTCAGATTGATTGTATTAGGAAAAAAGGTTGTGGTTTATCTAAACATTGGGATGAGGTTTTCCTTAGTCAGCGAAAAAGGAAACGCATGCAACACTGGATAAAATTCTGCATAGGAGGGTGTGGCTGATCACTCATGAGTCGGTCAGCCTCACCCTCGTGGAATCATAAGTTTTTAGTTTTCAATTTCCAACAAGAGTGGATAGAGTTCCTCCAGGACTATGACTTTGAGATAGTCTATACTCCTGGGAAGGGGAACATGGTAGCAGATGTACTCAGTAAGAGGTATAGCCTGCAGATTCTGAGTGAGGCGACAAAGTAGCTAGCTTCTTTGTAGATACCCTTTGTGGATTGAGATGAAACAGATTTTCTTCAGTCACTTACAGTCACACCCCCACTTCTTCAGCAAGTCAGGGAGGCGCAGCGTGGGGACGCTGACGGTGAGGCTCGACGTGCTCAGATTTCCTTAGGGTAGGCACATGATGGATTTTATGAAGGTGGGGAGCACGTCGTCCTCTTCAGAGGATATACCATGGTACCAGTAGCACAATAGAAGAAGGTGTTGAGGGAGTTCTATATGTCCACTTTGGCGGTACATCCTGGTGTGGTGAAGACATACCAGGACCATCAGCGTTAGTACGGGTGGCCAGGGATGAAGAAATTAGTGACATATTATGAATCACAATGCCTCACTTGTTATCAAGTGAAAACTGCTCAGAGCTAGAAGAATTCTTATGCCGACAGGAGGAGGGAGATCTTGTCTTCCTACATGTCTCACCTCGATGAGGTTTGTGGAGATTTGGACGAGGGGGAAAGTTATCACTAAGATATATTAGTCCTTTTCTGATCCTTCATAGGGTAGGCGAGGTGGCATACCGCTTGGCTCTTCCACCACAGTTAGAGAGGGTTCATGATGTCTTCCATGTATCCTAGATCAGGGGATACATGCATGACCCATCTCACATCATCGACCATGTCAAACTGGGCTTAGAATATGGGGCGTCGTTTACGGAGGTTATAGTGGATATTGAGGATCAAAAAGAGAGATTCATTCATGGGAGATCAATACCATTGATGCATGTACGTTGTCAGCACAGGAACCTCCGAGAGAGCACATGGGAGCGGGAGGCTCAAATTCATGCTCAGTACCCTCTTTTGGTTGTTTTTCCTTTATTGTGGATTTCAGGGATGTAAATCCCTAAGGTGGAGAGAATGTAATGTTCCTGAAATTCCGTATATATTTTTTAATTATATGGAATTATTTTGAGATAGTGAAATTTGACGGCATGCGATTCCGAGGTTCGGAGTGCCTAGAATGATCCGTCAAAGTTTGGTTGAGTTTTAATTAGCGCACGTAAGAAGATTTCCTGAAAAAGTATAATAACTCTTAAATGGTTTCCCAAATCAAAAATATTAGGGAACCATTACACTCATGATGGTGGGTTAACCCTAGGTGTGGCTTAAGTTTAGTCGGCACAGACTTTCTGTGAGAAAACCCAAATATGGCATAACCGTAAATAAATAAATTAAATAAATTATTTTATTTTTCAAATTCTTATAACTCACAAAAGGTAACTCAGATTGAAAATATGATACCACTTCTGAACTTTTTAGGGTATTCTTTATTTAGGAAGATACAAACATTGGTTGGCGCAGGCCACCCGTGAATGTTTGTTTTTGGCTGTAAATAAAATAATTAAGTGAAAATTATTTTATTGTAAAATCCATAACTTTTAAATGGTAACTTGGATTGAAAATCGAAGAGCACCATTAGGTTTTTTGGGGCATGTTTCACTTGGTTATAGCCTAACCTTGACATGCACAAGTCGAGGGTGATAGTTAATAATTTTATGATGTTTTTTTCAGGTACGTTCAGTAAACGCAAGATGGGAATTTTGTAACTTTTTAACTGGTACTCGTAATTGAAATATGAGGACACTGTAGAAATCATAGTGCCAATATTTTCTTAAGTATACCTTCACCTTGACCGTAGTGGGTTGAGGGTGGAGATTATTTTTTTTGGATTTTCATGGGAGAAGAAAAAAATAAAATAAATAAATTTTTATTTTATTTTATTTGAAACCACCATTTTGAATGCTTGGTGGTGGGGACCACCCAAAATCCCAATTAATGTGGGGGAAACCCTTGGTATTCCCCTAGTTAATGTTCCATCCTCAATTTACTTAATGAGACAACTTAACTTATTAAATTAATAAAGTTAATTTAATAAGTTGGCTCCTCTTTTTTTGGAGTTTGGGGAAAGAATTGGAAAAGGGAGAATTGTGGAGGGCTTTTGGAGGATCATCTTCTCTAATGAAGAGCACTCTCCAATGAAGAGAATCCTCTGGAATCCAAGAACGAGGACAATGCTTGAGCCCAGATCGCAAACATTTTGTGGGATCCATGAACTCCGACATCACCATCTCATCGACTTCATCTTCTTCCTCGTGCCACCTCCAACGGACAAACGAGGTAGGGGTTTTTATATATGTTTTAATTTGATTTATTGATTCTTCCTATCCTAAATTCACGATGACAATGGACAAACGAACATGGCTGTCATCCCACAAACAAAACATGCTCCTATTTCTTTTTATTCTTCACGTGTTCTTCGTGCATTCTTCAACGCCTAATATTTATTGGTGCTAGAAACATGGTGTTTTGCTGAGTGCGATATATAGACATGAAGCCCTCGACACAAGGATCACAAATATGGGATCATTTAATTGTTCGGGCTTGGAATGAAGCCACAATGGCTCACAGAAGGAGGCATCAAAATATTTATTGGTGCTGGAAAAGCATTATTCTGTTGAGCGCGACATATGGACGCGGATCCCTCGATCCGAGGATCGTGAATATGCGATCATTTTATTTTTTAGGTTTAGAACGAAGATGCAGTGGGCCGTGGAAGGGGAAATATGGAGGTAGAATTCCTACATGTCTTTGGAGCATAGCTCTGGGCGAGATAGGTGGTGCGACTGCAGTTTTAGATGTGTGGAGGAAGCCTGCAGTTAGAGTTCCAGGATAAGTCATGGGCTTGTTTTCTTGCTGGAACAGTGTGTGAGAATTATGGGTAAAGAAGAGTTAATTGGAGAGAGGAATAGTTGAAAAGAAATGAATTAAAAATCTAAAGAAATTAAAAATGAAATTTTTGGAATAAGGGGGAGGCGCTACCCTTGTGCATGAATCACAATTGAGATTAGTTATAAGGAAAAAATAATAAAATAATAAAAATATAAATAATGTTATTATTATTTTTGGTTGTAAAACCCTAATTAATTTGGAACATATCCATACGACCTCGGTTTCATGAATTGCCAGCAGTAGTATGACCCTGACTTTGAGATGGAAATTATGAATCCAATATTGGATGCTTTTTTCCGGTTTTTGGATCGGGTACCTGAAATGCTCAAATAATAATATTATATTATTATTATTAAATTTTCAACCCTCCATAACTTCTGCGTGTTACATCCAATTAACTTACCATCTCTGGAGACGTGATCCTGTCATTAAGACATTTGATTTAAGTCTAATGTTGAATATGAAATTCTGGTTCCTGGCTCGGGTTCACGAAACACCAAATATTATTATTATTATTATTGCGAGATCTTTTATTGGACATATCTCCATCATAGGGTGTCAAAATGACAAACCATCTACGGCACCGGAAACCTTGGATCATGATTTTCTTTTTGGTATACACCACTTGGGTTTTTGATAAATTTGGGGTACGTCCTGTTTGGATCGAACACGAATCCAACCAGGCCCTTAGGACTAAAAGGATAATAACTTATAGACCAGGCGTCCGATTAAGGCACTGTTTGTTGCATTGAGACCTCTTTTATGTGGCGGTTTTTTGGGATACATCATTGTGGGACTTCATGGTAGTTGGATTATTGACCTATGGCTTGAGGAGAAGATCCTCTTGGAATCAAGAGAGCTTATTGTGGGATCCCTATGGGAGGCTGTACGTGAAGAAAGAACATCAATCCTGTGTGGGTTAACATCAATCAGATCCTGTGTGGGTCAGCGCTCAATGATCCTATGTGGGTCAGTGCATTCCGGTACGATGTGGGTCAGCGCTTAGGGATCCTATGTGGGTCAGAGCGTATCGATTATGTGTGGGTCAAATCGTGTGCGCTCAGTGATCCTGTATGGGTCAGCGCATATCGATCCTGTGTGGGTAAGATCCTATGTGGGTCAGTGGGGTTAGTTTCCTATATATCTTATGTAGGTCAAAAGTAGTGCTACATAATAGAATAAGATGATCTAGCCTTCGACTAATCATATGTACTTCTATACTTAAGTTATACCTGGTGTGAGTTGAGTCCTTACCTTTGTGGTGATACCTTTTTGGTATTCTTCGGTGTGGCATACATGTGTGGTAATTTACATCATGGTGATACCTTGGTGATATTATTCTATGTGGCGTACTTGTTTAGTACTTAACATCATGGTGATACCTTTGTGGTATTCTTCTGTGTGGCATACCTGTGTGGTACTTTCCTTCATGATGATACCTTGGTGGTATTCTTCTATGTGGCGTACCTGTGTGGTACTAACCTTCATGGTGATACCTTTGTGGTATTCTTCTATGTGGCATACCTGTGTGGTACTTTCCTTCATGTTGAAAACTTTATGGTATTTTTCTTTGTGGTGTTACCTTTTTGGTACTCACTTTTGTGGTGTTACCTTCGTGGTATTCCTTCCTTTGTGGAATAGTTGAGCTTTGGGCTTTTCTGTTGGACATTGTGTTTCCTCATGAATGAGATAGTTATACTTAATAACTTGACTATATGTATGGGAATATACCTAAGTAGGGTTGTCATATGTTTACATGATTTTTGGTTTATCCTTTGTGAATTTTGTGAGGCCTTTGAGGGTCTCAGGGTCCCTATTGAGTATCGTTATACTCACCCCAACACGGGCTACGCCCGCACCTTGTTGTGTTTGGTGAAGACGACGAACAACGCTGACTGAGGACGAGAGTACCCGGACTGAAGGTAGCTTGGAAGTGTATATTAGATGAGTCATACCACAGAGACGGTCGTTCGATAGTTGTACCTACCCTCCAGGTAGGATCCTTGGCGGGTGTTCACCGAAGTTGTTTTAGTTTACCTGTACTTTTTAGTTTTCTTGTACTTTCCTATTGGGCTTGTATTTTGGCCTCGTTTTCTTACTGTACACACTCTTTTTATTATATAGTTTTCTTGTGTTTTTATCTTGATGTGTGATTGGTTTCATGTGTTTATAGGTTATAAAGGCAATGCCTTCCCTGTTTGAGGGAATACGCCTTTCGGTGCTTGTCGCCAGCCCCTGGCCTATGGAAGGCGGGCTTGGGGTAGTCACGGCACGGGCCCCGGGGGATGGGTCTTGACAAGAATTCCCATAATAGTTTATAAAATACAACTATATACCATCCCAATATATTTTTCTATATCACAAACTCTATGGTATATAATTGGTAAAATTCATGATTGTTGCGATGTAATTTCTCTCTAAGTTGTGGCAGAACCTGAATTTTGATTTCCCAGTCCCATAAAAACTCAAAATAAATTGATATCACTCCACACATTCATTCCAATGGAAAATTTTCTATTTGAATAGTAGTTTTACTCTCTCATAAACAACAGATTCTAGAAAATCCTAGAATATTCTTTCCATCTCAATAATAATAGTTGAAATGAATTTGGAGGAAAACATTGTATATCCATGTTTCAAACACGCATTAACACATGTTTGTGGAGAAAAAACTTTCAAAATCCTTTAGTTGTTAAAAATATTATTTAATTATCCTTGATCAAAAATTGGATAATATTTTTTATAATTTTCATGTTGAATAATGTGCTTATCAAACATTTTTTTTAAAATAACTATAATTTCATTCAATTTTATAATCGTTAGAGTACAATTTTAATCATTTATTTACATTAAAATCCACTACCAATGTATAGAACATAATCATGATATAATTGGGTGTCACTAAGTAATACTAGGAATTTTATAGTTGGGATGATGGCAACCCAATTGAATTATGAATGACATCACATTGCATCATAAGACTACGACTTTAATGGAGCTAGATGATTCATCCCACAATGTGACCTTTGATTTTCTAATTCTAACTATTCTTCCTCATCATATTATTCTTTAGCATCCTTATCTTCTATCCCATCACCATGATATTAATTATCCACATAATAATCATCTATAATATCTTCAACATGTGGAGGAATTACTATAATATATGAAATTCATCTTATAGGAGGAATAATTTGTGGACCAGACATTATAATATAAGGCTATGAAAGGCAAAAATAAAAAATTCATTATGGTTTCATCCATGAAAAGTGTTATTATTTTACTCATAAAAATATAAATCAATGTATAACACCATAATTTCATTTTAATATTATTTTATGATCATTTACACCACTTTTTTCAAGTATTGATCATTGATAATGGGATACAAAACATACCACAACCAATATTTACACTGAAGATGTCTATAACTATTTAATCATATGACTAGGTTATCTATTAGATCTAAATAATTATAAAATTTCTCCTTAATATCATCAAATGTTGTACAATATTTGAAATTAACAACACAAATATACTCTCTACTATAAATAACTCCATGGAATATATTGACAACATCTCTATTTTAAGGAATATATATAGATATATTGATTTTTTTATAATATATTTTAATCGTACTAACATTATTATAATTTAAAAATATAAATACATATTACATTGAAATATTTTCTTATGAACTCACAACATTTATTTCAACTAATAAAACATGAACATAGAGAAAAAATTTAAAATTAGCATAAAATTCATGACATTAAGAATATTTTTATAATAATAATAAATAAAATACTAAATTGCCTCAACAAATTAAGTTCCCCCCGCTGTAGGCTAGGTTGCTAGGGGTGGGGTGGGGTTTGCATTGTAGTTGTGGGGTTAAGCACATAGACCAGCAAATTTACCTTCTATTTATTTATAGATTGCAAGAGCTTCTATTAGTATTCATAACTAAATATATTAAATTACATCAACAAAGATAACTAAAATAATACATAACAATAATTTAAACTATAAACTCACTAAAATAATTAAAAAATATTATCATTTTACATATTTTCCCTCTATATTATTATAATTAATCACTCATCATAATATATATTTTACTAAATTTTAACATTAAATTAAATGAGTAATAAATTTTATACATCCACAATCATAAAACATCAAGTAAAGGGAATGTTTATAAAAATATTAATGAGAATTAAAAAATTCATTTATATAAATTATTATGACCAAAAAAATCATACTAAATGAATAATAAAAATTATACATAAATAACTATAAAAACATTTATTAAATCTAATTTTTATAAAAATATTAAGGGGTTATAAAATAATTAGAGTCTTGTAAATTATTAAAAAATTAAGGATATTTAAAAATTAATTAAAAAAATAACATTAATTAAAATTATAAATTATCATAATTTTAATTGAAATGAAAAATATTAAAATAAATAAACATGCATGTCATTAAAAATTTAACTACTATTTAACATGACACATAATAAATATGAAAAATTGAAACTTAGATATATGATGATGATAATAAATAAATATCAAAAGAAATAATATAAAATACCTTTTACATAGAAAATTAATAGTAATTCCTTCAAGTTAAGAAAGAGTTAATTTCATTGAGAGATGGAGCTAAAAGAGATAATTATGATGGGGTGGCATTTATAACCAATTAAAGAAAAGTCAGGAGTCCTTGAGTCCATTAAAATCTTGAGTTCGTCATATAATTCTACTTTGAGGAAAAAAGAATGAGATAATCTTAATAATTTTACCTTTATCTAAAAGCATGATAGAGTATTATAATTTTGGAACTCAATTAAATAAATAAAAAAATATAAACACATTTATGTATATTTATTAAAATCCCATTTTAAAATTTGATCTTACAAACAAGGGTTGATTTTATTGATGAATGTTTATTTTTAAACAATATTTCAGTTTACAAAATAATAATTATTGGAAAACCTATTTCATAATGACATTTATTTTTTTAATTTAAATATTATATTATATTATAAAAAAAATTATGATGTTTAATAATCTGTAACTCTATAAATAGACATCTAAGGATGAATTTGAATCCCTAGAGGTCTCCAATAGTTAACTCCAACATGGATGCTCTAAATTTTCATCCTGATGTTTACTTATGATGATGTGTTCATCCATATCTCATAAAAAACTTTTGAGCAAATTTAGTCAGTCTTTGTTGATAAAGGTTCTTAGGCTTGAAAAGCTACAATCCCATCTTGTTTTAAATTCCCCATACTCTTATGTCTAGATAGACATTAAATTCTATCATTTATAATTCCAAATTGGGACCATTTGGGGATATATCCATACCAACAACCCCCAATGACTCTGATGATGACATGACCTCTCTTATAATAATTTTATCATTTAATCCTTTTAATATTTCATCAATTCATTTAACTCTTATATCATTCACACATTCATTATACCATGTTTCTTTCTGTTCCTTTTGTTTGAGAAAAATTTCACTTCTATATAAGGACTATTGATATGATTATAGAATAATGGTTTGGATTATTCTAAATTTTACCCATGTATTTGATACATTAATAACCAATTATTTAATTAAAAAATATCTTTTTATATTATTTATGTAGTATGTTTTATTTGACCAGTTATCACTATATTGTACTTATGTTTTATTAATATGAGTTATGGATTTCATAATTTTTCTTATGATGTTACAATCTAATTTTATTATAATTAAAAGTGTTTAATGCACTGTATTAATTTTTTAATTAGTTATAGGAGTATAAGTTTTAATTTTATCCAATTTCACCAAATTCTTGATTTCATAATATTAAAATGTGACATGATTCACTTTGTTTCTTATAGAATTATCATAAAATTTATGCCTACCAATTTGAGTAATTATCTCACTCTTCCAAGTTACATGATACAATTCCAAAAAAATTCAATGCTATAAATAAATATAGAATAGTTTCTGATATGCTGTGAATAAATTTCATTAAAATTAAAATAAATGAAACCAATATTGTATATAAAAGCGAACATCATTGGTCCATAGGCTTCAAAGTTTCTTAGTAAGTATGTGCATTGAATGTTTTAGTTGATTTTTGGTGAGATAAAACAAATAAATAATCTAACTATTGTATAAATTGAAATTAAATAAGACTAAATATTACCATATAAATAAATATAACACAAATAAAATTTATTTTTTTGGATTTTATTGGTAATTATTCTTAGAGAATTTAGAAATAAATATAATATAACTTTATATATGTATAATATCTCATTCATGATAAATTTAATGAATATTTTCTACCAAAACTATACAAATGAAATTTTTATGGTAAGAAATAAATTAAATAAATAAAATAAATTTCAAATTTTGTTCAAAAAATATAAAGTAGATTTTAAATTTTATTTTATTTCAATAATAAGATTACAATATATCAATGGTTGATCCTCTTCTGATACCCTGGTTTGTTTATAAATATAATGTTCCCCTCTTTTACTCATTTTTTAAAACTATTCCTTTTGAAATATTATTATTAATATATAGAGGAATATTATCTTAGTGTGTGATTTTATAATTTTTTTAAATAATATTTAACCAAATTGAAATAAATGATAATAAATATAAAAAAAACCAAGTATCCTACCCCTAAATAAATAATTCAACATGTTCTTTTTATAAATGGGTTTAATAAAAATATTTCCTCCAATATAGATTTCTAATGATGTTTGATCCTTGTAGCCAACCCATTTAAGATATTTAAGTCTTTTTTTTGTTTTTTTAATTAAAAACAACAAACCAAAAAAACATTTTGAGCTTATTCTATTTATTTAAAATTTAAAATTTATTTTTTCCCACCACTATTTGTTAGGAATATGGGAGAGTGGTTTCATATGATTTTATTATAATCAAATATATTTTATTTAAATATTATTGTGAGTACCCAGATATTTATAAATAAAATTACATTTCTGAAAAAATTAAATTCTCCATTATGTAATGTTGTTATAAAAGCATCTTGTACTTATTTGGTTATTTTGGAATATTACATCTTGTCAGATTTAAAATTCCATTCATAATCCAAACCATTGATAATATATCCATTTTACAATGATTATATGATTAGTATATACATATATATTGGGGTATGATAAAGTAGAATTGGAACATAAAAGGAAGTGATGGTCTCAATTAGTTGGATTATACCCTATGAATCCAATTTATCAGAGATTCTAAGGGATATAACATCACTGGTCTCTTCCCTTGATCAATCCCAATAAAAGACTTTACAAATAAATCATGAACATAATTTTTGATGGGGTAACTTCAAGCTCATTGAGATCATGAACCAAATCGTGTTCATCGAACCACCCTATAAAAATATCAAGATCACATGCCTTACCCTTAGGGGGGTTGCTGGTGTAATGAAGGGATATGTTTCAAGACCCTAATAGTATGAATTTGTAATTTTTTTATAAAATAAATATTATATTTATCGTTTATTATTATTATGTCTTTTGTAATCATTATTTAATGAATTTGATAAAAATTATATTCTTATATGGTGAAAAAATTGTATATTTGGGAAATGTATAGTTTCTATAATGGAACACTTTTTTAATGATTTCAATACTTTGGGAAATAAATTTTATTTTGATAAAATATTATTATTAAATTATTTTTATTTTGTTTAAATGATAATATAATTCTAAAATGTCAAAAATAAGAATTATTAGTGTCCAAAAATATTATTTTAAAGAAACAATTATTGATCAATAAATAAGAATTTAAGATTATAAAGTGTGAATTATAATACAAATAAATAGTTTCTTTGTTAAAATAAATATTATTTTTTTAAATGATCATTTTAAAATTATGAAATAGATATTTTTTCATAAGTTTATGTGAAATTCGAATTTTTTCATCAAAATTAAATACGGGTTAAATATATGATGTGTATTATGACATCATAATGATCCAAATGTAATGTAATATAATCTAAAGGGTATCAAAAAATTATATATTTTCCCTTTTAAATATTTTTTCAGGTTATTTTATTAGTTTTATAAACCCTTTCTAAATCCTCCAAAACATATATTATATATTAAGGTTTTAAAAACAATTATTTACAAAAATGACACACTTCCACATCACCAAGGATAATATTGGAATGAAATCATTTATTAAACCTGAAAAATAATTAAAACTAATTCACATTGTTATAAACCATATATGAAGACCATATTATGGTTTGTTATTTTGAATAATTTATTGTATAGAGTCCAAAAGCTATGTTTTGGAATAACTACCCTCTCTTATCCTATATAAACCAATCCAATATCCCTTTCCTATTCACAAAAACCCATTTAATGATAGAAATATTATAACCTTCTCTCTCAATATCTTAAGAATCTCCTACCAAGCTATTGGAAACACCATCTCAAGGTATGTGATCCTCTCTTTCTTTTCTTTATTGAATAACCTTATCTATGTTTTTTCATTTAAACGCCAAATATATCATATTGGATTATATATTTAAATATCCCTATATTAACTTTTATGATTTTAAAGTTATCATATATCCCTTTTACTCTCATTAATCCCTCCCATGAATCTTTTATTACCCTCTTTATGATCCGAAAATTATACATTATTTCCCACACCAACTTTTGTTTTCTGAATACTCATCTACATTTCCACTCAAAGGTATTCAACTATATGTAAATATCATCCATTTATTTTCCACATTTATTTATTTATCTCACACAACATAATCATTAAATTAAATTTGATTAAATATGATTATATATTAAATGATATATATAGAACACTTATGCATATACATGATATGAATGTGATGGGTGGGATGGAAATATATAACCCTCCAATGCATGGGGTAATGTTTTAATCTAATGAGATTAAATGTATTTTGAAAAAAAAATATCCAAATCACTCTATGTTATGTTTTATTTTTTTATCCTTGACTTGTGTTTATGGTGACATGTTTTAATTGTTTTCCACATTCTGATGTTTCCTTTAAGTCATCATCATATATCATACCACACTGTTCATGTCTATGAATCACACACATTTTATAACCCATTGAAATGACTATTTAAAAACATGTAATACATTCATCAATGATTTATTAATTTCCATACTAGTTTATATATATATTTTTATCTCTTTCATATGTATGTCCACATGTATTTATTTGTATATTTAGAAGAAAATAATTTAGAGCATGCTATGGAAGTTTAAAAAATGTTGTTATTTACATGTATCATATTGATGAGATATGTACCTAATTTCCAAAAGATAGTAAGATTTATTAGAATTTGGGATTATTTTATGTGTATATTTATTTAATATATCATCAAATAAAGTGTATTAAAAACGATTTTTCATAGTTGGTGTTAGATAAATGTCTAGTTATTTTTGGGATTATGATTATAAACTGTAGAGAAAATATTTGGTATAATAATAAACATAAAAATATAGTTAAATATTAGAAAAATATATAGTAAGTTGTTTCTAATAAAATATATCCATTTCTAGATAGAAAAAGATGATGTGGATCTAGAATGGATTTACAAAATGGTAACATACCTGAAAATGGAATATTAAGATATAATCAATCATGAAACTCTAAAAAACAATATGACTTTGTTTACACCTTTTTTGACATTCCTAAGGGATATGATTTGGTAAATTCACAAGAAAATTATTATCCATTATTAAGGGAACAAAAATCCCCACAATATTACTATATTAAGTAATAAATCATGGAAAACATAGTTTGAAGAATAGAAAATTCATAAGTTATGGAATATATGAAATGTGTGATTTATCTCTTTAATGTTCATGGTTTACAATTTTTGTTTTTAATAGGTTAAAAATACCCATCCCTAATTTTTCCAATATTTTATTCGATGGTTTTTAATAAGAGGAACCAAGTCAATAACCAATGTTACGGAAAATGTGATGAATTCAAAAATGATATTCATAATTAGATGAGACAAAGAATCAATAGCATCATTCCAGTACAATCTCAATATAATCATGTTTTTAATTGAAATGGAAACTATAGGGAATTACCAAATCCCCTTAATAAAGATAAATTTTCAATTGAAATCATTACAGGATAATGTCCTCTTACTTTTAGTGGTTATTTGGATCCATTAATTGTAGAGCAATGGATATAATCCATTGAAAAGATACTCTTTATTGTTTAATGTTATGAGCAAGAAATTTCCATTCTAGATGTTTATCATAAAATGAAAAAATAAGATCAATGGTGGAAATTGGTCAGAAATAAAAAGCATGAGGAAGATACCAATGTGATGTTTTTGAAGGAATTATAGAAAAGTTATTTTTAAAATTATTTTCCTTACACATTAAAACTTAAAATGGAGAGGGGTTTTCTTAACATTAATCAAACAGATAATAAATCTATCAGACCGTATGAGGAAAACCTCCTAACACTTGCATGATATTACCTAAGATTTATCATTACCCATAAATATAAATTTGAATTCATCTTTGGTGTGTTGAATCTGAGTAAATGAAAATCCATGGAAATTCAGGACATTGATAGGTATGAGTAAATTTCCTAATGTTCCCTCATAGTTTAAATGTAGATCATTGGACCTATAGAGTATCTTGGGGATAAGATGTATAATGTGAATTTAACTCTAGTGGTTTGATGCAGAAATACAATTGTAGAAAAAATATTTATCATTCCATTTATCAAATGTGTGGGAATAATCACCATTGAAATTTCCTAGAGGTGAATACGAAATGATTTATCTATTTGAAGGAATAGAACTTGCTTTTCATTTGTTGGTTGTAAAAACCAAGAAAAGTGATGGAATAAATGGTTTCTCCAATCATCCCCTAGCCCATTGTCCATGGTTTCTACTACAAGGAACAAGTAATCTATTTCAATCAATGGACTAAAGAAAGGGTTATCGATGAAAAATAATGAAAAAAACTGACATGTCTTAAAGAGTAAGGGAGAGATTATTCCATCCTAACAACTGAGGTGGATCCTTAAAAAATGTGGTGAAAGGTAAACTTGTTATTTATTCAAGTATAGAGAATATAATCTTTCTTTATTATTCTATTCAATCCTTCACATCTTGAATGTTTAGTAGAAAATTCAAATACCTCCTCGTATAAAGGAATCATAGCTATTAGTGAAAAATAAAAAGTGGGAAATTATTGTATCATATGTATATAAATATTACCCTAATTTTTTTTGGCTGACCTTCCCAGTTAATCTTATGATAACCCCTTTAGTGGAATTTGATACTTTTTTTATAATTAATTTAAGTTACTTATATAGATCTAACACAAATTTTAGGAGAAAGAAATTACCCTCTATATCATGAATCGCACACCAATTATATAAATGTGAAGGGAGGATGATTAATCTTATTTGATATCATCATCTAATGTGTGGATATTATTACCATATGAGAAAGTGTATCTTTCCACAATGATTGAGTCTAAGGAAAAAAATCATACTTGAAAGCAAGCACATTTTGAAGGAATACACTGATGTGTATCGTAAATAATTGTATGGTCTTCCTCATTTCCAAGAGGTTAATTATTCAATCATTCATATGCATGGAGCTCTTCCAATATCCAAGAATCCATATATAATGGAAATTGTTCATCCCAAGAGGATAAATAATAAAATACAGGAGAATCTAGAAAAATGGTTTACACACCCATGTACCTCACCATGGGTCACACCACTCCTCTGCTTTAAGAATAAGGATGGGTTAATGTACCTCTTTATTAATTAATAAGAGATCTAAAAGACCATGTAAAAAGAAAAGTATCATCTATACTGAATTAGTGACTTGTTTGATAAGTTATGTAGAGCCCATTATTTATTTGTGGTTCAACCTTGGTCATTATATTATCACATAAATATGAAGAAGTAGGATATCCCCAATAATTAATTTCATAAAAGGTATAGGCACTATGAGTTCATAGTGATTCCATTTTGAATCAGTAATTCTGCAATAATATTCATGGGACTGATGAATAGATACATTAGGGGTTTCCTTGAAAAATATTTTCTATTAATTATAGATTATATTATCACTTACACTAAAATAATGGGGGGATATTATGAGAAATTGAATATTGTAATAAATAACTTATGAAAAGAAAATGTGTATGTGATGTACATTAAATGAATATTCTAGTTGGAGAAAGTATAATTACTAAGGAATGTTATCTCAAGTAATGGAATATGTATGGACCCTTCAAAAAATATAGGAAATTTAAGGATGAAAAAGACCAACCTCAATAAAAATAATACATAGTTTCCATGGATTAGTAGGGTACTATCATCGATATTTGAGAAACATCCTATGATTTTAATTCCCCCTAAACAATCTAACATTAAAATGAGTCATGTTTTTATAGAATGATGTATTTGAGTAAGGGTTTAAGAAGCTGAAGAAGTGGGTAATCTCTAAACCTATACTCAGAATACCACTAAACACATATGGATTGTTGATCAATATTGATGCATCCAAAATGGGATAAGGTTTTGTACTCATGAAGGATAAAAAGTGATATCAGATGGCACTCATCAAAAAAATATCCATGAAAAAACTACCCAAATCATGATCTAGAATAAGCTATAGTGACCGTCATAATAAGTAGATAATGACATTATCTATATAGTGAGATGATTGACATATATATAAATCATAAAACTCTAAATAATATTTTCACACAAAAGAAGCATAATATATGAAAATATAGGTTTTTGAAGATGATAAAATATTATGATTGTTTAATCCATTACTATCCTAGGAAAATAAGAAATGTGGAATAGACTCTGAGAAGAAATAATCACACAACTCTATCCATGCTGATGATTGCATGAGATCTAATCTTCGTTCACCATAAAATGATGGATATGGGAATAATAAAATTTAATTCAACCTATTTTTCTCACATGACAGCTCAACTTTCCATTATTGAGAGGGTCATGGAGGCCCATTAATTTGAGGGGTTTCTACAGAAGTCACATATTTAATATTTAGTAGTTTAAATTGTTTTAAGATTGTGTTATACGGTTTGGAACCTAGAAATGGGTCACATCAAAACCATAACTAAAGAGGGAATTTTTGGGTGATGATAATAACTCATTTATATATATATTCATAATGGAAGAACATAGATGTATAAAAATATAAATCAATATTTCTAGTTGGATAACATGAAGAGATAAATTGTAGAATTGTTTATCTAAATTCATTATATGCCAACAAGTCAAAGAGGAATGATATAATTATAACAGTATGATTTAACCATTACCTATAGAAATATGGAATTGGGAAAACATAAAAATGGATTTCGTCATAGAACTCCTAAAGGCATATAATGAAAATAATTCTATCGGAGTGGTAGTCCACCGCCTTACCATGTCAGTGTATTTCATTTTTATCCATTAATATCTCTCTATTTACCAACTCAAAAAAATAAACATAAGGTAATTATTAATACTTCAGGGATATCTACCATCTATTATATCTAATCAAGATATGAGGTTTACCTAAATGTTTTGTAGAAGGCTTTAATAAGAATTGGATACATAACTAAGCTTCTTCACCACTCATCACCCTGAGATGGATAGTTAGACTGGAAGGACCATAAAACTCTTGATGATTTGCAGGGATATACTTAAATGTATTTATAAGTATTCTAGGAGAAACACCATTCACTAGTAGAGCTCTAATATAACAAAAGTTTCTATTATAGCATTCAAAGACACCATATGAGGCTCTGTATGGGGAGATGTGTGAGACAAGAAATTGTTGAGATGAATTTGGAATGTAGTAGATGATAAGATATTATATTATCCATGAAATGATAGAGAAGGTTCAAACCATTCAACATCATATTAAATATGAAAAAATCCTATAAAAAAGATATTAAACTAATCATCGATGACATCTCATTTTTAAGGGTTGAGAAAATGTTTTCTTTTGTGTTTCAATATAGAATAAATTTATGAGGTTTGTGACGAAGGGATTGTATAGCCCTAAATATATCAAACTTTTTGAGATAATTGATCATATTAGAGTCCTATACTATCAACTAGAACTCCCACCTGATCTATCTCTAGTACACTATGTTTTTTATTTATCCCTATTTAGGAAGTACATATCAGACCCCTCACATGTACTAAATTTTTAGGTGGTACAATTTAAAAATGATCTTTCAGAGGATGAATAACTAGTGATGATCTTAGATCACAGAGACAATGTTCAATTAAAAAATATGACTTTCCAAATATAATTTTTGTGGTGAAACCACATGTTTTGTGAAGCGATATGGGATCTGGAAGAGGTGAATAAATAGATGTACCCTAATCTATTTTATTAAATGAAATATAAATTTTATGGGTGAAATTTTTGAAGGGGTAATATTTACGGACCCATAAATTTATAAATAAGTTTCTTATTGTGATTATATTAAATTCCATATTATATAATGTGTTAATAGAAAACATATTCAGTTATTTGGTTTCTTTGGAACATAACATCATATCATATTTAATATCTTATTAATCATCATAAGGGAGATAAAATCACTAGGATTTGATCTTGATAAATCCTAAGATGATATTAAACTACTAAATACTGAGAAAAAGATTTTATGTGAGAAGTTATAGCTCACTGAGATCAGGACCAAAACCTTGCTCATTGAACTACCCTATGAAAATATCATGATCATGGACCTTACCCTTATAGAACTTTTGGAGTAATAAAGGGATATTTATCGTGACACTAATAGTATTATTTTTTATATTTCTTATTAAATAATTATTATATATATCTTTTAGGATTATTATTAAATTTTTAATGATTATTTTATGAGTTTGATAAAAATTATCTTTTGATACGACGAAACATAAATTGTTTTTTATAAATGTGTAGTTCCAATGAAGACGTTATATTTTAATGAATTCATGAATTTTAAAAATAAATGATATTTTGATTAAATTTTATTATAATATTTTATTTATTAATTATAAATGATAATATAATTTTATAATTTCAAAAATAATTTTTAAAAGGGTCGAAAAATTATTATTGTCAAAAAATTCAGTTTTTTAAATAAATGTTATCTTTTTAATTAAATGTTTGAATTGTCATACATAAATTTTTTTGAACAAAATAAATATTATTTTTTGAATTAATCATGTCAGAATTATCCAAAGAGGTTTTTTTTCATAATTTTTTGGTGATTGTTTTTTTTTCGGGTCATAATTTACAATGTGTATTATAAAATCATAATGAATCCAAAGTGATGTAATATTTTCAATAAAAGGAAAAAAAAATGTATATTTACCCATTAAAATAATTTTTTTTGATGTAATTTGATTAAATTTATATAACCTTTTTGAATCATGAAAAACCTATATTATATAATATGATATTAAAATCAATTATTTATGAACATGACCTAATTACACATCACCATGTGTAATATTTTAAGAACATCCGTTATTAAACATGTAAAATAATTAAATCCACCAGACTTTGGTAGAAATAGAGGAAAAACGTATGGAATGGTTTATGTATTTGAATACACTATTTTATATAGACCAATACCAATGTTTGGGAAATAATAAACAACTCCTATATATTTTCAAATATTAACCCATACAAGATCCTTTTCTCTTTACTAAAACCTAATGGATAATTACTATACTCTACCATTCCCTTTCTATATCCCTACCAAGGTACTCAAAATCTCTTAAGAATAGCTTCCCATTATTTTGGAATTACCCAATAAAGGTGAAGGGTACCCTCCTTCTTCTCTTTATTTAACCACCTTCTTTGAATTTTGAATTTTATTTCCAAGTTGTTCATGTTTGGTTATGTTATTTCATATACTTATTAAAAAAAAGTGTTGTACATGTGACTGGATTCTGATTTCACTATCATGAATCCTTCCCATGAATCATTTAGTACCCTCATTATGATGCCAAAATTATCCTGTGAATTTCCAGGCCAAATTTTGTTTTGGGAATACTCTTCCACATTTCCACTCAAGGTTATTCACCTAAATGTACATATCATTCATTAATTGGGGACTTAAATGTATTTATCTCAAACTCCTTAATCATGGAATTAATTATGATAAAATATGATTCTATTATGAATGATCTATGTGAAACAGTTTTTCATGTATATGATATAAAAGTGATTGGTGGGATCAAAATTATATCACCCACCAATGAATTGGGTGATGTTTTAATCTCATGATATTACATTTATAGAGAATGGGTGGTTATACTATGAACACTATGTTATTTTTACTTTTCTATTAGTATTTAATTAAGTTTAATATTCCATGTTTTAAGTTGTTTCAATATTCCAAGTTTTCCATTATATTTTCATCGTATATCATGATTTGATGTTCATTTTTATGATTTGATACGATTTTATTTCCCATTGAAATGACTATTTACTATCATATAATATTTTCATCATTTATGTTTTTTTAATTCCCTTAACTTTTTTTATATCTAACCCATTATAGATATATGTACGTAAGATTTCGTATGTAGTTTCAGAAGAACAACATATTTTTAGAGCATGTTATAGACATATTCAATAATGACGTTGTTTCCATGTATCTAGTTGATGTGATATGTACCTAATTTCCTATATAAACTAAGATTCATGGTCTTTTGGAATTATTTTTTTGTACCTTTATATAATGAATAATGAAATAAATTGTATTAAAATATTGATAGTCAAATGGATTCCCTTATAATTGATGATGATTCCTTAATGTTTTGGGTTTCATGTCTTTTCATTATTGTATATAGAGGAGAATGCGATTTTATATTTTATCTATTAAATAAATAGTTCTATTCTTATTAATTTTGTCTTGAATTTATGTTGGGGTAATTAACTTTTCCTTTTAATCTTCTTGCCTTTATATTAGGCATTTAATTTCAAGAGTATAAACTACTAAATTTTATGATTTAGACTTTTTCTGATGTGAATTATCATTCGAAAAATTCATGGAGAGTCTAGGTAATTATAATTCATACAAGATTATTGTAAAGTCCAATTCATTAGGTCTAAATATTTTTGATTTTATTATAATCTTCAAGAGTAATTTTCCTTATTTAATGATATGCATTATGACCTTGTTCTTATTTAAGAACCAAACGACAACGAAAATTATTATCTTATTTATTTCATGAAATCCTTGTTTATTAACTGTGATACCATTCCACAATTACATATATATATATATATAACTATACTCATTTATTATAATATATAAGAACATATATATATATATATATTAATAAACATATATAATTATATTTATAATTATAAACAAGTATTCCTGTATCTAATGACACACATATATTGATACATATATAAATATATATATTTTTGTATTAATATATTAATATATATATTATATCTATTTATATATATATATTACAATAAAATAACATATATTTTCATATATGATTACATGTGTATATTTTTATATAATTACTTATATATATTTACATATATATATATATACTTATTTGTGTTTTTATAAATTCATATCTATTCATATCTATTTTAAAATATACTTGTTCATAAATAATTATATATCTTTATAAATTTACATATTTTTTTATTTACATGTATATATATATTTATAATATATAATGTAAATTATTAATTAATTATTATTTATTTTAATGCATTTATTGATGACTTTTATATACTTGTACCTTTTTATATTATTACATCTTAGTATACTTATAAGTGAACTCCAAAAGAGCATCCCAAATTGGCCTGGGGATAGTAGTAATCATTGAGGTACCTACACAAAAATGTGAGAAATTACCTCAAAATACAACATGCCACCTGAATCTCAAAAAATCATCTTCCATGAAAGAAATGAAACATCAATCAAACAATATATGATGTGAATATATAATAGAATACACCATAATAGAGTGAAATTTAAATAAAAAGGTATTATATGCATCAACCCAAAATGAATAGGTGCAATTGAAAACACTAACAATTCCAGAGTGGCCATCATATAGAAAACTCCCCTCAATCAGTTATCAAATAAAAAACACAACTCTTACCTCCTAGATAATTTTTAAAAATCATATCTTGATCTACATATACACAAGGAAAACAACATAAAATTACACATATATGGGTGGTAAATAATATTAAGCATGTTCATCCCATGTTGTGAGTTGTCCCAATGAACATATAGTTTTTACACGTATTAACAATCAATAAAGTACAGGAAAACCAGTCTCACCCGATGTCATCATTAAAGATAAGAATATTCATGATAAATCCTAAATTGGTTTCTATAAATGACTCTAATAAATCTCATCAAATATCAATGTTTCATTTTAGGAGTATATAAATAACATCAGAAAATAATAATCTATTCTCACATCACATCATATATTTCCGGCCGAATAATTCCCCAAAGATGCACATATTAATGAAATGCAAGAGTAAATACATGCCACTAACTATATTTGATGTAATAAAGGAAATATAACTCTCTAGAGTTGGTTGCTATATATATATTAGAAAAAATGATGACATTAAAATCACTAGGGAAATAGATGTAAATCTATAAATTATAGAAAGTACACATCTACAAGGACACAATTGTATACATAGTCCTCCAAATTCCTAATTATGTGGAAAAGAAAAGAGATAATATTGGGTTCAACATCACATTACTCAATCATATAGTTTTGGGGAGAAAGAGTGTAAACACTCTGGTGAATAATCACCCATTAAATTTTCATATTGGAATTCTAATAGTATGTAATCGTCATCACATATCTCATAAAAGATATATACGAGGAATTAAAAATCAACACATATTTTCTTTAAAATATATTATCTATCTCAACCTATAGTTTTGGGAGAGTACAGACATATACATGCATGATTCATCACTAGTCTCTACCAAAATTATTGGATGATAATGGTAAGGTCATTATCATCCCACTATATCCCTAGTATTTGAGTAGGTGTAAGGAAAAATAGCAGAGTATAATTTCACCATATATGTCCATCCACAAAGGTTTCATATGTTGTTAGTAACTTATAGTGTATACTTATAACTCTTTCTATGTTCATAGCCATCTTAGAAAAATCCATTATAAAATTTTCTTTGATATTATTTGATATATAGTGTTACTATTTACATTAATACTATTTTTATGAACATAACATAAAATATTTTATGATATGTAGTGAATATAAAATTGAATATGGCCATTATAACCCATTAATTTTTAAACTTTGGACTTCTCTACGTCAAAATATATGCCCACTAATCACATAGAAACTATATTTCATACATTATATATATTTAAGAAACAAACTCCTTAGTTTTAAGAAACAAGGCTTATTTACATTATAGGGATAATTAGAAGATATTCTAATAATAACCCTATTTTATATGAAATTATATATGTTTGAAGTAATATTATAATTAATTTCCTTTAAAATATATCAATGGTGTGTGTTAGGAACCATTTCCATAATATTTTCAAAAATATTTTGGATAAAACACTTTTATCATTGATAAAAAAGGTATTATGATATTATCTTAAAATATATTATAGAATATGAAAAATTATGGACCTTATGCATTAAAACCATTATATAGAATTTTATGAAAACATGTTGTTTACAAGAAAACTCTCTAATCAGATAAGATAAATGAGATTAAACATCATTAATTTATGATTCATCTGAGAATTTTAGTTAGCCTTTGTATCCACTTAAATGATGTAATAACACTTGTTTTCATTACATGAATGAATTCTGGAAGATTCATCACCCCTTTTCCTTAATATTGGAAAAGATTGTATTTATTATAATTAAAAAATATATAAATTTGGTTTAATATCCCTTAAAAATCAAAGAATTTATTTCTATAACTTTTATACCTAACATAGACTACACACAGAGTGTAGGAACTTTTATTATTCTAGGTATGTCCCTCTTTATGTTTTCGTTTAAACATTTTTTTAAACAATTTTAACCCTGGAAAATTAACCCAATTATTATATTAAACTTTTGATTCATAGGTGTTCAGTATAGTAGATAATCTGGAATATTGGAGGATATAATTGGATAGTGTTTCTTTATTGTTGGATAAAACTACAGTTCCATCAACTTTCCAGTGAAATAAAGTGGCCCACCAGTGAGCTATGTAAGAGTTCACCAGGCCAACAAGAGACTTACTGGAAAGCTGGTGATTCCAATGGATAGTAGATGAGATTAAATAGAGTTGGTATCTTACAAGTGACCCACCAACCAACCATTGGGGGTCCCAAATGTTAATTTGATTCAACAAACACCATAGGCTATTCAGTGGTGCCTGGTGGCTACCCAGTGGTGTCAGGCTAGGCCAGACTAAGTCGGGGAAAATGTATTTTCTTATCCTAAAAAAACATCGAGAATTTTAATCCCATATTATGATCTTAATTATTTATTTTATATTTTCTAAGCCTATATAAGCCTTATGTGGATTCTGTAACAACTCTCCTTAGTCTTGTGATGAATTTGTTGATCCAACAATCCAAAATCGATTAATTATACTAGGAATTTAGGAATTAATCATATTTTCATCATGGAAAATCTTATTAAATCCTTGATTGTGTGATTCAATCATTTTAAATAAGTGATTATAGTGTTTCACATTGATCTAGGTTCTTTATTGTTGATATATTCTATTACATTCCTAAGATGAGTGATTCATCCATGGTAGGATAATCCACCAGTGGAATGGGTGGTTCATCCTATTAATGATAATATTCCAATGGATTTATATATCTAGAATGATGCTAATGTATGATTTGAAGACCCCATGTGTCAACCTAGAGCTCGAGCGTTGGAATGTTTAGTTGATTTTTTGTATTAATATATCTATTAATTCCCCCATATATCATACTTTTTCAAACACTATTTATTCAGACTGGTTTTTTTTAAAATACCATGTGTGTCGACCAACTATGTTTTACTCACAACCTAATTAGGCCACATTTATGTACTTGAGGTTAATTCCTATAAGTAATATTTGATAAGTAAAATATCCCAAATACTATATTGGTTTCTTTTATTAATGGTATTTGAGCATAGATAAAAGTCCAAGCATTGGGTTTAACACTGAGGTTCTTTGTGTCTTTATTATGGTGTTTAGTTTTATTTTTTCATTTTTATAATTTCTAAAAAGAAATTAAGTTTTTCAAATAGTATGACATGAAATATTTTATTTTTATTATTTTTATTTTTTATAATTATCTTTCATTTGTGTGAGCTTCAGGTGATAGTTTATTTATTTATTCCATTTCTCATTTATGCTCTATTAAAGAGGGTATAGTGTATCCACTATTTTGTTCTCGTATATAGGTGATAGAATTTGTCATAATAGTAGGTATTCTTGTGGGAATGTAGCCACTTATCCCATTCATGTGAGGGAGTACCAAACTAATGTAATTATGATGTGGTATTATAGCTTAGGTCTTTTCTATTTATTTACTTTTTGAGAAGTTAAAAAGGAGAAAAGTATGTGTTCATGCATAGAAATGAGCTTATTCATGTAAGTAACTAACCCATGTGTGGGGGAGAAACTATGTCCCCATGGATGTGATTGCTGTTATTGTTGCTTTATTGTAGTATTTTTGATTTTATTTTACATTGGATTTCAGAAAAAAAATTATTCTACTGTTTAATGATATTTTACTCAGGGTTCAGTATGACATGAGGTGAGTATGCGCGCATCATGGTAGCTCATACGGAAATATGTTGACATGAATTTTTCATGATAGGGACATATTTATTTAATGGGATATAACTAAATAAGTTTCTTGTGAAATATAATACCTTGAATAAATAGATAAATATGAATTAATAGAACAATTATGATACACCAATTCACTTTTTAAGTCATGTTCTAGTGTAACCTTTTCCAATGGTTATCTATTATTATATTTAATTTTTTAGTTCTATATTTTTGTGTATCATATAGTCTAAGTGGTTTGTTTAAAATTATAGAGAAATTACACTACACACTCTTTAATTTTAGCATCATGGGAGTGGTAATTAGAAAACATATAATGTAGTTGAGTTGGAACTTCCTATGGATATGGGGATTCAGATGGATAATATGCTTCAAAATAAATTCTTATAGGTGATGTGATCTATAAAGGGGGAAAATAATCATGTAATGCATTTATTTTTTGACATAAATAGATTGTTTTGTCCATATCACTCAACCATGTTCACTGGGAAGGGAATTACATAGGAAGCTGAGTTTTAGATCGAGTTAGCACAGAAAATATTCAAGTACCTATAGACACCCATGGACATGAGGGTAAATATTTTTACTAACATGAAACGAGTACTAGAAATTCACTGGCTGTGAATTATAGAGTAATCTATTATGAAATATGAATAACCCTAGAAGGACATCAAGAATAAGTTCCTAGGTAACTTTTATCCAGATACAATGAGGGATGAGAGGGATCTAGTGTTCATGAAATGATAGAGGGGAGAAATTCCTTGATGGACTACACTAGACATTTTACCATCCTACATCATTTTGGTCCATCATTGGAAACATGTGTTATAGTTACATAAAATCACTTCTACGATTTCATTCATCATTATTTTATTCATATGAGAATGTATTTCTCCTGAATATCTTTTTTTTCGCATTATGAAATAGGATCTCACCACAGAAGGAAACGAAAAGGATTCCCCAAGTGATAGGTATGTAGTTTTTTAATGATGATAAATGATCTATTGTATACGTATAATTAATCACCACTATGTGATTTACTGTAACAAAAGTAGTAGGAAGTGTTTCTAGGGGAGGATACAACATCCTTTCAACCCTGAAAGTGGTAGTGATTTCGGTGAGGTAAGACTGACCACAGACACTTATATGGTTCTCTTGAAATTAGTGGTTACCATTTATTTTAAGATATATTTTTATTGGAAATATAAGGGATATATTTTATTCTTGATAGGGATTCACTAGTTCTATAATAATCTCATATCAACTTTTATTGAAGGATATTTATTTTTATATAATCAGATGGGGGTAGCTATATTCACCTAGCTACATGAGATCTTCAGGTTGGACATACATGATCAATTTAGTATAGATTTCATTAGCATGACCTATATATCAATCCTTATTCTTGATGATGGTGAGTCACAGGTGAGTACTTTTACTCTATTAGTGAATAAAATTTGGGAAGGCTTTTTTGAATAGTTATCCAACATACCACTCAAGTGGGAGATTTTATTAACTATCAATTTGGTTTCAATATCCAAACTAGTTTCTATCCCACCTTAAGGATAATACCAACAATATTTTGATAGATAAAAGTGCATTTATAAGATCTATAAAATACTAGATTCATATAGTTTTGTACTTCACTATGAGGTTCTCTTAAGATTTTTTTGAATGATATTATTCATAATTTATTCTTATGTGAGGACTACTAAAGACTAATCCATATGATGTTCATGATCTAGTATACCCTTATATAAATTTATTATCTCTTATATCTGCTGATTGGGGACTATATATTCGCTATAATTGAATTAAGGTAAGGGTATCATCATTTTTAGGTGACACCATTTGACATACCCCATACATCATTTAGGTGTAGGCATGGCCTGTACTAGTTTTTGGTGTCGTTGATTGGCCTGATGAATGCACCTATGATATTAATGGACTTGATTAATAAAATATTTCAAAAGTTTTTGGATAAATTTATGGTTTTTTATATATGAAATCATGGTTTACTCTGAATATAGAGAGAATCATTCCCAACATCTTGACATCATCCCGAGTATACAGAGGGAGCATTTTCTATACTCCAAGATCACTACATGTCATTTAATGATTTACTAATTCCACTTATTGGGTCACTTTTTCATAGAGGTTGGAGTTTCAGTGGACCCATGAAAGGTGGAAATCATTATATCTTGGTATAGACCCAATAATGGATTCAAGATTCATATATTTATGGGTTTAATATGCTATTATTGATGTTTATCTGGAAATTCTCTCATTCGGATTAACTTGTGTCCAGGCTAACAAAGAAAGATGCGAAGTTTATTTGGTATTATTATTGTGAGGTTGATTTTTAGTAGTTGAATATGAATTTGATCTCAACAATGATCATCACCTTATCTAATATGGGAAAGATTTACATTGAGTACTATGATGCATGAGATGTTTTGTTTGTAGTAATTTTGATATAGAAGGATCGAGTGGTTTCTTATAGATCTAAACAGTTAAATATGCATGGGAGAAATTATACTACCCATGATATAGAGTTTTTATATTGGTACATTCTCTAATGTGGGGGTTGAATTATCTTTTGTAAAATTGGTTTTCCGTGTACACATTCCACAAGATAATTATGTATATCTTTTCACAATGCAACTTGACTCTTCATTAGAGGAGTTTAGTCAAGTATTTTAAATCATTGAACATTGAGTTGACATACAATTTGGGAAATGGAAATATCATTTTCAACGCCTTGAGATGGAAGAAAATGATATAGGTAGTTTCAGTTTCTTATGATGAGTTTTGGAAGATGGTTCTCTTTGCAGACATGTATTTAGATTACAGGAGTCACTGGGGAATGTTATACTAAAATAGCCATACATTATTCCCTTTCTTCTAGATTAGAACTTGAGATATATGTTCTATAACCAACATGGAATAGATATAAGAGACACCATATATGGTGGGGAGTCACCATCAAGTTGTCTCCGGGTAACAACGATGTTATTATTTTCTATTGTCAAAGTTGGGTTCCCACAAGCATATAGATAGAGATAATGTTAGAATTTCATGATTTTAAATGGGTAGTGCATCCCATTTTGAAAATTTTGTATCATTATATCTTTATGAATTACTGATTAGCAAGGAATAATTATGAGGTAATGATCATTCCATTTTTTATGTTTCACCTTTTAGTAGGTGAAACTCTGGAATCTATGGTATAATGGGTTACTATAGTATTTGAATTTTCTGTAATAAAAGTGGGATGTTAGTAATATTGAAATTGTGATAGTATTGCCTATGAAACCTAAAAATAATTATGTTGTATGGGTAATTTTGGATCAACTAATGAATTTATGATGCTTCTTTCTTTTCTATGAGACCTTCTCCATTGACATTTTTTGTAATCTCTCTATATGGGAAATAATTTGACTGCATGTGGTTTCAAGGAGTGTCATTTTTTATTGATATTTTCTTTTCAAATCATCATTATATAAGAACATTTAGAAGGTATTACTATTATAGTTATTCTATGAAAATCATGTCATCACAAGAAGGATATAAAATCTGAATAGATGATTTATATTTTATAGGGTATGTTATGATCATGTATTTTGGGCTTTGGTGGTTCATGGTGGATATATTAGAGAATAATGAATTTTTCTTATAATAACATATTATAGGAATAAATCCAAACGAATAATTTATAATATTTATATTAGAGTTCGACTTGTTCACCTTTATGCTTGTTGGAGGTATGTGAGTTATCAGTCTTTATACCTAGTCTCAAGAATGAGATGTCGACATAGGTTCAGTTCCTCAGACATTGTTTGGTAACATTGAATAAAATACATAAATCATATGTTCACCATTTTAGATGACCTATAAAGTTTTACGTTGTTCATTCGGTTTCTCTTTGGGTGTCACCCATAATGGGGAAATGTTGTATTCAGATATAGGGAAATCTAGTTCCTATGTAACACAAGGATGTTTTTATGAAATATTTTTTCTAAATAACTTTAATTATTCAAAATATTGAATTTCATGAAATAATGAGTTTAAACGAACCATAAGATTAACTTAGTATAAAACAAACATTTTAACCAGTACATTCAGTTAGTGGGAATAAATATATCTAACTTATGGAAATGTATGGTGAAGTCATTGGCTACCAATTATTTATGAGAAATATAAATCAATCATATATTTTTCTATTTTTTGTATTAATAAATTGGGTGAATACCTATTGGTAAATGAAATTAATGAAATATATATATTATATACTTATTAAAATATTTTTTATATTAATCCAATAGATATTCTTGTCATAGGTAATGAATAAACCCTATTTGATGTATAAAAAACCTATATTTTTAAATGTGCAAATTTAGTTCCTTTTAATGGAGAACCCATTTTAAATTAAAATTGTGGAACATTAATAAGATTTATATGACAAGAAAACATGTTCTTTTGGAATCGGGATATAAAAATTGACTATGGATGAATTTTTAATATTTTTCTAATAACATTCACATTTTGATGAATAGTAATACACTAAATAGTAATTAAAAAAACATTTCTCATCAAAATAATTTATATGGTTAAATTATAAAATTTAATGGTTTGAAACTATAAATAGAATATGTTTTTATAATTAAATATAATTTATTTCAATATAATTTATTTAATATTGAATTCATATGTAGAAACAATTCAATCTTTTGCAATGTTTTTACTTTTAAAACTCGTTCTCTCTTTCGGATGATTATAATAATTATAAATAAATTACTACAAAATTTGTATTTTTAATTTTGAAAAAGGGATTTCAAATTTGGAAGAATTATTTCAAAATTATGTAAATAACTTTATTTCATTTTTTGGCCTTATGAATTGAAAATTTAGTAATTTATATTAATATGGTAAAAGGTTAAATCAGGTAATTAAGGGAAATTATACCATCATAAAATTACCCTGAAGTTTTTCCTAATAACATTGGATAAGTTTATTTCTACATAAATCATCCTTTGGTCGAAATTGTGTCCATTTTAAACCATTTTGATGAAATTATGACATTTAATTAATTTTATCTAAAGAAAAGTTAAGTATGTCTCAATCAAATTTTAATTACTAAATCAGTTTTTATATAAGTTTATTTAGAAGATAAATTCTATTATAAAAACTAATTTGAAAGATAAATTTTGTTCCTGTATCATGGTTTATTTATTTTAATTTTTTATGGAATAAATAATTAACTTAAAGACTTATAATCTCCAAATGTAAAAATTAAATAATTGATGACAAATAAATTAAACAATTTATATTAAAATACTAATAATAATAAAAAGACCCAAACACTTGACGAAATATTATTTTTCAAGTTTATATCGACCATAATCATACAATGGTATAGTTAGTGACCATTTGGAACCTCATTGAAGTGATTGTGACACTTATATTGTTTTATTTAAAGTGATGTTAAAGTTGTCACATTCATTATTTAATAAGTATAACATTTAAAATGTTATATTTTACAAAATTTAAATTCTACTAAAAATATTAATATTAAATACATTACTTTTTTATTCTTCATAGTATTTTTTTCTAATTTTTACTCAACAAATAAGTATATTAAATAATTATACAATATTAATGTAGTAATTATTTTATTAATAGAGATAACAAATAAATGTTATTAAAAATATTAAAAAAATATTTTTTTGGATAATTTATATGTATAATTAATTTTATAGATTACCTTTACCTATTTGGAATATAATATAATTTTTGGATCAACGTTAACTTATTATACTAATATTTTTAATAATCAATGAATTGAATAGTGTCAAAATTGATACTATTGATTGTTTGTCAAAATAACGATTTATTAAATTATTTAAAAATCATAAAACATTTTTAAAAATATAGAATTATTATTATATGGTCTAAATTTTTTTGAGGTATTTATTTAATTTATAATTTACATCATATAAGTAAATATGACACCCTTTTAATATTGAAATATTTGTTACCCTAGTCAAATGAGATAACTAAGTGTTAATTAAAATGATAAGGTTTAAATTGATAGATATATTTGTGAAAAATTTATTTGTCAGTTATATTTCATCCTTATATAACCTCATATTATAATTTGGGTCATATTTTATATTTTTGGATCGGGTTTGATTTTATAATAAATTAATATTTTTTTAATATCCCAAAAGTGCCCCTCACCTCAATTATAAATGGGAACCTCCTCCCTTTCCTATTAACTTTACATAGAGCCTTCATTTTTTTCCATCCCTATAAATTTTACATTCAAAATTTAATGATTTTTATTCTAGAGGTTCTTTTCTTCTTCAATGAAAAACTCTAGTGCTCTAAAAGTAGATTTAGAGGAAGCATGTCGAAGAAGATGTAATATCCTCTACGGATTCTATCATACCTCTTTCCTCTTCAACATCCACTTCTTGATTTGTTTCATTATAAATTAATAAATCTATTATCACTTATATATTTATATGTTATTATAATTATTAAACAAACATATTCCATATTCAATCCATCCTACGAAAAACAAAATCGACAAGCATGGGTACATACGGCTTACCGTCTCCACACCGTGTTGTAACCTGTTTTCACCACAACCTTAATTGGATGGGTAAAATGATTTAAATAATTAATATATATGATTATTAAAACCTTATATTTATTCTTAAAAACTATAAACCATTCAATTAGCAACAATTCCATAATTATGGAAATGATATCTTTGCTCATGCATACCTACGACCTACCATCTCTACGATGCGACGTGACTTATTCTACATGATATTAATTATAGAATGGTTATATAAATAAATTTAATGCATAAATATAATATATATTACTAATATCATTCTTTAAATTATATAACTATAACCTAAGAAGAGTAATATGAACTTATTAAACAAAACATGAATAAGAAAATGGAGTATTTAATACCCAAATAACAAGTAATAATGAAATTTTATTAAAAAAAAGTTGATAATATGATGATATATGAAATCATAAAAATGAATATGATTCTATAATAATTCAATGAAATTATTTAAATCATTATAAAGGTGTTTTGAATACATATGAAATATATCAGAGCTAAGGTAAGGGTTAATTTTGCAATCTCATTATTATCTGAGATTGTTTATACGTAAGTATTTACTAGGGTATATTTATCATCTGCATCCATATTTTCTAAATATGTAATATTATTTCAGTTCATATAAAAAAATTTAATTTCTATTTTACCAATTTTATATTTTTTTAAGTCGTATGAAATAATTCTTTTGTTGTTATTTGATATGAGGTACTTTTTTACTTTTCCAACAAAAGTATGAGAAGAATGTTTTTTAACTTATATAGCATGAATGGATTTTTATGTTTTCAAAACTCTTTATATCCATGAATATTAATCTACATGATTTTATTTTTATCTTTAAATAAATTCTCTTCTTTTAATATTACATGGTATTTTGAGAAAAGAAAACATTTTTGAAGAAGAAAATATATTTTACTAAAGAATTCATTTCAAGTGTTATATCAAAACTATTTTAAATATAAGATGAAATTATTTAATAGGCTTATGTTTCAAGTTTAATATCCTTATTATTCCTATGATTTTATTGTGTCTATGAAGAAATTATATTTATAAAATCCATTTGTTTTACATGTATTATGTTATGGTGGAATGATGATTAAAGAAACCCATTTTATTCCTTATGTTATGATGAATGATTTATCTTATTGTGGAAAATGTAAAAATGATCTCATTCTAAGATGGGTAGAACCTATATATCCATCTAATTCATTGGGTAATGGTTTAAATCTCATGAGATAGATGAGGATGGAATGGGAAATGATCTTGGTTCAGTAATACAGGGCAGGAACGTGGAGTGAACTCGGTTCAGTAATGGACTTTGTCCACTACGATGGTCTTAGAAATGATCCTTATCTAATATGAAATGATTTTATATGATTATGTGTATTCTATAATATTTTATGTCTTATTTTATGACTTTTTGGAATATTTTCATTGATTCTTGTGAACATTCATGATTTATCTTATGGCATGACATCACGATCTTTTGTATGCAATATAATATTTTCAAATGTTATGTTTTTATGTCTTATGATTATAATATGATCGATATCTCCCTTTTTTACCCTTAATGATAATTTGAACGCACCCTATCTAATTTATCTTTTCCCCATGTCATGAATGTGGTTATTAAGAAAGTTATATCAAAAGGGGTTATAGTTATGATGAAATAAGTGGTAAACAATAAAGATGTATTATGAACCTGTCATTTGTGTTTCCAAGTTTCTAAAGACACTATACCTATAAGTTCATGTCATGGAATTAATATATTTTTTAATGAATATTCTTCAACATTTATGTAATATAAATGTATGTAATGTTTGGGTCATTATAGTCGGTATCATAAGAAAGGTATAGTTATCCTCTAGAAACTAGAATGATAAAAGCTTAGCTAGAACCCAAAAGACATGACGAAGTATTGGTTACAATACTAGTGTTTTAAAAATGTACATGTATATCCTAGGATAAAAACTAAAGTGTCCTAAATCGAAATTTTATTCTTGATTTTAAGGGTTTCTTATTATAATTAGTATTTCTCACACTATGCTTCTTATTTTTAATCAATTACTGAAACCCGAAAGAACTGCATTAATGATGAATGCAGCAGGCAATGCAATTATTGTACTCGTAAGAAGTGAAATGTTATGGGAGTTGGAATGAAAAATATTTTAGCTATTCTCACACAAATTTCTCAATCTATGAATCATTGAAAACATCCATACAAGAAAATTAGGGAATAACATTCTGTTGAGTCTTTCATGAGGCAGTGTCCACCTTCTTTCAAAAGGTCATATGATCCATTAGTGGATAAACAATGGATAAATACCAATGAAAATATATTTTCAGTTTTCTAATGTAAAAACATGATAATGATATCTTATATATCTATCCTTTGGAAGGTGAATCTGATCATTATTGGAACCATATCAAGAATACAAGACAAATAGATGAAATTGAATCCCTTAAATGTGATGAGTCCAAGAACATATTTTTTAATAAGTAATTTCCTCATATTATTCAAAAAATGATGGATATAGAGTTCCTTGAACTTAAGAAAATGGATGATGAATCTACTAGTACCTATAATAAATTTTTACAAGGCTTTCAAGGTGTGCTTCTGGAATTATGATCCAAACTGAGAGTAAATTTTTTCAATTATTTAGTGGCTTAAAACTAAATCTCCAAAGGGAATTATCCATAAGGGGATTCAATATATATGAATAAATCATTAGCTGTGTTCTAAAGGTTGATATTGAGATTGGAGTAACCCATCAGTCTTATGGGTTTGATAAAAAGAGAAAAATGGAATTCAAGGGTAAATATAAAGACCACACTAAAGAGAAGACGATTTATCCCTTACGTTGAATGTGTTTAAAGAAACATGGATGAAATTTCCTTAACAGTAATATTAAATGTTTTAGGACTGGAAAAGAAGTTTATCAGGCATTTTAATTATGATGTGATAGGAAAAAGAGGTCTAATGATGAGAGTAAAGAAAAGGCTATACTGAATTCACCTCCTACACTTCAATGTTACAAATGAAATTAAATGGGTCATTTATACCAATAAATTCCTTAATCCATGTATTATTGATGATGATCGACGTAAGCAAACTCTTAAGGACAAAGACTATGGAAAGTCACATGAAATCATTATTGGCAATGTGGAGTAGGATAATGAAGTGGTGAAATGTACACTTACCATCTAATCTAAAGTATCAAATGTTTTATTTGACTCTGGATACATAAATTTTTTATTTTTTTAGACATTTATAAGGTTATTGTCATATTACCTCATCAAATAGATGTTGAGTTAGATGTGGAAACTTCTAATGGAACAACAGTCACATCAAATGTTTATAATTCTTCACTGATTTAATTTTGTGGTAAAATTCATCCTTCCAATATTGTGATCCTTACTAAGTCTAATTTTATGAGATTCGTGGCATGGATTTTCTTTCTCTATATAGAGCTTATATAAATTTCCAAGTAAGGGAAGTAAAATTTCATATTCCAGATTAATCTATGATCATCTATTGATTGCAAGATAAATATAACCTTCCAATATAAATTTATCCCATCTTATGGGACTTGATCCATATATATGATAGTTAACTATCTCAAATGGTTGGGGAGATACTAAAAATTATTAACACACACATTTTATGAGAGTTTGATGATTTATTTCGATAACAATTACCATGTCTTCCACCAAATTGTGAAAATGAGTTTTCAATAGAACTCATATAGGTTTCTGTTCATATTTCAAATACACCTTATAAAATGGCCCCAATTGAGTTGTTGGAATTGAAGAAGAAACTCTAAGAGAATTTTTACAAAGGATTCATATGCCCTAGTGCATCTCATTTGGGTGTACTTGTTATGTTTGTTAATAATAAATAAGGATTAGTGAGATTCTATATCTATTATCAAGAACTTAACCAGATCACTATCAAGAAAAAATATCAGCTTCCCCACCTTGACGAAGAATTTGACCAACTACACATAGTTGAATACTTTTCCAAGATTGATCTTTGTTCTCGATATCATCTATTAAGGGTCAAGAAGAAGGATACACCAAATATTACATTTCATAAAAGGTATGGACACTATGAATTTATAGTGATTTCATTTAGTCATATTAATACCCCCAATATATTCATGGATATAATGAATAGAGTCTTTAGAGACTATCTTGATCAGTTTGTGGCAGTCTTTATAGATGTTATTCTTGTCTATTTGAAGAGAAAGGAATAATGCAATGATCACTTAACCATTGTACTGAAGACACTAAAAAATGAAAATATTTACGAAACATTTGTCAAGGGTAAATTTTGGCTTCCAAAAGTTTCATTTTTGGGTAGCATAATTTCAAGAGGGGATATCTGTGGATCAAATAAAAAAACAGAATTTATTGAATGTTGGTTGAGACCAAAAACGGTAACTCATATCCATATTTCTCTTGGTTTGGATGGTTATTATCGAATTTTTGTGAAATATTTTTCATGATTATATATTCCACATAACTTTTTGACTCGAAAAGGAGTTTTGTTCATGTGGATAGAGGAATGTTAAGAAAAATTAAAAGAGATCAAAACAATGTTAGCCAGTGCACCTATTCCCACACTGCCCGGTAGTGGAGAAAGGTTTCTGATCTATGGTGATTCATCCAAAAGGGGATGGGATGTGTTATCATGAAAAATTATATGGTGATATATTATACCTCACAACAATTTAAAATCCACTAGAAAGATCACCCAACTCATTAATTGTAGTTAGATGAGGAAATATTTTTCTTAATGATATGAAAGAATTATCTTTATGGTGAAAAATGTGATATTTATACAGATCAGGATAATATGATGTATATTTTCAATCAAAAGGAGTTGAATATTTTCCAAATAATATGGTTGGAGTTGATTAATGATTATGACTACTCAATAAATTCTCACCTATAAGAAAGTGAACAATGTGGCAGATACTTTAAGTCGAAAGGAGCACACTATCCTATCCATGACAAGGATCACAAAAGATCCAATATTTATGGATTTCTAAAGGATATACCTTGAAAATTTAATTGAAGGGGAGTAGTCTTATCTTTACAAAATGAACATTCAACCATATATAAAAGTTAATATTAAGGAGGTGTAGAAGGAATAAGTAGAGATACAACAGAAGTTGAGAAACATTCTTTAATTCAACCTTGATTGTGATAGAATAATACGGTTTATGAATTGGGTTTTTATTACTCCCATACCAGAATTAAATAAGGATACATTGGATGAGACACATATTTCATTATTATATATTCATCCTAGAAACTCAATGATGTATAGGGACCTGAAAGAGTATTTTTGGAGGGATGTAATAAAAAGAGATGTTGATGAATATGTCTCTTGGTGATTGGTTGGTCAGAAAGCTAATGCTGAGAGACAAAATCCTAAGGGGATGTTACAAAAATTACCCTTAAGAGAATGGAAATGGGAAATAATCACTATGGACTTTGTTTTCGGACTTCCCAAAACAACTAAAATACATAATGCTATTTGGGTTATATTTGATTGCCTTAAAAAGTTAGCACACTTCTTTAGTATTAAATATGATTTCTATCATGATCAAAATTTCATGATATACTTAAAAAATGTGGTAATATTTCATGGAGTACCACTTTCCATTACATCATACCGGAATCAAAGGTTTAAGACACAGATCTGGAGATGTCTTCATCAAGTTCTAGATATAAAGGTAAATTTTAGTAATTCTTATGATCCTCAGACAAATGGTTAGTCTGAGAGGAAAATTTAAATTCTAGAAGAAATTATCATATCTTTCTCTATGGATTTCAAAGGTGGTTGGGATAAAAACATACCTTTGGTGTAATTTTCTTACAAAAATAGAATTCAATTTACTATTTATATGGCTCCTTATGAATACCTCTATGGAGAGAAGTGAAAAACTAAAACTTGTTGGGATGATGGTGGGAAAATAAAACTGCTAGGACCTGATCTTGTTAATGAAATGGAAGAAAATCTCAGATCTATTCAACAACAAATAATAGCATCTCAGAGTCAAAATAAAATTTATGCTTCTAACCAAAGAATAGACCTATAGTTTGAAGTGGGTGAATATTTCTTTTTACTAATATCTCCCTAGAAGAGAGTAATGATATTTGGAAATAATTCCAATATGATCCCTAGGTATATCGGTTCTTTTGAAATTTGAGATCATGTTGGGAAGGTAGCTTACTGATTGTCGCTTCCACCAAATCTCTCATAATTTCATGATGTGTTCCACATATCTCTACTGAGAAATTAAAAACATGATCCTTCACATGTACTTAATTCGAAAGTCATACTACTGGTGAAAGATCATTATTATAATGAAAAACTGATATAGATTCTAGATTATAGTGAAAAAGTTCTGCGAAACAAGACCACTTGCTTGGTAAACGTTTTATGGAAGAACAACACATTTGAGGATTCTACATGGGAACTTTATGATATGATTATAAAGATATATATTCACCTATTTGTATCCAAGTGACGAATTTTTCGGGATAAATTAAGTTTAAGCAGGTGTAGAATGTAACACTCAGTTGATTTTATGAAATATTTTCTCTAAATAATTGTAATTCTTTAATAGATTGCATTGCACGCAATCGTGATTTTAAATTAAACACAATATGCCCATATTATAAAAGTAACATTTTAACATAATTGTCATCTTAGTGGGTATAAATACAACTTACTTATGAAAATGTATAGTGAAATCGTTCGCTTCTAATTATTTATGAAAAATATAAATCAATTGTATATTTATATTTTTTTTATTGATAAATTGAATAAATTACTATTAGTAAATGAAATTAATAATAATATATCTATTATATATTTAATAAAATATTTTTATTATTCATCCACTAGATATTTTTTTCATAGGTTATAAATAAATCCCATTGGATGTATAAAAACCAATATTTTTTAAATAGGAAAATTTACCACCTTTTAATGGAGAACCCCTATTAAATTAATATTTTTACACATTAATAATTTTTATAGGACAAGAAAACTTTTTATTTGGAAGTAGGATATAAAAATTTACATTTAGTGGATTTTAAATATTTTTCTAATGACATTCAAAATTTTGATAAATAGTAAAAATATACTAAATTATAATTAAAAAAACTTTTCATCAAAATAATATATAGATAAATTATAAAATTTGAATGGTTGAAAATTATTAATAGAATAAATTTTTATCATTCAATATAATGTATGCAACTAACGATAATTTTATATTGAATTTAGATTAAAAAACATTGCAATCTTTTGCAATGTTTTAACTTTTACAACTCATTCTCTCTTTTCGATAGTGGGAATAATTTTAAATTAATTACTCAAACTTATATATTTGAAATTTTGAAAAAACTGAATCCATATTTTGAGTTAGTATGTCCATATTATGCAAATATCTTTATTTTATTTTTTTGAATTCTGAAAACTATCTTCGGTAATTTTTATTAATACGGTAAAAGGGTAAATCGGGTAATTAGGGTAATAATAATATTATAAAATTATCCTAAAACTTGTATTAATATCATTGGATGATTGTTTTGACCTAAATTATCGTTGGATCTAGATGGTGTCATTTGGAAGCCACTTGGATGAGATTAGGACATTTAATTTAATTTATTTAAAGAAAAGTCAAATATGTCACACTCAAAATTTAATTACTAAATAATTTTTTATATAAGGTTATATAGAAGATAAATTTGATTATAAATACACATGTTAAATAAAAAATGTTTTTAATTTTAATGTTAATTTATTTATATTTTTTAGAAAATAAATAATTACCTTAATGACTTATATTTTGATGATGTAAAAATTAATTATTTGATGATGAATCGACAAATTTTCTTATTATAATATAATAACCATAAAAGGCCCAAGACTTGAAAAAATATTATTTTTATAATATATCTCAACCAAAAACATCCAAGGGGCGATTTAGTAACCATTTGGGGTCTTATAGAAGAGATTGTCACACTTATATAATTTTATTTAAAGTGATGTTAAAGTTGTCACATTCGTGATTTAATAAGTATAACATTTTAAAAGTTGGATTTTAAAGAAGATAAATTCGAATAAAAATATTATTATGAAATATATTATTTTTATATTATCCATAGTATTGTATTTTTAATTTTTATTTAACAAATAATTATACTAAATAATTAAAAAAAATATTGTAGAAATTATGTTATTAATAGATATAACAAATAAATGTTGTTAGAAATATTAAAATAAATATTTTTTGGGACAATTAATTTGTATAATAAATTTTCTAGATGACATTGACCTATTAGGAATATAATAATGTATTTTTGTTAGAATTTAAATTCTTATCAAAATATTTTTTTAAAATCAATGAATTGAATACTGTCAAAATTGACACTATTGATGGTTTATCAAAATAATGTTTTATTAAAATATTTCAAAATCATAAAACATTTTAAAAAATATATATTAATTTTTATATGGTAAAAAAATCTAATTTATTTATTTATCATCTAATAGACATCAAATAAATAAATATGACACCCTTTTAATATTGAAATATTTGTTACTGTAGTTAAAAAGTAAATAAGATAACTATGTGTTAATTAAAATTATAAGGTTAAATTGATAAATATATTTATAAAAAATTTATTGGTTGGTGATATTTCGACCTTGTATAATCACATCTTCGAAATTGAGTGATATTGGAGGTTTTTGGATGGGGTTTAATTTTATTATAAATTAATATTTTTGGAGATCCCAAAAGGGCCCCTCGCCTCAATAATAAAACGAAACATCCTCCCCCACCTTTTCACCTCAATTTTATCCTTCAAGCTTAACCATACCCTACCCTTTTCCCTTATCAAATTCACTCTTTATATTCTATTGGTTTTGATATTCTTCAAAGGCAATCTGTAGTGTTCTGAGAGATTTTTTAGAGGAAGCACATTGAGAAAGAGGTAATCCCCTCTACAGATTCTTTCAAGCTTGTTTCCTCTTCTAATTTCTCTTCATGATTTGTTACATTATAAATTAATAACTACAGTATCAATTATAAAATTATATGTCATTATAATTATGAAACAACCATATTCCACCTTCTATCCATCCTATTAAAAATGAAATCATCACGAGTGAATTTGTACGACTTACCATCTCCACGCTGTTGTGTAATCTCTTTTTCACCACCACCTTACTTCGATGGGTATAATTATGTAAATAATAACTATATATTATTTTATAACATGGTATTTATTATGAAATATTGTACACCATTATCTTAAATACCATTCCAAAATTATGTGAATGATATTGTCGCTCGTTCGTAATTACGACCAATCGTCTCTATGATGTGATGTGATTCATTATACATGATATTCATTACAAAATGATTATATAAATTAATAAAATGAAAAAATATGATATATATTACTAATATAGTTATATAAATTATATAACTGTAACCTTATAAGAGGAATAGGAACTTATTCAAAAAAACATGCATAAGAAAATGAAGCAGTTAATACTCGAATAACGAGTATTAATTAAATTTTATTAACAAACGGATGATAATATGATCATATATGAAATCATAAAAATTATTATTATTATAGAATATGTGAATGAATTAATTTAAATTCCTATATAGGGGGTTAAAATACATAAAAATGATATCATACCTAAGGTAAGGGATAGTTTTGAAATATCGTTATTATCTGAGATTATTTATACGTAAGTATTACCAGGATATATTTATCATATACATACATATTACATAAATATGTAATTTTATTTCTATTATTAAATAATATTTTAAAGAACATTTTAAACATTGGTGATTTTTTTAAATGGTATGAAAATAAACTTTTGTCGTTATTCGATATGAGGTACTTTTTGTCTTTTTCAGAAAAAGTATGAGGGGAACGTTTTTTTAAATTATATGGAATGAATGATTTTTTACAATTTCATAACTCAATATTTACCTGGATATTCCTATAAAACATTTCATTTTTATTTTCAAATAAATTACTTTTTAAAAAAATTGCTTGGGATTTTGAGAAAAGAAAACGTTTTTTAAGAAGAAATGATATTTTCTTCAAGAATTTATTTCTAGTGTTATATCAGAATTATTTTACATCTAAGACATAATTATATAAAAGTGTTATGTTTCAAGTATTATATTATTATTATTCCTATTATTTTATTGTTTTTAGGATGGAATTTTATTTATGAAATCCATTAGTTTTACATGGATTATGTTGTGGTGGAATGATGTTTAAAGAAACCCATTTTATTCCTTGGGTTATGATGAATGATTTATGTTATTATAGAACACAAAATAATGATTTAATTATGAGATGGGAGGGAATTATATATCCCTCCAATTCATTGTTTAAATATTTATATCTCATGATATATACATGGATAGAATGGGAAATAATTTCTATTAGGTAATATAGGGCTGGAATGAGGAGTGAACCTTGTTCAGTAATGGGATTTGTCTGCTATGATGTTCTTGGAAATGTGCCTTGACTAATATTAAATTATTTTCTATTCTTATGTATGTTCTAGACAATATTATGTCCTACGTTATGAATTTGGTAATTATGTTCATTGATTCTTATTAACTTTCACGATTTATCCCATGGCATGATATCACAGTCCTTCATATGTGGGATATGATTTTAAAATGTTGTGTTCATATGTCTTATGATTATGATATGATTGATATATCCCTAGTTTACACTTACTAAGTATATGATCTAACCCCTTCATACGTTTTTCCTCCATGTCATGAAGAAGGGTATTAAGTATGATATTTCAAAAAGAGGTCTAGTTATGACAAAATAAGTGGGAGATAATGAAGATGTCTTATAAACCAATAGTTTATGTTTCCCAGTTTCTAAAGACATTATTCTTTTACAGTCTTGAAAAGGATTTTTTATATTTTTAATGAATATTCTTAAAATTTTAAGTAATATCAATGTATCTAATTTAGGGTTCGTTATAGCCTAGGTTCCATAGTTAATTTGATATAGTGGAGACGATCACTCCAGTGGAATACCAATTATCCATTCTATATAACTAAAGTTTCATGAATGACATATCCCATATGTTAGAGCTTCATAGACATATCCTTATCCCTTATCATATGATATATGTTGGTTATGGTGATATTGATGCCAATGCATAATTTTTGGATAATATGATCAGTGTCTTAGACCATAGTGAGAAGAATCTAGAATGGATTACTATTTCTCTAGTGTGTGTTTAGTGGGATTATGGGAACATATCAGAGGAAACATATGAGAGGGTGTCTAATTTGTGGTTGGAAGGACTCGAGTTTTTCCCATATACCCAAAAATGATTGTTGGGAGTAAAAATTGTGTACAAGTTGTTATATGGTGTGGAGGATGTAAGATACCAACTTTTCTTGCATGTGAATTACATTTTGTTATTGGTTTAACCTCTTTGTGTTTTCTTAAACCGTTTTAACCTTGGTAAATTACCCCATTTGTTGTCTTATAGAGTGTCTTTAGAAGTGATATGGGGCTCAGAGAAGCTAAATTATGGGTGGATAGTAGTGTCCAGATGTGTTTTGTGGCTTAGAGAAAACTATAGTGCAACATACCAGCCAGTGTGGTACCTAGATATACAGTGGATATGGTGGACAACATCAGCTTGTGGGTGGTACCCACCGTTTACCCAGTGGTGTTCGGCTTCATCTGAATAAATGGGGAAAAGTAATATTATTTACCCCTGAAACCCTTGTTTATGACTCTTAATCCCATGTTATGACCCTAACTAGGGGTTCTTAAATTTGATGGCTCTCTAAGGCTCTTTTTTATTCTACAACACCTCTCCTTGGTCCTGTGATCCATTCTTCAATTTGATGATCCAAAATCGGGGAGTTCTTATTTGAATTCATGAATTATTCTTATCATTCTCTTGGATCATCATCTCGAATACTTGATAATTAATTTAAATCAATTTCCATGGGATGTTGTGGTGTTTCATGTTGATCCAGACACTTGATCATTGTTATATTCTTTTCCCTTTGTGAGGTGGGTGTTCTAAAAAACACCTTAATGTCTCTTTTGATCTCACTAGTTTGTGCATCATGTAAAATCTCACATAAACACTCTATGCATGACATATACTAAGTGGAAAATTATTATAATTGATGAAAACATATTCCCTAACAACCCATAGATCCTATTGGTTCTGTTGGTATTAATACTAGGAATCATTTCCACTCAATGAGTGTTCTTATGATTAATAGTAAGTTGAAAATTATAATGTGTGAACCTAGAACTCTTTTTTGAAATTAGACTTATTAATGGGGTAGCATAATCTATGAATTAAATTAACATTGGTATTTTTGTAATCAATTTGATAATAAATCACTTGGATTATAAGTGGTCAATATGCATGTAAATGAGAAAAGAAAAGATAATATTAAAGATTTTTGTTATAATGATATGTGAAAAGTAATTAGGATTAATTGATTAGTGAAATATAATTGTTATAGTTATTGTGATAATTGGTAACCTGGATAATTTAAATTTAATGGTTGATAGTTGGTAATTAGGTGAAATTAACCAATATTATTTATAGTAACATGTTTTTCATGGTAGATGTTTGGTATTATACATGACATTATTAGTATATGGTATTTTTATGACTCTTTGATTAAATTTTCTTCCTATGGGATAGGTGGATGGTTATATACTTCTTGAGGGATAAAAGAATGGTTAAATTCCATATGTAAGATATATGCATGATTATATACCACACTGAGAGAAGGATTATTGGGTATATACCACCTGAGAGCATGATAAAATATTACATAATACTCCTCTATTAGCATGAATCATGGGCCGTGGGAATATATAATCTGATATAGCATTAGAATCACATTGAGACCAATGTCTCTTGGCTACATGATGCATGCTGAAAATATATTTAGTTACTTGACATGATATGGGTGATTCATCCTCAATAGTAGATTTTACTAGTGGAATATGCAATTCATGATATGTAGATGAATTTTCCAATGGATAGAGATATTAAACATCTTGCCAAAATAGGTTTGGAAAACCCAAATTTTCAATCTATAGCTTTAGGCGGTCCAATCAGGGCATGAGACACGCTAGTGAGCGGAGGTCGGAAGGGGAACCATAGGTGGTGGCCAGTCTAGAAGGCTCCTGCTATAGGTTCAAGGTGGTCCAGCTCATCGATAGAGAGGCAGTGCTGAATGGGAGAAGCTCGACCGCCCTGTTGTGGCACTGTCGAGGAGGAGTCGGGCCATGGTGGTCAGCCGATGGAGCTAGGCATGACACACAAGAGGGGAGACATGGGGGCCCATTCCTTTACCTTTTCAATTTTTTTAAAAAAAATTACAACCCATATTGTGACAAAAAAATTATCACCCTTTTGGGTGATTATTCCAGCCGCTCAACACATATAAAAACATAAACAGAATGTTTTTGTAAATCTATTATAGAATAGAAGAATAAAAAGTTATAATATTAAAATATTATTATAATAAAAATATTTTAATAATAAAATTATTAAAATTATTATTATTATTAAACCTCACTAGAAAACACTATTCTAATGACTTGCAATCCCACTGGTGACCGACTTAATTGGTATAGTCTTCAGGTAATTATTACAGAAATATTATAAAATTAATTTTTCTTAATTACTAACCCATAAACAAATCAATCCGTCTTTAAAACATCAAATGGTCATAACATTCCAATCTGAGTTTGGATTGGAAGTCTGTCACTGGTGTTGGGATCGTGACAACTCCCTCCTCTAAAATTAATAGAACTTTAATTTTAATATTGACATAAACATTTCAGGCGTCCATATGAAACAAATTTAAGGTATCAAGCATGAATCAAAATCACAAAAAATGATATTTTAAAATTTTTCACCGAGGAACGACATGAACTTGCTAATATCGGAGAATCCCTTCCCAATTAGTTCCATAGGATCTTGCGTGAAAGTGGTTAAGAACAAGAATTGAAACATAAAATTCCTGATTTTGATCTGATGTTGTGCATGACGTATTCTAGTTGTTGGGGATCACTACTAGAAAAATCCAATGCTGAATTCCTCAAGATTTGCCAAAAAAGTTTCAAAAATATGTTGGAGCATCGATAATCAGAATCTAGGTTTTAGGGAATAATTCTGATGAAACCATCGATGCTATGATGATGAGTGCATTTCATTACCTTTGATGCCTAAGAGATATCTCAATCAAAGATCATAGATCTAAATACCCTCTCTAGATCTTGGGAGAGAGAATAAGAGAGAGAGAGGCCTTGAATAGTCCCTAGTGGATGGATCTCCTCTTCTATTTATATTTTGTAATTAAATTACCCAGAGCTTCTTCTCTGTCCCCTAAAAACTTAATTCAGTATAAAAATCATATTATGAATACTGATATTAGTCATAAATATTATGATTACTTTCCTATAATATAATAAATATATTACATGAGAATAAATGAGTCATTAACTCGACTCGTCATTTCCCCCAAAATTAATTAAGCCTTGAATATATTAATATTAGTTCAATTAATTTTTATCATGTATTTACATTAATACATGAAAATACATTTTATAAGTAAATTCAATTCCCATTATTATTAACATGAATAATGTAAATTTTAGTTATTGCATTGGTGATCGTATCTCCTTGGACAAACCCCAGGCCCCAGTAGTGGGGACCACCATGTCTAAACCTATTATTCAGATGAATATGGAAAATTCTTGAATATGCTATTGCGTGTGACCCTCTAGGGCCTTATCTAAAAAGTAGTGAATACTATTCATAGACCAAGTTCAGGATCTCGCAACCCATCATGGCCCCTAAATAGATAAGGATTATCATAGTAGTAAAAACCAACCTGCGAACATGTATTATGTTATATAATCTCTTTTTCATTAATATCTGATAAAAGTGGACACACACTCATGTCATCATCCTTTTCATGCTTTATTATTTATTGATCTAAATGAATGGATTTACCCTAAACTACTATGGACATGGTCTTATGAAGATATTACCCTCTGGATCAACATGGATCAAAATATATTACTTCCTTAACATGGTAGTGAAGAATACTTTATTTACCATTCCACCAATGTCATGTCACCAATGATGCACCCAACACAATCTACCTCGCCAATATTACATCATCATGGTTTTCTACTTGCATCAAAGTATGTGATCAAATGACACACATTGGTAATGATCTAAAGCCATGAGACCATTACATGTGTCCATGGATAGGAACAACCAATGAAACCTGAAACATGTGGTGTTCTTATTAGCAGGTCTATCCTCATGATCTCACTACTATAGATCACCAAGTGAGAACTGCATAAGAAGAAGTATCAATGCATATGATCTCCCAGCACCTGATGGTGAAAAATCTACTATGTCCAATCAGTAACATGTACCTAGACCATAATACCTTTGTTTAATATTAATGTCATAGTATCTCGAGGTTCTCATTATAGACTAAGATTTTTTATAGTCTTTCGATACAACCAATAATCTTTGGAAATTACCATTAAATAGTGGGTCCCAAAATATCTATAATAAAATGGTAGGTATACATCATGTATAACTAACTATGCACATGATATTGTAACAAAAATCACTGTATAGTTGAGTCTAGGGAACTATGTATTTAAAAAGTTTACACTTTCATGGAAACTATTGAAAGAAGGAAAAAATTTAGAATATAACAAATATTATAAGATTAGTTGAAAAAAGATTTGGGAATTAAATAGTAAATGCTGATTTTTGGTGGAAAATATATAGGATATAATCATAAATGTGACCATTATTATATGAATATTATAATAATATTTTATAACTTTTAGTTAGTATTAAAATTTTCAATATGGCCATTGAGTATAATGATCATTGGGTAGCATGACCAATAGTAAAAATATTACAATCATAGTTAGTGTTTATAAAGTCTAATGATGAATGATAATTGATACAGAATGGAGAAATAATGTACTCAAATATCATAATCATTCCATTTGAGGCCCATTTATTATAACATAGGATGGCAGTAGAATCATAGGGGTTCACACTTGATCAATCCCAAGTAGATATTAATCAACAAAAAGCCAAGTGTGATCCACAACAAGATATTTTCAAGTTAGTGGAGATCACCCATAAGCCTATGTTACTAGATCCACCCTATTAAACTACACCATCACACACCTTACACTTATGGTGTATGATGGGGTAATAAGGGGTTATATATCTAGAACATAGTATTATAAAACGGTTACTTTAGTTTTATAAATGAAATAGTGATCTTTTCAATACCATTTTGATTATTATTTTAATTCATCAAATAAACATGAAAAGTAGAATAATTTTAAAAATATTTCTTGGGTAACATAATACATAATTTAATTTCACATAGTATATAAACATTAACAATGAATTCATATTTTATAAATATAATCAATATTTTCAAAATTGACTTCTAAAATAGTATTTATTTAAATATAAAGGATAATATAATTTTATAATGTGCTGATAAGCTTTATAAGTGTCTGAAATTTGACCATGTTGTAAATATATTTACTTTTCAATAAATAAGTATTTTTATTTAAATTCTAGTAATAAAAAATATTGTAATATATTTTGACAAGATAAAAATTATATTTTAAATTAGCATGTCAAAATTAGGTTAGGGTAAAATATTGATAATTTTATAAATATGTTATTTTTCAGTGAATATTAAAAAATCATTTTTTTTGTTTTCAATATATTCAATAACTTTATAAATATTAAATAATGCTATAATAATAGATAAAACCGATTTTACGGCGAAAAATAGATTATTTTATCACTATTTATTATTTTAATGGACTCAATTCAATTTCCAAACCTATAAATGAATTTGAAAACTATTAAATTGAAATTATTATTTTTAAAACTATATTTTGTGGAAAATATAATTATCCCTTTACAAAGTAATATAAAAAATTGATTTTGGTTCTACTATATTAAAATTATAATACCCACCTATAAGACCATTCATATCTACTCAAAACTCATTTATTATAAAATTCATCTCATTTCCCATCTATAAATTCTCTCCATGGTTTCTCCATGGTCTGGTGGTTTTCCAATCCAAAATTTGGAAAGTTATATCCTAAGGTAAGGGAATTGTCTTCTTCTTATTTTCCATTAAATTGTGTATTTTATACAATGTATTATAAATAATGAATTAATTATTTTGTTCCATGATTTATTATCTCATTTTAACCAAAAGTGTGTCTTATCAATGGGATACCTTATTTATCTCTCATTACTACGCTTCTTTAATCCATGTTGTATACACATCATTCATCCAAAAAATTTCATGAATTTCTCTCTTCTATAAGAAATATTTGTATTGGGAGTACCCAAATCCATTTCTTCTCCCTGTGTTCTCACATTGATGCCAAAAAAATATTGATTTGGGATTTCCATATATGAAACCCACACATCCTTTTAATATGTTAAAAATGATGTAATTATATTGTCTTCAAGAACTTATGAATTTAATGAATTTTACAATAAACACATCCATTATTTTACATGGATACTTAATTTGTTTTATCTTATGTTCTATTTGGAACACATGGATTAGATATATAATGGGTGTTCCCAAATAGTGATCAAATTCATAGGGTGAACAATAAATCTCTATAGAGGATATGTTTTATGATACATTGGTGAATAACAATGGTAATTATGTTTTATGAAACTTTGGTGATAAAACATGGTGATATGATAACGATTGTCTAATTTTTTTGAATCCATATTCCCTTGTTATGTTTCATGATCATTCTAGTATGATATTCTTCTGGTTCTTATGGTCATTCCCTTTTTGTATGCCTCTTGATCACATAATGAATATTCCCTTCATTTATTACCTTACATGGATTTATACTCACCCATTCCAATTGATTTAAGTCCCAAATATTTGATTTATAGTAAAATTAACCTATGATGAATCTATAAAGAATATTTATAATAGGATTTCAAAAAAAATATCTATTTATTATGAATTAAATTATGAGTTTTAATGAAACTAAACCTATAAATATTTTAAATATGTTGTACCATGTAATGAATGTTTTATGTAATAAAAATACGGGACACCATAGTCAGTAAAAAAAGAAGGTTTAGTTATTTTCAGAAATCATGAAAAGAAAAAATTATTAATAATCCTATGTATAAGACTAAATTAATGAAAACATCCTACAATTTTGGTAATGTATAAAGCAAGTGGCTTCCAAGTAATTAAATCCTTATATAGATACTATAAGTTAATGTGTCTCTAAAATAGTTATACATTGGGTCCATAACCCTAAATATGGTGTATTGGGTATTAAGTCAATCATTACCTATTTCATGATAAAGAGGCCTCACTACACACCTAGTTTAAAAATAATTAGTGATATGTTTGGTTAATCACGTTCTTTTTTTAAAAAAATCCGGAGGATATATGTCAAATTTAATTTAAATTATAAGATATTAGAGAATAATTTATATAAATAATACTAATTTAAATATTATATTATGGACATAAAGTCCTATTAAAATTACAATATTCCCTAAAATTACACATTTCCTAAAATGATTTATTATTTTTGAAAAATAGTATGAAATGGAAGAGACTGTGTAAATAATAACTGTAAATGGAGATTCACTGAAGGCCATCAAAACATAATAGAAGATGAAATAGAAAACATTGTATGGATTATGAGTCAACTATATATAGTTTTAAATAATAGCATTAATCAAGTTTAACACAAAAATTGACATTGAAGGAAAACAATTAATATTGATTCCTTTGTACATCAATAAACACTTTCTTTTAGGGGATATATTGATCCATTAATTATAGAACATAGGAATAACCCTATATAAAAGATAATTTATATACTCCATTATTCATATTGAAGGAAATTATCATTAGTGGTGTACCACTTAGAAGGAGAAGCTGATCAATGGTGGACACTGATTCGAAACAAAAATCTAAGAGGGGAGATTAATGACATGAGATAGGGAGAATCTAAGATAATAAATTTCAAAAAATATTTTCCATTTAATATTTTAATAATAATAAATAAGGAATTATTATAGATGAATTATAAAGAAAGTCAACCAGTGGAAAGCTACAAAATGAACTTTAAATTACTATCTTAACACACCCACATATTTGTTATGGATCCCAAGGGAAGGGTTGATAGGTTCTTTAGTAGACTAAGACCCCCTAAACTCCACATATACTAAGGGTTAAATGTCACGAATTCACAATCTTAATGTTAAATGTATAGGATACAAATAATGTGGTGGAAGGTACACTTATTAATCTCTCAAATCTAGAAAGTACATTGTTTCACTATGGTTCTATGTATTCCTTTATTTCTGTAATATCCCAGGTAAATAAAGAATATTAATTTTTCATATCTAATAATATTTGTGAATAAAATATTAATTTTACTTTAAAGGGGTTGCTATGTTCGATAGTGTACCCGATACGCAACAACGAGTTTCTTTGAAATCTTACATTGTACACTAGTAATATAATAATATTATTTTAAATGGTAGTTAGAACGTAGCCATTGTATTGGTGGGAATGAATAGAAATAACTAAAATATGATTATATATGTTTGTTAAATGTTTTTACATTTATCCAACAAAAGATAAAGGCTTAAAATAAGAAAAAGAATTCAATTTTAGGCATAGATACTGTAATATTCACTAAAAGGTCAACTTATCGCCTTTTGATGGCGAACCCTCTTTAAATATAGTTTTGTTCACTCTTATAAATTCTATTGGACCAAATTAAATTATTCTTTAGAATCAGGACATCAAAATTTACTTTGTGTAATTTTTTGGTATATTTCAGATAAAGTTCATTTTTTAATAAATAGTGAAAAATGTTGTATTTTAATTCAAAAACTCTTTTTAATGATTAGATTATATTTTGAATTTGTTTTAATGTGAAATTATAATATATTTTTACCATTTAATACAATAGTGGTCATTGGAATTAATTTCACTTTGAAATTGAACTTAAGCTAGTGTCAATCTTTTGATATATATTGTTTCATAAAAACATGCTATTTGTTCTGACAATGGGAATTAATTATTAAATTAATTAATGCAGCTTATATGTTTTTAATTTTTTATAATAGACATCATTTTTGAATTCGGAATATCAAATATAGATTAGGGTGATTTTTTGGTATTTTTCTGAAAAACTTCAATTTTTGATGAATAGTGAAACCACTAAGTGGTAGTTAAAAAATTTATTTTTCATTTAAATGAAATTTTACCACCTCTGTGATTTGAATTTAAAAAATACAACAAACATGGTTGTAATTAGGATGTAAAATGTGGTTTAATGGGATTAAAATATTTTTTTGTGAGTAGTAACTTGTAAGTTTTATTAATCGCGATTAAAGGTAATTAGTGTAATTTAAGGTACAGATATTGTTATAATAATATGAAATGACCATGAAACATGTCCTAACCTTATGTTATGAGTCATGGCCAACCAATAAAATCCATGGGTCAACTTGGGGACCCCATGGAGCCACTTGTGTAAGAAAATGATATTAATAATGTTTTTTTTAAAGTCAAAATAAAAATGTCACAAACATGTATTATTTTACTAAAAAAAATTTGACATGGGGTTATACAAGTAATATTTTTACTATAAATATTAATTCTAAATATAAAAAGATTTCCTAAATCATAGTATTTTTTTATAATTTTTAGACATTAAATAAATTAATTTATTTATGACACCATGATGATGCAGCGATTACCTCATTAATGAAGGATTTAAATAAAATGAAAAGATAATGTAAAATATAAGACATAAACTAGTAAAAAACCTATTTTATGGGTGTATTTAGAGCCCTTATCACCTTATCCTCAAAATATATCTTTTTGGGACCTTTAAAATCCGAAAATCATTTTAAAATAAAGTTACATTTCATGACTTTCCAAGAGTGCCCCTCCTCCCTCTTATAAAAGGCCCCCACTTCTACCTCCTTACCCACACATCTCAAGCCATTGTATCTGCCAAAATATGATCCTTTTATCTCTCCACATCCCTCTCTTCATCCTATTAGCCTTCCCTTAGGCAGAAAGCTCTTCAAGAAATCCTTTTGGTTCAAACCAAGGGGAGTTACCCGATTTAAAGGTAAAGTCTTCCCTAAAGTTCTTTTGTTTTATTTTGATTATCCAACCCCCTAAAATCTTATTATTCATTTCTATTGTAACAAAAAAAGTATCTTAAATATAATAGTATGTTTTTATTAGAGCTAAAATTACACACAACTCTGTCTAATGGTTAAAGAACATACTATTTCCGTGGATGACGAATTACTGCCTCACGAAACGATGATTGTTCTATCTTCTCCTACCACCTCTAATGGTGGACATTATGATGGAACTATATTTATTTATGATATATATTATATTTATTTCCTCTCTATGCTTCTGTATTTTTTATTTAGTACATACCTTTATGCTTTTCATGTTGTGAAAATGCGATAATTTCAGTTGAGGAAGTGTGGACTACCACCCCCTCAAGTGATGAGGCTCGTTCATGCAGTACATGGAATGTATAAAGAATGAAATTTATGAACTTATGGGACCTATATAAAATATATATTATACTGGATTATAATATCTAAATATATCATCTAGTTTTAATTCCATTAATGTTCCAAAGAAATGAAAGTAGTGTTCAGGCGTACGTACGGCCTACCGTCTCCATGAATGGTGCATTTCATTTCTTTTTATCTATAAATGTTATGTAACAGTATAAAATGAATATATAATGGATATATTTGATATTTAAATCATTAATACTATTACGTATATTATGTACTTATAACTACATGGAAAATTCTTTTCCAACAAGTTCGCTTTTTACTCATGTACCGAACATCGACAAAAACATCAGATATGAACTCACATTATTAAACAATTATTATAACATTATAATATGTGATATGAACTGAATAATAATCTTTAAAGGAGTTACTTAATCAATTATAAATTGAATAAATTTTATTATTTAGGAATATAATGAAACGAACAAGAAAAGTCGGACTTGAGTTAAGGGATCCAACCTCTCTCTTTCTTTTTAAGTACTCTCTTTTATGTCACTTCTTTTAAGATCCTATTTCTTATGTTGGGGGATGTTTTTGTTATATTCCTCATTATGTAATTTTTATGTTAATATTATGATAGAAACTATTTGATCTCATCAAACCATTTTTGGATGTTTTAAGTGGCGCTGTTAGGCTGCCGAGTTTTCGTAAGGGGTTTTTCATCTCACTTTTATTCCCGTGAGATTTATGCTACATTTTCCACCATTTAATTTCAGTGGTATATTTACTTCCCATTATTATACTCTTTGTGTAATATAATTTTATTTATGAGTATTTACATTATTTTTTTATTTTCCTTCTTTCATGGGGTGTACGTTTCAAAAGATACCCAAGTCGGTAAGGGAACCTTTCACCCTCCTCTTTTTAAAAGACTTATTTTTGTTAGGTCTTTTAATTTACATATTATTATATTCGGATATGTCCTTATATATCCTTATTGTTGTAAATGTTATTTATATGTGATGAGATACCCTTCTTATGTCTCATCATCTCATTTTCATAATTTTAAATTGACTTCATTAGGCAGTCAAATTTATGTAGGGGAACTTCTGAACCTAATTCCAATTCTTTGGGTTAAACCTCTACTTCGTGATTCTATCATACTATGAATATGTGTGGATGACCTCTGATTGTTTTACACTTAATATCCTCTTATATTGGGTGTATTTATATTTTTCACACATTATTATGTAATTGATTTATCCTTAATCTAAGGATACCGACTTTGTAAGGGACTTCGTCTCATTCTCCTTTCATTGAGGAATATTTTGTTTTATACAAAAATTTCTTTTATACGGTGAATAAACCCATTTGACTTTTAATTTTATACAAAAGGAATCTTCTTCTACGAAGAGTTTTACTAAAAGATAAAATGGAATGTTTATTTTAACGTACGCGGTGACAGCGACCTTTTCTGCCGCCGCGAGTATTAGTTGGTCTTTGGCTTACTCAACAAGCTGTAATGTTTTTAAAATAAAATAAATTCCAAATACTCTTTTATGTATTTTGGTATTGAAAATGGTTTTTATTATGGACTTGTTATGTGAATATATTTAAGTGATATATTGTGATCAAAATGTGGAGATGTTTTCTTTCCATTATATTTGTTTTATGTCTTATGATTTTATAATGGTACTTGGAAATTTGACGGGTGGTTAGGTGATAAACCATATGAAGGGTGGTTCCGTGAATACCAGGACGGGTGGTTACATTATAACCTCTAATGAATTGGGTATGGAAGTTGCCTGTATGGATATTCCATGTAGTGATATGTGTGGAAGTCGACCGTATGGTTATTCCATTTAAATATGTTTATGTCCCAAGTTACCTTTATATGTTATGTGTTATTTATATGGGTTTATGGTAATATTTTGGTTACAAAGGATAAGTAGTGATATTTTATTCAGTGAAGAGTATTTACTACTTAATAAAGGTGAAAATTATTACTTTGATAAAGTATTCATGGTTTACTTATTGTTTTGAAAAACTAACAGTTTTCCTTTTTTGTGTATCCTTTACAAATCTTTTTATGCTCATCCAATGTTTTTGAAATGTTTTTTCACAGGACTTAAAGATGAATAGGATCAAGGATGGGATCAAGGAAAGACATGCTATCTAAAACATGGAACTAGAAATGTTTCTTTTTATGAGTTTTTATTTTATGGAAACTTAGTATAAGTGTCTACTTTGTATTCTTTTGAGATGTGATAGTTATGTCCTAATTCTCGAAGACTCTAAACCTGAAAAGATCCCCTATGTTAATTATTCATGTAATTCATGATTATGTAAGGTATTATGTTTTGGTCCTTATATTTGGTATCAGAGGTCGGTTTAGACAACTTTAGGGATTAGGAGTTTATGTTAGACAAATGGTTAGTCCCTATATCCATTATTTTAGTTAAATACTTGTTTTATAACTTTTTTCAGGTCATGTAATGTCGGTTACAAATGGAAGGAAGATGATCTCAAACAAAATTCCTATCTCTTCCTGAGGACATGCTTGCTATAATTATTTCAAAGTCATGTTTGGATGATTGTGAAACTTTTTCTAGCATACAACTCACTTACAATAAGTTGTTTGAGATATCAAAAACCTCCACTATACCTCGTTATCATCGTGGATCATGGGTTGTATTTAGACAAAAAACTATTTTCACAATATTCTCATATTTTCAAGAAAGGTAAATATTATCAAGGCATTTTCAAATATTTTACCTTATAACAAGATTTTGAAGCATATTATGATTTTAAAAAAGGTGATGAAGAAGGACACCCTTGTGAAACCTATTTATATTTGATTTTACAATATAGTCTCTCAGCACATACCTGTGGTATTTTAAAAGGTCCGTTAATTGAAAGTTTCAACTCAAATTCAGTCCGACTATTTTATAGAAATCTTGTTTTATCTGATGTCTTCAAATTATATGTCAGACATGATTATTTTCCAAAACTATTTTTCTGTGAACACCCATATGACCCATGTTGTACAAGGTGTATTTGGATAGAGGAAGCAAATGATTTTGAAGGATCTCTAAATAATTTTTGCAATTCATGGAACTTCTACCTACCTGAACATGATGCCGATGAAACAAAATGGACACCATGATCAAGGTATGATGTTCTTCATTTTTGGTAATCATTTTATTTTATCTTATGGTGGTGAAATAATACTTCAAGAATTAAGATGTTGAGATCATAATGAATTTGGATGAAAATTAGAGGTATAAGGAAAACATTGAGGTTGACACATGTTAGGGTTATTTTTGGGAGATTTATAAAAAGGACAACCCGTATGGTGGGTGACAATCCGTCGCATCTGGTAAAGCCGCATGAATCAAACCCACAACGGAAGGGAGACAAGGGTGCATCGCCTATCACTAGACTACGTGAAGTCCCTGGTTAGTATGACTTATTCTTTTTAGTTATATAATATGAATCAAGTGTAAGTTGATTTTGGGTTATCTAGGAAAATATTGACCTATCAGGGAGGATATATGATTAGATTAATTACTTTTCAATATGAGACTTTAAGAGCACCTGATGTTATTTGGAGATAAATGTTAATTTTACCTTGTAAGACTATATGATTAAATCCTTAAAATATTTGGGTTTCAATCTTAGTTTGGTTTACATTGATGAATTTTATGTACAAATTTTTTATTGAATGGTCTTCGTTGAACTTTGGGTTTTGTTGGACAAATTTTGGAGATTAAGAATAGATTTTCTTTTTATAAAGTATTATAATTTTGTGGATTATCAGATCTTGTTCTAACAATTTTGGTTTTGGTAAGGGTCTAAATACATGGGAAATATATAGTACTCTTTTTTGGATTAGGTGATTCTCTAGAAGTTGATTATAACGCTCTTAATGTGAACAAGTCATCCTAAATACTCGTCTTTTGGAGAAAATATGAGTTTGTGTAAAAAATCTAGTAACTGATGAAAGTATACATGACAAATAAGTATGATTCCATAACATTTAGTTAAGTACATAAATAAATTCCTCAATGAAAAGTAACTTAAAACAAATTTTTTTTGTCTTTTATCTTTTCCTAATGGGGAATAAAATACCATTTAACCCATCATAAGTTTGTGATTATCTTGTGGTTAACTTTCTCATAATCTTGTTTTCCATCACTCTCCACCATAACATGACCCTTCATTTTCTCTTCCATGTCGATGTTTTCTTACATGTAATCCTAGTATGGGTTAACTCGGGTGACCTTTGTACTTCCCTTTCTTTCTTTTAAATTGACAGTTTAATTTACTCCTTTTCTGATGTGGGGCTTTCAATAAAGTTTCCAAGCCCAATTTTAAAATTGCAAGGATGCAAATCCCAAAAGGGGGGAAGGATGTAACATCCCTGGTAAATAAATAATATTACTTTGTCATATTTATTAATATATGTGAATAAAATATTAATTTTACTTTAAAGGGGTTGCTATGTTCGATAGCATACCCGATACACAACAACGTGTTTCTTTGAAATCTTACGTTGCACACTAGTAATATAATAAAATTATTTTAAATTGTAGTTAGCACGTAGCCATTGTATTGGAATTAATGAACAGAAATAACTAAAATATGATTATATATGTTTGTTAAATGTTTTTACATTTATCCAATAAAAGATAAAGGCTTAAAATAAGAAAAAGAATTCAATTTTAGGGATAGATAGTCTAATATTCACTAAAAGGATGACTTATTGCCTTTTGATGGAGAACCCTCTTTAAATATAGTTTTGGTCACTCTTATACATTCTATTATACCAAATAATATATTTCTTTAGAATCGGGTCATCAAAATTTACTTTTTGTAAATTTTTGGTATATTTCTGATAAAGTTCATTTTTAAAGAATAGTGAAAAATTTTGTATTTTAATTAAAAACCACTTTTTAATGATTAGATTATCTTTTTAATTGGTTTTAAGGTGAAATTATAATATAGTTTAACTATTTAATCCAATATTGGTCATTGGAATTAATTTCACTTTGAAATTGGACTTAAACTTGTGTCAATCTTTTGATATATATTGTTTCATAAAAACACGCTATTTGTTCTCACAAAAAGAATTAATTAATAAATTAATTAATGAAACTTATATTTTTTGAAATTTTTAAAATAGACTTTATTTTTGAATTCAGAATATCAAATATATCTTAGGGTGAATTTTTAGTATTTTTCTGAAAACCTTCAATTTTTGATGAATAGTGAAACCACTAAGTGGCAGTTAGAAAACTGATTTTTCGTTTAAATAAAATTTTACCACCTCTGTGATTTGAATTTCAAAAATCCGACATACATGTTTTTCATTAGGATGTAAAATGTGGTTCAATGGGATGAAAATATTTTTTGGTGAATAGTAACTTTTAAGTTTTATTAATCGCGATTAAGGGTAATTAGTGTAATTTAAGGTAAAGATAATGTTATAATAATATTAAATGACCATGACACATGTCCTAACATTATTGGATGAGTCATGGCCGACCAAGACAATCCATGGGTCAACTTGGGGACCCCATGGAGCCACTTCGGTAAGAAAATGACATTAATAACTTTTTATTTAAAGTTAAAATAAAAATGTCACAAACATTTATTGTTTTACTAAAACAATTTTAACATGGGGTTATACAAGTAAATTTTTTTACTATAAATATTAATTTGAAAGATAAAGATATTTCCTACATCATATTATTTTTTTTATAATTTTTAGACATTAAATAAATTAATTTAGTTATGACACCATGATGATGTAGGGATTACCTCATTAAGGAACGATTTAAATAAAATGAAAAGATAATGTAAAATCTAATACATAAACTTGTCAAAAACCTATTGGATGGGTTGATTGAGAACCCTTATCACCTTATACTCTAAATATATCTTTTTGGTACCTTTAAAATCCGAAAATCATTTTAAAATAAAGTGACATTTCATGACTTTCCAAGAGTGCACCTCCTCCATCTTATAAAAGGCCCCCACCTCTACCTCCTTACCCACACCTCTCAAGAAATTGGATCGGACAAAATCTGATCATTTTATCACTCCACATCAATCTATTCATCCTAGAAGCCTTAACTTAGTCAAAAAGCTCTCCAAGAAACCCTTTTGGTTCAAACCATGGGGAATTACCCGATTTAAAGGTAAAGTCTTCCCTAATGTTCCTTTGTTTTATTTTGCTTCTCCAGCCCCCTAAAATCTTTTTATTCCTTTATCTTGTAACAAAACCAGTATATTCAATATACTAGGATGTTTTTATGAGAATTATTTGAGCTAAACTTACACACACCTCCGTCTAATGGTTAAATAACATACTGTTTTCATGGATGGCGAATTACTGCCTCACGAAACGATGATTGTTCTATATTCTCCTACCACCTCTCATGGTGGAAATTATGATGGAACTATATTTATTTATGATATATATTATATTTATTTCCTCTATATGCTTCTGTATTTTATATTTATTACATACCTTTATGCTTTTCATGTTGTGCAAATGCGATAATTTCATTTGAGTAAGTGTGGACTACCGCCCCCTCAAGTGATGTGACTCGTTCATGCAGTACATGGAATGTATAAAGAATAAAATTTATGAACTTATGTGACCTATATAACATATATATTATACTTTAATTATAATATATATATATATCATCTAGTTTTAATTCCATTAATGTGCCAAATAAATGAAAGTAACGTTCATGCGTACGTACGGCCTACCGTCTCCATAAACTGTGCATTTCATTTCTTTTTATCTCCAAATGTTATGGAATAGTATAAAATGAATATATACTGGATATATATGATATTTAAATCATTAATACTCTTCTAGAGATTATTTACTTATAACTACAGGGAAAATTCTTTTCCAACAAGTTTGATTTTTACTCATGTACCAAACATAAAAAAAACGTCTAATATGAACTCACATTATTAACCAATTATTAAAAAATAATAATATGTGATATTAACTGAATAATAATATTTAAAGGAGGTCCTTAATAAATTATAAATTGACCAAAGTTTATTATTCAGGAATATAAAGAAATGAACAAGACAAGTCGGACTTGAGGTAAGGGATCCAACCTCTTTCTTTCTTTTCAAGTACTCTCTTTTATGTCACTTCTTTTAAGCTCATATTTATTATGTTGGGGGATGTTTTTTTTATATTACTCATTCTTTAATTTTTATGTTCATATTATTAGAGACCCTATTTGATCTCATCATACAATTTTTGGAAGTTTTAAGTGGCGTTGTTAGGCTACCGAGTTTTCGTAAGGGGGGTTTCATCTCACTTTTATTCCCGTGAGATTTATGCTACATTTTCCACCATTTCCATTGAGTGGTATATTTAATGCCCATTATTCTACTCATTGTGTAATATAATTTCTTTTATGAGTATTTACATCAATTTTTGTATTGTCCTTATTTCATGGGGTGTACGTTTCGAAAGATACCCAAGACAGTAAGGGAACCTTTCACCCTCCTCTTTTTAAAAGACTTCTTTTTGTTAGGTCTTTTAACGTACATCTTCTTATGTTGGGATATTTCCTTATATATCCTTATTTCTTTAAATGTTATGTAAAAGTGATGAGATACCCTTCTTTTCTATCATCATCTCATTTTCATTATTTTAAAGTGACACCGTTAGGCTGTCAAATTTCTGTAGGGGGACTTCTGAACCCAATTCCAATTATTTGGGTTAAACCTATACTTCATGATTATTTAATACTATGAATATGTGTGGGTGACCTATGATTGTTTTACACTTAATATCCTCTTATATTGGGTGTATTTATATTTTTCACACAAAATTATGTAATTGATTTATCCTTAATCTAAGGATACCGACTTTGTAAGGGACTTCATCTCAATCTCCTTTCATTGAGGAATATTTTGTTTTAAACACAGCTTTCTTTTATACGGTGTATAAACCCCTTTGAGTTTTAATTTTATACAAAAGGAATCTTTTTCTGCGAAGCATTTTACTAGACGACAAAAAGGAATGTTTATTTTAATGTACACGGTGATAACGACATTTTCCGCTACCGCGAGTATTATTTGGTCTTTGGCTTCCTCAAAAAGCTGTAATGTTTTTAAAATGAAATAAATACCATATAATATTTTATGTATTTTGGTATTGAAAATGGTTTTTATGATGGACATGTTATGTCAATATATTTAAGTGATATATTGTGATTGAAATGTGGAAATGTTTTCTTTCCATTATATTTGTTTTATGTATTAGGATTTTATAATGGTACTTGGACATTTGACGGGTGGTTACGTGATAAACCATATGATGGGTGGTGTCGTGAATACCATGGCGTGTGGTTACGTTATAACCTCCAATGCATTGGGTACGGAAGTCGGCCGTATGGCTATTCCATGTAGTGACATGTGTGGAAGTTGATCGTATGGTTATTCCATTTAAGTATGTTTATGTCCCAAGTTGCCTTTATATGTTATGTGTTCTTTATATGGGTTTATGGTAATATTTTGGTTACAAAGGATAAGTAATGATATTTTATTTAGTGAAGAGTATTTACTACTTAATAAAGGTGAAAAGTATTACATTGATAAAGTATTCGTGGTTTACTTGTTGTTTTGAAAAACTAACAATTTTCCTTCATTGTGTATCCTTTACTGAACTTTTTATGCTCATACCAAGTTTTTGAAATGTTTTCCACAGGACTTAAAGATGAATAGGGCCAAGGATGGGATCAAGAAAAGACATGCTATATAAAACATGGAACTCGACATGTTCCTTTGTAAGAGTTTTTATTTTATGGAAACTTAGTAGAAGTGTCTACTTTGTAATCTTTTGAGATGTAATATTTATGTCCTAATTCTCTAAAACTCTAAACCTGAAAAGATCCTCTATGTGAATTTTTCATGTAATTCATGATTATGTAAGGTATTAAGGCCTGGTCCTTATAATTTCATCCATGTTTTTAAAGAATATAGAGATATATCTTGAAATTGTAGATGTAGAGTTATCAGTTATGACTCTTAGAGGGATTATACAAGCATTAGAGGTGTGTAAAAACTCTAGTATCATCTTTTAAGAGATAAATCTTATCTCAAATAAAGTAGTCATCTACATGGTGGGATTCTATGTTATAATATGGATGAATTGTCTCTAAAATAATTATACATAGACCAACTATAAAATCAGTTAAAAATTTGTAGGATTGAATAAAAAGGATAGGGGGTTTCTAAAAGGAGTGATATCATAGACCAATATTTTTCTTGAAGAAACTCATTTATCATTCTCTATATATGTATGATTGGGGATGAGATAGAAGAAAATTAAATTATACATATAGAAAATTCCCCATTATTATTATATACATTGATGTATTTATTAATGAGTTTTGAAAAAATAGAATGTTTTTCATGAATGTTTCCATAGAATTCATTGTTGGATTTCAATTTTCCATAAGACTTCTCCACAATGAGGGATAAGAAGAAATAACCCCTCCAAGGGTATCATGTGGATTTCCATGACTGATTCCAAAAATGTGTCGACACATTAAATTCATTTTCCATGTTTATTCCAAGAATACATGGTGTATTCATCATATATATTAGGGTAGATCCCTTGGATAACTTCTATTTGACTTTTGATAGAACCCAAATAGACGTACGGATCAAAAGTTTTGGATCTTAGAGGTAAGAAAATTTATATAGAGTAATGAATTCACTGTGTGGGTCATTCATGTAGGTCATCAGTGCAGCTCATATGTGTAGCCCATCCGCATAGTTCCATTGGCATATGGACATCCTCACAGAACCATCCATGTAGGTCCACCAGTGTCTTTAAATAGACCCCTCCCCCTCAAATTTTTATACAAAAGATGAACTTCGGGATGAATAATCTTGTTGAGGTCTCTAGGCACACAGGTCCTTCGCCCAAGAAGTCCATCACTACTTAGGAAACCAACTATTCCCCTCCTTCACTATGGAGAGTCCACCAATCTATCACCTAGGTAGAGAATCTTGGAGGAGCACCTATGCAACCCACATTAGCAGAGCACCTGCATGACCTAGCATGGTGGAGAACCTGAATGAACCACCTTGGAGAAGAACCTGTGTGGCCCAGCTGTGCTTCCCACCTGTGCGACCCACCTACAAAACCCACCTACACAGCCCACCTAGGCTAAACTACTGGTCCATACAATGGGGGCTGTGCTCCTACACCCCTGGTCTGACTTAGTGCTAGGCTATGGCCCCAACCCTTTGATATGGTCCCTTCACTTCCATCAAAGACCCCCATGAAAAATAGAGACTCGCACTATGAGATTTTCAGGATGGATCTATGACTTTTTACATTTTACACATTATGCGGCACACCATTCACCCCCTAGAATACCATGATTTCAGATAATCCTCCCCACTTCCAGAAAATACATGAGTCAACATACTCTTCTTGGTTTCTTTCCCATGATACAATTTTAGTTTATCCTCTTGGATTCCTAGAGATCCTTGAGTCCATACAATCCTCAAGATACCCCTTAAACCACATCACCTTACTCCGATTCCAGTTTAAACCAATACAAATGGGAATCCTCCTTGGGAGTAAGCCCCAAAAAATCCTCAAATGGGACTCCAATTTTGGATTAATCCCAAATAAATACTAAAATGGGCATCCTCATTAAGAGAAATCCCCAAATAATCCTCAAATCGGAATCTTCTTTAGGATTAAGCCCAACCAATCCTTGAATAGGAATCCTATTCAAGAGTAAGCCCCATCCAAACCTCAAATTGGTGTCCTCATTATGAGTAATTACCAACTAATCATTAAATGGGAATCCTAATTTTGAGTAATCCCCCAAAAAATATCAAATGGTCATTATACATAGGAGTAAGCCCCATCCAATGGTCAAAGTTAACTCATCCTGAAGTAATAACCTATCCTTTCATGTTACAAGTTTCAGTCTTTCTCCATGATTCATCCATCAACTTCAATCCTTCATTACATTGGAACCTCATTTAATGTAATGTGAAGAGATGGAGGTGTCTAAGCCAGGACCTCTTCCATGGTCACCCCTGCCCCTTTTCCCGTAGGACCATCCTCTTCCATCAATGGAGGAAAAGGCATGTGTGGTTTGTTGAATCTTTCACAACCTCTTGTTTCTCACACCAAGAAAGACTCACGTGGTCTTAGATGTTTGAATAGATGACAACACCCATACAATCCACATGATTTAATGAACTAATATAACCCTTATTCCTACCATAACTAAGATACATAGGAATAATTCACCTAAGGACTAAGCTCACTGAACATCCTCCTTAGGTGTCTAACCCTAATTCCTTTAATCTGGGAATCCTCATCCACTATAAGCCAAAAATTAAGAAACCTCCATGTGTTAGAAAATCTCTCATGGACCTTGTTACAAGGGAATTCTCTTTAGGAGTGATCCCAACATATTTCTCTCCATGAGACATATTTCCCTATGATACTTACCGAACATATTGGGCTTTGATTACCATCTAAATGGGATATGTAGGAATCCTCTCTAAGGTTCAAACCCAGCACTCAAAATAAACCATATTCTATTTGGTTAATATCCTTATAAGGGTCTAATTCAACTTGGAAGATCGCATTCATTTCAGGTTCCTTGGGTTTCCGAGGCATACGTCCCACATCGAGATTTGAATGGGAAGCTTCCACCTTGATATTCTTACAATAGAACATTAAACAGTATAGTTGGGTCCTTATCACACAACCATAAAAGGTGTGGTGTGTCCCATTAAGCGGCACCAAACTACATGGGTTCTTATTCCTTTTACAAGGTTATGAAGGAATCAGACATATGGGTTCAATCCCAACATCAAAAAACCTTCCATATATCTATATGTAGATAAAATTTAGAGTAAAATTATATGTCCTAGTATAAATATAAATTATATAGTGACATTCATCTACATGGATGCCATTAAATCTCGAGTTCCCTACTGAGTGTCTTAAAAACCATCATTTTCATAATAACATCCAATGGTTCTCTATGTAGTATATGAGAGGATAAAATTGATAGAGAACATAGAATAAAAACATATATCTCCATTGATGATGAACCTAGAATACATATAGATGATTCTGAATTCCACACATTCTGATAATTGATTGGAAATTTCAAGGGAAACCTATATTACTCTTGGTAATTAAATAAGGATTCATGAACATATCTTAAATCTATAAGAGATTCCTTTACCACCTCTCATGGTGGAAATTACTATGGAAAATATGTTTATATATTTCATATAATATATTTATTATGTTTGTAATCATTTTTATTCCTTTTACAACACGTATCTTTTTTTACATTCCATTTTGTGTAAATATGATAATTTCATTTGAGGAAGCGTGGACTATTGCCCTTCAAAGTGATGTGATTTATTGACACACTATAAGAAATGTAGTAAGGATCTGTTTAGTGAATATATATGAAATATATAACATTATAATGACAATTTAATGATATTATATATATATATATATATATTTTATTTCCTTTAATTATTTTTATACGACAATAAAAATAGAAACATCATTCACGAATACGTAAAACTTACTATCTCCATGAATCATGTCTTCCATTTCATATGTTGAAATTGTATATATTATTATAATATAAATATATTTAATATAAATGATATTTATATCATGGTTTAAATTATCTAAATAATTATATAATTATAAGGACTAAAGATACAACAAATTAAGACACATGTTAAGAACAAAGAGAATATTATCCAAAGTAAAAAATTTAACATTAGACTATTAAAAAGTGAGTAATATAAGGTAATATTCAATAATATATGGTATTATATATAAGAATATGGTTAATTAAAATATTTATAATAAAATTATATTTTTAAACAAGTGGTTTGAATGAGTATGATGAGATTCAAAACACAATGCGAGGGGATTTCATCTCACTTTTTATTTCCATGGGATACAAACTTTATTCACCATCTATTACTTTTTTGTGGTACGTATAATGACCATGAATGTATTAAATGATTCTTATATTTATTTTTATTGGTATTTACATTACCATTATATGATATTTATTTCATGGGATTAATGTTTCAAAAGATACCAAATCAATAAAATAGTTTTGCCTCAACTTGCCCTCATTGAGACACATGTTTTCCTATGCCCCTTCCTTATTTTACAAGGTGTGTATACATCAATTTGAAATGTTATATCATGAATCCACTTCATATAATGATTTTTAATCGTTATGTTATTTTATTTTATTACATGGAGAGTATGATCCCATGTTACCAAATTATTATTGTTTCTTGAAACAATCAAATTTCTATACAAGATCGTTTATGTTTATGTTTACTTTGATGAAATATTATAATCCATATCTCAATAATTCTCATGAGTTTCAATAAAATATTTTTATGAAAGATATATCCATTTATTATTAAAATTTCCCCACTCATTGGTAGTGAATACAATTAATAAAATGTTTTAATAAAAATTTGACCATATTTCTCTATTCAGTCAGAAATATGTTTTATTTCAAAAACCATGTTTTTAAAAATGTTTTGTAAAATGTTTTCAAATGATACTTGAAGATAATTTTCATGGAAAATTTTTTTAATTTTTTTTTTAAATTTCTATTATATTTTAACAATAATATTTTGAAAAAAAAGGTTTTTTAAAATGTTTTATGTTTTAAAAATAAATTTTCAATGTTGAATGGATATTTTCATCAAGAAATGTTTTTAAAAGATCATTAAAAACTAGTTCCAATCTAAGATAACTTCAGCTGGTGTTAATCATGCATTTTGGGGGAAATTATTCAATGTTTCCATTCATATTATTTTTTTGAATAGATTATGTTTTGATGGAATGATGTTTATGAAACCCATTTTCATTTCACAGGTTATATGATTTTGAAACCTTATTTCTTTCATAGGTAATGTTTTTGAAGAAATGATTATGATAATTATATTTTTTCCATTTTCTATGATATGATTCCATATTTATAATACCCATTTAATTTCATGGGTTATCATATGATTATTTATGATCTTTTGGAACATTTATTTATGATTTCATAATGAGATGGGTGGGACCTATATCTCTGTCCAATGCATTGGGTAAGGTTTTTTATCTCATGATATAGCCTAGATAGTCTTGGGAAGGAACCTTGACTACTACGATGGTCCTGGTAGTGAACAATGACTTCTAAGATAGAATTCGGAGTGAAATTCCGCTACTACGATTTCCAGGGGCGTAAACTATGACTACCTAGATGGTACGGGGAGTGAACCCATATTTCCAAGATAGAGTTGGCAGTGATGCCTTGGATACAATGGAAATTATATTATATGCTTATGTGTCAGCCATAATTCCATGTTTTATTCTTATGTTATGATTTCATGGATTATATTCTTTATTTCTGTATGATTAATGTCTTATGAACTACAATGATTTATGCCATGATTCATGTTTATGATCATCGATATGAAGGGTATGATCTTCTATTTTCATGATCTTGTTATCATATCCATATTCTAATGATTATGCTTACATATCTCCCTTGTTTACCCTTACTGATCCTTTGAGATCACCCCTTTTTATGTTTCTTTACCTCATTTTATAATGATATGTATTATGTTTTATGTTTCTAAGAAGTTTTCTAGTCAATAAGAACATAGCGGGATATGATGTAGCTCATTTATGTACTAATTTTTATGTTTCCATGATTCCAAAGGAACTAGACTAGTACGGTCTTGATGATATGTTTGTATAATGTTTTATGTATTCTAAAAATTTTATGTAATTTATTTTTTATAAAATTATGGGGTCTCTATAGTTTGTCCCAGAGGAGAGTTTTATTTGACCTTTAGAGGCTAGGATGATAAAACTGCAGTTGGAGACCCTAAGGAAATGTTTAAGGATAAGTCTAAAGATAAGGACAATTATATGAAATTTTCCTATAATTTTGGTAAACGATAGAGTGAGTGGTTTCATAGTAGTACATCCCTATCTAGATACTACAAGTGGATGTGAATTTCTCACAAATTTACCTAGGGGTAAGAAATCCAAAAGGTTGTTACAGTCATAACATCGGGTAATCTGGTACATGACAATGGTCCTTACTGCACACCTAGTTTGATGCTCTGAAGGTCTATTTCTTTGGAATTCACAAACTCTTCATGAGCCATCATAATGGATTTAAATATAAGTTGTATATGAATGAACTTCGTTAAACCTAAGGTTTCAGAGATTATGTTAGGGTCGTAATTTAGACATCCTATAAGGGAATTTTCATGATTATGTGGATACTCAATATGATAATTGTTTCATAGTATTTGCTTCTGGATTAAGTAAGTGGATATAAACCAAAGAAAACATTTTAATGGTGATTGTGATGGACAATAAAATGATTTTACTCATGAGAAAATGAATGCTATGGGTGATGAAATGACAAAATTGTTTCATTTATCACACAAATTTCATAAAATATGAATCATGGTGGACTTCCAAATTATATAAGGAGGGGAAAAATTCTATTGAGATGTTCATGAGGCAATTTCCACCTTCTTTCATAGGGTCTTATGATCCATGTATTTATGAAAAATAGATCATTAATACTGAAAATATATTCTCTATTCTCCAGTATTCAGAGCATGAGAAATTAATTATGGCTATTTATCAGTTTAAAGGAGAAGCAAACCGATGGTGAACTCTAATCAATAATACAAAGAAACAAGTTGATATTTAATACATGGATTTTGATGATTTCAAGAACATGTTTTCAATAATTACTTTTCTCAAATTCTTCATAACAAGATTATAAAAGAGTCCCTTGAGTTGAATAGATTGAATGATGAATCTGTTTATATATATGAGGAGAATTTCATGAGACTTTTGAGGTAACCCTCAAGAATTATCCTCTGACCATAAATTAGAGTTGATAGATTCTTTAGTGTCTTAAAGCCTTGGAATATAATGGTTCTGGCTATAATAAAATTTAGTATCAATAAATATATTGTGTGTTGTAAAATAAAGGTTGAAATAAAGGTTCAAGTCCTATATAAACTTCATGGTTTTAAAATGAAAAGGAAGGTGGAGTTTAAAGGAAAATCTAAATACCATGAAGAAAAGACGTTGATACCCGAATAACGAGTATTAATGAAATGTTATTAACAAACGGATGATAATATGATCATATATTAAATCATAAAAATTATTATTATAAAATAATTCAATTAATTAATTTAAATCCTTGTATTGGGGGTTCAAATACATAAAATTGATATCATACCTAAGGTAAGGGATAGTTTTGAAATCTCGTTATTATCTGAGATTATTTATACATAAGTATTACCAGGCCATATTTGTCATATATATACATATTACATAAATATTTAATATTATTTCTATTATTATATAATATTTTAAATAAAATTTTACCCATTTGTGATTTTTTTCAATGGTATGGAAATAAACTTTTTCGTTATTCGATATGAGGTAATTTTTGTCTTTTCCAGCAAAAGTACGAGGGGGACATTTTTTTAACTTATACGGCATGAATGGTTTTTTACATTTTCATAACTCATTATTTACCAGAATATTCTTATAAAAAATTTCATTTTTATTTTCAAATAAATTATTATTTTTTTAAATTTCGTGGGATTTTGAGAAAAGAAAACGTTTTTGAAGAAGAAAGGATATTTTTCTCAAGAATTCATGTCAAGTGTTATATCAGAATTATTTTACATCTAAGATAGAATTATTTAATAGTGTTATGTTTCAAGTATTATATCCTTATTATTCCTATTATTTTATTGTGTTTAGGATGGAATTTTATTTATGAAATCCATTAGTTTTACATGGATTATTTTATGGTGGAATGATGTTTAAATAAACCCATTTTATTCTTTGGGTTATGATAAATGATTTATGTTATTCTATAACACATAATAATGATTTAATTATGAGATGGGAGGGACTTATAACTCCCTCCAATGCATTGGGTAAATATTTATATATCTGTATATAAACAAGGATAGAATAGGAAATAATATATATTTAGTAATATAGGGCTGGAATGAGGAGTGAACCTTATTTAGTAATGGGATTTTTCTGCTATGATGTTCTTGGAAATGCACCTTGACTAATATTAAATTATTTTTTATACTTATGTGTATTCCATATAACATTATGTCCTATGTTATGACTTTGGTAATTATGTTCATTTATTCTTGTTAACTTTCATGATTTATACCATGGGATGATATCACGATCTTTCATATGCGGGATAAGATTTTAAAATGATATATTATTATGTCTTATGATTATGATATGATTGATATCTCCCTAGTTTACACTTACTGAGTATATGATCTAACCCTTTCATACATTTTTTCTCCATGTCATGAAGAAGGGTATTACGTATGATATTTCAAAAAGGGTTCTAGTTATGATGAAATAAGTGGGAGATAATGAAGATGTATTAAAAACCAATTGTTTATGTTTCCCAGTTTCTGAAGACATTATGCATTTATAGTCTGGTCATGGATTTTTTATATTTTTTAATGAATATTCTTAAAATTTTACGTAATATCAATGTATCTAATTTATGGTTTGTTATAGCCTGGGTTCCATAGTTAATCTGATATAGTGGAGAGGGTCACTACAGTGGAATACCAAGTATCCATTTTATATAACTAAATTTTAATGAATGACATATCCCACATGTTAGATATTCATACATATATATTTATCCCTTATCATATGATATATGTTGGTTATGGTGATATTGATGTCAATGCATCATTTATGGATAATATGATCAGTATCCTAAAGCATAGTGAGAAGAATCTAGAATGGATTACTATTTCTCTAGTGTGTGTTTAGTGGGATCATGGGAACATATCTGAGGAGACATAGGAGAGGGTGTCTAATTTGTGGTTGGAAAAACTCGAGTTGTTCCTATATACCCAAAAATAATTATTGGGAGTAAAAATTGTGGACAAGCTGTTATATATTGTGTAGGATGTAAGATACCAACTTTTTCTACGTGTGAATCACTTTTAGTTATTGGTTTAGCCTCTTTGTGTTTTCTTAAACCATTTTATCCTTGGTAAATTACCACAGTTTTTGTCTTATAGAGTGGCTTTAGAAGTGATATGGGGCTCAGAGAAGCTAAATTATGGGTGGATAGTAGTGTCTAGACGTTTTTGGTAGTTAAAAAAAACTATAGTGACACATACCATCCAGTGGGCTACCTAGCTATGCAGCGGACATGGCGGACAACAAAAGCTTGCTGGTGGTACCCACCGGTTACCCAGTGGTGTTCGGATCCATCATAATAAGATGGGGAAAAGTAATATTTTTTACCCCTGAAACCCTTGTTTAAGACTCTTAATACCATGTAATGACCCTAACATGGGGTTCTTAAAATTTTATGGCTCTCTAAGGCTCTTTTTTATTCTACAACACCTCTCCTTGGTCCTGTGATCCATTCTTCAATTTGATGATCCAAAATCCGGGAGTTATTATTTGAATTCATGAATTATTCTTATCATTCTCTTGGATAATCTTCTCACATACTTGATAATGTATTTAAATCATTTTCCATGGGATATTGTGCTGTTTCATGTTAATCCAGACACTTGATCATTTTTATATTCTTTTCCCTTTGTGAGGTGGGTGTTCTAAAAACACCTTAATGTATCTTTTGATCTCACTATTATGTGCATCATGTAAAATCTCACATAAACACTCTATACATAACATATCATAAGTGTACAATTTCTATAATTGATGAAAACAAATTCTCTAATAACCCATGGATCTAATTGGTTTTGTTTGTATTAAGACTAGGAATCGTTTCCACTCAATGATTTTTCCTACGATTAATAGTAGGTTATAAATTAAAATGTGTGAAGCTAGGACTCTTAGTTGAAATTAGACTTATTAATGGGGTAGCATAATCTTTGAATTAAATTAACATTGGTATTTTGGTAATCAATTTGATAATAAATCACTTAGATTATAAGTGGTCAATATGCATGTAAATGGGAAAAGAAAATATAATATTAGAGATTTTGGTTATAATGATATGTGAAAAGTAATTGGGATTAATTGATAAGTGAAATATAATTATTATAGTTATTGTGATAATTGGTAACCTGGATAAATTAAATTTAATGGTTGATAATTCGTAATTAGGTGAAATTAACCAATATTCCTTACAGTAACATGTTTTCCATGTTATATGTTTGGTATTATACATGACATTATTAGTGTATGGTATTTTTATGACTCTTTGATTTAATTTTCTTCTTAAGGGATAGGTGGATGGTTATATACTTCCTGAGGGATATATTCATGATTATATTCCATATGTAGGATATATGAATGATTATATACCACATTGAGAGAAGGATTCTTGGGTATATACCACCTTAGAGAATGATAAAATATTACATAATAATCCACTATTAGCATGAATCAGGGTCCATGGGAACATATAATCTGATATATCATTGGAATCACATAGAGACCAATGTCTCTTGGCTACATGATGCATGAGGGAAATATAGTTAGTTACATGACATGATATGGGTGATTCATCCTCAACTGTGGATTTTACTAGTGAAATACGCAATTCATCATAGGTAGGAGAATCAACAAATGGATAGAGATATTAAAAATCTTGCCAAATTAGGTTTAAAAAACCCTAATTTTCAATATAGAGCTTCAGGCAGTCCATGTAGGGTATGAGACACGCCAGCGAGCGGAGGTCGGAAGGGGAACCACAGGTGGCGCCTAGTCTAGGAGGGTCCTACTACAGGGTCGAGGTGCTCTAGCTCGTCGATAGGGATCTAGTGCTGAATGGTAGAAGCTGGGCTTCCCAGCTATGGCACTCCTGAGGAGGGGTCGGGTCATGGTGTTCAGCCAATGGAGCTAGGCACGACATAGAGGAGGGGAGACATGGGGGGCCCATTCCCTCACCTTTTCAATTTTTTTTTAAAAAAATTTACAACCCATTTTGTGAAAAAAAATTATCACCCACTTGGGTGATAATTCTAGCTTCCCAACACATATAAAAACATAAACATAACATTTTTGTAAATATATTATAGAATAGAAGAATAAAAAATTATAATATTTTATTAATAAAATTATTATAATAATAAAATTATTAAAATTATTATTATTATTAAACCTCACTGGAAAACACAATTCTAATGACTCGCAATCTGACTGGTGACCAACTTAATTGGTATAGTCTTCAGGTAATTATTATAGAAAGATTATAAATTTAAGTGTTATTCAAAACTAACCCATCAAAAAAATCAATCTGTCTTTAAAACATCAAATGGTCATAACATTCCAATCTGAGGTTGGATTGGAAATATGTCACTGGTGTTGGGATCGTGAAAACTCCCTCCTCTAAAATTAAAAAAAATTTAATTTTGATATTGGGATAAAAATTTTAGGCATCCATATGATACAAATTGAAGGTATCAAGCATGAAACAGAATCCCGAAAAATGGGATTTTAAAATTTTTCATTGAGGAATGACATGAACTTGTCGACATCGGCGAATAGCTTCCCGATAAGTTCCATATCATGAATGAAAGTGGTTAAGAACAAAAAATAAAACATAAAATTATTTATTTTGATCTGATGTTGTGCATGAAGTATTCTAGTTGTTTGGGATCACTGCTTGAAGAATACAAAGCTGAAGTCCTCAAGATTGGACAAACAAGTTTCAAAAATATGTGGGAGCATCGATAATTGTAATCTAGGTGATAGGGCGGAATTATGATGACACCATCGATGAAATGATGATCAGTTCATTTCATTACTTGTGATGCCTGAGATAGATCTCAATCAGAGGTCCTCGATCCAAATACCCTCTCTAGATCTTGGGTGAGAGAATAAGAGAGACAAAGTCCTTGAATAGTCCCTGGTGGGTGGATCTCCTCTTCTGTCTGAGCCTGTTTCTTATTCTCAGGTTGTCACAGGTGTCCATGGGTTTAAAGCTATCACAACTAACGATCCATGGCATTTTTTGAATGCACACTCTGAACAATCAGAGCAGTACACTGCGCCTTTTAATGTTTCAGCAAATTATGATTTGGCTATGCTCAACGTGAATGATATTCCTAAAACTTTGGATATGCTCAATGTGAATGATACTCCTGAATCTTCTGAAGCAAATCAGGTGGCTAGTGTGGAGACTACTTTTCCTACTCATGTTGTGACTATTTTGGCTGAGATAGAATCCACTGTCAAGACTGTTACTGGACAGCAGGTGAGTAATCCTTTTGGTGAGACTATTTCTCACACTCCACTTGTAAGTGTGCAGGTTGTACAACAAGAAACGGAGCATCTGGAAGTGGTTAACACTGAACATGCTACTAATCTTTAAGACATGGAAGGTGGCTCATGGGAACATGCTAGAACGCGCATCCAAAAGAAAAATGCTAAAATAATTGAAGAAGAGAATAAAAAAGAGGTGACATAGGAGGACAATTCAGATGAAGATATGGACTCTTCACATCATCAAGAAAAAGAATTAGAAGCCCGATACAGTGGAGGGAGAGGATCTGGGCTCATTAATGTCAAAATCTGGAATGAGTTGCAGGACAAAGAATGGATAATCGCTGATAAAATTAGAAAGATGATTGGCCACACTTGAGAATTCTGGTTTTGATTATCTTGTGAATATGGTTGTACTTGATGACTTCTTCTTGTGTTTTTTTAATATAATAATTGGGGACTCATCCCCCACATTTCAAAAAATAAATAAATGGGTCATTAACTCAACTCATCATTTCCACAAAAATTAATTAAACCTTGAATATATTAATATTCGTTCATATAATTTTCTTCATGTATTTACATTAATACATGAAAATAAATTTAACAAGTAAATTAAGTTCCCATTATTATTAACATGAATAATGTAAATTTTATTTATTTCATTGGTGATCGTATCTACTGGGGAAAACCCCAGACCCCAGTAGTGGGGACCACCATGTCCAAACCTGCTATTCAGATGAATAGGGCAGATTCATGAATATGCTATTGTGTGTGACCCTCTAGGACATTATCTAAAAAGTAGTGAATACTATTCATAGACCAAGTGCAGGATCTTGCAACCCATCATGGCCCCTAAATAGATAAGGATTGTCACAGTAGTGAAAACCAACCTATGAACATGTACTGTGTTATATAATCTATTTTTCATTAATATCTCACAAAGGAGGAAACACACTCATGTAATCATCCTTTTCATGATTTATTATTTATTGATCTAAATGGATGGATTTACCCACAACTACTATGGACATGGTATTATGAAGATACTACCATCCTGATCAACATGGATCAAAATATATTACTTCTTTAACATGGTAGTGAAAAATACTTTATTTACCATTCCACCAATGTCATGTCACCAAAGATGAACCAAACAAAATCTACCTCGTCATGATTAAATCATCATGGTTTTCTACATTCATCAATGTATGTGATCAAATGACGCACATTGGTAATGATCTCAAGAAATGAGAGCATTACATGTGTCCATAGATAGGAACAACCAATGACACCTGAAACATGTGGTATTATTATTAGCAGGTCTATCCTCATGATCTCACAACTATAGATCACCAAGTGAGAACTTCATGAGAAGAAGTATCAATGCTTATGAGCCCCCATCACTTGATAGTGAAACATCTACTATGCCTAATCAGTAATATGTACCTAGACCATAACACCTCTTTTTTATATTAATGTCATAGAATCTCGAGGTTCTCATTATAGCCTAAGATTGTTTATAGTCTTTTGATACAACAAATACTCTATGGAAATTACCATTAAATAGATAATTCAAAAATATCTATAATATAATGGTATGTATACATCATGTATAACTAACTATACACGTGATATTGTAACAAAAATCACTGTATAGTTGAGTTTAGGGCACTAAGTATTTCAAAAGTTTACACTTTCATGGAAATTGTTGAAAGAAGGAAAAACATTTAGAATATAACAAATATTATAAAAGCAGTGGAAAAAAGATTTGTAAATTAAGTTTTAAATATTGATTTTTGGTGGAAAATATATAGGATGTAATCATAAATGTGACCATTATTATATGAATATTATAATAATATTTCATAACTTTTAGTTATTAATACCATTTTTAATATGGTCATTTAGTATAATGTCTGTTGGGTAGCATGACCAACAGTAATAATATTACAATCAGAATTAGTTTTTATAAAGTCTAATGATGAAAGATAATTGATACAGAATGGAGAAATAATGGACTCAAATAGTATAATAATTCCATTTGAGGCATATTTATCATAACATAGGATGTTTGTAGAATCACAAAGGTTTGCACTTGATCAATCCCAAGTAGATATTAATCAACTAAGGTCCAAGTGTCATCCGCAACAAGATATGTTCAAGTTATTGGAGATCACCTATAGGCCTATGTTACCAGAGCCACACCATTAAACTACACCATTTGAACACCTTACACTTATGGTTTATGATGGGGTAATAAGGTGTTATATATCTAGATCATAGTATTATAAAATGGTTATTTTCATTTTATAAATGATATAGTGATCTCTTCAATACCATTTTAATTATTATTTTAATGAATTAAATAAACATGAAAATTAGACGAATTTTAAAAATATATCCTGGGTAACATAATACATAATTTAATTTCACATAGTATATACACATTAATAATGAATTCAGTTTTTATAAATATAATTAGCATTCTTGAAATTTATTTCTAAAATATTTTTTATTTAAATATAAAGGATAATATAATTTTATAATGTGCTGAGAATGTTTTATAAGTGTCTAAAAGTTGACTATGTTGTAAAGATAATTACTTTTCAATAAATATGTATTTTTATTTAAATTTTAGAATTAAAATATATTGTAATATTTTTTTGAAAAGATAAAATTTATATTTTAAATCAGCATGTCAAAATTAGGTTTGGGTAAAATATTGATAATTTTATTAATACGTTATTTTTTAGTGAATATTAAAAAATCAATTTTTTTTTGTTTTCAATATATTCTATAACTTCATAAATATTAAATAATGCGATAATAACTGATAAAACCTATTCCATGGCCAAAAATAGATTATTTTATTACTATTTTTTATTTTAATGGACTTAATTCAATTTCCAAACCTATAAATAAATTTGAAAACTATAAAATGTAAATTATTATTTTTAAAACTATATTTTGTGGAAAATATAATTATCCCTTTCCAAATTAATATAAAAAATTAATTTTTGATCTACTACCTTAAAATTATAATACCCACCTATAAGACCATTCCTCTCTACTCAAAATTCATTAATTATGAAATTAATCTCATTTCCAATATAAAAATTCTCTACATTGTTTCTCCAAGGTATGGTGGTTTCCCAATCCAAAATTTGGAAAGTTATATCCTAAGGTAAGGGAATTGTCATATTCTTCTTTTCCATTCAATTATGTATTTTTCTAAAATGTATTATAAATAATGAATTAAATTATTTTCTTCCATGGTTTATTATCTCATTACAACAAAAAGAGTGACTTATCAATGGGAGACCTTATTTCTATCTCATTATTACCCTTCTTTTATCCATGTTGTATAAACATCATGCATTCAAAAAATTTCATGAATTTCTCTCTTCTATAAGAAATATTAATATTGTGAGTACCCAAATATATTTCTTCTCCATGTGTTCTCACATTGATGCAAAAAAATTATTGATTTTGGATTTCCATATATGAAACCCCCACATCCTTTTAATATGTTAAAAATGATTTAATTATATTGTCTTCAAGAACTTGTTAATTTAATGGATTTTACAATAAACACATCCATTATTTTACATGGATACTTAATTTTTTTATCTTATGATCTATTTGGAACACATGGATTAAGATATATAAAGGGTGTTCCCAAATAGTGATCAAATTCATAGGGTGAACAATAAATCTCTATAGATGACATCTTTTATGATACATTGGTGAATGAAAATAGTAATTATGTTTTATAAAACTTTTGTGATAAACGTTGGTGATCTGATAATGATTGTCTCATTTTTTTGAATCCATATTCATGTGTTATGTTTTATGATCATTCTAGTATGATATGAATCTTGTTATTATTTTCATTCCCTTTTTGTAAGCCTCTTGATCAGATAATAAATATTCCCTTTGTTTATTACCTTACATGTATTTATAATGACCATTTCCTATTGATGTAAGTCCCCAATATTTAATTTATTGTAAAATTAACCTATTATGAATTTATAAAGAATATTTCTAAGTATATTTAAAAAAAAAGATTATTATGAATTAAATTATGAATTTTAAAGAAACTAAACCTGAAAATATCTTATATATGTTGCACTATGTAAATATTGTTTTATGTAATAAAAATGTGGGACACCATAGTCAGTAAAAAAGAAGGTTTAGTTATATTCAGAAATCATGACAAGAAAATATTAGTAATAATATTATGGATAAGAATAAATTAATGAAAACATCCTACAATTTTGGTGATGTATAAAGAAAGTGGCTTCTAAGTAATTAAATCCTTATATGGATACTATAAGTTAATCTGGATCTAAAATAGTTATACATTGGGGTAATAATCTTAAATATGGTGTATTGGGTATTAAGTCAATCATTACCTATTTCATGATAAAGAGTCATCACTACACACCTAGTTTAAAAATACTTAGTGATATGTTTGGTTAATCACTTTCTTTTTGAAAAAAAATCAGGAGGATATATGTCAAAAATAATTGAAATTATAAGATATTAGAGAATAATTTATATAAATAATACTAATAAAAATATTATATTTAGGACTTAAAGTCCTATTAAAATTACAATATTCCCTAAAATTACACATTTCTTGAAATAGTTTATTCTTTTTGAAAAATAGTATGAAATGGAAGGGACTGTGTAAATAATAACTGTAAATGAAGATTCACTAAAGGCCGTCAAAACATAACTGAAGGTGAAATTGAAAAAATTTAATGGATTATGAATCAAATGTCTATTGTTATGAACAATAGCATGAATCATGTTTAACACAAAAATTTACATTGATGGAAAAAAATTAATATTGATTCATTTGTACATCAACAAACACTTTCTTTTAGTGGATCTGTTGATCCATTAATTATAGAACAAAGGAATAACCCTATATAAAAGATAATTTATATACTCTGTTATTCATATTTAGGGAAATTATCATTGGCAGTGTACCACTTAGAAGGATAATATGATCAATGGTGGACACTGATTAGGAACAAAAATCCAAGGGGAGATTAATGATATGAGATGGGGAGAATCCAAGATAATAAATTTCAAAAAATATTTTCCATGTAATATTTTACTAATAATAAAGAAGGAATTATTATAAATAAATTATAAAGAAAGTCAACTAGTGGGAAGCTACAAAATAAACTTTAAATTACTATCTTAACACACCCACATATTTTTTATGGATCCCAAGGGAAAGGTTGATAGGTTCTTTGGTAGACTAAGACCCCATAAACTCCACATATACTAAGGGTTAAAAGTCATGAATTCACAATCCTAATGATAAATGTAGAGGATCCAAATAATATGGTGGAAGGTACACTTATTAATCTCTCAAATATATAAAGTACATTATTTCACTATGGTTCTATGTATTCGTTTATTTCATCCATGATTTTAGATAATATAGAGACATCTCTTGAACTTCTAGATGTAGAGTTATCGGTTTTGACTCTTGGAGGGATTATATAAGCATTAGAGGTGTGTAAAAACTCTAGTATCATCTTTTGAGAGAGAAATCATATCTCAAATCAAGTATTCATCTACATGGTGGGATTTAATGTTATATTATGGATGAATTGTCTCTAAAATCATAATACATAGACCAACTATAGAATCAATGAAAAATTTGTTGGTTTGAATGAAAAATATAGGGGGATTTTGAAAGGAGTGATATCATAGACCATGGTTTTTCTTAAAGAAACTCATATATAATTCTTTATATATGTATGATCGGGGATGAGATAGAAGAAAATTAAATTATACATATAGAAAATGACCCATTATTATTGTATACATTGATATATTTATTGAAGATTTTTGAAAACATAGAACATTTTTCATGAATTTTTCCATAGAATTCATTGTTGGATTTCAATTTTTCATGAGACTTCTCCACAATGAGGGATAATAAGAAATAACCCCCTTCAAGAGTAAAATATGTATTTCCAAGATTGATTCCGAAAATGTGTTGACACATTAAATTCAACTTCCATGTTTATTCTGAGAATACATGGTGTATTCACTATATCTATTAGGGTAGATCCCTTGGATAGCTTCTATTTGACAATTCATAGAAACCAAACGGACGTACGAATCAAAAGTTTTGGATCTCAGAGGTTAGAAAATTTTTACAGAGTAATGACTTCACCGGGTAGGTCATTTGTGTAGGTCATCAGTGTAGCTCATATGTGTATCCCATCCACATAATTCCATTGGAGAAGAGCCATCCACACGAAACCACCCATGTAGGTCCACCAGGGTCTTTAAATAGACACCTCCCCCTCGAATTTTCAGACGACATATGAACTCCTGGATGAAGAAACCTCAACAGGGCTCTAGGCACACAAGTCCTTCACCAATGTAGTCCATCAATACTTAGGAAACCAACCATTCCCCTCCTTCACTAAGGAGAGTCTACCAATCTATCACCTAGGCGAAGCATCTTTGAGGAGCACCTGTGCAACCCACATTGGCAAAGCACCTGCATGACCTAGCATGGCAGAGCACCTACGTGACCTACCTTGGTGAAGAACCGGTGTGGCCCAGATGAGATTCCCACCTATGCGAACCACATACACAGTCCACCTAGTCTAAACCATTGATCCATACAATGGGTTTGTGCTCCTACACCCCTCATCAGACTCAGTGTTAGGCTACGGTACCAACCCTTTGAGATGGTCCCTTCACTTCCTTCAAAGACCCCCATGAAAAATGGAGACTCACACTGTGATATTCCAGGATGGCTTTATGACTTTTTCCATTGTACACATTATGCGGCACAACATTCACCCCCTAGAATACCATGATTTCGGATAATCCCCTCCACTCCCAGAAATTCTATGAGTCAACATAATTGTTGGTGCTAAAATATTGCACGCAAAGAAGGAATGAAAAAGTATCTTTGCGTGCTGCCTCGCGAAGATATGGCGCAAAGCACCCCCCGAGCATCGCGGCCACTGGGAAGCACAGGAGGTGGTAACACTCTGCGAATGCCCTGACGTTCGTGAGCACGCCGCGAAGCACATGAGGCGGCAACACTCAGCGAATGCCCTGACGTTCGCGAGCTCGTCGCGAAGCACACACCGCCCCTTCGCGCCGCGTGAGATCAACTTCACGGCGCCCCTTGCCTATAAATACTGGGTTCCCCCTCAGCCCAAAAGATGGACGATCCGACCTTTCGGCTTCTCAGCTCTTGAATCGCGAAGCACCCTTCGCCCCCCGGGAATCATGAGCTCTGCGAGGTACTTCCACTTCACGAGATGACTTAGCCATATCTCATCTTGAGCCCCTCTTCCGAGAGGGATTCCCTTCGTAAAGCCTAAGGGCATTCGCGGAGGAAGGGGATTCCCAAGGGAACCCGGGAAGCTACGGAGCGTTTATGCTTTGTGAAACACCCATCTGGTACTAGTGATCCACATGCTAAGGCAGGGTCATTGTACATCACGAAGCACACTACTTTTCAACACCCTGCTCCGCAAGGCCCCTCTGCTTCACGAGGAAGTGCTCCGTGAATACTATTCCACTTCGCGAAGAACCTCCCAGTCACACCCCTGCTCCATGCTAAGGTAGTGGAACTCCACTTCGCGAAGCATACTCCTTTGCTTGGAAATTACTCTTCCCGTGAGACCTTCTAGGTTTGCATGATGTGATTTAAAAATACCATGGAAAACACCACCCATAGTGTTGCTTCGCCTAATGCTTCTTTGCATAGGCACACTAACGAATATTTCTTCTTTGCACAACCATGCTAACGTGGTCCCCTCGATGGTTCGCTCAACAACCCCCTTTTACCATGGCCTTTCCAGTACATTCCCTCCCCCAAGGAATAGAGGGTATCGGTTATGTAAGTCCTAGGGGTGTGGATTAAACCCACCTCATCCGAGCTGCAGGACGTTAAACTGTCAAGCACCTCGTCCTCAACATATGACGTTAAACTGTGATCCGGCCCCGTGCCTCGCACGCAGGGTCCCCCCCAGCTCGGACATTTTTTTACGCCACTCGTCTCCACAGAGACGGGGTCACCCCCTCCACAAAGGATGATATCCTCCTTCTCTTAGTAGCATATGTCCATGGGAGAAGGGAAACCACCCCAGTATAATCCCCAAGCCTCTCTTGCGGAAGGTAGCATCCATGAACCTACGCACTTCTCCACTGCCAAGGCCAACAGAGGGCGCGATAGGGAACGAGGCACCTTCCATTTTTAGTCCCAAATCCCTCTCCCGCCACGCCTTGTTGCACCTCAGGCCTCCATACCAGATTAAGTCCCAGCACCATGGGCCGCCTAACACGTAAGCGCCTCTTCGCTTCTCACGGACGCACCTTCGCGACGTGTTTGTCAGGTCCTTGATGCCTCTTGTTTCTCACACCGAGCATGACTCATGTGGGCTTAGAGTAAGAATCAGCCCTAGAAATTCCCTCATCCAGCATGATGTTAAATTGTATTCCCTCATCCAGCATGACGTTAAACTGTATGCCCTCGTCCATCATGACGTTAAACTGTATGCCCTCATCCAGCATGATGTTAAACTGTATGCCCTCATCCAGCATGACGTTAAACTGTATGCCCTTGTCCCGCAATGACCTTAAAATGCACACCAATTCTGAACTACGAGGTCTTTGATCCATCTCACGGCATGGTACGTAGGAAGTCTCCACGAGGTTCAAGCCCATCCATCATTTCTTCACATCGAGTTCTACCTTCTTCCTGCATAACGTTAAATAGAAATTCCAGTCCGATGGAAAGCCATTATGACCAACCCGAACTACGAGGACTTTGATCCTTGTCAAGGCATGGCACCTAGGAATCCTACCTGAGGTTCAAGCCCATCTCCCATCGGACCAAGGTCCCTTCTTCACGTCGGTTCGCCGACACCCACAACAAGTGGACCCCCGGGTTCACCTTCATGTCGGTTTGCCGACGAAGCCCCTTTGAACTACCAGGTATTTGATCCATGTCAAGGCATGGTACGTAGGAAGCCTCCACGAGGTTCAAGACCACCTCTCATCGTTTATTCACATCAGGGTTCATCTTCATCCCACATGACGCTAAACTGAATTCCGGTCCAGCGGCAAGTCGTTGTGAATAACTTGAACTACGTGGTCTTTGATCCGTGCTAAGGCATGGTACGTAGGAAGCCTCCATGAGGTCCAAGCCCACCACCACTGGGACCCCCTGGTCCTCCTCATTCACGTTGGCCATCCGGCGTCCAACATGAACTACGTGGTTTTTGATCCATGTCAAGGCATGGTACGTAGGAAGCCTCCCAGAGGTTTAAGCCCACCATCTGTTCGTCACTCTGACCATCTTCATGTCAGGTCACTAGCACCTGGGCAACCTAGTGTGTAATCCCCACACCATCTGGACCAAGGTCCTCACTCACATCAGTTCTCCGACACACCATCTGAACTATGTGGTCTTTGATCCATGTCAAGGTATGGTACGTAGGAAGCCTCCATAAGGTTCAAGACCATCACCCGGTCATTCCGACCTCACTCACATCGGTTCACCCACATCCCGCATGACGTTAAACTATATTCCACATTCCATCTGAACTACGGGGACTTTGATCCATGTCAAGGCATGGTATGTAGGAAGACTTCACGAGGTTCAAGCCCACCACCAGTGGACTCCCGGGTTCACCTCCACCACGGTTCGCTGACGATGCCCATCGGGCCAAGGTCCACATTTATGTCGGCACATCGGCACCATCCCGAACTACGCGAACTTTGATTCCCTAACACGGGGATACGTAGGAGGTCTCTTCGAGGCTCAAGTCCAATATCACTATCGCCCGTGTGATTCTCCCATCTCAGTCCCCCCTCCGCTTCATCCACCTATCCATCATTCACCATGATTCTCACCCGGACCGTCATATCCCGGCGAGATCATGTTGTTCTACTCCTCTTCACAACATTCAGGAAGTCGCCCATGGGTTGGCCTCGATATCGACATCCCTTCAAGAGAAATTCGTCAATTTGATCCACTCCAGCTAGTGTTTTGATCAGGCCGAACCATCTCCGCTGGACGTTAAACTTGTGACCTACCTCGTGATAAACATGAGATGCCTGAGGAAAACCTTGGATGGCACGCCCTTGGCGTAACCATCTCCACTGGATGTTAAACCTGCGGCATACCCTGTGTTAAATATAGGAAGCTTAGGAAAACCTCAGATATATGCCTAGGGCATTTGATTCCCCGCGCTCGATGTGGGATGCCTCGGGCTTCCACGCCCTCGAGAAGCCCCATGACAAGGGACAAAAGACAAACACACCAGTTCCCCAGCATACAGACACGCTACTGATGCCTCGACGTGACTACTCCCCCGACTGAAGGCTGCTGCCCTGACCGGACCCTTTGGAATGTCCTGACAGAAGCAGTGTAATTAACCGATGTCCATGGAAACATGGAACTGGGAAGAGTTTCACGAACAACGTATTAAATCTATGAGGGATAACTGGACTAGGTGACGAGTTCTGAGGAGGAATCCACAGAAGGAAGAACTGACATCCCATCATCCCAGTTTTGATCAAGGAGTAGACGTCCCTGAATAAGGAGTGGATGCCGCCTGCCTTTGGAATGCGGGAATGCAGGGCAACAGCAGCATGTCCTCCACAGACAGATGTGCGCGCCCCTGCGAAAGCATCGGAAATACAAATGGTGAACCCGACGTGAAATTCTTCTGCTCAATGTGGAGATTAGTAGCATTCGAGACACCAGTAGATTAACGTGTCACTGGATCTAGATATCCGGCACCGGGTCCCGCCAAGCAAATAGCAGGCCTGGAGTGAAACTCACCGGAAGTTGGGGTAGTAGAACGTGGGGCATTCTGTTCTGCAACTTGTTGGCGTGGATCCTTCTTACAGACGTGGAGAATGGAATGACACTGGGGCACTGGTTGTCAATCCTTTTCCTCGCAGTTCTGATGAGTTGATCCCTCCGTTTCCCATGAACCAGGTTGCTGCTATAGGGACACGATCACCGCCCGCTCGCCTATGCAGTGGCATGAGAAATACTGGCACAACCACCCCGCATGGCTCCGCTGCCGCCACGACGGCCTCTACATCTGTGAATACGAGGCGCCCACTTCCCCTCTCCCCATCAGAGATCATCCAGTGAAGGGTGATCAACAACCTTGTACGCAGGTACGAGGAGGAAGGGGTCATCCCAACTCGAGATATGGCCAACCTGGACCTAGAAGCATCTAGGCCCTTCCATCATGCCACCCTCAAAGGCCACATAGGTAGCCCCTACTCCCCACCCCAACATTCAATCGTTTCGGGAGCCTGTCCCCGGAATGCCTCGATGACTTCTCGCCTTACGCTGATGAGGTGGGTGATGTCCGGCTCGGCCGACTCAGAGTCCCAAGTCAGGGGATCCAGGCAAGGGCTACCACCCAGATTCATCAGCTCCGCTGACCGGCTTCACCAGAGGAGCACATAGGCTACGCCCCTGCACCACCTGCGCCAGCCCGTCTAACCCGACGTCAACGCCGGGTCCGAGCTGAGGATGCTCGTCAAGGTGCGTCAACATCAACAGCTATTGTGGCCCGATCCACCACCGACGTGCATCATGGAGTCTTTGTATACACTGATCAGGGGCACTCCTTCACCCGAACAGGACCGAGGCTCCAACCGCCCCATGGGAAGGTCGGGTTGGCTCTCGGGGTTTCAGGCCTGAGTATTGATCGCCCCGAATCAATTCGCGGTAATGTCACCCCGTACTGAGAGCCTCCCCATACCACTATTCCACAGAGCATGGGCCTCCTCCGCTCCGAAGCTGGTCACAGAGACATTCCTTGTTCTACCTTTATTCTTTTTGGCACCCCTCGCACCCCAGTTATCTCAAGCGGGAGCCCTCTCCGCCATGGCATCAACGCCGCCCCGAGACCACATGTTGAGGATCAAACTTGTCCCAAAAATCCATCTAGGGGTTGGAGAACGGGTGGTCGCCGCCACAAGAAGAGTCCTGGGAAGCCCCGGGTGGAGATCAAAGCTGCCCGTTTCTCGGACTCTGAAGCGGAATGCGACTCAGCGATGGAACCTTCTCCCCACTCCTCAGTGTCATGGACTGGGACAGGGACCAGGCGCATCAGCCTCATTCTCCCAGAATTCGATGTCCACCGGATTCCCGTCTCCCTCCGTAGGTACATCCAGGAGGAAGAAATTGTGGAAATGCTGCAGGTCTCGACTGCGCAATCACCACCGTCGTCACCAGAAGCACCCTCTACCTCTACCAGAGATCACATGGAGCTGTTTTGGGGACCAACGACGTAACCCATTTCCGGTGGCCGCAACTTCCGCGCCAGAAGCTGTGGATATTAGCCCATCATATCGTGATATCATGGTTAGGTCACCTCACTCTTTAGAGGATGGCCCGAAATTCGGCGTCTAGTCAGCTCGTTCGTCGTATTCTCCGCCACCAAGTTTACTATCCCAGCGGTCCGCCTCAGTACCGCTACCAGTCCCTCAACCGCCTACGGTTGACGAGTGGGGAAATACAAGGCCAGACCCTGAGTCCGAACCCATGAGTTTTTGGAGCATTCTCGCAGCGGATTACTTCCCGGAGAAGTTCTGGCCGATGGCAGTGCCGAACATTCGCGCACTAGAGTCCCTTACCCCAGAGGAAGTGGGATGCTTTTGCTGAACCCTATGGGAGACACACTTCCGCCTTCATTACGAGCGGGTGATGTACCCTAGGAGTCGAGAGCACTTTGAAGAAATCAGCGAGAAATGCCGCCTGATCGATTTGGCCGCACTCCCTGTTGCCCAGCAGCCTGAGTCACCAGGTCGTCAGAGCGCCCTTCAACGGAAATGCATTTAGAGTTTCAAAGTGCTCCGCAGAGTCATCAGGGAAGCTACCCCCCATGTGCAAGTCCGTGGATAGGGACACTATGCCACTCTCCTCTTCATCCCTTTCTGACGGCAGCCCGATTCGTTATGTGACATTGAGGACTTGCCCTCGAGAGGCGTCGCGGTCCACATGGCTGACATAGTGGACAAGGAAGACGAGCTTGAATTTCTCGATGGAGACTTACCCCCCAAGGGGGTACCACCACTGCTGGACCCATCAGGGAGGGTTACCCATTAGCAGAGGAACCTTATAGGCCTCCCTGTACCCACCGAGTCGCTGGCACTCAGTCGAAATGTCGGTAAGGGTAAGGAGAATGTCGGAACTATCAAGCACTCCGACTCGTCCGCCTCTGTGCAGAAGACGGACAGAGATCCCGAGAAGGCCGCGTTACGCCTGCATCTTGCTGAGCAGAAGAGGCTGGTTGATGAACTCTTGGACGAGCGCGCTGTAGAGCGGCGACCCGACTAGGGTAATCCCATGCCGGGGCAGCAGGGGCAGGAACAATTCCCCCCGGTGAGATGCCTCCGGGAAACCCTGATCCTGATACTTCCGCATACAAGGCAGAAGCCGGATCTTACGACAAGAGGGCACGATACGTCTCGCCACACCCTCCTGAACGATGGGGAAATCTGAAGAATCCAGATCGGGTTCCCCCAGCCACCCCGCACGCCATTCCGCCAGTCGCTCCATGAGCTTCCAAAGCCATCTACCATGCCGAAGAACCTGGAAACGCACTTGTGATTAGGGATCCCCATCAAGACAGGGACTCCCACCCAGATGATCTTATAGCGGCACTCCTCGCCCGCCTTGAAGCGTTGGAAACACGGCAGGTGGCGGTCCCACCGGATGGCAAGCCATATCCCGTGTGGGTGGATGATATGCCCGCACCCCCGGTTTTTGGGAACCCCACTTTCTCACCCTTCAATAGGACGGGGGACCCGCCACAACACTTGGCCCACTTCTCTTCCAGGTGTGGCCCCATGCTGGGGACTCTGCCCCAGCAAGAAGCCGCCAAGCTCCGATGTTTCGTACAAACATTGGAGGGCCCTGCATTCATATGGTACAACCAACTTTCTATCGGATCAGTGACCGATTGGGAGGATCTCTGCCGGTAGTTCCTATACCAATTCAGCTCCACCATGCGAAAGACCAACATCACAGACCTCTTCAAGTGCAAACAAAGTCCAGATGAGTGAGTCGCGGACTTCATCGCCCGGTGGAACGGACTTACATACTCCCTCGACATGCCACTGACTCAGGAGAAATTACTGACGATGTGTGTAGGGAACATTAAAACGGAGTTGGTTCCTTCCCTGATCACCCAGAACTACTCTATAGGGTTCCAGGATTTCTAAGATAAGGCTCAGTGCCTCGAGGAGGCTCTGCAACAGGCTAGTCAGGCACGTTTGTTGCCCCCTGTGATCCTGGCCAGGAGGGCTGCCAGAGCTGAACCCGCCACGGTGGCCCAAATAGAAGCCCACAGGCAGTTGGAATTACTGCCAGCGGCACCGTCCTTGCAACCCCGCAGAGGTCCTCCACCTCAAGCGCAGGCTCCTGCCCAACATCTATCGCCTCAGAATCGATAGGTTCCCCCGCGCAATGCGCCACCACCACCTAGGAGAGACAATCAGGCGCCACCTCCTCAGCAGGCCCCTCCGGCCCCTTTCCAGGGCCAGGCCCCCAGGGCCCCCTATCCGAAAATAAGGCACCAGACCTATTCGTTAAATGAAAATCAGGTCCCTGGCTACTTCTAAAGTGCTCTAGAGCAAGGGATTGTGCGCCTACCTGAGTGCATAAGGCCGACAGAGGCAAATCTCACCGATCACCCCAACTACTGTCCTTATCATTGGATTCTGGAGCACACCCTCAAGCAATGCTATGTGTTTAAAGACTGGGTTCAAGACCAGGTCGACAACAACATAGTCAGGTTGGGCCCGACACCAACACAAGTAGCAGGGGTCTTTATAGGGTCTGATATCGGTAGCGACAGCGAAGGCGAGTGGCAGCAAGTTCCCATCCGTGGGTCCCAGAAATACAATGACTCGATGGCTCGAATGACCGTCGTCATTCCCATGGTATCATTCGGGCATGCCTGAATCAGCCGGAGCCTTCGGGGGAAGTAGCCAGTACCTCTGCATCATCTTCACAGCTGGCCTCTTCCAAAAAGGGCAAGCAGCAACGACGCAATAAGAAGAAACGCGCTCCACCACTTCCATCATCATCCCGCACTCTTGGCGACTTTATGCCCCCTGAAATGGGGATTCCACCCATAATCCGCCCGGTGGTGGATGACTCGTCGAGCGAAAGCCAGGGGTACGCTTCGGTTAACACTGTGGAGCTGGTAAAGCCCTATATGACTCCCAACGAAGGGGAACGCCAGGCGAGCCTCCCCAACGTCCCCAACTGACATCAACGTCAGCGAAACCACAACTATGCCGGTCATCGAGGCACATTAGCGGGCACTTTCAGCCAGGTCGTTCATGGTACTGAGACAAGAAAGTAGGCTCAACGCAGAGCTCCACATGCGCAACCTCATCTAATGCCCTCAGTACTACCTCCACCACCGTTTGTGCTACTAGATCAGGCAGAGCTGCCTCGTCCGTATCACAGTCAGTCTTGCCCGGATACAAGACAATCTCCAATGTTTGATCCAAATTCAGAGACTACTCTCTAGGCTTCAACTAGTAAGCAGCGGGATGTACCCAGCACTAGCCAACCACCTGTTCAACCGGCAGGACCCGCTATGCCTCCAACTGCAGAACAACCTCCTGTAAGCAGAGGCTCGTGCTTGGCACGAAAGTATGATGTCTTGAAGCACCTGGCCGACATTCCAGCAAGGCATTCTATCCTTGAGGCCCTTCGCCTATCGTCTGAAATGCGCGAAGCACTTTTCGAGGCCCTAAGGCGCCCCCTTCAGTTTGAGACGGAGGTAGCAGCTGCGGAAGCCTTCAACGCCGAGGCAATTGAGAATGCCGAATGTCAGGAAGTTATCTCGTTCTCCGGTGAAGATGAAGACCCTCCCATACAGGGTCATATTCGCCCACTGTACATCACTGGCCACTTCAATGGCGTGGAATTCCGTCGCTGCCTCCTTGACACGGGTTCCGGGATCAACCTAATCCCGACTCGGACACTGCGAATGCTGGGTCTGTCTGAAGATGATTTGACGCCCTCCGACCTCAGAATCCAGGGATATGATAAGACCAAGCTATCCCCGGTCGACAAGATCCGCCTGAAGACCAAGTTCGATGGCCTAATTGCCAGCACCGAGTTCAGAGTTGTCTCTCAGGACACCGCCTACAATGCTTTGATGGGTAGGCCATGTCTCCATCTACACACAATGGTCCCTTAGTCGTATCACCAATGCCTCAAATACTCCCTCAATGGTCGAGTAGGTGTGTTCCAAGGAGATGCGTCTCCTTTTTCCTCTTATGAAGCCCGCTATCTGGACGCTGATTATTACAAGAGCAAGGATAAGAAGCTTCTAGTAAGTGAGGATGAACCCGCCCTGGTCACAAGTGATCCACGACCAGACCTGGATGAAACCTACATTTTCCCGATCCATCGATTGGAGGCCACGACCTCAGACATGGGGCAGTGTTTTGTTGTTTCGGGTACGCATGGAAGGCGTGTTCTCATGTCCAAGCGATGACAGAAAATCACCTCGTACTGCTACACCAACCAGGCTCAAGTGATCCGGGATCCTCCTACCCCTGTGCGATACCAAAATGTCAAGATTATGACAACAATAGTACGTCATACATGTCTCTTCCACTGGGATGGAATCAACCGACTCAAGTCGACGCATCACCACTACTTTGATGTCATCAAACGTGGCCCCTTGGGCCGAAGGCCAGATGGGATAAGATCGACTGCCTTCATTGCTATGGTCTCAATGGCGAGTGGGTCTCCTGATACGATGACCATTGCTGCCCAAGCTGGCACCAGCTGCCCGTCCGGGTTTGATAGCTCAGAAGAATCCCCATTTGCGGGAAGCCCCTCCATGGGTGGAAAGGATGATTTGGAGGATGCTCCCCCCGCCTTTGAGGAAGGCGTCTCTACCATGGTTGATGAACTGGTATAGGTGGACCTTGTTAGCGAGACAGATCTGAGACCCACATTGATCAGTGCAGCCGTGTTCCCCGAGGAGCAGCAGAGGTACACAGACTTTCTCAAGCAACACCATGATGTGTTTTACTGGAGTTACAATGAGATGCCATGACTAGATCCCCAGGTAGTCGTTCACCGCCTGGGCCTCCCATCAAACCATCGCTGGTTTAAGTAGCCCCCAGAAAGATGCAACCTTCTCACGGTGCTATGATTGAGGCCGAAGTTGACAAGCTTATCAAGGCCAACTTCATCAAAGAAGTCCAGTACCCCAAGTGGCTTGCCAAAATTGTGCCGGTCAAGAAAAAGAATGGGCAGATCAGGGTCTGCATCGACTTCCGCAACCTCAATCGCCACTGCCCAAAGGATGACTTTCCCCTCCCGGTGAACGAGTTATTAATTGATGCTACGGTCGCGTTCCAAGCCCTCTCTTTCATGGATGGGTATTTTGGGTACAAACATTTCTGGATGGCCCCCGAGGACGAGGAGTCAACTGCCTTTAGGGTTCCCCAAGGTACGTTTTGATACCAGGTTATGCCCTTCGGCCTGAAAAATGCAGGTGCCACTTATCAGAGGGACATGCATCGCATATTCAAGCTGATTCTCGGGACGCTGGTGGAATGCTACGTGAATGACCTAGTGGTCAAATCGCGCCAGCGCCAGGACCATGTCAAATACCTGGAGAAGGTGTTCGGTATCCTCCGTTCCCACCACCTGAAGATGAACCCATTAAAGTGTGCCTTCGGGGTCACCTCTGGAAAGTTTCTTAGCTTTGTTGTTAGATATAGGGGCATTGAGATCGACCGAGAGAAGATCAAGGCCATCATCCAAATGCCTCCCCCGAGCAATATTCAGGAACTTAGAGGTATCCAAGGCCACTTAGCCTATATACGCCAATTCATCGCGAATCTGGCTGGTAAGTGTAAGCCATTTTCTCGGCTCATGAATAAGGGTTCCGCCTACCAATGGGATGAAGAGTGTCGGACCGACTTCGAGGAAATCAAGAAGTACCTACTCCAACCTCCGGTTTTGATGCCAGTCATCTCCGGAAATCTGCTGGTCTTTTACGTGACCATCCTGGAACGATCCCTCAGTGCACTTCTCGCCCAGAAGAATAACGAGGGTATGGAGAACAATCTCTACTATCTCAGCCGCATGATTCTCGATACGGAGATTAGATACTCCCCTATCAAAAAGGGATGCCTTGCGCTCGTTTTTTCCATACAGAAGTTGCGGCATTACCTGCAGCACCATGAGGTGCAATTGGTCTCCCGGGTAGACCCACTGAAGTACATCCTGAACCGACCCATGTTGACTAGCCGACAACCACTGTGGGCGGTGATTCACTAGTATTTTTATATCAGGTTAGTACCTCAGAAGGCCATTAAAGGCCATGTGTTGGCAGGCATTTTAGCTGCCCATCCAACCTCCGTGGATCAATCCCTGGACCTGGATTTTCCTGATGAGATGATCCTCTCATTCGATCGTGTCGTCCCATGTTGGAAAATGCACTTCGACGGTGCATCCCGGAGCCCCACCGGTAGGAGGCTCAATGATCCTAAGATCAAAAGAGTGGGCCTGTGTATCGTCATCATTACTCCGGTGCAATCCGTCCTACCATACTCGTTCTTGTTGTCAGAAGGTTGTGCCAACAACAAGGCAGAGTACCATGCTCTCATCACCAGCCTCGAGTTGGCCCATGAGATCGACGTGCCCCATCTACATGTGAAAGGAGATTCTGAGATGGTAATCAAGCAGTTCAATGTCGATTAAGTCATTAGGAAGCCGGAGCTTGTGCCATTTCTGGAGTGCAACCTCCGCCTAATGGCCCAGTTCTCCTCTCGGCCAGAGGTCACCCATGTCCCTCGGTCACAGAATGGTCGAGCTGACGCTTTGGCCGGCTTAGCTATGTCCCTCACAGAAACCGAGCAAGATGATTTGATCATACATGTGACACACTGGAGAGTTATTTCCCCCATCACCCAAGAGGACAATGACGGTCTGCGAGTAAGTCATCTCACCGTCGGGCCCTCTACATCAGGGGTCCCGGGTTCGTCAGACATAGTGGTTGAAGCCACTCCCAACATGAGGGCACCTTTTGTTGAGTATCTCCAAAATTGTTGCCTCCCAGACGACTGGGCCGAGCGCGAGCGAATCCAACGCCGCGCGCTGCAATTTACCCTCCAGAGTGGTCCCAGTCTTGAGAAGATCCTCTATAAGCGGAGCTTCGATGGCATTCTCCTCCGTTGCATTCAAGGAGTCGAGATTTCTCAGGTTATGAAAGAGGTCCACGCCAGTTCCTGTGGTTCCCATCAAGCTGAGTCAAAGCTTTCCCATCAAATCCAGAGGTTGGGGTACTTCTGGACCTCTATGATCCATGATTGTATCGAGTTTTCCAAGAGATTCCACGCGTGCCAAGTCCATGCCAACTTCCTGTATCGGCCGCCAGAACCCCTCCACTCCACTAGGTACTCTTTTCCATTTGTGGTGTGGGGACTTGATGTAGTGGGACCATATCCACCAGTGATAGCGCGCCAGTGTAGGTTCATCATAACTGCTACAGATTTCTTCTCTTAGTGGGCAGAGGCAGTTCCACTCAAAGAGTTCAAGGCCCGTTCCATCATTGACTTTGTGAGCTCCAATATCATTCACCGGTTTGGGGTCCCTCACGCTGTCCTCCCCGATAACGGCACCAACTTCTGAGCAGCTGAGCTGAAAAAAATTGTACGCCAAGTACAATATCCGTTCGAACCATACCTACTTCTATCATGCACAGGAAAAAGGGCAGATCGAGGCATTCAACAAAACCCTCTCTAACATTCTGCAAAAATTGGTTGGTCAGAACAAGAAAAGATGGCCGGATAAGCTCCCCAACACCCTCTGGGCTTATCAGACGACGACTTGCAATTCCACCCAGGTGACCCCATATTCCCTAGTGTATGGGGCTGAGGTCATCCTACCCATTGAGACCCAGATTCCATCGTTACGAACTACAGTCTATGACGAGCAAGCGCCAGATGAGGTGGCCGTAATCCGTCTATATGAATTGGAAGCACTGGACTAGAACAGGCTTCGTGCCCTGCACAATCTGGAAAGACATCAGAATAAGATAGCAAGGGCCTTCCACAAGAATGTTCGCCTTCACTCTTTTCTGCAGGGCAATCTGGTTCTGGACCTTCGAGCGCCAATGATCCCCAGTAGGAAACCACCCAAGCTAGAGACCAAATGGGAAGGACCCTACATCATCCACAAAGTTTACCCCAACGGAGCAGACTCCTTGGAAACCACGAATGGTTAGTGCATAACTCCTCCCACCAACGCCAAGTTCCTCAAGCGATACTTTGTATAGGGAAAAAGGGTCCTGCACGACCTTAAACCGCATCTTCGTCCTGCAAGACGATAAACTACAAAATTGTCCGAGCTCTATGACCTTAAACTAAGATCTCCTCCCGCCCTTACTGCAATACGTTAAACTGCAAGCCAGTCAGGCCTTCCTGACTGAGGCTCAGCCTCAGGCCCCTTGGCCCCATCCTTACTGCAAGACATTAAACTTCAAGCCAGTCAGGCCTTCCTGACCGAGGCTTAGCCTCAGGCCCCTTGGCCTCTTCGGGCCCAAGACCCCCGTCCTTACTGCAAGACGTTAAACTACAAGCCAATCAGGCCTTCCTGACCGAGGCTCAGCCTCAGCCCCCTTGGCCCCGTCCTTACTGTAAGATGTTAAACTGTAAGCCAGTCAGGCCTTCCTGACCGAGGCTCAGCCTCAGGCCCCTTGGCCTCTTCGGGCCCACGGCCCCCGTCCTCACTACAAGACGTTAAACTTCAATCCAGTGAGGCCTTCCTGACCGCGGCTCGACCTCAGGCCCCATGGATTTCGTCAGCTCAGGTTCTCTTATGGGATTGTACGGTGTGGTGTGGGACTACGTCCTCATTCATTTCGGATTACTTTCCATACATTACATATCCCCAAATGAGACGCATCCCTTTTCCAACACGACATTAAACTGCATGACGCTTCCAGAACTACGTATGGATTGATTCCCATCCTAATGGGATATGTAGAAATGCCCGAACATTTAGTTTGTTGGCCCATCCCAAAAGCCAAAATCTTCCCCTTGGGTCAAGAAATATGGCATGGTGTAGGATTACGTCCTCTTTCGCGCTGGGTTACTCACCGCGTCGTACGCCTCCCCGGATGACATATAGTTATCTCTTTCCCTCATCCTTACCACAAGACATTAAACTGCAGGCAGGTCAGGCCTTCCTGACCAATGCCTAACAATTAGGCCCCTTGGCCTTTTCGGGCCCCTGACCCAGGTCCTCTCTTATGAGAGTGTATGGTGTGGTGTAGGATTACGTCCTCATTCACGTCGTTTTATTCGTTGTACCTTACACCTCCCCTGTTTAGGGGTATATTACTCCCCTTTTCGTCCCACATGACGTTAAACTACATCTAGAGAACTACGTGTGGCTTGATTTCTATCCTCATGGGATATGTAGGATCACCTGAATGTCTAGGCTTCGAGTCCAACCCCATCTCTCGGGAATCTTCATCCCACCTTGGCCCCTTGGTTTACCCTTTATCTACGAGGGGATTATATGGCGTGATATAAGATTATGACCTCATTCACGTCGGTCTTGTAATAACCATGCTATGCACCTCTCATTATCGAGCTGTTTCATAGACCCTTTCCGACGGTTCCCCAATGTGCCTAAGAGTACTCCGTTTTATTACCTGGAATGATAGACTTTACTCGGAAATGTCCGCACCTGTCTTCCAGGCTTTGTGTATCCCTTCATCAGGGATTCCGTCATCTTTCACACCTGGAAAGACCCCCAAGAACGGCCTGGATACTATGCCCAAGGGATCTCCTACCATTACGGGCCAATGCCCCCAAGGATTTTGGACAACAAATTGATAAAATCCCACATTGCGAATATGGTTAGTGTTCGATGCTCGTTTGTTGTTCCCACTTCATGCTAACGTGATATAGATACCGTTTTCCTCCACAGCCAACAGTTATTCTCCATCGCCAAGCCAAATCCCCATTAAGACCAAAGTGTCAGGTAAACGATTCACATCCTTCTTCACTTCATCTTTTCCAAGTAGAGTTTTGAAGCTCTTGGTACTACTCCTCAGTGCGCATCTGCACATTATGGGGAAAAATCCGCGTTAAAGGTGTCCTTCGGGGCTCTCTGCCGAATCCCCTTTGATGGGCGCCCTAAGTATTGCGATAAGGATCCCCCCCTTGTTTCCCACACCAAGTTTAACTCACGTGGGCTTAGGGATCAGGTTGACATCTGCGCTTACTTAGGAAGTTGTCACCAGACATGGTCCGAGCTCTAAGACCATAAACTAAGATCCATATAGAACTACGTTCAGCTTGATTCCCATCCTAATGGGATACGTAGGACCACCTGGACGCCTTGTCTTCGGGTCCAGCCCATTTGGGGAACTAGTCTCTCTCCCCCCCTCTTTTCACCTCTTACCTCTATATAGGCCCCTCGGCCTGAGGTCTCCCTCTCGGAGTGGCGTACATTGTGATGTGGGATCATGTCTCCATCAATTGTGTTTCATGACACTGCGTACATTCCCCGCCCAGCATCGCCTCTGCTACGTCTACGCTGCATGACGTTAAAATGCATGCTTGGTCCTGTCACATGACCCTAAACTGCGACATTATCGTCCTGGCCACATGAAGAAAAACGGCACTGCATTGTGATGACCTCGTTGTAGAGGAATTCATGTTGGGTATTGGTCACATGCCATGCCATTTGTCAATGCCTATCATGGCATGATTCTTGTGGCGACACTAGGGCCTGCTACCCTAGGCCTGTCGCTTCACAAAAAAAACCACTCACCTTAAAGGACAAACAAGATTTATCAAATTCCACTTCTTTCAGTGCAAGGGTCACGCCCACACTTCCCTTTTTCCCCTAGCACTGGTATCTCACCATGCCACCCTTCAGAACTATGTATGGATTGATTTTCATCCTCATGAGATACGTAGGAGCGTCCGGGCCCTTCCCCGCAGGCCCAGCCTAACCATCATGTTCGGTCTCTCGACTCGGGCATTTCCCTAGAGAACACATGGTAAGTAGGGATTAGGTCCTCATTCACATCGGGTTTTGTAACTGCCTCGCCATGTGTCCCATGCCCCCTTTACCCATTCATGGTCCGAATTCTATGACCCTAAACTAAGATCTCCCTTTTGGAAAGGACTCTTCCCCCTCTATCTAATACGTCTCGTTGTCATATTCAGATGTGTTTTAACAAATATCCCGAAGTGCGGGATTTTCATGGGGACAATCCCCTTGTCCCATGACCATGCTTCGTGAGCTCACTATTTGGATCCTCATCCTCTTCCACATCCAAAATGACCCTTAGATGACATGGATACTAGGCTTAAGGGTTCTTTATGGATGCTGGACCTAAGGGCCCTCCAATCATTTCAGGACAACGTCCCTAATGATCTTTGAAAACATTTGCGACATGGTCCCGTGTTTCGAACAAGGTCAACGATCAAACCTCATTTGTATGTCCCCATTCTAGGCTAACGCAATATGGACGCTGCGGTTCCACCACAGTTAACAGTTATCCTCTATCGTCACATCGCCGTCATTGTGATCCAACTCTCGAGCGACATGATTCACACATTTCCACTTCCTCATGTTTAAGTGGAATTCCAACATATTAGGCTCTATCTCTTCGCGCATCTATGTGCGCCACATGGGCTTGCTAGTATCATCGGGCTGGTAATCACCAAGCGTCCCTTCACCCTAACCTACCCTTTTCTGTGTCGGGAATGTCCCACCACTACTTCTTGTTTCCCACACCGAGCATGACTCACGTGGGCTTAGTAGTTTTGGCAGGATGTGTACCAACACAGCCAGGCTTCTCATCGTCCTGCATGATGTTAAACTACGCTTCCAGAACTACATATGGCTCTATTACCATCCTCATGGGATACGTAGAGACACCCTGGTATTTTTCCTAGGGTCCAGCCCATAGAAATCATTAATCCCATCCTTCCCCTTTCCGCCCCCCTGGCCGGACCCCTCGCTAGAGAGGCCCTGTCCCAAAGAAGGAAGGATCCATGACCAAACCAATGTGCCCATCTGGCATACTCCCACCACGGTGGTGTAACTACCTAAGTGTTGGATTCTGTTCTGAAAAACCATCACTCCATATTCCATGCTTTGTGTACCCCTTTTTCGGACCCTCGTCCCCTTTCATGTTTGAAGGGACCGCCTAACGGCCTGGTCTCATGCCGCATCGGCTCAGCTACAATCCTGGGCCAACGTCTCGGAAGACTGTTCATGTTTTGAAGGACCCCTAACAGTATGGATGCTTGACCTAGGGTCCGCCTACTGTCCAGGGTCAATTTCCCGAAGGATTGACCGACAACATTTGTGACCTGGTCCCATGTTTTGAACATGGTCAACGGTCGAACCTCATTTGTTGTCACCATTTGAGGCTAACGCAGTAAGGATATCGTTTCTCCTCCACGGTTAACGATTGTCCTCTACTGTCACGCCATCCCCGTAGTGTTCCGAATCTTGGGTATCGTGATCCACACTTCCCATTTCCATCTGTTCGGACTGATTTCAGCGCCCCTGGCATTGCACCGTTCGTGCATAAGAGCATGCTAAAGAAACGGTAATTAGGCTATTCTATGGACCTCCTTCTCCAGCCAGGCCTCTCCCACCTTCCGGAAATCCGGACTGGTTATCCAAACCCTAGATACCCGAATCTTGTTTTCCACTCCCATGTTGGGAGGAACGATGAGGCAACTATCTCCTGTTTCTCACATCGGGATTGACCCACGTGAGCATGGGGAATTATCTTCGGACGTCCCGCCAACATTATAAGGATGTAATGAACTGATGCAAACAGTGGAAATTGTGCTTTCTACGGTATTCAAGAAAAAAATTGAAGCGCAGAAGTACCATTAAAAGGTTTGTAATTGGTTACAATACCTGAGGGTCAACTCCCCCCATGGACGGGTTGACCCCGTCAAAAGAACGTTGCAGCTCTGCCACCCTTTGGCTTGTGGCATCCAAGACTTGTTGTCACCGACTCAACTCCCGCTCCTCCTCAGCAGCGGTGGGGCGCAGTTCGTCAGCATTGGCTTTGGCCCTTTTTACGCCATCCTGAATGGAAGCAATCTTTCCAGAAGCCTGCCTTATATTCTCTTCTGCCTCTTCCAGCTGGGCCTTCAATGGTGAGATCAACTCATATTGTGCATTAAGAGAGGCTGAGTGCTCATCTGCCCAGTTCTTCATCTGTTGGACCTCTCTTTCAGCCTCCCGGAGCTTCTTGATGTTGGTCGCCTTCCTCCGCTGCCAGCCCACGCTGAGCCCACGATCATACTACCCGATCTGCTCGACCATGAGATCTCGGATGAGTGCATGAGGACATTGGGCATCCACTCCCTCGATGAACAGTTCACGTAGTCGCGAGTGAAGTTTGTCCATTTCATTTAGCCATAGCGTTTGGGGGGTGTTTTTGATGAAGCGTGTGATCAGCTTCCACGATCGGTGGCGGACTATGCTGCTGTCCTCCTCGTCGAAGGCTGTTTGGTCCTAGTCTGCGTGATTGGCAGGCTCGTACACAGGATACGCCCACAGGAAATCCTCGGCAGGATTTGCATGTGGTGGTGAATCCGGCACGACATCTGGCGCTGCAGCAGGCGTGACGGGACTTGGGTCAGCCGATTGATCCTCGTCATCAAACTCCACTTCAATAACCTCAGGCACGACCCCGTTGGTGGCCCTACTAGTGATAGTGCATGTAGCTGCTCGGGGAGATGGGGGGACTATCTCCACCATCACCGGAATTCTCCTAGAACGGATGCCTCCAGACATCCGAACCAGCCTTGCCGCAGCAGCCCAAGATAGTCGAAGAACTGTACGACAGAGAGAGACACAAACATTAGTTGGAACAATCTACATGTGACAACAATGAATCCAGTAGAGGAAACTTACGGATATCAATACACTGATGCTTCTCCTGAGTCGATGCTGACGGGACCCTGAGGTGTGGCCCTTCCGTATACTGTTGGAAGGTCTAGAGATTCCTGAGGAGACACCTCGGGTGCTCTGGCCCCACCAGACGCAGAACTAGACGCAGCCGTAGGCGCGGGTTCTGAAGGTCCTGCATCGTCACCCGTCAAGGGGAGAGAGCGAGGGCTGCGTACAAGTTCCTCCTGCACAGTTCAAACATCGGTGAGAAATCCGTGATGGCCCGAGAATGGACCGTAAGGAAAGAAGTTCGGAATGCTACCTCGAGGGCCTCTATGAAATCATCAGAATCTGAGTCTTGCTCTTTGCCTTCGCCCTCTTCCAACGGGTTCCCTCCACCAGCCTCATCATCTCAAGAGGAGTCTTCTGATTCTTCCGGCAGGGGGAAGCGCTCCCTCAGATCGGCGACTGATAGCTGTGGGGGGACTGTCCGATCCTGTAGTACCCTCACCTGGTCTGTCATTGGGCGTGGGACACCACTGGAGTGGACGTAGTCCTCCAGCTCGTCCAGGTATCGCTCCACCTCCACCGGAGACATCGTGAAACCATCCCGGACTGGGCCTATGCCCGGTAACTCCATCCCAAGGCGATTCAAGTGCGCCCATATCTCGGGTGGGATGAGAAAGTTCCAGTTGACATCCCAAATGTCCCAGGCCTCCGGGAAGACCGCATCCTCTACCACATCGATATGACACAGCCGCTTCCCCGGATCCTGGGTGGATATCATACGAAATCCCCTCAGTGGCTGCCCCTCCGGATGGCCCTTCTCTTCCGGAATCCCCAGATCTGCTGCCACTGCCACACCCTCGGCCGACGTGGGTCTCGCCATCACAGCGGCCCCGACACCACGAGAGGCCCTTGCTTCCCTCCGACCCCGACCTCAGGATAGAGGAGGCCCGCTGTCACTGACTTGAATAGTTGGATTCCTCAGAATCTCCCCCGAATAAGCTGCCTCCCAGCTAATGGCATACTCCCTCACCAATCAGAAAGCGGCTGTGGATGGAGGCAATGCAATTCTCATCTTCCCATATTCCCGTGTGAACATGAGCCACAACTGCCTCATCACACACGGGTGCTCCTCGTGACGCACCTCCCAGTAGACCTACGTGGTCAACCACTAGAGGCACCGGAACTGCCTCGCAAAGCGATGCGGGGTGTACGGTTCACAGAGCGGCTAACGATCCACTCGTGCCACCAAAACTCCGCCACGAAAGGCCAGGAGATATGATCAGTGCTCTTCTGTTCCCCTCCCGTTATCAGTGAGTATCCCTGTCGGCAATGGAAATGGGTGGAATTTAAACTCATCTGTCCTCCACACCCAGTTCAGCACCATCGACATGGTTAGTTTGAATGGGAAGTTCCCAGCCGCATTCAGAATGGAGGGATGTAAGTTCGTTCCCGGCGGTGAGATAGGGTTTGGATACTCATAAATCCCCCTGATGTGCGCCTCAATCCACCCATACAGAAGGTGGAATAGACCGCATATCCTTGGCGGCTTCTTGTCCTCGCTAACGTGTCGTAGCATCCTGTACAGCTTGGCAAGCATTGGAATCCCCAGATTGACCCGTTGCCCTATGGACAGCATCGACGCCATGATAAACAATCTGGGCCGCATACCCATGCTGGTATCCCTCACCAGTAGAATCCAACGACAGATAAGGGCCGCGATGAACACCGCCAGCCTGAGTATCAACTGCTGTTCAGTGCTAACACTGAAACCCCAAGTCTTCCATTGGCTATCCTCCAAGACCCGCCAGTACGAGTGCTCCTTGCTCCGTTGAGCCGCCTTCGGAAAAGTTCGAGGCCTCCGAGGAAACTCTCAATTCTCCAAGAAGTTCATGAACCGCTCGAAACACTTCTTAAAGTGGAAATCCCTCACCGCTTCATTGTCCTCTCTAGGGACCAGTGCCATCAGCGCCGACGCCAGTCATGGAATCTGCTCCGTATCCTCCCACGCCCTCATGACGGGGATGAACTCATCATACTTGGCTCCCAAGATCGGAACCCCCGAAATCTAGTGGACATCCCATAGGCTGATGACCACCTCCCCATGGTGCAGGTGAAAAGTATTGGTTCTAGATGACCATCTGCTCAACAGCTCCACATCAGCTATTTGGGTTGGCAAATGTGGAATTGGGAGGCCCATGTCGCCTCATACAAACCCACTCTCCTCAGCTCAGCCCCAAACTCCTCACATGAGGCGCCTACCTAGTAGGCCCATGCCCAGTCATTGGTGATGTTGCCGCCCTGACGCAGGTCCCACTCATCGGACCACCCCTTCTTCGGATCCTACAATGCCGCCGTCAGCATGGTACGATACAGAGGAGGCGATGTCACCGGTTGTAGTGGCTTCCCTTCAATATTGTTCACATGGTTGTAGAGATAGTCAGCGGTGACTGGTGTGAAATCCTCCCACGCATGACCATCAGCCGCCCTGAACCACTGGCGCTGGCATGAAGTGCTCTTGAACTAGAAAGCTGGTTCGTTCCTACTCACCTCTGGGATGAAGACGTCATCCCTCATCCCGAATCCATACAAGGGAAGTTTCTTGCACTGCAGATAGTTCTTCCTACTCTCTGATAGCAGTTTTGTCAAAGAAGTATGGTCCGAGTGGCTTCAGACCATCTCCCCTAGACCCAGACAGTTAGCCATCTCGTCCCTCCGGGCGGCGTCTGCAAGGACCCCCAATACCGCCTCTCGATGGGCCATTTCAATTTCGGCACTCGGAAAAGGATTTTTGTTCAAACTGAATCGTGAAGCTTGCTCTCAAAGATCCCTTGCGAAGTTCGGGCGCAAAACCAAGCTTCAAAGTCTGGCCTAGGCCGAAAAACAGAAGTGATCTTGGTACGGTCGCAGAGTCGGAGACCTGCGGTTTACCGCGAAGCTCGATTCACAAAGAGAAGATGCGGAGTACGCGGAGCTTCGCGAATTCAAGAGCGTAAGAGGACAAGATTCGCGAGAGGAAAAAAGAGCGGTCAGCCCCCTATTTATAGGCGGCGACCCTGGAGCTTCGCGGTGCATCCTGCCCGGGTAGAGTATCGTGGTGCGTCCAAACCGCATGGATGCTAGCAGCTCGGTGGGCCCCTTCGCGAGGCCGCATCGCAAACCACCGATAATTTTGGAGATTTTCCTTCAGACATCGACCCTTCATCCCTCCGCGACTCCAATTCTGAGGGGGGGAATTTGTTGGCGGAAAAATCTTGCATGTAAATAAGGGATGGAAAAGAAGCCCCGTGCGCTGCCTTGAAAAGCTATGGCCCAAAGCACCCCCCGAGCATCACGGCCGCCGCGAAGCACAGGAGGCGGTAACACTCCGCGAACACCCTGAAGTTTGTGAGCCCGCCGCCAACCACCAACCGCCCCTTCGTGCCGCGTGAGATCTAATTCACGGCGCCCCTTGCCTATAAATACTGGGTTCCCCCTGAGCCCAAAAGACAGACGATCTGACCTTTCGTCTTCTAAGCTCCCAAATCGCGAAGCACCCTTCGACCCCCGAGAATCATGAGTTCTGCGGGGTACTTCTACTTCGCGAGATGCCTTCGCCCTATCTCTTCTTGAGACCCTCTTCTGAGAGGGATTCCCTTCGCGAAGCCTAAGGGAATTCACGGAGGAAGGGGATTCCCAAGGGAACCCATGCAGCCGCGGAGCGTTTATGCTTCGCGAAACACCCATCTGGTACTAGTGATCCACATGCCAAGGCAGGGTCGCTATACATCGCGAAGCACACTACTTCTCAGCACCTTGCTCCGCGAGGACCCTCCGCTTCGTGAGGTAGTGCTTCGCAAATACTATTCCACTTTGCGAAGCACCTCCCACTCACACCCCTGCCCCATGCTAAGGCAGAGGCACTCCACTTCGCGAAGAATACTCCTTTTCTTGGAAATTCCTCTTCCTGTGCGACCCTCCATGTTCGCATGATGTGATTTCAAAATCCCATGGACAACACCACCTGTAGCGTTGCTTCGCCTAATGATTCTTCTTATAGGCACGCTAATGGCTATTGCTTCTTTGCATAGCCACGCTAACGTGGACCCCTCAATGGTTCGCTCCGTGACCCCCTTTTACCATGGCCTTTCCAGTACCTTCCCTCCCCCAAGGAATAGAGGGTATTGGTTATGTAAGTCCAAGGGGTGTGGAGTAAACCCACCTCGTCCGAGCTGCAGGACGTTAAACTGCCAAGCACCTCGTCCTCAACACATGACGTTAAACTGTGATCTGGCCCCATGCCTCGCACGCAGGGTCCCCCCAGCTCAGACATTTTTTACGCCACTCATCTCCACAGAGACAGGGTCACCCCCTCCACAAGGGATGATATTCTCCTTCTCGGAGTAGCGTATGTACATGGGATAAGGGAAACCACCTCGGTATAAGCCCCAAGCCTCTCTTGAGGAAGGTAGCACCCATGCACCTCCGCACTTCTCCACTGCCAAGTCCAGCGGAGGGCGCGATAGGGAATGAGGAACCTTCCATCATTGGCCCCAAATACCTCTCCCGCCGCGCCTTGTCGCACCTCAGACCTCCATCCTGGAGTAAGTCCCAGCACCATGGGCCACCTAACGTGTAATCCCCTCTTCGATTCTCATGGATGCAACCTTTGCGACGTGATCGTCAGGTCCTTGCTGCCTCTTATTTCTCACACCAAGCATGACTCACCTGGGCTTAGAGTAAGCCTCAGCCATGGAAATGCCCTCGTCCAGCATGACGTTAAACTGTATTCCCTAATCCAGCATGACGTTAAACTGTATGCCCTCATCCAGCATGACGTTAAACTGTATGCCCTCGTCCAACATGACGTTAAACTGTATGCCCTCGTCCAGCATGACGTTAAACTGTATGCCCTTGTCCCGCAATGACATTAAACTGCACACCCATTCTGAACTACGAGGTTTTTGATCCATGTCACGACGTGGTACGTAAGAACCCTCCATGAGGTTCAAGCCCATCCGTTATTTCTTTACGTCGAGTTCTACCTTCGTCCAACATGACGTTAAACTGCAATTCCAGTCTGACGGCAAGCCGTCGTGACCAACCCGAACTACGAGGAATTTTATCCATGTAAAGGCATGGTATGTATGAAGCCTCTTTGAGGTTCAATCCCATATCCCATCGGACCAAGGTCCCTTCTTCACATCGGTTCGCCGACACCCACCACAAGTGGACCCCCGAGTTCACCTTCACGTCGGTTTGCCGACGAGGCCCCTTTGAACTACGAGGTCTTTGATCCATGTCAAGGCATGGAATGTAGGAATCCTCCACGAGGTTCAAGCCCATCTCTCGTCATTTATTCACGTCAGGGTTCATATTCATCCCGCATGATGCTAAACTGCATTCCGGTCCAGAGGGAAGTCGTTGTGACCAACCTGAACTACGTGGTCTTTGATCCGTGCTAAGGCATGATACGTAGGAAGCCTCCACGAGGTCCAAGCCCACCACCACTGAGACCCCCCTGGTCCTCCTCATTCACGTCGGCCTTTCGGAATCCAACCTGAACTACGTGGTCTTTGATCCATGTCAAGGCATGGTACATAGAAATCCTCCCATATGTTCAAGCCCACCATATATTGGTCACTCTGACCTTCTTCACGTCAGGTCACCAGCACCTGGGCAGCCTAGTGTGTAAGCCCCACACCATCGGGACCAAGGTCCTAACTCGCGTCGGTTCGCCAACACACCATCTGAACTATGTGGTCTTTGATCCATGTCAAGGCATGGTATGTAGGAAGCCTCTATAAGGTTCAAGCCCATCACCCGATCATTCCGACCTCACTCAAGTCGGTTCACCCCCGTCCCGCATGACGTTAAACTGTATTCCACATTCCATCTGAACTACGGGGACTTTGATCCATGTCAAGGCATGGTATGTAGGAAGCCTTCACGAGGTTCAAGCCCACCACCAGTGGACTCTCGGGTTCACCTCCACGGTGGTTCGCTGACGATGCCCATCGGGCCAAGGTCCACATTTACGTCGGCACCATCCCGAACTACGCGGACTTTGATTTCCTACCACGGGGATACGTAGGAGGTCTCTTCGAGGATCATGTCCAATCTCACTATCTCCCTTGCGATAGTCCCATATCAGTCCCCCCTCTACTTCATCCACCTATCCATCATTCACCCTGATTCTCACCCCGACCATCATATCTCGACAAGATCATGCCATTCCGCTCCTCTTCACAACATTTTGGAAGCCGCCCATGGGTTAGCCTCGATATCGGCATCCCTTCAAGAGAAATTCATCAATTTGATCCACTCCAGCCATATGTTTTGATCAGGCCGAACTGTCTCCGCTGAACGTTAATCTTGCGACCTACCTCATGATAAACATGAGATGCCTGAGGAAAACCTCGGATGGCACGCCCTTGGCGTAACCGTCTCCACTGGACGTTAAACCTGCAGCATACCCTATTTAAAACATAGGAAGCTGAGGAAAACCTCAGATATATGCCTAGGGATTATGATTCCCCGTGCTCGATGTGGGATGCCTCGGGCTTCCACGCCCTCGAGAAGCCCCATGACAAGGGACAAAAGACAGACACACCAGTTCCCCAGCATAAAAACACACTACTGATGCCTCGACATGACTACTCCCCCAACTGAAGGTTGCTGCCCTGACCGGACCCTTTGGAATGTTCTGACAGAAGCAGTGTAATTATCCAGCGTCCATGGAAACATGGCACTGGGAAGAGTTTCAAAAACAACGTATTAAATCTATGAGGGATACCCGGACTAGGTGACGAGTTCTGAGGAGGAATCCACAGAAGGAATAACCGACATCCCATCATCCCGGTTTCAATCAAGGAGTAGACGTCCCTGAATAAAGAGTAGATTTCGCCTACCTTTGGAAAGCAGGAATGCGGGGAAACAACAGCGCATCCTCCACATACGGATGCGCGTGCCCCGTCGAAAGCGTCGGAAACAATACTCTTCTTGGTTCTTTTCCCATGTTACGTTTTTAGTTTATACTCTTGGATTCCTAGAGAACCTTGAGTCCATACACTCCTCAAGATAATCCTTAAACCACATCACCTTACTCTTATGCCAGGTTAAACCAATAAAAATGGGCATCCTCCTTGGGAGTAATCCCCAAAAAATCCCCAAATGGGACTCTAATTTAGGATTTATCCCTAATCAATACTCAAATGGGCATCCTCATTAAGAGTAATCCCCAAAATAATCCTCAAATTGGAATCATCCTTAGGATTAAGCCCCAACCAATCCTCAAATGGGAATCCTATTCAAGAGTAATCCCCATCCAAATCTCAAATTGGTGTCCTCATTAAGGGTAATTACCAACTAATACTTAAATGGGCATCCTAATTTTTAGTAATACCCAACCAAATCTCAAATGGTCATCCTACATATGAGTAATCCCCATCTAATGATCAAAGGTAACTCATACTAAGGTAATAACCTATCCTTTCATGTTGCAAGTTTCAGTCTTTCTCCATGATTCATCCATCACCTTCACTCCTTCATTACATTGGAACATCATTTAATGTAATGTGAAGATATGGAAGTGTCGTAGCCATGACCTCTTCCACGGTCACCCCAGCCTCTTTTCCCATAGGCCCATCCTCTTCTATCAATGGAGGAAAAGGCATGTGTTGTTTGTTGAATCTTTCACATCCTCTTGTTTCTCACACCGAGAAAGAGTCACGTGGTCTTAGATGATTGTATTGATGAAAACACCCATACAATACACATGATTTAATGAACTAATATAACTTTTATTCCCACCATAACTGGGATGCATATGAAGAATTCACCTAAGGCCCGAGCTCACTGGACATCCTCCTTAGGAGTCTAACCCTAATTCCCTTAATCTGGGAATCCTCCTCTAGTGTAATCCCAAAATTAAGAAAACTCTATGTGTTAGAAAATTTCTCATGGACCCTGTTATAAGGGAATCATCCTTAAGAGTGAGACCAACATATTTCTCTCCACGAGACATATTTCCCTATGAGACTTACCAAACATCTTGGGCTTTGATTCCCATCCAAATGGGTACGTAGGAAGCCTCCCTGAGGTTCAAACCCAACACTCCAAATCAACCATATTAAATTTGGTTCATATCCTTGGAAGGGTGTAAATCAACTAGGAAGATCACATTCATTTCAGGTTCCTTGGGTTTCCGAGGCATAAGTACCGAATCAAGATATGACTAGGCATCTTTAACCTAGATATTCTTATGATACAACATTAAACTGTATGGTTGAGTCCTTATCGCACAACCATAAAAGTTATGGTGGGTCCCATTAAGCGGCACCAAACTACATGGGTTCTTATTCCTTTTACAATGTTATGAAGGAATCACACATATGGGTTCAATCCCAACATCAAAACACCTTTCATTTCTCTATATGTTGATAAACTCTAGAGTAAACTTCTATCTCATTGTATAAATATAAATTCTAGAGTGACATTTATCAACATGGATGTCCATTAAATCTTGAGTTCCCCACTAAGTGTCTTAAAAAGCATCATTTTCATAATAACAACCAATGGTTCTTTATATAGTATATGAGACGATACAATTGATGGGGAACCTAAAATAAAAACATATATCTCCATTGATGAAGAACCTAGAATACATAAAGTTGATTATGAATTCCACACATTCTGATAATTGATTGAAAATTTCAAGGGAATCCTATATTTCTCATGGTAATTAAATAAGGATTCATGAACATATCTTAAATCTATAAGAGATTCCTTTACCACTTCTCATCGTGGAAAATACGATGGAAAATATACTTATATACGTCATATAATATATTTATTATGTTTTTAATAATTTTTATTCCTTTTACAACCCGTATCTTTTTTTAATTTCCATTTTTTTGTAAATATGATAATTTCATTTGAGGAAGCGTGGACTACCGCCCTTCAAAGTGATGTGATTTATTGACACACTATAAGAAATGTAGTAAGGATCTGTTTAGTGAATATATATGAAATATATAACATTATAATGACAATTTAATTATATTATATAAATATATATATATCTATTTTATTTCCTTTAATTATTTCAATATGATAATAAAAACAAAAACATCGTTCATGAATACGTAAAACTTATTATCTCCATGAATGGTGTCTTATATTTCATACTTTGAAATTGTATATATTATTATAATATAAATATATTTAATATAAATGATATTTATATCATGGTTTAAATTATCTATATATTTCTATAAGTATAAGGACTAAAGATACAACAAATTAAGACACATGTGAAGAACAAAGAGAATATTACCCGAAGTAAAACCTTAACATTAGACTATTAAAAAGTGAGTAACATAAGGTCATATTCAATCATATATGGTATTATATATAAGAATATGGTTAATTAAAATATTTATAATAAAATTATATTTTTATACAGGTGGTTTGAATGTGTATGATGAAATTCAAGACACAACGTGAGGGGATTTCATCTCACTTTTTATTTCCCTGAGATGCACGCTTTATTCACCATCTATTACTTTTTTGTGGTACGTATAATGACCATGGATGTATTAAATGATTCTTATAGTTATTTTTATGGGTATTTACATAACCATTATATGATATTTATTTCATGGGGTTAATGTTTCAAAAGATACCAAATCAATAAAATAGTTTTATCTCAACTTGCCTTCATTGAGACACATGTTTTCGTATTCCCCTTCATTATTTTACAAGGTACATATACATCCATTTGAAACATTATATCATGAATACACTTCATATAATTATTTTCAAGCATCATTTTATTTTATTTTATTACATGGATAGTACGATCCCATGTTACCAAATTATTATAGTTTGTTGAAACAGTCCAATTTCTATACAAGATCGTTTATGTTAATGTTTCCTTTAATGAAATATTATGATCCATATCTCAAGAATTCTCATGAGTTTCCTTAAAATATGTTTATTAATGATATATCTATGTATTATTATAATTTCCCCACTCGTTGGTAATGAATAGAATTAATAAAATGTTTTAATAAAAATTTGACCATATTTCTTTATTCAGTCAAAAATATGTTTTATTTCAAAAACCATGATTTTTAAAATGTTCTGTAAATTTTTTTCAAATGATACATGAAGATAATTTTAATGGAAAAATGATTTAATTTTTTTTAAATTTCTATTATATGTTCACAAAGATAATTTCAAACAAAAAAGTTTTCAAATTTTTTTTATGTTTTAAAAATCATTTTTCAATGATGAATGGATATTTTCATCAAGAAATTTTTTTAAAAGTTCTTTCAAAACCATTTCCCATTTAAGATAACTTCAGTTGGTGTTAATTATACATTTTGGGGAAAATTATTCAATGTTTCCATCTATATTATTTTTTTGAATAGATTATGTTTTGATGGAATGATGTTTATGAAACCCATTTCTGTTTCACAGGTTATATTCTTTTGAAACCTTCTTTCCTTCATAGGTAATGTTTATGATGAAATGATTATGAAACATGTATTTTTTCCATTTTCTATGATATGATTCCATATTTATAATACCCATTGAATTTCATGGGTTATGATATGATTATTTATGATCTTTTGGCACATTTATTTATGATTTCATAATGAGATGGGTGGGACCTATATCTCCCTCCAATGCATTGGGTAAGAATATTTATCTCATGAGATAGTCTAGATAGTATTGGGAAGTAACCTTGACTACGATGATGGTCATGGTAGTGAACAATGACTACCAAGATAGAATGTGGAGTGAACTTCTACTACTAATATTTCCATGGGAGTAAACTATGACTACCTAGATAGTATGGGGAGTGAACCCATACTGCCAAGATTGTGTTGTTAGTGATGCCTTGGCTATAATGGAAATCATATTATATGCTTATGTGTCAGCAATAATTCCATGTTTTATTCTTATGTTATGATTTCATGGATTATGTTCTTTATTTCTGTATGATTCAAGTCTTATGAACTACAATGATTTATGCCATGATTAATGTTTATGATCATTGATATGAAGGTTATGATCTTTTATTTTCATGATCATGTTATAATATCCATATTCTCATGATTATGCTTACATATCTCCCTTGTTACCCTTACCGAGCCTTTGATATCACCCCTTTTTATGTTTCCTTACCTAATTTTATGAATATATGTATTATGTTTGATGTTTTTGAGAAGTTTTCTAGTTAATAAGAACATAGAGGGATATGATGTAGCTCATTTATGTACTACTTTTTATGTTTCCATGACTCCAAAGGCACTAGACTGGTATGGTCTTGAGCATCTGTTTGTATAATGTTTTATGTATTCTAAAAATTTTATGTAATTTTATTGTATAAAATTATGTGGTATCTATAGTTTTTACTATAGGAGAGTTTTATTTAACCTTTGAAAGCTAGGATGATAAAACTACAGTGGGAAACCTTAAGGAAATTTTTATGGATAAGTCTGAAGATAAGAACAATTATATGAAATTTTCCTATAATTTTGGTAAATGATAGAGTGAGTGGTTTCATAGTAGTACATACCTATCCAGATACTACAAGTGGATGTGGATTTCTCAAAAATTTACCTAGGGGTATGAAATCCAAAAAGTTGTTAAAGTCTTAACATGGGCTAATCTGGTACATGACAATGGTCCTTACTACACACCTGGTTTGATACTCTGGAGGGGTGTTCCTTTGGGATTCACAAACTCTTCATGAGACATGATTATGTATTTAAATATAATTTGTCTATGAATGAACTAATATAAACATAAGGTTTCATATATTAAGTTATGGTCGTAATTTAGACATCCTATAAGGGAATTTTCATGATTATGTGGATGCTCAATATGATAACTGTTTCATAGTATTTTCTTCTAGATTTAGTAAGTGGATATAAACCAATGGAAACAAGATAATGGTGATTGAGATGGACAATAAAATGATTTTCCTCATGATAAACTGAATGATATGGGTGATGTAATGAACAAACTTGTTTCATTGATAACACAACTTTCTTAAGATATGAATCATGGGGGACTTCCAAATTATAAAAGGAGGGGAAACATACTATTGAGACTTTCATGAGTAAACTTAAAACTTATTTCATAGGGTCTTATAATCCATGTATTTATAAAAAATAGATCATTACTACTGAAAATATATTCTCTATTCTCTAGTGTTTGGAACATGAGAAATTCATTCTGGTTATTTATCAGTTTAAAAGAGAAGAAAACTAGTGGAGAACTCTAATCAATAATACGAAGAAACAAGATGATACATAATCCATAAATTTGGATGAAATCAAGAACAAGTTTTCAATAATTACTTTCCTCAAATTATTCATACCAAGATGATGAAAGAGTTCCTTGAGTTTAAGAGAATGGATGATGAATATGTTGGTATATATGAGGAGAATTTCACGAGACTTTTGAGGTAACCCTCAAGAATTATCCTCTAACTGGAAATTAGAGTTGATAGACTCTTTGGTAGCTTAAAGCCGTGGAATATAAAAGATCTAGCTATAAGATACTTTAGTATCAAAAAAGATATTGTGTGTTGTGCAATCAAGGTTGAAATGAATGTTCAAGTCCTATATAAAATTCATGGTTTTAAAAAGAAAAGGAAGATGGAGTTTAATGGAAAATCTAATAACCATGATGTAAAGATGTTGTGAATTAATTTGTGCTCTGAGTGTGTGAATAAGAATAGAGGAAATTTTTATGAGGGGTTTAAAAAATGTTTTGTTCGTGGGAGGGATTTCCATCATGAATTTTATAAGAAAAGTGATGGGAATAAGTTAGATAACGTTGGGAATGGGGAATAAGTGGTAGATAATGCACCTCTCATAATTAAATTATACACGTGTTAGTAGAATAGGCATTATCCTAACCCATTCCCAAACCCAAGGGTTGGTGATGATGATCAGCATTAGAAACATAGGAATCCATGGGACAAGGGGAAATCTCATGAAATTACTATTTTTGATGATAGGAGTGATAACAATGTGAGGAAAGGTACACCTACCATCAACTCTAGAAATTCTAATTTCATATTTGGTTCTAGATGTAACAACTCTCACATATTAACAATTTTCTATGGGTGTTAATATTCCACCAAAATAATTAGATATGGAATTAGCAGTGGAAACAGTTAATGGTACAATGATTCCATTCCATGTTTATAATTCCTCATCGGTGGAAGTTATTGGTACTATGCTTCCTAAATATCTTGTCAATCTTCCATTGGTTGAATTTGATGTCATCTTAGTCATGGATTGGATATATCTACAGAAACCCCGCATCAATTTTTGAGGAAGGGATGTTACACTTGATATTTCAAACCCTCATATGATTATTCATCGATTTAATGATAAGAATAAACTTATTATGGATATTACATCTAGTGTATGATTCTTAATTCTCATTCAAAAGGGGTTTTTTATCTCAAATGGATGGGTTGAAAATACACATCAATGATAGGCCTATTATTCGATAATTTTTAGATGTCTTTCTATAAGTGTTTCCCAGCCTTCCACTAAAATGTGTTGTTGAGTTCTCAACATAACTCATAACTACTTCAACAAAAATTTCAAAGAATCATGCTAGAATGTCGCCAATTGAGTTGCAGGAATTAAAGAAGAAACTCCATGAAAACCATGATATGATATCCATTCATCCAAGTGTGTCTAATTTATATCCACATATTATCTTTGTGAAAAATAATGATGGATTAATTCAACTATGAATCGATTATTGAGAGTTAAGAAAGATTAAAATCATGAAAAAGTATCCCCTTACCTGTATTGATGACTTGTTTGATCAACTACACTGATCTGAATACTTCTCCACGATTAAACTTCATTCTAGATATCATCAATTAGGGGTTATGAAAGAGGATATACCCAATACAACATTCCTTACATGGTATAGACAATATGAATATATAGTGATTTATTTTTGTATTACTAATTCCCCTTATATCCTCATGGATTTAATGAATGGAGTCTTTAAAAATTACCTCAATATATTATTGGTAGTCCTTATAGATGATATTATTATTTATTAAAAGAGAAATTAAGATCATAAAGATAACTTGATAAATGTACTAATGACCCTGAGGAAGGATAAAATATTTGAAAAAATTACAAAGTGTGAATTTTTGTAGAAAATGTTTTCATTTTAAGGTCACATAATCCCATGAGATGGTATATCAGTATATCCATCAAAGACATAGGCTATTGAATACTATCCTAGACCAACCAAGGTGACTGATATCTATATATATCTTTATTGTTATGTATATTATTTGTGGTTTTTGGAGAATTTATCATGAATATATAGTCCTTTGACTATGCTAAATCGGAAGGGTGTCATGTTGCTCTTGACATATTAATGTGAGGAAAATTTCAAGGAAGTGATGAGAAGGTTATTTAGTGCACATGTACCAACATTACCCTATAGTGGAGATATGATAGTAATTTATATTGATTCATCTATGAAGAGATTGGGATTTTTTATTATTATGAATATCATGGTTATCACTTATTCCCTATGACAGTTGAATATTCATGAGAAAAATTACCCAACTCTTGATTTGGATTTAGAAGTAGTAATTTTTTCATTAATGATATGGAGGAATTATCTTTATGGAGAAAAGTGTGATATATATACTGATCATAAATTTCTCAAATATATATTCATATAGAAGTAGTTGATCATGTTCCATAGAATATGGTTAGATGTGATAAAGTATTATGACTTCTTAATACATTACCACCCTGGGAAAGAAAACAAGGTAGATAATGCTTTGAGTTAGAAGGATTGTTCTAGATTATCCATGATAAGGATCACAAAATATTCAATACTTCTAGATATTTAAAATATGGATCTAGAAATCTAGAAGTAAAGAAAAATATTATAATTATAAAATTAATTTTCAACCCTCTATCCAAGTGATGATTAAGGAGGCAAAAAAGGAAGATATAGAGATACAAAAGAATGTTTGAATTTTTTTTGAGTTTATCATTGATCATGATTAAATGATAAGGGTCATGAACCATGTATATGTTCCTTCCATACCATATTTAAAGAAATAGATTTTAGGGTAATCTCATAGTTCTTCATTATCCATTCATCTAGGAATTATGAAAATTTATAAGGATTTGGAAGAATAATTCTAGTTGGATGGAATAAAGAGAGATATCACATAGTTTGTATCTTAGTATATGATATGGAAACATGTTAAGGCTAAAATAAAAATTCAAAGGGGATGTTTCATCAATTACTCATACAAGAATGAAAATGGGAGAACATAACTAAGGATTTTCTCAAATGGACTACCCAAAAAATCTAAAGTGATTAATGTTATATGGGTGGTATTTTATCACCTTACTAAGTCTTCACACATTATCTCTATCAGAGAAGACTTCTCTCTAGGTTAGCTTGTTAGAATGTACATTAAAAAAGTGTTAAAGTTGCGTGGGGTACCAAATTCTACTGTATCTAATTGGGATCAGAGGTTCACCTCAATTTTATGGAAAAGTCTATAGCAATAACTCAATATAGAATTTTGTTTCATCACTTCTTATCTTCCTAAAACAAATGGTAATTATGAAATAACAATTCAAACCCTAAAGGATATGTTGATATCTTGTTCTCTATATTTCAAAGGTTATTGGTGTCAACACCTTACTTTAGTTAAGTTTTCTTATAAAAAAATATTTCAATGAAGAAATTAGATGGAACCTTAAGAATCCCATATATGAGAGGAAATGTAGAGCTCTGACATGCTGGGATGATGTTGGGGAAATAAGGTTATTGGGACTTGAGATCACTGAATAAATGGTCAATAAGGTTAGAACCATTATGCAGTATATTAAGGAAGCTCAAAGTTGACAAAAATTTTATGATGAAAATTGATAGCATGATATAGAATTTGATGTTGGTTAAAAGGTGTTTAAAAAAATATCACCCTAGAAGAAAATTAAGAGATTTGGGAATAAATAGAAACCAATTCCTAGGTATATTGGTCCCTTTAAGATTTATTATTGTATCGAGATGGAATCCTATCACTTGATACTTCCTCAAAATATTTATCATGTCCATGATATATTCTATGTATCTCTCTTGAGGATGTACATACCTAACCTTCACATGTATTGAACTCATAGGTCATACTACTGGAGTAAGATCTTTCTTAGAAAGAATGACTAGTTGAAATTATGGATCGATCAGAGAAAGTTCTACAAATAAATACCACTAACGTGGTAAAAGTTTTTTTTTGAGAAATCAACAATTAGAGAAAGATATATGAGAACATGTGGATATGATGAACTAGAAGTATTCTCATTTTTTTCCATAGTTACCAATTTCTAGGATGAAATTTATTTTATGGGGGGTATAATATATCGCCCTACATTGTTATAGGCATTTTTTTTCAAATGAATTAATCTTCAATGATAACTTTCATTAAACTAATTCATACATTTCGTTCACACAAAATCAACTTTGAATATGTCACATGATACACTAAATTTTCATAACATAAATGCAACATCTGATTGACATATGTTATACACAACACTGAATTGGAATGCGTTACACACAACACCGAGATTCTATGAAACACTTTTTATAATTATATAAATTAGGTAATTATAACATAGTTGTTAAAATTTGTTATATAAATAGTAATAACTAATTTTAAAATATCGATTATACTTTTTTATATAAATAAAACATACTGATAATGGAAAGTATAATTTTTGGTAAAGTCCTTATATTTTTTTAAAAATACCATTTTCTCAAATTAATTACTTTTTATGCCCTTCTATGAAAAATAATAAATTAATTTTGACAAATTTATACAATTAATTTGATAAAATAAACTTAATTTTTTAATTTATAATGTAAAAAATTATATCAGGGAAACAATTTCATATTTTTTTGAGAAACATCATTTTTGGATGAATAATGACAAATACTAAACATAAATCTAAAACAACTTTTTCATCTAATTTTTTTATAATGTAACATTATTTTTTAAATTGGATTAAAAGTTTAATTAGATAATATTTTAATAAATTAAACTATTTTATGCCATTTTAATAAATTTCTTGTTAAAATTGTATATAAAACTTAGCAAACTATTGAACGTTTTTACTTTTAAAACCTGCAATGTCGTCCCATCTACAGGATTAGAATTAATATTAATGTTTCTGATTCTATGAGTTGAGTTTTGAAGAACAGAAATAAATTGTTATAATCAATATAATAATTATATTCTTATAAGATCTACTTAATTGTCGATGAAAAATATTAGTAAAAGTGAACAAAACTAATTATAGTGGTTAAGTTAAAATTTACCCCATAATGGTAATAAACCTTAATCATAGGTGACCAAATGAACAATCCACTTTTCCAAGTCCCATTGGATGGTAAATTGTTTCCATAAGCCTTCAATTCATTTGTCTGGTTGATTTTTAATGAAATTTGTTAGGAAAGAACATATGTACACCAAACTTGTTTTCAAAAATGCCAAGTGATTCCTTTCCTTCCCTATAAAAGGCCACATGATCTTCCTCTTATTAAAACCTCTCAAACCACTTATGATCAGAAAATATTTGAAAAAATAGTCTCCAAACATCCCTCCCCTTCTCCTTGAACCCTCTATTTTGTTATAAATCAATTAAATGATGCCTTTTGTCACTAACCAAGAGGAGTTACCCAATTGAGAGGTAATGTCTTCTCTCATGCTATTTTCTTTTATTTTGTCTCTCCAACCCTAAAATTTACTTGTTACATTCTGTTATAGGAAAAAAAAAATCAATATACTATGATTTTTTTATTCTATGTTCTCAAAAAAAAACATACACAAACTTCTATCTAATGGGTAATTAACATATTTTTTATGTATACGGTGAACTACCACGTCACTAAACGATGATTGTTTATTTTACCTTTATTGCCTCTCATGGTATAAATTATGATGAATTTTTATTATATATGTCATATATTATATTTATTATGTATTTAACCTTCTTTATTTATTTTATACCTCGTATCTTTTTTTACTTTCCAATTAGTGTAAATATGATAATTTTGGTTGAGGAAGTGTGGACTATTGCCCCCTCAAAGCGATGTGATTCATTCACACACTACACAAATTGTATTAAGGATGAGTTTAGTAAAATTATATGTTATATATAACCTTATAATTATAAATTATTTATATTATTTACATATATACTAATTTTTAATTTTCATTATTTCTTTCAATACGATAATAAAAATGGAAATAGTGTTCATGTGTATGTACGACTTACTGTCTCCATGAACGGTCTATCCCATTTCGTACTTCTATATTCTATAAACTATTTAAATAAAAATATAATGAATATAAATTAAATTTATATCATTTTATAAATTATTTAAATTATTTTATAAGTATAAGGATTAATGATTTAACAAATTAAGACACATGTAAAGAACAAAGTAAATATTACCCGAAGTAAAACCTTAACATATGACTGTTAACAAGAGGGTAATAAAAGGTCATAGTCCAACGATATATGGTATTATATATAAGAATATGGTTCTGTAAAATATTTATAATAATTTTTTATTTATTATATAGTTATTTTTAATGAGTATGATGAGATTCAAGAAACATGGTAAGTATATTTCATCTCAGTTTTTATTTTTATGAGATACATACATTATTCCCCAGCCATTCCTTTTTTGTGGTGCATATACTAACCATGAATTTATTAAATTATTCTTATACTTATATATATATATATATATTTATTTAAATATCCATTATATGATATTTATTTCATGGGGTTAATGTTTTCAAAGTTACCAAATCTGTAAGATAGTTTTGTCTCATTTTTCCTTCTCTAAGACCCATGTTTCTATATTCACCTTCATTATTTTTTGAGGTTTGTAATCATCCATTTGACCTAGTATATCTTTAATACACTTTATTTAATGATATTTTAGGCTTTATTTAATTTAATTATCTTTCATGTATAGTATGATCCCATGTTAATAAGTTATAAATTTTTATTGAAACAATCACATTGCTTTTGAAGATTGTTTATGTTTATGCTTACTTTGATGAAATATTATGATACATCTATTAAGAATAATCATGATTTTCCAAATAATATATTTATTAAAGATATATCCATATATTATTACCATATTTACACTATATAGTACCTATAAAAATTAAAAAAATGGTTTTAAGAAAAATGTGATCACATTTTTCTTTTAGATCCGAAATCTGTTTTATTTCAAAAAACATGTTTTTCAAAAATGTTATCTAAAATGTTTTCAAATGATCCATGAAGCTAATTTTCTTGGAAAAATTATTTTAAAAATGTTTAATTTTTTTTCAAAATTTCTATTTTATTTTTTAAAATTTATTTTCAAAGAAAAATGTTTTTGAAAATGATTTATGTTTTAAAAAGACATTTCCAATACATAAAGGATATTTTCATCAAGAAATGTTTTTAAAAAATATTTCAAAATTATTCTCCATTTAAGATAACATTTTTTGCTGTTAATAATGATTTTCAATAAAAATTATTGAATGATTATATTCATATTATTTCTATGAATGGATTATGTTTTGATGTCATGATGTTTATGAAACCTGTTTCTCTTTCATTGGTTATATGCTTTTGACACATGATTATTTTCATGAGTTATTTTTATGAAGAAATAATTATAAAACAAATTTTTTTACACATGTTAAGATATGAATACATTTTTATAGTACCCATTTCTTTTCATGGGTTATGATATGATTAGTTATGATCATGTGAAACATGTATGTATGATTTCATTATGATATGGGTGGGACCTATACCTCTTTCCCTTACATTGGGTAATGATTTATATCTCACAAGATAGAATGATATGGTCTTGAGAATGATCCTTGACTACTAAGATGGCCATATGAGTGAACCATGACTACCATGATTGAATGAGTAGTGAACTAATGATAATAAGATAGACATGGGAGTAAACCCTGACTACCGTTATGGCATGGGGAGTGAACCCATTCTACCAAGATTATTTGGGTAGTGATGCCTTGGATACTATGGAAATGAAATTATATGCTTCTATGTATTACATAGTTCCATGTTTTATTACTATGTTATTATTTAATGGATTATGTTCCTTATTTTTTTATGATTCATGTATTATGAACTACTAATATTTATTCCATGATTCGTGTTTAGGATCTTTGATATGCAAGGTATGATCTTATGTTTTCATGATCATGTTATCATTCCCATATGATCATGATTATGCCTCTGTATCGCCCTTATTTACCCCTACTAGGAATCTAATCTCACCCATTTTTATGTTTCTTTCCCCAAGTTATGAAGGTGTGTATTATGTTTGATGTGTCTATGAAGGGTTCTATTCTAGAAGATACTATTGGGAGAGGATGTAGCTCATTTATGTATCAGTGTTTATGGTTCCATGTTTCCAAAGGCACTAGACTAGTACAGTCTTTGGGAATCAGATTGAATAATGTTTTATGTATTCCAAAAATTTTATGTATTGTTTATTTATGAAATTTAAGGGGAACTATAGTCATACATGTATTTTTATAAGATTTTTCACTAATCTAACTTATGCTTATTTTTTAATCAAGTTGGATTCTATTTATCACCTGACTTCGAAGAAAGAGCCATCCATAGCCATGGGTTATTGGAATACCATTGTTTCAAGTGTGGATTCTAATTGGTGTGATGTTATAAAGTCATCGTAGACAAGCTTGATATATTTTATAGAGATAAATATTTTGAAAAATCATCTCTATGACTTTGTACCTCTATATGGGTTTTTTCTTACAAATTATTCTCTTATAAAACAATTAAAGTAATCAATTGTTCCACCCTATAGGATAATGGCGACCTATAATACCTTCCAGGTAAAAATATCCATTATAGTTTATTTCATTACTAAGGAGAAATTAATATATTGGTATACACTAAAATTTATTCCCAAAAACATTAGAAATAACCATCATAAACCCAATTTGGAAAACCATTCATACCTATAGATATTGAGGAAATATTTTACAATGTAAAGGTTTTAGTGGTTTCCTAATTAGAAGCTTCTATCTATGGGGTGATTTAGAATGGATTGGGGTTGGACCTTCAAGGTGAAGTGCATCTCCTTATAATTTTTCATGGTTCTAAATTATATCAGGATATATGAGTCTATCTAGTTTCAAAAACCCTCACCAACATTAATAATTACATGATGGTAGACTTGGTCTGACACTAGATTATAGATACAAACACAGTCCACCTGATTCATGGTGAGGTAGGAATAAGTCTCATGTAAACCAAGCAGATTTTTGGTGCACCTATTTTATGAAATATTTACGACGATTTTTTTCACATCCTTTATGTGGGACGACATAGAGAGGAACCCACCTATTGCTAGTGATATGATTTAGTTTGCTTAAAAGGCACCTATGAATGACTCATTTTGTGGTGAAGATATAACGTTTATTCATTTTGTGTTGTATTTCATAAAGAATGTCCATTCTGAGTAGGAAGCTATGTTGTCAATGGATTACCCCCCAAAGGACTCCCACAACGGTGAGGATTCCTATTGGTTTACAGTTAAAGATGGTTGATTCGCCATCTGAGTATGGGAGTTTATTTCTAACAATTACTAGACCATTCACCTTGCCTATTTTAGTAGTATATACCCAAGAAGTTACCAGCTCATGAAGAAGGAAAAGTGTGGATTTAGAGTGTCCACCATTATTATGGAGGCTTGTATGTTAGTAGAGAAGTGAATTTTGTTATCCATTCATTTTTGTAAAAATTAAATCACCTACCATGACACATTTATATGGGAAGGGATCAACATATAATCACTAGTCAATTTTAGGTTTTATGGGTTTGGATGAGGGATCATATGGGTGTTTTTGAGAAGTAGAGCATCAAGAACATCCACAGTGATCATTTCAAACTCTTTTTTTTGCAGTACATATCGCACCCGGACTTCTGTAGTAATTTTTATTTTTATTTTATAATTTTTATTTTTCATTAAATTTTATTTGTTGGGGTGCGGTCCGGACTCGATGGTTGTGTTTACGTTTTGCTGATAAACAAGTGTTGTGGTGTGGTAATGTATGATGTGCCCGCATGGCAGGGTTGAAGACATGTGGCTTCGCCAAAGCACCGTACACCCTTCCCTGTGCATGGTTAATTAATAAGTTGACCAAATAAAAATTAAAGTGAACAAAAAAATGAAATTATTTTAAAATCGTTTGAAATTAAAATAACCACAACAATAATAAAAATAAGATTAAGGTTATTTATATTGTTATTATTATTATTATTATCTCTTTCATCAATGTTTAAATAATGTTATAATTATTTTTAAGTTGTCATTATGGAAATTTTTTAACTTTTTTCCCCACTAATATTAGTATTATTTTATGTTAATTTAGTGTTTTTTGGTTATAATTTATCTTTATCTTCTTTACTTCTTTATTTTTCATTTATTTTCTATTTTTTTCTTCCCCTCTTTATTACTCTTCCTTATTTCCTTCACACTACACCCCACCCCTTTCTTCCCTCTAGTTCATGTCGCCCCTCCTCAAAAACATAGTATCCACACGCTACCCCCCTTCCCTCCACATCTTTGTCGGACCGCCTCTACCCTCCTGCTCCCTCGCGCTATCTTCTTCCCGGTCGGACCACCCGAAAAACCAGCGCGCGCTGCCCCAACCTTACGCCACACCTCCCCTCCCCCATTCCAGTTTTCCTCACACCCCCGAACTATCACACCCCACATACCTTCGTCGCGACAACCCCTATGATTGTTCCCATAGAACCACGGACGGCCTCCTCTTGCACACCAAACTACACCCCAACCCCCTTTTTGCAACACCTCTTTTTGAAAAAGCTCCAACCAGTGCAACTCAACTTCGGAAACCCCTCGCCTCACTCGGCCAGCCTCCTGCATCATCGACACAGTTGTGTTCTATCTCGATTAGTTTTTTCTTCCATTAGGGAGGATTTCGGGTTAAGTTTTTGTGTGGATATTGGCTTGATTATGGTGTAATTAGTCTGATTGTTTTATTTTATGGATAAATTGTGTTGTTGCGGTGCGATTGATGTGTGGTGGATTTTGTGCACCAAGATTGTGAAATTTTTCTACCTTCCAGGTAGGTGGTTATGCATATGAGTATTAATTGTTAAGTTCATTTTCTTAATTAATTAATTTAGCATGTTTACTAATCAGTTTTTTGGTGCGCATTTAATTTTTACATGAGGTTTAGTATGTTTTAATGTGTTTATTATCATGTTAATATGAAATGAGTATGTTTCTATTAAAACCCATGTTGAATTGCTTGATAGTGTTTCATAAGTTGTCCAGTTTATTTCTTTAGGATGTGAAAAGGGTTCGAATGGTGTTTGGGGCTTAGAATCTATATGAGTTTTGTCACATATGAACATTTAATGAGTTTGTGGCATTTAAAGTCATGCAACGTATTTTTAAATTGTTTGGAAATTTTTTCTAGAAGTTCGTTTAATTATAGAAATCGTATTTATAATAGTGCAGGTGGTTTCTTTAATTGCGTGCGTGATGCAGATTGTGTTCTTGAGGCGGTGAGGTGTGTGTATGGTCATGTAGGGGGGTTTGGGTTGGTCTAGCGTGTGAATTAGTGTTTTTTCTTTAAAATTTATTTGTGAAAATTTGAATTATTTTTTTAAATAATTATTAAGGATGAAGAATTATTTTTGTTAAATTATGTAAAGGTTTTTTATGCTTAAGGTCATGCGATGTGTGTGAAATTTGTTCAATAAATCCTTTTAATGGTGTTTCTGGCAATGAAAGTTTTTTCTTTGATTGTGTAGTCTTTTTAATTGGTTGTGTAAGTAATGCGGGTTTAGTTTTGGGATATTTTTAGTGTGTGTGTTGTTTAAAATGGATTTTGGGTGTGAAAATGGTGGTTTTTCTATGTGTAGTGTCTTGTTTGCTTTGAGTATATTGTTATGACATATGACATTAACTCTGAACCACTTGGGAACAAACGGGAAGCCTGGGTACTAGGTGGGCAGACTAGGACTAGTGTGCTAGTGATATGAAAGTGGCATCAGCCCGGTTTCACTTAGCTGGATTGACGACTACAACACTAACTAAAATTTTGGATGTTATTTGGATACCACTAGGTTATGGATGTGTTGTCCTACTAGTGGATCATTCACGAGAATATATATTTTTGTGTTCCTATACCATTGCTCACCGAGACACGATGTTCTAGGGTCCCACTTCTCACTAGTATCTTTCGGGCCTCTCCCATGTAGTTGTGCTCCTCTTTTGATTTGCGCTCACCATCACCACACGGTGTGGCATTGGAGTCACCCTGAAAGTGTGTGTGAATGTGTGTGTTGTAATTAAAGTCGTTTTTCTTTAAAGTAGTTTTCTTTAAAACCGTTTTCATTAAAATTGATTAAGAAATTATTTATTTTTATTCTTTAAATTTCAAATTTATTTATCATTTAATAATTATATGTGGAGCCTTTTCTCAGTGGAATCCTACTTGGATTTCAGCTCACACCCTACACACACCTTTAGGTGTATGTAGATCCTGTTTCTTTTTCATTCCATGTTGAGGAATCGATCACAGCATGGGGGGTTCGATTTGTCAGTGGCACTCTCGGGTTGGTTTGGTGAATGTGGATTGAGGTTGTTGCACCTCATGTTTCTTTGAGGTTTGAGTTAGTGTTTTTAGTTTTTCCATTATTGTCAATCACTTTGGGTTTTTGGTTTGAGTTGTAGACTTTATTTTTAACCCTATTTTAAGGGATTTTTTGGTTGTTTGAATTTAGTTTTAATTTATTCGTCTTTCTGTTTGTTTTATATTTATCGATTCAGGTAAATCATTCCCATGTTATATTTTTGATACCCGAGCACTTGTTCCAGCCCATGGGGATCAAGAATGCCCTTCGGGCCTAGCTGCAGACTGGGTCGGGCACTGGGTTGGATGGCGACCTGTCCTGGTTTGTGATAAAATGGTATCAGAGGAGGTTTTTTTCTTGTTATTTGGGGTGTCAGGTATATCGGAGATTGTATTGTCGGTACTCGAGTGGTGGGTGCGGGAAGAGCGTCGTGAACTATTGATCGTTCTGATCCACAAGTAACTGGGGGTAGTTTGGGATTTAAGTTTTTAGATTTTCTCTATGTCAATAAGGGATGACAATAGGAGTAAACCAGTACTATGCACGATATCACTTGGAGTAGTGACCCATGTGATTCCCAAGAGTATGGTTCGATGCTCCTAGTGGTTGGTGCTTGCCTAGGGTATGGTCTGCTAAACCATGTAGTCGGGTTAGACACGATCACTAGTCCTCTGTCTAGGTGATTTAATGTTTTTGATGTCCTGCTTTAGTTTTGGGTTGGCATGAAAGTTTGTTTTTAAGGAAAACAAACTTGGAGTTGCTCTTATTTTATTTTGGTGTGAGTTTGGTATGTTTTTTGGGCTGTGTTTCTCTTGAATGTTGTTTATGGAAGTTGGCATTTGATTTTTCGAAGATGAATTTTTAAAAGAACGTCTTGGGTTATTTGAAATTGAAGTGAGTTATTTTGAAATTAGTAAGCATTTTTTAAATTTTTCTTGAATATTTGAAATGGTTTTGAAAGAAAGGGGTATCTTCGTAATATTGGGAATGTTTTGTTTTGAAAGTATAAGAGTCTTGTTTTATCCAGTGGTATTCCTATGGGGGATCACGTGTGCATGTGGATGTGATTGATGGACAGTTGGTGGATCATGTGGAAAGGTGCCTAAGTGGAACGAAAATGCATATTTCTGAGGCACCATGGAATATCAGTGTTGAGTGATTGGTTTCTAAGGATGTTTCATATTTCCTAGAAAGTGGGGTTTTCTCTAAAATGGTTTTTTTTCATTGATGTTTTTGAAATTGGAAAATGGTTTTGAGTATGGAGTGAAAGCGATGAGTTCAAAAGATTTGTTGGGTTTTATTGTACTATGGTTGGTTTTATCAAACAAATGCTTTTATTTAAGAATGAATTTATTTTTTAAATTGAAATTGTTGGATTTCTGTTTGGTATGTGCATGTTTTTTTGTGATGTGTTTGGATTTGTGGAAGTTTGTTTTGTGTTTCTTCTTTGGGATTTCCCCCCTAAAAATGTCCCATGGGTTTCCAGCAAGTCTCTTGATTCTTGGATCATCCCAGACTCCCAGTGTAGTGGTTGAGTTGGGATCTGCTTGGTGGTGTTGATTATTCATAGATGTAGAGGTTAGTTGGATGTAGTTGAATGCTTTGGGAAATTTGTAAGTGTCTCTCGTTTTTGAGGAACTTTAAAATTTGTGTGGGTGTAAGTTGTCTCAAGTATGTCTGGTGGAGCGGGACTAGACCGGTAAACAGGGATTGTTCCCTTTTACTCGCGAATGTGGATTTTGTGAGCGATCCTCATGACTAACCTCATCCTTTGGTTGTACCTAAGGAAGTGAAGGTGAGAGAAAGTGGTGGATCTTGTAGGTGTTCATCCAATCAACCTACAAAGGTTGAGTTGTGTTGACCTTCCTGATGAGTTAGTTTCATGTTCCCTAGAAGTAGTGTAGAGTAATCAGTTTAAAACTCGTAATAGTTGTGGTCTTGCTCATATTGTGGTAAGTGTAGGTCCCTCATATTATGAGGGGTGTGAACCAAAGGGGCTTGTTATTAGAGTGCTCCTTCCATCAGTTTGCATCGTGTGTTTGATAGACAGCTCAATCTCTTATATTTAGTGTGGTCAGTCGGACACTCTAAGTCGTTTGCTACAATTCTTAAATGGAATATTGATGGAGTGGCTGCTTTGGACATGAGGAGAAGTAGGTAAGTTTCTTTTCTAACTGAGGAAGGTCCAATCAGAGGTGGTCAACTTAGGATTGTGAGGTGGTAGATGCTTCAGACATCAGGGCCCCAGCCATAGGTCTCGGGGTGAAGCTAGAGCGCAGTCAAAAACTCATCGGACATGGGATGTGCTTGGTCTGACTTAAATCTGCAGTGTCAAGATAAGGACAACTTAAATTTATTTATTGCGGTATCATCTTTGAAGGAATAATTTTTTTGTGAGGGGCATGAAGCCCCTATCTCATTTCTATGGTCTTAATTTATGGGAGTTCCTCTTAGGACTTAAATTTGTTTGGAGAATCCATATTCTTGTACTTCAAGTAGGCAAGCTCTATGAACCTTTTTTTAGTCGGTTATGAATCAAAATTTTACTCGTTTTAGAGATACTCATGTCTTGTGGATTAACACACGCCTACAGAGTTTTCCGCAAGGTTAGGATATTCCGCTATCAAAACCATCTCATGTGGAAAAGTTTTTGCCAGTGTAGGAATCATCTGTATAGTCTAGTCAATGTTAGTGGGTTCATGATGAATGGTTCATTTAGGATTTCTCAAAGTAAACTGGGAATGTCCGCAAGGGTTCTGTGGTGTTAGGAAATTTTAAAATGGTGGGGAGACCCAATGCGGGTCTCTCCGGCGTCTCCCATTGTGTTGGTTTGGTCAAACATAGGGAACTTGGAGGGTCAAGCTAGTGTTAGTGGTTTTTTGGGTTTGAGAGTCATTTTGGATTGGAGAACCATTGTTTGATGAGAACCCTAATATGGTCGGGAGACCACCATATGAAAAACTTGTGGGAAAACTCTATCTTCAAAGTGTGCTTGGTAGGGCAACCACTTACTTCTGCTCCTCCAGACCTTGACCATGGTAATTGGTTATCTTGTATAGTGGGTTACTTGATGAGTGTTCTTGGAGATCTCAAGATACCCCGGTAATACCTAAGTTAGGGTTCAGGGTGTTCCTTGTGGTAGTTGTGCTTGGAGGTGATTTTCTTGTTGTTGGTTATTTTTCTAGGTGACTCGGGATTCGGGTTTTGAGATTTTTGGAGTGCCAGGTTATTAGTGTTTTGAATACAAGGCCTTTGGGCGATTGAGTTTTTGTTTTAAGTGTCTTCATGGTCTCTCTTGGAACCCTTTGTTGACCTAGTCTTTTAGGGATTTCTGGGGGAAGAAAGTGTCATGGTGGGGTGAATTGTCGCACCCAGACTTCTGTAGTAACTTTGATTTTTATTTTTCATTAAATTTTCATTGTTGAGGTGTGGGCCGAACTCGAAGATTGTGTCTGGGTTTTGCTGATAATCATGAGTCGTGGTGTGGTAATGTCTGACATGCACGCATGGCATGGTCGAAGCTGTGTGGCTTTGCCAGACCACCATATAGGCTTCTCGGTGCGCGGATAATTAATAAGTTGACCAACTAAAAATTAGAGTGAACAAAAAAAAATAAAGTTATTTTAAAATGGTTTGAAATGAAAATAATAACACTAATAATCAAAATAAGATTAAGGTTATCGATATTTTTGTTGTTATTATTATTATTATTATTATTATTATCTCTTTCGTCAATTTTTTAATTAGGTTATAATTATTTTTAAGTTATCATTATGGAATTTCTTTTAAAATTTTACCACCACTAATATTACTATTATTTTATGTTAATTTAGTGTTTTTTAGGTTATAATTTATCTTTTTTTGTTTATTATTCACTTCTTTTCTATTTTTTTCATCCCCCTTTTCTTACTCTCCCTTCTTTTCGTCACGCTACACCCCACCCCTTTCTTCCCCCTAGTTCACGATGCCCCCTCTTCTAAACCATAGCAAACACGTTCTACCCCACTTCCACTTACATCTTCGTCGGACCTCCACTGCCCTCCTACTCCCTCGACCATCTTCCTCTCGGCCGGACCACCCGAAAAAATAGCGTGTGATGCCCCAGCCTTGAGCTGCACCTCCTCTCCCCCCATTTTGATTTTCCTCGCACCCCTGGACCAGCGCGCCCAGCATCCCTTCGTCATGGTATCCCCTCTGATAGTTCCTCTAGCACCTCAAACAGCCTCCTTCGGCACACCAAACCACACCCGCAACCCCTTTTTTCCACACCTCTTTTCAGAAAATCTACAACCAGTGCAACTCACCTGCGAGAACCCCTCGCCTCACAGGGCCATCCTCCCACATCATCGACACAGGTACGTTCCATCTCAATTAGTTTTTTCTTCCATTGGGGAGGATTTAGGGTTACGTTTTAGTGTGGCAATTAGTTCGATTATGGTGTAATTGGTCTGATTGTTATATTTTAAGGATTAATTGTGTTGTTGCGGTGTGATTGAAGTGTGGTAGATTTTGCGCACTAAGATTGTGACATTTTTCTACCATCCAAGTAGGTGGTTCCGCATTAGAGTATTAATTTTTAAGTTCATTTGCTTAATTAATTAATTTAGAATGTTTACTAATCAGTTTTTTGGTGAGAATATAATTTTTACTTGAGGTTTAGTATGTTTTCATGTGTTTATTAGCATGTTAATATGAAATGAGTATGTTGCTGTAAAAACCCCTCTCGAACTACTTGCTAGTGTTTCATAAGTTATGCAGTTTATTTTTTTAGGGTGTGCAAAGGGTGTGAATGGTGTTTTGGGCATAGAATCTATATGTGTTTTGTCATAAATGAACATTTAATGAGTTTGTGGCATTTAAAGTCATGCGTTCTATTTCAAAAATGTTTGGAAAGTTTTTCTGGCAATTCAGTTAATTATAGAAATGGTATTTTTAACTGTTCTGGTGGTTTCTATAATTGTGTGTGTGATGCAGATTGTGTTCCTGAGATGGCGAGGTGTGTGTATGGTCATGTAGGAGGGCTTGGGTTGGTCTAGTGTGTGAATCAGTGTTTTGTCCTTAAAATTTATTTGTGAAAATTTGAATTGTTTTATTAAATAATTATTAAGGGTGAAGAATTGTTTTGGTTAAATTATGTAAAGGTTTTTTGTGCTTAATGTCATGAGACGTGTGTGAAAATTGTTCAATAAATCCTTTTAATGGTGTGTCTGGAAATTAAAGTGTTTTATTTGATTGTGCAGTCATTTTAATTGGTTGTTTAAGTAATGCAGGTTTAGTTTTGTGATATTTTTAGTGTGTGTGTTGTTTCAAATGGATTTCGTGTGTGAAAATGGTGGTTTTGGTGTGTGTAGTGTCTTGTTTGGCTTGGGTATATTTTTATGAAATATGACATGAACTCTGAACCACTTGAGAACAAACAAGAAGCCTAGGTACTAGGTGGGCGGACTAGGACTAGAGTTCTAGTGATACAGAAGTGGAATCGGCCCAGTTTTACTTAGATGGATTGACGACCACAACACTAAGTAAAATTTTGGAAGATGTTTGGAGACTACTAGGTTATGGATGTGTTTCCCTACTAGTGGCTCGTGAACAAGAGCGTATATTGTTGTGTTCCTATACCATTTTTCACCGAGACATGATGATCTAGGTTCCCACTTCTCACTAGTATCTTTAGGGACTCTCCCATGTATTTGTGCTCCTCTTACTTTGCACTCACCATCGGCACATGGTGTGGCGTTGGGGTTTCCATGAAAGTGTGTGTGCGTGTGTGTGTTCTAATTCAAGATATTTTTCTTTAAAGTAGTTTTATTTAAAACTATTTTCATTAAAATTGTTCATGCACTTATTTATTTTTGTTCTATAAATTGAAAATTTATTTTTCATTCAATAATTAAATGTGGAACCTTTTTTCGGTGGCATCCTTCTGGGATTCTAGATCACACCCTACATACACCTTTGAGTGTATGTAGATCATGTTTCCTTTTCTTTCCAGGTCGAGGCATCGAGCACAAAATGGGTGGTTCAGGTAGTCAGTGGCACTCTCGTGTTGGTTTGGTGAATGTGGCATGAGGTTGTTGCACCTCGTGTTGCTTGGAGGTTTGATTTAGTGTTTTTAGTTTTTCCTTTATTGTCATTCCCTTTGCGTTTTTGTTTTCAGTTGTAGACTTTAGTTTTAACCCTAGTTTAAGGGCCTGTTTGGTGGTTTGAATTTAGTTTAAATTTATTCTTCTTGATGTTTGTTTTATATTTATCTATTCGGTTAAATCATTCCCAAGCTATATTTTTTATACCTGGGAACTTGTGCTAGCCAGTGGGGATCAGGAATTCCCTTCGGGTCTTTCCGCGGACCGGGTCAGGTACTAGGTCGGATAGTGACCTATACTGGTTCATGACAGTGAATTAGTGGATTAAGACCCATCATACTAAATAATGGGAAGATCAAGTCCTACATGAGCCATCCAGATCACTTCTCCTTCAAACACTTTGGGAAAATGCCCGCTGGTCTTATTATTGATAATGATGGAGGAAAATATTATGCTTGTGACATTATTATATCAATTCATGAGGGTGATATTATAACCATATTGATGGTTGAATTCTCTATGAATGTTATACACCTTGATAGTTTAGCCATCAATTTTAGTGTATTTAGATGAAATGCCCCCCTCTCCATGTTTGATTCTAGAATAATCCGATGGTGTCTCACCATCTATGGGTTATGTTCACAAGAGAGGAGACTCGAGTTAAGATAGGCATCCCCAAAATAGATGACAAGATATGTTTGTCCTGAAATTATGGTGATATCTATATCTTCTTGTGCATGAATGGGAAATTTTCAGAATCCATACCCATTACTACAAGTTTTTAACAGATTTTCAAAACCAATATGAGGCCTGGAATTTATATTTATTCAAGTGGAACAAAATACCTAATATTTCCATGTAAGGATGTAAATATTTTACCACCAATTTTTTTTCTTATTAAATAATATACTATCGTGGTTGTGGTAAGTATGAAGCATGAGAGTGATTTCATTAAGGACTTATTTTTTACCTCCCCATTTTAGAAAAAGATGATCTAGAGTAGATCTATTTACTATGATTATCTATAAGAGACCTCATTTAAGAATTTCACTATACCATTTTCATATTTTAGACCATTATTATAACTCATTCTGGGTTTTCAAAAATAATTAGCTCCCCACTAAGGATTCCTAGAGGAACATGCATATATATTTTTAGAATATGGGTGAGTGTTGTGTTGCTTTATCAATTCCTTAACTACTAAAATTGGCCTATCATGAATTGTAAATGTTTGATGTGATGAATTAGTTAGAAATATTGTCTAATATTGATAACCTAGTGGTCATTTAATTAGACTCATCATGGTAGAAGACACTCCTATAGAAAAACATGGATGGTAGCTACTCATCTACTGATTTATATTTTATGGAGGCATGTTTTGGAGAAGATAAGAACTTCTTCAAAAAATGAACACATGGATAATTTTTTGTTATTCCTTATAGCATTTCATTCACTATGGAAACCCTTAAAGGTGTTGAGAGAAGTTTGAATTCATATAATTCCCTAGTGGTTCCACCTGACCACTGGTCTGAAGAGGATGTTTCCTCTTCACTAGAGGATGGGGTTTGGGTAATAATACTTTTCAGTGAAACATATGAGAAAGGTATGTTTCCAAAATAAGTAATAACTATTAGTTACTTATTGATATTATAGCATCTATCAATAGAGAGGTAATAATTTTTTTCTATTATTGTGGTTCCTTTACCCCAGATCTTAGAGGATTCAGTCTCTTATTCGAAGGGAATTACTATAATTGATTCATCCAACACAGAGGATGGCTCCCTAAACACTTCAATGACTACCAAGATCATGATTACCCACTTAGTGAATTATTCCCAGAGTATATTATTATTCCAATTTTAATCTTATGTCGAGTTTTGATGCTCGTGTCACTTAATCAGATGATGTTGAAGTAAATATAGAGGGATATTTGGACCTTAATTTTTAGAGGACCATTTGGAATAATTGGAGGACTAGCTGGACCATCTGTAGTTCATGTTCACCACCCATGGGTATGATTTTTTCTATTATACCACTATTTATTCTATGGTGATGTAAGAGAAATGTCTACAAGAATAAATGAGGGACCATGAATTAATGGTAGTAGCTACTTAAACATTCTATTATGTATGGAAATGTTGGTATGGGGCCTTGAATGAATCATCCCAACAAGCAATGGAGGAGGTTATCACTAAGACATTGTCATCAATACGAATGTAAAAATTGGATGTTTACTATATAAAATTATCCATATTCTGGAAAATATATCTCAATTTAAGTATGCATTTCAAATATCATAGAAAACTTCACAAGAGTAGCAGTTGATCCTCAACGTGGTGGAGAATTCCTGGATTGATTATGATTCTTGGGTGGATTCATTATACTGGATTCCAAAGTTAAAAACTGAATATTTTGATCAGTTGTGAAAATATATTTACTCCCTTTAGAAAAAGTCTAAAGATCTCAATGACTACTCCAAATGCATGTTGTGATATGATTTTTGTATTTTGAATCTTCTATTGTTTTTGAATTGTATGATATGATCTAGTATGTTGGTATTTCTACATCTTCATGCTTTAAATGAAAAAATATCTTGAACACTACATATCTTTTTCCATCTTTATTTCAAACCTGATGTGCATGATATTTCATTGATTTGGTGTCTCATATATCATAAACAATACCCATCCATTAAAAACTATCATGTAAACCTAAATTCTTGGATATTACTATTTAAATCACAATATATTTTTCTTGAGAAATACTCATGAATTCCTCTAGACACGAGATACCTTGTTGATACACATGATTCCGTGGTCTTGATATCAACTTATTTACAAAGGATAATTGGGGTAAAATATAAGTACTAGAGGGAGAATCATCTAATCTTTTTTAATGTTAGTAGGATTAGAAATCATTGATTTTAATTTTATAGGGTCATATGATGATCCCTACAATATTAATGTATTTTTATTCAAACAACATTAATTTTATCCTAAGACTCGTATATGGGAATGATTAATGGGTTTGGACTCATCTTTTTCATAACACGCCCTCTTAATAGTTTTTTTCTAAATTGGTTCAATTATTTTTCCATTTTATGAGTGATTAATATTTCCTAGAGAATTAAAAATGCTTGTTTAGTGAGTAGAGACTTGACATATTCAATGGATTCCCTTTTTGGGTTTACACCATAAAAATAATTATATCTCTTTCTGCTGCCAATTTTAAGGCATTGACAACTAAACCATTTTTTTTATAGTTTAAGGTCTTCCAACTCATACCTTCTTCACCTGGTAATATACCATTCTTGAATTTAATTTTCCATGAATTTTAATGTCATGTAGAAATGGAATCAACTATGTAGTTTAACATCAATCCGCAAGGGAATATTCTATGGAATTTAATGTCATGTGTTAAGGATGTAAAACTATCATAATTATAGATTATTTCTTCTAGGATATTATTTAGTAATATTTAATGAAGGATACAAGCTATGGTTTACCTAAAACACCCTATGTATATGAGTTATTTCATTGTGTTTCCAATACTCTGGAGGATTGGAGATCCATTCCTAGAATTACGATATATATATATATATATAGTTTTTAGGATAAAGGACCTTATGCGTGATCCCATATGAATTACATACAAGGTCAAGTAAAGTTGTCCTGACCCACTTCCAAGGGTTATGAAATATTTTTGAAATCTATGTTGGAGGGTGGTAAAATACTAGGGATGTTGAGTCCATTTGGATAGTTGGAATATGGGTAGTTTAATTCATACCCTAAATGATTAAAATGATAAATATGGAATGGGTAGACATTCTGAGGATGACCCAAACACACAAAGGTGATTTTTATACCATGGTGTTGTTAGGGGAACATGAGTATCAACGTTTATTACTTGTAAAGAGGAGACTCATCTAGTTGGTAGGCCATAATCCCTTATGCATGACCCCATATGGCTTACATCCATTTTCAAGTAAAGGGGTTCTCCAGTCTTTTCCATGGTATATTGATGATTTATTAAGACTCAAACATATAGATTATAAGGTGGGACATATAGAAAAATATAATATTAAAAAGTCCATGGAACCCTAAGATAGATTAGATTTTTTTGGGTATTCTCAACCCCTACACCATGTAGTTTTGAGTCATATGGCATGGGGCATCAAATTGTTTGGGAATGGAGTGTCACATTATTTATTTGGGAAGGGGTAAAAAACACAGTTACATAACATTGACATTGTCATATTCACTTGAATACTATGGTTATGGATATTTAAATCATGTTCTAGGAATATCTGATTTAACTTATTGTGGGAACTGGTGGTACATGTCCACTATCAGTGATGGAAGGAGCCTATATTGTTCTATGTAGTTAGGAAAATAACTATAGTATTTAATGGAGGATAGCCTAGTATCCAAAGTACCATTTGGATTAATCATTCCTTATTACTAGTTTTATATGTGGTAATATCCAAGAATAATGTTACCCATGTTTCATGGGGTTAAAATATAATGATACCAACTCAAGGAACAATTTTTGTTAGCTCAGACATCGAAGGAACGAGGGTGGTTTATGAAATATATGATATTCGAGAAGTTTTTTAGTACCCTAATTGTTGTATCACCACTAATGAACATGTTATCATTTATAGGAGATATAAAAAATAATCACTCTAACCTTTTCATGGACCAGTGGATCCAATGAGCATGGATCATATTTTACCATGGCCACAAAGTGGGCCCTATGTGAATTATTCCTTTTTCATTTACACTAAAAATTATTCCAAAACTCATGAGATAAAGTTTTTTATTGAGTGAGACTTGATGTTTTATTAGTCTTCACGGTTCATGTTTTCAACCTAAAATGTTTTATGTCTCATTCACTTGAGGATTATGGTCTTGTTATTGGACCATAATCAGAAAAGGTTTATGGGTGTTCAACTTTGACCAAAGTGCACACAACTTAAGTTCATGAAACCATGGACCTGGTATGAGGGTAATGTCACACAATATCTAAATTAGGATTCCCAAGGTCAATATTAATCAGAAATCATTTTGAGAGGGATAATTAAATATTTCAAATAATCACATGACATTATCAAACCACCAGTATTGATATGGGAAAATAATGTCCTCGATTACATAGAAAACTCTAAGGTGATAAGTTCTTCCACGGTTATGTTAGGCTTAGAAGGATCAGAAAGACCTTTTTATAGGGACATGATGTCTGTTTTTGGTAGGTAAAATCAATTATACATCAATAGCATGGTCAAATAGAGAGATATATTTTCCTTTATTAGGGATGTGAAAGGTTTGCGGTAAACGTAGGCACTTAAGACATTAAGTGTGGTTTATCACTGGAGGTACCTAAAAGATGACAGAAGCACCCCATTCTCTAGTTGATCGGGATTAGGTTCTTATGGAACCTTAATAAATAATTATTATGAATGATGGAAGTCACATTTTAAACCCATTTTGTGGAGACATATCGATCATGAAATTTAAAGACAGTTCTCGATGTGGGAGGCGAGGTCACAAAGGATCAGCGTCTCAGCCTAATGATACCCTTTCTACCATAGTCCCTCAGGTTGCTGTTGGAATGCCTCAATCTGGGGTCGGGATGATTCCAAGATCCATGTCGGGTGGTCATCACTCCCATTCAGGAATCCAACGAGCTTCCACTTCAATCCCTGACAAACCATCAATATCTGCTTCTGGCTTACCGGGTTCTTCCGCTCATGCACCTCCCTTTGTGCTGAAGGAAATCGAGTTAGGGGGAGACAAGAAAGGTAAGGGCATCACTGTTTTGGTTTCTGCTAGTGTCGGTCCTTCTTATACCAATGTTGTTCGTGGTGTGATGACTTATCCTGATGGGAGAAGGGATGCTCCATCATTGCAGAGCATCTCGGTGGTTGATGGAGCCAAAGAGAGTGTCACTGCTACTATTGGTTTGGTTGGGGAACATGTGGTGACCATCTCTATGACCCACTTTCCTAATGATGTGCGGATTGGTGGCGTGGGGATTCAAGCTGAATTGGATGCCTCGGTGGCCATCAATAACAAGTTTGATATCCTTGGGAACACCAATCAACCAAAAAGAAATCCAAAAATACTAGGGAGGGCAATAGAACTCTTCATGTTGGGTGTTTCCTCACAGGTCATTGGCAGCTAGGAGGTAGGAGGTAGGTTGGGTAGGATGCGCACTCGCTCCATCTGCCACCAATCTGGTCTCGTGTCTGAGTCATCTCTTAATTCTGAGAGGGAACATGATGATTTTGAAGGTATGTTTGAGGATGATTTTTTGGGTTTAACTTGTGGTTCTCATTCAACCATAAAAGTCATATATGGGTATGTTTTGACTCATGTCTGTAATGGTGGATCTCCTTGGGCAGGTTGTCTCGCATGTGGTTCTTGTGCGGTTTCTCACTTTTTCCTTAAAAAGTTTTTTTGAAATAAGAAAAATTAAATAATTTTCAAACTTAAAGACATGTGGAAAGGTCGTTTTCGTTCCAGTTTAACTTCATGTGTTAAGGATGTGGGAATTAATGTGAAAAATGTGAAACATTTCATTGGGAAAAAATTTCACTTGTAGTTTCATTTATATGTAGGGGGAATATTTTATCTGTTCACATATATATTTTTGGGAAGTGATATGTTGGATCCCTTTTTGAAATTATTTATCATGTGTGCATGCAAGCTGTACAAAGATCTGACTCGTTCTTTGGTAGAGTGACCTTATATGACTCATCTCTATTTAAAAAATTTTATTTGTTGGTTATATTATCAAATTGATGAACTTATGTATTCTAGTTTAAAATAATGTGACTAGGAAATAGTTATAAATATGAGGTGTGTATCAGTCACATTGGTTATAGTGGTTTTCCAGGTTCCCTAAACTCACATTATCTAGATCAACATGAGAAATAAGGGAAAACCGGGATGTCAGCTATGCCATGTGAGACTGAGTTTGAAATAGCATGGTGAATATTTCAAGTCGATATGTAGTTGTTTCAATATTTTTATCATTTTTATGTTGTGTTTGAACCCAATAATGGTGATTTGGGCATCGATATGTATTTTTTTATTATAAGAATAATGCCACATATAGTTCTTACATTAATTCTCCCAAAACATGTCTGATCCGTACACATGGAGGTGGATACATTTTTTTTATATTATGACTAGAAACATGATCATAGATTAGGGAATCACTACGTATCTTATGATGATAAGAATAAATCCATACATACTTTTGGATTGGTAAAATATCCATATAGGTTTGACCCATATATAGAGTGAGACAATGATATTATTTATTGTTGTAGTTGTACCAAATATTTGACATCTGAGTGTCATTATATATCATGTGATGATAGGAATCAAGACATGCAGTTATGGAATGGGAAACTATTCATGTTGGTCTCACCCATATAGAGAGGTGGGAATTTTTCCCATTGATCATTGTAGTTGGACCCATGATTTTAGATTCAGGATTCACTATGTATCTTGTGATGAATGGAATCATGAAACATATAGATATTTAATTGGAAACTCTCAGTGCTAGCCTAACCCGTACCCAAATGGGGGAAATGTTCTCATTGATTATTGTAGTTGGAAGCATGATTTGACATTATGACATCACTACATACCCTATGATGAGATTAATCAAGCCACATGTAGTTCTTGAATAGAAAATAATTCTATCAAGTCTGACACATACACTGAGGGGTGAATTTGGCCCATCATTTATTGTAGCTAGACCCAAAATTGGATATACAGTTATCAGTGTGTATATATTGATGAATGGAATAAATATAAATGTTGTTCATGAATGGGGGTGTGGTGGGGAGACCAACACTATGGGTTGTGGTTATCTTGGTTGATGATCGATATTAATGTGAAATTTTTTGTTACAGAGGAGGCATAAACCATGCATTTTAACATCATCATGTATGTAAATATGGTGTTCCTTTTTTAGTATTTCACTAAGAACCATTATAATCCTATTGTGACCAAAAAAGTATTAATCACATGAGGAATCCTATACCAAGATCCTAAATCTCACACAATCTATGCACAGTTTTAGAAACAGGGAATGAAAAATGTCTCTTTGACAAAACATATAGGTTTAAAAGGAAGTACATATTCATTTTTTATCATGTGGTGGATATTCCTAGATATAGGATACAAGCATCTCTACATATCAAATTAAATTAAAAATAAATATATAAGTATTTATGTAAAACATTATAGGTTAACATCATGTGTTGAGGATATCATCCAATCAATTTAGTGTCATGCGTTAAGAAGGAAGTATACCTAACATGAAAATGGAACGAATCCCTAAAAACAATGTCTAGGAATTCAGGAAATCATATCACAATAGGAATACATCTTTTTGGATTGAGGATTACTAAACTATTTGTCCAAGTAATCCCATGCATTATACATATGGTAAGTCTACATTTTAATGTGATATGCCAACAATGTTATTGCATATTCAGATGTATTGTGACCAAGATGAATATAATTCAGCAAGACCCAGGACTTGGGATATGGAAATCACTATGTATCATGTGATGGAAGTAATTATTCAATATGTAGTTCTTTAATGGAGAGATTCCCTATTTTGATCTAACACACACACACATGGACAAGGGTACATCATTTATGTTTTTCATAGATATAGCTCATGTGTATTGGTTCATCTATGAAGTAACATTTTCGATGTAGTTTAATGTCATGTGGTAAGGATGAATTTCATATTATAGTTGTAGATCATATTAATATGTCTAGTCATGCATTATATAATCGTGAAACTAGGATGAATTCCTTAATTTTTAACATCACACCATCAGGACGTAAGACACTATGCAGTTTAACATCTTGATAACATTACTTATTATATGTAGTTTTAACATCATAAGAATAGGTTGTGTCATTCAATTTAACTTCATGGGGGAAATGATATCAGATTAAAGAAAAGAATCTACACAACATACTTCATGAGAAACCTCACATTGGTAGGGGTGACATGGTCCCCATCCATTGTGGAAAATGGGTAATGTCTATTCTAATAGAACATATCTATGATGTAAGAACCTTACCATATGGTTTCTAGCATTGGATTTTAGTTTACTATTATCATTAGGGTTATGAGATTTAATATAAGTTCTCCTTTGTGGAATGTGCAGATATGAACCTCTTTATTAAAGGATCATGTGATCCAATTTTGATGGACTTCAAGGATCTGCAGTGTATGCGACCATTTCTCACTACGCCACTCTAATTCATCCAACCACTTTGTGACTGCACATATTCTATGATTTTTCCATATATAACTATTCTATGGGAGGGAAAATGTAATTATATTGGAAACACCACCTTGGATCCATACACTAATGAATACAAGGTTTCTTTTGTAGTAGCCCAGGCGGTGGTATAGTAATCCCCTAATACATTAAGGAGTATGTTTGGCTAGGACTACCAATACTTATTCACAATCATCAATTTTATATTGTATAGAGTCTTATTAAAGGATTCTATTTGTCTATTCTTAACTATATGATAGTGGGATGAATGGTTGTAATCTATGTGGTACTCTTGGTATAATATCTTCAACCCGGTAGAACCAATGTTAGTTATATTTTCTGTGAATACTGTGTGAGGATATTCAATTCAGGTGATGATATTGGACTTCACTATGTTAATGAATTTCTACATATCAACATACTTTAGGGGTATTACTCATCCAATTTGGAAAATAAGTTAGTAGAAGTAAGGATATAGTAAAACAGCTTAACTGTAGTTGGGTGATATGGCCCTATACAATCCATTTTCAATATGGAAAACAAAAAAAGAATATTTATCTATATTTAGAAATTTTGGGGTTGATGGATAGATTTTTCTTGAATATGGATTGTAAGAAATTTTATCATTAACTCCACATTGTATTGTATCATTTTTTTCTAGTGGTAATAAAGAATCCTAATTTGGTGTGAGTGTCTCATCCCAGACAGAAGGGTGACTAAAGATCAGGAATCGAATGATTCCATTAGGGTGGGAATCTGTCCTTATAATATGGATATGAGGATTATTCCATTAACTCCTCTATTGTAGTGTGTTTTTTTCTGATTCAGCCAATCCCTAAGGTAAGGTTCCCTACTTGGAGCCTAGTAAGTTCCATTTCAACTCGGTCCATAATGAAATTCTCATTTTATAGATAATAAAATTTTTCGATCCTCTTAAGGGTGGATATTGGTTCACCATGATCTAGAGATGTGTTGATCGGATTGATGTTTTCGATGTCACGGACAATGAACTATGACAGTATAATTAATTGAATGATGTGTAAGACCACCTCATCTTGATCAGGGTTGTTCATAACTATAGCTTCATTATCTAGTATGTCGGCATGACCATTTTATAATTTAGGGACATGATGTAATGTTTGTTTAAAATTGAACATTTCCATCAGTCCTATGATACTATTAACGAGAGGGACAATTATTCTTTTTTGATGGAATATTCAACAATGTTCTGCATTATCACTAGCTATATAATTCCTTTGATATTCAGGTTTTCTATTTATAGTTGTAGGGATAGTTCTGAGCACACAATGAGGGCTTAATATTTTGCCTCATTATTAGTGTAGCCTTCAGACAGTGAGAAATAGTGGGGAAATATTTATTTAACTAGAGAAACAAATAAAATACTTAGACCAACTAGGTCTATCTTCATATATTCTATCCTATATCTAATAGGAATGTGAGAGGAACTATTAAAATTCATCTCCCATGTTTGGGCGGTGTCATGGGATTCATCTAGATATTCAGTGTACACTAGTGTACTTTATGGGGTGGTATGTGCCACAAGGAAATAAACCAAGGACTTCCATTTCTTTTCCATTTATGAAATGAAATAGATTTTATAGTGCTATATAATAACCACCCATCGTCCCAAATTCCTAGTTAAAATGGGGATGACTTGGATATACCTGAGCGGGTTGATACGAGAGATCATGTGGACTTCATTGTATTTCAAGTAATGCCTTGAAATTTTCAATTCAAATATTTGTTTGAGTAAGTTCTTATCACCCTTAGAATATTGGGTCTCATTACCTAGAATCATTACACTGAGGTAGTATGGACTATTCTCATTCCCTGGATATTTTTTGTATGCAAATATAGTGTAAAGTAATCATTCCATGGTGGAAACATATAATATGAATGACATTCCATGCACCCATTTAATTGAGATTGGTGAATAAAACATGTACATATTAATACTCTCAAGTGATTCTTGGTAGTCATCTCAAAATTATTAGGAAATTCCCTTCATCATTAACATGGTTAAGGTGATATTATTTCAATCCATGTTATCTATAAAATGATCGATGTAACAAAGGTTCCCTTCAACCCACCCTTAGCTCTTTATGATTCTATGGTGGTGTAATTGATAGGATTGAACTAGTTTTTTTAGGTTAACCTCGATTCCATGATGGTGAAATTAAAATAAAAGTATTTTCCAAGATGTTATCCCAAAAGATCACTTCATCTAGTTCATCTTCAAACAGTGCTTCTAAATTTTTTTAAATTTTTTTTGAAGTTCTATCAGGTGATAACTTTTCTATTGATATTTTCCACCATATCATCAACATAAAATTAATCTATTCATCAAAAAATGTTTTAACGATATGATTCATGGTGCATTGATAAGTAGTTCTAACATTATTTAATTCAGTGGGTATGACCTGGAAGAAAAAGATCTACTAGGTGCTCTGAAGGTAGTGGATTCCTCATATTCATGGGCTATTATTATTAGATTATAACATGAATAACCATCCATGATGGAAAGGGCTTGAAAACAAAAATTTGAATAAATCAAGAGTTTTTTGGTCGAAAATGGAAAAGTTTCCTTTAGGCAATATCGATTAAGGTCTCTAAAATCGATCCATACCCTTATCTTCATGTTCTTATTCATTACAAGGACGATGTGGGGGAGTCATTATGGGTATATCAAATCACATTAAATGTGGGCTTTGATCAATTTTCCAACATCCAACTTTACTTTAGTAGCCCGAGTAGGGTGAATCCTCATAGTTTTCCACATGAAACCTCAATGGTTATTGGGTAAACCTAGATAGTGTTTTTCCACATAGGGGTTCAGACAAGAAATTTTGGTATAATCACTATGAAAACATATCAATATTTCTTTATATGTGAAAAATAAATATTTTTTTACTTGAAAGTCATGGAACCACTAATTAATCTGGACCACAGATATTATTATGTACCCAAATTTACCATCCAGGATTCATTGATGGTGGTGGAGATTCATTCCTTATATGTGGGAGGGGAATTCCTAATGTGATTGTCATTATATTACTACTCTGAGTCCATGGATGCATTTTCACTATTCATAGGTAATCTGATGGGATCTCAGTCAATTTTGGGATGATCATTCCATTTGAAGAGACTTTTTCATCCCATAATTTCAAAGGAATTTAGGAGGGATTCTGGAGATGATTATTTTCATTCATACTTTCACTCAGGATAGTAGGATCTTGCACATCTTGGAGTAAATCTACTACCTCAATCAGGTTTATGGGTTGAATATAATCACTATAGAACAAACTCCAAATATTTTATGAGGTGGCCCCCAAGATATTTGGAGCTTCATTAATTTTATCATAATCTACTATTTTTACCTCCGATTTGTAGAAACCTACACCATCATATAGGGCTTCACAATACTCAAAGGGATCCCTATCACTATTTTTTTTTAATATCCTCCCCATCTATTGGGTATTTCAAATACTAATGAAATGTTGATGGAACCACCAAGTTTCCAAAAAACAAGGCCTTAGATGTGAGACATTGTATGTTGTGTGTTGTTGGATAATCATGAACTCATCATTAGATGTGAGATCCCAACATTGATCTTTGGGCCTGACCTTTCCAAGAGGTCTTTTCTCACTCTTATAATTCCCTTCAATGGATATCTTTGTGGGAGATAAATTCCACCTTATTTATCATAAATGTAGAAGTGTTTGAATTAGTGTGAGATTGATATCAAAAAAATTTCAATCATATCCCTATGGGTGATGATATTTTTGAGTTTTCAAGAATTGAAAAATTGCCTCATGTGTCCCTAGATGGCCTCTTTCAAACGATTCTCTATGAACAAGATAGAGACATGTAAAGATGATGTAATACTCTCTACTTGATAAAACTCATATCAAGTGAAATCAATCTCAAACTCCTATGGAATCTGGATTGCTTTTATGAGTTCCTATATTATTTATTCTGAAATATGGAGTACAACCAGAATTGTGATTTTGGATAGAAAGGCCTCAAACTATTTCAAAATTTCATATTATTGTTCCAATGATTGACACTTCCCTGTTTGGGGTAGCTCTATATTATGTGCCTTATGATATGAGGTATTTGGAGAATATGATCCTAGTACTTGTAAAGAGGTTTATTGATCGTCTTTTTCAAATGGATTAGGTCACATCAGCCATCCACTTTGACTATATAATCAGTAAATCATACCCCTTATTAAATGGTCATATATGATTTATGGTCTTGGAATACCAATAAAGGACTCTGGTACACCTCTTTATTTCCATTTTTCTTTGAAGGAGTGATTTCCCATGGGTCTCAGCTATATATATAAATATATATTATGTGGGCATATGACCAAGATATTGGGTTCAACTGCCACCAAGTTTTCCCTTGTATCCTCGGCTACCTTATACAATTCCTTTAGCTCCCAAGTTAGGTGTGTAAAACTCATAATTAGAGGCATATTCAGTATTAGAGAAGTTGTATTCTATGTGTATTATGTTAATAGAACTAGAAATTATCTATTCATCCAATGGGGGTTCTGTTTGGTGGGGTGATGAACATGAATAAGATGTTTTCAGGAAATAAGTCTGTAATAGTACGAGCATGCATATGAAATGAATAGGACTCTTACACTTCAATATCATCCAATGTATGATTATCATGTCCACTTATGGGAGGAATATTTGATGTTACCTCCCTATGTGAGTTATCATATGGGCTTGTGATATTATTCTCTTATAGTGGCATGATATCATTCAACTATCTTACAATCATTCAAGGATCAAACTTCTACCCATGAATATCTTGTACATCTTAATAATGAACCATTTATTTTGAATGGGTGATAGATACACAAGTCACATATTATAGGGAATTATACACCATCACCATTATAGAATCAACCATGATTTGGATGATGTATTTGAATATGAAGCAATCCAAGATGGTGTTAAACAACCTATTATTGAAAGTGTAGTTGTTGGTATGATTAGTGATGTTGGCCTTGTCAAGTTTCCTAGATTACAACAGAATGAGTAGGTTAATTTTCATTGATTTAGTGAAATAATTGGGGTCTTTCTAATCTTTGAAGAAGTGTTTATTTTTCATTATTCCTTCAAAATTTTAACGAACCTGATCTCATTTTTCTTCATGAAGAGAGAAATTTTGTAGTTATTTTAGTTGATAGGAGGTGCTAGATTATTTAGAAGTTAACTAGGTGATTGAATTGGAACTAATACTATTTTAATTATAAAAACATCAATATATAAATTAACCAATCTTTTCCCATAGGTCAAGGGAATGCGTTGTATTTTTTTAGGTCAGATGAATGAATTATTCTAGGAATTGGGCCATTTATAAAAAATTATAGAATTCATTAGGATATATCAGTAGGATCAGGGGTGTTTTCAACTCATCCCTAATATGTTCAGCATAAATTACCTATAATTTATCTTGTGAGACAAGGATGCTGAGTGAATAGTATAACCCCTTCGATCTTTCCATGAAGTTAGGAAACCTATAATTTTTATGCTTATTGTAGACTTACAGGTCGACAATTGTCATTTTCCTTGGTGTAGAGATGAAATGATAATGGAATTAATGAAAAAAGTCTTCCTTTCATACTATAGATCTCACTGGAAGACTATTGACCAAAATAACACAGTCCCTATCAATGTATTTACAAAACATCTCAACCATGTAACCTCCTGTTGATATCATGGGAGCGTATTGGGGAAAAAGGTTCATGAGTTTCTATTCTGGAAATCTCATGTCATCAATGGTAGAGAAGGTATGATTTATTAATTTTTTTGGGGGAAGATGTCAGAAACCCATTTGTGATATAGATTCTCCTCAGTCTTACCAGGTGCGTACCACCGTTCCAAGGATTCCATTCGAGCGCAAATGGATTAAATGAAATTATGTAGTTTTATAGGTATCTCTATTCGGGCCATCTCTTGTCTTCTAGAGGTGGTAAAGGCATAATGAGGTGACCCTATTTTTATTTACCACTAATTATCAATCTGTTATGAGATAGAATGATCAATTTGGAATGGGAGATCCTATTTCCATAATGGAGGCATGTCATGATCATGTTTGACTTCATCATTTTTATAGGCTGGGTGCTTGGATCCAAAGATGGCCATGCACTTATTTTCTTATCTTGTAAGTAGACCAGCTTATTCCTAATTTGTGGGAGGATGGATAGTAATCTTTTCCTAGAGATGGTTCCTAGAAGGAATGTTACACAAAAGTATCTCCTCATTGATTTCTCTAAGATTTTTTATTTCATTATCATACTATTCCAAATAATCCTTGGATGAAGGAATTTTAGATCTTCTAGGTGACGTATTGGATATTACCACTTCATTCCCTTTATACATAATTTTTTTCTTAAATTGATGTTGTAACTCAATATTCCTAGATTTCAGGATTTTTATTCTCCTCTATTTATGAATAAGTGTGTCCTTAGTTGGTGCATCCAGATCAACCACCTATCGAGGTACATCTTTCATACTATGTCCCTATTCATTTACCTCTTGATTCATATTTTTTTCTTTTTATGGTGAATAAAATCAATGAGGTGTGTCAAAAAATGGTATTTTTCCCATTACTCACAACACAATAGGTTCATTTTTATCATTTTGCATCAAGGGAATTCTTCTAAACCCTATAAATATTTTAAATTTCAGCTTATGACCCATGTGGTGTTTCATTAACTTTTCCATAAGTTCCTCTAATGAAGGTCTATGAGTAGTGACCCTAAGGGAGTTTATACTAATGTTTTCTAAATGAGACCTGTATGAAAAAATGATGACCTTTAATTGGGAGGAATGGATGGGATGTTTACCATCGATATTTACCTTCCAAACTAGAGATTAATGATTCCATCATGGATGTTGATTATGATGAAAATGAAACAATATCTATGGAATGGGGATTTTTCAGTGTCCCCATTGGAACTTACTGATCCAGTTGTTGTGTATTTTATGATTCATGGGACACTAATAAAGTTATAAATGACACAAACCTATGGTAAGGGTTTGATCTAGAACCACCATAGTTTCCCACAGGACCCACTTAGGGTATAATGAACCTGGTGATGAAAATTGAGATAAAACTTCCCAAAACCCTATGTGTTGGGTTTGGTTTTCACATTCCATCTATATGTATTGAATCCTCTATTGGATTAATGACTTAAGGGGTAGAGGACATGGTAAATATCCCCTCAGCCCTATGGGATGAGTTCACTCTTGGAAGAATGCAATGGAAGAAAATATTATGCCCTGTTTAATTTTTGTCAAATTGTGCTCAGTTATGAGGTGGGTGAAATGGTATCCCGTGATTGGAATCATTTTCTATTGGAATTTTTGGTGTTATTTGCAACTTCAGATTCTACAATTGAAATTTATTCTAATTGTTTCAAGGGTACAAGTTTAAAAATATGTAGGCAGTTTACTTCCTTCTAGCATGATGTCTTTTCATCCCTATAGTGGGGTTTTGTATTGTATTGTAAAATTATATTTTAAATTACCCGGCCCATAGATTTACTTAGAGGATATGAAATTATAGGATGTCGTATCTTGGAAGTTCTATTTTTATAGGAACATAGTGAAGTACAATGATCAATATTTTCTCCATCCATGGATACATACGTTTGAAAGGGATTTGGAAATCATTTGATGGATAGATGTCAATATATGGAGACAAACAATGTGTATGCATCTGTCATGTTCTTCCACTCATGGGATCTGATCTTTGAGAAATGTAGCCATGTCTAACTAAAAATTGTGTGTATTTATAGTCTAAACTTTACCATCGTAACCAGGATATGGGAGGCTTTTCCTTTTAAACGATGATGATATTCCCACATATTTTGGAATAGGTAAATGATTCACTCCTTCTCTAACTCATCTGGTACCTCATTATGTAAAGTTTCCAGTAATCATAACATGGTGGGGAGGGTGTTTCCAGATAAATCCCTACATATATCTGCATTGGATTCCTCATTAAAATACTTACATTACTTCACCTATTTTGACCATAGTGGTTTCTTCTCGTTCTCACATACTGAATGTGGTGATGTGTCACTTATAGTTGATGTGGATCTATATATAAATGTCCCTATTTTTTTAGCACCTTTATATATTACGTTTTCTAAGGGATGAGAACCTCTATATGTGGAGGTTTCTAGGTAAAGGGAGTATTTCATTTTATGAGTTAGATATTAGTTTGGAGAGGTTGATTAGGAATAATTTGATTAGTAGAGTCCATATGATCCATATTCACACTAACATGAGGAGGGAAAACGAGGCTATGATCACCTTCTGATTTGACTGATGAGTTGAAAGGCCTTTAAGGTTTTCTAGGAAATTCTCAAATATCTTAAAGTACACCAGCATTGAGTAAATCTAGAATAAAAGTATTTTTAATTATCGTGGCCAGAATATGTTGAAAATCATTTTAAGGTTAATTATTGGTATGAGACTTCTCTATGGTGGTTGTCACAATATTTTGATAACCACTGGGTGTGACAGAAATTTGACCTAGTGGATTAGAATCTCATAATGTATGATGATGAGATTCTTCACTATCATCTAGAATATGAGCCTTTATGTTAGTGGTTTCCAAAATATATTGTTTAAACCTAAATGAAGTGGGAATATAAGCTAGGTTGAAATATTCATTCCCAGTTCGAATATACAGATAGACCTCCAGAATGGGATAAGAGATATGTGACTTCATATGTATAGTCTCTGATGGATTCTCGTGCAACTGTTCATGGTTGGAAGTAGGGATATAATAATGTATTTAATGTGTTTCTATAATATGTTGACTATCTTCACAGAATTCAATATAAGAATTTCATGAGGCATGTGATGGTCTCACATGGTGAGCCCCATTCAAAATGTGGGTACAATCCCAGTCCTATACCATTGGATTTTTTGTTGATCTTTTTTATAGGAAGATAAGCCTATCACAAGGTATTTTACATTACCAATTAGAAATCCCCATTTAGAATGCAGATTTGAGCCCAGTCCTATGACTTTTGAATATGTTATCTGCATTTTTTGATAGGAATGTGTGATTTTCCAGTTTCATGATCTACTCTCACTTGGTGAGCCCCAATAGGGATGGTAATATTAGACAAGTCTATTGCCTCATCCTTTACATAAATATTTAGATAATATTCATCGACAATAGATATAATGTGTGATTTCTATAATATAGAAACTTGTTTGTATGGCTCAGGTTTATATTCTTATTTGGTTGTTCGGATAGGAATATGTTCTTATCCCTGTATCTATTCAAGTGATAGAATATTCTAGTAGAGTTCTTTGGATATTCCTTTAATTTTGTGATATTTTTGTAAATTGTTCTCATGAATGTTGGTGAGAAGATTTTTTGTCTCCAATATGTTGTGAAAGATATCTTCAATTTAGGAGGAGATATAACCCATTACTATCCTACTTTTTCCATTGGAATATTACAAGGGACATCATGCTTGTGGGTAAAGATATGTGCCCCCCCATGCTTGTTGCAAGAATACAAGTGAATAAAGGATCTGATGGTGTATGGATATGAGTCTACCTGCTAGTTTCCTCAAGAATATATATCAGCAGGATTCATCAAAATAAGTGAAGATATTATATCTCTCCCAATTATACAAAGCTTTATAATCCTAGTGTTACTTCTATAGTACTAATTCATGAGTATCCAGGTTGGAAATGTGTTAGGTGGTGCCATCGGTAATAAAAAAAGTGCATTAGCAGGATGACATTGGTGATGGTTGTTGATATTATCCCTCCTCGATTACTCTTGAACAATAATTGAGTTGTAGTCAACTATTTATTCCACATAACTTTGATTTAGAAAGTTCTAATTTTCACACTATGAGGATATTATTCTAATGTAATTGGTAGCTAAAATGAGATCCATAGGTTTCATAATAGATTTTATTTGACTATGTGAAATCATTAGTTTCAGCATCTAGATATCCTTACATGCTTCTGAAATTGACGGGGTTATACCATGAAAATTGTATTCCCAAACCACTACGTTCTCCACCTAAGGATGATGTTTTCATGTGGGTGAGGTTGTTCTGTGAGTAATAGGGGTTGTTTTTATAGTTTATGTTCTAGAACAGTCGCTAGATGAATAGTTGATATTGGGATCATGTGTTTTTTTAGAGAAGTATCTTCCGTGATGAAGAAAAAATGGTGCAAGGATACCGATCAACACCCCAATATAGGTATGATATGCGCATAACAAATTATTACTAGTTAACACAATTTTCCTTTATTATTCCCTATTTGGACTTTTTTAATCACATAGAATTGTCCCATAAAGAATGGACATATATCATTGGTACCCCAATGAAATCATATTTCACATTGGGCATACTGCTTTTATTTATTTAGGAGGTTAAAAATGAAATTAACACACACATGTTCAACTGCTCATTTTTTTATTTATTCACATTGAGTTCACCATTTTTTTTCTTGGGGAACATGTAGTGTCCTAATTTTAGGAGATAAGGTGTTTGAATCCAATAATGATATGTTTATTCTATCATTATATTCCTTTATTCTGGGTTGAAAATATTTTTTATATTTTGAGGACTAATTGTGTGGGTTTAGGTATAGTTTTACAATCACTCAATCTTGCCTCATCCCATTTATTTCAAAGAAACCACCAAAGGCTCCCATGTCTATAACATGGTATAGACCTGCATTCCAAAGGAAAGTGATCAATTTAGGTTTCAAACACAATGGAACATAAAAACTCAAACTAGTTGAGAGGATGAAAGGATGGTCTCATCGCAACCTTGTGGGGGGAAGTCTATTTCCCACTCATGGGATCTCATATAGATTTATGATATGTTTGATAATCTATTTATTATCCCACTACAATAACGATTACCCGAAAATGTGATCAACTGTTGAACCCATCCATGTCTAAATAGAGATTATATTAATGATACCATATGTATATATCCATAATTCTATATATATCCCATGTTATTATCTATTAACGGGTAGTTGATTTTATTTTCAATAAATATCAATAGGACCTCTAGAGTTTAATTCCATCTAGGGAGGTGATTGATATGTCTAATATGGGATTGAACCTTCATTTGGAATCCTATGTATCATGTTAATAATAGGAATGAACTAACATGTTGTTTTTTCCCAAAAAATTTAACGTCATGCGTAAAGGATATATATTAGGTTATGTAAGAGTGTTTTATTGAGATAGATCCTTTATAGGTTATCCTTTTTATCCTATTTGGATAGGAATCAGAGTCATCATAGCTTGTTCATATCTTTGAGACTAGCCCTGAGGTTGACACCCCTGTATAGGTGTTTTCATATCACACCGCTGAATAGGGCTTACAGACTGATGTTTCCATGGATGGGTGAGATTCCTGATGAAAATGATATGATTATTTTAAATCTATCAGCTCACATGAGACATTATTGGTGTGAGACATAGGGAATAGAAAATTATCAGTCTCATTACATATGGATACAAAACCTATTTACTAGGGAAGCACTTATAGAGTACTTAATATGTACCTTGATCCTTAGAAAGGAATCCTATGTGTCCTACCTATATTAGGAATCAATTTCATCATATTTTAGTCAAATTCTAAATTCTTTGATGAATTAGGTAGGGAGATGAACTCATTGGATAGATTGAATCCCATGAGTTTTATTGTCAGAGACATGGAGGTTCTTACAAAAAAAGAAGATGAAAATTAGAGCCCAAGAATTATGATGGATTTCTGAATATCTTGTTTAGATAGGAATCAATGTTAAAATAGTTCAGTTCTATATTAATGCCCAAATATTTCCATTATACACGGTTATCAGAACCCAAGGTATCTTCCTAGCACATCATGATCATCTACCTGACATATCCAAGGTGCCAGTATTCTATGTCTAAGGTTTTATTGACATTTCTTGGCTACATAGTGGGGATGTGCATATAAAATTGAAGGCTATATTTGACTTTTATGGAGGAAATTTTGTGACCTTTATGTAATCTTTAGAGGACATCATATGGTCTGGATGGCACATCTAGAGGACATCACTTGACATGGATGAAATCTATAGAGGATATCACATGACCAGATCGATATGCATGGAGGATTTCATATGTCCTAGTAGGTACATTGAATATACTCCATAAGGCTATGGTGACATGCTGTGATGCTTCCATAAGACTTGGATGACTTCTCTGATGGACTTCACAAGACTTGTCAAACATATATATATGACCTCACAAGGTCTAGTTGACATGTCTAGAGGACCTTGGAATACATGGTTGAAATTACCAAAGGATAACAAGTAATATATTTAACATATCCAAACGAAATTTCATGATATGGATGTCATGTTCGGAGGGTGTGACATACCTTCAGTTACATGTCCTAGTTCTATCAAATGATCTGGGTATGTCATGCAAAGTACATGAAGATTAGTGTATCAATATTCACACAATTTTCCTATATTTTTCATTTCTTTCCAGTCAGTATTTAATATGTTCTTCAAGGTTTGTCAATAATTTTTCACACGTTGGTTTTTCATGGCCTAGTGGACATGTAGAAACTCTTTCGTATGATATGGATGTCCAAATGGGATGCCGTAGTCTGTTTTATATGCTGATAAAAGAAAGAACATATTTATGCCACATGATATATTATGTTGTTCCCTAAATATTTAAGTTATATAAGAGCCTTTCGATCACATTAAATATCACATAGTGAAGTATGATCTTGTTCTCTATGTAACGGTATCCTTCATATCCTTATTTTTGGGTAAGGGTGAGGGAATCATAGGGCTCATCACCCTAGTTTTTCATCTCCTTTCGTGGAACATATCTCTCAAATATGATATGGAGTCGGTGGAGGGATTTTTTTCATAACAATATTTTTGTGATCCTATTGTGGTTTGTCCAAGGAATTTCATCACAAAAAGAAACCATGAGAATATTACATCATCACAATGTTTATTTGAACCTATTTGATCAATGAGATTTCACATAACTATGATGATTGTTTAAATATCCATTTCACCATTGAGTCAATATGTTCAATGGCCTTTATGAGATCAAGATTCCTCTAGAAAGGATCTAACATGATCGAATAGGCCTTGTCTAGGTTCCTTCAATAGACTAGTACGGCTTTTCAGAGGCTGTTTGTGAGATAATGATGGCTTGTTAGAGGGCCTTCACATGATCAATGATTATCACAAGGAATATAACCTCTTTCATATGAAGAACTTCTTGGACTCTATCCATGAGAGTCTTCTACCATTTCTAATTTTATTTCATTTATTATTTTTAATGGATATATTATATCATGACATTGTGTACAAATTTTCATGGGAAATCACTCTTATTGTTTGTGATGAATCACCTAATTAATGCTATATCTCACATTGGTGCATGGTAATTGTCATAGAAAATCCCTCCAATTGTTAATCTAGAATAATGGGAATTAAATTATTGATTATTTTTGTCCAAGGTTCTTTGGATAATAAAGGTAACACGCCACCAATAACTCATACGACATGATCGACATATCGATAGGGGCTTTGTGGGGGCCTGCGAATCGCATAAGAATGTTTCATTCAGGTAAAAATTCTTATCCATCACATAAATCTCCCACATTTATTTATAAGGATTTGTGGGAGACTATCAGGAGTATGTTGATTGACAAGTTTCATGATTAGAGGAACTAATCTTTAAGCCTTTACATGATCATCAGATCTTTTCTGGACACCTTCATAAGAATAGAATGGATTTTCAAAGTGGATTAACATGATTGTCAATAGATCATTCAAAATGCATGATCAATTCACAATACCCTACAGGGTCATGAGATTGTGTGTCATTAGGGAAGTTATGAAATCCATAAGATTCATCCCTCTATACTTCAGGATACTCATTTTTTTGTGGAGAAAAGAATACCCACACTTCAGGCGTTTATTCCATTATATAATTTTTATGAAAATTTGGTGGGAATAAAAAATTGTAACACCTTGATTTTTTTTAATATACTGCTCTTTAATTAAATTTTAATTCTTTTCTAGCATTGATTATACACATCACCGAGTTTAAACGAAACATGATATACTGTTAAAACATCATTATTAAAATGTGATGGTTATAACCATTACAATAAATTCACATGTATTAATATAAGTAACCAAATTATGAAATATATATATGATTTTATTATCATTTCAAATGTTTATACTAATTATTTGGAAATAAGAAATCATTTTTATTAAATTCATTTTAATCTTTGACAATGCATTTTCTTCAATAAAATTATATTATTACATTTTCTGAATTAATATTATAAATAATTTCTTCTAAATTTAGATTTTTTTTTAAAAAAAATATATTTTTTGAAATAATAATATCAAAATTAGCAGAGAGTGAAATCCAAGGATATTTTTGAAATAATTTATTTTTTAATGAATAGTCAAAAAACCCATTTTTAAATAATCTCATTTATTTTAATTAAATTAATTAATTAAAAGGTCCCATTAAATTTTATATTTTTTTACGATGGATTAAATTTATAATAATAAAATTTATACCATTTGAATCGATAATATTCATCATTTTGATATTACTTAATTTTTATTCTTAAAAACATATGTTTTCTAAAAACAATTTTCCATTGAGTTTTACCTATTTATAATAAAATTGATTTCAACCACTTCTAGATATTGAATTTGGAAATATGGATACAATATTTGGAATTAGGAGGTTCTAATTTTATTTCTTGTCCCATTTTATTTATTTCATTATGTATAGTAACTATGGTAAATATTTTTCACCTTAGTATGCATAAAATGGTAAAAAATGGTTAAAACAATGAAACATGGAATTGAATCAACACAAAAATTTATTTAATTTTAGTGTATGGGATAAATTTGACCATATCCATCAAAAAATAGAATATATATCCATTCGGTTCCATTTAACATTGATAATGACAATTATATTGTATTAAGTAATGAAAATGAAAAAATGCCATTCTCCTGATTTCCATATCTCTAAATTTTTTGGATTATAATAAAATAAGATCAGTTCTATATGTTTAGATATAATATTAACTAATTTTTTATCATATTAATTTATTTTTAATTTTTGGTGATGAAATAATTACAATAAATGCTTATACAATGCAAACACAATGACTCTGTGTGCAGTAGAAAAAGATATAAATGGGTTTTAAAACTGTAAATGTAATATTGTTTTAGATATTTATAGTAAAAAACTACTTTATAGATAAATATAACATATTTGGTAAATGATAAAGTCTTAAATTAATATTCAATTTCCATCATGTTGTTTTTATAGTCAAATTAAATGAACAATGTTAAAAATGGCATAAATGATATTTTATGTTAAATAGTATTTTATTATGTATTTTACTAATCATAAAATAATAAATTCCAAAAATGATGATGATAAATGGTTTAAATTTCATCTATTTTACATTTATGAACCAATTTTTACCATATAAGTATAATTATAACCCTTTAATATTGAAACATTCAGTACTATGATTAAGGTTAAAATTGGTTAACCAAGATGCTAAATCAAAATAAAAGGTTTAAAAATTTATATAATCCTATTTAAATTTTATTTTATGATTAAATTAGTACCATATACTCATTTTATTTGAACCATTATCATTTTTGAACCATTTTACATGAGTTAGATATATATTATGTTATAATATTTTAGGAACTTCAAAAAATGAAACTAATGATATTTTTATCAAATAATATTTTATTAAATGAAATATAATTCATAAAAATACTATATTAATCCAATATAATATTATATTTTTGAAAATATAAATCATGTTCTATTTATGGGTCAATATACCTGACATGTTGACATTTTGGACACCTAAATACTAGAAAATTTTGATTTTATGGTAATTTTCAAAAGAGTTAGTATGGGGATACAATTAAGAGATAAGGGTTAAAAATTTATATAAACATGTATAAATATTATTTTTTGTGGTTAAATATTCCAATAATTGTCCTATAATAAGAATATATAAACTTTGGATCACTTTTTATGTAAAATTAATTTAAGTTAATTTAATACTTTATGTAATTCCAAGAGTTCTCCTACCCTCACATATAATATAAAACCCTTTGACTCTCATATTTATAAAAACGTGAGAAAAATAGGTTGACCAAAATCTAACCAATTATTTTATAAAATTATATATAAATTAGTTTGAGGTTTTTTTATTCTTAAAATACTATTACAAGGGCCGTTAAGAAGGGATATACTGAAGTTCTACCAAATAACAGGTAATCTTCTTTATTGTCCCTTTCAAATTTATTTCATTATATACTTCCACTAAATCTATTTTACCCATATGAAAAAATAACACTCGAAAAATTAATATTATTATATGATATTATAATTATGGTATAACTATTTTCTATTTCTTTTACATACTTTTAAAGGTAAAAACATCACTCATGTGTTATCGCCTCTATGTAAAAGTGTATTTCATTTTTCCAAACCATTTTACATGGATAGTTATAAATATGGAACTAATGAGAATATATGATATCTATGAAATTATTATGATTCTTTAAATACAATATTACATTGACCATTTAAACTTTTCAACCATTGGAAAAGTAGAATTTCACTCATGCGTATGTGTGGACTACCACCTCCAAGAAGTGATGTAATTTGTTTTTCAATTACAATTTACATGGATGGTAATAAGTATGTATTTAATAAGTATATATGATATATATGATATAATAAGGATTCTGTATAGGTTAATTAATATTTAAATTTCTTTCTTACCATTCATTGAAAAGTGAAAATAACATCCATGTGTGTGTACGATCGACCATCTCCATGAATGGTGTAATTCATTTTTCTATCTCCAACTTTTATGTATTTTTATTGATCATTATATAATTAATATGTTGTATATATATAATTAATATATTTTAGGATATTATGAAACCATGATAACATTTTATTGATCAGAACTGCTTAACTGAATCTCTCATGAAAAATGAAACATTTAACACCAGAAAATAGGTATTGTAATGGAATAATTAATAAATCTATATTAAAATATCACAAGTATAAAATATATGATATTAAATATATAAATATTATTTGGGTATATAATTTTAAGAAATTTTAATTTATTACATAGAAGGTTAAAATAAATTACCAAGAAAGTTGGACCTATGATATGGAATTTCTTAACTTATTTTTAAAACATTGAGTTATAATTATACATTTTTAAATATGTTATTTTATTATTACATATGAAATTAAATTTAAATTTATTATGTTTAATATCTATTTTTTTATTTTAGATTTATTTTTTTCAGACACAATTAATTAATTGATTAATTATGACTTCAATTATTTTATGGGTTTTTTTACAATCTCGTCATTATTTGATATTATTTATTTTTTATCATCCATTGGAGGAATTATATGATATTTCTATTTTAATAATAGTATATTTAAATCCACTATTATTATTTTTATAAATTACCTATTTTACCTTCATTTTCCTCTCTTATGGAATAAATAAACCAGAATAAGGTCTAATGAAAAATTTAACCTATTTCTCATATGATCAATAATCATTTTATTCCATGTCAATATATTCATAATATTGTATAAATATTTTTTTAGTATTTTCAAATGATCTATTAATGTTTTTGACCAATTTTTAATATGTTATATAAATATCTAAGTTAATATTCTTATCAATTTCCAAACAAGGATCCTTTTACAGAACGTGTGAACAAAATCATTATTTTGACATACACCACATGAATAAAATTTCCCTCCATCATGAACATTTAATGTTCTGATGATTAATTTACACGTTTTCATGATACCTTTCATAAAAAAATGTTTTTTTTTGTATTTATGATTTTTAGGTTATAATATAAGTTATTTCAAAATGAAATTGGTATTTTGTCAAGAAATATTCCATGGTTGTTTTTAAAGAATATTCATCTATGAAAATATTTTTTGATAAATTTTATAATTCACTGGGGTTATACTATTTTGATGAAATATTCCATATTACTTTGGATGGCTTATCATTTCATTATATTTATTTAATTGTAAAAATATGACCATTTAATATTCTAGTTTTTCAATACAAAAATTATATTTATTATTTGTTGAATTGTTATTAACCCTTTTCATATGATGATTAAATTGTTCTTACTATGTGATGAGCATGGATTGTTATATGCCCTTGATACTTTAGTAGGTCTCATGAGACATACTAGTTTGGGTATTTGGTGTATTTTTTTATCTATTTACATATGTTGTCTTTTTATAAGGGCAAGATAGAAATATTATTACGTCCAGAATTATATAGTATATCATTATAAAACAAGTTATTATTATAAATGTGATTATTATTTCGTTATGTTATCCATGGATTTAATTCCTTTTTATTGTATTTATTATAATTCCAATTTTATTTGTTTTCTAAACCATATTATTCATGTTTTATTTATTATATGTTAGACTCAGCATATATATTACATTTCTGAGAATCTGAGCTCACCACTTTCTTATGTTTTCTTTCCACTGGATTTTAATAAGTGGTTAATGAATGATATATAAGGAATGCAAGAGAGAATAATTATGTTCTCAAATAAAATAATATTTTTCATTTTATATTTTTAAATGTAATGTGAGATTCAGTTATGTACTTGGTCTTCCAAAAATGTTAAACTATGTTTTCTGTTGGGATTTGATTGATTGTATTTAGTACCAATGTACAAAAATTACAATTGGATATGGGCTACTGGAGTGTGGGTCTTTATAGTTGGTATCCGATATTGTTTAGTAGAATCCTTGAAAACATGATATAGTAAAATGGAGAATATGGAACAAAATGTTATGAAATATATCGAGGATATTTTTCATTTTTTTAAAATATAATAATTTTTGGTATGGTAGATATTATTTGGTCTTTCTTGAAATATATACCAATATAGAAACTACAAGTAGACATGGTTTCTTAACATATGCATCTATGGGTAATAACCGAAAAAACTATTGGTTAAATATTTCCAGTCCATATTTGTAGTGCATGGTGAGTGGTCCCCAAGTACTCATCATGTATGAAATCTACGAGGGATATGATTATGTCAATTCCCAATTTATTTATGTATCATTATGATGAATGAGAAAATATAAACTATGGAAACCTATGATATGGAATAGTGATATGGGATACACCAATGATGTATTGGATTGATAATTATATGATTCATTATATGTTTAATTGTATAGATACCCCTTGTGAGGTATTATGTTATGGGATTTTAACATCATTAAGGATATTTTGCAAGAAATTTATGGGAATACAATCAATTGGTTGACTATAACTTTTAGTGAGAGGGTCATTTGTGGAATAATACTTATATATTTTTTTAACATAAGTTTAAATTTATTTATATCCTTTATGGTAAATATGATCATTAATGTTAAGTTAATAATAGTAAACTATAATTATTTGATTTTGTGGAAAAAATAAGTTCTCTAAAAAACCTTATTAGTTAAAAGTGATTTTATGATTCATGTTATTTTATTAAACTTTTCATCATATTTTTGGCAGGATAATATGAATAATAATAATAATATTTTTTTAGAAAAATAAAATCCCACAAGATGGGCGATAACATGTCCAATTCGTCTCATCCACAAGGCTTAATCCCAGAACCTAAGGGCGATAAGGGTGCAATATCATTCACTATCATGTGTGTTGTCCTGATTATAATGACATTTTTATAATTAAATGTTTTTATGGATAAAGATTAAATTTAATTTAGGAATCATATTATAGGATCAAATATTTTTTTAATTTTTGGTATTTTGGGGCGATTAATGATATATCAGGAGATATTTTTTTTGTTTTGAAGTATATATAATATTTAGGTTTATTGTAATGGATTTTTTGGGAAGAATGTTATTATGTTTTTGGAGATATAAGATGAAGGTTATGAGATAACCTTTTTTGTAAGAAAATTATTTAATGTTGGGGTTATTATGGTTTTTCTGTATATAGGGTTACTTATTTATGAAATGATCTATGATAAATGTTTAGCTTAATTAGAAAATTGTGGAGATTAATGTGTTATTCATTCATATAAGGTTTTATTAATGAAGGGTAATATATTTCATTATGCTAACCATTTTGATTTTAGTATTTAAATAAAAAATAACATTTTATTACTTTATTGATAATGTAATCCATTAAAAGGTTATTTTAGTGCTTCATTCATGAAATATTCATCATAAATACAGAAATTTTGTTGAAAAAGATGATATTTTCATAAAAATTGATTAAATTATGAACTTATACATTTCATGTATGTATATTTCCTTATGTTATTAGTCCATACGGTAAAGTAATTCCTAAACCCTATGAAAATTATCATGAAATAAATATGTTATCATATCAAAAAATTATGAATAGATGATATTTTTATACATCATTGGTTTATGGTTGTTTGGTCATTAAATTTCTCATTATCATGTTCTCAATTATTTATTATTAGTCATTGGTCATTAGTATTCATCCCAATGGTTATATTATAACTTCACATTAATGTATTTCTTATTTAGGAACCTGATTATGTGTTATATTGGGTAACAATTACATTCCTCACTTCCCCTTTTCAAATGATGGTTTATTTCCACTTTTTAAGATATGGGTTTTCAAAAATTGAATTATCAAATGATTAAACATTGAAGAATTAGATAAAATTGTGAAATAAAATTTTATTTAATGAGGATTAATATAAAAACATGATATTTTAGATAATATTCTCTTTAAATTAAATTAATTTATTTGATATCTTGCGTTACACGCAACAGTTGTATTAAATGTAACACGATATAATATTAACATATTATAATTTTAAAATAACCATTATAACCTAGTTATGAATTTTCATGAATTAATATATGAAAACTCATTATGAAATATATTTACAAGATTCATAATCAATACAAATTCTTGTAACAATGATTTGGGAATAAGTAATAAATTTTTAGTAAAGTCATTTTAAGGATCAACACTAAATTTTCTTTAAAAATTAATTTTATTGAAATTTGTGTAAAGAAGTAATAATTAATTCTTATCAAATTTAAATTTTATAAAATGTTTTTTTGTAATTATTATATCATAATTAACCTAGGGTGAAATTTTGGGACTTTTCTAAAGTAATTATTTTTTCATTGAATTATGAAAAATACTGATTTTAAAATGCTCTCATTTATTTTCCTTAAATAAAGTAATTAAAAAGTACCATTTTATTTTATATTTTTTATATGATCCATTTGATTTTTAATAATAAAAATAAATCCACATGAATCATTAATGTTCATGATTTGGATATAAGTTAATTTTTATTCTTAGAAAAACATTTTTTCTATGAATTGATTTTCATCGTGTTTTCCACATTTATATTAAAATTAATTTTCATCACTTATATAGACTAAATATTTAAAAATTGATACCATATTTAAAATTAAAAAAGTTCAAATATGGTAAATATTAACCTTCCATATTTATTCATTAGGAGTAGTAACCCTGGTAAATAATTGTCACCTTAATGAGGGAAAAATGAAAAAACACGATAAAAACCATGAAATGAGAGATCATAATAAACCAAAATAATTAATTAATTTAATTTAATTCGATAAACATGATAATATAAATTATAAAATTAAATATATGGAATTTTGGGTAAATTTACTCTTAATATTGGCAATTATGTTTTTTTAATTAACGAAAATTCCAAATTGTTACTCTCTTGTAATTAATATCAAAAGATTTTTAATTAAGGATAATTAGATTTAAATATTTTTTATAAGTTTTTATTTGAAATATTAGTTAATATTTTATCATAGTAATTTATTTTTAATTTTTAGTTATGAAATAATTACATTAAATGATTAAACAACGCTGACACAGTACATCTTCATGATTTAGAAAAACCATGTAAATGATTATAAAAAATTTAAAAGTAATATTTTTGGGTGAGTTATAGTGGCCGATGAACTCTATATATGAATTAAACCTATGAATAATTATTGAGACATTTATATTGGAATTAAATTTCTTATCAGGTTGTTTTGGAAGTCATGTTAAATGAATAATGACCAAAATGAAATTAATGATATTTTATGTTAAAATAATATTTTATAAAATTATTTAAAAATAATACTAATAATAATAATAATAAATGAAAATTAGGATGATATGTAGCTTATAATTTCAATCTTTGAACATTTAGGATCCAATTTTCAATATATAAGTAAAATTATAACCCATTAATATTGAATAATTAATTAATGCAATTAAAGATAAAATTGGTTAACCAAGGGGTTAAAAAATATACAATGTTTAAAATTATATATAAACCTATATAAATTTTTCTGGATGAATATATTAATACCATATGCTTCGTCTATTAAAAAAATCATTTTGGAACCATTTAACTTGAATTGGGAATATATTATATTATGATATTTCATGTATTTACAAAAATGAAATTAATGATATTTTATAACAACCAATATATTAGTAAATTATATAAAATTAATTAAAATGAATAAGTTAATATTATTTAATTTTATATGTTTTAAAAGATAAAAAATTGTCCATTTAGGGTTTACATATCCTTTTATGGTAATATTGTTGACCCTTAAATAGGAGAAGACTGTAATTTTTTTGGTAACTGTCAACATGGTTGATGTGGGGTTAATACTATAGGATAGGAGTTAAAAAAGTACATAAGCTATTTGGAAAATTATTTCATTGGAAAAATAAGACTCATATTAATCATATCATCTAAATATATAAATTTTGTGCTACTATTGAAAAGAAAATTGATTTATATTTATTTAATAGATTAAGTAATTCAAGTGTGTATCTCCCTCCACTTATAAAAGGTCACCCATATTCTTTACACCACATTGAGAAATATATATTTATATAAATGTATATTATTATCTTATATAATTTTATATCCCTGAAATATAGGTTTTGATCCATTTATAATACCATTCCAATGTTATTTAAGAAGGTATCTAAAGGAAGTCTATTGATGAAGAGGTAATCATCTTTATTGACGCATTTAAATTTATTTCTTATTCTAAGTCCACCAAATATGTTTTACCCATTAAAATTAACTAATATAGTATAATTAATATATTTATATGTCATTATGATTTTGAGATAATAATTTCCCACCTCTTTTCCATCATATGGAAGGAAAATAATTCGCTCATGTGTATGCACGACTTTGCATCTCCACATAATGGTGTAATTATTTTTTCATAATTATTTTATTTATATGGTTATAAATATGTAACTAAAGTGTATATATGATATTTATTAAAAAACTGCGATTCTTTGAAAATAAAATATCATTTAAATTATTACCTTTTAATCCGTTGGAAAGCAATTACACTGCTCATGCATACGTGTGGAAAACCACCTCGATGAATTGATGTGATTATTTTTTCCTTTATTTATTACATGGAGTGTACTAATGATAGATTTGAATAATATATATGATATTTATTATATAATAATCATTACTGAAAGGTCAATTATTATTAACCATTATTTCATTTCATTCATTATAATGTGAAAATAGTGTTCCTACTTATATACAACAAACAGTATCCATAAATGGTGTAATTAATTTTTCTCCCTCCACATTTCATGAATGATTTAAAATGTGTATATTATGAATATAAATTATATTTATAGCATGAATATAATCATGGATATGATGTAATTATTATCAATGGTCATGTATCATAACCACCTAACAAAAACACTGTTGAAGATCATAACAGTTAACACTAAAAAAATGAATATTTTTATGGAATGATTAATAATTGGGTGATGGAATATTACAAGTTGAACATATAGTATTTTATAATTATTAATATTTTTATGTTATAAATTTTTAATAAGTTTAAATTTATTATACAGGACATTAATGCAATTGAAATGCAAGTTATACATGGGATAAATGATTTCATAACTCAATTTACAATAATGGAATTATTTTTATAATTCATTGACTATGTAATGCAATGATTTTTTCTAAAATGATATATAATTTTATTATTTTGTTTTTAAAATTTTATATCATGGATTTATAATTTTCACACATAATCAATAAATTGATTAATTCTCACATCATTGATACAATATTTTTATGTGTCTATTTCACAATATCAAAAATATTTGGGATTGTTTAGGGTTAAGTATTTGTTTGGGGAATTATATGATCCATTTATTAGAAACCAATTTGTATTATTATAATATGGAAATATCTTAAAAATATATTTTTTTCATTTCATTTTATTCTATTATGTAATCAAGATACCAAAATAAAGTTCATTTTGGAAAACCAACCATATTTTTATTTCTATAAGGATTTTTTTATTACTTGTGTAAATTTTATTTAAATTTTTTAAATGATTATTTTAATATTATAAAATTATTTATTAAATTAGTTTTTACCCATTATATAATTTTTATAAATTTCTTTAAATCTGATCTTCTTGCTTTTTTCAAATAAGGAATAATTTACTGAGGGTGTGAAAAGAATCATTATTTTATCATACATCGCACAAAAACAATTTCCCTATGAAATGAGAAATCATTTTTTTAAATACAATTCTAAAATTTTAATTTTTTTTTCAAGAATTCCATAATATTTTAAATTTTTCATATTTTAATATAAGTGATTAAAAATTAAAAGGGTATCTTCCTCAGGAAATATTCCAATTATATTTTTGAAGTATTTTCATCCATGTAAATATTATTTGGTGAAAAAATACATTACTTGGGTTATTGTATTTTGATTACATCTTCTATATTACTATAGATGACTTTGGATCATGTCATATTTATTAATTGAGGGAAAATGTTAAGATTGTTTATGCTAAATTTTCAATACTAACATATTTGGTGATTTTGTATTTAATTTTTATTAAACCATTTTTTATGAGGAATAAATTAGACTTTTTAAGTGACAATTTGGGACCATTATAACCACCTAATGCCTTTGTAGGTCTCATGAGATCGAAAATTTTGGGTATATGTCATACGCAAAACTTATTTATGTATGTTATGTTGGAAAAATTACATAACTGTAATATTATTATGTTTAATATTATAGATTTTATCATTATGAAGCTAGTTATTTTTATTTATGTGATTATTTATATTTTAGGTAATCAATGGATTTATTCCCATTTTATGGTATTAATTATATTGAATATTTTATTATTCTTTATCTCAGCTATATTATTCATGTTTTATTTTTTTATGGTATAATTCATTTTAAAAATTCCATTACTATATATCTAACCTCACCCATTTCTTATTATTACCTTCCCCAATATGTCAGGATGTGTTTTATGAATTATAAGTAAATACATTCTAGAAAGAATAATGATTTTTTCAAATAAAGTACTAATTTTAATTTTATGTTTTCAAATTCAATGTGAGATTCATGTATGTATCTAGTATCCTAAGACTGCTATGATATTTAGTCCTTTGGGTGTGATCACATTCATATAGTAATATGTAGTAAAATGAAAACCAATACTAGGTTGTTGGAGACATAGTCATTCCATTAATCACCATAGAATAGAAAAAAAGTAATATATGATTTGAGATAGAAGGAAATGTTTTCTCTTGTAATGATGATGATTGAAGGGGATACATTTACTGAGGACCAAAGAAGGTTATAAATGGGAATCATAAGGGAAGGGACTTCATCCATCTTATCTAAAATGATTTCTCAACCATCATTATTGGAGAGAATAAAAAATCCTAAAAAGTTGATCCTTTGATGTAAATGAAAATAGAGGCTGTAAAAAATGTGATGCTTCAAAAATTAAATATTTATCAAGAAGGTGTACTAAATATTTTTACAAGGATATGTATCCAATTTATTTAGGTGATAAAGAAGGAGTAGATAGATAAATTTCATGTCTCTATATTCTCTATATATCATAGAATACTTAATTTTTATAGGGGTCATCATGATCATTATTGGTGTGATAATATGAAAAGTGAAATTTTTTAGTACAATACAAGGTACATGGAGTTTCAACAGGTTAAGGCAGAGAAAAAATATCCCAAAGTGGTATTTCAAGAACTACCCATTCCAATATAGAAGTGGTTAAACATCACTATATAATTTTTCACTACCCTACCGAAGATAATCATGGTAAATATGATATATTGGTAATCGTTGATAGGTTGAATTTTTCTCCCATTTTATTTCCAAAATAGAAGATTACTACAAAGAGTTCATATCTCTCTTATATATTCAAGAAGTTCACAAGCTCCTGGGATTACCACAGTCAATTATTTATGATGAGTATTGTTGATTTACTTATAAGTTATAGAGGGACCATAAAACAAGCTATGAATAAAATGTAAGCAGTAGTGAAACCTATCATCTACAAACCAATGTACATTATTAAAGGATAATTTGTACATTAGAAGATATGATAAGGGATATCTCACAATATTTTTATGGAATTTGGGATAAAAATATTAATCCTTTTCAATTATACTATAACAGTAGCTTCCATTCGTGTATTTAAATTGAACCTTTAAATTCTAATGATAGAAAAGGTGTTAAATTATAACTTGTTGGGATGATGTTGGAGAAGAGAAACTTTTGGTACTCTCCATGTTAATGTATAATAATGAAAAGATAATATTGATTTAGAAACATATTTAGGTTGTTAAGAGTCGAGAGAAAATGTATGATGAAATCCAAAGGAAGGACATGTAATTTATTTTTGGGGATCATGTATGTGTCATGATACCATATTAGAATTGAGTTATGATATTTTTAATGAAGAAAAAAAATGAGTACAGGGTACATTGATCCATTTGAGAGATGGGAGTGTGTTGGAGTGGTTTCTTGTTAGTTATCACTGGCACTAAATTATTTCAGTTTCCAATATGTATTCTAGATTTCTAGATTTATGATTTATATGTCTAACCCAACACATATGATTGATATTATACTTTATTAATTGGAACATGTATTTTCATATGATGAAAAACCATACAAAATTCATGACACAATGGAACATTTTTTAGGAAAAATTCAACAAGACATGGGAATTCCAATTGAGAAATCATAATATTAATGAATCTACCTGGGATCTATGAAAATACTTGAAGGAAAATCAACCACATCATTTTCAAGGAAGGAAACAAATTTAGGGGATGAAATTTCATGCAGGGGGGGATATACCATCCTAAAAACACCATATTTGATTAATAAAATAACACTTTTTTCAAAATGACTTGTTTATTATATTTCATAATAAAAGTACATATAAATACTAAATTTAATAGTACATTTAATTTAATAATATGAATTACAAAAATGAAGATTATTATAGTTACATAAAAAATAATAGTTTACACGCAATGGTATAGTCTATAGGATCAAACTACAATATGAAGATTATAATTTTTATTAAAACTAGTAAAAGATTAGAAAAGCTTAGGAATAAAATAGAAATAATCAATAATATTTTAGAAACCTTTGGGAATGACGTAAAAAAATTTTATGATTTGTGGTACATATATATATATATATGATATAATCAAGAATGTAACCAATAATATGTAGCCATAACATTATAATTACATGACCATTAGTTAATATGACCGATGTGAATTATTACAATTGGTAACAATGTTACCATTAGAATTAGTTTTTATAATGGGTAATAATAAAATAGAATTTATTTATAAGGGACAATTGACGTACTAAAACTAAAGGACCATGTCTTTTAAAGACCATTTATTAGAACATGGGAGGGAGGAAACATCACTGGGGTTTTCCCTTGACCAAACCCAAGGAGACTTTCAACAAGTGAGGCATAAATGGAATCCAATATTAGATAATTTCACATTATTTTAGATCAAAGACATGTCAATTTTGGAAGAGAAACCACATCAAACTATGACAATTTAACCCCTTACCCTAAGGGTGTATACCGTTGTAATAAGAGTTTATGTATCCTGAACATAGTATCATTAAGGATTAATTTCCATTGTATAAATTAAATTATTATTTCTTGAATACCATTTTAATTATTATTTTATTTTATGAAATACTCATAAAAAACAAGTTGAATTCGAAAAAATGGTTTTTTGATACAAATAAAACAAAATTTTATTTTTAGAAAATACATACACATTTATTATAAAAACATGTATTCTAAATAAAATTTATTTTTATAAAATATTCTTATAAAACAGTATATTTTTTAAATATAAATGTGAATTTAATTGATTAATGTATTGGGAATATTTTATAACTATTATAAATTTTATTTTGGCGTTAAGTCTGTTGTTTTCCAATAAATAAATATTTTAAATTTAAAAAGTTAATATTCCCATATTTATGAAACTATTTTGATAAAATAAATTTTATTGTTTAAATGAGAATTTCAAAACAATATTAGGGAAAATTTTTGATAATTTTTTATACCCCATTATTTTTCAGTGAATATTAAAGATACAATTTTTATGTTTTTAGTATCTTTTATAACATCATAAATGTGTAATAATAATATAATTATGGATAAAACGTAATCCCATACCAAAAATAGATTATTTTATTAATATAACATATTTTAATTGACTTAAATAAATTTCTAAACCTACCAATGCCTTTCTAAAGTTAAAAATGTAAATTAATATTTTAAAAATATATTTTGTGAGAAATTTATCTTTCCATGGCTTGATTAATATTAAAAATTGGGTTCCAGTTATAATGATTTAAAATATTAAAAAACATGACTTAAATGTCTAAAATCATGAGAAAAAACATGGGTAAGAAAAATGTTTTTCATTTTCCCCAACCAAGAATTATGTAACCTAAATTTAGATATTATTAAACAATTCCTCCTAATTTATTATAAATAGTAACCTATCCCCCAATTCTTCTACAATAAAAATCCGCAAATCATGAAATTATAATCATTTCCTATCTTTAAATTCCCTGTATGGTTTCTCTAAGTACCTCGGGTTTTTATCTCAATGATTTAGAATGTTACTTCCCATGGTAAATAATTTTTTTGATATTCTTTGTTAAATTACCTATTTTGTGGTATTCCATCTAAATGATTAATTACATTGTTTTCATGATATTTCTATTATCCAATTACTTTGAAAATGTTTTTTATCATTGGGAGACCTTTATTCCAACTCATTATTCACTTTTCGTAATCCCTGTTCTATACACTTAATGTTACTGAAATATTTCATGAATTTTTAACTTTTATTGGAATTATTTATATTTTAAATAGAACAAACCTATTCCTTTTCCATGTTTATTAACCATAATGTAGGAGTAATTTACTAATAGTGTATATCCTTTTATGAAACAAATTTCACATTTAATTTGTTAAAAATGATGCAATGCTCATGTATTTAATCATTTATGAATTTAATGACTTTTACATGAAACCCATACATAATTTACCTTGGTAAATGAATGGAATGTTTTATTATATTCTATATAGTGGACACGAATTAATACACATGAAGTGTTTCCCCTTATATTCCTACAATACCCTGCGCAAATAATTAATCTATATGGACAACATGTTTTTTTATTCCATGGTGAAAAACAAGGTAATTTTTTTTTGAGACCATGGTTATATGATAATGAATGTATAATTATTATTTTGTTTATGAATGTCTCATTTTTATGTCTTATCTAGTTTTGAATGTTTGGCTATATGTAAATTATCTTATGATATGGTTCATGTTCTTATGGTTATTCCATATTGTTATTCCTCATGGTCACATGATAAATATTTCCATTTTTATTCCCTTACTTTTATTTATGCTCTTTAAATAATTTTTATGTATGTACATAGAGTATTATATATAATAAATGTTACCTTGTATCTATATATAAATAGTAATTCCATGTGGATTTTTAGAAAGGTTATGTATATAATTATTTTCATTCCTAATTTCCAATAAACTAAACATCAAAAGATCCTTTATTTTAATTTGATATTATATCATGTAATTAATGTTTGATGTATTAAAAAGGTATGATAAACATTCTTAGTGGATGAATGGTCCTATATATACAAAATACCTCATATTTATTGTTTTGAATGAATTTGTACCACCTAGATATTTTAGGATATATATCTATTTAAATAAATTTATTTATTTTGATAACATGTCATTCATGTAGACGTGAGTCTGAATGAATTGTGATATAGTATACTATTTCAATCTAGCCATAAAACTGTAGGAGATAAATACATGAATTGATTTTTTAAAAAATATTTATAAATTTTTTAGATTATTTTAATATATTGATAAATATGTAATCAATTTTTAGTAAAGTTATCATATAATATAAAAATATATTTTCCTCAAAAAATTATTTATTTCATTTAATGAGAAACAAATAAAGATAGTTTCACGAAATTTTACAAAATATGTCTTAAATTTTAAAATATATTTTTAAATAATTAAATAAAAATTATCTTCAGTTGAAATTTTGGGGTTTTTTTTTGAAATTATTGATATTTTATTGAATAGAAAAATACTGATTTTCAAATACTATCATTTTTCTTCAAATCTAGCAATTGAAATGTCCCATAAGAAATTTTTTTTGGGATTATGGGGAAATATTTTCTATTTTATTTAGAATAATATAGTTAATCCCATTTTAATTATAAATGTTCATGATTATGTATAAGTTAATTTTTTCTTAAAAATGAATTTTTCAAAAACTGTGTTTTCATGTATTTTATAATTTTTTTTTAAAATTTATTTCTAAAAATTCTAGAGATTTTATCCAAAAAAATAAATACCATTTTATTAATTTGGAGATATAAATATAAAATATAGGTATCCTTTAGTTTTGTTCATTATGAATAGTAAATCTTTTAAATATTTATCACCAAAGAGTGCATAGATTGGGTAAAATATGTTTCGAAATATGATATAAGGTCTCAAAATCAACACAAAACCCATGTTTAAATTATTTGAAGATTTAAATTATATAATATTAATAATAATTACCAATATATGGAATTATTGTATCACTTTCCATTGATTATGGCCTTTATACCATTTTAAGTCAAGAAAATTGAAAACTTATATCTCTTAAATTTATAATCTCTATATTTTTATTTAAGGATACAAATAAGATAAGTTCGATTATAAATTATTATTTTAAATATGAATTAATTTTTTTATGATTTTTTTTTCTGATGGATTCATTACCTTAAATGTTTACACAATGCATACACAGTTCTTCTGCAAGTAGTGTCAAAATCATATAAATTATTTAAAAAACTCAACAAGGTATTATTGTCTTGGTGAGTTATAGTTACCCAATATTTATATTGATAATTTTTTTTTAATTTTTAATGGTTTAAAATTGAATTATATTACTATCATGAATGGTCCCCCGGGGACCGTGTCGTGACTACCCCAAGCCTGCCTTCCATAGGCCAGGGAACGACGACTAGCACCGAAGGCATATTCCCTAAAACTGGGAAGAAATTCCCTTTATAACTGGTAACACACACAACCAAGGACACATTAAGATATGAATTCAAGTAAACTGAATTGTAAACAGAGTGAGTAACATAAGTAAAAAGTGGCTACAATACAATCCCAACTGGAAAGTACAAGGAAAACTAGAAAGTACAAAATAACTAATAGCTGGAAAGCAGCTCTTGGATCGTCCACCATGGATCCTACCTGAAGGGTAGGTACAGCTCACGAATGTCCATCTTTGTGGTTCTCCTCATCTAACATCCACCTTCGAACTACCTCCAGTCCTAGTACCCTTGTCCTCAGTCATCGTCGTCCGTGTTCTACACCAAACAAAACGAAGTGCGAGCATAGCCTGTGCAGGGGTGAGTATAACGATACTCAGTAGGGACCCCGAGACCCTCAAGGTCTCTCAAAATCCACAAAAGATAAACAAAAAAGAAATGATACAACTGATAACCCTACTTAGGAATATACCCATACATATACCTACGTTATCAAGTAAACCCATCTCAATCATGAGGAAAACTTAGAGTCCAACTCCAAAGCCCCAAGATCAACTGTTCCACAAAAGAATTACTACCACGAAGGAAAGTACCACACAGGTACGCCACACAGAAGAATACCACCAAGGTATTACCATGAAGGATAGTACCACATAGGTACAGACATAGTTCACACTAGGTATATCTTAGGTACAGTAGTAGAGATGATTAGATGTAACTACTGAATCATCTTACCCTGTTAAGAGGCTCTACTACTGACCCACACGGGAATACTCGGTGCTGACCCACACAGGATCTCTCAGTGCTGACCCACAGAGGATCGCTTGGTGCTGATCCACACAGGATCGCTAGGTGCTGACCCACACAGGATCTCTCGGTGCAGACCCACACAAGATCGCTAGGTGCTGACCCACAGAGGGTCGCTCTTCATTCTTTTTGTCGCAGCCAGCTATTGGGTTCCTGCACTGGGCTTGCTCGTCTACGGGAGGGCCCACTCCTCAAGCCATTTTTCGATACTCCAACTGCCACTATGTCCCGTGAAAAAGTATCTCAAAGGAACTCCACATCGTAGGGGTCTCAACGCAATAGACGGTGCATCAATCGGATGCACGGTCTGTGAGTTATTGGCCTTTTAGTATTGAGGGCCTGGTTGGATTCGTGATCGATCCAACCTGACTATTTCCCAACATTATCCAAAACTCTAGTGAGATATACCATAGGGAACATCTCTCTATAAGGTTTATAGAGCCGTTGACGGTTCCCCAAATGGACGACTGGTGCCAAAGTTTAAACCGTTAGAGCGAAAAGCTCGTACCTAGTCCGGGTCCGGTCCGACCCAATCGGACCATCTCGACCCGACCTCATCCAATTTGGGTCGACCCGAATCAGCCCGCACTGGGTGGTCCGGAAGGCCGCGAGGGCCATAAGGGATCGTAGAGGCTATGGGAGGCCGCGGGGGGACGAAGCGGTCACGGGCAGGCATGAGACAGCGGAGGGCCACGACGCTGCGGGGCGGCGTGACGAGACCGCAGGTGTCGCGGGGCGGCGAGGCTATGGGTGTGACGAGGCCGCCGATGTCGTGGGGCGGCGAGGCTGCGGGTGGCGGAGGCCACGACCGTGTGGTGTTCGCGGGGCAACAATGGCCCTAGCGGCTCGGTGTCCCCAGGGCGGCAGAGGCGGTGGGCAGCGGAGGCCGCATGGTGGTGTCGTTGCGCCATCGCCTTCATCACGGTTAGTGGTGGTGCGAGCCGCCATTCTCGAGTTCCACCGGTGCCAAATGCTGGCACCCATCACCATCACCATCGTGAAGAACACACTAATAAATAAGTACGGTAGAGGGTTTGGGCCATGTTTGTTTCTCCCGCACCCTCCGCGTTAGGGCGGTATCAAGTGGCTCAACAAAATCATAAATCAAGAACGTCAAACTCTACAATTTCGTACGTATCGTGAATCAACTAATTTTGGTTGATCCGCGTTTTCCATGATTTCCAAGAACGAGGAATTTAATTGAGAAAATTCATGAATTCAATAACAACCCCTACCTTGGAAGATTGTAGATGGAGATCATGAGATGGAATCAGTGAAGGTAAAGAGAGTGCCAACGATTATTGCTTTTGCAGTCACGCTTTTGAAGTCGATTCAAACGTCATCCATGTTCTTCAATTCCGGAATGTGTTCTCCATTGGAGAGCATTCTCCCAAGTTCTCCCCCTTCTCTTTCGCCAACCAATAATCCCGGCCCAAGAAAAGAGGTGCCAACATAATAAAATATGTTTGTCTGATTTTAAATTGTTGGCACAAATTAAGTTAGCTTAATTAATTAAAGGGTGTGGCATAATTAATTAAGTGGGGTGGCATAATTAATCAAGGGTAAGTTCAAGAGACTTCCCCACATTTAAGTGGGAGGTTCAAAGGGATTTTAGCCTCGGGTGGTCCTCACCACCATAACCTCTCATGGAAGGTTTAGGCAGTGTGGTCCCCACCTCCATAACCTATCATGGGAGGTTTTAGTTCAGTTGGTCTCCACCTGTGAAACATCCACATGGGTGTTTCAAAATAAAATAGAAATAAAATGTTACACTATTTTATTTTATTTTATTCTTTCACGAATAAGTGAAAGACTAACTTCCACCCTCGACCTTCTGGGGTTGAGGTGAAGGTATAATTAAGAGAATATTGGTGCTTCAAGTTCAACGGTGCCCTCATATTTTAATTCCAAGCACCGGTTCAAAAGTTAGAAAAACACGCTCGCATGTTTACTGAATGTACCTGAAAAAAAAGTTCAGAAATTCAATATGGGAACTCTGGGCCTCAGAATCATGCCCAATCAATTTTAAGGGACTAAAAAATTTCCCATTTAATTAAAAAATTACATGGAATTTTTGTTTCTTCACATTCTCCCCACTTCAGTGCTTTGTGTCCCCAAAATCCACATAAAAAAACTATGAAAACATGTGGGGGTACTGAACACGAATCTGAGCCTCCCGCTCCCATGTGCTCTCCTAGAGGTTCTTGTGCTACCATTGAACACACACCGGAGGTATCGAATGCCCACGAAGGACCTACTCCTATCGATCCTCAATTTCCACTGGAACCTCTGTAAATGTCGCCCCATCATCGATGTCCAGCTCGTCGTGGTCGATGACGTGAGAAGGGTCATGCATGTATCTCCTTGGCTGGGATACATGGAAGAAATCATGCACCCGGTGAAACTGAGTTGGAAGAGATAATCGGTAAGCCACCTCATCAACTCTACTGAGGACCTGAAAGGGTTCGATGAACCTCGGAGATAACTTTCCATCTCGGCCAAATCTCTACAAACCTTGTCGAGGTGGGACCCGTAGAAAGATGTGGTCGCCATCATCAAACTCTATAGGTATCCATATCATGTCAACATACGACTTCTTCCAGCTCTGTGCAGTCTTCATCTGCTCCTGGATGATCTATACTTTCTCTGTGGTAGCTCGTACCATCTCTGGTTCCAGTAGTGCTAACTCCCCTGGGTCAGTCCAGCATAAAGGTGATCTTCAAGGTCTCCCATACAACACCTAAAAATTTGTCATCCCAATGGTGGAGTGATAGATGTTGTTGTATGCAAACTACACCAATGGAAAGTGATTCTCCCAGCTACGACTGATGTCAAGGACACAAGCACGAAGCATGTTCTCGAGGGTCTGAATGGTCCGCTCAGTCTGGCCATCCGTCTGAGGATGGAAGGTGGTGCTTAAACAAAGTTGCGTCCCAAAAGCCTCCTTCAAACCCTTCCATAGCCGGGAATTGAAGCATGCATCATGATCGAAGAAAATATTTGAGCGTACTTCATGTAGCTTCACAATCTCCTACACATAGAGACATCCCAAACTCTCTACTAAACCCTGCTCTCTGATTGGTAGAAAGTGGGCCGACGTGGTGAGTTGGTCGAAGATCACCTAAATAGAGTCATGAACCCCGGATGTATGTGTAATTCCTTTCACTAAGTCCATGGATATCCCTTCCCACTTCAACTCTGGGACCTCTAAAGGCTGAACCAATCCTGCTGGTACCTGATGCTCTGCCTTCACTTGCTGACAAGTGAGGCACCGAGAGACAAACTCTGCAATTGCTTTCTTCATTCCCGGGCACCAGTGCTGTTGTCGGAGGTCCTGGTACATCTTTGCCACTCTTGGATGTACTTCTAGAGGGGATGTGTGTAACTCCCTTATCTATTCCTCCTGAAGTGACACTGGTACCATGGTATATTCTCTGAATAAGATGACGTGCTCCCCACCTTCATAAAATTCATCAGGTGCCTGCCCTATGGAAATCAGAGTACGTCGTGTCTCACAGTCTGGTTCACCACGCTATGCCTCCCTGACTCATTGATGAAGTAGGGGAGTATTTATAAGAGACTGAAGAAAAAATGCTCCATCACGTTCCATGAATGATATCTTCATAGCAGGCAACTACTCTGTCGCCTCACCTAGTAGTTGTATACAAGATCTCCGGTTGAGTGCATCTGCTACAACATTCCCATTCCTAAGAGTATAGACTATCTATAAGTCATAGTCTTAGAGGAACTCAAGCCAACGTTGTTGTCTCAGGTTCAGGTCCTTCTGAGAGAAGATATACCTCAGACTCTTGTGATGAGAGTACACTGTAAAACGCTCTCCCATCAAGTAATGTCACCACATATTCAAGGTGAAGACCACTACTGCTAACTCCAAGTTATGGGAAGCGTAGTTTTTCTCATGTTGTATTAGCTATCGAGAACCATATGTGTTCACTGCTTGCTGCTGCATCAGGACACATCTGAGTCCAGTCCCTAATGCATCGCAGTAGACTACGTACCTTACACCCTCCTCTGGTAGCCTCAAGATGGGGGCACTAGTCAGCCTCTTCCTCACCTCCTAAAAACTCTTTTAGCATCTCTCTGGCCACACGAAGGGTTTCCCCTTCTTTATCAATGCAGATAGTGGTGCGGAAACTCTGGAGAAATCTGGCACAAATATCTGGTAGTATCCGGACAAACCTAAGAAACTTTGTATCTAAGTCACACTTCTGGGTGGCTCCCAATAAAGTACCACCTCAATCATTGCTGGATCCACTACAACTCCAGCCTCTGAGATGACATGTCCTAGAAAGTGAACCTCTCGGATCCAGAATTGGTACTTTGAGAGCTTACCATAAAGCTGGTGCTCTTGGAGTGTGTCGAGTACTACTTGCAAACGATAGGTATGCTCCTCCTCAGTAGTCGAGTAGATCAGAATGTCGTCGATGGAGACTACTACAATGTGATCAAGGTATGGATGAAAGATCATGTCCATGAGTCCCATGAACACTACAGGGGAATTGGTCACATTGAAAGGAATAACAAAGATCTCATAATGGTCGTACCGACATCTGAAAGCAATCTTCTGCACATCCTCATCTCATACTCTGATCTGGTGATAGCCTGATCTGAGGTTTATCTCCGAGAATCATCGTGCTCCCTTCAGCTGTTCAAAGTGGTCATCAATCCTCAAAAGTGGGTATTTGTTCTTCACAGTCACCTGGTTTGGATGCCGATAGTCAACAGAAAGCCTCAATCTCCCATCCACCTTCTTGGCGAACCAAATTGGGGCTGCCCAAAGAGAAGCACTGGGTCGAATGAACCCTTTCCCCTATAAGTCTTCCTACTATACTCGCAGATCACGAAGCTCCGCGTGAGCCATCCGATATGCTGGTGTGGATATCGATGTCGTCCTAGGGGTAAAATTCAATGTAAAATTCCACCTCTCTGCCAAGAGGTAGACCTGGAACATCATTAGGGAAGACATCCACGTACTGGTCCACCACTATAGGATAACTAAGACTCTCCACATCAACCACTCTGAGGGTAAGGCTAGCCAACTGATGAGTGATCGGCTGCACCCTCTTCTGGGTAAGTCCATCCTATGCTGCAAAGGCTCCCTTATCACTGGTGAAGGTACACTCAGTCCCATCCGTGCAGACACACCACAATTTGCGCCTAATATAGTCAATATGAGCATGGATTGTAGATAACCAGTCCATACCCAAGATGACGTTGTAAGGCCTCGACACCGCTACTAGGAGATGCCAGCCTAAGCTCTCGCCTCCTTGAGTAATCTCTCACTTCCAGCACCAGTGTGTAATAATCGAATTTGCTCTCGTAGGAGTCTCTAGAGATAAGGATCGAGCCAACAGCTCTGTCAGAATATCCGAGTTCCGAACAAGGGTAGTAGCAATAAAATAATGACTAGCACCTATGTATATAAGTACTTCAGCTAAGGTGGAGTAGACATAGATCTTACCTCATATCATCTCTGGTGCACCGTGGTCGTAGGCTGCAGCTGTCTGGAGCTAATCTCTCCCCTATCCACCTGTGGCCTGTGGTCAGGTTGGACCTACTGGTGGTGGTGGCAGTAACATCTCGAATAGTCTCCCACCACCAGATGCACGGTCAGCTCCTCTGCCACGTCCACCTGATCCCTACAGACCTCCTCGGTCGAATATCTATCTCTAACTGGGCGGTCCTTCGACCATCTGCTGATCATCCGTATGGTGGGTTGGGAAGTTACTAGCCATTTGATGTTGTCTACCATATGCGTAACACTGCCTGCTCCTGGCATGACTGGCTCTGGCTCGGGTACCCCGCACAACCAACCCTGAATTCCTATGATCATCCACCAGTAGGTATGGTCCTCTTGGACCTCTGTGACATATGTCTGCTACTAGCTACAGAAGACTATGCTACGTGACTTCTGGTGGTGGGTCTCACTGCTGGTGACTACTCAGCAAGGATACTAACCACTAAGAGGGCTCACTCAAACAACCCCACCTGTGTTGGGATGCTAAGAGAAATCATCAAAGACCTAATTTACCGCCTGATCCCCTTCTCAAAGGTCCGAGCCTTAAAGAATGGGTCATGAACCATATCTATAGAGTAGTGTGAGAGGTAGGTGAACCTCAATGAGTACTGAGCCACAGTCATGCTGCCCTATTGCAGATGAAGTAACTCCTAAATGTGCACTGCGCAAAGAGTCTCTCGGACAAACTCTGCCTGAAGCAGGCTCTCGAAGTATACCCATAGAAGAATCACCTCATCGTGAACCTGGGGCATCAAGCTCCACAGTCTACATGTTGCTTCCTATATTATACTAGAGGCAAGGATCACCATGAGATCAGCTGGTGTCCCTACCAGTCAGAAAACTCTCACCACAGCCTCTATCCAATCCTCAGCCGCCTGTGGGTCCATCTCTCCCCTGAACCTGAGTGGCCTCTGGCACTAGAAATCATGAAACACACTCATGTGGCATACAACATCTGCTATTGGGGCTGGTGGAAATGGTTTCCCAACGGGTAATGGTACCGCTGGTGCCTCTGCTGGTGCCTCTACTGGAAAAGAGACATACACCGAGGCCTCGTCGCTCAGTGGGCTATTAGTGCGTACTACTCTCGGAACACTAGCTGGTTGTCTGCATGGAGGCATCCTGAAAATAAATAGGTGTGCCACGATCAATAAGTTATACCTGGTGATCTCAATAAAAGATATCACAGAGAAAACTGTTCAAAACACACACACAATCAGTGTTTTTTATGCACTGAGTAGGAAATCAGAAGTCAGGGTCCTGGTGTATGGATACGTCGGTCGCTGCACCAACACTGAATTCCTTAAACTGATAACCACACACATTATACTTAAAACTATTTCTGTTAAAAAGAATGATCACAGTCTAATGTTCTATGGCGGAACCTCTCTCTGATACTAATTTTTCATGACCCATCCCCCGAGGACTGTGTCGTGACTACCGCAAGCCCGCCTTCCATAGGCCAGGGGCTGGCGACTAGCACTGAAGGAGTATTACCTATAACTAGGAAGGAATTTCCTTTATAACCTGTAACACACACAACCAAGAACACAACAAGATATAAACTCAAGTAAACTGAATAATAAATAAAGTGAGTACATTAAGTAAAAAGGGACCAGAATACAAGCCCAAATGGAAAGTACAAGGAAAACTGTAAAGTACAAGACAACTGATAGGTGGAAAGAATATCATGGATCATCCACCACGGATCCTACCTGAAAGGTAGGTACAGCTCACGAACGGCCGCCTTTGCGGTTCTCCTCTCCTAACATCCACCTCCAAGCTACCTTTAGTCTTGATACCCTCATCCTCAGTCAACACTATCCGTCTTCTACACCAAACACAACAAAGTGCAGGCATAGCTCATGCAGGGGTGAGTATAACGATACTCAGTAGGGACCCCAAGACCCTCAAGGGCTCTCAAAATCCACAAAGAATAAACCGTAAAGAAAGGATACAACTGACAACCCTACTTAGGTATATACCCATACATATACCTAAGTTATCAAGTAAACCCATCTCAATCATGATGAAAACACAGAGTCCAACTCCAAATCCGCAAGCTCAACTATTTCAGAAAGGACGTATTACCATGAAGGAAAGTACCACACAGGTACGCCACATAGAAGAATACAACCAAGAAATTACAACGAAGTAAAGTACCACACAGGTACAGAAATAGCTCACACTAGGTATATCTTAGGTACAATAGTAGAGATGATTAGATGTAACTACAAAATCATCTTGCTCTGTCTAGAGGCTCTACTGCTGACCCACACAGGATCGCTCGGTGCTGACCCACACATAATCGCTCCGTGCTGACCCACACAGGATCACTCGTTGCTAACCCACATTGGATCGTTAGGTGCTGACCCACACAAGATCGCTCTTCATTCTTTATGCCACAACCAGCTACCGGGTTCCTGCACTAGGCTTGCTCGTCTCCGGGAGGGTTCACTCCTCAAGACACTGGTCGATAATCCAAAATCCAAGAAGTCCCATGAATGTGTATCTCAAAGGAATTCCACATAATAGGGGTCTCAATGAAAGAAAACGGTGCGTCAATCAGATGTCTGGTCTGTGAGTTATTAGCCTTTTAGTCTCGAGGGCCTGGTTGGATTCATGCTCGATCCAACCCGACCGTTTCCCAACATTATCCAAAACTATAGTGGGATATACCAAAGGGAAATTCTCACTCCAAGGTTTACAGCGCCACTAACTATTTGTTAAATGGACATCTGGTGCCAATGTTATGGTTGTTAGAGAGAAAAGATCGTAGTAGGTCCGGGTCCGGTCCGACCCGGTCGGACCGTCCCGGCCCGACCCGACCTGCTCTGGGTGGTCCGGCAGGCCACAAGGGCTGTGATGGACTGTGGAGGCCACAGGGGGCCATGGGGGGCTGCGACGGCCGTGGGTGGCCATGAGGCCGCAGAGGGCCGTAGAGGGTCGTGAGGTCGCGGGGCGGTGTGGCAAGACCGTGGGTGCCGCAGGGCGGCGAGGCCGCGGGTTCCACGGGGTGGCGCAAGTCCGCGGGTGCCGCAGGGAGGCGAGGCTGCGGGTGGTGAAGGCCGTGGCGGCGCGGGGGCCATGGGGCGGCAGACGCCAGCGCGACGCGGTGGTCACGGGGCGGCGTCGTTGCGCTGACGCCGTCGGCACGACCGAAGGTGGGGTTGGCTGCCATTCTCAAGTTCCACCGATGCCAAACACCAACACCGGTCACCGCCCCATCATGAATAACACACCAATAAATAAGAACGGAGGAGGGGTCTGGCAATGTTTTTTCGACCCGCACCCTCGGCGTTAGGGTGGTAGCAATCAGATCAACAAAATCATAAATCAAGAACATCAAACTCTACAATTTCATACGAATCGTGGATCAACTTGTTTTGGTTGATCCACGTTCTCCATGCTTTCCAAGAACGAGGAATTTAATCGAGAAAATTCATGAATTCAATAACAACCCCTACCTTGGAGGAGTGTTAAAGAAGATCGTGAGATGGAATCGGTGAAGGCGAAGAGAGTGCCAACGATCGTCACTTCCACAGTCATGCTTCCAAAGTCAGTTCGAACGTCATCAACGTTATTCAATTCCAGAGTGTGTTCTTCGTTGGAGAGCTTTCTCCCATGTTCTCCCCCTTCTCGTTCTCCAACCAAAAATCTCCTCCCAAGAAAATAGGTGCCAGCATAATAAAATATGTTTGTCCAATTTTAAATCATTGGCACAAATTAAGTTATCTTAATTAATTAAAGGGGGTGGCATAATTAATCTAGGGGAAGTTCAAGAGACTCCCCACATTTAAGTGGGAGTTTCAAAGGGGTTTTAGCCTCGGGTGGTCCCCACCACCATAACCTCTCATGGGAGGTTTAGGCTCGGTGGTCCCCACCTCCATAACCTCTCATGGGAGGTTTTAGTTCAGGTGGTCCCTAACTGTGAAACATCCACATCGGTGTTTCAAAATAAAATAGAAATAAAATGTTACACCATTTTATTTTATTTTATTCTTTCATGAATAAGTGAAAGACTAACTTCCACCCTCGACCTACTGCGGTTGAGGTGAAGGTCTCCTTAAGTGAATATCAGCACTGCGAATTCAACAGTGCCCTTGGATTTCAATTCCGATCACTGGTTCAAAAGTTAGAAAAACCCACTCGCACGTTTATTGAACATACCTAAACAAAATTTCAGAAATTCATTTCGGGAACTTCAGACCTTGGAATCACACGCCATCAATTTTTGCGGACTCAAATAATTTCCATTTAATTAAAAAAATTACATGGTATTTCTGAGTCTTTATAATTACAATCAATTTGTATTTCAACTCCAATTAATGTAATAGTGTAAAAAATAGAATTAATGGAATTAATGGAAATAATAATTTATAAATTATTTAAAATGATAAAAATTATGAAATAGGTAAAGTATATAAATATATGTTTAATATTTTATCCCTTGTATATTTAGATTCCAATTTATACCATATAAGTAAAATTATAACCCTTCATTATTGAAATGATTGGAACTATAGTTAAGGCTAAAAATGGGTAACATATGGGATAATAAATATGATAAGTTATAAAATGACACCAAGAACTATTTAAAATTCATTGGATGACTATATTTTTACCATATTCTATATCTTATTGTAATTGTTTGATATTTGGAGGAATTATACAAGATAAATACTTCACATATATTGAAATATTATGTGCAATCCCAAGCATGTTTCTCACATGATAAAAGGCCAGATGTTATCTCATTTATTTCTTTAAAATCGAGCCCTCTATCTTGGAAACCCCTAAAAACCATTTTCTCAAATTCAATATACAAAAATTAGAGATTTTTTTCATCCTAAAATACCATTCCACGAGCCCCAAATAAAGAATATAAAGGAGGTATCTCGAAGAAGAGGTAATTTTATTACCCGACATATTTCAATTTATTTCATATTATACCTATTATAAATCTATTGTATTAATCATAAAATAGTAATTTAATTATCTTAAATATATTTAAATTTTTTTATGATCATGAAAATACCATTTCCACCTTCTTATCCATCAAACAAGAAGTGAAAGTATCTCTCATGGAAACGTGTGGAATACCACCTCCACATAATGGTACAATTAATTTGGTGTCCTTTAATTTAATGGATTGTTATTATAATGTGTTTAATGGTCATAATATTCTTATGATTATGGAGTTATAATATTATATCTAGTATCTTACATTCCCATCCACCATAAAATGATAATGTTTCTCATGTATATGTGTGGACAATCATCTCCGATAAGCAATGTGATTCTATTTTCATTCCCCTTTATATGGATTGAATGAATGATATACTTAGTAAATATATATAATATATATGATATAAAAAATATTTTAAGAAGCTGAATTATTTTTTTAAAATCTATATATATGATATAATAATGATTCTAGAAAGGTGTATTATTATTTACTATTCTTCCATTCCATCCATTAAAAAGTATGAACATCATTCATGCGTATGTATAACATATCGTCTCCAAGAATACTATTTTTAATTTTTCTATATCTACCTTTTTTATATGATTAAAAATATGTATATAATGAATATATATTATTTTTATATCATAAATAAAATTATAGATATTTTATGACCATAATTAATATATAAGGATCAGTACTACTAAATAGAAATTCTAATGAAAATTGATACAAATAACACTAAGAAAAGGTGACCTTAATAAGGAATCATTAATAAATAGGTTTGATATTTTATAAATGTATAATATATTATGTTATAAGTATGAAAAATACTATTTTATTGAATTATTATAATTTTTTAATTTATTACCCTATATGTTAGATAATCTTCTAATAAAGACAATTTTTCAGGAAAGAGATTTATGTTTCAATCTCATTTTAATAAGGATTCCTTATGCTTAAATTTCTATGGAGGGAAATTAAATGGTATTTTCTAATTAAATAATAATAATTTTATTATCCTCTACTTATTTATCTAAAATATATGTTTTCCATTCATTCTCCTATGTTGATGTACTCAAGATACTAAAAAAATGTTTATAAGGAAAATAATGTTTTTTATACCTTCATTTGAAAGTCAATTTTTTATCCATATCCATGATTTATGATAATAATTTCTTATTTTATTATATTTTTACATGTTTTTGTAATTCATTTTAACCTGTGATTGAATCCTTAATAAAATATTTTAAATGAATCTTCTTTTGAATTTCTAGAAGTGGTGTATTTGATTTTTTTTAAGAAAATGTGAAAGAAATCCTTGTTTTAACATATGTGAAATAAAAGGAGTTTTACATCATTATGAAGAATCAATGAGTTGAAACTAAATTTACATGTTTCTATATTTTTTGAATAAATTTTTTTCTTACTATTTGTATGTTTTTTAGATTTTAATATATGATTTTAAAAATACAATTCTATTTTGTTCAATAAATATTTCATTGATATTTTAATGGATTTTTTCATCTATAATAACATGAATTGATGTTAATTATTCTTTAATATGGATATGATACAACTGTACCATTTTTGTTCTTTTCCCTAGATGGTTTATGTTTTTGAAGAAGAAATATCTATGAAACCTATTTTTTCCATATGTTGGGATATGATGAATGTTTTTTCCGATATTTTGAAATACATGTAAACAAATTTATGATTATGTGATGGGTTGTCCCAGAATTATATACCCATAAAATATATTGGGTAATGTTTTATGTTTTGTGATATCAAATGGTAATGGGAGGTTATTTTCATGTACACGGGAAGTGATCCCAATCCTAGAGTGTTTTGAATGTTATAGTGGGAAAACATTAAATAATATTTCTATGACTATATTTATGCCATGCATACAACACTATTTTATGACATGATCTTATTCCAATGTTATGTTATCATAGATCATCTTCTTTGATCCTATAATGATTCATGTCTTATGAACAATCTAATATTTATTCCATGACTCATGTTTATGTTCTACGAATTAATGAGTGTGAATTGAAAATGTTGGCTCCTGTTCATGTACAATTTATCACGATTTTATATTCAAATGATAATTGATATTCCACATTTTTAGCAATAATTGGAATTTTATCTCACCCTTTATTATATTTTATTTTTCATATGATATGAATAAAAGTTATAATTCTTATTTTTCAAAGAAGGTTTTTAGTTTTGAAGAACTTGGTTGGAGAAAATGTAGATCTTTTTTGAACCATTAGTTTATGTATCAAAGTTTTAAAAGAAACTAAACCATTACAGTTCTAGCATGGACTGTAATGGTTTGTGATAAATATCCATTTAATAGGATTTAATATTTATATATGAGAATTATGGGTTTCTATAGTTGGTGTCATATAATAGATTAGTTACCTTTGAAATCTAAGATGATAAATATTTAGTGAGAAACCTTAGGATAATCCTATGTATTGGAGGATCTCATCTGTATTGGTAATGAAAAGAATATGGGTTTCATAGAAAACAATTCTTAGCAAGACATTATATCTGGATATGATTTGGGAGTTGATGCATCTAGGGGTAATAGCCCCATGAATATTTGGTCCGGTATATATCAACCATCATTCTTGTGCATAGAGATTGTCCCTGTTATACTCACCTTATTTTACACTCTCAGAAGATATTCTATGGTTAATTCACATTTCCTTTATAAACCATCTTGAGGGATTTGGATAGATGGGGATCAAGGATGGCCTAAATTTAACATTAGGAATCATAAAGCAAAGAAATATTTATAGTTTTAGAAATGATATAAATTATTTTTCAGGTTTATGTAGTCTCCCACTATGATTGTGGTTTCTCGCACAATGTTTTTTTCTTTTTTTGAATGGATGTAACCTAGAGGAACTGTGTTAATACTGATTGTGATAGACAATGAAAGGATTTTTTACCTCGGAAAAATGTTGGGTGATCTAGATTACAAAGTGTCATTGATATTCTTGTGAAACATTCTATAGCCATAAATCATATTGAGGTTCTAAATGTGAAAAGGAGGAAAAAATGTAATATTTAGTCCTTCATGATTTACTATACACCTTATTTAATTTTTTATAATGATCTATTAATTACTAAGAAATAGATTTATTTAATTTAAGAGAAATTTTATGTTCTCCAGTTTTTGGAGAAAGAAAAGCTTTTTCTTGTTGTCTATCATTTGGATAGAGAATAAGACAAATTGTGAACTCTCATTAAGAACATGAAGAAATATGAAGAAATTGTATCTATGGAGTGGGATGAGCATATAATTTTATTTCTTAATAAGTAAATTAATACTAATATTCTTATAAAAATAGTGAAGGATTTCCTTGAGAAAAGGAAAAAGGATGATGAATCCATTATCACATATAAAGAAAATTTTAGAAGACTTTCAAGGGAGGATTCTAGTATTACTATTGAACTAAAAGGTAATGCTGATCAATTCTTCAGTGGTTTGAAACCATGACTCCAAGGGGAACTATCCATAAGGGAATTTATTAATTATGTATATAGTTTTCAATGTTCTTCCATGGTAGACAAAATATATTGGGGTTTCCTATTCATATAATAGTCTTTATAATAATGGAATTATTAAATTAAATATATATTCTAAAAATAAACACCAATGAGATAGGATGATGAGAATTTAATATTTCTCATAGTATGGGAAGATTCATGAAGAAAAGAGTCTCAAGGGGCATAAAAAATGATTTTTGTATTGAAAATATTCTCATCAGAAAACCAAAGACTAGTGTGATGAGAAGAAGTTAGCAAATGATTGATAAAAATCAACAAAAAATTCACCACCCACACTCTAGTGGTTCAACTGCATGGACTAGGTGAATTATACAAACTAGTGTTAAAATATTAAGGTTAATGATAATGATTTCAGTAATGTAACTCTTGATCCAAAATACAAAGGGTAATATCATTCAATCACTTGTACTAATGTCTGGTATGATAACAAAATGGTGACATGTACACAAACCATCTACTTAAGTGATAATATCTTATTGTATTGTGGATGTACCTAGTCTTTTATATTTGAATATTTTTCTAAGGGAATTATAATAACACCTTAATTATTAGATGAATAATTTAAAGTGGAAACATTATTTATACAATAACCACATTTTAAGTATTTTATTCTTCTAGGATTTATTTTTATGGGAGTGTGCTTCCTACAAATCCTGTTATTATCCTTCTATTTTATTTTTATGTTATTATATGATTGGATTGAATATAATTATATAATTCAATTACCAATTGTTGAGTAAGGGAGGTAAAATTTGATATTCTAAACCAACCTATGATAGTATATACATTCGATGGAGAGCACGATTCTTCTTCGACTCGCCTGTGACGATGCCCTAGCTTCTGATGCCTGAGCCCCTGGCTCCCCACTCCCCATCATAGGGGTGTGTTTCTCATCCTCGATCTTCAACTAAGGAGCACCTACCACCCTTTATTCCTTTCTCATATATAGAGTTTATTCCTCCTTTCCCGAGGATCCTGATTTTCCATAAGTGCCATATTTGTACTGTGGATTCCCTTAGCTGTCTTTATCATCATCAGAGCTCAAGAATGCCTCAGATCATTTCGGTCATCATCAAATCTCTATTGATGAGTTTGATCACTTTGTTTTCAAATCATGGGGCTTACGGGAGCATACGACTGTTGGCCTTTTAGTTCGAAGGCATATTATAATTCGATTTGAGTCAATGGAGGAACTCATTACGGCCTGGTCCATAGCTCCTCAACATTGTGTTGGATCATTCTTCTATCTTATCTAGTGTAACTTTTATTTTCATCTGAAGCGTGATAACCAGTCGATAGAAATCTGGGTAAGTTTCCCCACTCTCCTGTTTACCATCCAAAAACCCGTCTATTTTGAATCTTCTTGGAAATATGGTGGGTTGATACCTGTGCTCTGATAATATAATGGAGGCTCTCTATCATCCCATCTGTCCCCGCGTACGTGTAGAGTTTTATGTCTCCATACCATCGGTTGATTGGGCATGGATAACCGATGGACGGGAAATCCGATGGAAACAAGCTGTTGATTTTGATTCTTGGGAAGACTTCTGTGTTTCGTGCAACCGGTTAGGACATCTCTCCTCAGATTTCCATGGTGGGTCTCTTAGCATGAGGATAAAGGAGCGAAGGAAGGATAATCTTACAACATGTGATGGTTCTGCATAGGTCACTGGGATGGTTTTGGGTCATGATTATTCTGCTTGGGTGGCTGGGAATGATGTTGGTATTGGGAGCTCAGGTGATGCAACATTGTTAAAGAAACCACAGGTGAAATATTCTCACCAGAAGGTCCATGAAGTTTTTTTCTAGATTAAAATTCGACCTGAAGTTGGAGAGGACTTTAGGGGTTTTCTTGAATCAGGGGGCTACTACAGAGGATAATTTTGTAGTAGTAGTTTCAAAACGAGGTATTCTAAGAAGTAATATTGATGCCGAGGGTTTTCTTGGAGACCCTTTGATGAATAAGGCTTCCCAAGGTGTTAATGGGCTTATTTATGCTTTGAATAAGGTGGAGGTATAGTTTTCCAATAGGTATGCGGTACTGGAAAACTAGAATTCATAAAAGGATCTTTGTGTTTCTTACCAGGTCTTCGAGTCTTCTTTTCATGAAGGGCATGGATTCAATGGTGCTGTGAATATGGTTTCTGAATTGGACATCCATCAAATGTTGTTGATGAACTTCCTGTTAAGAATAATGATTGTGAGGTTTATCAGCATGTTATTATGGAAAGGCTAGACTTATCTAACTAGCCTAGTGTTATCGCTACAAATGAGAAGGCATGTGATGATCAAGTTGAAGGGGAATAGATTCAGGCTATGGATTTGGTTGATACCAATAGGCAACCTCAATATATGGGTAGAGGTCTTGTGCCGCCAAATGGACTACCAAATCCAACATCAAGTGATGTTGAAAATGTCATTATGTTGCAAAAAACTGATCAAAAATAGGATTCATTGAAAAGATATGGTTTCGTACATAATTTAGGGAGATGGGGGGATGTCTCTGATGATGATAAAGAGAATGCTAATAATTTTCCGAAGGCCTTGAGTTGTGGAAAAGCTTCAAATAGTCAGATTGTCATGAGTGGGATGAATAAGATGAATAGAAATGAGAGTGCCTATAACACCCCAATATTTTTTGAGATATATTATTTTTAATTTCTTTGATCATCTATTAGACACTACACCATGATTAGCTTGTGCTATACGCAACACCGCATTAGCTTGTAGTATACGCAACACTAATCTTGGATCGCGTTAAACACAATTTCATGTTTGTTTGATAGTAATTATTTTACGCAACATTTATTATATATATATATATATTCAATGTATTTTTTTATACGCAACAACAAAGGAGTATTTCACTACACGCAACCCTGACTTGGCTTGCATTACACGCAATCACGACCTTCCTCGATAGCGTGTGTTGTACACAATACCGGGTTTTACTAAATCATGATATATTATTATAATATTATTATGAAATAGCTGTTATGAATAGTATTAACTACATTTTTAATTTTATAACATTATTATACATCTTACACATTTTCTAGAACATGGTATAAGAACAAAATAAATTTTTCGGGTAAAATAAGTATTTTTAAAAAAATGCAGTTTTTCCGCCTTTTGATGGCGCACCCACTTTAAATCTAGTTTTTGACATGTTTATAAGTTCAATTTTACAAAATAAAATTATTCTTTATAATAAGAATATAAAATTTTTCCTTGGATAAAATTTTCATATTATTCTGAAAACTTTCATATTTTAGAGAATAGTAAAAACACGCTATATTTTAATTGAAAAAAACTTTTTTCATCGTAATAATTTATGTGGTTAAATTATAATATTGAATTGTTTTAAAGTATAAATAGAATATATTTTTATCGTTTAATATAATTTATGTCATTATCATTGATTTTACATTGAATTCGTAGGTTAAATAAATTCAATCTTTTGCACTGTTTTAAACAAACACACATTTTCTTTCGACAACATGATTAATTTTAATTTATTTTTTGCAACTCTTGTGTATTGTATTTAGAAAAATTGATTCCATATTTGGAATCATTTGGTCCAAATTATGTTAATAAGCTACGTTTTATTTTTGGGCGTTATGAATAGTAACTACGGTAAATTTTATTTACCATAATAAAAGGTAAATCGGGTAATTAAGGGTAAATATAATATTATAAAATTAACCTAACACTTGTATTAATATAATTGGATGCTTATATTTCGTCCTAAGGCATATTTGGGTCGAAATAGAATCCATTGGAACCCACTTGGAGGTGATTAAGACCTTTAGTTTATTTTATTTAAAGGAATGTGAAATATGTCTCACTCAACTTTAATAATTAAAGTATTTTTAATATAAGTCTATATAGAATATAAATTCAGTTATAAATACTCATTTTAAATATAAATTTTTTTCTTTATCATGGTAATTTATTTGTAATTTTTAAGAGTTATTTAATTACCTTATTATCTTATACATTAATGATGCAGAAATTATTTATTTAGTGAAAAATCAATAATATAGTTTTTATTGAAATAGTAATACATATAAAAAGGCCCAAAAAGCTGCACAAAACTTATTAGTAGTGTATATATAAACCCTGATCATACACTGGACGAATTGTTGACCATTTGGATCCTTATTAAGGCAATTATGACACTTATAATATTTTATTTTAAATGATTCCAAAGTTGTCACCATCATAATTTAATAAAGATAACAATTGACATGTTCTTATTTTAAGATGATAAATTTGAGTACAATTATTAATATAAAATATTTGATATTTATCTTCATCAATGTATTTTATTTTAAATTGTTATGAAACAAATAGGTATATTAAATAATTATACAAAAATATTGTACTAATTATTTTATTAAGAGATATACCAAATAAATGGTTTTAAAAATATTAAAATAAATATTATATCCGCTATTTAATGTACCACACTAATTTTATAGATTATTATGACATGTTAGAAACCTATTAAATATTTTATTTTGAATATATCCTTTCTGTGGATTTAATTTAAATTCAAATAAATGAATAGTGTCAAAATTGACACTATTGTTATTTTATAAACAATAACATATTATTAAAATGCATAAAAATCACAAAAATAATTAAAAATTATAAATTGAAATTTATATAGTCTACAATGTCATAAATTATCTTATTATGGATAATTCACAACACATAAGTAATTATTTATAACAATTTAAAATTTAGATTCTTTTTACCCCAAATAAAATTTAATAGATTAAATAAGGATAAATCAAGTTTATAATGTTTAAAATAAATTCCCTACATGTATATATTTTATTTTTTGATGATATGACAACCATATCTCATCTAAGATTCGAATTGAGTCATTTTTGGAGGTTTTTATGTGGGGTTTGAATTTATATTAAACTAATATTTTTGAGGATTCCAAAGGTGCCCATCTCTTCCCTTATAAAAGGGAACCTGCTTCGTCTCTTCCTAAAACCATTTTGAGCCTTGAAGCTTGCCCAAACGCTGCCCATTTAACTTCCACACTTCCCTAGAAACCTTAGATAGGTACTGGTCTTCTAAAAGACCAACCCTAGTGACCTAAGAAAAAGTTTAAAGGAGGTGCGTCGAAGAAGAGGTAATTTCTTCTACCGATTCTTTCAAGCTTCTTTCTTCTTCAACTTATTCTTATTTAGTTGTTTCATTATAAATTAATAACATAAGTATCACTAATATACTGATATGTTATTATAAATATGAAACAACCCCATTTCACCTTCTATCCATCCTACGGAAAACAAAATCACCGCGCGTACGTACGTACAGAATACAGTCTCCACGCCATGGTGTAATCTGTTTTCCCACCAACACCTTACATGGATGGGTATAATGGTGTAAATAATAACTATATATGGTTATTATAACATCATACTGATTCTGTTATATTATAGCATCCACTAAAATGCTATTCAATAATTATGGGAACGATATCATCGCTCGTGCGTACGTACGGACTACCGTCTCCACGATGCGATGAGATTCATTCTCCATGTTAACCATACATGAATGATCATAAAGATTATATAATGAATTATAATGAAATATATGAAATAATAATGCTACTGGATTTATGTATATATATATTTATGTCATCTATTTAGTTTCATTCAATTCAATAAGGAAACGAAAACAGCCTTCATGCGAACGTACGACCTACCGTCTCCATGAACGGTGTATTTAATTCCTTTTATCGATCTATAATATATATGTATATGATGAACATATATTAAATATAAATCATGTTTTACATTCTTTAATTTTTTAAATCAGGATATAAGTAATAATATCAGGAACAAAAAATCAAAACACATACGATAAATAAAATGATTTTACCCAAAACACTGCTTTAACATGGAATTTACAAAAGAACGGGTAATATAAAGTCATAAGTGAAACATATATGATATCATAACAACGAATATGATTATGTAATAAGTCAATGAAATTATTTAAATCATTATACAGGAGTTTCGGATCCAGATGAAGCATATCGGACCTAAGGTATGAGATAATTTTGCAAATCTCATTTTTTATCCGAGATTGCTTATACGTAAGTATTTACTGGAGTTATATTTATCATCAATGTCCATTTTTTATAAAAGTGTCCTTATGTATGTTTAATGTCCTTTTTACCCATTTTTTACTTTTACTACAAGGTATTTGAGGAATCCATCTTTTTTTTCCATACGAGGTACTTTTTGACTTTTCTGACAAAAGTACGAGGAGAATGTTTTTTTAACTTATATGGCATGAAAGGATTTTCACGGTTTTATAAAGCCTAATTTTTATGAGTCTTCCTCCAAAAGATTTCATGATTATATCCAAAAAAATCTCTTTCTTTTTAAATTGCATGACGTTTTGTGAAAATAAATTGATTTTGAAGAAGAAATGATATTTTCCTCAAGAATTCATTTCAAGTGTTTTATAAAAACCATTTTCCATCTAAGATGACATTATTTCTTATGTGAATGTTTCAAGTTTAATGTCTCTATGATTTACATGGTTTCACTTTTCTTATGATGAAATTTCCATTTGTTTTATATGGATTATGGGATGATGGGATGATGTTTATGAAACCCATTTTATTCTTTGGGTTATGATGAATGTTTTAAGTTTATTTTGTGGCACAAGTATGAATGATTTCATTATGAGATTGGTGGGACCTATATCTCCCTCCAATTCATTGGGTAAAGATTTATATCTCATGGGATAGACATGGATGGAATGGTAAGTTAATCTTCTTCAGTGTTACAGGACTGAAACGAGGAGTGAACTCGATTCAGAAAGGGACTTTGTCCACTAAGATGGTCTTGGCAACAATGCCTTGGCTAATATGGAAATCAAAACATGTGATAAATGGTTGACACAATTACATGTTTTATTTCCATTATATTTTATCATGGTTGATCTTCCATTATGATATATGCCTTATGTACTACCACGATTTATGTCTTTGCTCAATATTTTGATGTTTAAATTTCATGTTCAAGTTTTTACTTTCAAATGTTTATGGATTGTTTTATGTTCTCTATATTTGCCCTTACTGAGAATTTGAGCTCATCCTTTTTATGTTTTATTTTCCCCAGGAAATAAATAAAGGTTTTAGGTAAGGAAACAAAAAGGGGAAGATCGTTATGGGAGTTGTTGAAGTTATTTCAAGATGATTAGAAGTTTATATTCCATGTTTCCAAAGACACTAAACTATTACAATCCTTGTGTGTCTGTTTTTGTTATGCATTAGGTATTCCGAAAAAGTAATGTAATGTCCATGTTCGTCAAGCTTCGGGTCTCTACAGTTGGTATCAGAGGAAAGGTTTAGTCATCCTTTGGAAACTAGGATGTGAAAACGTTAGTGAGATCCCTAGAGATATTTCTAAGGTATGTCTAGGGATGTCCCTAAGGATAAGTATACGTATAGGATATAATCCTAGAACTACGGTAACGATCTTAGAATTTAACCTATGATGTTAGATATTGAGGGTACTCCCCCTTTACTATGTTGTTTTCCCTAGCATGGTTTTTTCCTCTCACACTATTCTTTTTGGGTTTTAGAAAATGGCTGGAAACTGAAAGATTCACGATAATGGGGGATATGACAAACAATGGAATGATATTCCTCATGAGCAACCAAATGAAACAGGATTTGGAAGTCCAAACATCGTTATTATGCCTAATCAGAAATCTCATAATATGATCAATAATCTAAACTTTGGTAAGTTTCTCGACTCAGATAATAAGAGAAAGATGGAGTTTCATGATGATCATAGAGGAAAGAAAGTTCAATTTCCCTCATGTAAATCATGTGGGAAGAGGCATCAGGGAGATTGTTTCAAAGGAACTGGAAGATGCTTTGGGTGTGGAAAAGAAGTACACAAAGCTAGTAAGTGCAAAGGAAAAGGTTCAGTTAACACCATAGACAAGGATAATGGTATTTCTATGACATCAACAATGATTAGATGTTTTAAATGTGGAATGTATGGGCATTTTCCAAACCAATGCCCTAAGGAAAAATCTCATGAAGAGAATCAGCATGGTCATATGAGGTGTATTTATGTGGATGATGATGAATAGACTACAAATTAAATATGAGATGAAAGAAATGATGAACCTCAGTCAGTGGTTTAAGAAGTTAGTGGAATGATTGTATGTTTATAAAGAATAATGTATGGTACTATGGAATAACGAATAATCTAAGGATTGTTACACTATTGTTTTTCCAAAAGAATTTGAAAGTATATGTTGAATGGTACCGGTAACCATGAAAGGTTATTCAGATATTTTTGGAAAGTAGATTATATGCACATAATGAAGGGATAAGAAGATAATGAGATGTTTGATTGTATTCAAGAGCTCATGACTGATATAAGGACTAAGTGATATTATGGTTTGATTATATAGATTTTTTTTGGGATTTTGGTATGTGGAAAGAGTTACTTTTTTATAGTATTCATGTTTTCCCTAAGGTTCTATATTAATTTATGTTTCAAGAGAATATATGACTAAGGTATTCACGTGTTTGGAATGAAACCAACAGGATATATCTTATGATATATGTGGGATAAATGCTTGTATTCACATTATTGGTAGATAACCTTTCTAGTAATTGTTTTCTTTATACTATGATCTTGGACCGAAGTATTTTAGATAAGCCTAAAGATTGGAATGGATTGTGTTGGATATAAGTTATTATTGTTTATTAGATAGAACTTTTTTCGATATTATTGACGGGATGTTATAGTAATGTAGTTTTAGAAAAAGGACAACCTGTAAGATGGGCGACAACCCATCATGTCGGACAAGGCTGTGGGAATAGAAACCACAACCGAAGTGCGACTAGACTTTATCACCTACCAATGGCCTATAGGATGTCCCTGGTTAGTAGAAACTAGTTTTATTTTATTAAGCGGTATGATATATGAAGTATAAGTTCATTTTTTGGAATCGTATATGATTAACCTCACCATAGATGGGCTTATGTATATTTGATAACTTTTTCTAACATTTTGTTTGAATCAAATGGAATTACCCATCATTCTATCAAATGATATGTTAACACTTCACGAATAACAAATTCAACTTCATTTATTTAAAAGATGGAGTGGAAATTGTTCAAAGCACGAACAATAGTGAGATTGTACCAAAATCAAGAAAGTATTTCTTCTAATAAAAAATTTTCAACATTAGGGAAATGATATAGAAAACAAAAAATGTTGTCCTAGTTCTCTTATATCCGATGAATGAGATGGTACCTTAGATCATCACAAATTTATGGCTTTGTGATTGATGGATTTTTCATAGCCATGTTCTTTACCACTCTCCATCAGAACTTGATGGTTAGATTTTTCTTCCATATCCATATTTTCACCTATGTTATCCTATATGGAAACCCAGTGATGAGTTACTTTGGTTAATCGTTACATTTCTGACTTTAGTTTTTAAAATTAAGTTTTACTATTCTTTTTGCGATGTGGGTTTCTATGAATAGTAAACAATTTTAACCCCGACGAATTTCGAAGATGAAATTCCTTTTAAGGGGGTAGAATGTAACACCCCAAGATTTTATGAGATATATTATTTTTAATTTCTTTTATCTTCTATTATACACTACACCAAGATTAGCTTGTACTATACGCAACACCGCATTAGCTTGTAGTATATGCAACACTAATCTTGGATCGTGTTACACACAATTTCATATTTGTTTGATAGTAATTATTCTATGCAACATTGAGTATATATATATATATATTCAATGTATTATGTTATATGAAACAAAAAAGGAGTATTGCACTACACGCAACCCTGACTTGGCTTGCATTACACGCAATCGTGACCTTCCTCGATAGCGTGTGTTGTACGCAATATCGGGTTTTACTAAACAATGATATATTATTATAATATTATTATGAACTAGCTGTTATGAATAGTATTAACTAAATTTTAAATTTTATAACATTATTATTCATCTTACACATTTTCTAGAACATGGTATAAGAACAAAATAAATTTTTCGGGTAAAATAAGTATTTTTCAAAAAATGCAGTTTTGCAGCCTTTTGATGGCGCACCCACTTTAAATCTAGTTTTTGACATTTTTATAAGTTCAATTTTACAAAATAAAATTTTTCTTCTGAATAAGGATATAAAACTTTACCTTGGATAAATGTTTCATATTATTCTGATAACTTTCACATTTTAATGAATAGTAAAGGCACACTATATTTTAATTAAAAACAACATTCTTCATCGTAATAATTTATGTGGTTAAATTATAATATTGAATGGTTTTAAAGTATAAATAGAATTTATTTTTACCATTTAATACAATTTATTTCATTAGCATTGATTTTACATTGAATTCGTAGGTTAAATAAATTCAATCTTTTACAATGTTTTAAACAAAAACCCATTTTCTTTCGACAACGGGATTAATTTTAATTTATTTTTTTCAACTTTTGTGTATTGAATTTAGAAAAATGGATTCCATATTTGGAATCAGTGGGTCTAAATTTTTTTAATAAGCTACTTTTTATTTTTGGGCATTATGAATAGTAACTACGGTAAATTTTATTTACCATAGTAAAAGGTAAATCGGGTAATTAAGGGTAAATTTAATATTATAAAATTACCCTAACACTTGTATTAATATAATTGGATGCTTATATTTCGTCCCAAGGAATATTTGGGTCGAAATAGAATCCATTGGAACCCACTTGGAGGTGATTAAGACCTTTAGTTTATTTTATTTAAAGGAAAGTGAAATATGTCTCACTCAACTTTAATAATTAATGTATTTTTAATATAAGTCTATACAGAATATAAATTCAGTTATAAATAATCATTTTAAATATAAATTTTTTTATTTATCATGGTAATTTATTTGTAATTTTTAAGAGTTATTTAATTACCTTATTGTCTTATACATTAATGATGCAGAAATTATTTATTTAGTAAAAAATCAATAATATAGTTTTTATTGAAATAGTAATACATATCAAAAGGCCCAAAAATCTGCACAAAACTTATTATTAGTGTATATATAAACCCTTATCATCCACTGGACGAATTGTTGACCATTTGGATCCTTATTAAGGCGATTATGACACTTATAATATTTTATTTTAAATGATTCCAAAGTTCTCACCTTCATAATTTAATAAAGATAACAATTTACATGTTGTTATTTTAAGATGATAAATTCGAGTAAAATTATTATTATAAAATATTTTCTATTTATCTTCATCAAATTATTTTATTATTAATTTTTATGAAACAAATAAGTATATTAAATAATTATACAAAAATGTTGTACTTATTATTTTATTAAGAGATATACCGAATAAAAGGTTTTAAAAATATTAAAATAAAAATTATGTGAACTATTTAATGTTCTCCAATAATTTTATAGATTACTATGACATGTTAGAAACCTATTAAATATTTTATTTTGAATATATCCTTTTTTTTGGATTTAATTTAAATTCAAATAAATGAATAGTGTCAAAATTGACACTATTGTTATTTTATAAAAAATAACATATTATTAAAATGTTTAAAAATCAAAAAAAATTTAAAAATTATAAATTGAAATTTATATAGTCTAAGATGTCATAAGTAATATAATTATGGATAATTCACAGCACATAAGTAATTATTTATAACAATTTAAAATTTAGAATCTTATTACCACAAATAATTTTAATAGATTAAATAAGGATAAATCAAGTTGATAATGTTTAAAATAAATTCTCTACATGTACAAATTTTATTGTATGATGATATTACAACCCTATATCATCTAATATTCGAAATGAGTCATTTTTGGAGGTTTTTATGTGGGGTTTGAATATATATTAAACTAATATTTTTGAGGATTCCAAAGGTGCCCCTCTCCTCCCTTATAAAAGGGCACCTCCTTCCTCTCTTCCTCACACCATTTTGAGCCTTGAATCTTGTAAAACCTCTGCCAATTTAACTTCCCCACTTCCTTAGAAACCTTATAGAGGTACTGGTCTTCTCAAAAGACCAACCCTAGTTCCCTAAGAAGAAGTTTAAAGGAGGTGCGTCGAAGAAGAGGTAATTTCTTCTACCGATTCTTTCAAGCTTATTTAATCTTCAACTTCTTCTTATTTAGTTGATTCATTATAAATTAATAACATCAGTATCAATAATATATTGATAAATTATTATAAATATAAAACAACCCCACTTCACCTTCTATCCATCCTACCGAAAAAAAATCACCGCGCGTGTGTACGTACGGAATACCGTCTCCACGCCGTGGTGTAATCTGTTCTTCCACCGACACCTTACATGGATGGGTATAATGGTGTAAAGAATAACTATATATGGTTATTATAACATCATACTGATTCTGATATATTATACCATCCACTCAAATTCTTTTCAATAATTATGGGAACGATATCATCGCTCGTGTGTACGTACGGACTACCATCTCCACGATGCGATGAGATTCATTCTCCATGTTAACCATACAGGAATGATCATAAAGTTTATATAATGAATAATAATGAAATATATGAAATAATAATTCTACTGGATATATATATATATATATATGTATTTCATCTATTTAGTTTCATTCAAGTCCATAAGGAAACGAAAACAACTTTCATGCGTACGTACGGCCTACCGTCTCCATGAACGGTGTATTTCATTCCTTTTATTGATATATAATATATATATATATGATGAATATATATTACATATAAATCATGTTTTACATTATGGAATTATTTAAATCAGGATATAAGTAATAATATCAAGAATGACAAGTCGAAACACATACGATAAATAAAATGATTTTACCCAAAACACTGCTTTAACATGGAATTTACAAAAGAACGGGTAATATAAAGTCATAAGTGAAACATATATGATATAATAACAATTAATTTGATTATTTGATATGTCATTGACATTAATTAAATCATTATACATGAGGTTTATATCCATATGAAGCATATCGGACCTAAGGTAAGAGATAATTTTGGAAATCTCATTTTTTATCCGAGATTGCTTATACGTAAGTATTTACTGGGGTTATTGTTATCATCCCTGTCCATGATTTCAAAAAGTGTCCTTATGTATGTTTAATGTCCTTTTTACCCATTTTTGACTTTTACTACAAGGTATGTAAGGAATTTTTTTTTTCCATACGAGGCACTTTTTGACTTTTCCAACAAAAGTACGAGGAGAATGTTTTTTTTAACTTATACAACATGAAATGATTTTCACAGTTTTATAAAGCCTTATTTTCATGAGTGTTCATGCAAAAGATTTCATGATTATATCCAAAAAATATCTTTCTTTTAAAATTTCATGACATTTTGTGAAAAGAAATTGATTTTGAAGATGAAAGGATATTCTCCTCAAGAATTCATTTTAAGTGTTTTATCAAAACCATTTTTCCATCTAAGATGACATTATTTCATATGTGCATGTTTCAAGATTAATGTATATATGATTTACATGGTTTCAATTTTCATATGATGAAATTCCCATTTGTTTTATATGGATTATGAGATAATGGGATGATATTTATGAAACCCGTTTTATTCTTTGGGTTATGATGAATGTTATATGTTTATTTTGTGGCACAAGTAAGAATGATTTCATTATGAGATGGGTGGGACCTATATCTCCCTATAATGCATGGGGTAAAGATTTATATCTCATGAGATAGACATGGCTAGAATGGTAAGTTAATCCGGTTCAGTGTTAAAGGACTGAAACAAGGAGTGAACTCGATTCAGAAAGGGACTTTTTCCATTAAGATGGTCTTGGAAGCAATGTCTTGGCTACTATGGAAATCATAACATGTGATGAATGGTTTCCACAATTATACGTTTTATTCCAATTATATTTTATCATGGTTTATGTTCCATTTATGATATATGCCTTACGTACTTCCACAATTTATGTCTTTTCTCAAGATTTTGATGTTTAAATTTCATGTTCAAGTTGTTTCTTTCAAATGTTTATGGATTGTTTTATGTTCTCTATGTTTTCCCTTACTGAGCATTTGAGCTCACCCTTTTTATGTTTTATTTTCCCCAGAAAATAAAGAAAGGTTTTAGGTAAGGAAACAAAAATGGGAAGATCGTTATGGGAGATGTTGAAGATCTTTCAACATGATTAGAAGTTTATATTCCAAGTTTCCAAATACACTAAACTATTACGATCCTTGTGTGTCTGTTTTTGTTATGTATTAAGTATTCCACAAAAGTAATGTAATGTCCATGTACATCAAGCTTCGGGTCCCTATAGTGGCATCATTACTCCACCAAAGAGAAGGCTAAGGAAGTCAGATGATGACCCCAATCAAGGATGTGATATCAAGAAATCATCCAAGAATCAACTCACATTAGAGCAGTTGATGCCAAGGGAGAGGTACATCACTCTTCTCAAGTAATATAACTCACAGACGGAATGGGAATCGACTGATTCTAGTGCAGACATTGATTAAGCTTATGGTGAGGGGTTTGATCATTTTGATATGTAAGTTCTTTTTGGTTTGTCTGCTTCTCTTTATGTTTTTTTGACTTTCACTTTTAGTTTATTAATAATTTGGGGGATAATTCTTGCCAAGTCCTGCGCATTCTCTGGTATATAAATTTTATGGTAAATAATAAATTTTGATGGAAATTGTGTCCATTGTGGGCATCTTAATTATATTTCAAAATGGATTTTTATCTTAGATGTTTTGGTAGAAACTCCCAATCAAAGATATTTGTAATGACCCAACCCCAGTTATCCAGAGTCGGTGCGTTATTTTAATAAATTGGCATGATTACAAGGAATCAAGTCCCGAAGGACCGATCAGTTTAGCAGTCTTGGAAAATAGATTACATACATGAATGTTACATTACACTTTATAAAATACAAAACAACTTAAATAATCCTTCACTAATGTCATTATTCCCTTGGATTGACCCTGCATATCAATCACAATACACTTCTTGGAATCCTGGGAAAAATGAAACCTAGAAAGGGGTGAGCTCAAATGCTTAGTAAGGATAACAATACGGTGGAAAATTTCATAAATAAGCATAAATATTTAAGGCAATGTATAACTAAAACAAAAGCCTTTTAAACATTACTTCATCATAATATGGAAAAATAAAATGAGTTAATGACATTTACTTATTCACATGGATATTCTACTAGTCCAATAATCACATTCAATATCACTAACTACTTTCATAATGATGGAATGCATAATGCAGAACTTTAATTTCTGTGTTAAGGCCACATGCCAATACCTAAGGGATAAATGTAACCCAAACACAAACCGGAGTGCCTCTAATAACCGGACACCAACCCGTAGTGCCACTAATAACCGGACAACAATCTGGAGTACCTCTAATAACCGGGCACCAACCAGGAGTGCATATAATAACCGGACACCAACCCGGAGTGCCTATAATAACTGGACACCAACCCGGAGGGTCTGCTGTAACTGGACCCCAACCCAGAACATACTAGTCCAACACATTCATCTTAAGAATTGGATGAAATATAACATAAACATTCGTATTAAAACTAACATTCGAAATGTCAATACTTTACCCATAAACCATGAATGGTATAAGAATAACACATCCACAGTAAAACATATCACAAAACCTTCAACACAATATGGATGATTTGTATCATGATAAATCAACTTCAAAAAAAGTTTAAAATCTACTAAATGATCTTGAAATGGATGAAAATGATTTATAAAACTCTTTGAGAGAAATACACCTTTTTCATGAAAACATTTAAAAGTCACACAATTTAGAAAATAAGTCATTTAAAGAAATTTTTGAATCAAACTTCCCCATACCACATTGAAACTTTGAAAAGGAATTATTAATTTAAAAACATTTAATTCCATATAAATAAATCCTTAAAAACCATTTTGAATACATGGACATTAATGAGGAAGATTTAGAATAATAATTATTTAAAACATTTGAAATGATGTTTTAGTAAAACAATTCCCTTAAAAAAATCCTTTTGAAAATACTTTCATAAAACATGTACATGGATAATAAATATGTCCCAGTAGATACTTATGTAAAAACAACCTCAGATAATAAAGAGATTGTGAAATTGACCCTTACCAATTTGGTAACTTACGAAACATACAACCCATGAAAGAGGTATCATATAATGAATATGTAAATACACATAAATTAAAGTTTATTACACAAAGAATACAATTATGGGCAGTACATACACCACACAAAAGGTAATAGTGGCAATATGACATGAATCACACGGGAATACGGAGTGAGATGAGAACCCCTTACCTTGCACTTTACTTTAGTCGAGGGTACGTTTTGCCTCCTGTAAGAAGACTGTAGTATGTTATTAAATTATACCAGGACCATATTAATGTTTATGATATCATATATTATTCATTTATGTCTTTATACTACCCATTTAATAATAATTTCCATGTTATATTAATATTTCGGGTAATAATCGCTTTATTTATCGTACGTGTTTTAACTTGTTACTCTTGATTGTATCACATATATAATGATTTAAATAATTCCAGAATATAAAACATGATTTAATTATCATATATATTTAGAATATAAATATTTATAATAGATGTATATATGAAATGGAAAACACCGCTTATGGAGATGGTAGTCCGTACATACGCATAAACGCTGTTTCCGTTTTTACAAAGTATTGAATGGAAGTAAGTGAATAAGATATATGTAAGTACATATATACATATATATATAAATATATATATATATATGCAGTTGCATTATTATGTCATATATTACATACTTATTAGTAATATATATTTTTATAATCGTCGATGAATGGTGAACTTGGAAATGAATCTCATTGCGTCGTGGAGACGGTAATCCATAAGTACGCACGAGCGAAAATATCATTCTTTTGATATTAATATAATATATAATTGGATGGTATATAATATATACATAATACTTATCATGTTATATTTATTATTTACATCAAATATACATCATTATTATAACCATCCAAATAATAATGTATTGAATAACAATTACACCACGACGTGGACACGGTAAGCCGTGCGTACACACGTATGGTGAAATGTCATTAAAAGGGTGGATAAAATAATGACTTTGGTTGTACCATAATTATAATAAAATCAAATTATGTATAATATACTTTAGTTATTAATTTATAATGGAAACAACAAAGAAAAAGGAAGTGGAAGAAGAAAGGAACTTGAAAAAGGGTGGTGAAATCATTACCTCTTCTTCAGGTTCTTCCTTTTGATTTGTTCAAAAGGGCTCATTAGGTTGGCTTTATGATCAATCTAAGGCCTCTAGGATAAAGGAAGGTTCTTTTCGAGTGTATTTGGGCAGGGTTTGGCCGATTAAAATGGCTTAGAAGGTGTGAATTAGAGAGAAGGGGGAGTGCCCTTTTATAAGAGGGGTGAGGGGAAACTTTGGAAAAATTTAAATATTATTTTATAATAAATTCATATTCGGTTTCTAATGGCTGAAAAGTTGATTTTTTAAAGTCTAATATGGGTATAGGAAGGAAAAAAACTCAACCAATAGGTTTTAGACAAGTTTAGGTTACCATTTTAACATTATCATTTAGATTTAACTATAAGTTAAATAATTTAACTTTTACCGTGTCTTCTTGTATTCTTACACTATATGGTTAATAGACATACAATATACTAAAAATCTAACCCCAATTGGTTCATTAATGTCATATATATTATTATATGAGTCTTTTGGCCGAACCTTATATTTTTAAGACCGTTATATCAATTAATAATATAATATTTGTTTTAAAAACTATTTTATGTCAATTTTGACATTATTTGGTATTTTTTTTGTTAAAACAATAACAACATGATTAATTAAAAAAAATACATTGAATCAATACTAACATGTCATATTCACCTAGAAAATTCGTGGATGTCATAAAAACTTTGAAATTATTTTTATTTTAATATTTATAATATCATTTATTTGATTCTTTCATGAATAAGGTAATTACTGCATCATCATTGTGTCATAATTAGATTTATTTATTTAATGTCTAAAAATTATAAATAAAATAACATGATGTAGGAAATATTTTTAGATTTCTAATGAATATTTATAATCGAATTTATCTTATGTAAAACCCCATATTAAAAATATTTTAGTTATTAAACATTGATTTTAACTCTTTTAACTCTTCTTTAATTAAATAATAATAGATGTCCTAATCTAATACAAGTGGACCTAAATGATAATATTTTATTCCTAAGGTTTTTTTTGGTGGAGATAAACTTGTCCAATATAATTAGGACTTGTGTGAGGGTAATATTAATATCATTTTTACCCTTAATTACCCTATTTACTTTTAACTGTTGTAAATAAAAGTAAAAAGTTACTATTCATCAAAAATTATTTTCATCTCATTGAACCAAATTTTAATCCTTGATATTAACTGCGTCTCTCGGATTTTTGAAATTCATCTCACATAAGTGGTAAAATTAAGTTTTATTTTAATTTGCGAAAGCTCCTAGGAGGTGGGTAAAAGACGGTGACAAGTTCAATAAAATTTTTACATATCTAAAATTATTATAAACCGACTCCAATGAATTACATTGAACTTATATAGGTATTATTTATTTATTTTTACATTAAATAATTTAAATAAAATAAATAATTATTTAAATGAAAATTCGGTTTTAAACTATACGTTTGTGTTTTTCACTATTCATCAAAAATTAAAAGTTTTCTTAAAAATACCAAAAAATTACCCTAAGATAATTTTGATATTATACATTCAATAATGAAGTCTATTTTACCAAATTAAAAACATAGGAGTTGCATTTTTTAATTTAAAATTAATTCCTGTTGTCAAAACAAAAAGCGTGTTTTTATGAAACAATAGCTATCAAAAGATTGACACTTGTTTATTTCCGGTTTAAATGTGAAATTATGTACAATGACCCAAATTGGATTAAATTGTAAAAATATATTCTAAATATAATTTAAAACCACTCAAATTAATAATTTATCACTATTAATTATTTCAATTTAAAAAGTTTGTTGTAATTAAAATTTAGTAATTTTCACTATTCATCAAAATATGAATGTTATCGGAAAAGTACCAAAATTTCACCCTAAGATAATTTCGATATTCTAAAACCAAAAATGAAGTTCATTTTAAAGATAAAATGTATAAAATTTCAAAAAGTGGGTATTACTATTATTAACGGCTAGTATGATTGGTTGTTGAGTGTTAGAACTCGAAGTTGCGTATAACACACGCTATTGTATTATTCAAATAGAAGCGTACCATGAATGATTGGGGAGTTATATTCTCCCCTCCATCAATAAATTGCGTCCTCGCAATCTATTCTCGATATTAGAAACTTGGAATTGACATTTGAAAATAACATAGTTGAAATCCCACATTGAAAAATGAATTAATGAGGCATCTATTTAAAATAAAGAGTGGTAAGTATGAAGGTTACCGAAAATAACAAATACTAGGGTTCCATGTAGGAAAATATGGATATGGAAGAGAAATTTAGCCATCAATATATGATGGAGAGTGGTAGAGAACATGGCTATGAAAAGTACAACAATCACAAAGCCATAAATTTGTGATGATCTAAGGTACCATCTAGGACAACATTATTGTTCTAAGTTCCTTTTCTTAATGTTGAGGAATTTACTTATGAGATTGTCTAAGATCATAAGGAGATATACTTACTTTATAATTATAGTTTTATCCATTAATAAATTTCTAACACAAACTCATCTTTCACTACAAAACATAATACAACCGAAAAATAATCTATTTATCCTAATCGTATAGGGTTCCAAATATAATGAATGTATAATTCACATATCAGAACCATTAAAAAAAGAAGCTACATGATACAATCCAGGGACATCATGTAGTCTATTGGTAGGTGATAAATCCCAATCACACTATGGTTATGGGTTCGATTCCCTTAGATTTGTCCGACGTGATAGATTGTCACACGGTCTGCATGTTCTCCTTTTAGAAAAATCCAAAAATAACCTTTAAAACTTAATCCATTCCAACCTTTAGACTTATCCAAAATACTACTATCCAAACTCACAGTCCAAAATTTATAAGGAAGTTAAACAAAATTAAGATCCTTTTTTCCATGTAATAACATGTGAACACCTTCACCATGTATTATTTTAAAACATGGTAACATCCTGAATTACCATAAAACCTTATTGATTACATTCATCCTCCCCTGTTCTTTATAGAATAATGGATGTACTCCTTCTATAAAAAATGTTGTAAACTCCAATGATGAAAAAATAGTAATCAGTTTCAAGGTATTCAAGAATATCCAATATAATTTACCCAAATCAACCATATCTTATCCCAAAATTAGTACCTCAATATTAGGACCATATTAAGGATTATCTTTCCTTCAACCATGTAATTTCTAGAATGCTTGACTCGCTGTAGTGTCACTTTTCTTAGTACCATAAAATCTCAAATCTTCAATGAAATAGTACTGCAGTACAATCCTTATTCATTTCCAGTACATCATTGATACAACACTTCAATGAAATATTCCAAAACAACATAAGATCACTAGTCATCCCTCTTCATCAGTGGTAGTATCATAACTAGATTATTATCCAATATCATCATTGGTGGCATAGTCCGAGGACTGGGACATTGGTTTGCCTAGTGTCCAAACTCCTTGCAGATGAAGCATTGTACATTTGAATCCTTTTTCTTACACTTGCAGTCACGTACTTGGTGTCCTTTTTCTCCACACATATAACATACTCCCATTCCCTTCAATCATTTTCCAAGGTGATTCTTTCCACAGTTATCACATATGGAAAAATCCTTCTTTACCTTCTTCCATTTATCATTCCTTCTCTCTACCATCCTTTTCTTCTCTGTATTCCCTTCAAAGCCATAGGACTCCGAATATTCTTTACTTATCTTATCAACACATGATACTATTTATTAATATGATGATAATATGTGGGAGCCTATTTTCCTTCTAAATTCTGGCTTAGGACCAAGAAATATATGATCCTTCTTACTCTTTGGATCGTGTGTATTGCTGGAGTTCTCATTCCTTCTACTGGGAATCATTTCTAAACTATGGCATACACTAGATTAGTTTATGAATAACAGTACCTAAACCTGACCTTTTAAAACACTTAACATAAATTAAATAGTTTATGGATATAATCTATAATCATAAAAATGTTTACTTTGAGTAAGTATATACTCATAAGCCCTTCATAATGGTTTGTAAAGAAAATGAGAATTATCCTAACCATATCCCCTAGGAGTGTCGTAACCCATAGTGCAACAAGGCATATTGTTGTGCACCAATTCCCGTTCGAGTCTAGCTCAAAGTGGTGTTTTCGTGTTTTACCCCTAGGTACATCTGTGCCAGAGCTGCCTCTACCTACTCGTATCCATACAGGGATGTATTTTCTCAGAAAACTCACAAAATCTCTACAATACCAAAATTCTAAAAAGTTCTTCTATACTAATCTTCAAAGTCTATCTTAGGGTAATGTGCTCTAATCAGATTTTTTTTAAATATAGTTTCCAAGGTTATTTCTAAACATCCTCTAATACCAACTGTAACACCCCGACCCCAGTTACCCAGAGTCGGTGCATTATTTTAATACATTGGCATAATTACAAGGAATCAAGTCCCGAAGGACCGATCGGTTTAGCAGTCTTGGAAAATAGATTATATACATGAATGTTACATTACACTTTATAACATACAAAACAACATAAATAATCCTTCATGAATGCCGTTATTCCCTTTGCTTAACCCTGTATATCAATAACAATACACTTCTTGGAATCCTGGGAAAAATGAAACATAGAAAGTGGTGAGATCAGATGCTCAGTAAGGATAAAAATACAGCGGAAACTTTCATAAATAATCATAAACATTTAAGGCAATGTATAACTAAAACAAAAGCCTTTTAAACTTGAACTTCAGCATAATATGACAAAATAGAATGAGGAAATTCCATTTACTTATTCACATGGATATTCTACCAATCGAATAATCACATGAAATATCCCTAACCACCTTCATAATGATGGAATTAATAATGCCAAACTTTAATTTCTGTGTCAAGGCCTCGTTCCAAGACCTAAGGGATAACTGTAACCGAAACCCAACCTAGAGTGCCTATAATAACCGAACACCAACCCAGAGTGCCTCTAATAACTGAACACCAATACGGAGGGGCTCTAATAACTAGGGACCAACCCGGAGTGCCTCTAATAACCGAACACCAACCCAGAGTGCCTCAAATAACTAGACACCAACCTGGAGGGTCTGCTGTAACCAGACCCCAACCTGGATCATACTAGTCCAACACATTCATCTTAATAAGAGGATGAAATATAACATAAACATTCGTATTAAAACTAGCATATGAAATGTCAATACTTTACCCATAAACCATGAATGGTATAAGAATAACACATCCACAGTAAAACATGTCACAATAATCTCAACATAGTATGATTTATTTGTATCATGATAAATCAACTTCAAAACAAGTTTAAAATCTTTTAAAGGATATTGACATGGATGAAAATGATTTGTAAAACTCTTTGAGTGAAATACACCTTTTTCATGAAAACATTTAAAAGTCACACAATTTAGAAAAGAAGTCATTTAAATAAATTATTGAATCAAACTTCCCCATACCACTTTGAAACTTTGAAGAGGAATTATTAATTTAAAAACATTCAATTCCATATAAATAAATCCTTAAAAACCATTTTGAATACATGGACATTAATGAGGAAGATTTAGAAGAATAATTATTTAAAACATTTGAAATGATGTTTTAGTAAAAAAACTACCTTAAAAACTCCCTTTTAAAATACTTTCATAAAACATGGACATGGATAATAAATATGTCCCAGTAGATACTTATGTAAAAACAACCTCGGATAATAAAGAGATTGCGAAATTAACCCTTACCAATTTGGTAACTTACGAAACATAAAACCCATGAATGAGGTATCATACAATGAATATGTAAATACACATAAATAAAAGTGTATTACACAAATAATAAAATTAGGGGTAGTACATATACCACACAAAAGGTAATAGTGGCAATATGGCATGAATCTCACACGAATAAGGAGTTGGATGAAAACCCGTTACCTTGCACTTTCCTTTAGTCGAGGGTATGTTTAGACTTTTGTATGAAGACTATAGTATGTTATTAAATTATACCATAACCATATTAATATTTATGATATCATACATTATTAATTTATGACTTTATACTAACCATTTAACAATAATTTCTATGTTATATTAATATTTCGGGTAATAATCGCTTTCTTTATCGTACGTGTTTTAACTTGTTACTCTTGATTGTATCACATAGATCATGATTTAAATAATTCCAGAATATAAAACATGATTTAATTATCATATATATTTAGAATATAAAAATTTATAATAGACGTATATATGAAATGGAAAACACCGCTTATGGAGACAGTAGTCTGTACGTACGCAGAAATGATGTTTCCGTTTTTTAAAAGTATTGATCGGAAGTAAGTGAATAAGATATATGTAAGTACATAAATACTTATATATATAAATATATATATCTTAATTAGCATTATTATGTCATATATTAAATAATTTTTAGTAATATATATTTTTATAATTGTCGATTAATGATGAACTTGGAAATGAATCTCATGACGTCGTGGAGACGGTAATCCGTATGTACGCACGAGTGAAAATATCATTCTTTGGATATTAATATAATATATAATTGGATGGTATATAATATATAAATAATCCTAATAATGTTATATTTATTATTTACATCAAATATACATCATTATTATATCCATCCAAATAATAATGTATTGAATAACAATTACACCACGACGTGGAGACGGTAAGCCGTACGAACGCACGTATGGTGACATGTCATTCAAAGGGTGGATAGAATAATGAATTTGGTTGTACCATAATTAAAATAACATCATATTATATACAATATACTGGATTTATTATTTTATAATGGAAACAACAAAGTAAAAGGAAGTGGAAGAAGAAAGGAACTTAAAAAAGGGTGGTGAAATCATTACCTCTACTTCGAGTTCTTCCTTTTTATTTGATCAAAAGGGCTCCATAGGTTGGCTTTCGGATCAAACTAAGGCCTCTAGGATTATGAGAGGATATTTTAGAGTGTATTTGGGAAGGGTTTGGCCGAGCCAAATGGCTAAGAAGGTGTGAATTAGAGAGAAGGAGGAGTGCCCTTTTATAAGAGGGGTGAGGGGCACCTTAGGAAAAACTGAAAATACTATTTTATAATAAATTAATATTCGGTTTCTAATGGATAAAAAGTTTATTATTTAAATTATAAGGTGGGTATAGGTCAAAAAAAATCAACCAATAGGTTTTAGACAAGTTTAGGTTACCATTTTAACCTTATCATTTAGATTTAGCTCTAAGTTAAATGATTTAACTTTTACCGTGTCTTCTTGTATTCTTACACTATATGGTTGATAAACATACTATATACAGCCAATAGAACCCCAATTGGTTAATTTATGTCATATATATTATTATATAAGTCTTTTTACCGAACCTAAGATTTTTAGTACCATTATATCAATTAATAATATAATATTTGTTTTAAAAACAATTTTATGTCAATTTTGACACTATTTCGTATTTGTTTTTTTGTTAAAATAATAACAAAATTATTACTTCAAAAAAAAAAAATTTAATCAATCCTAACATTTCATATTCACCTATAAAATTCGTGTATGTCATAAAAACATTGAAATTATATTTATTTTAATATTTATAATACCATTTATTTGATTATTTCATGAATAAGGTAATTACTGCATCATCATTGTGTCATAATTAGATTTATTTATTTAATGTCTCAAAATAATAAATAAAATACCATGATATATTAAATATTTTTATCTTTCTAATGAATATTTATAATCGAATTTATCTTATGTAAAACCCCATATTAAAAATGTTTGAGTTATTAAACTTTGATTTTAACTCTTTTAACTCTTCTTTGAGTTAAATAATAATAAATGTCCTAATCTAATCAAAGTGGACCTAAATGATAATATTTTATTCCTAATGTTATTTTGGTCAAGATAAACTTTTCCAATAGAATTAGGACATGTGTGAGGGTAATATTAATATAATTTTACCCTTAATTACTCTATTTACTTTTAATCGTGGTAAATAAAAGTAAAAAGTTACTATTAACCAAAAATTATTTTCCTCTCATTGAACCAAATATTACTCCTTGATATTAACCGTGTCTACTGGATTTTCGAAACTCAGCTCACAGAAGTGGTAAAATTAAGTTTTATGTGAATTTGCAAAAGCTCCTCGGAGGTGGGTAAAAGATGGTGAAAAGTTCAAAAAAAATTATATATCTAAAATTATTATAAACCAACTCCAATGAATTACATTGAACTTATATATGTATTATGTATCTATTTTTACATTAAATAATATAAATAAAATAAATAATTATTTAAATAAAAATTCAGTTTTAAACTATAACTCAGTGTTTTTCACTATTCATCAAATATTAAAAGTTTTCAGAAAAATACCAAAAATTTACCCTAAGCTAATTTTGATATTAAAAATTCAATAATGAAGTCTATTTTACCAAATACAAAACATAGAAGTTGCATTTATTAATTTAAAATTAATTCCCATTGTCAAAACAAAATGTGTGTTTTTAAGAAACAATAACTATCAAAAGATTGACACTTGTTTATGTCCGGTTAAAATGTGAAATTCTATACAATGACCAAAATTAGATTAAATTATAAAAATATATTCTAAATATAATTTAAAACCACTAAAATTCATCATTTATCACTATTAATTATTTCAATTGAAAAAGTTGTTTTTAATTAAAATTTAGTAATTTTCACTATTCATCAAAATATGAAAGTTATCCAAAAAGTACCAAAATTTCACCCTAAGATAATTTCGATATTCCAAAACCAAAAATGAAGTTCATTTTGAAAGATAAAATGTATAAGATTTCAAAAAGTGGGTATTACTATTCTTAACGGGCAGTGTGATTGGTTGTGGTGTGTTAGAACTCGAAGTTGCGTATAACACACGCTATTGTATTATTCAAAGAGAAGCGTACCATGAAAGCTTGGGGTGTTACAATATTTATATTTTATTAGAGTTATTTATTATTTTTTATAATATTTTTTAGTATTATTTCAAATAAAGAATTTGAGTCTTGAATAGAACTTATACATGGTGCTGCACCAATTTTAATGACTATATATTTAATAGAATTGAATGACGTAAAGAAATTAAAGAAAAAACTCCATAAGAATATTGATAAGTGATTAATTAATCCAGTTGCATCACCTTTAGGTGACCCTATTATTTTTGTTAAGAAAGGAAGTTGGTTCAATACGACTCTGTATTCATTATTTGGGGCTAGATAAGAACAGAATAAAAAATAATAATCATGTACATCGTATTGAAGATATGTTCGATCAATTAATAGGAGATAAATATTTTTCATGGAATGACAATCAACTAAGATACTATCAGTTGAGGAAAAAAAGTGATGTTATACCCAATACAACCTTTCATATGAGGAAAATAATCTATGATTTTATAGTTATTCAACTTGGTCTTACTAATTCTCCCACTATAATCATGGATTTAATGAATAGAGTCTTTAGAGATTAACTCAAATAGACTTTGGTGGTATGCATAGATGATATTCATATATATTCAATCACATAAGAATAGAGCAAAAATAATTTGAGTATTTTGTTAAATACACTGAGGAAGGAGAAGCTATATGATCAATTTACCAAGTGTGATATTTGACTCCAAAAGGATTCATTTTGAGTCTTATAATTTCATGTGAGGGTATATCGATGGATCTATCAAAGACAGGAGTTACAAAATGTTGTCCCAGACCAACCAATTTGACTAATATGAATAGTCTTCTTAGTTTAGTTAGATATTATCAATGTTGTGTGACTAGTTTATCATATTTTTCTAATATACTCTCCAGGTCAACTCAGAAGTGATCTATGTTCCTTTGGAAAAATATATTTAAGGAAAATTTTGAATAACTGAAGAGAAGGTTATCCAACACCCCTAATATAATTTTACCCAAGAATGAAGAAGTGTTTGTTATCTATATAGATGCATTTATGTAAGGATTAATATGTTTCCTCATACATAATGACGTGGTTATATCTTATAACTAAGTAAAATTGAAGTTTCATGAGAAAAAATTCCAAACTCATGATTTAGAGTTAGCTTCATTAATATTTTCATTAATGATATGAAGACATTATATTTATGGAGAAAGGTTAGATGTATATATATATACATATCATATAATATTATAGTATATTTTTTCTAAAAAAGAATAGAATATTTTTTAGAGAAGAAGGTTGGAGTTGATTAAATGCTTAATACATTACCATCTTGGTAAAGTGAGTAATGTGAAAGATGCTCTAAACCGAAAGGATAAACTATATTATCTATGATAATGATTAAAAATGGCTAATAATATTGAATTTTTAAAGGATAGATATAAAAATCTTTATGGAAAAGGATAAATATTATATTTATCATATATGTTTTTGAACATATATCAGAGTAATAATAAAAGAGGAATAGAAGGAAGATGTAATTATTCATAAGAATGTAAGAAATTTTTATGAGTTCATCATTGATTATGGTGTAATGATATGGTTAGGAATCATGTATGTGTTCCATCAAAACCATATTTTAAGGAGCTATTAGACGATGTACATAATACATCGTTATCTATTCATCCTGGATGTTCATATATTTATAGAGATACGAAAGAGTATTCTTTGGGGGAACATGAAGATTGATATTATAGAGTATGTATCTCGGTGATTGGTATCTCAAAAAGCTACGGTTTAGATATAGATGTCTATGTGGATGTTGTAGGTTCCGGGCGTAACAGAAGCGCGTTGGTGGGAGTGCCCAACATTGATTTTAGCGTTAAACAACGTTCAAACCGAGATCCGTAACGATATAAAATGCCGGATCTTCAGAATAGAACGAATAATGAAAAACAAAAGAGGTAGTCCCTGAACCATAGAGATAGGATCATCATATATTGGTTATAATTGATTTAATTAATTCACAAGAATTACCTTGGTGGAATTCTTTCATCATTGATGTCTCCTATCACGATCCGGTGTGATCCGCTGATGTGTCGTAGAATCCAAGTGTAGGATTCCTCTAGCAGTGATCCACACATGCTCCACGTATCTTTGGATGTCTCCAAAGGGATCTATGGGTGCTAGCATGGATGAACATTCTCTTTCGATGTCCGCCTTCGATCGCCTTGATCCGGTGGTGGTGGATCTCTCTCGGTCTTGAGAGAGTTCTTGGAGGACGGAGTTCTTTCAGCCTTGAAAGAACTCTCCAAGTTTTTTGTGGACAACGATTCTCTCTTTAAAAGTGTTGGGGTTGTGAGGATATTTATAATGGGGTTGAGGTTATAGAGTTATGATAGTAAATAAACGTGTTACGCGTTTTATTTATTTCATTAACTCTTATTGAAAACCCCCATGTCGAATTATTAATTCCTTGACATGCGCCCATGCTGATTATAATAAATAATATTTAATAAAACAATATTATATCCTCAAAATCCTGACTGGAAAAACTACACGGCGTTTAATCATTAATACACAGAGTGTACTCATTTTCCATAAAACTATAAGGCGTGTATATTTAATATACACAACGTGTACTTTTATTTTACATTTTTCTTTATTTCCTCCACCACATTTATTAGACCTTGAGTAATGACTATTTAATTCTTAAATAAATGTAAATTCATTACTTGCTAATAAATATATTATTTCGCCCACAATATATTCTCTCGAATAACTAGTGTCTAAATAAATGCGATTAGGCATCCTTAAATAATTGTTAAACCATAGTCGAGAATAATCTTTATTTAACATGTTAAATTAATATTTAACTGAGATGCACGGACACACTTAGTGTTTGACCCTCTATGCCTCTTTATTAGTGGCATTATGTGGAGACTACCTAAAGTCCAAGGTTAGCGTCTAGAAACATGCCATGTCACCCATAGAGAAAGAAGTTAATGCCGAAATGACGTGTCACCTCATAGGAACGCTTACCGTGTAATATAATCTGTAACGACCCAAAATTTTGAATAAATCTTGTTTCCTAATTCTATGTATTATTTTATTTTTCATACTCAACAAAACTGTTTCATTTGATAACAAGAGTATAATTAAAATGAGACTGTTGGGTTTTGACTATTATATGACCGTTAGTCAGTATGACCATTGGAAACTGAATGTTGCGACTATTGTCTCTAAATACAAGTGATCTTGGTTAATTAATATAGAAAGAAGATTCGATGGCCTCATCCAGTAGTCTGGGACCGATCGAAGCCCATATAATAGAACTTGGGAAGGAGGTAGCACCACTGGTCTTTGCTCTGGACCAAACCCAAGCTGAACATCATCGTGTGAAGGTAGAAATGAATAGCCTTCGCGAGAAGTTCAAACTGATTGAAATTACTACTCATACGATGTTGGCCGAGCCGCCCTCAAATTCTCTCAACTTAGCACACCTTACACTTAGGTCCTATGCTGGGGTTATAAGGCGCTCTGTAAGGAGACCATAATCTTTTGTTATAAATAAAATTGTGTTTTCTTCTTATGGTGAAGTTTGGGAGTTTCAAATATTCGAATGAATATAGTATGTATTTTATTGATGTATCTTGAAAAAAGGATATTTTAAAATATTTATGTAAACCTTAAATAATGAATAATGTGTAATGATTTTCAAAAAATGGTCTTCTGCAAATGTGTTCAGTAAGAAATTTAGAGTTTAATAAGATCAACTTAATTTTTGATGAATCATAAATTATGAATACTGATTTTATTCTTAGGATTAGTAATGTGACCAAATGGATTAGTAATCTCACTTAAAGAAAGTATTAATATAATTTAGGCACCTTGATTAAGTAGTGTGATTCAATAAAATAGTTAAATAATTGTTACATTAATATAAGTCTAGTATTAGTTTTTTCATTTGAATAGTGTTTTTAATTAAAAATTAAATTAAAAATATTTTGAAAATTATTTTAATAAAATGGAATTTATTTTTGATCTTATAGCGTAGATATTATGTTAAGGTAATTTTTGGGGTTTTTTCTGAAAAAATGAATTTTCAGTGAACATTGTTTTTATTTAAAAATTAAATTAAAAATATTTATAAAAATATTCTTATAAAATGGAGTTTATTTTTTAATTCAGAGCATTGATATTATGTTAAGATAAATTTTTGGGATTTTTCGGAAAAAGTTGAATTTTCAGTGAATAGTAAAAATACAGTTTTAGGGTTTCGGTATGTTTAATTACATCATTACTGCATGATGATGATGTCAGGATATATTTTAAGGTATGGTCTACTAAAGGTGATGAATTATTGTATGAGGGGTCCCATGTGGCCAAACCCATGGGAAAATACCATGGGAAAGCCCATGGTTTTTCTAAAACCACTAGTGAGGTGTCCCTTGAAAATTTTAAAGTATCACCTCCCTTTCCCTATAAATACCCACCCTTTATTCCTTTTGTTTTCACTCCCAACTCTCCCCCAATTAATATCCGGTATCATTACCTCCCAAAGAGTCCTCCCAAGGTGCCCCCAATCACTCAAGGCCCCAACCATCTAGTTTTAAGAGTTACGTTTTAAGGTAAGGGATCCAACCTCTCTCTTTTTTTCAAATACTCTCTTTTAAGTCATTTCTTTTATGCTCCATGTTATTATGTTGGAGTATGTTCTTTTATATTCCTATTGATTCCCTTTTTATTTTCATATGATAAGAGATCCCCTCTGACTCTCATCATTTCGTTTTTTGAATGTTTAAGCGGCGCCGTTATGCTGCCGAATTTTTTTTAACGGATTCTTTCACCCTTCTCATTTTCAAGTTCTATTTTATTGTCAAGTATTTCAAGTTACTTTTTATTATATTGGGTTATTATCTATATATATATCATACTAATATTTTATGTTCATATGATGAGAGACCCTATTTTATCTCGTCAATTCATTTTTTTGAAGTTTAAGTGACACCTTTAGGTTGCCGAATTTTTAAGGGATTCTTTCACCCTTCTCATTTTCAAGTTCTATTTTCTTGTCAAGTCTTTCAAGTTTCTTTTTATTATGTTGGGGTATTATATCTATATCAATCATACTGATATTTTATGTTCATATGATGAGAGACCCTATTTGATCTCTTCAATTCATTTTTTTGAAGTTTAAGTGATGCCGTTAGGCTACCGAATTTTCATAAGAGAAATCTTATTTTTGTCTTCCTTTCATGTTCTTCATTTCATATGGAATATCTGTAAAATTTCATTACCATGTTCTTAAATCCTTTATATTATGTCCCCTTATATTTTATGGATCATTTAGGAGTGGTTTACCCATGTCCCCTCTTTTTTCAATGTATCTAAAACCCTACAACACAGCTGTTATGCTGCCGAATTTCCGTCTCAAAATGTCTCTCTCTTTTTTACTCTAAAATTATTTCATTTTATTAAGTGAATACTCAAAGCTCTTTCTTCTAAAGTGGTATTCACATATATACCAAAATGTTCTATTTTAAATTCTGGGATTTACATACATGAGACTCGCTTTCCATATCTGTGGGTTTAAAATGACATAAAGATCATGTCTTTAAAGCAGTTTTTAAAACGTTATGATTATGAAATGAAAACCCATTTCTTTTATGATATATGGGTTATTTATGAAATTTTTGATGATCATATATGCGTCTCACATGTTAATAAAGGCAAATTTAAGGTTTCACCCTGATAGCGCTCCAATTCATTGGGTAAAGACTTAATCTATAGAGATGAACATTTTTAACGATATCTTGGTGAATAACAGTGGTAATTTTTAATGACACCTTGGTGATGGACCTTGGTGAAGCTGAAATGATTGTCTAAGTTAAATGTTGTATCCACATCTTCAAGTTATGAAATACGTTATTTTTATTACAATAAGCCTCGTGATTTCTTTATCATACCTTATTGTTATTTTTTAGGACTTTATTGATGTATCTCAAGTTCACATGTTAACTTTTTCCCTTGTTTTCCTTACTGGGCCTTCTGCTCACCCTTTCTTTTGATTTATGTCCCCAGGTTATGAGATGCATAAATGAACCTAGGATGAACATAATGAGAATCCTTTCAAGTGTTTAAGAAGAATGTTTTATGTTTTCATGTTTTGAGTTCCTGTTTTAGAAGACAATAAACCTTAAAGATCCTCAGTTTTGTATAATTTAATGAAAGTTTATGTGATAAAAAAGAAGGATGCTATTGTTGGTATCAAAAGATGGTTTAGTTATTTGTGGAAATTAGGATATGAAAAATTTAGGAATAACCCTATAGACAAGTTTAAATATAGGAAATCTTCCTATTATTTTGGTGAGTATTGAGTAAGTGGTTTATCAAGAAGACACATCCATGTCTAGATACGAGCAGGTAGAGGTGGCTTTGGCACAGATGTATATAGAGGTAAAACCTGAAAATAGCTCTTTGAGCTAGACTCAAACGGGAACTGGTACACGACAAAGGTCCTTGCTGCACTCTGGTTTACGACACTCCCGGGGGATATACTTAGGTAAATTCATAAGCTTAGTATAAACCATTATTAAAGGAACAAAGATAAAATAAAATAAAGATTCACAAAAGAATATATGATCATGGATAACCTAGATTGGAACCTAGGGGATCACAAGTTTGGGTATACATTTCTTCTACAAGTTTATCCTTCTATGCTTTAAGTTTCCTTTTCATGATTATTGGATAAGTATTTAAGCCCCCTAATTCTTCTTTATTTTCTTATTTATTGGCAAGAAATGGAAGAACATGTCCCAACAACCAAAGTGATAGGAAATGTGACGATTAACCTATTAATGTGATAGAGATGACGAGAGATCAAGTTGAACATATTGTGATTATGCCAAACCAGCTATCAAAAATCACAATTAATAATTGGCACCTAGTTGAATGCCCAAATTCATCAAGGAAGAAGAAGGTGAAATCTCAAGGATGTTCATCTGATAAAGTTGATAAGGGAATGAAGACCCAATTTCCTTTGTGAAAAAAGTGTGGAAAGAGGCACCACGGGGAATGTCACAAAGGAACTGGGAGATGTTTTAAGTGTGGGGTGATAGGGCATAAAGTAGATAATTTCTTTAAAAAAAATGGATAATGTGATTATAAGGCCCCATCCTTAAACCTTACTTAATCTTGAGTTATGATAAGATTACACATTGAGGATCTTTTCAGGTTTAGAGTTTTAGAGAATTAGATTATAAAACATGAATTACATAACACATTTAAACAAAGTGGTTACATAAAATATAGTACTCATTTTCCCATCAGCGGAAACATATTTAAAATAAAACATGGATTCTTTCTTTACCCTTCATTGACACTATCATCACATCACGTACCTTTCCCTTGACGTGTGAAAAACATTTCAAAAAACATGGGATGAGCATAAAAATCTTAGTAAGGGTTATAAAAATATGGAAAGGAAACATGAGTTCATATATACATAAGAATGAAATCATACATTACCCATAAAAAATAGGCACTTTAACATACCTCATCAAATCATGAATAAATCATAGAAATCATAAGACATAAAGGTAACTTGAGGCATTAATAACATTCTTACGTAGGGAGTAACCCTCTTGGTTGCGTTTGGAATACCCATCAAATTATATTCCCTAAATCTCTTCGGAAAAACCATAACATTTAACTCTTTCGCATTACCCAATGCATTGGAGAGCTATACCGGGCTCACCCACCCTTAGTTTATCACAGAACCACCCATCTTCATAACAATGCCCAAGAACCATAACATAATCATACCACATAATAAATGCATAAAGGAAACATAAAATTTCCACATTTCAATCACAAGATATCAATACAACACATTGATATAAAAAAAATTATGAAAACCATTTTCAATACCAAAATAAAAGAAAAGTAAAACATGGTATTTATTATTTATTTTAAAAGAAGTATGTCTTGTAGAGGAAGCTGAAACTCAATTAATGGTCACGGCGGCAGAGATGTCGTTGTTGCCACATAAGTATGACAAAAACATTCTCCTTTTTCATTTATTAAAACGCTTTGTATAAAACAGATTCCTTTTGGATAAACGTAAAAGTCAAAAGGGTTTATACACCGTATAAAAGAATGTTGTGTATAAAACAAAATATGCCTCAATGAATGGAGATTGAGACGAAGTCCCTTACAAAGATCATTTCTTAAATAAAATACATCTACTATGTGTTTTCACCATAATTACATATAAATAAAGTACAAATACATGATAGGACATAATAATATCATGACATAATTTGAAAGTAGGAGATTAACCAAAAGAACGGAAATTGGGTTAAGAAGTTCCCTTACCTCGGGTCCGACTTGACTCGATCATTCTTTAATGTCCTGAATAATAAACTTGAGTTAATTTATACTTGGTTAAGAACCTTTTTCAAGTTCATTATTCCTTTTATATCATTTTTTACCATGTTATGAACATTATGTAATCATTTAAGTTAATAACGGTCGTTTTTTCGATATTTGGTACTTGAGTCAAAAGTGAACTTCTTTTATTTAAAAGTTGTTCACGTAGCCAAATATCCATTATATCCCGAGTTATACTCATGATGTAGATATCATATATATCATATAAATCTATTATATACATGCACTTATAATATTACATAACGTTTAGAGGTAAGAAATGAAATGCACCGTTCATGGAGACGGTAAGACGTACGTACGCATGAATGCTACTTTAATTTATATTTCGTATTTTATGGAATTGAATAATAATAATATAAAGGTATATTATGATTACATTATAATATCATATATAATATCATTAATTACATCCTTTATACGTACCACATATGGCATTAACGAATCAAATCACTTTGAGGGGGTGGTAGTCCGCACTTCCTAAAATAAAGATATCGCGTTTACCCATAATGGAAACCATAAAAGTATGCCATAAATTAAAAATACAGAAGCTTAAGTAAAACATAAACATATTATATATCATATATAAATATATTTTCATCTTAATGGCCACCTTTGAAGGTGTTAAAAGAATATTTAACAATCATCGTTTCGTGAGGCAGAAATTCACCATCCACGGAAACAGTATGTTCTTTAACCATTAGATGTAGGTGTGTGTTAGTTTAGCTAGAATACGTTTTATAACAACATCCTATTATATTGAAGATATTGGTGTTGTTACAAAATAAATTAATAAAAAGAGTTTAGGGGGTTGGAGAAGCAAAATAAATCATAAGAACACAAGAGAAGACACTACCTTTAAATCAGGTAACTCTTTTTGATTTGAGCTCAAAGGCTTCCTTGGGAAGACTTCTGCCCAAATTGAGGCTTATAAGAGTTAGAGAGGGATGTGAAGAGACAAATGGGCTGGGTTTGGATGATACAAAGGCTTTGTAAGTGTGGGTAAGGTGGTAGAGGTGGGGACCTTTTATAAGAGGAGAGGAGGGGCACACTTGGAAAGTTATAAAAGAATACTTTATTATAAAATGCTTTTCGGATTTAAAAGGTCCCAAAATTATATATTTCAGGTATAAGGTGATAAGGGTTCGAAATATACTCATACAATATGTTTTTGACAAGTGTTGGTCTTATATTTTACATTATCTTTTTATTTTATTTAAATCTTTAAATAATGAGGGAATCGCTGTATCATCATGATGTCATAAATAATTTAATTTATTTAATTTCTAAAAATTATGAAAAAATACTATGATGTAGGAAATATTTTTATATTTCCAATTAATATTTATAGTCCAAAATATCATTTATGTAGACAAAATTACAAATGTTTTACTCAGGTGATACATTCTTTGTTATATTTAACTTTCTGTAACAATAAAAAGATAAAAAGTCACTTTCACACAAAAGTGATTCCATGGGGTCCCCAAGTTTGGCACAAGGCATCCCATGGTCGGAAACGAGACAAATAGTTGCATTAGTACACATGTTGGTGTCATTTTTTATTATTATGATATTATTTTATTATCCTTAACTACCTGATTACTCATTAATCAAGATAATTAAAGATAATTACCGTCATTGCTATTCATAATGTCCAAAAATAAAAGAGTCTTGATTACATAATTTGGACCTTCTGATTACAAATATGTAATCCATTTTACGAAATTCCAAACACTTAAATTTCAATAATTTATTTAAAAATAATTCATGTTGTCAAAACAAATAGCGGGTTTTTTTGAAACAATATCTATGAAAAGTTTGGCATTAGTTTATGCCCAACACCAAAGTGAAATTAATCCTAATGACCACCATTGGATTAAATGGTAAACATATATTCAGATTAAACTTTAATACCAATTAAAAATATAATCTAACCATATAATTAAATTAGATGAAAAAGCAGTTTTGATGTAAAATGCAGTATTTTTCACTATTCATTAAAAAATGAACATTGTCAGAAAAATACCAAAAATTTATCCAATGTAAATTTCAATGTCCCAATCATAAATAATATGTTTATTTTGACAAATATAGATTATAAAATTGTCAAAAGTTTGATTTAAAAATGGTTTTCCATCAAAAGGCAGTAAAACAATCTTTTAAAAATATTAGTGTATTTCATGCTTAAGATTGAATTTATTCTCATTTTAAGCCTCTAAAACACTATCTAATTCATAAATAGACAAAGATAAAAATATATATTATTAATTACTTACTTGGGATGTTACATTCTTCTCCTCTTTAGAAAATTGCGTCCCCACAATTTATTTACTTATCGAATAAGTGGGGGTATTTATCCCTCATTGCATTTTCTGATTCCCATGTTGCCTCTTCAATCATGTGATTTTTCCAAAATACCTTTACCTGATGAATCACCTTATTCCGTAACACTTGCTACCTGTGGTCAAGAATATGAATCGGTTGTTCCTCATAAGATAGATTCTCTTCCAACTGAACTACCCCTGGACTCAAAACATGAGATGGATCTGGCATATACTTTCTCAACATCGAAACATAAAAAACATTGTGTACCTGAGATAAACTCGGAGGTAAAGCCGCTCGGTATGCAACTGAACCAACTCTCTCCATAATTTCATATGGTCCAATGAACCTTGGAATCAGCTTTCCTTTCTTACCAAATCGCATCACACTTTTCCATGGTGATACTTTGAGAAAAACATGATCACCTACCTCAAAAGAGAGATCCTTCTTCCTGTTGTCCGCATAACTCTTCTGCCTGCTTTGAGATGTTCTCATGTGTTTCTCTATCAGCTGAACTTTTTCTACCAACTCTTCTACCACTTCCGGTCCCATCAACTTCCTTTCACCCACTTCATCCCAGAAAGTTGGAGTTCGACACCGCTTCCCATATAACGCCTCAAATGGTGCCATCTGTATACTGGAATTAAAACTGTTATTATATGAAAACTCAACCAAAGAAAGATGTTGGTCCCAACATCCCTGATAATCCATAGAACAAGCACGAAGCATATATTCCAAATTCTGAATTGTTCGTTCTGACTGCCCATCTGATGGAGGATGAAAATCTGTACTAAAATTTAATTCAGTACCCAACGACTTCTAAAGGCCTTTCAAAAAGTTAGAAGTGAACTTGGGATCACGGTCAGATGCAATGGAGAGAGGAACTCCAGGTAACCTGACTATCTCTTTAAGATACAAACAGGAAAGTTAATATAGGGAAAAAGTATCTTGTATAGCAAAGAAATGAGCAGATTTAGTCAAGCGATCAACAATAACTCATATTTCATTATTACCTCGAGGTGTCATCAGCAATCCCACAACGAAGTCCATAGATATATTTTTCCATTTCCACTCTGGCACTGGTAAAGGATGAAGCATCCCTTTCGGTAACTACCGCTCTTCTTTAACCTGTTGACAAGTCAAACACTTCACTGTAAAATCAGCAATATCTCCTTTCATTCTATCCCACCAGTAATACTCCCGAAGATCTCTATACATATTAGTACTTCCTGGATGAACTGAAAACAGAGAAATATGAGTTTCGCATAACAACTCTCTCTTCAACTGTAAATAACAAGGCACACACAATCTCTTCCCAAATATCAAAACAAAATCATTATCGATGTTGAATTCAGGCAACTTACCCTTCTGCACCAGATCTACCTTTTTCTGCAACTCACTATCTTGCTTCTGTGATTTCTTGATTCTGTCTAATAGAGAAGATTTCAATGATACCTAAAACAAAACAGAAGGACAACCTACACCAACAAATTTTATGTCAATGTTCATCAAATCCTTAACCAAAGGATCACGTTCCAAATGCAACATTGTTAATGAATAATTACTTTTTCGACTCAAAGCATCAGCCACTTTATTTTATTTTCCCAGATGGTAATGAATTGTAAAATCATAATCCTTGATTAATTCTAGCCATCTCCTCTGTCTCATGTTCAATACTTTCTGAGTGAATATATACTTTAGACTTTTGTGATCGGAATATATTTCACACTTTACTCCATACAAATGATGCCTCCAAATTTTTAAATCGAAAACAACAACAGTTAATTCCAAATCATGTGTAGGATAATTTACCTCATGAGTTTTCAACTGACGTGAAGCATAAGAAATTATCTGATCATTCTGCATTAGGATGCAACCAAGTCCTTTCAATGAAGCATCACTATAGATAACAAACTCCCCATTCCTATAAGGTAGTGTAAAAACTAGAGCATTCACCAATCTTATTTTCAACTCCTGAAAACATTCATCACATTCTTTTGTCCAGATAAACTTAACACCCTTCCGAGTTAGCCTAGTCATTGGACTAGATAACTGGGAAAAATTTATATGAAACCTTCTTTAATAGCCTGCCAAACCGAGGAAGCTACGAATCTCAGTTACATTTGTGGGTCTTGGCCATTCTTCCACAACCTTTGTTTTTGCAGTATCAACAGTTATCCCATCTTTAGAAACAATATGACAAAGGAAAGAAATTTGTTGCAACCAAAACTCACACTTGCTGAATTTCCCATACAATTTATTTTCTTTCAAGGTTTTCAAAATAACCCTTAAATGTCTTTCATGCTCCTCTTTACATTTAGAAAACACCAAAACATCATCAATTAAAACCACCACAAACTTATCCAAGAACTCATGGAAAATTCTATTCATTAAGACCATGAATACAGCAGGTGCATTGGTTAGCCCAAAAGGCATTACTAAAAATTCATAATGGCCATATCTTGTACAAAACGCAGTCTTCGGAATATCTGATTCCTTTACCTTCAACTGATGGTACCCCGATCTCAGGTCAATCTTTAAAAAATACTGAGCTCCCGGGAGTTGATCAAACAAATCATCGATATGAGGAAAAGGATATTTGTTCTTAATAGTGATGTTATTCAAGGCTCTATAATCAATGTAATGTCTCATAGAACCATCTTTCTTTTTAACAAATAAAACAGGAGCAACCCATGGTGATGTGCTAGGTCGAATGAAACCTTTATCTAATAAATCATGCAATTGCTCCTTCAACTCTAAAAGTTCAGTTTGAGCAATTCAATAAGGGGGTTTTGAAATTGGCTTAGAATCAAGAACTAAGTAAACAGTAAATTCAACTTCTTGATCTAGTATTATTCCAGGCAACTCATCAGGAAAAACATCAGGATACTCATTTACCATTGGCACATCATTAATCTGAACAGTTCCTTTATTTTCAACGATTTGTTCAAGGTAACATTCATTTCCATCTTTTACAAGTTTCTCAGCCTCTTGATATGTTATCAACAGTAAGGGTTCATTCTTGTAAACAAACTGAAAGTCTTTCTGAAAAGAAACTTATTTAGCTCTATAGTCAATCTTAGCATGGTAAATAGAGAGCCAATCCATACCCAGGATAACATTAAACTCTACTAGAGGTAAAATAATAAGGTTTTCAAATAGGTTCTTTCCACGGATAAGGATAAGAAGATTCTTATAAATTCTTTTTTCCTCAAAATTTCCACCAGTTTTTTTTACCACAAGTTCAGGAGTCATTTCTTGAGATGGTGTTCCCATTTTACTAGAAAAGGTTTTAGAGATGAAAAAATTTGTAGACCCTGAATCAAACAACACACTGGAATAATCTGAAAAAACAAAGTACCTGATACAACTTCATTTGATGGCCCCACATCTTCTGAAGTAGTTGCAAAGGATTTCACCACCCCTTTCTGCTTGTAGTCTAACTGCTTTCCATCACTCAAACTCTTTGTCAGACACTCATTTGCATAGTGACCCATCTCATTGCACTTAAAACATTTCACTAACTGTAAATCGAATTTGGACTTACTATCACCTTGATCTTTTTCAGAGAAATCACGAGCCTTATGTCCCATCTTACCACATCGGTGTCAATTTCCAGAATTCAGAAGACCTTACCCAGCATGCCTTTTACCACATTTATCACAAACTGGAAACTTAGTTTTCTTACCGTTAGACATTTTTGAAGAATTATTTCCTTTCTCCTGCCACCTCTGTCTCTTCTTCTGTTGGTTGTTATAAAACACTTGATCATCGGCAAACTCCATTTCCACCTTCTCAGCACATCGAACAAGCTTTTCATAACTCTTGAACTCGTGATAAGCTAAAGCCCTTCAATATTTTGGCTTTAATCCTGAGTAAAAACTATTGATTTTACTATCAAGGTCTCGGATAAAATTTTTAGTATACGTTGCCAATCGAGTGAACCTTTCTTCATAGGCAGCCACTGAGTCCTCCTCTTTCCTCAATTCCAGGAATTGTTTTTCCATCCTAAGTCGATCAGCCTTAGGAAAATACTTCTCAAGAAACATACCTTTGAATTCATCCCAGTGAGAGCATCAATCTCATCAGCATCCCAAATATTTTTAACCATCGACCACCACTGATCTGCTTCACCCTCCAAACGGTAAATAAGAAGACTAACCTTTTGATTTTCTGAACACCCCATGACATCAAAAATCTTCTTTAGTGCTTTAATCCACCATTCAGCTAGCACAATGTTAGATGATCCTCTGAATTATGGGGGATGTTCCCTCATGAAATGTTCCACCACTAACATGTTCCTCTGTGGTTGATCTGGCTGATCTCATGCCTGGATACCACCACCATTTATCGCTTGAGTCAACTGCGCCATTAGTACAACAAACTGTTCAGTTCCAATTCTGACCATCTCAGGATGCTGATTCGGAAGGTTATTTCCGTCGGTATTCCTTCCTAGCACTGCTTCCCTGTTTCCTCTGCGGAAAACCATTCTGAACAAACATGTCTTAGATGAAGCAACATGGTAATCTTAAAAGCTATATCATTTAAATTTGACAATAAAAAAAATATTTTTGGATAATCATTTAATAGAATTTAGACTCTTAAAGTTATCTAAACTGACCTCTAATACCAACTATAAGGACCCACCCTTAAACCATACTTAATCATGAGTTATTACAAGATTACACATTGAGGATCTTTTCAGGTTTAGAGTTTTAGAGAATTAGATCATAAAACATGCATTACATACCACATTTAAACAAATTGGTTACATAAAATATAGTAATCATTTTTTTCATCAATGGAAACATATTTAAAATAAAACATGTATTCTTTCGTGACACTTCATTGACACTATCATCACATCATGTACCTTTACCTTGACCTGTGAAAAAAATTTCAAAAAACATGGGATGAGCATAAAAAGATCAGTAGGGGTTATAAAAATATAGAAAAGAAACATGAGTTCATATATACATAAGAATGAAATCATACTTTACCCATAAAACATAGGCACTTTAACATACCTCATCAATTCATGAATAAATCATAGAAATCATAAGACATAAAGGTAACTTGAGGCATTCATAACATTATTACATAGGGAGTAACCCTCTTGGTTATGTTTGGAATACCCATCACAGTATATTCCCTAAATCTCTTTAGAGAAACCTTAACGTTTAACTCCTTCGCATTACCCAATGCATTGGAGAGCTATATCGGGATTACCCACCCTTAGTTTATTACGGAACCACCCGTCTTCATAACAATGCCCAAGAACCATAACATAATTGTACCACATAATACATGCATAAAGGAAACATAAAATTTCCATATTTCAATCACAAGATATCAATACAACACATTGATATAAATAAACATTATGAAAACCATTTTTAATACCAAAATAAAAGAAAAGTAAAACATGGTATTTATTTTTCATTTAAAAAAAGTATGGCTTGTAGAGGAAGCCAAAAACCAAATAATGGTCACGGCAGTGGAGAAGTCATTGTCGCCGCATACATATGAAAAAAAAATTCCCTTTTTTCATTTAGTAAAATGATTTGTATAAAAAATATTCCTTTCGTATAAACATAAAAGTCAAAGGGGTTTATACACCGTATAAAAGAAGGTTGTGTATAAAACAAAATATGCCTCAATGAAAGGAGATTGAGACGAAGTCCCTTATAAAAATAATTTTTTAAATAAAATACATCTATTATGTGTATTCAACATATGTACATATAAATAAATTACAAATACAAGATAGGACATAATAATATCATGACATAATTTGAAAGTAGGAGATTATCCCAAAGAACGGAAATTGGGTTAATAAGTTCCCTTACCTCAGGTCCGACTTGACTCGATCATTCTTTAATGTCCTGAATAATAAACTTGAGTTAATTTATAATTGGTTAAGAACCTTTTTAAAGTTCATTATTCTTTTTATATCACTTTTTACCATGTTATGAACATTATGTAATCATTTAAGTTAATAACGGTCATTTTGTCGATATTTGGTACTTGAGTCAAAAGTGAACTTCTTATATTTACAAGTTGTTCACGTAGGAAAATATCCATTATATACAGAGTTATAATCATGATTTAGATATCATATATATCAAATATATCCAGTATATACATGCATTTATTATATTACATAACGTTTAGAGGTAAGAAATGAAATGCACCGTTTATGGAGACGGTAAGTCGTACGTACGCATGAACGCTACTTTCATTTCTGTTTCGTATTTTATGAAATGGAATAATAATGATATAAAGGAATATTATAATTCCAGTATAATATGATATATAATATCATTAATTACATCCTTTATACTTCCCACATATGTCATTAACGAATCAAATCACTTTGAGGGGGCGGTAGTCTGCACTTCCTATAATGAAGATATCGCGTTTACCCATAATGGAAACCATAATGGTATGACATAAATGAAAAATACAGAATATTAAGTAAACCATAAACATATTATATATCATATATAAATATAGTTTCATCTTAATGGCCACCTTTTAAGGTGTTAAAAGAATATTGAACAATCATCGTTTCGTGAGGCAGAAATTCACCCTCCACGGAAACAGTATGTTCTTTACCCATTAGATGTAGGTGTGTGTAAGTGTAGCTAGAATACTTATTATAAAAACATCCTAGTATATGGAATATACGGGTGTTGTTATAAATGAAATGAATAAAAATAGTTTAGGGGGTTGGAGAAGCAAAATAAAACATAAGAACACAAGAGAATACACTACCTTTAAATGGGGTAACTCTTTTCGATTTGAGCTGAAAGGATTCCTTGGGAAGACTTCTGCCCAAATTGAGGCTTCTAAGAGTTTTAGATGGATGTGGAGAGAGAAAATGGGTAGGTGTTGGCCTAGCCAAAGGCTTTGGAAGTGTGGGTAAGGTGGTAGAGGTGGGGGCCTTTTATAAGAGGAGAGGAGGGGCACTCTTGGAAAGTTATAAAAGGATACTTTTTTATAAAATGATTTTCACATTTAAAAGGTACGAAAATTATATATTTCGAGGATAAGGTGATAAGGAATCGAAATATACTCATACAATAGGTCTTTTACAAGTTTAGGTATTATATTTTACATTATATTTTTATTTTATTTAAATCTTTAAATAATGAGGTAATCGTTACATCATCATGATGCCATAAATAATTTATTTTATTTAATGTTTAAAAATTATGAAAAAACTACTATGATGGAGGAAATATTTTTATATTTCCAATGAATATTTATAGTCCAAAATATCATTTATTTAGACAAAATTAATTTTTTTTTACTCAGGTGATACATTCTTTGTTATATTTAACTTTCTTTAACAATAAAAAGATAAAAAGTCACTTTCACACAAAAGTGATTCCATGGGGTCCCCATGATTGGTAAAAGGAATCAAATGGTCGTCCATGAGACAACCAGTAGCATTAGGATGCATTTTGGTGTCATTTTATATTATTATGATATTATTTTATTATCCTTAACTACCAGATTACTCATTAATCAAGATAATTAAATATAATTACCATCATTAGTATTCATAATGTCCAAAAACAAAAGAGTCTTGATTACATAATTTGGATCTTCTGATTCCAAATATTTAATCCATTTTACCAAATTTCAAACACAGAAATTGCAATAATTTATTTAAAAATAATTCCCGTTGTCAAAACAAATAGCGGGTTTTTTTGAAACAATATCTATGAAAAGTTTGGCATTAGTTTATGCCCAACTCCAAGGTGAAATTAATCCTAATGACCACCATTGGATTAAATGGTAAAAATATATTCATATTACACTTTAATACCAATTAAAAAGATAATCTATCCATATAATTAAATTAGATGAAAAAGCAGTTTTGATGTAAAATACAATATTTACACTATTCATTAAAAAATGAACTTTGTCAGAAAAATACCAAAAATTTATCCAATGTAAATTTCAATGTCACAATCATAAATTATGTGTTTATTTTGACAAATAGAGATTATAAAATTGTAAAAAGTTTGATTTAATAATGGTTTTCCATCAGAAGGCAGTAAAACAATCTTTTAAAAATATTAGTGTATTCCTTGCTTAAAATTGGATTTATTCTCATTTTAAGCCTTTAAAACACTATATAATTCATAAATATACAAAGATAAAAATATCTATTATTCATTACTTAATAGGGATGTTACATTGATGAATAAATATAAGGTTCAATCTAATATACCTTATAATTTTCAATGTCCTAAATGTGTAGAACTTAGACATTATCCAAGGCAATGCTCTCTTGGAAGGGATGAGAAGCATGATGAGCATCAACAATCTTCAAGGACAAGGGAACAATGAAAGTACCATTCTGAGTTGGATCTTAATGTCTAAAGTACATGTGACTTCTTCGCAATAATTTTCTATGTCATGTTGTTTTTTTAGTTCATGCCCTATGAGCATATCTTTAATGTTTTCTAAGAACATCGAGTCACTACCTAAGATGGTTTTATATCATTAAATAAAACATCTATTGTTATGTACCACATGTTGATGTTGTGAAGCTGTTTTTCTTGAAAAAAAATATGATTAGGGGATTAAAAGTTGATGATTATTTTGGAAGACGTTCACTATTTTGGGAACCCTATATGATCGAGGTAAATAGAATACTACAGTATTTTTTTAGGAATAAATATTGACTTATATTTTGAAGAATCAACGAATTTAAGGTGAACTTATTCTAATATAGGTTACTTATTGAAATGATTAACCTATCTTGGGGAAAATATGTTTAGGTTAGATACTTTTTGTTATAAGATGTTAGGAGTGGTTGATGTTGTTTGGAGATGAATGATGAAGTTTATTTTGGAAAATTATGTTATCAAATCCTTCTTGTATTTGGGTTTCAATCTTAGTTTGGTTTTTTTGAGGAATTTTTAGGACAGTTAATTATGGAATGGTCTATGATGAACTTTGGGTAGTACCGTGGAATTTTAAAGATTTAAAAGTAGTTTCCCTTCCTATGGGGTTCTTTATTTTGGAGAAGTTGTTTTCTCTTAACCTTTATGTCTTTGGGATAATTTTTAATGATATAAGAAATAGATAGTTAATCTTTGGTGGATTATGTGATTCTATAGAAGACGATTCTTGTGCTTTTGATTAGAACAAATTTTTTTTAATGCTCATCGTTTGGAGAAAATATTAGTTTTGGTAGAAACTTATTAAGGGATGAAACTGTAATTGAAGGTAAATATATTTCCTTGTGTTTTTATTATATGTAGTAAATTAATTCCTCAAAACTGTGAAAAGGAACGTAAAACAAAAACGTTTTCTGTTAACATTTCCTACTGGGAAATCAAATACCGTTTAACCCATCATAAGTTTGTGATTTTCTTGTTGTTAACTTTCTCTTAATCATGTTTTCTATCACTCTCCCTTAGAACATGACCCTTCATTTTCTCTTCCATGTCCATGTTTTCCTACATGGAATCCTAGTATGGGTTAACTCGGGTGACCTTTGTACTTCCTTTTCCTTCTTTTAAAGTAATAGTGTTACTGACTCTTTTTCTGATGTGGGACTTTCAATGAAATTTACAATCCCAATTTTATAAATTGCGAGGACACAATTTCTTAAGGGGGGAAGAATGTAACGACCTAAAATTTTGAATAAATCTTGTTTCCTAATTTTGTGTGTTATTTTATTTTTCATACTCAACAAAACTGTTTAATTTGATAACATAGGTATAATTAAAATGAGACTATTGAGTTTTGACTATTATATGACCATTAGTCAGTATGACCGTTGGAAACAGAATGTTGCAACTATTGTCTCTAAATACAAGTGTTCTTGGTGAATTAATATAGAAAGAGGATTCGGTGGCCTCATACAGTAGTCTTGGACCGACCGAAGCCCATCTAACAGAACTTGGGAAGGAGGTAGCACCACTGGGCTTTGCTCTGGACCAAACCCAAGTCGAACTTCATCATGTGAAGCTAGAACAGAATCAACTTGGCGAGAAGTTCAAACTGATAGAAATTACTACTCATGTGATGTTGGCTGAGCTACCCTCAGATTCTCCCACCTTAGCACACCTTACACTTAGGTCCTATGCTGGGGTTATAAGGGGCTATATAAGGAGACCATAATCCTTTGTTATAAATAAAATTGTGTTTTCTTCATATGGTGATGTTTGGGAGTTTTCAAATGTTCGAATGAATATAGGATGTATTTTATTGATATATTTTGAAAAAAAGGATATTTTAAAATATTTATGTAAACCTTAAATAATGAATGATATGTAATGATTTTCAAAAATTGGTCTTCTGCAAATGTGTTCAGTAAGATATTTAGAGTCTAATAAGATCAACTTAATTTCTGATGAATAGTAAATTATGAATTGTGATTTTATGCTTAGGATTAGTAATGTGACCAAGTGGATTAGTAATCTCACTTAAAGAAAGTATTAATATAATTTAGGCACCTTGATTAAGTAGCGCAATTCAATAAAATAGTTAAATAACTGTTTCATTAATTTTAAGTCAAGTATTAGATTTTTTCGGGTGAATAGTGTTTTTTAATTAAAAATTAAGTTAAAAATATTTAGAAAATTATTATTATAAAATGGAAATTATTTTTTAACTTATAGCATCGATATTATGTTAAGGTAATTTTTGGGTTGTTTTCTGAAAAAATGAATTTTCGGTGAATAGTGTTTTTATTTAAAAATTAAATTAAAAATATTTAGAATTATTTTTTATAAAATTTAGTTTATTATTGAATTCAAAGAATTGATATTATGTTAAGAAAATGTTTTGGGAGTTTTTGGAAAAAGTTGAATTTTCAGTGAATAGTAAAAATACAGTTTTAGGGTTTCAGTATGTTTAATGACATCATGACTGCATCATGATGATTTCATGAGATATTTTAAGGGATGGTCGACTAAAGGGGATGGATTATTGTATGAGGGATCCCATCTGGAAAAAACCATGGGAAAATACCATGGGAAAGCCCATGGTTTTTTGAAAACCACTTGTTAGGTGTCCCTTGAAATTATTAAAGTATCACCTCCATTTTCCTAAAAATACCCACCCTTTCCTCCATTAGTTTTCACTCCCAAATCTCCCCCAACAAATATATGATCTCATTACCTCCCAAATATTTCTCCCAAGGTTCCCCCAAGTCCTCAAGGTCCCAGCCTTCAAGTTTTAAGAGTTATGTTTTAATGTAAGGGATCCAACCTCTCTCTTTCATTTCAAATACTCTCTTTTAAGTCATTTATTTTATGCTCCATGTTCTTATGTTGGAGGATGTTATTTTATATTACTATTACTTACCTTTTCATGTTCATATGATGAGAGATCCCCTCTTACTCTCATCATTTCGTTTTATGAATGTTTATGTGGCGTCGTTAGGCTCACGAAATTTTTGTAACAGATTCTTTCACGCTTCTCATTTTCAAGTTCTATTTTCTTGTAAAGTCTTTCAAGTTCTTTTTTATTATGGTGGGGTATTATATCTATATATATCATTCTGATATTTTATGATCATATGATGAGAGACCCTATTTGATCTCATCAATTCTTTTTTTGAAGTTTAAGTGACGCCGTTAGGCTGCCGAATTTTTAAGGGATTCTTTCACCCTTCTCATTTTCAAGTTCTATTTTTTTGTCAAGTCTTTCATATTAATTTTTATTATGTTGGGGTATGATCCATATATCTATCATACTGATCTTTTATGTTCATATTATTATAGACCCAATTTTATCTCATCAATTCATTTTTTTAAAGTTTAAGTAACGCCGTTAGGCTGCCGAATTTTCATAAGAGAAATCTTATTTTTGTCTTCCTTTCGTGTTATTAATTTCATATGGTATATCTTTAAAATTTAATTAACATTTTCTTAAATCCTTTATATTTTGTCCCCCTGCTGTTTTATGGATCATTTATGAGTGGGTTACCAATGTCCTTTCTCTTTTCAATGTTTTCTAAAACCTACAACAAAGCCGTTATGCTGCCAAATTTCCGTCTCAAAATGTCTCTCCCTTTTTTTCTCAAATTATTTCATTTTATTAAGTTAATACTAAATGATCTTTCTTCTAGAGGGGTATTCACATATATACCAAAATGTTCTATTTTAAATTCTAGGATTTACATACATGAGACCCGCTTTCCTTTTCTGTGGGTTTAAAGTGACATATGTATTTAAAGCAGTTTTTAAAACATTATGATTATGAAATGAAAACCCATTTCTTTTATACTATATGGTTTATTTATGAAATGTTTGATGATGATATATGCGGCTGACATGATAACAAAGGAAAATGTAAGGGTGCTCCCTGATAGCGCTCTAATGCATTGGGTAAAGACTTAATCTCTAGAGATGACCATTTTTAATGATATCTTGATGAATAACCTTGGTAATTTTTAATGACACCTTGGGGATGGACCTTGGTGAAACAGAAATGATTGTCTAAGTTAAATGTTGTATCCACATCTTCATGTTATGAAATACGTTATTTTTATTATGATATGCCTCATGATTTCTTTCTCATGCCTTAAAGTTCTTTTTCACGAATTTATTGATCTATCTCAAGTTCACATGTTAACTGTTTCCCTTGTTTCCCTTACTGGGCCTTTTTCTCACCCTTTCTTTTGATGTATGTCCCCAGGTTATGAGATGTAGTAATGAACCTAGGATGAACATAAGGATAATCCTTTCAAGTGTTTAAGAAGAATGTTTTATGTTTTCATGTTTTGAGTTACTGGTCTCCAAGACACTAAACCTTAAAGATCCTCGGTTTTGTATAATGTAATGAATGTTTATGTGATAAAAGGCAGGATGCTATATAATTCCTTTGTCACGATATCTCGAATCAAGCGGGTTGCATGCTAGTGCCATCAACCCATTTGCTCTATTATTCTTTCTTTGACTTTCTGGAATTGAACTTTCCCATTCCTTACCATGGCCATTAATTTACTTAGTCTATATCAATTCCATAAAATGGTCTGAGATATCTACTTCTGTTATGGAACAGAAGGGAAAATTCCATTCTCACATTATCTATTAATGCATTATTACTCGTGACACACCCAACATATCCTACCTCGATGCGAACAGTGTGTTGTCATAGTTTTCATCAATACATCTAAGTGCACGAGTTGAATATCCATTAATAATAATCTTAAAGTCTAAGGACCAATACATACATCCGCAGATAGGAACATCCAATGACACTATGAAATGTGGATTTCCTACTGGAGGGTCCCTTTCTCCTAATATCTTCTTGGATATTACCAAGGGCGCACACTATGAGAAGGTGCCTCAATGTTTTATGAGTCCTCACCCCTAATGACCGGTATTATTTGGTTCCCTCAAATAACATCATCTGGCCATAGAATATATATTCAAGAATAGTGTTATGGCACTTCCAGGTTCTCATCATAGTAGGGATCCTCTGTGGCCCTTTAATGTAACAACTATCCTTGGGACATTATAACATGAATTGTCACGTAGAAGAAAAATCAAGATGTGATAAGTTTTTTTAATGAATCAAGTAAAAAGTAGTTGGTTCTAGGAAACCAACTCCAACAGACTTCCACTTGGACTAGAGACAACTACTAACAACTTTTAACCCGCTATCTCTCACATGATAATCATGCTTCTGATAAGATAGGCCTTTAGTCATGGGGTCCACCATGTTCTCTTATATGCACACTTTTTCACTACAAATTCACCCATTTGATAGAAATCCCTTAATAGGTGATATTTTTTGAGCATGTGCTTTATCCGTTGATGTGACCTTGGTTCTCTTGCAAGAGCCACCACTGTAGTATTATCACAATACAATGTAATGAGATCTTTACTACTAAGAACCACATCAAGATCCTGGACAATGTTTCGAGTCCATACGACTTTCTTGGATGCATCAGAAATCGCTATATATTCGTACTCCGCTGTAGAATCGGTGAAAACTGCCTGCTTTGAACTCTTCCAGCTCACAGCTCCTCCATTGAGACAGAAAACATATCCAGATTGCAACTTCAGATCATTCTGATCTGTCTGAAAACCAGCATCAACATACCCTCTGATGACAAGCTCTTCGTCTCCTCCACACACCAGAAACATATCCTTAGTTGTTCTTAGATACTTAAGGATAGTCTTAACAAAAGTCCAATGATATTCTCCTGGATCTGCTTGATATATGCCTACCATGCTCAGTGCATAGGCAACATAAATCCTAGTACATAACATAGCATACATGATGGATCCTATAGCTGAAGCATATGGGATATTACTCATTCTATCTTTCTGTTGTTGTGTTTGGGGAAACATTTTCTAGGAAAGATGTAAGCCATGTGACACTAGAACCAATCCCCTCTTGGATTGTTCCATACTAAATATCTTTAGTATCTGGTCAATGTATGTCCCCTAACATAGTCCAAGAAGCCTCTTGGATCTATCAGGAATGATCTTGATCCCTAGAATGTAGGCTGCTTCACTCAAGTCCTTCATTGAGAAACAGTTGTTCAACCAGTCCTTAACTTACTGTATTACTGGTACTTCATTTCCAATAAGCAATATGTCGTCAACATATACTACTAGGATAATGATCGCATTCACATTAAACCGCTTATAAACACATTGCACACATTCGTTCTTAATGAAAAAATTCCTTTATGGCTTCTTCAAATCGAATGATCCAGGACCCGGATGCTTTCTTTAATCCATAAATGGATTTCTGCAACTTCGAAACCCGTTTGGATTCACCTGGTGTCAGAAACCCTTCTGGTTGTGTCATATAGACATCTTCCTGAAAGTTCCCATTAAGGAATGCTATTTTGACAACCATTTTCCAAATATTGTAGTCATGGTAAGATGCTATGGCAAGTATGATTCTTATGGATTTAAACATGGAAACTGTCAAGAAGGTTTCATCATAGTCAATTCCTTGACGCTGTCTGAATCCTTTAGCCACTATCCTTGCTTTATAGGTGCCAACATGACCTTCCATGTCCATTTTTCTCTTGAATACCCATTTTCATCCAATAGGATTTACATCAACTGGCTCATCAACCAGAACCCAGACTTGGTTATGATACATGTAATCCATCCTAGAATTCATAGCTTCTAGCCATCTTGCAGCTTCTGAGCTTTTTTACTTCTTCCTTGTAGGAGATAGGTTCATCATTGTCCAACAACAATGATTCTTCGTTCTCAATGACTAGGAAACCAAATCTCTCTAGTTCCTTTACCTCTCTTGAGCTCCTACGCAATACTTGTGTTTCTGGAACCTCTTTCACAGGGACATGTGGAACTTGTTCCTGTACCAACTCCTATGTATCTTGAGCATCAACTTCGTCGAAGTCAATCTTGATCCCAATATCCTTTTTGAGGATGTGCTCCCTCTCGAGAAATACGGCTTTTCTAGCGACATTCACTTTCTTGTCTGAAGGTTTATATAGGTAATATCGTTTTGTTTCCTTGGGATATCCTATAAAGACACACTCTGTGCCCGAGGTGCTAGTTTGTTGCCTAAGAATGCCTTAACAAACACCTTGCATCCCCATACACATGTGTGTGACCAAATGAGTTTCTTTCCATTCCATAACTTGGATGGAATTCCATTTTTCGCCTTAGTTGGTACTCGGTTTAATGTGTATGATGTAGTTTGTAATGCATACCCCTAAAAGGATAATGGAAGATCTGCATGACTCATCATCGACCTCACCGTGTCCAACATGGTGCGGTTCCTCCTTTCACTAACACCATTCCACTGTGGTGTATAAGGAGGAGTGAGCTAAGATAGAATCTCAGACTCCTGTAGAAGATCGATGAACTCTTGGTTCAGATATTATCCACCTCGATCCGATCAAAGTACCATTATCTTCTTACCAAGTTGATTCTCTACTTCATTCTTGAATTCCTTAAATTTCTTTAAGGCTTCTGACTAATACCTCATTAAGTAGACATGGCCATATCTACTCAAATCATCAGTAAAAGTAATGAAGTAAGAATATCCACCTCTAGCTTCTACTGGAAGTGGTCCACATACATCTGTGTGCTCCAATCCTCAAAGCTCTATGGCCCTTTCACCATGTCCACTGAAAGGTGGCTTGGTCATTTTACCTTGTAGACTAGCGTGACATCTATCAAGTGGTTTTAGCTTAGTAGTGTCTAAATAACCATCTTGGCAGAGCTTAGTCAAGCGCTTCTTGTTTACATGATCGAGACGGTGATGCCACAACTGGGTGATGTATGAGTCATGTGAGTTTGTTTTGTTATTGATTTCCAACACATGGTTTTCGTAATTTAATACATACAACTGTTATTTAAATGTGTCATACCATAACATACATTGTTCTTATTAAAGGTACAACCCTTATTTCCAAACATGAAAATAAATCAATCTATATCCAAACAAGATACATAATTATGTTCTTGGTAACACTAGGCACATAATAATAATTATGAAAAACCAAAATCATCCCAGATGTCAATGAGAGGTGGAAATCGCCAATAGCCAATGCAGCCAGCCTTGCACTATTGGTAGCTCGAAGATCCACCTCTCCTCTGGCAATCTTTATAAATCTACCTGGTTCTTACATTTGAATACAGATGTGAGCCCCACAAGCTGTATCTAAAAACCAATGTGTAAAAATAGAAATATTACATTTGATAACGAACATACCTTTAGCATCCCCACGCTTCTGGGTGCAGTTCCTCTTCAAGTGGCCTTGCTTGCCACATGCAAAACATACTGCCTCATGTTCCTTGCCCTGCCTCTGGATCTTCCCCTTCTTGGAAGGATGATGCTCGGAGGCTTCAGACCATTTATAAGTCTTTGGCCCCTATGCCTTGTCCTTACTTTTCTTATTCACCATAAGTACTGTGGGTTTGTCATTCCCCATGTCCTTATCTACCTGGAGAATCAAGGTCAGAAGTTCTGATAAAATCTTTTCATTGTTCCTCATGTTGTAGTTGGTAATAAAGCTAGAGAAGGTGTTAGGCAGTGATGATAGGATGAGATCTTTACGCAACTCATTCGGGAACTTAATCCCTAAGATGTCCAGGCGTTCCATGTTGAAAATAATCTTGACTACATGAGGCCCAGCTGGCGCAGACTCTCCAAGCTTAGTTGTAAAAAAAGCATTGGAGATATCATATCTCTCCTGTCTCGCCTTCTCTTGGTAGAGATCCTTAAGGTGAGACATCATTCTATACACATCCATGTTTTCATGTTGCTTCAAGAGCTCATTGGACATGGCTGATAGCATGAGACACTGGACATATGTGGCATCATCCATGTGTTTCATGTAGAGAGATAATTCCTCATCACTGGCCTCCTTTCTAGGCACAACAGGAATAGTCTCTTCCAGCACATACAATTTCTTTTCGTGGCGAAGGATGACGTGTAAAAGCCTCTTCCACTCTTGGAAATTGGTGTCGGTGAGAAGGTTTTCCTTCTTGAGTATGGTTCACAATGATATGTTTGAAGTCATTTTCTTCAAGTTTCTACAAATTAAGATGAGAAAAGGTTTATTACTTTATTATAAAATGAGACAAATAAATAAATTCATACTTATTAGTCTCCCACTATTTTTTCTAAATCCAATAGCCCTCACCATTGAATTCAGAATATTCCGTTTCCTGAATATTCTAGTGGAAATGATCCATATTGCCCTTCGCATTACCCCAAACAAGTTTGGTCAAGCAACTTGAAGGGTTTTAGGTAGGAATTTCAAATGCCAACTGCATTAACTCACAGCTCCTTGATCCGCTGAGTGGACTCCCCAATCCTGAAATCCTTTTATTTTGGATTTCCTCAACCTTTGCCTCTTGGTCACACCAAGTCTTTCTATGGCAATCAACCATTGATGCGAAACAAGTCAAGTCAACCCAAAACTTTGAATTAGAATTACCTGATAATTGAAAGCACCCCAACTAGGGTTGGTCAAGCACTTTGAACTATGGTTCGATTCTAACCAAGATTATGGAAGGCTATACTAACTTAATATTTCTTTAAGGGATTTTATCCTTATACGTAAATTTCCATTTTATTATCTTTGATCACATTATTGTTAATATTAAGTGGGATATACTTAAGTGATTAACCATGTCTAAGATAATATTTATGCATAAGACGGTCTTTATTTTAGTTCCATCTTGCATGCTTGTTTAATTCATTAAATGTGTAATTGTGACAACACACCCACAATAAACCATGAAACTGATAGAAATAAAATAAATGGTATGATAATGAGCTTGTTCTATCGGTTAGTTTATCTAGCGGTTGATAAACTAACCCAAGACCTAGGGGAGAAACACATTGAACCTTTCGGGTTCGTGTTTACAGATTTCCACCTATCCACCTTTGTATCTCCTTGGATTGGTTTCACCTTGGCTCCTGACTTGAGCCGCCTCCACTAGCTTGGGAGCTCCATCCATTACATATGCATTTATCTCACACACAGGTGAAGGGTAAAAGGGGTTTTTATATAAAATAATCCTTGGGCGCCCATGTCCTACATATTAATGAGGAGAATGCTCGCAGGCCAACAAATTTAATTTAAATAAATAAATTAATGAAACCATTCACATAAACAGGTCTTGTTCTAGCTCATGATCATCCATACCTGCAACGATATTTACACAGGAGTAAAACCAGCATGAAATTATTTAATCGTTCTTGTTTAAGATAAATCACGCTCAAATTAATTAATTATCTTTAATTAATCAATCCTTTTATCTTAAACCATTTTCTGAATTTCCTTGAGATTCTCATCCATCATAATTTTAAACAGATAAATTCATTTAAAATTATCTTTGTACGTAAATTATACCTTGGTGGAAACCCGGTGAATTATCATTCATTACACAGATGTTAAATTAAACACATTTATAAAAAACACATATCACGTGTTGTGCATCAGCCTTATGCCTGCACCATGGTACACGTCTCAAAGTTTTGTATAATATAATAATAAATTTTAATAAATCTGCGTAATTTGGGTGAGTACATGATGTGTAGTTCTGACTACACGGCGTGTACTTTTCTTCAACTCCCAGCCAATGTACACACCCAGGGACATGACATGTTAATGTACTTCGGAAATTTTCAGAGTACATGGCATGTTCAGTGGGACACATGCCGTGTAGTTTCCGTGTTACACGGTTTCTAGCTGGGAAAACCATGTGCGGGGTACATAGTCCAAACCTAACCCAAAGGGACTACACGCCATGTTCATTGGACCACACAGCGTGTAATCCAGAAACCATGTGCCACCTATTCTTGGTTAACACACCGTGTCATAAATGACTTAGATAGGATCAATACATGACCTCATTTGGCGGACCTGTCCAATACATGAACCTAGACTACACGGCATGTACTTCTGAATACACACCATGTATGCTTGTGTTGTATGGCCAGAAACGTTTGGCTCCTCCGGATGAGATCCTCTATTTTATTTCAATCAAAAATTAAAAGAAAAGGTCGTTTATATATAGTGAACGTGAAACGATAGAGGAGGAACATATATAGAGATTCAGATTTAAAGAACGATTAACTTGAATTGAAACAACTAAATTATTAAATGTGTAAATCACCAACAAAAAACAATATAATTATAATCAATTATATGACCCCTCGGAAACCACTTGTAGGTTCCGAGTGCAACGGAAGCACATTGGTGGGAGTGTCCAACTTTGATTTTAGCGTTAAACATTGTTTAATCTGAGATCCGTAAGGATATAAAATTCCAGGTCATCGGAATAGAACGAAGAATGAAAACAAAAGGGGGAGCCCCAGAACCAAATAGGTAGGATCATCATATTTTGGTTATAATTGATTTAATTAATTCACAAGAATTACCTTGGTGGAATTCTTTCTTCATTGATGTCTCTGTTCATGATCTGGTGTGATCCTTCTTTGTGTCATAGAATCTAAGTATAGGATTCCTCTAGAGGTGATCCACACATGCTCCACATATCTCTGGATGTCGCCGAAGGGATCTTCAGGTGTTTGCATGGAAGAAGATTCTCTTGCAATTTTCGCCTTCGATCACCTTGATCCGGTGGTGGTGGATCTCTCTTGGTCTTGAGAGCGTTCTTGGAGGAAGGATTTCTTTTAGCTTTGAGAGAAATCTCTAGAATGATTGTGCACAATGATTATCTCTATAAAAGTGTTGGGGTTGTGAGGATATTTATATTTGGGTTTGAGGTTATAGAGTTATGACAATAAATAAACGTGTTACGCATTTTATTTATTTCATTAACTCTTATTGAAAACCCCCATGTCGAATTATTAATTCCTTAACAAGTGCCCATGCTGATTATAATAAATAATATTTAATAAAACAATATTATATCCTCAAAATTCCGACTGTAAAACCTACACAGTGTGTAATCATTAATACATGGCATGTACTCATTTTCCATAAAACTACAAGGCATGTATATTTAATATACACGGAGTGTAATTTTATTTTCCATTTTTTTATTTCCTCCACCACATTTATTAGACCTTGATTAATGGATATTTATTTCTTAAATAAATGTAACTGCATTACTCACTAATAAATATATTATTTCGCCCACAGTATATTCTCTCGAATAACTAGTGTCGAAATAAATGAGATTAGGCATCCTTAAATAATTATTAAACCATAGTCAGGAATAATCTTTATTTAACTTGTTAAATTAATATTTAAATGAGATACATAGACACACTTAGTGTGTGACCCTCTAGGCCTCTTTCTCAGTGGCATTAGGCAGAGACTGCCTAAATTCCAAGGTTAGCGTCTAGCAACATACCAAGGCACCCATAGAGAGAGAAGTTAACTCAGAAATGACATGACACCTCATATGAATGCTTACCGTGTAATATAATCCCTTTCTCACGATATCTCGAATCAAGCGGGATGCATGATAGTTCCATCAACCCATGTGCTCGATTATTCTTTCTTTGACTTTCCAGAATTGAACTTTCCCATTCCTTACCATGGCCATGGATTTACTTACGCTATATCAATTCCATCAAAGGGACTGTGATATCTACTTCCATCATGGAACAGGAAGGACAGATCCTTTCGCGCATTATCTATTAATGTGGAATTACTCGTGATGCACCCAACGTATCCTACCTCACTACGAACAGTGTTTCGTCACAGTTTTCGTCAATACATCTAAGTGCGCAAGTTGTAATACCCATTAATTATAATCTTAAAGTCTAAGGACCAATACACACATCCGTAGATAGGAACTTCCAATGACATTATGAAATGTGGATTTCCTACTGGCGGGTCTCGTTCTCATAATATCCTCCTGGATATTACCAAGGGCTCACACCTTGATAAGGTGCCTCAAGGATTTATGATTCCTCACCCCTAATGGCCTGTATTATTTGTGTCCCTCAAATAACATCATCCGACCATAGAACATATATTCCTGAATAGTGTTACGGAATTTCTGGGTTCTCATCATAGTAGGGATCCTCTATGGACCTTTAATGCAACAACTATCTTTGGGACATTATCACATGCATTATCACGCAGAGGAATAATCAATATGTGATCAGGTTTTAATTAATGAATAAAGTAAAAAGTATTTGGTTCTAGGCCACCAACACCAGCAGATGTAACAACCATTAGCCATTCCAAACCATAAATGGGAATGAATCTCCTTGAATTTAGCTATTTTCCTCCATAAAATGCATAAAGTCCGTAATATAATTTGGATTTTAGTCGATCACCTTATAGAATAAGTATAATTAATTTATACCAGATAATATTTCCACATTGATCATCATTATAGAATATACATTTAAGTGGTGGTAAGGTAACATGGAGTACCATATTCTTTTATAGATGATCATGATCCAATGTTTACCTCAATGTTCTCGAAATGTATTCATAAAGGTCATAATTTAGGGTAGTGCTTTATTATTACTTATCATCCTTATACATATGATCAGTTTATGAGAACTATTCAAATCATGGAGGGTATGTTGTGATCAATTTTATATATTTCAAAGGATTTTAGGATCAACACCATCTTATATAATAGTTTTTTTACAATAATATATTTTAATAGATCATTCAGATGGACCCATATGAATATTTATACGGAAATAATTATAGAACTATAATTTTTAGGATAATGATGGAGGAGTAAATCAATTGGGATCTGAGAAATCCAAAGAAATAGAAGAAAAAAGTCCGATAAATTCATGAAAACATTGATATTATTAATATTTTCATTACTTATTATATACTCTCTTTACTAATTTTATATTAAATGTGCATAATTTGTGTGAAATAATAATGTTTTAATACAAAGTATAATTTCTGAGCATTTTTTAGAAGTAGTCCAATTGAGTCAGTTTGCTATTTTATTTATAAATCTCCCCCTAATGATACAAATTATTTGGTTCTTATTTTTTAGGATTCTATATTCAATATACATCATTTCATTAGAAGGGATCATGGGACAATTATTCCATTTGAAGGCTCATATGGACCACACAAGAGGGCCTACAGAATTTGTGAAGAAACTGGACCAGCCATGAAGATTGAATTACTGGGCTCAATAAAGAAGTTAAAATTTATTAATTCTCCTCAAAAGTTTGGATAACAATGAAAGGAGTAATGGATAAAAATTTCACGGCCCAACTCTAAGAACAAGGGGCCCAACTAATGCTTCGAATTCCAGCCCACCATTCTGGACGGGAATTAATATCTAGACACTATTCATGACATATCTCATGATGTAATAATCACATAAAGATGAGAATTTGCAGTGTAAAATAGGAGATATATATGGAAGACTTTGTTGAAGAAATAATTTGTTTTTGAAGGCATATTTTTATTCAAAAATCCATTCACATTTTGGACTTCAAAAAGTTTGGATTGAAATGGACAAATTTACTTTGTTTAATCCACCAGGCATAACTTGGGATCCTTAAGTTCAATGGCCCCAAAATGTTCAAAGTATATAGAGGAGATATTTATATACAACTTGTAAGAATATCATATCTCCATATTCAGTGATATAATTTATCAAATTGGTGATGCTAGTGGAGAGGAAATTTTAGAATGCAAATAGTCCACTTCCTTGGGCTATAAATTCATCCCCCTCCTCTCCTTCCAAAGAGTTGGCATTTCAGAAGAGAAGAGAACATATTGAAATGACCAAATACTTTTCAAGGGTTTGGGATGATCTTCCATACTCATGTTTTCACTTGATATACCTGTCCTCCTCTCTTTGTTTTCATTTACTTATGTGTTCTTCATTTTTGTAATCTTGTAAGTCTCTTTCTTTGTAATTCTGTTTTAAGGAAAGTTTCTTATTCAATATCTCTTATTCTCATCCACCTTTTTTAGTTTAATATTAATGTTCTTAAAATATATTAAATATATTTGAATCCCCTTACTTATTTTTTCTTCCTCATTCAATCAAAAGTCTGTTTTTAATTCTCATTATCATTTGTGTGTGTGTTCGACGCACCACTCTTTTTGTACCCCTTTATTTTTCTTATCTTATTAATTTATCATAATAATAACTATAATCATATTATTAATAATTTCAATGTTTGAGTAAATCAATCATTGGGGTGAGTTATAATTTTGGGATGTTAAGTGATTGAGAGTTTTTTCTTGATGAGTATTCATTAATTTAACATTGTGTATGTTGGACTTAACATATTATGGATTAATGACTTGTTTTGTTTAACGTGTGGTTTCCATGGATTATTGGAACCACAAATACACTACCATCAACAAGCTCTAATTGAGATTTGAACCGTCAGTTAAGTTGGGGCTTGGATTAAATCCTTAACACTTAGGAATTCCAATCATCGTTATCTTGTGAAGTGGGTGTTAATTTAAACGCAATATAAAGCAAAGCTCATGGAAATCACAAGCTTAACTACCTAAAGATGAACTCACCCCAATCGTTATCAATTTTTTAAATCAATATTAATCAATCAATCCTTTCATATGCTCTAAAAACAAACCCCCCTAATCAAAATACATTCAAATAAAAACAAACGACTATTAAAAAGTATCATCACTGAGGATTCGACCCAAGTACTGCTATACACATTAGCAGAGCATCAGAAATTTGACAGGTTTATAGGTGACACTCGGTCATGATTTCAAATGGTGTCGTTGATGGGGATGGTGCTTTAAGTAGTCATTAGCTTATGGTTATTGTAAAAAAAATTTAAAAAAAATGAAAAAAAACACCAAGAAAAACCCGCCTTTCTCATAAAAATCATAAACGGAAAACACAAAGAAAAAAAATTGTCTTCATATTTCTTCCAAATCTCTCTAAATTCCCTGAAGCCTCCCAAACAATCCCTTGTATTTTTTTGACTCTAAAATTGAGCGAACACTTAACCAACTTCGGAGGAATATAATAGATAATCAACTCATTCAAGAAACTATCCCTATCCAACCAATTGAATTAGAAATGCCCAATCCTATAGAACAAACAATTAAAGAACTTTCTACCCCTGATATAAATATCCAACCTCTTGGTATTAAAAATCTAAACATAGAGGCTGACATTGAACTCAAATCGGGTTTGATTCATCTTCTTCCTCATTTCCACAGGCTAGCCGGTAAGTATCCACATCTCCACCTTAAATAATTTCAAGTGGTGTGCTCTACCATGAAGCCTCAAGGAGTTTATGAGGAACAAATAAAACTTCACGTATTCCCTTTCTCCCTAGATGAAACTATTATGTCATGGCTCTACTATATTTCTTCTGGTTCCATAACCACATGGAATGACATGAAGCGACTCTTCTTAGAGAAATTCGTTCCTGCTTCTCTTACTACTTCTATCCAAAGGAAAATAAGTGGTATTCATCATTTCTCAATTGAATCACTCCATGAGTACTGGGATTGGTTCAAAAAGCTTGTTTTAACCTGCCCACATCACTAAATCCCTGAACAACTCTTGATCCAATACTTCTATGAGAGGTTATTGGTGATGGAGAGAACTCTCATTGATGCCACAAGTGGCGGTGATCTTGTTGATAAAACTCATGCAGCTGCAAGATATCTCATAAGCAACATGGCTATGAACACACAACAATTCCATACTCGAGCACATGGTCAAGTCAAAAAAGACCAAGATAGTCAGTCTATAGAGCTGAACAAGATGACAGAGTGGATGAGTGAACTTACAGGGCTTGTGCGACAACTAGTTGCGGCTACCAAAGCCCCAACTCCATCTTCTCTACAAAAAATGTTTCTTGGAACTATAAAAAACTGTGGAATCTGCAACTCTCCATCTCATCCAACTGACACATGCCCACAACTTCAAGAGGATCAATATGATTCATCTGGACTAATGGAGCTCAATGCAACATATTTTCATAGGAACACCAAACCTCAACAATCAGGTCAGTTCATTAGAAAATTCCACCAACCTCACTCTGAGCCCTTCTCTTCTTCCTATAACCAAGGCATGTGGTATCGTAATTCTATCATTCATCCCCCTCAATTCCCTCATCAAAACCCAAACCAGTTCCGATATGGTCAAGGTGTTGGTAACTTCCAACAACCTTATCCTTTTATTCTTCGACCTCAAAGGAACAATCCTCCTCCTAGATTCCTATATCCTATTGAGCCTTCCCAATTCCAACACCAATACAATAGCTTTCCCAAGAACTAAAATCAAGGTAATTCCAATCCAGGACAAAGCCTCTTCTTCCAAGAAACCATGGGAAATTGTAGTTAAATATCTTGCTTCCTTCACCCGTTATGGCCTCAAAAACATTGAATAAAAAATTGGTCAACTTGCATACCACCTGAGCTTGCAATAACAATCGAATTCTTCCCAACTCCCTGGTCAACCATTACCCAACAACAAGGGTAATGTAAGTGCTATTTCACTTATACCGGGGAAGCAAATTTCTCTTCCTCTAGATATGTCCTCCACCCCCCTTTAAAAGTTGACCTATAAAATGAAAATAAAAAGAAACTCGAAAAGGAATCTGAAACCATTCCCTCACCTCCTTCTATTCCACTTAGGAACCAAATTAATTTTCCTCAAGCCATTTCTAATCCAAAGAAGTCCTTTGAACCAGATCCTGAAATACCCGACATGTTTAGACGTGTTGAAGTCAACATACCCCTCTAAGATGCCATAAAACAAATCCCTAAGTATGCCAAGTTTCTTAAGGAATTGTGCACCCATAAGAGGCAACTTAGGACTTTTGGAAATGTTTCCACCCAGCAATATATTCCCATAAAGTTCAAAGATCTAGGGGCCTTGATGGTTCCATGCTAAATTGGAAGTTCTAACTTCGATGATGCACTCATAGATTTTGTATCCTCAATTAATGTCATGCCCAAATCCATCTTCTCCAACCTTGGTCTAGGTTCCTTACCTCCAACGGGTGTGGTCATTCTGTTAAAAAATCTAACAACAGCTAGTCCCAATGGTATAATTGATGATGTACTTGTCTGAGTCAATGATCTTATCTTCCCAACTGACTTCTATGTCCTTGACATGGAAGGTGAGACAAATTCTTGACAATATCCTCTGATTTTAGGAAGAACTTTCCTCATGACATCTAAAACCAAAATTGATGTCCATGATGACATCATATCCATGGAATTTAGTGAGCATCTAGTCAAGTTTAATATTTTTCAATCCATGCAATACCCATTAGATAATGAATTGTCATTCTCTATCCATTCTTCTGAAACTCTCTTTGAGAGTGTATTGAATCTCAATCCATCATGTCCTTCTTGTTTTACTGATAGAGGAGTTTGTGGATATTGCATCATCATTAACCATGTAATAAATGGGGAAGTTGTTGTTGACATTACAAATGAAAACTCTATTGATCTAAAGGATCTTGAAAAATATTTAGAATCTCATCTTGCCTCTGACCTCCACTTCTCCATCTTAGATGATAATGAGGAAAATGTACTAGAATTATCATTTGTTGATTCAGATCTGTTTATCCAACATTCATCATTTCCTATCCGCGATTCTAAAAATTCTGTTATATGTGAGGTTAACCCTAAACAAATGTGTTTATCTTTTCCCAATGAGAGTAAAGGTTGTGCGATTTTTCCATAATTAATAAAGTGATAACTGATGATATTGAAATTGACCATTCTTTGGCAAACAACATTGATATAAAGGATATTGAAAAATTTATTCAGTCTTATGACTCAACCAATACTCATTACTCTACATCGTTAAGTGATAAAATAAATGAGTTGAAAACAATTGGGATCTCATAATATGGGTTCGTGTTATCTGAAGCTTACATAAATAAACCAATAGTATTGGGACATCTTCCTGAATTTCCAAACATAGAAAACCATCACATTGTGGATAAAATCATTCCTCACATTGAAGACCAAAGGGAGGATTGTCATATTCTCTTTCAAACCCCATTGAATTGCAAGTGAAACAATAAGGTTTGAAATTATCCAATGAATCATTGAGACTCCCAAAAGAAATGTTTTCCTAGAAGCACATAGGAGTTGAGAAGATATGATGCCCACCATCAGACTATGGGTAGTCCACTGCAACTGTCCAGCTGTAGAAAAATAAGCGTAGCGCTTTTTGGGAGGAAACCCATGTTTTCTTTTACTTTTATGAAATTTTAATTTCTTTTTTGTTTGTCATTATAAGAATAATGATTTTTCTTTTTCAGGTAACATCCCAAAATCCTAGAACCACATCAACTTACATCGTATCCACAGTAGACACACCACTAGATGAAGATAGAAACCCACCAATCCAAACTAGGGGGCACCTCTTTCCCTTTAACTCCGCTTCCCTCTCTCTATCTCTTCCTCCCTCTCACTCTTTCTTCTTCTTCCTCTCTCTTTCACAATTTACCACTTTCTTTATCAAACCATTTCTTTTTCTCTTTATATTTTGTGTGGGTTCGTATTATTTAAAAACTAAAAAAAACCTAAAAAAATAAAAACAAAATAAAGCATCATAACAAAAAAAATTACAAAAAAATCAAGAGTCATGATTACTCACCATCAAGTTTTGAAACATTTTCCAACCATTTTGGGGAGTCAAAAGACATGGTTTCATCTCAAAAATTTTCTGTTTTCATCATATATTTGGATAAAGAATTTTCTGTCAACAATAATACATTTTGAATGTTCATTTGTTGATTTGGAAAATGCTTTTCCCCACACGTGATAAACAACATTTACTTTAATGACAAAGATACCTATCGCCATATTTTCAAAATTTTTGTTTTCACCCACATTTGTGAGTCTTGAGATTGTGGACCTTCAAGCTGAATTTCCTACTTTAGTGTGCATTAATATGATAGATGCATTTTCTGAACCACATGAGAATCACAATAGCCAAATAGCCTCCCATTTACCTTACATTAATCCTATTTCTTAAAGCCCCTTCAAGCCTATGAAAAACATTTATTTGTTAGCGACATTACAAGCCCAATACCTTTTCCCACCCAATATCAACATGGATTTTCATTGCATAATTTTTTGAAATGTAAATGTGGGGGGAATGAATTTCATTTTAGGTACCCTTTGTTGATTTCACCATGTTATCATATACTTGAGAGAAACCATCCATTTTAGTGTGGGGGAGAGGTTTTCATTCAATGTTTTTTTGGTATGTATTTATGACTATGATATATTGTTCAAACTTTAATGAAAAGTGTTCAAAAAATTTAATTAAAAAAATAAAAAAAAATCAAAACAAAATTGGGTTGCTTCTTGGGTAGGTCAAAAATAAATCTTCCTCATCCTTTTATCTTGTTATAAATATAACAATTAGTGTCGTGAGGTGATCAATCATGGGTTGGGATATGAGTGTGATATCTTGTCCAAGTTCAAATATTGAAAAAAAGAAAAAAAAAGAACACTTGAATTATATTCTTATGTCATTGGCAGAAGTTTTGTGTTTTGTAAATATTTCATCTTCTCCTTACCTTAATATTTAATTCCATTTTTGTGTCTTATTTCACAATCATTCTCTTGTAAATATGTGTTTTAATTTCCTTCCATGTTTCATTTCAAAAAAATGTGCATTGCTTTTTCTATGTTGGTGTTTTACCCCCTTTAACCTATATTTTGGATATTATAATCCTACCATCCCATAGCCACAGATAAACCCCTTAAAAAGACCTCTTGATTTTTTTGCACTTTTTATATGGATTGGAAGCTGAGAGATCTTTCAAACTCTAAGATTTTCACTTTTGGATGGTGAATGAGTGAGCTCCATAAATTAATTTTATCATCTTGAGAGGAGTAAGTTTTGTGTGCCACCATTTTACATTTACAAATTTGAGCATGAAAAAAATGATTTTTTGGAACATTTTTTATGTAATAAATTATGGTGGAATTCAAAATTGATGAGTGAAATTTTCTAAACCTCCCCTGATTGGGGAAAACAAAATTTTAATATTTTTTGGTGAGTGATTTTGTCATGTTTTTATATTTGTTTCACATGAGTACATGCACAAGGCTAAGTGTGGGGGATTTGATGTTATTAATATTTTAATGACTTATTATATACTCCCTTTACTTATTTTATATGAAATGTGCATAATTTGTGTGAAATATTAATGTTTTAATACAAAGTATAATTTTTGAGCATTTTTTAGAAGTATTCCAATTGAGTCAGTTTATTATTTTATTTATACCTCTCCCCCTATTGATCCAAATTATCTGGTTATTGTTTTTTTGTATTCCTAATTCAATACAAAACTTTTCATTAGAAGGGATCATGGTCCAATTCTTCCATTTTAAGGCTCATATGGACCACACAAGATGGCCTACAGAATCTGTGAAGAAACTGGACCAGCCATGAAGATTGAATTACTGGGCTCAATTAAGAAGTGAAAAATATTTAATTCTCCTCAAACATTAGTATAACAAATCAAGGAGTAATGGATTAAATTTTCAGGCCCCAACTCCAAGAACAAGGGGCCCAACTAATGCTTTTAATTCCAGCCCACCATTCTGGCCGGGAATTAAAATCCATACACTATTCATGAAATATCTCATGATGTAATCACTACATCAATATGAGATTTTTAATTTTGAAAGAGGAGATATAGTAGTCAGACTTTATTTAATAAATCATTCGGATTTGAAGGCATCTTCTTATTCAAAAATCCATTCACATTTTGGACTTGAAAAAGTTTGGATTGAAATGGACATATTGACTTTGTTTAATAAACCGGATATAACTTTGGATCCTTAATTCCAATGGCCGCCTAAGTTTCAGAGTATAAATAAGAGATATTTATATACAACTTTTTATAAGATCATATATCGAGATTTGGCTGTCTAATTTATCAAAATGGCAATGCAATTGGAGGGGCAGTTTTCGAATGCAAACAGTCCACTTCCTTGTGCTATAAATTCATCCTCCTCCTTTCCTTCAAAAAAGTTCGCATTTCATAAGAGAGGAGCACATATTGGGAAGACCAAATCCTTTCCAAGGGTTTGAGAGGACCTGACATACTAATTTTTTTACTTGAGATACCTTTCCTCTTCTCTTTGTTTTCATTTACTTTTGTGTTCTTCATTTTTGTAATCTTGTAAGTCTCTCTATTTGTAAATCTGTTTTATTGCATGTTTCTTATTCAATATATCTTATTCTCATCCAACTTATGTAGTTTAATATTAATGTTCTTAAAATAGTTTAAATACATTTGAATCCCCTTACCTTATTTTTCTTCCTCATTCAATCTAAAGTCTGTTTTTAATTCTCATTATCGTTTGTGCGTGTGTTCGACGCACCACTCTTTTCTTACCCCTTTCTTTTTCTTCTATTATTAATTTATCATAATAATAATTAAAACCAGATTATTAATCATTTCAATGGCTGAGTAAATTACCTAAACCTTCATTGAAGTCATTCAAAGTTTAAAATTTATAATCCTACTAACTATAGTATATGTGGCAAGTAGGGTCGAACCCACATAAAATGAAAATTCGACCACTATTCTTCTAAAGCATTTCATAAGATCCCACTATTATCAGTAGTTGAATAGTTTTTCTATTTTTTAAATAACTATTTTAATATTGTGCACTAATGAAATACTAAATCCTTTTTGAGTTTTTGTTCTTAACTATAATGAAACATGGAACATGCTAGAAACAGTAAAAAATAGAGATATAAAATGCTAATAAGTGAACAATCAAGTAAAATGTATGGGGAAAGATCTCCATTCTACTAGTTTTAAAAGTATTCCAATTTACATAAAAGTTACTGCATTGCACCACCTTAAAGAGAAGTAATTATCTCTCTCGCTAAGAGTTAAGTCACACAGGCTGATTGATTTCGGAGTTCACCAGTCTAAAACAAATCAACTATGAAAAGTTCGAAAAGATAAAGACAACAGGACGAACTCTCTTTAAGTCTCGAAGTAATTGTGAATTTATTATTTTTTAAAGATTTAACCACGATCAATCTCACCGATTTGATTGTGGAGTTTTGAAAATTTAGTTCTAGTGGTGAAAATCAATTGAATGAACAAAGCATCAATCTCGCTAATTGATACTGAACACATTAATGTATAAAAGTAAAAAGGAAGAAAAGTAATGAGTAGAAGTAGTAATTCCCCAAGGTCTAAGATTTATCCAATTAATTTTTTCATTATCAATACAGGAAATGAAGGAATGCTAGAACATAGTACAATAATTCCAACACAAAGGAAGAAGAACTCTCCTAATACTACTCTGCACTCGGGATCCAAAGCCTCCAGCTCATCTCTAGTGCTACTCTCCTATCTCCCAGAAGTCTTCACTCTCAAAAATTGTGTGTGTTGCTTGTGAATGAGCGTGTCTCTCTATTAATGTCCCACACTTTTTTCCAATCTGCTGCTTACTCTATCTTAACTAGCCACCACTATCTTCAACGACTCGTCACCGACACTTTTCACCGACTTGAGTTCATCTTAAACTATTGCACCACACACATGTGTTTTTTCATGACTGACACGTCGCGCTAGTTTTGCCCTCATAACTAACTTCTGCTGATTTAGTTAAATACACTTGGATATTCTACCATCTCTTGAATGAACATGCATAAGAAAAAACTAAACAACACAGTTACTACACGAAGGAAATAAAAATTTATAGTTTAAGAAAATAAATTATTAAAAATTCTTTTAAAATAATTAATAACTTTTAAATAATGTTGTTAAATAAATTATTTTATTATTAATACTAACAATTAGTAATTATATTTTTATTGATTATAATGAAATAAAATTTCTTATTAAAATAAAACATAAAACATGATAAATTACGTATTATAAGTTGAACAAATTTGTTAATAATAGATTTTTTATTAAAAATAAGATGTTTTTATTAATTATTAATTTTGATGTTAAATTATTTATAAGTTAATATTTTTAATTAATTAACAAGAATAATGTATCTTATAAATATTAAGTCTATTATTACTTTGAAAATGAACAATTTTAAATTTTAAATTAACTAGTTTAGTTTATTTGTAATTTAATTTATAACTTATAGTTAATATTTTATTTTATTAACAATTTTTATTATCAAATAATTATTAAAACCTAATGTTGAATTATAATTAAAATTTTATTAATAATCTGTTCTAATAACTTTTTTATATTTAAGAATTTAGTTTTATTAATTATCTTGTGTTAATCATTTATTTACAATTGTTAATATTTATTAATTTAATTTGGTTATTTTTAATTAAGTTGTTATTTTTATTTTTATTTTATTTTTTTAAAAACTCCATCCTTCCCCCCAATCTTTCTCTCGGTGCCGAAAAGGGGAAGGGGGTAGGGTTCTCTTCATAATGGTCCAGCAGAGGGAATTTGGGATTTCAGCGAGAAAGATTTGAGGCGGCCATCGGGTGTTCAGATCCTCCTCACTCAGCCTCAAGCTCCTTCGGTGACAGCGCGACATGACACCCCAGCACATCTCAGTTCCTTCAGGGCGCGACGACACACAGTTTTTCAGCGAAGCTCAGGTGAGCTCGGCTTCTCCTGCAGCATTGGTGGCGCAGATCCCTTTCCTTACTACGACACAACAATGGTGGAAAAGAGAAGCTCTGTTCAGACTCCTCCTAACCCAATGATGGTGTGAGCTTGATTTGCAACACTGATAGGGATACACAGTTCCTTCCCCTTACTGTGTGTCGACAACATCATGATTTCTCCAAAACAGCGGTCTCGGTGTAGAGACGAAGCATTATCCCTCTTCCAAGTTCATCCCCTCCCAAGCTTGGCTTGACGTTCGCAGATTGAATGCTGGTGAAACCCTCGATCAAGATAATTGGTTCAACATTGATCTATGGATCTGGTGATTTATGTTTGGGTAGAGGGGCAGATCAATATTTGACAGTGACACACCAGTGAATGATGGGGCTATGAACGGTGGGAGTTGCAGCAAAATGGGAATAGTTGAGTGATAACGAGACCGTGAAAAGGTGGAGTAATGGTGGCAAGCATAGGAGAAGAAGATGTGATGACATGGGTGTGAGGTGAAACCAAAACTGGAAATGGTGCATCGGTAGAAAGAATCTAGGCTGAAATATGAGTCTGATAAAGATTTGGATCAGTGAGTCAGTGACTCACCGATAAAGGAATTGGATCGGTTCCAGGCAGAGGGTAAGATCGGTGACATGGGAATGAAGCAATCAGTATGAGGGTGAAACCGATAGAAGGTTTGGATCGGTGAGTCATTGACTCACCGAAAAATTAAATAAAATATGACGTTGATAAATAGAAATAAAAATGAAATAAAATAAAATAAACTTACAAGTCACAGATAGTTAAATGACAATTGAGTAAGTAATTGTTGTGACGTGAAACAAATGATGTTTTGGGAGATCGGTGAGTCAGTGACTCACTGATCGTTGAAAATAAAATTGGAACTCATCAAAGAAATGAAATTAAACAATGATTTAATGACTCACCGATAATAAAAAATGACGCACCGAAAGTTTAAAAAGAGACTGAAACCAATGAAAAGGATCGGTGCGTCACAATATCGATATGACGTGATAGACCGATGGTGTTTCAAAGTAATCGGTGAGTCACGACACACCGAAAAAATAAAAAACTTTAGTGTGACAAAGAATCGGTGTGTTACTCATTGATAGTACAAATTTAGATGTTAGCAATAAAAATTAATTTAATACAAATAATAAAATGTTAAAACATTAATTAATTAACAAAAAAGATAGATTAACTAAATTTTTTAAGATTAAAAAAAATAACTGTAAATAAAAACTAACTAAATTATTAAACAAACTAAAAATAAAAGCAACTTAATTATAACTAAGAATATAAATGTTAAGTTTAATGCAAAACTCATACAAAGAATTAACGACACACATGAAATAATTAAAATTAATTAAAGATATTAAACAACAATGTTAATTAATTAAATGACAAAATGAAAACTTAAAATTAAGAACACATTGTTTTATAAAACTTAAACTTAAATGATTAACTTATTTTCTTAGTAGAATAATTGAACCCGTTAAAAATTAAAGTTAATAAATTAAAATTATTTAGTAAATTATTAAATTGAAAATTGAATTAAATTAATGAAAATAAAAATGAGAAAAATTAAATAATAAAAATCTAGAAATATTTAAAAGTAAACCAAATTATGATTATTAAACTAGAAAGTAATTTAATATAATTAAAATAATTAGAATGACTAAATTAGTTATTTAAAAGAATAAAAACACAAATTTAATTATAAGAATGATTAATTAACATAAATAGTGTTAAAAATAAAAATATTCCATTATTTATTAAAAAGTTTCAAAATAATTAATTAAATTGAAAAAAATTAAATGAAAGATGTGGAAGAACTATGAAAAAATAGAGCCACATCAAAATCCCCCACACTTAATCATTATTTGTCCTCAAACAATCCCATGTCTTATTATCTTTGAAAAATAGTAAAGTGTATATTATTAAGATCACACTGTAACATGTTCAGCACTTAAAAAAAGAGGACATAAACTGTCAGTAGCTTTTAAGAAAATGAATTACTGATATTAATCTTGCCTATAACAAATACTCAAGGGAAATTAAGAAAAAAAGACCATCCATCAAAGAAAATTTCATGCTTCATATGTGATACTAATTAATGATTCATTTTAATCCAGGATCAGATTCTAAATCAAAGAATGAAAAGAGGTAAAATATCAATGGGAGTAAGATCTTAACCAAGGAACATTATACTTTGACAGAACTGGGTTCCAACAATAGTTAATTTTTTTTGAATCGCCTTATAGATACAATTTAAATGATTTCCATATAAACCAATTGTCCCCTTATTCATATGGTGTTCATCATTCCCCTCACCCTGATGAGCTCATTTTTGACCCTAGACACTTCATTTATTTTTCCCAAGCCATGTTTCATTGTGCTAAGCACTGTGCAATGCACTTATTCGAATAGAGGGCTTATAGTTAAAAGAAATTCACCCATCATCCAGGGTCTCAAAAACTCACCGTGGGATCCCAGATGCCCGAATTAATCGAGTTTCAAAAGTTTTATATAAACACCATTTATATTGGCACATTAAAGAAATTACTTTTAATAATTAATATATGAATGAGGCCCCTAGAATCAGAATCAAACATCTAGTTCCAAGGGTTATGATAATAAATCTATTAAAGGAGTACCCATATCACTCTCAAAAATAGACTCTAAATCAAGATATCCATTAAATCACTAAGCAAGACCACTCAACAATCATCCAACCTCATCAATTTCAGTCTCTAAGCAGTTCTTAACTACTAGAAAAGAACTTGTCCTAAGGCAAGACCCAATTGAGTATAGTGTAAAGTTTAAAATTATGAATTTTTTTTAAAGGATTTAACCATTTTTTCCCAGGAATTTGGAATTGAAGTGAGAATTGATGGGTTTTAGCTAAACACAGTTGATCACAGTCAAGAATTGACCCCCTCTCCCACACATAAAACCCAACTTTGTCCCCAAAGTTGACTTCTAAATATGGATAAGAACAATTTGACAATTAAGGTTAAAAACAGATTTTCAATTAAGTAGATTTATGACATGTATAAAGGATCTCAATGAAGTACAACAATATTGTTTTCCACAATGAATAATTTACAGCAGGTTCATTAGCAAGTATATGCATTAACATTTATGTCCAGTGAAAAAGATTTTCAATTTAGCTCAAAAGAAGCACATAAGGTGTGAGTGTACAATTGATTGGGGAAAAGAATTTTAACAAAGTTTGACTCAAATGGATGTTCAATATTGAAAAAAGATGCATGCTAAACCCCCTAAAGACTAATCGGTTCCAATGAAAAACAAACCCACAAGAAAACATGTACCCCCCAACACTTAATTTCATGCAGTGAAAGATTATTTCAATATTTATCAATGAATTTGAATTTCCGGCAAGAGGCACATGCAGAATTTTTAAGCATAGCATAGTGACATGCAACAAAAGTTTTTTGTTGCAATATATGTAGCATATTTTTAGCAAATATGTACCAGTATTTATTAAACAAGAATAATTTTTTAAATGATCAGAATTTTATTTTCAAAAACAGAAGAAAAAATAAATGCAGAGAGCTGAAGTACTTCCCTAACTAATTTCTTGTCCAAAAATTACCCTGGGAATTCGACTCCTTTATTGACACAAAGCAACATAAACCTAAAAACACAGAGCATGTAACTCAAGAACAAGTAGTAACAATTATTTCACAAAAACAGAGCACAAAAGTAGCATTTTATTTAAGTTTAAAAAGAAACAATATAAGAACAAAAAAACCATGGGTTGACTCCCATGAAGCGCTATGTTTAAAGTCCTCAGCCAGACCTTATTCAAGAGCAGTTTTTAAGTATAGTGAAGGCAGCCAAGCCCTTAAGTTGTCCCTTAAAATACAATTTCACTCTCTGCCCACTGACTAACATGGGTTTATTCTCTTCACCTGCAATTTCTAAAGCTCCATTTTTCAGAACTCTCACTATAGTAAAAGGTCCCGACCACTTGGATTTCAACTTTCTAGGAACAATTTTAAGTCTAGAGTTAAATAGAAGGAAATTCTGTTTAGGTTTGAATTTTTTGTTTTTAATGATAGAATCATGAAATATTTTAGTACCGTCTTTATAGATACTTGAATTATCATAACTCTCTCTCCTAATCTCATCAAGTTCACTCAGCTCAAGTAATCTCCTCTCACCAGCACTCTTAAAATCAATGTTAAGAGCCTTAACTGCCCTATAAGATTTGTGTTGAAACTCCACAGGTAAATGAAAACAATTCTCAAACAACATCCTATAAAGAGAGATACTTATTGGGGTCTTGAAAGAAGATCTATAAGCCCATAAAGCATCATCCAACATAAGAGACTCGTACTTCCTAGTGTTTGACACAATTTTCTCAAGTATTTTTTTCAGTTCCCTGTTTGAAATTTCCACCTATCCACTGGACTGTGGATGATAAGGAGTACTAGTTTTATAAACACAACCATATTTTTCCAGCAAAACATTAAACTTATAGTTCTTAAAATGTGTTCCATTATCAGTGATAAAATCTCTTGGGACTCCAAATCTTATAAAGATATAATTCTTAACAAATTTTATTACAGAATTGGATTGATTGTTGGGTAGTGCCACTACCTCAACCCATTTCGAGACATAGTCTACAACAACAAGAATATACTCATTCCCATGAGATGATGGAAATAGACCCATGAAATCTAAACCCAAGACATCAAAAATTTCAACATATAGAATTCATTTTTGGGTCAACTCGTGCTTCCTACCAATACTTCCTAGCCTATGGATCCTATCACAACCAACCACAAAGATCATAGCATCCTTAAAAAGGGCAGGCCAATAGAAACTAGATTGTAGGAATTTTTGAGCAATTCTTTCACCACCATGCTGACCTCCCCAAGGTGAAGAATGAAAACTTTCTAAAAAAAGGAATCATTTATTCCTCAGGTATACATCTCATAAAAATACCATCATCACACCTTCTAAACAAAAAAGGATCATCCCAACGATAATATTTAAGTTCAGAAATGAATTTCTTTCTTTGTTTATTGAACAGATTTTTGGGGAAGACACCTGCTTCCAGGAGGGTGGCAAAATCTGGAAACCAAGAAGATTGCCTGATTGACACAGTAATCAGCTTCTCATCAAGAAAGGAAGAGTTTATCTCCCTAGGATATTCCGAATGGGTAAGAGGAATCCTAGAAAGGTGGTCAACAACTAAATTTTCATCTCTCTATTTCTCCCTAATCTCTAAATCAAACTCTTGTAGCAACAAGATCCATCGAATCAGCCTGGGTTTAGTTTCTTTCTTAGACAACAAGTACTTTAAAGCAGAATGATTAGTGGAAATGATGAATTTTGAACCAAAGAAGTACTGTCTAAACTTCTCTAGAGAATACATCAGCTAAAAATTCTTTTTCAGTAGTGGTATAATTATTTTGGGCATCATCTAGCAGTCTACTAGCATAATACACAACAAGTAGTTTCCTATCTTTCCTCTATCCAAGGACATCACCTACAACCATGTCACTAGAATAACACATAAGCTCAAAAGGCAGTTTCTAGTTAGGTGTAGTGATGATAGGTGATGTAGTGAGTTTCTCTTTAAGAAGATTAAATGATTTCAAAAAGATTTCATCAAAATTGAAAGGTACATCCTTGACCATCAAAGAACACAAGGGATTAGTTATTTTATAAAAATCTTTTATGAATCTATGGTAGAAACCAAAATTCCCTAAAAAACTTCTAACACCGTTGACATTTACAGGAGGAGGCAGTCTTTGAATAACATCAATCTTAGCAGTATCAACTTCTAGACCTATCTTAGACAACTTATGAACAAGCACAATACCTTTTGTAACCATGAATGGAAATTTTTCCCAATTAAGAACAAGGTTGTTTTCAATGCATCTTTCTATAACTAACTCAATATTTCCAAAGGGAATCTGCCTGTAGGCAAATGTTCCAAAGGGGCATGTGAAAGTAGTTTTTTCCTAATCATCTAGATCAACAAAAATCTGGTTGTAACCAGAATACCCATCCGGAAAATAGAAAAACCCATTTCCAGAAATCCTCTCAAGAATTTGGTCCAAGGAGGGAATTGAAAAATGGTCCTTCATAGTGGCTGAATTAAGCATCGTATAATCTATACAGACTCTCCATTTTGTGTCTTTTATAACATGGAATTCTTCATTTTTTCATTTTTAACAATAGTGAAACCTCCCTTCTTGGGGAAAACCTAGACAGGGCTGACCCAATAGCTATCAGAAATGGGATAAATCATTCCAGCATCCAGCAGTTTAATCACTTCTTCTCTCACAACTTCTTTCATGTTAGGATTCAATCTTATTTGACATTCCACCCTTGGCTTATGGTCAGGGTCTACATGAATCTTTTGCATACAGAATGGGGGACTAATACCCTTGATATTAGCTATTGTCTAGCCTATGGCAGATTTAAACTTCTTCAACACATTCAACAGTCTCTCCTCTTGGTTTTCATTCAGTTCAATAGAAATTATTACAAGAAAAGTAGATTTCTCACCCATAAATGTATATTTAAGATGAGCAGGGATGGGTTTCAGTTCAAGAGTGGGTGGTTCTACACTAGAAGGAAGACTCTTAAGCCTAGGAGGTCCAAGATCTTAAACATATATCTTGTAAGGAGTATTGAAATACGAAATATTTTTAATTTCATGTTTATATTTAGAAGTAACAGTGCTACTATCCAATGTGGGTAGTATGATGTCCAGATTTTCTAGATCAAATTTTAACAAATTAATCAGAGCAGAATCATCATGTTGTCCTATAAGTTCTACCTCAATATCATCAAAGTGTTCAACAAGGTTGGTGTTAACAAAAATACCCTAAAATCACTCAAAAAGATCCTCAGTTCAAAAAAAGAGGACCCTTCTACAACAGAAACTGGACAGTTGTCCAGTTCTGGAAAATATTCCAGTTTTAGATTTTGATCAGTATTTTCAACTTCTAAAACAGATTCAAAAGGATTTTCCGCTTCAAAATTATCTTCATCAATTGAGGATTGATTTTCAGATTCACCAAAGTTTCCAATTGAGTTATATTTCTCTAAGGACTCTAGCATCGAACAGTTGTCAGAAAACATTTGTCTTTTAACATTTTTAAACCCATTGAACTCTTCTTGTTGTTCTACAATTTTAAAAATTAGTTGACCCTTAGAGACATCAATGACAGAACCACCTGTGGCCAAGAAGGGCCTATCCAAGATGATGGGAACCTATTGATCACCCTCAATATATAAGAATGAAAAGTCTACAGGAAAAAATAGCTTCCCTACCCCAACTAGAAAATCATCTACTCTACCCACAGGATGAGTGAAAGATCTATCAGCTAACTGTAGTATGACTATGGTGGGTTGAAGGTCTCTCAACCACAACTACTAAAACAGTGATTATGGGATTAGATTAATGCTGGAACCTAAATCACACAAATAGTTGAGTTGATCAGAGTTTCCTAGTGTGAAAGGTATGAAAAAACTACATGGATCTTTCAGTTTAGGTGGTATTTTATTTTGGAGTACAACACTATAATCTTCAGTGAGGCTATAAGTAGAAAATTCTTATAAGGTCTTTATCTTTGAAACAATTTTCTTATGAGATTTTAGATAAGATGGAATTTGAATTAATTCATGTATGAAAGTAATGTTCACTTGATGTTTATAAAGGAGTCCAAGGAACTGAAGAAGTTCAACTTTAGTATTACTTCGAGGTTTCATATTCTTAGGGAAAGGGATGGGTGGGGAAATTTTTTTCAGGATAGTAGGTATATCCCTCACCTCTTCCTCAACCTTATTTTTTTTATTCTTTTTATTTTTAGAATAACTTTCAGCTTTAGTTTCAGGTGATAGATTCAAATTTTGATCATTTCTAGGACTTTTCTTTGAATTTCCAACATGTGTGCAAAGAAGATTTTTAATTCCAGATTGAAGCAGATTTTCATTTTGGGCATTTTCAGTTAGTTTTTTAGAAATAGTTTGAGTATTAAGCCAACTTCTAGTTACAACAGCCATGTAATTTTCCCTAGGTTTAAGTTCAGTGGTACTAGGAAGTCTACCTTTTTCCCAAGATGAAAAATCTCTGGCAAGTTGGCCAAGTTGTGTTTCCATGTTTTGCATTCTAACATCAGTTTTCATTTTATCAGATTAATATTGATTTTTATGTTTGGTTAACTAATTCATGTATCTTTATTCTTGAGAGTTAATTTTTTTTCAAAATTAGATCAATCTTAGAATAAATTTGATTATCATTGTTTCCTTGTACATTTATGGACTCACCCCTCTACTGATTTTGAAAGTTTGGTCTTGGTCGATTAGAGTAGTTAGGGGTAGTGGTTTGTTTGATTAAGCCTTGGTATTTCTAGGATAGATTAGGGTGGTTCCTATAGCCTTGATTGTAATTATTTAAAAATGTATCTTCTTTAATAGGAATTCTAGGACCATAGTTAACCATGTTTGAATTTTCTTGTTGTTGGGATGACATATCAAAATTAGGAAAAAAAATTATGTATGCCCAAACATACCACACTGGACACACTGTTCCATTAAATATTTGTTTGTGTATTGATATCCAAGTTGGTTAACAATTTGTTTTGAGTTCTGGTTGAGTAAAGATTAATGGTGGTTGGTGATTTTAGCCAGTTGATCTTGAGTTTCATTCATTTAACTAGTGTTTGAATTAAAATTTCTATTAACTCTTTTTCTTATTGAATTATTATGCTGTGAATTCAGTGCAAGATTATTAAAAAAAATTCCTAAGTTACTCATCTATTTAATCATTGTAATTACCCCCAGCAGCATGGTCTACTAGATTATTTCCAGAGGAGGACAACCCTTCATAGAAAGTATCCATAAGAAGATGTGATGGGAGTTGATGATGGGGACACTGCCTAAGAAGATCCCTAAATCTATCCCAAGATTCATGAAAAGATTCTCTATCTTCTTAATAAAACTATTTATCTTTGTTCTAAGTTCACATTTTAATCTTCGAGGATAAAATTTCATAATGAATTAGTTATACACTTGATCCCAATTTTCAAAAAATTTCTCATCTAGACTCAAAAACCAATTTTTATCATTCCCCTTAAGGAAAAAAGTAAAGAATCTCATTCTAAGTTCATTTTATGTGAGTCCTAAAAGAGGTAATTGTTGCACAGTATCATAGAAGTTTCTAGTGAAGGCAAGAGAGTCCTCATTATAGATCCTATTATATGCAGGCAGTAGTGAAATGTGTGATTGTTTAATTTCATAATTTCTTGTCCTAGGAGATAGTCTAACGGATGATGGATTGCTTGAAACTTATGGGAGTGATATTCCCTCATCATAGGCCTTTCATTTCCTTCTATGAGTTTTGGATGGTTTTCAATGTTGTTAGGTCCAGGAACTCTATTATCTAGGTTTTCCATTTCAATTTTGTTCTTCGTTCATAGAGAAGTTAAATTTTTATCTAATTCAAGGTTCAAAGGCTCTAATTTAGCACCAGAAGTTCTTATGATCATGCAAACATCAGTAAAAACACTCAGAAGTTAAAGTTCAAAATGATAAGTAACATTTGTTTTACATTTTTTAAAATTTTCAAATTTTTAAAGATTTTTTATATGTGTATTTTAGTTTTTTTATTTGAATAATGGCTCATGCCTTCTCTGAAAACGGCACAAAAAAATTGACCTAAACCATCGTTGAAGCCAGTCAAAGTTTAAAATTTATAATCCTACTAACTACAATATATGCGGAAAGAATGGTTGAACCCACAAAGAAGGAAAATTTGACCACTATTCTTATAAAAACATTTAAAAGATCCCACTATTTTCAGTAGTGGAATAGTTTTTCAATTTTTTAAAAACTTTTTTTTAATATTGTGCACTAATGAAATACTACAGTTTTTTTGAGTTTTTGTTCTAAACTATAATGAAACAAGGAACATGCTAAAAAAATAGTAAGAAACATAGATATAAAATGCTGATAAGCGAACAATCAAGTATAATTCCCGGGGAAAGATCTCCATTCTTCTGGTTTAAAAATTATTACAATTCACTTAAAAGTTACTTCATTGCACCACCTAAAAGAGAATGACTTATCTCCCTCACCAAGAGTTAAGTCACATAGGCTGATTGATTTTGGAGTTCACCACTCCAAATCAAATCAACTGTGAAAAGTTCAAAAAGATAATGACAATAGGACGAACTCGCTGTACGTCCCAATGTAATTGTGAATTTATTATTTTTTAAAGATGTATCCATGATCAATCTCTCCAATTTGATTATGGAGTTTGGAAAATTTAGTTCTTGTGGTGAAAATAAATTCAATGAACTCAACATCAATCTCACTGATTGATACTGAACACATTAATGTATTAATGTAAAAAGGGATAAAAGTCACCAGTAGAAGTAGTAATTCCCCGAGCTCGAAGATTTAGCCAATTAATTTGTTCATTATAAATATAGGAAATGAAGTCATACTAGAAAAGAGTACAACAATTCAAACATTAAAGAAGTAGAACTCCCCTAATACTACTCTGCACTCGGGATCCAAGGCCTCCAGCTCGTCTCCAGTGCTACCCTCCTATCTCCCAGAAGTCTTCGCTCTCAAAAATGGTGTGCGTTGCTTGTGAATGAGTGTCTCTCTCCAATAATATCCCACACTTTTTTTTCAATCTGTTGCTTGTTCTGTCTTAAGTAGCCACTATCTTATACTGCTCATCAACAACACTCTTCACTGACATGAGTTCATCTCAAAATATTGCACCGCACATGTGTGTTTTTTCACGACTGGCACGTCGCGCTAGTTTTTCCCTCATAACTAACTTTCACTGAGTTAGTTGAATGCACCTGGATGTTCACACGTCTCTTGAATGAGCCTGTATAAGAAAAAGTAAACAACATAATTACTACATGAAGGAAATAAAAATTTATAGTTTAAGAAAATAACTTATTAAAAAGTATTTTCAAATAATTAACAACTTTTAAGTAATGTTGTTAAATAAATTATTTTATTAGTAATACTAACAATTAGTAATTATATTTTAATTGATTATAATGAAATAAAATTAATTATTAAAATAAAATATAAAATATTATAAATTACGTATTATAAGTTGAACGAATTTGTTAATAATTGAGTTATTATTACAAATAAGAAGTTTTATTAATTATTAATTTTGATATTAGATTATTTATAAGGTATTATTCTTTAATTAATTAACAAGAATAAAGTAAATTATAAATATTAAGTATTATTACTTTGAAAATTAAAAATATTAACATTTTAAATTAGTTAGTTTAGTTTATTTATAATTTAATTTATAAATTATTGATAGTATTTTATTTTATTAACAATTTTTATTATTAAATAATTATTAAAAATTAATATTGAATTATAATTAACAAGTTTTTTTAATAATCTATTCAATAAATTTTTTTATATTTAATAATTCAGTTTTATTAATTATCTTGTGTTAATCATTTATTTACAATTATTAATGTTTATTAATTTAATTTGGTTATTTTTAATTAACATTATATTTTTATTTTATTTTATTTTTTTGAAAACTCCTTCTTCCTTCCCCTCAATATTTCTCTCTATGCCGAAAAGGGGAAGGGGGTAGGGTTCTCTTCACAAGGGTCCAGCAGAGGGAATTTGGGATTTCAGCGAGGAAGATCTGAGGCGGCCATCGAGTGTTTAGCTCCTCCTCACTCAGCCTCAAGCTCCTTCGATGAGAGCGCAACACGAAACCCCAGCACATCTAGGTTCCTTCAGGGCGTGGTGACATACAGTTTTTTCGGCAAAGCTCAGGTGAGCTCGGTTTCTCCTGTATCACTGGTGGCACGGTTCCCTTTCTTCACTATGACACAACAATGGTGGAAACCAGAAGCTCAGTTTAGACTCCTTCTAACCCAATGATGGTGAGATCTTCATTTGCGGTACTTATAGGGTTCAACGGTTCCTTCTCCTTACTGTGTGTCAGTGACATCAAGATTTCTCCAAAACAGCGGTCTCGGTGCAGAGGAGAATCATTATCCCACTTCTAGGTTCATCCCCTCCCAAGCTTGGCTCGACGTTCACAGATCTAAAGTAGGTGAAACCCTCAATTTAGGTAATTGGTTCAACTCTGATCTATGTGTTGAGCACGTTTTGTTTTAAACAATACATATTTAATGAGGAGATTGTTGAGAAATTGTTGTTTTCAATAATATGTTTTATTATTTAATGGGGGATATTGTTGAGAACAATACTCTATCTCTTTATGATGATTTTGATGTTCAAAAACACCCTTTAATTGTTTTCTAATGATTCTACTTTAAGTATTTTTAAAAAATTATACATTTTATATATTCTCATTTTTGGATTAATATTCAAGTGTTTACACAACGTGGAACAATTTCTAAATCATTTGGGAATCAATTTAAAGTGTTCTGGAAACACTATTCATACCTTACGTTTGGAAAGCGTAGCATAAAGAAAGAAAGGAAAGTGTAGCGTAAAGAAAGAAAGGAAAGCGTAGTGTAAAGAAACAAGGGAAAGCATAACGTAAAGAAATAAAGGGAAGTGTAGTGTAAAGAAAGAAAGGAAAGCGTAGCGTAAAGAAAGAAAGGAAAGCGTAGCATAAAAAAAAGAAAGGAACCAGCTATTTACACTTTAGAGATTATCAGAAAAGTATGGTTAAACAACCATACGTTATTAGAAAGTATGAAGGAAATGAACCCTATGTGAAGAAGAACCCTACATTAGGAAGGAACCCAACGTTTGGGATATTGAGAAAGTATGAAAGAAATGAACTCTATGTGAAGAAGAACCTTATGTTAAAAAGGAACCCTACATTTGGAATATTGATAAAGTATGGAAGAAGAAACATTACATAAGTCTTTAATGTTTTGTTTGTTTCTCAAAAGTATGGCTAAACAACCATACTTTTGTAAAAAACCTTACTTTTGTAAACAACCTTACATTTGGAAGCTTAGAAAAGTATGATATACAATTGGATATGGAAGAGAAAATTATGGATGGTCAATCCTATGTTTGTGGTCAACCTTATGTTCATCATCATCCTTACGTTTGATGAATGCGACATCAACCCTACGTTTGATCTATGTTACATTTCAGATGATGAATGGAGTGCAACTCAACCTTACGTTTGGCATCGGGAATTTAAAGTTGATATTTTTGTTCAACGGTCTGCAAGAGATTGATCATGATAATTTTAAGCTAGAATAAATGCTGATTTTGATATGTTTCCTTGAAAATTTTAGAGTCGTTTGAAAGATTGATTTAAACGAAGCTTTTCATGGTGAATATTATTGAGTTTTACGACTGCTCAGATTAATTCACAAGTTTGAATATTGCGAGTAAAAGGGCGATATTTGTGGATCTGATTTTGCAGAGGAAGCACTCGATATATCTATTCCCATTTTGAATTTCAAGGAACACAATACACATCATAACATAAACATGTGTGATATAAGAAAAGTGTACATAGATCGATATAGTGAAGATTTGAAAGAAGAACACATAACGACCGAGAACGCAAGTGCAGATACAATCATTGTATTCAAAAGAATGATCTGCTGCACAGACAATGCCTTTTCTTGAAGATAAAAAACAGAGACAAATCAAGATACAAAGATCTACTAATTATGAAGAGAGACTATGCTCTGTTTTGTTTAATAAGAAGGAAAACAACAGAAGATTCATCTATTTTTCAACGAAAATCTTTTGTGAATCTGCTACTGCTTAAGTTGTGATTGTATTTTCTATATCTGCTACAACCGGATCGACACAAAGATCAATATTTCTAAAGACAATGATCCATCTACTGTCAATTGCATTCTGTTGCAATTGTGAAGATCAACTGGAAAAGTTATTTCTAAATGAAAACACCTTTTATCTTGATGGACCAGCTTCTCATACTAAGCTGAGTAGGTTCGTGTTTGAACCAGAAGGCTTTGTTTGCCTGAAAATTGTAAAGGTGTCAACTGCCTGTTTTCAGTTTTTGGATGGTCTGGAGGACCAGATAGTGAAAATCATCAAGCTCATGGAGTAGAGCATTGGTGGAGTAGACTATGGTCCTTTTGTTCCCTGAACCACTATACATCCGTGTGTCCCTGCTTTTACTTATTCCGCTACATGATCAAATCTAATAAAGCATAGAGGACAGAACTCGATCAATCGAAGAGTTAATGAAAAATCTGAAAGACACAATTCACCCCCTCTTGTGTATAATATGTATATTCAAGATCCAACAATTAGTATAAGAGGTGGAGCTTTTGATAGAGCCTTACCAAGTGAGAAGCATTTAAAGATTATACAACAAAGCATCATGACTGATACAAGAGAAGGGATGTAAATGGTCAGAGCACCATATTTTAATGGAGACAACTATGGCTGCTGGAAATCACACATGACAATATATCTGAAAAACCTCAGATATAAAGTCTATTTAAAGATTGTGACTCCTTATGAAATTCCTGAAAATCTTGAGACATTGAGTGCTATTACAGAGGCAGAGTATGATATGAATTTGAAGGCTATGAATTCAATTATCTATGGTCTAGGACCAGATGAATTTAACAGAGTATCTCAGTTCCCGATATCATATGAGATGTGACAAACAATAGTTGTGGCGTATGAAGGAACAGAAAATGTGAGACAAATGAGATATGCTATACCAAAATTAAATTTGATACTTTCAGAATGTTTGAAGGTGAAAGCATTACCCAAATGAATGGGATATTGAGAGAAAATGTAAATAATATAAAAGCTCTAAGAGATCATATCAAGCAGGTTGATCAAGCATTAAAAGTACTGAGTGTACTTCCTACTCGATGGAATGGTATCTCTATTGCAATCAGACAATCAACACCTGTTAAAGATCTAATCATGAGAGCACAGATTGGTACACTGTTGACGTACGAACTGAAATTCAAGATGAGGCAAATGAAGATAATGTCTACATCAAAAAGGATGATACTGCCTTTAAGGAAACTTCACAGCAAAATAATAAAAATATGAAGAAGAGAGAAGTCAAAGACAAATCAGAGAGCTCCGACTCATCAAACTCAGATGAAGAACTGGTTCAGCTAGCCAGAAAATTCAGAAAATTCTACAGCAAGAAAAGAGGCTTCAAAAAATCCTTTATGAAAGATGATGAGGAAGTAAGATTCTATGAATTCAAGAATATGAGACACAACAGTCCAGATTTTCCACAATTGAAAGATATAAAGAAGAAGAAATTATTCAAATGAAATGATTGTGAGCAGAAAGACAAAAAAGCTATGAAAGCCACTTGGAGTGTATCTGAGGACTCATGTTTCTCTTTGGAATCAAGCTCAGAGAAAGAAGAAGTCAATCTAAAAGAAAACATGTGATTCATGGTAAAAACAGACGAGGTACAATCATATTACTCCTCTAACTCAAATAATTAATCAAATTCTAAATCAAGCTACACAATTGAAAAACTTGTATCCTACTGCAATATTCTTGAAGAAAGATATGACTCACTATTTAAGAAACATAAGTCACTAAAGAACGCACATACGGCTGTTTCAGACGAAAGAGATAAAATGCTGAAACAACATAAGTAATTAACTGATAAATTCAATTCTATTAACACTAACTATATTAATTTTGAATCAAGAATAGATAAACTGCAGGATGAAGTAGAATCTTACAAACAGGCTACATTGGTTTTTACAAAAGGAGAGAATTCATTAAATGAAATTCTTGGAAAAATTGTTATTAAAAAGGAAATATTTGGAATTGGCAGTAAAGGATAAAAACCTAAGCTATAAAAAAATTATTTTGTTCCTAGCACTAAAAGGGTTAATTTTAACTTTTGTGGGACAAAGGGACATATATATAAACACTGTTTCTTAAGACAACCTCAAATTTGTGGTACTAAGAAAACCTATGTTTCAAAAGAATTATATGATTCATCTGATTTTAAAAGAATAAAGAAAATATGGATACCCAGATCATTTCTATATAACATCCCTGGACCCAACATAGTATGGGTACTAAAGCAATTTGTTTAAATGTCTTTGTAGGTAGCAAGACACCAAAGAAGAAAAGATATATGGTACATGGATTGTGGCTGCTCAAGGCATATGAGTGGGAACTCAACAAATTTTAAAATATTCATTCAAAATGAAGGAGTACATGTCACATTTGGTGACAGTGTCAAAGGAAAAATCATTGGCATTGGAACTGTTGTAGATCCAAAAACAGTCTCAATCAAAAAATTACTTTATGTAAAAGGATTGAAACCCAACCTGATAAGTATCTCTCAACTTTGTGATGATGGATATACTGTTGATTTTACTAACAATTTCTCTACTATTTTTAATGATAAACTGTTTAAATTTAAGGCACCAAGAACAGACAATGTCTATACTTTGGATTTAAATTCCTTGTGTAAACAACAAGTAAATTGCTTGATTGCTAAAGTAACTGAATCTTGGATATGGAATAGGAGACTTGGACATTGTAATATATATGTTTTACATAAGTTATCTAAGAATCACTTAGTTTCTGATTTTCTTAGTCTCATATTTGAATGTAAGAGATTATGTTATGCATACCAACTTTGAAAGAAACACAAATCATCATTCAAATCTGTTAAAAAAGTTGCTACAACTAAACCTCTAGAACTTATCCATATGGGTTTTTTTGGACCATCAAGAGTAGCATGCTTGGTTAGTAAATTATATGTTTATGTATTAGTTTATTATTATTATAGATTTACTTGGATTTTCTTTTTGAAATTTAAAAATGAAGCTTTTACTTTATTTAAAAGTTACTGCAAATCTGTTCAAAATGAAAAATGTTTTAATATAATCTCATTGATATGTGATCATGATGGAGAATTTAAGAATCAGGAATTTAATTTCTTTTGCTCAAACATGGGTATTAAACATACTTTCTCTGCACTAAGAACACCTCAACATAATGTAATTGTAGAAAGAAGAAATAGAACAATTTAAAAAATGGCTAGAACTATGTTAAATGAATATAGCCTACCTATATATTTTTTGGTAGAAGCTGTAAATACAGCTTGATATATAATTAACAGAGTTTTAATAAGACCTATTTTGAAAAAGACACCCTATGAACTATGGAATAATGGAAAACCTAAAGTAAATTAGTTTAAAGTGTTTGGATGAAAGGTTTACACCTTAAACACTAAGTACAATATTGTTAAGTTTGATCCAAAATATGATGAAGAAATTTTCTTGTGATATTATGCTATTTCCAAAGCTTATAGAATATTTAATAAAGAGTCAAGGATTGTTGAAGAATCAATTCATGTAAAATTTGATGAATCTGATCCCTTTGAGAAAAGGACAGATCAAATAGATGAACCTGACTCTAACAATAACATGAGACTTGAGAATTAAAGAATTATTTTGAAAATGATATAAAAGAAATTCAGTTCAGTTCAGAAGAACATGATACTAAAGATCCTTTAAATGTATTGTCTAGACAGTCTAGAACCCTAAAGAATCACCCTTTAGAAAATGTGATAGGTGACTTAGAAACTGGTATTCAAATGAAAAGAAACTTAGGAAATCTAGTGGAATTCTCTGCCTTCCTATCCCAACTAGAACCCAAGACTATAGAAGAAGCTTTAGATGATGAAAGATGGGTAATAGCAATGCAAGATGAATTAAACCAGTTAAAAAAAATGAAGTTTGGAAATTAGTGAAAAGACCTCAGAATTATCCAGTAATAGTAACCAAATAGGTCTTTAGAATTAAATAGGATGAACAAGGTATAATAACTAGAAATAAAGAAAGATTAGTAGATAAAGGATATAATCAAGAAGAAGGAATAGATTATGATGAGACTTTTTCACCTGTAGCTATGTTAGAATCCATTAAAATCCTTTTAGCCTATGAAAATCATATGAATTATAAATTATTTCATATGGATTTTAATTCTACCTTTTTAAATGGTTATTTAATGGAGGAAGCTTATGTTGAGCAACCTCCTATTTTTGAAAACTCTCAAAAACCTGATATTATTTTTAAACTTACTAAAGCTTCTTATGGCCTTAAACAAGCACCTAGAGATTGGTATGAATGTTTAAGTTATTTTCTTTTGAAAAATAATTTTTCTGTTGGATTGGTAGATCCAACACTATTTAAGAAAACCGTAAAAAATAATGTTTTATTGGTTCAAATTTATGTTTATGATGTAATTTTTGGATCAACTAATAAAAAAATTTGTCATGAATTTTCAAAATTAATGCAAAAAGAATTTGGAATGATTATGATGGGAGAATTAAATTTCTTTTGGGGACATCAAATATTTGAAAAATATTTTGGAAATGTTTTAAATCAAAGAAAATACATTGCTAACTTACTTAAGAAATTTGGACATAAAAATAGAAAGACATTTACAACTCCTACGTGTATTAATATAAAACGTGATTTGCATGAAACTGGGAAATCAGTTGACAACAAGTTATATAGAGGTATGATTGGTAGTTTGTTATATCTTACTGCTAGCAGGACAAATATAATGTATTCATTATGTCTTTGTGCTAGATTTAAATCAAATCCCAAAGAATCTCATTTAACTGGTGTTAAAAGAATTTTTAGATATTTAAAAGGAACTAATTTTCAATCTCTACTCTATCCTAAAACTACTGATTTTAATTTGATTTTATATTCAGATGTTGACTTTGGAAGTTGTAGATTATATAGAAAAAGCACATCAGGAACATGACACTTTTTAGGAAAGTATTTAGTGTAATGGTCTAGTAATAAACAACATTCAGTTGCTCTGTCAACATTTGAGGCAAAATATGTATCTGCTGGCAGTTGCTATGCACAAGTGTTGTGGATGAAAAACACTCTTATGGACTTTGGATTGAATTTTAATAATACACCTATTTTTTGTGATAATACAGGTGCAATTAATATTTCAAAAAATCATATTATTCATTCTAGAACTAAGCACATTGATATAAGGCATCACTTTTTAAGAGATCATGATATTAAAAAAGATATATTTTTAGAATTTATAAATACATAAATTCAATTAGCAGATATTTTTACTAATCCACTTCCCACTGCAAGGTTTGATTTTATTAAGGGGGAGATTAGTTTATTTAATTGTAAATAATTTTTTAATTATAATTTGAAATTTTATTTATTTAATTTTATTTATTTTAATTTTATTTTCTTAATTGTGTAAATTATATTTTATTTCTAAATACTGTCTAAAATCAATTAATTATTTGTTTTTCAAAAAATGTTTAACTTTTTTTTTTAATTTATGTTAAATTTGCCTCATATTTTTTTTTTGTTTTTAAAATAAATGTAATGATTAGTGATTACTTGGGAATCAAGGCTGTCAGAGCCCTTTCAAATTTGAAATCGTTTCATTTCCCAAACACAAAAAAACCTTTCGGACCCAAAACCGCATACTGTTACAAACCCCCGATCTTCGAAACTTCAAACCCTAAAATCTTCGAACCTTCAAAAATCTACTCAGTATTGGAAAAGACCAAGTGGGCAGATGAGGCTGAGAGCAGTGACAAAAAGAAGCAAAAGTTTGTTGGCCAACAAATTTTGCAAGGTAAAGTTATAGATCTGGAATGGCTATTCCAGACTAATCTGTTGTTGAAACAGGCTTTGTCTTTTCCAAACCTTGAGCATACTTTCAATAGTGAAAAGTCTGAGTTTATGTATGAGGTCGAACTGCATAATTTCTTCAGAACAGTTCAGTTCAGTCTAGGTGAGGATGAAGACACTATGATTGCAAAGATTGAGGACAGAGATTTCTCAATCTCTTATGTTGAAATAGGAAAAATCTTGAATTTCCCACATGAAGGAGTATATCATTTTGATTTGAAAAACATTGAAGATGTTGTGCATAAGTCTGAGGAAATTATTTACTTTTTGTTTGGAACAACTACTGTGAAGAAAATGATGGTGAAGGATTTAGAATCAGATTATAAGATCTTGGTTAAATATGTTCAGGATGGAATAACTCCCAGGATGTCCGAAATGGAATGGATTTTGTACCCTGATATGTACATAATGTATCTTCTGTTAAGTGACATCAAATTAAACTTTCCAAGGTATATGGTGAGGTACCTCAATTACTGCTGCCAGAGCGAGGCAAGAATGAACATCTATCCTTTTGGAAGGTTCATTTCAAAGTTGTTGCTCAAGAAAGGATTGGCGAGACTCGTAGATGCAAGAACAAGGTATCATCACGGTAATACCTTTAGTGCTGGGACACTAAGGAAAATTGGTTATTTCTGGAGCACCATAAAAGGAAAAATCATTCTAGTGGGGGAAAAAGTGGAAGAAGAGGAGATAGCTCCGGCTCAGCCTGAAAAAGCTAAAGAAAAAAATCTGAAACCAGAGCAACTACAACTGCAAGGAAACTTCATTTTGAAATTACAGAGGTTGAAGATGAAGGAAGTCAGGAAGGACATCAAGTAACAAGGAAAAGAGCTGCAAGAGGTGAAGAAGAAACAATGTTTTCTCAACCACTATCTGTTAAAGATATTTTGGGATATTGTTTTGTGAGGGATAAGACTAATATTGTTGAACCTCAAGAAGAGGCAGCTCAAGTTGCAATGGATGTTGAAACAGAGAGACCTGAAACTGCTGTTGTTGAACCTGAAAGAGTTGAATTAGTAGATGAACTTCAAAATGAGACTCCAATTGAAGTTGTGAAAGATGGAGTTCCTAGAGGAGAAGTGGCCAGTCCTCAGGATGCTCAGGAAGACGATGTTGTTGAAAATCTTGTTCAAGATGATATCATTATTAAAGAACATGCTGATGATGCATCAAATGTTCACACTGAAGTGTTGCAGGAAGCTTTTTCTATGGAAGAGTCTAAGAAAGACTCTGCGAAAAAATCAGTAAACCAAGATGAAAAGGGAGATGAAGAAACAATTGCAGAATATTTTCCCCTAGTGTTGATACATCAAAGAACTGAAGAAGAAAATCAAGCACATAGTGCTTCTACATCACTGAATGAAGCAGTTGAAGAAGTTTACAAGAAGTTACACAGACTAGAAACTGAGAATGCTGCTCTACATAGAGCTTTCGAATTAGAGAGGTTTAAATTTCAGAGACTAAAATCCAGCACAGTTTAAAGAAATGAAATTGAGAATTTCGAAAAAGAAATGTTGATAGAAGTGGTCAAAATGAAATTAGAAATTGTTTTGAAATCAGATCTGTTTGGTTCTAAAGATTATATTGAAACTCAGTTTGAATCCATAAGGTCTTGTTTAGCCAATGGTTTAGGTACCTCACCTGACCTCATAAGGAGATTTCAGGCTATTACAACTGTAATGGGAAATATGAATGACAGGTTGACTGATCTTCAATGTAACAGTGCTCCATTATCATTGTTGATCGAAAATCAGAAATTTTTAGTAGATTAGCTGAAATCCAGTGAGCCAGGAATCAGAACAATGTTAAATCAGATATCAGAGAAGCAGTCAATGTTTATAGAAAAAGAAGAAAGAATGCATGAGTTTTTTAGAATCAATTTAATCAAGGATCTTTATATGACTCAGGAGAACATAGATGTCATTATCAAACTTGGAGATGGGATGATGAAGAGACTGAGGGTACCACATATATAAATCAACGATGTTGTTCAGAGAAGATAGAACCTATCTTAACCCTAATATCCCTTGATTCCTGTTTATATCATAATCATGTACATACTGTTGTTTTTGAATGAAATTTTTTTGATTGTTTATTTATTTATTTATCTGTTTATTTATCTAATTTTACTATTTTAAGTTTAAATATTCCAGTATACCATATTACCTTACTGATAAATAGTTAATAATAACATTTACCTACAGTTTAGTGCAATATTCAATGTGTTAAAACCCATGATTTATCATTCTTTTTTATATCACAAAAGGGGGAGAAATTTGGATAAACACAACATTTTATTTTAAGATTTTAAAACCTTATTTAAATGATGTCCTGTATATTTAAAATGTTTTGGATTTATACAGATTTATACTTATATAACAGACTATTATATGTTATTAACAATCATTTATTATTAATGGAATCTTTTTTTACTTTTTATTCAGAGGGAGAAATTTGGATAAAACTAAAAACTTTTATTTTATTCTTTTCTTTTATTTTTAAAGAAAAATAATTTTATTTTCAGTATAAATAAAAGGGGAGAAATTTATTTTTAATGATAATACAATTTTTATTTGTTGAAATGATTTTGTTAAAATTAAATATTGTTTTATCTTATATAAATTCTAAACTTTGAGTAACTAATTTTGAAAGTTAATTTCATTTAATTAGTCTTATTATTTTATTGGTTTTGTGATCATCAAAAATGGGGAGATTGTTGAGCACATGTTGTTTTCAACAATACATATTTAATGGAGAGATTGTTGAGCAAGTGTTGTTTTCAACAGTATGTTTTATCATTTAATGGGGGATATTGTTGAGACCAATACTCTATCTCTATTTGATGATTTTGATGTTCACAAATACCCTTTAATTTTTTTCTAATGATTTTACTTTAATTACTTTTTGGAATTATATATTTTATATATTATCATTTTTGTAAGATTATTCAAGTGTTTACTCAGCGTGGAATAATTGCTAAACCATTCGGGAATCAATTTAAAGTGTTTTGGAAATACTATTCATACCTTATGTTTGGAAAGCATAGCGTAAAGATAGAATGGAAAGCGTAGCATAATGAATGAAAGGAAAGCATAGCATAAAGAAAGAAAGAAAAGCGTAGTTAAAGAAAGAACGGAAAGCATAGTGTAAAAAAGAAAGGTACCCACTGTTTACTCTTTACAGATTATCAGAAAAGTATGGTTAAACAACCATACCTTATCAGAAAGTATGAAATAAAGGAACCCTACATGAAGAAGAACCCTACGTTAGGAAGGAATCCAACGTTTGGGATATTGAGAAAGAATGAAATAAAGGAACCCTACGTAAAGAAGAACCCTACGTTAGGAAGGAACCCTACGTTTTAGATATTGAGAAAGTATGGAAGAAGAAACATTATGTAAGTCTTTAATGTTTTGTTTTTTCTCAAAAGTATGGTTAAACAAACTTAATTTTGTAATCAACCCTACTTTTGTAAACAAACTTATGTTTGGAAGCTTAGAAAAGTATGATATACGTTTGGATGTGGAAGAGAAAAGTATGGATGGTCAACCCTATGTTTATGGTTAACCTTACATTCGTCATCAAACTTACGTTTGATGAATGCGACATCAAACCTAAGTTTGATCTATGTTACGTTTCATAGGATGCATGAAGTGCAACTCAACCATACGTTTGGCGTCAGTAATTTGAAGTTGATATTTTTGTTCGACGATCTGCAAGCAATTGATCAGGATAATTTTAAGCTGGACTAAATGCTGATTTTGAAGTGTGTCGTTGACAATTTCAGAGCCATTTGAAGGATTGATTTAACTAGAGATTTTCAGGGAGAATGTTATGGAGTTTTATGATTGCTTAGATTAATTCACAAGTTTGAATATTTTGAGTAAAAGGGCTATATTTGTGGATCTAATTTTGCAGAGGAAGCGCTCAATATATCTGTTCTCATTTCGAATTTCAAATAACAAAATACACATCATAACAGAAACAACTGTGATATACGAAAAAGTGTACAGAGATCGATATAGCGAAGATTTGAAAGAAGAACACATAGCGATCAAGAACGCAAGTGAAGATACAATCATTTTATTCAAAAGAAAGATCTGCTGCACAGAAAACACTATTTCTAAAGAGAGAAAACTGAGACAAATCAAGATACAAAGATCTATGGATTACAAAGAGCGACTACGCTCTGTTTTGTTGAAGAAGAAGGAACACAATAAAATATTCATCTATTTTTCAGCGATCTTTTGTGAATCTTCTACTGATTAAGTTTCGATTGTATTTTCTATATCTACTACAACCGGATCGACTCAAAGATCAATATTTCAAAAGATGAGGATCCATATGCTGTCAATTGCATTCTATTGAAATTGTGAAGATCAACTAGAAATGTTATTTCTAAATGAAAACACTTTTTATCTTGAGTGAACAGCTTCTCGTACTAAGCTGATTAGGTTCGTGTTTGAACCAGAAAACTTCGTTTGCCTAAAAATTATAAAGGTGTCAACTGCCTATTTTCAGTTGTTAGATGGTCCGGAGGACCAGATAGTGAAAATCACCGAGATCATGGAGTAGAGCATTGGTGGAGTGGACTAGGGGCCTTCTGTTCCCCGAACCACTATACATCTATGTGTCCCTACTTTTACTTATTCTGCTGCATGATAAAATCTAATAAAGAATAGAGGATAGAACTCGATCAATAGAAGAGTTAATGAAAAATATAAGAGACATAATTCACCCCCCTTGTGTATAATATATATATTCAAGATCCAACACTATGGATATTGTGATTTAAGGTTGGGTAGAGGGGAGGATCAATGTTTGACAGTGGCACACTGGTGGAAGATGGGGCTACGAACGGTGTGAGTTTCAGCAAAATGGGAATAGTTGAGTGACAGTGAGACCGTGAAAAGGTGGAGTAATGGTGGCAAGTAGAGGAGAAGAAGATGTGATGGCAGGGGTGTGAGGTGAAACCAAAACTAGAAATGGTGCGTTGGTAGCAAGAATCTAGGCTGAAATATGAGTCTGATAAAGATATGCATCGGTGACTCAGTGACTCACCGATAAAGGAATTTGATCGGTGCTAGGTAGAGGGTAAGATCAGTGACACGGAAATGAAGCAATCGATATGAGGGTGAAACCAATAGAATTTTTGGATCAGTGAGTCAATGACACACTGAAAATTTGAATAAAATAAGACCCAAATAACTAGAAATAAAAATGAAATAAAATAAAATAATCTTACAAGTCACTAATAGTTAAATGAAAAATGAGTAAGTAATCGGTGTGATGTGAAATAGATGATGTTTTAGGAGATTGTTATGTCAGTGACTCACTGATAGTTGAAAATAAAATTAGAACTCACCGAAGAAATGAAATTAAATAGTGAGTTAATGACTCACCAATAATTAAAAAAATGACTCACTAAAATTTTAAAAAGGGAGACTGAAACTGATGAAAAGGATCGATGTGTCGCAATATTGGTGCGACATGATAGACCGATGGTGTTTCGAAGTTATCGATGAGTCACGACTCACCGAAAAAACAATAAAAATTGGTGTGACAAAGAATCGGTGCGTTACTCACCGATAGTACAAATTGAGATGTTAGCAATAAAAATTAATTTAAAACAAATAATAAAATGTTAAAACATTAATTAATTAACAAAAAAGAGAGATTAACTATATTGTTTAAGATTAAAAAAATAACTGTAACTAATAACTAACTAAATTATTTAACAAATGAAAAATAAAAGTAACATAATTATTAACTAAGAATATAAATGTTAAGTTTAATGAAAAAATCATAAAAATAATTAACCGCACACATGAAATAATTAAAATCAACTAAAGATATTAAACAAAATAGTTAATTAATTAAATAGAAAAATGAAAACTTACAATTAAGAACACATTATTTTATAAAACATAATCTTAAATTATTAACTTATTTACTTAGCAGAATAATTAAACCAGTTAAAAAGTAAAGTTAATAAATCAGAATTAAATAGTAATGTCTTAAATTGAAAATCGAATTAAATTAATGCAAATAAAAATGATAAATAATTAAATAATAAACATTTATAAATATTTAAAAGTAAACCAAATTAAGATTATTAAACTAGAAAGTAATTTAATATAATTAAAATAATTGTAATGAATAAATTAGTTATTTAAAAGACTAAAAACACAAATTTAATTATAAAATGATTAATTAACATATTAAGTGTTAAAAATACAAATATTCCATTATTTATTAAAAAGTTTCAAAATAATTAAATAAATTTATAAAAATTAAATGTCAGATGTGGAAAAACTATTTAAAAATAGAGACACATAAGTAAATCTCTCATTGGGGTGAGTTATAATTTAGGGATGTAAAGTGATTGAGAGTTTTTGCTCGATGAGTATTCTTTAATTTAACATTGTGTATGTTGGACTTAACTTGTCATGGATTAATGAATTGTTTTGTTTAACATATGGTTTCCATGGATTATTGGAACCATAAATACACTACCATCAACAAGATATAATTGAGATTAGAACCTTAAGTTATGTTAAGGCTTGGATTAAAGCCATAACACTTAGGAATTCCAATCAAGGTTATCTTGTGAAGTGGGTGTTAATTTAAATGAAACATAAAGAAAAGCTGAAGGAAATCACAATATTAAATACCTAAAGATGAACTCACCCCAATCATTATCAATTTGTTAAATCAATCTTAATTAATCAATCATTTCATAAGCTCTGCAAACAAAACCCCTAATCAAAATACAATCAACTAAAAACAAATGACTATTAAAAAGTATCATCATCGAGGATTCTACCCGAGTACTGCTATACACATTAGAAGAGCATCGGAACATTGACCGTTCAGTAGGTGACACACGACCGCACATTCAAATGGTTTCATTTATAGGGATGGTGATTTAAGTAGTCATTAGTTTCTGGTTATTGTAAAAAAATAAAAAAAAACAAAATTTAAAAAAATTTGAAAAAAAACAATCAAAACCCCCTTCCTCATAAAAATCATATACGGGAAACACAAAGAAAAAAATTGCCTTCATCTTTCTTTTAAATCTCTCTGAATGCCCCGTAGCCTCCCAAACAATCCCTTAGATTTTTTTGACTCTGAAATTGAGCGAACACTTCTCCAACTTAGGAGGAATATAAGAGATAATAAACTCATTCAAGAACCTGTCCTTGTCCAACCAATTGAATTAGAAATGACCAATACTAGAGAACAAACACTTAAAGAGCTTTCTTCCCCTGATATGAATTTCCAACATCTTGGTATTAAATATCCAAACATAGAGGTTGAATTTGAACTCAAATCGGGTTTGAATCATCTTCTTCTTCATTTCCATAGGCTAGCCGGTGAGGATCCACATCTCCACCTTAAAGAATTCCAAGTGGTGTGCTCTACCATGAAGCCTCAAGGGGTTTCTGAGGAACAAATAAAACTTCAAGTATTTCCTTTCTCCCAAGCTAACACAGCTACGTCATGGCTCTACTACCTTCCTACTAGTTCCATAACCACATGGAATGACATGAAGTGACTCTTCTTAGAGAAATTCTTTCTTGCTTCTCATACTACTTCTATCCGAAAGGAAATAAGTGGTATTCGTCAATTCCCAATTGAATCACTCCATGAGTACTGGGAGAGGTTCAAAAATCTTGTTACAACCTTCCCACACCACTAAATCCCTTACTAACTCTTGATCCAATACTTAAATGGGGGTTATTGGTGATGGAGAGAACTCTCATTGATGTTGCAAGTGGCAGTGCTCTTTTTGATAAAACTCTTGCATCTGCAAGAGATCTAATAAGAAACATGGCTGCGAACACAAAAAAATTCCATACTCGAGCACATACTCAAGTAAGACAATCCCAAGATAGTCATACTATAGAGCCGAACAAGATGATAGCGTGGATGAGTGAACTTATAGGACTTGTGTGACAACTAGCTGTGGCTACCAAAGCCCCAACTTCATCTTTTCCACAATCAATGTTTCTAGGACTTGTAAAAAACATGGAATCTGCAGCTCTCCATCTCATCCAACTGACACATGTCCTCAACTTCAAGAGGATCAATCTGATTCATCTGGACCAATGGAGCTCAATGCAGCATATGTTCATAGGAACACCAACCCTCAACAATCAGGTCAGTTCACTAGAAATTTCAACCAACCTCACTCTGAACCCCTCTCTTCTTCTTGTAACCAAGGCCCGAGGTATCGTAATTCTGTCTCTCATCCCCCTCAATTCCCTCATCAAAATCCAAACTAGTTCCAATATGGTCAAGGTGTTGGTAACTTCCAAAAACATTATCCTTTTATTCCTCAACCTCAAAGGAACAATCCTCCTCCAGGATTCCAATATCCAAGTGAGCCTTCCCAATTTCAACATCAATACAATAACTTTCTTAGGAACCAAAATCAAGGTAATCTCAATCCGGGAAAAATCCTCTTCTTCCAAGCAACCATGGGAAAGTGCAGTTGAAGATATTGATTCCTTCACACTTTCTGGCCTCAAAAAAATTGAAACAAAAATTCATCAACTTACATCCCACCTAAGCCAGAAATAATAATAAAATTCTTCCCAACACCCAACTCAACCATTACCCAACCCCAAGGGTAATGTAAGTGCAATTTCACTTAGACTGGGGAAGCAAATTTCTATGCCTCCAGATAAGTCCTCCAACCCCCTTTAAATGTTGACCTAGAAAATGAAAATAAAAAGAAACTTGAAAAAGAATTTGAAACCATTACCTCACCTACTTCTATTCCATTTAGGAACCCAATTCATTTTCCTCAAGCCGTTTCTAATCCAAAGAAGTCCTTTGAACCTGATCCTGAAATACTCGACATGTTTAGATGTTTTGAATTGAACATACCCATCTTAGATTCCATAAAAAAAATCCCTAAGTATGCCATGTTTCGTAAAGAATTATGCACCCATAAGAGGTAATTTATGACCTTTGAAAATGTTTCCACTCAGCATTATATTCCCATATAGTACAAAGATCTTGGGACCTTTACGGTTCCATGCCAAATTGGACGTTCTAACTTCGATGATGCACTCATAGACCTAGGTTCCTCAATTAATGTCATGCCCAAATCCATATTATCCAACCTTGGTCTAGGTCCCTTACATCCAACGGGTGTTTACATTTAGTTAGCCAATATAAGAACAACCAATATTGAGGGTATAATTGAGGACGTCCTTGTTCGAGTCAATGATCTTATCTTCCGAGCTGACTTCTATGTCCTTGACATGGAAGGTGTGACAACTTATTTCCAATATCCTCTTATTTTAGGAAGGCCTTTCCTCATGACATATAATACCAAAATTTATGTCCATGTTGGAATTTAGTGACCAACTAGTCAAGTATAGTAGTTTTCAATCCATGCGATACCCATTAGAGAATGAATCAACATTTTCTATCTAATCTTCTAAAACACTCTTTGAGAGTGTGTTGAATCCCAATCCACAATGTCCTTCTTGTTCTACTGATAGAGGAGTTTGTGAATATTTCATCCTCATTAACTAATTAATAAATGGAGAAATTGACGTTGACATAAGAAATGAAAACTCCATTGATCTAAAGGATCTTGAAAAATATTTAGAATCTCATATTGCCTCTGACCTTTACTTCTCCAGCTTGGATGATAATGCGGAAAATGAACTAGAATGCTCATTTTTTGATTCAGATCAGTTTAACCAACATTCATTATTTCTTATCCATGATTCTGACTATTCTTTTATATGTGAGGTTAACCCTAAAAAAATGTGTTTATCTTGTCCCAATGAGAGTGAAGGTTGTGCGATTTGTTCCATAATTAATAAATTGATCACTGATTATATTGAAATTGACCATTCTTTGGTGAACAACATTTATATAAAGGATATTGAAAAACTTATTCAGTATTATGACTCAATCGATTCTCATTACTCTATATCGGTAAGCAATGAAATAAATGAGTTGAAAACAATTGGGATATCATACTCTGGTTTCGTGTTATCTGAACCTTACATAAATGAACCAGCAGAATTGAGACATCTTCCTAAATTTCCAAGCATATAAAACCATCACTTTGTGGATAAAATCATTCCTCACGTTGAAGACCAATGGTAGGATAGTCATATTCTCTTTCCAAGCCCATTTAATTGGAAGTGAAACAATAAGGAATGGATGAAACTATCCAATGAATCATTGAGACTCGAAAAGGAAATGTTTTCCTAGAAGCACATTGGAGTTGAGAAGATACGATGGCCACCGTCAAACTATGAGTAGTCCACTGCAACTTTCCAGCTGTAGAAAAATAATTGCATCACATCTTAGGAGGCAACCCATGTTTTCTTTTACTTTTATGAAATTTTAATTTCTTTTTAGTTTTTAATTAGATGAATAATGATTTTTCATTTTCAGGTAACATCCCACAATCCTAGAACCACATCGACTTCCATCATATCCACAGCAGACCCACCACTGGATGGAGATGGAAACCCACCAAATCTAAACTAGGGGGAACCTCTTTCCCTTTAACTCTTCTTCTCTCTCTCTATCTCTTCCTCTCTCTCACTCTTTCTTCTTCTTCCTCTCTATTTCATTTTTTACCACTTTTATTGTCAAACCATTTATTTTTCTCATTCTCTTTTGTGTGGGTGTGTCATTATTAAAAACTAAAAAAAACCTAACCAAAAAAGAACAAAAAAAAGAATCATAAAAAAAATACAAAAAAATCAAGAGTCATGTTTACTCACCATCAAGTATTGAAACTTTGTCCCGCCATTTTGGGGAGTCAAAAGACATGGTTTCAACTCCAAAATTTTGTCTTTTCATCATATATTTGTATAAAGAATTTTTTCTCAAGAATAATACATTTTTAATGTTCTATTTTGGATTTGGAAAATGCTTTTCCCCACTTGGGAGAAAAAACAATTATTTAATGAAAATGCTACCTATGGCCATATTTTCAAAATATGTGTTTTTCACCCCCATTTGTGAGTCTTAAGTTTGTCATCCTTCGAGCTGAATTTCCTACTTTAGTTTGCATTAATATGATAGAGGAATTTTCTGAACCACATGAGAATCACAATAGCAAAATAGCCTCCCATTTCCCTTACTTTAATACTCTTTTTGAAAGCCCCTTCGAGCCTATGAAAACCTTTTCTTTGTTATCCACATTACAAGCCCAATACCGTTTCCCACCCAATATCAACATGGATTTTCATTGCATAATTTTTTGAAATTTATGTGTGGGGGGAATGAATTTCATTTTGGGTACCCTTTGTTGATTTCACCATTTTATCACATGCTTCAGGGAATGCATCCATTTCAGTGTGGGGGAGAGGTTTTCATTCAGTGTGTTCTTGGGTATGTATATATTATTATGACATATTGTTCAAATTTTAATGAAACGTTTTCATAAAAATTAATTAAAAAAAATAAAAAAAATTAAAAAAAAGAACCAAAGAAATTGGGTTGTTTCTTGGGTTTATCAAAAATCACTCTTCCCCAACCTTTGATCTTGTTATAAATATTACAATTAGTGTCGTGAGGTGATCAATCATGTGTTGGGATATGAGTGTGATATCTTTTCCAAGTGAAAATTTCCAAAAAAGAAAAAAAGAACCCTTACATTATATTCTTATATCATTGGGAGAAGTTTTGTGTTTTGTAAATATTCTATCTTCTGATTACCTTCGTGTTTACTTCCACTTTTGTGTCTTATTTCACAATCATTCCCTTGTAAATATGTGTTTTCATTTCCTTCCATGTCTCATTTCAAAAAAAATGTGCATTACTTTTTCTATGTTGGTGTTTTACCCCATTTTTACTATCTTTTAGACATTATATTCCTACCATACCATAGCCATAGAAAAACCCCTTAAAAAGACCTCTTAATTCTTGTGCACTTTGTATAGGGATTGGAAGCAGAGATCTCTTTCAAACTCTAATATTTTCACTTTTGGTTGGTGAATGAGTGAAGCTCCATAAATTAATTTTATTATCTTGAGAGGAGTTAGTTTTGTGTGCCACCAATTTCCATTTCTAAATTTGAGCATGAAAAAACGAATTGTTTTAGGAACATTGTTTATGTAACAACTTGAGGTTTAATTCAAAATGGATGATTGAAATTGTCTAATCCTCACATGATTGGGGAAACCAAAATTTTAATATTTGTTGGTGAGTGATTTTGTCATGTGTTTATATTTGTTGCACATGAGGACATGCACAAGAATAACTGTAAAGGAGTTGATGTTATTAATATTTTCATGTCTTATTATAAAATCCCTTTAATAATTTTATATGAAATGTGCAGAATTTGTGTGAAATATTAATGTTTTAATACAAAGTATAATTTTTGAGCATTTTTTAGAAGTATTCCAATTGAGTTAGTTTACTATTTTATTTATAAATCTCCCCCTAATAATCCAAATTATGTGGTTATAGTTTTTTAGGACTCCTAATTCAATATAAAACATTTAATTAGAAGGGATAATGGGCTAATTATTCCATTCGAAAGCTCATATGGACCCCACAAGAGGGCATAAAGAATATGTGAAGAAACTGGACCAATCATGAAGATTGAATTACTGTGCTCAATACAGATGTTAAAATTCTTTAATTCTACTCAAACTATCGAATAAAAATTTAAGGAGTAATTTATAAAAATTTCAGGTCCCAACTTCAAGAACAAGGGGCCCAACTAATTCTTTGAAGTCTGGCCCACCATTCTGGCTAGGAATTAAAATTCAGACACTATTCATAACATATCTCATGATTTAATCATCACATCAAGCTGAAATTTTTCAGTGTTAAAGAGGATATATAGGAGGCCTACCTTTTTGAATAAATCATTCATATTTCAAGGAATACTCCTATTCAATAATTGATTCACATTTTCGAATTCAAAAAGTTTGGATTGAAATGGACAGATTTATTTTATTTAATCAACTGGACATATCTTTGGAACCTTAAGTACAATGGCCGCCAATATTTTAAAGTAGATTGAAGTGATATTTATATAAAACTTTCAAGAAGATAATATCTCTATATTTGGATTTCTAATTTATCAAATTGATGATGCAATTGGAGCGGATATTTTGGAATGAAAATAGTCCACTTCCTTGGGCTATAAATTCATCCCCCTCATCTTTTTCAAAAGAGTTGGAATTTCAGAAGAGAGGAGAACATATTGGATCTACTAAAGACATTCCAAGGTCTTGGGTAGACCTTCCATACTCAATTTTTCACTTGAGTTAGTTTTCCTCCTCTCATTGTTTTAATTTACTTCTGTGTTCTTCATTTTTGCAATATTGTAAGTCTCTTTCTTTGTAATTCCATTTTAATGAAAGTTAATTCTTCAATATATATTATTATCATCCAAATTATGTAGTTTAATATTAATTTTCTTAAAATAGGTCAAATATAGTTGAATACCCTTCCCTTATTTTTCTTCCTCATTCTATCGAAAGTATGTTTTTAATTCTCATTATTGTTTCTGCATGTGTTCGACACACCACTCTTTTCATACACCTTTCTTTTTCCTCTATTATTAATTTATCATAATAATCATTATAACCAGATTGTTAATCACTTCAATGGCTGAGTAATTCTATCATTAGGGTGAGTTATAATTTAGCTATGTTAATTGATTGAGTATTTTTGCTCGATGAGTAATCATTAATTAAACATTGTGTGTGTTGGACTTAACATGTCATGGATTAATGACTTGTTTTGTTTAACGTGTGGTTTACATGGATTATTGTAACCATAAATACACTACCATCAACAAGATCTAATTGAGATTAGAACCCTAAGTTAAGTTAAGGCTTGGATTAATGCCTTAACACTTAGGAATTTCAATTAAAGTTATATTGTGAAGTGAGTGTAAATTTAAATGCAATATAAAGCAAAGATCAAGGAAATCACAAGCTTAACTACCTAAAGATGAAATCACCCAAATATTTATCAACATGTTAAATCAATCTTAATCAATCAATAAATTCCTTAGCTCTGCAATCAAACCCCCTAATCAAAATACAATCAACTAAAAGAAAACGACTATTAAAAAGTATCATCACCGAGTATTCGACCCGAGTACTGCTATACACATTAGCAAAACATCAAACTTTGACCAGTCGATAGGCGACACTCGGTTGCGCTTTACAACATTAACAATGATCATAATACACAAAAAAAAATTAATTCTAAGAATCATCAGGGAAAATATTAATTTGATATTATTGAGACAGTATTCCAATGAATTTCTCCATGGAATAATTTTATGATATTCCAAAATATGGGAAATATTTTCCAAAGTAATATTGACCCCTTTGATATTATTTATAGAGTAGGAATGGTATCTTATCTCATCTTTCTTCAATAAAACTTTTCTAAGGGCGATGATATGATTTATATACATATCATATGGAAGTACATTCTCGGTCCATCATATGTAATAAACTCAGAGGTTTTACTTTTGGAGCATTATCTCTCATTTGAATAACAAAAAGTGTAAATCTTGTATCATAGAGATAATGTGTTTTAGAACAATACTACATTCCTTTTTAAGTTTATATAGAGTAAGTAATAACTAAAAAACTACATGTGAAGATAATGATGTGATGAAACATATATATAATCATTTTTTTGTATATGTGTTATGTTGTTTTGTGGAGAAAATCATTTTATATGGGGTATAATGTTAAAAACATATATTTTTTGATATATATCTCCTTAAATAATTTAATTTTATTTGACAGTTAATGATACATGGAACATCATGTCATAATGACTGATAATTTAATATTCCATTTTAACGTAGATGTCAAATTAGAGGAGTGAATTTGAATAATCGCATTATTAAAAAAAATGTATATACGTTTTAATTAAATAAAGTATATTTAAAAATAAGTCATCCGTTTTTAGTAAATTCATTATATACTTTAAAAACAATTTTTCCTCAAAATTTGTTTAAATGGTTTTATAAGCTAACAATAAAATTAATTTCATCCAAATTTAAATTTATTTTTTTTGAAAAAAATAACTTTACACTTAAATATAACATATAAAAATTAAAATAAACTGCAAATTTTGGATTTTATTTAAAATGAATGAATTTTTAGAGAATAGTGACAAATACATTTTTTTCAAATACTATCATTTATTTTAATTGAATAAATAAATTTAAAAGTCCCATTATATTTTTCATTTTTTCATAAAGTTTTATATGATCATATTTAGTTCTCCCAAGAGATCTCTGATCTCGGGGGTTCTCTGGTTTGGGTTCGAGTGGTCTGATGGCGGAGTTACTTTCATTGACGATGGATGTTCTCGGCTCAAGGATCTCTGGATCTAGTTCCCTCTCTTGGTAGGTTCTCATCTCGGTGGTGGGAGTCATTCATGTAGAGTTCTAGGTCTATGGCGATTCCAATGATCCAAGAGGCTATTTTTCTCTGCTGGTGGTTTCATATATGTATCATTTAGTCCAGATATGTTATTATTTGTTCATAATGGAGATATATTTGTGGTCATAGTAACGGTTCAAGGAAGGGTGATGGATTTCATGCCTTCGGTCAAAGATTGATGGAGGGTTATAACATTGGATTATGTTCGTGCATATGATAGTTTCATGGCCTTGCACGGTGACAGTGTTGTTTCTTCGTGCGACGGTGGTAGCTTGACAGGGTGTTCGGTGGTGATGTTTGTGGTCAGTCATGAATTATGTGGATATCATGGTAGTGCATGTGTTATATTTTATCATGGAGGAAGAGGTGACCTTGGGGTGTTGTGGCCTTGGGCTTTGGTGGTGGATGGAGATGATAGTGGGTCATTTAATGCTTCTTTCATCGATGGTTTTAGATCTAGTTGTTGTTGTAGCCTTTGTGTGGATGACACGGGTGGCATCATTAAGTTGTTAGGGGTTTTTCATTGATAGATTTTTGTGGTGCCTTTCATGGCCACTTTTTTTATAATGAGATTTGTACTAATGATCTATTTCCATCCATATCTTAGGCTTAATTCCTCTAGCCTACAAGCTTATTATGGGTTCTCCCTTATCATAGTTCAAAAGATGTTCATGTCCTTATTTTATTATTTTTAAAAAAATATTGTGATTTCATAAACTATTATGTATTTAGGATCAAATTTATTTCCAATAATCAAATTAATCCCATTTGAATCCATAATTTTCATATTTCGATATAATTTATTTTATATGCTTAAAAAAATATTTTTCTAAAAGCACTAAATTATTACATTTTAGTAATTTATATTAAAATTGATTTATTCCACTTATAAATATTTAATATTAATTTTTTACCATATTTGTAATCAGGATATTCATATTTGGTAAAAAGATCCCATTTATTTTTTATCATTTTGAATTGTAACTGTGATAAATATTTGTCTTGTTGGAATGGGTATAATTGGTAAAATAGGGTTAAACCCTGTGAAAAAATCTCAAAATCAACCCAAAACAATACTTTTTTCATTTTATGGTAAAAATATTAACATAGTAACACTATGTTTGAATATAGGTGAATTGTGTTCTACTCTCCCTTTAAAATAATATTTATACTATTTTATTTAATAAAAACCCCACAATGTATCTCTCTTGACTTTAATACCTCTACTTTTTTTTCTTAAGTTTTAAAAAACGATATATTTGGTTATAAATATGTATATTAAATATGAATTTATTTTATAATCTATTTCATTGGTTTTAAAATTTGTATTTATGGAATAATTACCTTAAATTCTTACAAAACATCTACACTATGCTTGCGTAAAAAGTAGAAAAATAACATATATGATTTTAAAAAATATAGAAGGGAATTTATTTTCAATTTATTGTACTCAATGAATTTATTATAATATTAAATAAAATTATGGAGGTGTAAAAGTTTTATATTATAACTACATTACTATATTGATTTATTTTATTTCCAAATAAATATACAATGTGAAAAATGACATTAATATTATTTTATGAAAAACAATACTCTATTAAACAATATTAAAGTTATAAAAATAATGATAAAGTTTATATAGGTTAATATATGGTCTAAAATTTCATCCTTTTAAAATTTATGAGAAAATTGATACCTTCTATGTAAAATTATGTCCCATTAGTTTTGAAATAGTTACTACTCATTCAAGGATAAAAATTGTTAATGAAGGGGTTAATAAGAAATATAATGTTTAACATAACACCAAAACTTATCAAAATTGTATTGTTTGATTATATTTCAACTATATCATATTTTTATTTTAATTCAAGGATATTTGGAATAATTATACATGTGAAGGAATTTTTGTATATATAACTATTTCAAGTAATTAAAAGTGTGTTCATTCCCCCTTATAAAAGGACTCCCCTTCTCTCTTTAATTTAAAAAAAAATTGAGTGATATAGCTTGAAAACACATGGAAAATAATCTTCTCAATCTCAATTTGCAAAAAGTATAGGTCTTGGTCTTCTTAATGTTCTATTTCTATGGTTCTTAAGAATGTATCTAAAGTAGATCACTGGAATAAGAGGTAACCATCTTACGAGACCACTTTCAATTCATTTCTTATTATTCCTCTTCTAAGTCTATAGTATTAACCATATAATTATAAATTAATTATAATCAATATAAAAAATGTTATTATGACTATTATACTACAATTATTTTCCCTCTTTTTAATCAAATTGGATGTGAATGTATCGCTCATGCGTATGTGCGGACTACCACCTCCACATTGAGATAAAATTCATTTACTATTACCATGTTTAATGGATAATTATTATGAATGGTTATATGATATTTATATTATTATTATTATTATAGAATTATAAAATATTATTTACCTTATTACCTCCCCTTCCATTATAAAATGATAATTTCACTCATGCATACATGCATATTACCACTTCTACGAAGGGATGTGATTTGTTTTTCATTTTCCATTTACATGGATGGTAATAATGATAGATTTAAAAAATATTTATGATATATATGATATAATAATGATTCAAAAAAGTTTAATTATTATTTATCATTCATTCTTTTTATATTTTGAAAAGTGAAAACATCGTTTATACATACGTATAACATGCCTTCTCCATGGAGGGTGTAATTCATTTTATATATCTACATTTTCTATGTTATTATAAATAAATATATAATGAATATATATTATAGTTATATAATAAATTTAATCATTTAGATTATGGAACCCTAATCAAAGTACACGGATCGAAACTATCGAACCCAAATTCTCATGAAAAAATGAAGCACTTACCACTGAGAAATGTCAATTTTAACAAGGAATTACCAATAAATGTGTTTTTAAATATTATAAGTGGTTCACCTATGATATCATAAGTTTTTATATGACTATATTATAGATTTATAAAAACTATAAATTGACTATAAATTATTTAATTATTCATTCAATGAAAGTCTAACTTGAGGTAAGGGATTTTTGTTTCAATATCATTTTAATATTGATTTTTTATTCTTGAATTTATATTGAAGGCAATTATATGATCCTTTAATAAAAAATCCAATTTAATTTGTTCATCTCTTATTATTTATTAATAATAATTTTTTCCCTTTAATTTTCATTACTTTTAGTTCTTGTGATACGAAAATAATGTTTTTAAGGGGAAAAAATTTATTTCTCTCTTTAGTCGAAAATCTCATTTTCTTCTATATACATTTTTTCTAATAATGTTTAAAATATTTATTAATATTTTTATATGAATTTTTAATGTCATTTTTACCCATGATTAAATATTTAACATATTTAAAGCAATCTTCTTTTCATTTTTCTAAGGAGTTATTTTTTACCTTTTATCCAAAATGTGAAAGGAATAATTATTTTAACTTATATGACATGAATGATGTTTCCAATCATCATGAATCTTAAATTAAATTAACATTACCTGAAAATTTCACAAGTTTCCTTTCGATGAGAATTTTTCTATAATATTTAGATTTTTTTGGATTTTAATATGAGATTTTAAAAATGGAATGTTTATTTTCTATATGAAATATTTGACCGATCTTACAAAGAAATTTATCTACTAAATTAATATAATTTTTTAACTTAGGATTTATTTGGGATATGATACAATGGTTCCATATTTATTATATACCTGGTTGGATTATGATTATAATGATTAAACATTAATTAATGTCATTTTCTACTCTATTTATGAAGTTATAATTGATGTTTTTATGATCTTGTTGAATACATTTAAATGTATTTATGATTATTTGAAGGGTGGTACTGATTTTATATATCCCCTTGATTTATTCGATAATGATTAACATCTATGATCTCAAAGGATACATGATAGGTTATCCAAATATAGAAGGAGGGTACATGGGAGGTTATCCATAGACTGATGTTGGTACAAGAGCAGTTAGCCAAAGGCTAATGTGTTATGAATGTATTGGTGGGTAGCCTTGTCATAATATTTCAAGGATAATGATTATAAAACATTTATTACACAGTTTTATGATATTATATTATGTAGATATCTTGTTATCATGCCTCATGATCTATGGACACATTAAGATTAATTTATTATGAAATACTATTTTTTATGGTATGAAACTTATTTTACAATCTAATTATTAATGGGTATGATTTAAAATGGTAAATATAACACTCTCATACCATTTATTATCATGTTATTCCTAAATGATCAATGATATCATTCTTGTTTATATGTACTAAACATATCCTCTCCCCCTTAATTATGTTTTCATTTTCCTAGGATATGAAAAAATATGTATTTTGTGTCTCAAATGGGTCTAATTTATGATGATCGAAGCGGGAGATGATGAAGATATTTTATAAAAATGTTATTTATATTTCCATGTTTCTAAAGAAACTAAAATTTATGGTTTTGGAAAGGGCCATAATGTTTTGTAATGAATATTAAAATAATAACATGTAATATTTATGTTAGAATGGTATGGATATCTATATAACTCACACTCTCTAATATACCCTTGATGTAAACCATAACCACTATTAAATTTTATCTTAGACACTAGACCGTCTACTCATCCTAGTATCTGAAGATACCATATTCCAAACAACATTCCACCACTGGAATTTCTCACTGATACTAATATGAACACTCAATTAAATTTAACTTCTAGTGATTCTAAGTCTTATCATTTGAATTGGGAATTGAATTATGAATTCACATTCCTAATAGGTTCACCAACACTAGGATACATCCATGTATCATATATAAACAATTTCTTTATATAATGAACAATCACAACTTTACTAATTGGTGTTTATAATCATTAGGACAAGCTCATCACTCATCCAAGGTCCATGTACTTTTCATCTCATACACTCAATACTTTCAAAGAGTGTTACACAAGGTATAATATTGAAAAGTATGTTTAAATGAATCGAATAAATGTTGAATAAATAAAAAAACTATAATCAGTGTTCGCTATGAGGATTTTGTATTCCCTAAAAATTATCTAAATGTATATGAAATAAATATTAACTTCCAAACACGACCTTTAAAATAATTAAATTCATCCATCAATCACTCATAAATTATTAATATGTAATAATATTAATATCCCAAACCATTCTCCTTTATTTTCCACTTATTTTATCTCTCTCTTTTGACCACTTGGAAAGATCATTTATCCTCCTTTTTTCTAGCTATCTTTCTTTTTTTTATTCAAAAATTTAGAAATTGAGAATTTAAAAATTAGCTACCATGAAATTTCACTACACCAAACTCAACCTTTAGACAAACTTCAATTATATTTACACTATTAACTCCACTCAGTCTTATAATATTTCTACCATGAATTCCAATACAAATATAAGTGAAAAAGTAAATCTTGGGCATAAACTCTAGTATTTCAAAATACAAGACATGCCCTATACTCAAAAAGAGCATTTTGGGATCCACATCTAATTGACCATGATGAGGTAACTCAGGTACAATTATATGGTGCTTCTATTAACCGAACACCATTCAAAACAACTTACTATATTCTCAACATCTTATTTCCTCTTTATCTTGAGAAACCCACAAGTTTAATTGCCCTATTCCATGGTATGGTAAATATCCAGATTCCCATTTGAATTCATCATATGTGAGAATCATTTTAATTAATCTTAAATGAGTATTATTTTATTATTATTATTCATATTTAAAATTTAACAATATATTCAAAATTATTGTTTTGGGTCTCCCTATTTTCACTATGATTTTTAATTTGAAAAATGATATGTGTCATAGCTTGGTGTGATTCATATCCCCATTTTAGTTAAGCCTTAAGTAACTATAATCAGCATAAATCATAGTAAAATGGATTTTATTCCATTTGAATATCTCTAGTTATTTTATTATTTCATGAAAACTCTAAAATGTTCAGTGTAATAAACCATGATTTTAAAATGACATTATGTTCGATAGTGTATATGACCTGAATCACAATGCTCAAATGAACCATGAAATTTTATTATTAAAATATAAATGATATATCATAGAAATTTAATTTATGGATATGAATAGGACTAATGAAATTTTAAAAAATATACAAATATTCTTACTCAATTAAAAATGGTTTATTAATTCATAGGAAATAAGCACTCAATTTTTAGTAAATTCACTTTATGCTTTAAGAAAAAATTTCATTAAAATTATTATTTTTTATTTTTTTGGGAGAAAATACTATAGTTTTTAAATGATAATTTTATAAATTATATTTTATACAAAAAATATACTATTTTTAAAATTATTTTTTTAAAATTATCAGACGGAAATGTTTTTGATTTTTTATGAAAAGAATGATTTTTCAGTGAATATTGGAAAATATCGATTCTCATAATACTATCATTTATTTTTAGTGAAGAGCCTTATTAAACATTTTATTTGATCTAATAATTAAATAATACTGATTTGTTAGATTTAATATAATTATGTATATATGAATAATCTATATATTTTATTTTGGTATAAGTTCATTTCTAGGTGAAAATCGATTTTTTCTAAAAACATTTTTTCATTATGTTTTACACATTTCTATAAAATAAATTTATTTCACATATAGAAATTGAATATTCTAGAATGGGTTCCATATTTTTTATCATCACAATTAATATAATTTAAGTGGGAATATATAAATTTTGTTCATCATAATTTTTGGTCATTATGAATAGTAATAAGGTTAAATATTATCCACTTCGATAAGGGTAAATTAGTTAAAATAGGGTTAAAAATTAACGATAAAGCTTTAAAAATCTCTCTAACACTTACCTTTATTATATTTTATTAGTATTACCCTCAAAATATATGTTTAATGACTTATATAATTTATTTAAAAACATTATTTTCAATTCAATAACCAAAAATTGACTTTTTTGAAGATAAGTTTTATTTTTTTCAAATTAAAAACTATATTTGGATATTTTAATTTAATGGTTTTCTATAAGTTTAAATTTGGTTTTGGATTGATTCGAAAATCAAATAGACTTCCATTTTTAATAAATAAACAAAAAATCATTAAAACTATCTTTTTTACATGATTTCAATGTAATATTAATTTTATTACCAATTTAGTAATTTTTATTAGAAGTAATTTTCAAGAATTGTTTATTGTTATTGTAAAAGTAATTCATTAAATAGAAATTTAATTTGATGATTGGATTCAAAAGTTGGAATCAGTATGTCTAAATTTGTTTAGAATTCACCTTTTTTTTAAGACATATAAATTATTATCATGTAAAAAAGTGAAGTTATCGTAGTTAAAGTTAAAATGAGTTTAAATTTTATTTACTAAGAGATAAGGATTAAAATGTATCCAAAAAATTGTCCTAATTTGTTTGTTTTAGTTTTTTTAGAACTTATAACATGTTTTATTATAATTTGGTTTGATTTTTACCCACTTGAAAAGATTATGATATATATATATGTATATATATATATATTACGTGATCTATTAAGTATTTCCAAGTGTGTCCTTCCCCCCACAAATAAAAGCAGACATACACTTATTCATTATTCACAAATAATTGTATTTCTATCACAGCAATGACCTAACATAATAATATTCTATCTTCCCTCCCCACATATTTGAGGGCCTAGTTTGATCCTAAACACCACCATAAGAGGTCAAAGTTGTAAACCTTAAGAGATTGTCCAAATACATGGTAAAACACTTAAATAAATTTTTTTATTTTATTTCTTATTGTGTCTCCTTAAAAACTATCTTAAAATAAAAATATAATTAAATTATTACCTATCATATATTTATAATTTATTATGCTAATAGAAAACATTTTTCCTCCCCTTTTCCTTTCTATGGGGAAAAAAATCACCATTCCTGTGTACGTGAGGACTACCACTTACACAAAGTTACGTGTTCCATTTTTCATCACCAAATTTAAATTTTGGTTATTTTTAGGGATATAAATAACATATATATATTATATTCACAAAATAATTAATATTCTATAAATATAAGATATTACTTACCATATTATGCTTTCTCCTATTAAAAAAATGATAACACTGTTTGTTGTATATGTGGAATACCATCTCAATGAAGTAATGTGATTTTTTTCTTTAGAACCACCATTCATGGGTGATTGAAATTATTCATTTAATTTATTAAAATGATAATAATTTCATTTTTATTATTTTTGATATGTTTTACCAATCATATTTTTGACCATGGTTAAAATAATGAAGTTATTTATCGAATATGAACTAGACACCCTCAAAACACTTGATGCGGATTAGTTGATTATGTAATTAAATATTTATTTGAAAAAAATGTATTAAATTTATTAATAATAGGGAAATAAACTTGTAAATGCTACTTAAACAAGAAAATAATTAATATAACTTTATTATATTGGATTTAATGAATGTATGTAGCAAGTCAAGAGTCATGGTAAGGGGTTTATAAACTCAAATTTCATTCATGGGGTTATACATCAGCTTTATTGACATCATTATCAAATATTATGTGAGTAATGAAATATGATTTTATTATGTTTTATTTCCTCTTATTTTATGTGGATTTTCAATTTTTACTCATAATCAAATCAATGAGTAATTCTAACTCAAATGAGATGATCTTTCTAAGGATTTTTTATCTCAATATTATTTCTTTGAGACATGTTTCATAATATTATCCTAATTCCTTTTATAAGGTTCATATTTTTCTTATTTAGTTATTATATCATAAATGAATCATTGATCATGATATTTAAACATCCATTTAATTTATTTCATTCATGATATATTGATTAAGATGTTATCAAATATTCAACGGTTTTCATTGTATCAATTTCAATCCATAAGGACATAATTCATGTTTTGCGCTATGTTTTATCTTCTATGGTGTACATAAATACCCATGATATTTTTTCACATATTATTTCATATAAATTATAGGTTTTATAGAATCATGTTATATTCCTTTTAGTAAATGTAATTTTGATACATTCATTACTTAAGTTGTAAGTGTTTCTCATGTCAAACTTTCATATTTAAGACATGTTTTGATTGATACACCTATATACATTTACATGGTTTATATACTGAATATTGAAATATAATATCATTAAAATTTTATAACCCATGGTATTTTATGTTTATTTTTAATTTCATTATTTCATAATTCTTATTGATTCAAAATGCTATAAATGGGTTGCATTTTAAAACATTGATATAATGCTTTTAAAGAATAATAAAATCAATACATCTCTATTATTTATATTATATATTGAATTTTAATTTATAATTATAACTGATTTACTATTGTTATTTTACATTATATTTTACCTTCTTTTAAATGGGTTTAAAAGGAAATTTCTAAACATTTTATCTATATGTCACTTTGGACACTGTCTAAAAATGTATGAAAAGAATATTTATTTCTAACATTTAAGGCATGAGTGTATTTTACCACCATCATGAACATAATTTTTTCAATATATATTATTTGACATGTTTAAATGTTGATTTCAATGAAATATTTTGAGATATAGTCTTATTATATAATTTAATTCCTTTCAATGAATGGTTTATGATAATGTTTTAAATATACATTCAGGAAGACTGTTTCATTTTAATGGGTAAATCAAGATATGAAAATCCATATGAAATTCAATAATCCATGTGTTTTATTTAATGATATGACACTTGGAAATTATTTTGGAAAGTGGTATTAGGGATTGAACCAAAATCCTTAATGGAAATTATTCAATATGCGATGGGTGGGTCCATTATAGCACTCCAATGCATTGGATAATGAAAAGAAGTTAACATGGTAGAAGTTAATCCTAAAGTGATGACATTGTTATGTTACACCCAAAGGATAATGTATTTTAAAAATTATATAATAATTCTAATAGATATTGGAATTATCATGTTAGGTGATTCCATGGTTAGTGTTTTATGTTCCATGATAACTATATATTTTTAAAATTATATCTATGAGTTCTAATAGACCCTTTTCTCAAGGATTTTTGTAACATGACTCGTGATTTTTGAAAAATATGACTCATTTATTATGTTAATTATTTATTCCATGTCTCATGATTTTTGATCCATTTTCTGATGGGTATTAATTCTCTTATGTTATGTCCATAAATTTTGATTATATCATCATACCCTTATGCGCATGTCATGATCACTAATGAATTCGATTTTTATGAATATGTTTACTTTTATTACGTGTTTAAGATCTCCCTTATTATATTTATTTTCTATAAGTTATAAAGAAAGATGTTAATATTATATGTATATAAATTTTTATTATATGGATAGTTTTATTGGACATGTTGGAGACATAATTTGAAATAAGAAAAATAAGGAATAATGGGGAAATTCTCATTTGATGAAATGGGTATATTTGTGTACGAGTTTATCATGATTATATATAAATATAAACTAAAAAGTTAATTGGGTATATAAGTTATACAATATTTTTTTGATGATTTTGTACATTTTGGATAACTAAAATTAGGTTGTGATTATTATTATAAACACTATAAATGTAAAGAATATATTTTTAGAACCAAATCTAGGAGCATGGATTCAGGGTTGTTATACTAAGTGAAAAATTAGTGTGTCACATCATCACTAAAATGAAATACATTTGACCACTACATGATAAATCTGGTCATTTTTGAAAGACATGTTTGTAGATAGAAATAGCTCCAAAAACTCAATTGAACTCCTCCATACATTCAGTTTTCTGATCAATAATGGCATAGTCGGCCTCACCATGGTATTATAAGTGTATCCTAAACTAAATGCATATAACATTCCAAATCTTCTGTTACAAACCCATAATTAAGTTTGAGTAAAAACATTTGACAAAAAAAGGATATTATATCCTTTGGTTACAACAATCAGAAATGAAAAATAATGTAACTCTCACATTACGTTCTTATTCTACCAATTATATCCCCCAAATTCTTCTCATTTACTTAATATATTTCCTTATTCACAAATACTATTTATTATTTCGGTATCATAGAAATAAATATTTAGGGAATGCATATTTTTTATTTTTTTAACTTCTTTAAACTAAATAGTAACATTCACCAGCCTCTTAGAAAATATTTATCTCAAATAAATTATTATATAAAATCAAAACATTGTTGGCCAAAATAGCATATCATATGACTTACATTATGTTATTTTAAACATAGTATATTAAAAAAAATATACTATATGAAATTATAATATAAAAATTAATTTTTTAGAGAAAAAATTTGAAAATAAGATTATATTATGAAATAGTTTCAGGTTCTATCACTTGAATAAAGTATTTTTTTTTCAATATAATCAATATCCTCCATATATGTCAAATATATTTCATTTCCCCCCTATGTTATAGGTTGGAATATATTAACCATGTGTTTTCATCTAAAAATATATTTCATTCAATAAATAATTTTTATTTCAATTATGTCAAAAGTACTTGTCAAACAAGAAAAAATTTAAATACTGTAAATATTATAAATTTCATTACTACTTTAATATAAAAACTTTATTTCAAAATTATAAATCAAATACACTATAAATTTTATAGAATTTAATATTAACACATGATATTGAAACATTTATATTATTCGATATGTGCAAAAGAATATTCAATAATTATTATCATTTAATAAATTAATAATAAATTTTCTAAACCCTTGAGATATTAAATAATGATATGCAATTAATTTTATAAAAAAATTATAAAGCATATAATCATTTCAGAAATGTTATTAAAATAAATATTACAAAAATTGGTATCATTAAAAATTATATACACTATTTTTTGTGCACGATATAGAAAAATATATATCATATGATTATAATGCACTATGACATATTATATCTCAAACCATCATTCACTATATATCATTGATGGGGATATTTCATATATCTCAATGTTGTACATTGAATGATTTATATCACTTTATATTTATAGAACTATCACTAACCATGTTATGAATTACAGAAGCTGATATTTCTATAGCATATCTCATATCTTTTGGAGAACACACATTTTGAACTGTACTATGAAATTAAATATCCTATTATGAAATAATTATATGACACACTATTTATAATGTGTGTGATTAAAGATTATCACCGAAAACTATATCACATATTACTGCCTGTGATGCTATGATCAATGATCAGAACACCACCACCTATGCATTTTGTACATCATGCACAATGATGTTGACATATCTTGTTTTATGATATCTATGTTCATTATAAAATATAAATTCTTTTTAAAAAATTAAAACTTCTAAATTTTAGGGATGTTACTCTAATATACTTAAAGGGGTTTTATGGAAATATTTTTTTCCCAAAACACAATATACTAAATTAAAAAAACCTAATATCATGTGATCAAGAGTGATTTAGAAGAATAAAACCAAGCATGAAGAATATACCTTTTTTGTTTCCAAATCATCACTTATAGATGTTTAAGAAGACCCCATAGTAAAAAATAATGACATCTAAACTCCAAATGGATTTTCTAGTTGTGTGATTACAAAGAAAAAATATTATTAGATTTTCTATCACTTAATGACCTATTAGAATCATAATGGTACAAGATATTTCCAAATAGATAAATATTGAGCCTAGGATTTGTTGAGTTTGGGGTTTTATTCAATACCCAATAGTTTGGCCTCCTTTATACATGTTCTTATTGGATGCTCGAAGGGGATGAGTGAACACGAAATGTTTTTTACAAATTATCCTAACAATATAACAGTTTTAATGTATAATATATACTCGATAAAAACAGAATATGATTGTCAACTACTAAAACATTCAACATGGTGAATTACTGTGACAAATTAAATATTTCACGTACAATATGACTTTCTTCCACACCTTATCTATATATTTTTATTAATTATTTTTTTGGGTGAATTACAAGGTAACTTGTACATGTTTTTTGGAACTTTTTATATAATTTTATGGGGTTACAATATTTTAGGATGACATTGGAAAACTATTATGTTATCCCTAGGTAAATTTGGGGAATGTTGGGTGGGAAAGTAGATGGAACATACTTAAAGATAACTATGTGAAATTCTCCATGAGGACACATAACAAAAAGAATAGGTAAAACAACAGTAATCACCCGGTTTACCAAATTGAGTGACAAAATAGTGTAGGTTCCCTGTAGAGGCAGTGATCTTGGAATAGTTGGAACATGGTTTGGTAAACCATGTGAGTGGTTTTAACATTTTAAAAAATGGGTTTTTAATATGAAATAATCCAAAAAATCCTCATCATTCCTCTTATATATAGGTATCTATGACCTAGAAAATCCAGTTGTAGATCATGGAAGTTTTTCTCCATCCAAATTCATATTCTATCGAATTATGTGATTTTAGTCATAGGGAGATCATGGTATGATCATGTTCCCATGTATTCATCATTTTATTCTAATATATCCTTATTTTATCTTGGAACATGTCATAAATCTAGGTTTTCATATATATATATATATATATATTATAAAGTGATATAATGTAGAATATTCATTTATTTGGTCAACCAACCATGGATCTGAAGAATTTTCATCCTTAAATAGACCAAGATCTACCATTGAAGGTAGATATTTTTGGGTATTAAAATATGAGTCTAACAATAAATCACCATCACCTTCTTAAATGTTTCTCAAGAATGCTCTTTATTATGAATTAGGGTTGGGTATAGAAATACTTTGTTTTTTGGGATGTATTCGATTATGTGTGGGTGTGGACTGAGTATCATCTCTTCAAAATATGTATGTTTGGTATAGACACGCTTATGGTATGAACTTACATACCATTTAATTACCTTGTATATTTATTTTTTATTTAGATAGTGACCATATGTGAGTCTATGTTGTTTGTGAGACCCATGTTTTATTTTGTTTCACATGTGAGTGTGTGTGTATCGCATGAGAATCATATCAATAATGATACTATTTATTGGCGTGTGTGACTATTGGGAGACATAATTATTATGATATGATTTTACTTATACATTTCTCCTTGTTGTGTATGAATTTATAGCCTATAGAGGTATTTTCTTTATTAAAAAGTGATAGGCGGACCAGCATGGATTGGTTAACTATTACAGGGGGGATCATGTGAAACATGTGATGATGGAGAGGATGAACCATGGAATAAGGTAGGGGTGTATCCTAATTGGGGCCTGAAACATGGTATTGGTGGGATATGATGACCCTGAAACCTAACCTAAGACAAAGATAGGGGAAAATGACATTGATTCCTAACCTGGAATGGAGATGGGATACAATGACATTGTGTCCCAACATGATTCTATTAGTCCACGTTGCTACTCAGGGATATATATAGTTACCCTTTGGAAAACCCATGTCCCTAAATTCTATTGGGACTGTTCTTCCAACATGGATAATATGTACGTATGGTCAGGTTTCTTAGAAGCTTTGTTAGAAAACAGATGATCAACACATGAATGATTTTTACTTGATTGTGAACATACTTATTATCATGGAATAACCATATTTTGAATGTGAACATATGTTAAGGATGCATTGTTGGTGTACTAATGGGGTTATACTCACAACCTGCATGGGAATATTAATGCACATATAGAATTCATGATTAGGGATGTAGGAAAAGGCTAGGGCCTACTGATAGGGAGCTAAGGAGATAGAGTTTTACGTTTGGAGGCGGTACCAAGATAGACTATAGAGTAATTTCATAATGTATTTATTTATTTTATTACCTATTTTATATAAATTTCTTTGAAATTCTAAATTGAGTGTCCATCGTTTATTATAATCTAGGAATTTGTTATATTTAACATGTAATTTGACATAGTAGTCATTATTTTTTTATTTCTACAGTGTTATTCAAGGAAATTTATTTTATATTTTTTTAGGATTATTGTTTATAAATATAGATAATTAGGGTATATACTCTCCACTTCACTATCTTGACCGTTGATTCTAGTACACAATGTATTACATACATGACAACCCATATAATGTTATTTGGAACTCCGACTCAAACCTAGTGATCTGAGTCCGAGTGTTATAATGTTCTATCAATGCGAGGATTCACTTTTCTTTTCTTCTTGATTATGTTTGGGGTAAGGTAAAATGAGTTATGATATATCAATGTTTGGTGGGAAAGTCATGTAATTTCCCAGAACACACTTTTTCAACTGATCTCTAAGTTACTAGTGATGGGACTACTATTACAATTATATCATTATGGTTTCATACTAATACTGAGTAGGTTTTGTAACTATAATTTATTGTATTTTTTTGTGTTAATGGATCAGTACTATAAATGTGAGAAATTATGTCATATATACTAATTGTTTTCTATGAATAGTATTTCATCTAATTAATTATATTTATCTATTATTTGTGATATTTTGATACCACGATAATATTTAGATTATATAAATTATATAGTACTCATCATTTTGTATATATGACTATGACTAACATGAAATTTTATAGGACGAGACATAAACATTGGGTTGTACTAAGAGGGCTATGCATTTTTGTTAGGGGTATCCTCCTAGGACCAGTCTTCATATAAAAATACATTAACTAAAACATTAAAATTCTTGATTTGATATCTTAATTAGAATATTATGGTTATTCTATGTGTAGGATTGGATTTAAAAATAATTCCAAATAGTTGATATATTATGGGACTACTGGTGGAATCAGGTTATAGTGATCCCATTAAGGATGATTGTTCTCCTAAAACACTATCCATATAGCAGGTTGCTTTAATTTTTAATATGGTTTTCTAGTTTATTTTAGTATACATGCACTTAACGCCTCTATAGGGTTGATGTGTTTTCATGACACTGTTGAAGCTCATTTTTCACAAATAAAAGAATTAAAAATAAAATCGATCCCTTTTATCACAAAATGTCTTAATTGTTGAGTCGATGAAATATTATTTTTTAACTAATTATTAGGTAACACCAATTTCATATTTCTTATTTCCAAATACATATGAAGAGATCTCAATGACTCTCTATATTTTGTTAAATCTTTTGAAATATTATCAACCATTACTATATATAGAATCAATATATGAATTCATTTTAACAAGACCATATTTACCTATTCATCATCTTCAATTATAGGATGAACATAAAATAATTATGTATTTAAAATGTATCCTACACCATGAAAAGTATTATAAAGATTAGCTTCCCATATTCGATCAATTATTTTGAAAATATAATTTTATTTCCATTCTCTATTTTTGAAATATATTTCAATAAATTCTTTTACATGATCTTAGGATTCATATATGTATCATATTAAAAAATTTATTTCCCCACAAAAATTGAATAACATCAATAAGTGGACCACCCACTTTGAGAGAATAATTGAAATTATTCCAAAAGAGTAACTCTTTAAAATAAAAGTAACTTCATTTCGTTTTCACCTCATTAACCATTTATACTAATTTCAGTCATTATGAACGAACGTCATCCTCAAATTATCCTATTGGTTATACTTAATAGAAAGTGTTATAATGATAGTGGAAAATATAATCTTTTTCTATCTATCAATCTCCCTTTATTTGTTCAATTTCCCAATCAATATCAATGTAGAGGAATGGTTATAGGTGAAACCGTTAATTGATTACTCATTCTTAAAAAATTTAGCAACCATTGTAAGTTTTCAAATATCATTTTAGATCTGATCAATGTAATGAGTGACTCATAAGTTCTGTTACAAATTTTATTAATTTTACCAATAAATATAATTTTAATGATATAATATTATTAGAAAGTGATAAATAAAATTATAATAATTATCATTTCATGTAAATATCAACATAATCATTGATAAAAATGATATTTACTACATTAAAATATTATTATGTACTCTATAATTGAAAAATTGTATCACATTGGCTAGTACAACATTTATGAAAAAATTAATCCATAAATCAAACTTCTTTGTCCAAATCATTACATAAGAAGAAGAATCAACCAATTCAATAAATATTATTCCCTTTGGTATAATGAAAGGCCCATGTAACATTATTGATTTCCAAAAGGCATGATTGTAATCTAAATTTATATAATCAAAAAATCACTAATATTAAGATACATATAATAATGAATGTCCGAGATCAAACCCACATGGAAGAGTTATAAATAACTAGTGACCTAGAAATTGGAGCCTAAGGAAGATTCATCATATGATTATAAAAGTATAGTTTTTTAATACCATGCATATCTAAGTTACTTTAGTTGATAAAGAAGGGAACATGATCAATTTCAGGAATATAATTTAAACAATATCCAAAAATCTATCAGGAGTAGATACTATGGAAAAGGTTATGGAGGTGTTCAAATTTTACCAAATGGTTTTAATCTAACCAATTGGATCTACCTAGAACGGAAACCACCCTTGAGTCTTATTAGCAGTCATCAGTCTAGGAACAAAAATAATAATAACTTTATTAGAATAAGGTAACACAAGTTATTGGTCATAGTTACCTTACATTAATTAATCTAGGGTTCTTATATTGTAATTCTGTAGATCAGGATATGGTAAAAGAATATGATAATAATTATTTATTAACATAAATCCTATAAAAGGGCTACCCATATATCGATATTATAATTCATTAGACTCATGATTCCCTTACGCTTGACCCATAATTTTAAGAGGGTTAGACGCGCATGGATGTGGATGTATTAAATGAATGAAAACATGGAAGTATGATTGGAATATTCATAAAGAAATTCATGATTAAATAAAAAATATTCATCACATTCTTATTTGTAGTGGAGATAAAAATTTCCTAGAAGTTTTCATAGAATAAAAAAAGGTATTAAATAATTAATAGAAAAACCAAAACTTCTTTGAATGAAGTGTATGAGAAAAGGAATGATGAAATTTAGAAGAAATGTGATGGGAAATTATTTTTTAAATAAATGTAAGAGAGTTCATAAAAAATATAGATGAATTGTTTAAGGCACTAGATTACTAATATATTGATAAACTCATGTCATGTAAAAATTTCACATTAGGAGTTGGCATGTATTAATTATTCCTGAAACATTCAGACTGGGTTTCAATATTTTATATCATGTAATGGGAGCATAAAATCATTGGATACTCCATATCTTCTGAACATCAAAACCTATACCAAATTAATTGAGGAACCTTATACCAAGGATTACACATTGTGAATTTAATTTATAAACTATGTTCTCTTATCCGAGATGATTTTTATATTGTACAAATTCACAGGATTTGGGCATTATGGAAGGTTTTTCAGCATCTTCAATCAATAATTACAAATCCTAAACTGATTATCACATTCTTAACCTTATACATCTAGGAAATTCATGGCATGTAATGTTTTCATGGATTGGTATTAAAATTGAAAGGGGGATGTATCCAATTAATACACTTAATTAATTTATTCCATTACATGAAACATCTATTATTATGACAATTTATAGTAGTTCATAATTTAGTTATTATTCTCACATTTCAATCCAAACACAATCAAAATCAACATCATCATATTATAAAACTTAAGAATAACTAAAATCGATGGATCCAATATATATATATATATGTGTGTGTGTGTGTTTGTTTGTGTGAAACAAAATTATAACATTCACCCATACTCAAACAATATCATGTCATCAAGGAAAAAGTTTCTCATCAAGGATTTGAAAGGATAATTTTTTTAAATGAAACACACATTTATAATTACGAAAATAAAATAATGTTTTAGTAGAATTTCTAGTCCTCCAAAGCCACCCCTATATAAAAAACATATTATTCCTCATAGTCATGATCATTTTATAATCCTTTATTCCCTTACATGAAATATTTTAACTATTACATTAAATAAATAACCATATTTTAATTTATCTCACCGTGAATTTTCCCTCATCAATCAAGATAAAATGAAATAGTAATTATGATCTCACTTCATATAAACACTATTAACTGTAAGATTGTTTTTTTCAAATATCTCGACTATATAAAGGAAAATATAATATCAATCATGAGTGATTAAGAAACGGTTCAAATGATTCTGAGGCTGAAGGTGGGTGAGAAGGTGAAAAAAATTAGTCAAAAAATGACTGTAAAATCTCAAGTATAATGCATGATAATAAGTAATGGTGAAACGAAAAAACTATTTTAGAAAGTAGTCTATACACACCCCCAAAATATAAAGAAAGTTCTATGGATGTTCCATGAAGGGTTAATGAAGGAATCATTTTTCTTTCTATATATTTTTCAATTATTTTTTAGGATAGGTCTCATATCTACCACCTAAGCACATATGATCTACCATGAGATCCATCGGTCTGGTAATGATAATTTTTGAACCTAATAAAACCAAAAAAATGTGTATATTTGAAAATAAAATAGGATAAATATGAATGGTATATCAAAATAACCATGGCCCACATCCTATAGATCATGTGAAAAAGTCACTGCAAATCTCCCTAGAAAACGAACAACCTTTTTCCATGAGTAAACTGTAACACTCCAATAGTTTAAAAGGAGAAAATTATATTTGATAATGTAAAAGGAATGATACCTTATATTAAAATTTCATTACAAACCACACTTATTTTATCTTATGTTACATGAAACCTCAATATTTTTATGTTCGATATCATATTCAACACACAACACTGAACAGAATCACCCCCTGTTATATATTACCCTTATAAAATATCCATTTGAATTGAAGGTATGAACATGATTAATAGAATTATGAAAATATGGTTTACAAATATTCTTCAAGGAAAAATTAATTAGAAATTAAATTAAAACCCTTTTAAAAATGAAAGAAATGTTTTCTATGATAAACTATTTTAATGAGTAGAAGTGTGTTTTATATCAATAAACTAAAACAATCACTCATGTTGTAACATATTAATTATATATATATATACATTTAATTTTTACAATATACTATTTTAAATTTAACCTATGTGTTTTTTATCAATGATATAAAAATAAATCCAATTTTTCAAAATAAAACATTATATTTTCCAAAAAAATAGTTTCCCACTTTTTTTTCTGTGCACTTAATTTATAAATATTTTTTAATAATATTAAAAATTTTAATTTAAAAATTAAACATTATTTTTAATAGTTATATAAAAATTTATATTTTATTAAATATATGAATATTTAAGAAAATATTTATTTTTTAGTGAATTGTAAAAAATATCTCTATTAGTAAAATGACTTTTCTTTTCAATAAATTATATAATATAAAAGTATAAAAATATTTTGAATTATTTTCTCAAGTAACCAATTATATATTTAATCTAAAAAAATAGTTTTAATAAAGTTTATAAGGGATTTTAATATAAGTTTGTATTTGGGTTCGAAAATGGGTTCTTCAAAAATTATTTTATAATGTATAATGTTTCCCATATTTAATTAATTAATGTAATCCCTAATAGGGGATGTTTTAAATTAAGTTTTTAGAATATATATAATTAAATATAAATTTAGTTTCATAAAATGATTATAAATATTCACAGAGTTATTAATTAATCATGTTTTTCTAAAAAATAATCTTATTAAAAACATATTGTCTCTCTCCGACAACATGATAAATGTTAAATTAAAATTTTACTCTTCTATGAAATTAATTTAAAAAAATGTGTTCCATATTTAGAAAAATAATAATTCATAATTCATAATAAACCCAACTAATTTTTAAGCAATTTTATTAGTGAAAAAAATTAAAATTAATTTTTAAATTTGGGTAAAAACCAGTTTACTTAGTTGATAAACATTAAATTGAAAGGGATAGATGACCTAAAACATATCAATAACCCATTTTATGGAAATATATATACCTTATTCAATATATGATTTAATTATTTTAATTATTTGAGCCATTTGACATCAGAAAAATTTCAACGGAATGCTCTATTTCAATAATTTACAAGTTTGACACTAAAACCACTTATAAAAGGCCCCCACTACTTCTTTCTTCACAATTATCAAGACCCTTGTCTTCGAAAATACATTAAAAAATCAATTATTCACTTAGAAACTCTAATATTATAATCTATACTTTAGGAATAATTCCATCCAAGGAATGCCGTTGGTGAAAAGTAGAGGGAGATACCAAAAGAAGAGGTATCATTCATCAACATGCATTTTTGTTTTATTTTGTTAACAACAAATTAAATAATTATTATACCATAATTATATAATAATATATGTATCCTAAATATAATTATAAATTTTTATTCAATGGTTATGACCTCAAAAAACACAAAATTCAATCATACGGGTTACGAAATCATCACACATGTGTATAGTTGACTACTGCCTCACGAAATTATGTCGTTCGTTCTTCCATTACAACATATCATGCTTAAAAATACTGATGTAAATATATATTATATATTATATTTATGATATATATAAAATTATTATACACCAGGATTCAGTATATAATATATACCCTTTTTACATTCCATGTTGTAGGGGATACAATAACGTCAATCATATGTACAATGGATTACCACCTCATGAAGCGATGCAAATCCTTTTTCACTAATGCCTTACATGGAATGTAATAAGATTTAAGATAATGAATATATATTATATATATTATATAATAATTATATAAATTATATAATTATTATATAAATTATATAATTATTATATAAATGATATAATTATATTTATGTAATTATAATATATCATTTTATTTATTAACCTTTCATACACTGATGAACTGAAAATGTAGTTAGTGGTCGTGAGGATTCCCGCCTCCTCGAAGCGATGAGATTCTTCTTTTTTCACCACCAAATAACAATAATGATATATATATATATATAATTATATATAAATAAATATTATATAATGTATGATATAATAATATTCCTTAATGGTAGAATGTTACATACCTTTTTTTCCATAATAATCATTGAAAAATGGAACCAATACTTTAGTGTATGTATGACCAAAAATCTTTATGACCATAACATTAGTTCATTTTTAATAAACATATTAAATATTTTTTTTAAAATAATAACTTATTTATAAATATGATTATTATTTCATGATTATTATTTTATATATGTTTAAATAATGACCCCTTTGACTATATTTGACCTCCAAAGTTGTTTATGAAGAATAATAGAATATGGTCAAAACATCTGAATTAATCCTAATGAACTAATTATAAGTATATTTAATAGTAATAATTTAAATAATTGAAAGTATAATATTTAAAATTGTTTTTCAGAAACCAAATAAGTAACATAATATTATTATTTATGATGATACAGACAAATGTGACAAGTCAAACACAGAGTAAGGGTATTTTCATATCAATTTTATTTTTGTGTAATATATTCCATATAAACCACTTATTTTTATAATGTAGTGTATATAATGACCATGAATTTATTTTATGACTATAATATGTAAAGTTATGTGTATTTACATATCGATTTGAGGATATACATTTCTTGGGGTTTAATGTTTCAAAGATACCAATGTAATAAGGTATTTGTTTCTCATTTTTCCTTCTTTGAGACATTTGTTATGTTATAAACCTATATCCTTTTGTGAGGTGTATATAATACCATTTGATATGTCATATCAATAATTTAAATATTTTCATGATATTACATGTTTAATTTATTTATACTCTTTCATGGGAATTACTATTCAACGTTAACAAGGTGGAAAGAGTCATTTGTTACAATCTCTTCATTTATCAAGATTGTGTATGATTAAGTATTTGATGTTGTAAACATATAATTATCATGAATTATATTCTAATTTAGTTATAAATTATATTTTTATGAAAATATTTCATTTAAAACTCTATGGTAATTAAATTATTTGAGAATTGTTTTTAATAAAATCAAATTTTATTTGTCTCTTCGGTCGAAAAACTAATTTCTTCAAAAATAATGTTTTCCAAATTTTTTTTAAAAAGTGTTTTAAAAATTTATTTCAATTTTCAAATGATATTTTCCTCAAGAAATGTTTTAAATATTTTTTTAAATCTTCCTTTATAAAATTTCAAGATAATTTTTAAAGAAAAGTATTTTCAAAATGTTTTTCATTTTAAAAAGTTATTTTCTAAATGAAAAGGTTATTTTCATAAAATCGGTTTTTAATAATATTATAATGGTATTTACATTCATTAATTTCATAAAAATATTTTGTTAATTATTCTATAATGGGGTTTTTAAGGATACCATGATTATTATTTTTATAGACTTATTTAATATTTCTTTCTAAGAGATTGATATAGAACCCATTTATTTTCCATGGGTTAATCACGATTCAAATTGATTTATATGGAAACTACTTAATTTAAATGGGATAATTATAGTTCAAACTGATCTATATGGTACCAATTTAATTTAAATATATTATACACGTCTCAAATATATTTTTTATGTGACCTCTTTCTTTTCAAAGTGTTAATCATATTTCAAAGGGATCAATATGGTACCTATTTATTTTCACCGAGATTACATTATTTCGATGACATTGTTATGAATACCTTTTATTCTACACATGTTAATCATTTTCAAATAGTTTATCATGAAACCTATTACTTTTCCATGGTTAAACCATGTTATAAAAGGAATAATTAATGTTTTAATGAGTTTATGATGAAATATGGAGTTTATCAATGTTGTGGTTATTTTAAATTACATAAACATGGGGTAACCCATATAGTGATAGGTAATCTAAATAAAACATAAAAATTAGGTGGCCTAGATAGCACTAGGTCTACCTGTGATAGATTAGACATGTGGTGACCCAGATAGAATTTACTATTCCAATTAATGACTAAATTATTAGTGCACCAGTTACCTATAAAATTCATTAGGTAATAATTATATTGGTTGTCATCGGAATGGTTTTTCTAATTAAAAAGGTTTTTTAAAGGGGTTTATATGTATGATTCTCTATGTTATAGAAAAATGATTTCAATTTATTTCTATGGGTTTATAATGTTTCTTATGATCAAGATGGATATCACCTAGTTTATGATTATTAATTCTGATGAATCTTTATTTTCCATGTTTTCTTATTTTATTAACCAATTATTGATGGGTACAGATTATTTTATAATTTTCTCTTGTACTATGATTTTTCCATCATACTATTATGAAATTATTATTCCCATTGATGACATTAAATTGATAATGCAAGATTATTTTATTCCTACCCTTATTATGTTTAACTCTTCCCCATGTTATACAGAATGATATTTGATGAATTATTTATTGAAGGTATTTAATATGGATTATGTTAATGACACAATGTGAAATAAGAAAATGTGGTTGTAATAGATTCTTAACAAACTAGTAGGTTATAAATCAATGTTGACATGAGTTGGTCCTAATTCTCTAAAACTATAAAACTAAAAGGTGAATCCATTTATATGTGATTTTTTATGATTTTGTATGTTTTGATTTATGATGATTGGTTCATCCTATTTGGAATCAAATCTGAAAATGTAATGTTTATAAAGATAGTAGAAAATATAGGGGTATAGGTTTTGGGTTGTTATAGTTTATATTAGAGAAGTGTTTGGATAACTTTAGAGATTATGATATTTTCACGTGATGTTATATTAAGAGTTATGGTTATAGTCATAGGTTTATATGAATAAGTATGGACACGTTTTCATTGTCTTAGATACCCCATTGAAATTTTATGAAACGATGTCATAAAGTGATTAATGAAATTTTAGATGCATTTTAATATCTTGTAGTATTTATAACCCCTATTATAAAAATGAACTATTATTTAGGGAGGAATTCATTATTTCATTTTTATAGAAAAAATGGAAAACCCAATGGCTGGGTGACAACCTGTCACATATGGAAAGGTTATGTGGAATGACTCGAAAACCAAAAAGAGACAAGGGTGTAGTGCCTACCATTAGCCTATGTGATGTACTAGTTATTATGAAATTTTTATATGTAATGATTATGCATATTTTTGAAACATGTGGAATTTTTTTAAGGAATAACAGTTGAAATACCTCGGATGAATATATGATAAAATCTTTCTAATACATGGTTTTTGAAGTTTTTTAGATTTTTTTTGAATAATTTAAATGATAATTATTTATGGAATGATTTAGTTTGAAATTTGGGTGTTACTTTTGAATTTTTAAGATTAATTTATTGTGTGAAAGATCACTCGTTTTAGCAATTATATTACCATGTGCTAACAGTTCTAGTTTTTTTATTGTTAAAAGATAAGCGGAATAGTTTTTTATCGCTGTTATAGTTAAATGGTCTTTAAAATATGATACTTGTGCTTCAAGAATGTAAAATTCATCCTAAATACACATAGTTGGGGGAAAATATGATATTCCAATGGGAATTTATTAAAGGATAAAAATATACTCATAGAGTATGTATATTTCCATATTATCTTAGTCAATATTGTAATAAAATTCCTCAAATCATGAAAAATGATATTAAGACAAGCATATTATCCTAGTACCTTTAATTTCGATGAAATGATATCCTTTTTAATGAAAAATATTTATGTTTTTAGGCCCTTATGTTATTATTTATCATTCTCTATCATATGATTAATGACCATAATCACTCTTTATAAATATTTGTGATTTTCAACAATTCCCAACTATGTTATCCTATATGGAAGCATAGTTATTTGTTATTCAATATGTCCATCATATATCCTTTTATATATTATTATTATTATGTGTTATTATCATTTTTTAATATGTGGGTTTTAAAAAGTAACTTTAATGTCAATCCATTTATTATCAAAATAATGTTCAATTTGTGGGGACCCAATTTATAAAGGGTAAAGGATGTCAAACCCTGATATTTTAAATGAAATTTATTTATAATATATTTATATTAATTTTTTACATTCATAATAGGTTTTTATTTACATGATATAAAAATAAATCAACTTTTCTCGATTAAAATTGTATATTTTTCAAAAAGTAGTTTAGTCGCCTTTTTTGGCTTAATTATTTATATTTTTTTAAAAAAATTGAAAATTATATTTAAATAATATAAAAAAAATTTTAAATTGCGATATCATATTTTAATTTGGGTGAATTTCTAGAATTGTTTAAAAAAATATTGATTTTTCATTGAATTGTGAAAAATAAATATTTTTATAAAAAATATATCCTTTTCAATAAATTATGTAATATGAAATTAAAAATATGTTTTGAATATGTTTTTAGTATATTGTGTTAAATTTAATTCACTTATTTACTTTTATTCAACTTTAATTTTATTTTTATTATATATATATATTATGTTCTTGGGGATAAAACTACATTAAACACACACACACATCCCATATAATCCGAAAAGGCATGCCATAAACCCCCCACCAAGGGATAACCTACTAATAAATACATATTTATTCATTACTTGACCAAAATTAAAAATGTTAATGAAGCACATTACAAGGCCCAAAGTCCCACAAACTGTCTCGATGAACCAATGCAGCGTTATGCACGCATCATATAGTCTGCATCATCTGACCTGCATCATGACTAGGTCACCACCTACCTATGTCATTACCACATCATTGCCTTCCTACATCAAAAATGTGTCTCCTATTTCATGTAGAAATTATATCCCTCCTAGATTTTATTATGGGAATCATTTTGTATAATTGTTTTTGGGTTTAAAACAATGTTTTTCAAAAAATTGTTTTAAAATGAATAATGTTTCTCTATTTTAATTAATTTCAATAATACCTAACAGAGAATGTTTTAAATTAAATTTATAGAGTATATATCAGTAAATATTAATTTAGTTTCATTAATTGATTATTATTATTCACAGAGTTAATATACAATCATATTTTTCAAAAAAAATACTTTAATTAAAAACTATTTGTTTCGTCATGTCTACATGATTAATATTAAATTAAAATATTCGAACTATAGGAATAAAATTTGAAAAAATGGATTCCATATTTCTGATTAGAATGATTATTATTTTTATTATGTTCAAAATTTTTTTGACATAATTTATTAGTGAAAAAAATTAAAATTAATTACAGTGATTTGGGTAAAAACGAGTTTTCTTAGTTGGTGGACGATAAACATAAGAAGCTAAATGACTAGATGATTTCAAGAAACCATTGGATGGACCTATATGAACCTTATATCTTCTAGTATATATTTTTCAAATTATTTTAGTCACTTAATCTGGAAAAACATGTATGCATTTTTTTTCTTTAAAAAAGTTACATGTTTTCCACTCACCCCACTTATAAAAGGCCTCGACCTCTCCTCTTATCTCCACACATATCAAGCCCTTTGGCACAACCAATACGTTTCCAGATAACATACCCAATTACATACTATAATACTATATGCCTTAATTTTGGAATATATTCTAAAATGGTTGTCATTGTTGCAAAGAAAATGGGGTTACCCGAATAAAAGGTAACAATCATCAACATGCATTTTTTGTTTTCTTTGTTTACCCACCCTCATCAAATCATCATATAAAATTATTGTATAAAAAAATAAGTATCCGAAATATACTGATATTTTTTTATGTAAAATATATTACCTAAAAATACAAAGACATCTATCAAATGGGTTATGAAATAATCATTCATGTGCACGGTGGACTATTTTCTTACAAAACGATGTTACTCATTTTTTCATTAACACCTCTCATGGTTAGGAATAATGATGTAAATAATATATATAAAGGTTATTTATAAACTTTATGACATAAGTATACATTTTGAAACATTATATATTATATAGTATTTTTTACATTCCATATCAAGGGGATACTATAACGTCAGTCGTGTGTATGAAAAACTACTGCATTGTGAAGCGATGTGAGTCATTTTTCACTAACACGTTACATGTAATGTAATAAGGTTAATGAATGAATATATATTATATAAATGACATAATTATAATATTAAATATATATTTATGTTTCTTTAAATATAATATATCATCTTTTTTATTACCTTTTCACACACTGACAAAGTGATAACATCATTCATGGACGTGTAGACTACTGCCTCCTTGAAGTAATGAAATAATTTTATTATCACCGCATCACAATAAAGTTATATATATGTTTATATAATTAAATAATTTATTATTTATGATATATTAATCATTATTTAATGAAAAAATTACCCAAATTTTCTCTGTAATTGTCATTGAAAAATGGAAATGTTTCTCAACCATACATACATCCTATCATCTCCATTCTCTTAACATTATTTAATTTTTTATATATATATTCCATAATTGGGTTTAAAATATTCATTATGTATGAATATTATATTTATTTAACTATTATCATTATTTAGATGTTTCAATAATAACCTTTGTGGTCATAGTCGACCAACCAAAGTCGTTTCAGACACATAAACCGAATACGGTGAAAAAATATGAAATAAAAATAATTAACTATGTATATTTTTATGAAATGATAATAAGTGAAATAAATGTAATAATAAATATTAAATAGGTCTTAATAAATTAAATAATTAACATAATAATATTATTTAGGAATAGAAAGTAACTTGTGACAAGTCAAACTCAAGGAATGTGTTTTTCTCGTCTAACTTTTATTTCTATGAGATATACGTTGTACTCAAAATTATTTTTCTTATATAGTTTATATAATGACCATTAATTTATTTTATTATTATTATAATTAATTTTATGGGTATTTAAATATCCATTTTATGATCTCTATTTTCATGGTGCTTACGGTTTCAATGTTACCAATAAGATATGCAATTTTGTTTAAACTTCCCTTCTTTGAGAAATTTGTTACGTTATACACCTATCTCCGTTCATGGGGTGTATATACTTTTTATTATCATGTTATATCATGAAAAAAATTATTTTAATGATATTATATATTTCATTTAATGTTATTCCTTCATTGGTATTATGATTCAAACTTACCTAAGTGGAAAGAGACTTTTATTACAATCTCTTCATTTATGGGGTTACATATGACTAAGTATATGATATTTAAATATTATATTTCTAAATATTTATATACTACTATAGTTATTATGGATGTTTTAATGTAATTATAAAATTTTTACACTTTTTTCAGTTAAATCTTTGAGAATATTTGTTCAAAAAAATCAGTCATTATTTCCCTATTCAATCATGAATCTATTTTCTTCAAAAAACATGTATTTAAAAATATTTTATGAAATGTTTAAAAAAGTTATTTTCAAAGAAGAAATAATGTTTTTTCTTATAAAATGATTTAAATTAATTTTAAAATCATATTTTATAATCATTCATGTTGTTTTTTAAATAAATCATTTTTCAAAATGTTTTAGGTTTTATAAAGTGTTCTTTAAAAGGAATAGTGAATTTTCAAGAAAATAATAATATTTTAGTGGTATTTAAATTCATTAACATTAAAACACCTATTTTTACATATGGATAAATGAAGATATTGTGTAATTATATCATCCCCATTATTTCTCTGAATGGATTTTGTAACACCCCGACCCCTCAAGATCGGAGCCGGAGCATTACTTGTTACATTAGAATGGTTAAAAGGAAATCAAATACTGAAGGAATTATTAGTTTAGTAGTATTTAAGAAACTAGATACTTATATGTAACTCAAGTTACATTGGAAAAGGTAACAAAATAGAATACATAGCAAAAACTAATAAACTACAACCAGAGGAACTCAATAAATAGTCTCCTCTTCATAACCTATTGAATGTAATAAAATGAAAGGGGTGAGATAAAATGATCAGTAAGGGTTACAAAAAATTGAATAATTAATCAATAATAATTGAATAATAAACAATTTTACATTATCAATATGGCATGGTGAATAAATTGAAAATACACGCCATTAATAAAGTGAGTATAAAACTACATCCATAGATTTTGTCACAGTGAAAACTTAATGGATAGTAATAACTGAAAATAAATAAAGAGATTTTTTTATTAATTGGAATTAATTTATCTAGAACATGATACAATGATACCCTTGAAACTATTTAAGTCTCTGGGTATAAATCCGTCCAATTTTTAGAAATAAACTCGAAGGGTTTGTTACCAACTGATTTGTCTAATGAGACATTTCGATGCATAGAGGGTCTATAGAGGGCCCCTACCATCACTGTAAGTCCAAATAATTATTTATAAATATATTTAATAAAAGTAAAATATGCCTTCTCAATATCCATATAGAGTAGAGAATATATATTCATCAATCTTTCTGTAGTAAAAACAACTTTCCAAATAAACACTGAATGTGAAATGATATATGGCTTAAGGAAATAATCATATCCATGTGACCAGAATATGGCTATATGATATATTTAAAATTATTAATTAAAAAATATCTAAAAAGGGAATTGGATACACCACATAAAAATGATTAGGTTCACAATACCCAGTAACTGACAATGAAATGAAATTTAGGCAGAGTCTCTTGCCACATTGTAATCAATCAAGTTGTATGAAAAAAAATTAATAAGCACAAAATTAATTGTATAATACCATGAATATAAATATAATAATGATAATATATATCAAATGGAAGTAAAAAACATACCACATGTAAGAAATGAGTGGAAAACATTGGAAATATCACAGAATTAAAAGTGGGATAAGAAACCCCTTACCTTATGCCCAAAAGAGTTCTTTGACTGATATTAATGAACTGAATAATCAAATTTAGAATAATTAATTAATAATTAATTAACCTATTAAACAATTAATTATTTTCTTATAACCTTATTAGGTTCATTCATGGCTTTTTTATGGGTTCAAGAGGTTCAATTTTCTTATTTTGGAAACATTTTCATCCTTGGTTTTAATGATCGACTTACTTGTATTCATGAATGGAAGTTAATTTATAATGTGGTTAAGAATCCAGAAATGTAAATATATATTATAAGTGAAATTTAAATAGATATAAATTACCTTATATTGATTTTAGTTACATACCATGAGGATGAATTGTTTGATAAAAGATAATGATAAACGCTTGATTTACTTGGCGGTTTTGTGCATAATGAACTTGTTTTGTATTATTATTTTATATTATGAGTGTGTAAGGATTATAGAAAATTTAATAAGACGAAATACATATTTTATTATAAGTTTAAACTATATAAATTGTTTCATGACCATAATTGAAGATGGTAATGAAAATTGAGAATCTGTAGTCCTTGAATTTGATAAATTAACACATCTCGGATGGTGTTTCTATTTTTAGTATAAGAGGAGAGGGAAAGAGAGATGATGATGAAATATTACATTAGAATAATATAATTACTGTTCATGTGAGTTAATTTAATTATCATATAATTTGGATGAGGGTATATGGGGAATGAAGAAGAAAATAAAGGAACTCAAAAAAAAAAGAAAAATTGAGAAATACCTCACGAAAATTCGGCAGCCTAACAACATCACTTAAAATTTCATAAAATAGTTTGTTGAGATAAAGGAGGTATCTAATAACTATTAAATAATATGTACAAAAATTGGAATATGTAATTACATATCCCAACATAATCCAATTGAAAATAAAAGAGAAAACATAAAAAAGAAATCTTTAAGAAAAGAGAAGGGTGGTATATTCTCTTACATTGAAGAGTAATTCCAAAAACATAATGGTTGGAACCTTAGAGGATTGAGGACACCTTGGGAGGATTCCTAGGGAGGTAAAAATAAAATATCATCAAGGATTATGGATTTTTAATAAACTAAAGCGAAGAGATGAGTGGGTATTTATAGTAAATAAGAGGGAGTTTTTAATTAATTTCAAAGGACACCTCATTAGTAGTTTTTGAAAAAACCATGGGCTTTCCCATGGTATTTTCCCATGGTTTTAGACACTTGTGAAACATCATGTAATATTCTACTATAAACAAGTTGATCATCCTCTTATATTAATTATTACATCATTATTATGTCATTAAACTACCGAAAACTCAAAACTATATTTTTTACTATTCATGAAAAATTCAAGTATTTTATAAAAATCCCAAAAATTCACCATAACCATTTTCAACATGTAGAATTAAAAAATGAACACCATTTTTTGAAAATAATTTTCTAAATATTTTTAATTTAATTTTTAAATAAAATCATAATTTATTCAAAAGTAACAATTTTAAATCTATTACTAATTTTTCAACATGTTGAAAAATTAATCAACATCTCATTACCTTATATCCTTAAGAAAGTAAAATAATAATATGAATTACTATTAATATGGTTCTTATTACTATTCATAAGAGTATGTTACTATTCATCAAAAAAACAAGTTGGTTCTATTAGACTCTAAATAACTTACTGGTCACAACTATAGATGACGTTTCGTTTTCAAAATCAAAACACATAAGTGTAAAATTTAAGTTTAATGGCTAGGTTATAAATTTCTCCTATAAATTTTTCTTTCACAGATACTTAATGCTTCATCAAATATGGGATATCTAAGGAATAAAAGGTATTTAAGAATAACGTACCATAAAATGTTTGGGGCGTTACAAATTTAAAATTTTTTCAAAGATATTGATATGAAACACATTAATTTCTCTCAGTAATTCATGATTCAAAGTGATTAATATGGAACCCATTTTATTTCGATGGGTTAATAATTATTCAAAGGGATAAAGTGGTATTCATTTCATTTCCCTGGGTTAACTGTGTTTTTAATACATTATTATGGAAAATATTTATTTTCCATTATTTAATTAAGATTCAAAGGGATCAACATTGAACACATTTCTTTTAGACGGGTTAAACTTGTTTCAAAGATATTGTTATGGAACCCATTTATTTCGTATGGGTTAATAATGTTTCAAATGAATTAACAAGAAACCCATTTCTTTTACATGGGTAAATCATGATATAAATAGAATAATGGGTCTTCTATGTTTAGATGATGAATTATGTACTTTATTCTTGATGTGGTTCTTGGACATTACATAAATATGAAGTGTCCCATATAGCACCAGGTTAGACTATTACAACTTAAAAATGAGGAGGACAAGATAGTGTTGTGTAAGTATGTTACAACTTAAACATGGGTCGGCCCAGATAACATTGTGTGATCTAATAATATATTAAACAATAGCTACACCTAGATAGTGCTCCAATTAATTGGGTAATGATTATATTGTAAGTCATCCACTTGGTTCACTCATGAAAAAAATAAGATTTAATGTTTGTTTCTTTATTTTTGATGTCAGTTTTTAACTGGAATTTATATAGGTGATATAAAATAGATTATTTTTTGTGTCGGTTTTACAAAAAAATTGAGGCGAAAAATCATTTTCCTTAAGGGTTTCGGCATCGGTTTGTTTATAAACCTACTCTGAATGTTTTTTTTGAAAATTGAAAATATTACACTTATAAAATAATTGAAACCCCTGTAATAAAAACACAATATACAACAATCAAATATTATTTATCATTGACTAAAAATCTATAGCTTACAGGATTTTATCTAATTAATAAAAAAATTATCGACACATTTGTATTATAAAGTAGAATTAAAATACATGTACCTAAAATTTACAACATGCTCAATGTTGGTTATTGTTGAAGCATTCATTAGATTACCAGTATGTTGAAATGCCTATTATGGAAAAAGAGTTAGTTTTTTGAATCCATATGTAATATTAATCATTAATATTAGAATATACATACCTAAAATCCAAATCAAACATAACAAATAGTTCACAAGAAATATATTGAATATGTGTAAGATCAGATTGAGAATAAGACTATGAATCATTGAATGCCTACAACATTGAATGATATGAGTTAAAAAAATAGAATAATATGGAAAAAATATAAAATAATTAATTTCCCCTATTTTGATTATCTCTTACATGAATCGTATAATATAATAACCACATTCAACATGTCATTTTTGACAATGACACTATAACTATAAAACATTAAAATGATAATAAAAATTAATATATATCAAAAAATTTGAATAAAATATAATATAAAAACTAGTTACCTCTACTTCCACATATTTTATTTTATTTTGTGTATTTTTCAACATGTATTCCTTATTAAATTTTTTCCATGAACAACATTTTCATATATATGAACTTATAATACATGTCTAAACAATGATAATTAAAAATAATGAACTTATAAAAAACAAAAAAAACATCCCTGTCTAATAAGGTGGAAAATCTTTTACGAACATTCCATGATAAACAGAAAACCCAATATAAGCTGCATTCACTTGGGCACAAAACACCTAACATCCAATTCCCCCTATAATGCAAAAAAAATCCCAATTAAAGACATAATAATGAACATTAGTTCATAATTATGTTTCTGTTCTTACATATCAAGAAATGGAAAAAACCAACACTCAATCTTCATATGTTATTATCTCTCACTTATATATGCAACTCCATCAGGAATCTTCACACAGTGAACTTCCATGGAAATGAATTACGGATCTATAAAATAGTAAATTCTTATACTTTCATTTTGAAGAAGAAGCATGTGTGGATACCTAATTTAAAAATAAAATATAGTTAGTAAATTTAAATCCAAATTTTATTACAGAAATAAAAAAAAATATTTCAATTTACTTACATAGAAAACAATTGCACCACATTTAGGTCAAGGTCTTCAAAATCAACTAGATGTATGATATCTTCTTTGAGTAGTATAAATATATATTCTCTTCTACATATATCTACCATCATCCTAAACTCATATATATAATTAAATAAAGAAAAATCCTATGATAATATTTCTATCCCCTATGAAATATCAGAAGTTACTACAGTCGATTATTCATGAACATTTTGTTTCATTTGTGCAGATTATTTTTCTATTAGATAATCCTATATAAGATAAATGTCATAAATCATTACAAGTAATTTTTAATCATTTTTAATTAATATTAAAAAACATACCTCATACTAAATATATTGAAGAAGACTAGTTGGACAAAGTAAAAAATGACCCAGAAAATCCCCAACTCTAGTGATCTCTTCAGTAGAAAATGGTAGTAGAGCATTAGGATCAATAATATCATGTACTGATACTCTATCCTAGCCCATTTACATAGGTTGGTGATGTACATAATCCCCCAAAAAATGAATGAGTCCTAACAAAAAAATATTTATATGAGGATCCCCAACAAACAACTCACAGTATACGTTTTGGTCTGAGTGAGGTGGTGGAGGATCAAAGTAAGCAGATGGGGCCGGGTTGTCTGGGTGGGAAAGATGGGAAGATTGAAAAATGAAAAAATTATCTTAGTGTTTATAATTTATAAATTAGAAAAATTGATGAAAAATAAATAATATACTGATTGGTCTGAGTGAGGTGGTGGAGGATCGAAGTAGGAAGATGGGACAGGGTAGTCTGGATGAGCAGGCTGGGAAGGATGAAAAATGAAAAAGTAATATTACTATTTATAATTTATAAAATAGACCAATTGATGAAAAATAAACAATAAACTTGGGATGGTTTTGCATACATGGTAGGGTAGGCAGATGAGGTAGGGTAGTCTGGGTGAGCAGACTGGGATGGCTGAAAAATGAAAAAGTTATATTAGTGTTTATAATTTATAAAATAGAAAAATTGATGACAAGTAAATAATATATCCGGGAAGGACAAATAGACTGTGACTGTCTTGAAAATTGTTCTAACAAAACCTTATCCAATACTACTTGAATTTGATCACACATATATTATTTCATATTTTTTTTCTCTACTTTTAAGGCTTCTATTTTCGGGTCTCTTGATTTCTTACTCTGACCAAAAACCTTCTGAACAGTAACACTTACCTAATATTTTTTAACATGTATGGAGTGTTTTTCCTTTCCCAAAGTAGTGGCTAGTATTTCCATCATACCCTTGGGGATAAAAGAGCTCTGTGTCTCTTTCTCTTGAAGTTCATCCTAAAATGAAAATGAAAATGTTATATTAGTGTTTAATTTTTTTAAAATATAATAATTGATGATAAATAAAAAATATTTACATAAACTTTTAGCAGCTACATTCTTATCTTCCTCTGTAAGATAATTTTCATTTTTTTTCTTCTTGCTCGTTTCCATTTTTCATGGTGAATATGAGGATAATGGAGGACCATGTTGAACCTCTTCTAAACCACTACTAGATCGAGCTCTTAATGCATCAAATTTTTCTTCAATCATTTTATGCTCCAAATATGAATACCGTCCATGTGATAAAGTATGAGGGTATACATTTCTCAACTGAATATCTTGATGAGATCTCCTAGAGACCTGTTATATAAAAATAAACTACTAAGTAATTAAAAAAATATATAATAAATTTTACTATATAAAATAATTATCATACTTGAAATTTTTCTTCATGATGATTGTCAACAAATCACTTCTTGAATCTTCATCTATAAACTAATACTTGATGCATGGGTTTTCAAACCTTCTCTTTCCAAAAAATATTTTTTGTCAAATTTATTTCAAAATTTCTCTATCTAACCAACAATAAAGTGAGACAAATTTTCTTAATTTTATTTGTTTTCTCAAAATTGAATGTAATCTGTAATTGAATAAATTTAATATTCCATTTAAAATATTTAATATTCAAAAAATGATATAAAAGAACTCAATTAAGTTATTTTACAATCATGGCCTACCAAAACTATTTCTTCGCCATCCTTCCTACTGAATTCTAATTATGATATAAAATAACATTCCTACAACAACTCTTCATTTATATATAACTGATAAAGTGAACTTTATTCGGTCCAGTTAAATTATTATTATCATAAAAGAAAATATGTAATCTATCATCATCATGAGCAAGTGATTGTTTTGGTAAAAATGTAATACCATGTTTACGTTCTTGAGAATATGATTTTTTAGTTGTAACAGGTTAAGTCTCATCCGTCAAGGACACATCATTAGTCCTACAAATATTTTTTGTAAATTTACAATTTTCTTTCATTAAATTAATATATTACTGAATATTTAATAATATGAAAAAATATATATACCTCGGTAACTTCTTCTCTCTATTTGTATCTTCCATTGCTACTAGAAAGAGTAATTAATTTTTTTACCTTCATATCATTAAAAACTCAATATTTAGAAACAAGAAAGAAAAATATAAGAAAGTAAAAAAAACGAGGCATTCATTTATAAGTTTCAAAAAAAATAATCAAAATATAAATATTTACCAGAAAAAATTAAGAGACTAATTTAGTGTTTTACCACATATCGTTATCATGATCATTACGTATTACATACACTATGTCTATCTTATACTCATTGTAATCATCCAGAAATTGTGTAATAGATGAATAAGGCTGATGTAAATCAATAACATCATCCACATCATCCTCATCACCCAAATGGTATCTTTTCCATTGAAAAAGGACATACCACTGATCATTCGATGGATCAATAAAATAAATACTTGTTTTTCATGTGTCTCCATTATAAATGGTTCCTCATTGTAACTAAATATTTTAAAATCAACTAGTTTAAACCCATATTCATCATGTTTCACAACACTCTTACTATAAACCCAATTACACATAAAAATGGTGACTCAAAATTTAATATAATCAATTCCCTATATGTCTTCAGGAACTCCAAAATATGGTGTTGATGCAGAAATAGGGTTTTTATCTTTGGCACTCAAAAAATTCACTTATTTAGCAAAAACCGTCACATTTCTATCTTGAACTGTACTCTTATCATCCGGATTTTTTGTGTAAAATGTGTAACCAATAATATAAAAACTAACCCATGTGATCACAATAATAGATAACCCCCTGATAACAACATCAATGTTTCTGATGTAGATATATCTTTGGTGAGTTTATCTTTATCCCATGAAACAAATGCCTCCTTATACTGAATCATCAACCCATTTTCGTTTCTTTTCTAATATCATAACTTTAATTCAGAAATATGTGAGGATATATATGATTGAACCTCATATGTATTGTTCAAAATATATATATGTGCATGTATCACTTCATCATGTGGAATGAAATTTACCTTTAAGCCTCAAACCCCTCTACATTCACCATCAACTGTCATATGTTGAGATATAGGGAGAATAATATGCTTCACCTCATACAAATAATCAATACAGAACTCAATCACATCTTTCGATACATATTTTTAAATAATAGAGAACTCTAGTCAATAAGTATTTTCTAACATATCCCTTTAAAATTTTCATATATTGTTCAAAAGGATACATCCATTATAAATAAACAGCATGACATATCCTTATATCATTCACCAAATGAATCATAAAATGAACCGTTATATCAAAAAACATAGGTGTGAAATACATTTCTAGTTGACAAATAATAAGAGTTTCTTCATTCTCCAACACATATAACAAATTTGGATCAACGACATTGCTACAAATGGATTTGAGAAAATTACATAACATGATGATAGTCTTTCTGAAAACTATCAACAATATACCATATAAGGACCCAGCCTTAAACCCTACTTAATCTTGAGTTATTACAAGATTACACATTGAGGATCTTTTCAGGTTTAGAGTTTTAGAAAATAGGTCATAAAACTTTCATTACATTCCACATTTAAACAAAGTGGTTACATAAAAGATAGTATTCATTTTTTCCCATTAACGGAAACATATTTAAAAAAGATAAAGCATGGATTCTTTCTTGACACATCCTTGACACTATCATCAAATCATGTACCTTTCCCTTGACCTGTGAAAAACATTTCAAAAAAACGTGGGATGAGCATAAAAATCTCAGTAAGGGTTACAAAAAATATGGAAAGGAAACATGTGTTCATATATACATAAGAATGAAATCATACTTTACCCATAAAACATAGGCACTTTAACATACCTCATAAAATCATGAATAAATCATAGAAATCATAAGACATAAAAGGTAACATGAGGCATTCATAACATTCTTACGTAGGGAGTAACCCTTTGGTTACGTTTGGAATACCCACCATAGTATATTCCCTAAATCTCTTCGGAGAAACCTTAATGTTTCACTCCTTCGCGTTACCCAATGCATTAGAGAGCTATATCGGGCTCACCCGCCCTTAGTTTATCACGGAACCACCCGTTTTCATAAAAATTCCCAAGAACCATAACATAAATGTATCACATAAAACATGCATAAAGGAAACATAACATTTCCACATTTCAATTACAATATAACATTTTAGTATATTGAAATAATGAATCCATTCAAAAAGAAACCATTTCCAAAACCATTTAAAACATTTAATAAAGAGATTTTTGAATCAAAGTGTCCCATACCACCTCGAAGCTTTTGAAATTTTAAACCATTAATATCAATATAAATAAATCCTTAAAACCATTTTGAAAACATGGATATTAATAAGAACAAATAATTAAAACATTTAAAGAGATATTTTGGTTAAAGGGGTTCTAACAAAATTAGAGACACTTGAATACAAAAATTGAGGAATAACAATTAATCAGAACTTTATAATATCATGAGAATAAATGGATTCATGATATAATATTCCAAAGGACAGTATATACACCATATAAGAGTGAGTTGGTGCATAACAATAATGGGGTCTCAATAGAAATGTCAAATGTGATGAATTCCCTTATAAAGAAGGTATCCTTAAATTAAGGATAATTCAATCTCAAAATTATGTGTGAAAAATATAAATACACCCAATATAAGTGGATATTAAGTTTAAGACAATAAAATGTCATTCACACATATTCAAAAGATGACATATTCAATAACTACATGTTGAACCCAAAGAAATCAAAATTGGGTTAAAAAGTTCCCTTGGTAAAATTCGGCAGCCTAACGACATCACTTCAAAATTCATAAAATGAGTTGATGAAAGATAAAAAAGGGCCATCTCGTCACTTGGACATAAAATTTACATCAATAAGGATAAGAAAGAAAATATCCCAACATAATACTATATTAATTAAAAGACATAACAAAAGAAGTCTTTTAAAAAGAGGAGGGTGAAAGGTCCCCTTACCGAGTTGGGTAACTTTCGAAACGTACACCCCATGGAAGAAGGGTCATACAATGAAGATGTGAATACCCTTAAATGAAATTATACTACACAAAGTGTATAATAATGGGCAGTACATACACCACTCAAAGGAAATTGTGGCAAATGTAGCATGAATCTCAGGGGAATAAAAGTGATGAAAAATCCCTTACGAAAACTCGGCAGCCTAACGAGGCCACTGAAAACATACAAAAATTGATTGATGAGATCAAATAGGGTCTCTCATAATATTATCATAATGTTTACAGAAAGAGGAATATAAAAGAATATCCCCCAACATAACAAAGAAGAGCTTAAAAGAAGTGTCATAAAGGAGAGTACTTAAAAAGAAAGAGAGAGGTTAGATCTCTTACGAAAATTCGGCAGCCTAACGGCGCCACTGAAAACATCCAAAATGGATTGATGAGAGAGAATAGGGTCTCTCATCATAAAAAAAAAATTACAGTATATTTAATATAAGAGAACATCCGAATCACAAGAAATGTGAGCTTAAAAGGAATGACATAAATGGGTGTACTTAAAAAGAAAGAGAGGAGTAGGATCTGTTACCTCGGGTCCGACTTGACTCGATCGCTATTTAATCTCCTGAATAATAAAGTTTGGTCAACTTATAATTGATTAAGGACCTCCTTTAGAGATTATTATTCAGTTCATATCACATATTATAATGTTATAATAATTGTTTAATAAAGTTAGTTCATATTAGACGTTTTTGCCGATGTTTGGTACATGGGTTAAAAATGAACTTGTTTGAAAAATGATAGCCCATGTAGTTATAAGTAAATAATTTCCAGAATAGTATTAATGATTAAAATATCATATATATCCAGTACATATTCATTTTATACTATTCCATATCATTTGGAGATAAAAAACGAAAAGCACTATTCATGGAGACGGTAGGCCGTACGTACGCGTGAACGCTACTTTCAATTTTTTTGTCATATTAATGGAATTAAAATTAAATGATATATATATATATATATATTATAATTACAGTATAATATATATGTTATATAGGTCACATATGTAAATTAATTTCATTATTTATACATTCCATGTATTGCATGTACGAGTCACATCACTTGAGGGGGCGCTAGTCCGCACTTCCTCATATGAAATTATCGCATCTACACCACATGAAAAGAATAAAGGTATTTTTTAAATATAAAACACAGAAGCATATAGTAAACATAAATACCATATATATCATATATAAAATACAGTGACATCATAATGGCCACCTTTAAAGGTGTTAAAAGAATATTGAACAATCATCGTTTCGTGAGGCAGAAAATCGCCAACCACAGAAACAGTATGTTCTTTAACCATTAGAAGAAGGTGTGTGTAAGTGTAGCTAGAATACTTCTTATAAAAAAATCCTAGTATATTGAAGATACTAGAGTTGTTACAAAAGAAATGAATAAAAAGAGTTTAGGGGGTTGGAGAAGCAAAATAAAACAAAAGGACACAAGTGAAGACATTACCTTAAAATCGGGTAACTCCCTTTGGTTTGAGCTCAAAGGCTTCCTTGGGAAGACTTATTCCCAAAGTGATGCTTCAAGGAGTTAGAGAGAGATGTGGAGAGACAAAATGGGAAGGGTCTGGCCAAGCCAAAGGCTTTGGAAGTGTGGGTAAGGAGGTAGGGGTGGGGGCCTTTTATAAGAGGAGAGGAGGGGCACTCTTGTAAAGTAAAGAAATGTGACATTATTTTAGAATGTGTTTCGGATATTAATGGTCCCACATTGATGTGTTTCGAGGATATGGTGATAATTGTTTGAAATCCACCCATTCAATAGGTTTTGGACATGTTTAGGTCTCATATTTTACATTATCGTTCCATTTTATTTAAATCGTTAAATAATGATGCCATCGCTGCATCATCATGATGTCATAAATAATTTAATTTATTTAATGTCTAAAAATTATAAAAAAACTAATATGATATAATAAATCTTTTTATCTTTCCAATGACTATTTATAGTCAAAACTCTGACTTGAATTACCCCATGTAAAAATTGTTTTAGTAAAACATATCATGTTTGTGTCATTTTTACTTTAAAATTAAATAAAAAGGTATTTATGTAATTTTCCAACCAAAGTGGCTCCATGGGGTCCCCAAGTTGGCACATGGATTGTCTTGGTCGGCCATGACACATCCAATGAGGGTAGGACATGTGTCAAGCTCATCTCATATTATTAAAACATTATTTTTTACCTTAAAGTACAACGGCTAGGCTTTAACTACCATTTAAAATAATATTATTTTATTATTAGAGTGCAACGTAAGATTTCAAAGAAACGTGTTGTTGCATATTGGGTACGCCATCGAGCATAGCATTCCCTTTAATGTAATATTAATATTTTATTCACAAATATGGATAAATATGAAAATATCATATTCTTTATTTACCTGGGGTGTTACATCCTTCCCCCCTTTTGGGAATTACATCCTCACAATTTTAAAATTGAGCTTGGAAATATCCTTGAAAGTCCCACATCGGAACAAGAGTCGGTAAAACAATCACATTAAAATAAAGAAAGATAAGTACCGAGGTCACCCGAGTTAACCCATACTAGGATTCCATGTAAGAAAACATGGACATGGGGGAAAAAACAAAGGGTAATGTTCTGATGGAGAGTGATAGAAAACATGTTTAGGAGAAAGTTAACCACAAGAAAATCAAAAACTTGTGATGGGTTAAACGGTATTCGATTCCCCAGTAAGAAAAGTTAATAAATAAATTTTTTTTTAAGTTACTTTTTATTGAGGAATTTATTCATAAGGAAACATAATCACTTATCATTTTGACTTTCAACTTTTATTAGATTCCTTACACAAAATCATATTTTCTCCAAAAGACGAGTATTTAGGAAGACTTGTTCACATTAAGAGTACTATAATCAACTTCTAGAGAATCACCTAATCCACAAAAGAGAACTATATACTTCCCATGTCTTTAGACTTTAACCAAAACCAAAACCAAAAAGGCCAGTACAAGATCAGAGAATCCAGAAAAGGATAACCCTTTATAAAAAGAAAATATATTCTTAATCTCCAAAATTTGTCCAACAAAACCCAAAGTTCAACGAGGACCGTTTGATAAACAATTTGTCCATAAAATTATTCAAAGTAAACCAAACTAAGATTGAAACCCAAATATTTGAAGGATTTAGTCACATAGTCTTCCAAGATAAATCGTAACATTTATCTCCAAACAACATCAGTTGCTCTTAATGTCTCGTATTGAAAAGTAATTAAGCTAATCACATATCCTCCATGATAGGTTAATAAATTTCCATAGATAACCCAAAATAAACTTACTCTTGATTCCTAAAATCATCTAACTAAAAAGAATTAGTCAAACTAACCAGGGAATTCACGTAGTCCAGTGGTAGGTGATAAATATCAGTCGCACTTTGGTTGTGGGTTCGATTCCCGCAGCTTTGTCCGACGCGACAGGTTGTCACACGGTCTGCATGTTTTCCTTTTTCCAAAACTATATAATTCTTAAAGAATTCCCCAAAACAAGATAAAATCCTAAAAAATAATCATAACATATTTTAACCTCAAGTTTATCTCATGCATTTCATTTTCCAACATAACATACAATAACCCATAATTACCTCAAAAGTAAGGATCATGTAAACCCTAATGGTTACCTTTATAATTATTACATTAACTTCCACATCAATTGGTCATCTTGTACATGATGCATTACAGATCATACAATGGTTCAAGTGGTTGATCATTAATCCTTGATAGTTGGTTTAGAACAACCACTAGTTTACTCATTGAATCCCCCATTTCATCCAGTCTCTTAATCAGAGAGCCACCATAGTTTCCTTCAAACCCATTGTCACATTGGTGCCTGCTAGATCCATCCATTTACTAAAAACAGAAATGTCAGTGTGAGTATATCAACAAAACCATCACGTACTAATGAGGAATATAAACACTAATATATACTTACTCATTCACTTTATCTAAAACTAGGACTCTTTTTGAAATCCTAACCATTATGGTAATGTCACTTATGCTTAAAGAATACCCTAACGTCTAAAGTTGTCTAAACCGACCTTTGATACCAACTATAAGGCCCCAACCTTAAACCTTACTTAATCTTGAGTTATTACAAGATTACACATTGAGGATCTTTTCAGGTTTAGAGTTTTAGAGAATAGGTCATAAAACTTGCATTACATTCCACATTTAAACAAAGTGGTTACATAGAAGATAGTATTCAATTTTTTCCCATTAACGGAAACATATTTAAAAAATATAAAGCATGGATTCTTTCTTGACACTTCCTTGACACTATCATCAAATCATGTACCTTTCCCTTGACCTGTGAATAAAATTTCAAAAAAACGTGGGATGATCATAAAAAGCTCAGTAAGGGTTATAAAAAATATTGAAAGGAAACATGAGTTCATATATACATAAGAATGAAATCATACTTTACCCATAAAACATAGGCACTTTAACATACCTCATCAAATCATGAATAAATAATAGAAATCATAAGACATAAAAGGTAACTTGAAGAATTCATAACATTCTCACGTAGGGAGTAACCCTCTTAGTTACATTTGGAATACCCACCAAAATATATTCCCTAAATCTCTTCAGAGAAACCTTAATGTTTCACTCCTTCACGTTACCCAATGCATTGGAGAGCTATATCGGGCTCACCCGCCCTTAGTTTATCACGGAACCACCCGTTTTCATAACAATGCCCAAGAACCATAACATAAATGTATCACATAAAACATGCATAAAGGAAACATAACATTTCCACATTTCAATCACAATATAACATTTCAGTATTTTGAAATAATGAATCCATTCAAAAAGAAACCATTTCCAAAACCATTTAAAACATTTAATAAGGAGATTTTTGAATCAAAGTGTCCCATACCACCTTGAAGATTTTAAAATTTTAAACCATTAATATCCATATAAATAAATCCTTAAAACCATTTTGAAAACATGGATATTAATAATAACAAATAATTAAAACATTTAAATCGATATTTTGGTTAAAGGGGTTCTACCAAAATTAGAGACACTTGAATATAAGAATTGAGGAATAACATTTAGTCAGAACTTTATAATATCATGAGAATAAATGGATTCATGATATAATATTCCAAAGTACAGTATATAAACCATATAAGAGTGAATTGGTGCATAACAACAATGAAGTCTCAATAGAAATGTCAAATGTGATGAATTCCCTTATAAAGAAGGTATCCTTAAATTAAGGATAATTCAATCTAAAAATTATGTGTGACAAATATAAATTCACCCAATATAAGTGGATATTAAGTGTAAAACAATAAAAGGTCATTCAAACATATTCAAAAGATGACATATTCAATAACTACATGTTGAAACCAAAGAAATCAAAATTGGGTTAAAAAGTTCCCTTGGTAAAATTCGACAGCCTAACGACATCACTTCAAAATTCAGAAAATGAGTTGATGAGAGATAAAAAAGGGACATCTCATCACTTGAACATAAAATTTACATCAATAAGGATATAAAATAACATATCCCTACATAATAGTATTTGAATTAAAAGACATAACAAAAGAAGTCTTTTAAAAAGAGGAGGGTGAAAGGTCCCCATACCGAGTTGGGTAACTTTCGAAACGTACACCCCATGGAAGAAGGTTCATACAATGAAGATGTGAATACCCATAAATGAAATTATACTACAAAAAGTGTATAATAATGGAAAGTACATACAACACTCAAAGGAAATTTTGGCTAATTTAGCATAAATATCATGGGAATAAAAGTGAGATGACAAATCCCTTACGAAAACTCGGTAGCCTAACAGCGCCACTTAAAACTTACAAAAATGGATTGATGAGATCAAATAGGGTCTCTCATCATATTAAAATAAAGTTTACAGCAAGATTAATATAAAATAATATCTCCCAACATAACAAAGAGGAGCTTAAAAGAAGCTTTATAAAGGAGAGTACTTAAAAAGAAAGAGAGAGGTTAGATCTCTTACGAAAATTCGGCAGCCTAACGGCGCCCCTGAAAACTTCCAAAATGGTTTGATAAGAGAGAATAGGGTATCTCATCATATGAAAATAAAAATTAAAGTAGAAGTAATATAATAGAACATCCCAATCACAAGAAATATGAGCTTAAAAGGAATGACATAAAAGGGCGTACTTAAAAAGAAAGAGAGGAGTAGGATCCCTTACCTCGAGTCCGACTTGACTCGATCGTTCTTTAATCTCCTGAATAATAAAATTTGGTCAATTTATAATTTCTTAAGGACCTCCTTTAGAGATTATTCTTCAGTTCATATCACATATTATAATGTTATAATAATTGTTTAATAATGTTAGTTCATATCAGACTTTTTTGCCGATGTTTGGTACATGGGTCAAAAATGAACTTGTTTGAAAAATGATTGGCCATGTAGTTATAAGTAAATAATTTCAAGAATATTATTAATGATTAAAATATCATATATATCCAGTACATATTCATTTTATACTATTCCATATCATTTGTAGATAAAAAATGAAAAGCATCGTTCATGGAGACGGTAGGCCGTACGTACGCATGAACGCTACTTTCATTTTTTTTGTCATATTAATGGAATTAAAATTAAATGATATATATATATATATTATAATTACAGTATAATATATATGTAATATAGGTCAAATATGTTCATTAATTAAATTCTTTATACATTCCATGTATTTAATGTATGAGTCACATCACTTGAGGGGGCGGTAGTCCGCACTTCCTCATATGAAATTATCGCAATTACACAACACGAAAAGAATAAAGGTATGTTTTAAATATAAAATATAGAAGAATATAGTAAACATAAATACCATATATATCATATATAAAATACAGTGACATCATAATGGGCACCTTTAAAGGTGTTAAAAGAATATTAAACAATCATCGTTTCGTGAGGCAGAAAATCGTCAACCACAGAAACAGTATGTTCTTTAACCATTAGACGAAGGTGTATGTAAGTGTAGCTCGAATACTTCTTATAAAAGCATCCTAGTATATTGAAGATACTGTAGTTGTTACAAAATAAATGAATAAAAAGAGTTTAGGGGGTTGGAGAAGCAAAATAAAACAAAAGGACACAAGTGAAGACAGTACCTTAAAATCGGGTAACTACCTTTGGTTTGAGCTCAAAGGATTCCATGGGAAGACTTCTTTCCAATGTGAGGATTCAAGGAGTTAGATAGGGATGTGGAGAGACAAAATGGGCAGGGTTTGGCCTTGCCAAAGGCTTTGGAAGTGTGGTTATGGAGGTAGGGGTGGGGGCCTTTTAGAAGAGGAGAGGAGGGGCACTCTTGTAATGTAAGGAAATGTTACATTATTTTAGAATGTGTTTTGGATATTAATGGTCCCAATTTGATGTGTTTCGAGTATAAACTAATAAGGGTTCGAAATCCACCCATACAATATGTTCTGGACATGTGTAGGGTTTAGATTTTACATTATCATTCCATTTTATTTAAATCGTTAAATAATGAGGTCATCGCTGAATCATCATGATGTCATTAATAATTTAATTTATTTACTGTTTAAAAATTATTAAACAAATACTATGATATAGGAAATCTTTTTATCTTTCCAATGACTATTTATAGTCAAATATCTTACTTGTATAACCCCATGTAAAAATTGTTTTAGTAAAATATATCATGTTTGTGTGATTTTTACTTTAACATTATATAAAAAGGTATTTATGACATTTTCCAACCAAAGTGGCTCCATGGGGTCCCCAAGTTCACCCATGGATTGTCTTGGTCGGAAATGACACATCCAATGATGTTAGGACATGTGTAAAGCTCATCTCATAATGTTAAAACATTATTTTTACCTTAAAGTACAATACTTACCTCTAATCGCGATTAAAAACATAATAAGTTACTATTCACCAAAAAAAATTCTAATCCCATTGAACCACATTTTACTTCTTAATGACAACCATGTATGTAGGTTTTTTTAAATTCAAAACACAAATGTGAAAAAATTTCATTTAAATGGAAAATCAGTTTTTATAAGTACCACTTAGTGGTTTCACTATTCATCAAAAATTGAAGTTTTGCAGAAAAATACCAAAACTTCACCCTAAGCTACATTTGATATTCTGAATTAAAAAATGAATCCTATTTTAAAAAATTCAAAACATATAAGTTTCATTAATTAGTTTAATAATTAATTCCCGCTGTCAGAGCAAATAGCGTGTTTTTATGAAACAATAAGTATCAAAAGATTGACACTAGTTGAAGTCCAATTTCAATGTGAAATTAATTCCAAAGAACACTATTGGATTAAATGGTAATAATATATTCTAGTTTCACATTAAAACAAATTTAAAATATAATCTAACCATATAAATGAATTAGATTAAAAAGAGGTTTTGAATTAAAATACAACATTTTTCGCTATTCATTAAAAATTGAACTTTTTCGGAAAAATACCTAAAATTTACACAAAGTAAATTTGATGTCCTGAATCTAAAGAAGAATTTTATTTTGTCATATATAACACATAAAATTGTCAAAAAGTGGATTTAAAAGAGGTTCGCCATCAAAAGGCGGTTAATCAACCTTTTAAAGAATATTGGAATGTTTACGCTTGAAAACTAGATTCATTTGCATTTTTAATCATCTAACATTTATTGAAAAAAAAAGTAAAAATATTTGACAAACATATATAATCATTTTGTAGTTAGTTCAGTTCATTTCCTCCATTACAACGGCTAGGCGTTAACTACCATTTAAAATAATATTATTTTATTATTAGAGTGCAACGTAAGATTTCAAAGAAACTTGTTGTTGCATATTGGGTACGCCATCGAGAATAGAATTCCCTTTAAAGTAATATTACTATTTTATTCACAAATATGGATATATATGAAAATTTCATATTCTTTATTTACCTAGGGTGTTACATCCTTCCCTCCTTTTGGGAATTGCGTCCTCACAATTTTAAAATTGAGCTTGGAAACATCCTTGAAAGTCCGACATCGGAACAAGAGTCGGTAAAACAATCACTTTAAAATAAAGAAAGATAAGTACAGATGTCACCCGAGTTAACACATACTAGGATTCCATGTAGGAAAACATGGACATGGAGGAAAAAACAAAGGGTCATGTTCTGATGGAGAGTGATAGAAACCATGTTTAGGAGAAAGTTAACCACAAGAAAATCACAAACTTGTGATGGGTTAAACGGTATTCGATTCCCCAGTAGGAAAAGTTAATAGACAACATTTTTGTTTTAAGTTACTTTATATTGACGAATTTATTCATAAGGAAACATAATCACTTATCATGTTAAATTTCATCTTTTATTAGATTCCTTACACAAACACATATTTTCTCCAAAAGACGAGTATTTAGGAAGACTTGTTCACATTATGAGTACTATAATCAACTTCTAGAGAATCAACTAATCCACAAAAGAGAACTATATACTTCCCATGTCTTTAGACTTTAACCAAAATCAAAACCAAAAAGGTTAGTACAAGATCAGATAATCCAGAAAAGGATAACCCTCTATAAAAAGAAAATCTATTCTTAATCTCCTATATTTGTCCAACAAAACCCAAAGTTCAATGAGGACCATTCGATAAACAATTTTTCCATAAAATTCTTAAAATAAAACCAAACTAATATTGAAACCCAAATATTTGAAGTATTTAGTCACATAGTCTTCCAAGTTAAATCGTAACATTTATCTCCAAACAACATCAGTTGCTCTTAATGTCTCGTATTGAAAAGTAATTAACCTAATCACATATTGTAGAGACCCGAAGCTTGACGTACATTGACATTACATTACTTTTGCGGAATACTTAGTATATAACAAAAACAGACACACAAGGATCGTAATAGTTTAGTGTCTTTGGAAACTCGGAACGTAATCTTCTAATCGTGGTGAAAGATCTTCAATATCTCCCATAAAGATCTTCCCTTTTTTTTAACCTAAAACCTTTCTTTATATCCTGGGGAAAAGAAAACATAAAAGGGTGAGCTCAAATGCTCAGTTTGGGTAAACAAAAGAAATATCAATCACAACATATACACAAGCACATAACATTTGGAAATCTTAACCTGCAAAAGAGATCAAAATTTCATAACATGGGATAAATCATGGCAGTGAAATGTAATCACAATAATCATAACTTAAAACATGAAACTTTGTGGCATTCACACATAATCATAGAGAATCATTTCTTGTTAGTCAAGACTCATTTCCAAGACTATCTTAGTGGACAAATTCCCTTTCTGAATCGAGTAACCCTCGTTTCAGTCCTGTTTCACTGAACCGGTATAACATACCGTTCCAGCCCTGTCTATCTCATGAGATATAAAATCTTTACCCAATGCATTGGAGGGAGATATAGGTCCCACCCATCTTATAATGAATCCTTTCTTATGTGTGCCACATAATCATAAACCATACATCATAGCGTAACCCATGTAATAAAAATGGGATTCTTAAACAACATGACATCATAAAACAATTCATATAAGATAAAGGAATACATAAAAATATTTCCATCACAACATAATCAAATCAATGTAATAATAGGGATAAAAACAGAACCCTTTATTATCTTAGATGGAAAATAATTTTGATAAAACACTTGAACTCCATTCTTGAGAAAAATATCCTTTCTTCTTCAAAAACACTTTTCCTTTCTTAAAATGTCATAAAATTCTAAACTAAAAGAAGTTGATTAAAATAAACTTGAAAACTTGTAAAGGAAGCTTCTTGGAAATAATGTTTTAAAAATCCATTCATGCCGTATAAGTTAAAAAAAACATTCTTCGTACTTTTGTCAGAAAAGTCAAAAAGTACCTCGTACGAAAAACGACAAAAGATTCCTTTCATATCTTTTACAAAAAACTTACCGAAGGGTAAAATTGGATATAAACTATTGTAGAAGGAAGGAAATAATATTACATATTGAGGGAACATGGATGTGGATGATAAAATACACCCCAGTAATTACCAAATTAAAAACAATCTCGGATAAAAGTGAGATTGTGATATTTCCCTTAGCTTAGGTCCGACTTGCTTTGTACGTGTCCGAAACTCCTGTATAATGATTTAAATCATGTTATTGACTTATTCCAGAATCATATTCATTGTTATTATATCATATATGGTACTCTTATGACTTTATATGACCCGTTCTTTTGTAAATTCATGTTAAAGTAGTGTTTCGGGTAAAATCGTCTCATTTGTCGTTCGTGTTTTTAACTTGTAATTATTCATATGATTACTTAGATCATGATTACATAATTCCAGAATATAAAAAAAGATATATATATATATATTCAGAATATACATATATAATAAATCAGTAAATGGAAAGAAATACACCGTTCATGGAGACGGTAGTCGGTACGTACGCATGAACGTTGTTTTCGTTTCCTTATTGAATTGAATGGAATTAAGTAGATGAAATACATATAAATAATTCAAGTATCATTATTAGGTCATATATTTCATTAGTACTTATTATATATACTTTATAATCATTCATTAATGGTTAATCATTGAGAATGAATCTCATCGCGTCGTGGAGACGGTATTCCGTACGTACGCACGCGCGGTGATTTCATTTTTTCCGTAGGATGGATAGAAGGTGAATTAGGGTTGTTTCATAATTATAATAACATATCATTATTTAAGTAATACTGATGTTATTACTTTGTTATGAAACAACTAAAGAAGAAGAAGTTGAAGAAGAAAGAAATTGAAAAGATCGGTAATGGTTATTACCTCTTCTTTGAAACGCCACTTTGAATCCTCCACTTAGGGAACTAAGATTGGTATTTGAAGAAGCCCAGGACCTCTAGGATTATTCTAGGGATGTGGAGAAGGGATTTTGGAAGTGGTTGGCTGAGATTGAGTGCTCAAATTGGTGTGAGGAGGAAGGGGTAGGAGGTGCCCTTTTATAAGGGAGGAGAGGGGCACCTTAGGAATATCTCAAAATATTATTTTATATTAAAGTCAAAATCGGTTTATAATGGTTCCAAAGGGTCTTATTTCAAAGATAAAGTGGGTAAGGGTCGAAATCCTATCAACCAATAGGATTTAGACAAGTTTAGGATATTATTTTAACCTTATCAATTAGATTTAACTCTAAGTTAAATAATTTAACTTTTATCGTGTCTTTTTGTTTTCTTTTACTATATGGTTAATACACTTACTATAACATGCCAAAAGAACCCCAAATTGTTTATTACTAATACATATATCCTTATCTAAGTCATTTGGCCGAACTATAGATTTTTAGGAATAAAATAACATTTAATAATATAATATTTTATTTAAAAACTATTTTGTGTCAATTTTGACACTATTTGATATATGATTTTTGTGAAAGTCATAACAGAATTATATGTTCGAACCAAGTTTTTTAAATCAAAACTAATATATCATAGTAACCTAGAAAATTAGTGGAATTCATAAAAAGTCTAAAATTACATTTATTTTGGTGTTTATAACATCAATTATGTCAATATTTCATAAATAAGATAATTACTGCATCATCATTGTGTCGTAAATAAATTAAATTATTTAATGTCTAAAAATTACAAATAAAATACCATTACGTAGGAAATCTTTTTAGCTTTCTAATGAATATTTATAGTCGAATTTATCTTATGTATAACCCCATATTAAAAATGATTTACTTATTAAACATTGATTTTAACTATTTTAACCCTTCTTTAAATAAATTAATAATAAATGTCCTAATCTAATCCAAGTGGGCCTAAATGGTCACATTTTATTCATAAGGTTGTTTTTGGTCGAATTACACTTATCCAATAGAATTAGGACATGTTTTAGGGTAATAGTAATATCATATTTTCCTTAGTTACCCTATTTACTATTAACCGCGGTAAAAAAAGTAAAAAGTTACTATTCACCAAAAAATTATTTTCATCTCATTGAACCACATTTTACTTACTGACATCAACCGTGTCTCTTGGATTTTTGAAATTCCATTCACAGAAGCGGTAAAATTAAGTTTTATGAAAAATTCAGTTTTTTAACTACCACTTAGTAGTTTCACTATTCATCAAAAATTGATGTTTTTCAGAACAATGCCAAAATTTCATCCTAAGCTATATTTTATATTCTGAATTCAAAAAATTTTACCAAATTCATAACATAGAAGTTTCATTAATTATTTTTATAATTAAATCCCGCTGTTAAAACAAATAGCGTGTTTTTAAGAAACAATATCTATCAAAAGATTGACACTTGATTATGTCTGGTTTAAATGTGAAATTACAACCAATGACCAACATTGTATTAAATTGTAAAAATATATTCTAAATATACTTTAAAACCACTCAAATTAATAATTTATCACTATTAATTATTTCGATTAAAAAAGTTGTTTTTAATTAAAATTTAGTAATTTTCAGTATTCATCAGAATATGAAAGTTATCCGAAATGTACCAAAATTTCACCTTAGGCTAAATTCGATACTCCGAATCCAAAAATGAAATCCATTTTGAAAAATAAAATTTACAAAATTTCAAAAAGTGGTTATTACTATTCATAACGGCTAGTTTTAATAACATTTTAATAGCATATCGCTGTTTAGTGAAACTCGTTATTGCGTACTACACACGCTATCGAGGAAGGTCGCGATTGCGTGTAATGCAAGGAAAGTCAAGGATGCGTGTTGTGCAAGCTCCTTTTGGTGTAGCGTACAACAAAAGACATTAGTGAAACTAAAAAGAATATTTTTCATAAAATTTTGGGGTGTTACATTCTACCCCCCTTAAAATGAATTTCGCCCTCGAAATTCGTCGGGGTTATAAATGGTTTACTATTTGAAAGTTTCTTTAATCGAATCCCACATCATAAAAAGGAATACCAAAAACAATCTTTAAAAATGAAAGTATGAAACGTAACGGTTACCCAAATAAACTAATCACTGGGTTTCCACATAGGTGAAAATATGGATATGGAAGAGAAATCTAACCATCATGTTCTGATGGAGAGTGGTAGAGAACATGGCTATGGAAAAGCCAGCAATCCCAAATCCATAAATTTGTGACGATCTAAGGTACCATCTGATTAATCAGATATAAGAGCACTAGGAAAACATTTTTGGTTTTCATGATCGTTTCCCTAAAGTTGAAGAATTTGAATTAGAATAAATACTTACCTTATTTTGGTACAATCTCACTGTTGTTCGTTCCTTGAACAATTTCCACTTCATCTCTTAAATAAATGAAGTTGAATTTGTTATTCGTGAAGTGTTAGCAGATCATGTGATAAAATGATGGGTCATTCCATCTCTTTCAAACAAAAGGTTAGCAAAAGTTATAAGTCCATCTTATGGTTAGATTAATCATATATGGTTCCAAAAATGAACTTATACTTCATATATCATAGTGCTTATAATAAAACTAGTTTCTACTAAACAGGGACTTCCTGTAGGCCAGTGGTAGGCGATAAAGGCCAGTCACACTTCGGTTGTGGGTTCGATTCCCACAGCCTTGTCCGACGCGATGGGCTGTCGCCTGTCCTGCAGGTTGTTCTTTTTCTAAAGCTATATTACTATAACATCCAATCAATAATATCGAAAAACGTTTTATCCTATCTTATGTCCAACATAATCCATTCTAATCTTTAGGCTTATCTAAAATACTTCGGTCAAGGCTTATAGTATAAATAAAATGATTACTTGAAATGTCACAGAATAATCACGTGAATGCCATCATTTATCCACCATATATCATAAGATATATCTTGTTGGTCAAATTACAAACATGTGAATACCTTAATCATGTATTCTCTTGAAGAATGAATACCCATTGAACCATAGTGAAAACTTGAATGTAGTTAAAAGTTAACACCTTCCACATACCAAAATCCTCAAAATTTTATATACTCAAACCATGATATCACTTAGTCCTTATATTAATCATGAGCTCATGAATACTATTAAACATTTCATTTTCTTGTTTTCCCTTCATTATTCGCATATCATCTTATTTCCAAAATATATCAATCACTTTGAATACCACATCAATAAATATTGCAATACTCAATGATACAACATTATTTCGAAATCCCATTACATAAACACTTAATCATTCCACCACATCGTTGTCATATTCATCATTGCCAATAGTGATGGCATGTGACTTCCCTTTGTCCTTTGCCTTCAGTGGTTGCTCATGTTGATCATCACTAACCCTTGGATTAGGGCATTTATTAGCATAATGCCCCATTTCCTTGCACTTGAAGCATTGAAGTGTTGGTGGTGCGTTCTCTGCAGTGTTTGATTTATTCACATCATTAGAAACCCTTTTTCCATTACTTCGACACTCAGCTGCTCGGTGAACTTATTTTCCACACTTAAAACATTTTCTAGTCCCTTTAAGACAATCTCCACCATGCTTCTTTCCACACTTTGTGCATAAGGAAACATTCATCTTCTTTTCACCATTATTCTGAGATTTCTCCTTGAACTCCATCTTTCGTTTTTTGTCAAAACCATGAGATGGATATGTAACACCAACTTCCATTTCTACCTTGATAGCACAACGCACAATTTCTTCATAGCTACTGAAGTCTCTTATAGCTAATTCCCTTCTAAGACTTGGTTTTAAGCCACTGAAAAATCGATCAACTTTACTTTCAGGTTGGATGATAATGCCAGATGCATACCTTGCAAGTCTTGTAAAATTCGCTTCGTATATACCAACAGATTCATCATACTTTTGCTTTAGTTCAAGGAACTCCTTCTCCATCTTTGTTCGAAGAATACGAGGGATGTACTTATTGAAAAATAAGTTCTTGAACTCGTCCGATTACATGGACTCAATTTCAACTCTTTGCCTTGTATTCTTGATAAGATTCCACCATTGATCAGCTTCACCTTCCAAACGATATACTGCTAAGATGACTTTATCATGTTCAGGACATTGAAGAACTGAAAATATCATTTCAGTGGTACTGATCCATTGTTCAGCAACAAGTGGATCAGAAGACCCACTGAAAGAAGGTGGGCGTTGCCTCATGAAGGACTCAATAGAATATTGTTCCTTTCTCTGCTCATTTGGAAGTCCAGAATGATTCATCGCTTGTGTAAGTATAACAATAAGATTTTTCACTCCATCTCCCATAAAATTTGTTTGTTCAGGAGGACAATCATTGCATTGTCCATTCGCATTGATCAACACGGTTTCTTCGGGTTCCAGCCATCGTCTAAAACTCAAAAAGAATAGTGTGAGAGGCAAAAATCATGCTAGGGAAAACAACATAATAAAGGGGGAGTACCTTAAATATCTAACATCTTAGGTTTAATTCTATGATCGTTAGCGTAATTCTAGTACTATAACCTATACGTATACTTAACCTTATGGACATCCCTAGACATACCTTAGAAATATCTCTAGGGATCTCACTAACGTTTTTGCATCCTAGTTTCCAAAGGATGACTAATCCTTTCCTCTGATACCAACTGTAGAGACCCGAAGCTTGACATACATTGGCGTTACATTACTTTTGCGGAATACTTAGTACATAAAAAACACACACACACAAGGATCGTAATAGTTTAGTGTCTTTGGAAACTCTGAACGTAATCTTCTAATCGTGGTGAAAGATCTTCAATATCTCCCATAAAGATCTTCCCTTTTTTTTAACCTAAAACCTTTCTTTATATCCTGGGGAAAAGAAAACATAAAAGGGTGAGCTCAAATGATCAGTAAGGGTAAACAAAAGAAATATCAATCACATCATATACACAAGCACATATCTATTGGAAATCTTAACCTGCAAAAGAGATCAAAATTTCATAACATGGGATAAATCATGGCAGTGAAATGTAATCACAATAATCATAACTTAAAACATGAAACTTTGTGTAATTCACACATAATCATAGAGAATCATTTCTTGTTAGTCAAGACTCATTGCCAAGACTATCTTAGTGGACAAAGTCCCTTTCTTAATCGAGTAACCCTCGTTTCAGTCCTGTTTCACTGAACCGATATAACCTACTGTTCCAGCCCTGTCTATCTCATGAGATATAAAATCTTTACCCAATGCATTGGAGGGAGATATAGGTCCCACCCATCTTATAATGAATCCTTTCTTATGTGTGCCACATAATCATAAACCATACATCATAGCGTAACCCATGTAATAAAAATGGGATTCTTAAACAACATGACATCATAAAACAATTCATATAAGATAAAGGAATTCATAAAAACATTTCCATCACAACATAATCAAATCAATGTAATAATAGGGATAAAAACAGAACCCTTTATTATCTTAGATGGAAAATAATTTTGATAAAACACTTGAACTCCATTCTTGAGGAAAATATCATTTCTTCTTCAAAAACACTTTTCCTTTCTTAAAATGTCATAAAATTCTAAACTAAAAGAAGTTGATTAAAATAAACATGAAAACTTGTAAAGGAAGCTTCTTGGAAATAATGTTTTAAAAATCCATTCATGCCATATAAGTTAAAAAAAACATTCTTCGTACTTTTGTCGGAAAAGTCAAAAAGTACCTCGTACGAAAAACGACAAAAGATTCCTTTCATATCTTTTACAAAAAACTTACCGAAGGGTAAAATTGGATATAAACTATTGTAGAAGGAAAGAAATAATATTACATATTGAGGGAACATGGATGTGGATGATAAAATACACCCCAGTAATTACCAAAGTAAAAACAATCTCGGATAAAAGTGAGATTGTGATATTTCCCTTACCTTAGGTCCGACTTGCTTTATACGTGTCCGAAACTCCTGTATAATGATTTAAATCATGTTATTGACTTATTACAGATTAATATTCATTGTTATTATATCATATATGGTACTCTTATGACTTTATATTACCCGTTCTTTTGTAAATTCATGTTAAAGAAGCGTTTCGGGTAAAATCGTCTCATTTGTCGTTCGTGTTTTTAACTTGTAATTATTCATTTGATTACTTAGATCATGATTACTTAATTCCAGAATATAAAACATGATATATATATATATATTCAGAATATACATATATAATAAATCAGTAAATGGAAAGAAATACACCGTTCATGGAGACAGTAGTCCGTACGTACGCATGAACGCTGTTTTCGTTTCCTTATTGAATTGAATGGAATTAAGTAGATGACATACATATAAATAATTCCAGTATCATTATTAGGTCATATATTTCATTAGTACTTATTATATATACTTTATAATCATTCATTAATGGTTAATCATTGAGAATGAATCTCATCGCGTCGTGGAGACGGTATTCCGTACGTACGCACGCGCGGTGATTTCATTTTTTCCGTAGGATGGATAGAAGGTGAATTAGGGTTGTTTCATATTTATAATAACATATCAGTATGTAAGTAATACTTATGTTATTACTTTGTTATGAAACAACTAAATAAGAAGAAGTTGAAGAAGAAAGAAATTGAAAAGATCGGTAATGGTTATTACCTCTTCTTTGAAACGCCTCTTTAAATCCTCCACTTAGGGAACTAAGATTGGTCTTTGAAGAAGACCAGGACCTCTAGGATTATTCTAGGGAAGTGGAGAAGGGATTTTGGAAGAGTTTTTCCGAGATTGAGTGCTCAAATTGGTGTGAGGAGGAATGGGGAGGAGGTGCCCTTTTATAAGGGAGGAGAGGGGCACCTTAGGAATATCTCAAAATATTATTTTATATTAAAGTCAAAATCGGTTTATAATGGTTCCAAAGGGTCTTATTTCGAAGCTAAAGTGGGGGAAGGGTCTAAATCCTATCAACCAATAGTATTTAGACATGTTTAGGATATTATTTTAACCTTATCAATTAGATTTAACTCTAAGTTAAATAATTTAACTTTTATCGTGTCTTTTTGTTTTCTTTTACTATATGGTTAATACACTTACTATAACATGCCAAAAGAACCCCAAATTGTTTATTACTAATACATATATCCTTATCTAAGTCATTTGGCCGAACCTTAGATTTTTAGGAATAAAATAACAATTAATAATATAATATTTGATTTAAAAACTATTTTGTGTCAATTTTGACACTATTTGATATATGATTTTTGTGAAAGTCATAACAGAATTATATGTTCAAACCATGTTGATTAAATAAACACTAATATATCATAGTAACCTAGAAAATTAGTGGAATTCATAAAAAGTCTCAAATTACATTTATTTTGGTGTTTATAACATCAATTATGTCAATATTTCATAAATAAGATAATTACTGCATCATCATTGTGTCATAAATAAATTAAACTATTTAATGTCTAAAAATTACAAATAAAATACCATTATGTAGTAAATATTTTTAGATTTCTAATGAATATTTATAGTCGAATTTATCTTATGTATAACCCCATATTAAAAATGATTTACTTATTAAACTTTGATTTTAACTATTTTAACCCTTCTTTAAATAAATTAATAATAAATGTCCTAATCTAATCCAAGTGTGCCTAAATGGTCATATTTTATTCATAAGGTTGTTTTTGGTCGAATTACACTTATCCAATAGAATTAGGACATGTGTTAGGGTAATAGTAATATCATATTTACCCTTAGTTACCCTATTTACTATTAACCGCAGTAAAAAAAGTAAAAAGTTACTATTCACCAAAAAATTATTTTCATCTCATTGAACCACATTTTACTTACTGACATCAACCGTGTCTCTCGGATTTTTGAAATTCCATTCACAGAAGCGGTAAAATTATGTTTTATGAAAAATTCAGTTTTTTAACTACCACTTAGTAGTTTCACTATTCATCAAAAATTGATGTTTTTCAGAACAATGCCAAAATTTCATCCTAAACTATATATTATATTCCGAATTCAAAAAATTTTACCAAATTCATAACATAGAATTTTCATTAATTATTTTTATAATTAAATCCCGCTGTTAAAACAAATAGCGTGTTTTTAAGAAACAATATCTATCAAAAGATTGACACTTGATTATGTTTGGTTTAAATGTGAAATTACAACCAATGACCAACATTGTATTAAATTGTAAAAATATATTCTAAATATACTTTAAAACCACTCGAATTATTAATTTATCACTATTAATTATTTCGATTAAAAAATTTGTTTTTAATTAAAATTTAGTAATTTTCACTATTCATCAGAATATGAAAGTTATCCGAAATGTACCAAAATTTCACCTTAGGCTAAATTCGATACTCCGAATCCAAAAATGAAATCCATTTTGAAAAATAAAATTTACAAAATTTCAAAAAGTGGTTATTACTATTCATAACGGCTAGTTTTAATAACATTTTAATAGCATATCGCTGTTTAGTGAAACTCGTTATTGCGTACTACACACGCTATCTAGGAATGTCACGATTGCGTGTAATGCAAGGCAAGCCAAGGATGAGTGTTGTGCAAGCTCCTTTTGGTGTAGCGTACAACACAAGACATTAATGAAATTAAAAAGAATATTTTTCATAAAATTTCGGGGTGTTACACATATCCTCCATGATAGGTTAATAAATTTCCATAGATAACCCAAAATAAATGTACTCTTGATTCCTAAAATCATATAACTAGAAAATAATTAGTCAAACTAACCAGGGACTTCACGTAGTCCAGTGGTAGGAGATAAATATCAGTCGCACTTTGGTGTGGGTTCGATTCCCGCAGCTTTGTCCGACGCGACGGGTTGTCACACGGTCTGCGTGTTGTCCTTTTTCCAAAACTATATAATTCTTAAAACATTCCCCAAAACAAGATAAAATCCTCAAAAATAATCATAACATATTTTAACCTCAAGTTTTTCTCATGCATTTCATTTTCCATCATAACATATAATAACCCATAATTACCTCAAAAGTAAGGATCATGTAAACCCTAATGGTTACCTTTATAATTATTACCTGAGCTTCCACATCGATTGGTCATCTTGTACATGATGCATTACAGATCATACCATGGTTCAATTGGTTGATCATTACTCCTTGATAGTTTGTTTAGAAAAACCACGAGTTTCCTCATTGAATCCCCCATTTCATCCAGTCTCTTAATCAGAGAACCACCATAGTTTACTTCAAACCCATTGTCACATTGGTGGCTGCTAGATCCATCCATTTACTAAAAATAGAAATGTCAGTGTGAGTATATCAACAAAACCATCATGTACTAATGAGGAAGATAAACAGTAATATATACTAACTCATTCACTTTATCTAAAACTAGGACTCTTTCTGAAATCCTAACCATTATGGTAATGTCACTTATGCTTAAAGAATACCCTAACCTCTAAAGTTATCTAAACCGACCTCTGATACCAACTATAAGGCCCTAGCCTTAAACCTTACTTAATCTTGAGTTATTACAATATTACACATTGAGGATCTTTTCAGGTTTACAGTTTTAGAGAATAGGTCATAAAACTTGCATTACATTCCACATTTAAACAATGTGGTTACATAAAATATAGTATTCATTTTTTCCCATTAACGGAAACATATTTAAAAAAGATAAAGCGTGGATTCTTTCTTGACACTTCCTTGACACTATCATCAAATCATGTACCTTTCCCTTGACCTGTGAAAAACATTTCAAAAAATCTTACGATGATCATAAAAATCTCAGTAAGGGTTATAAAAAATATGGAAAGGAAACATGAGTTCATATATATATAAGAATGAAATCATACTTTACCCATAAAACATAGGCACTTTAACATACCTCATCAAATCCTGAATAAATCATAGAAATCATAAGACATAAAAGGTAACTTGAGGCATTCATAACATTCTTACGTAGGGAGTAACCCTCTTGGTTACGTTTGGAATACCCACCACAATATATTCCCTAAATCTCTTTGGAGACACCTTAATGTTTCACTCCTTCACATTACCCAATGCATTGGAGAGCTATATTGGGCTCACCCACCCTTAGTTTATCACGACACCACCCATTTTCATAACAATTCCCAAGAACCATAACATAAAAATATCACATAAAACATGCATAAAGGAAACATAACATTTCCACATTTCAATCACAATATAACATTTTAGTATATTGAAATAATGAATCCATTCAAAAAGAAACCATTTCCAAAACCATTTAAATCATTTAATAAAGAGATTTTTGAATCAAAGTGTCCCATACCACCTTGAAGATTTTAAAATTTTCAACCATTAATATCTATATAAATAAATCCTTAAAACCATTTTTAAAACATAGATATTAATAAGAACAAATAATTAAAACATTTAAAGCGATATTTTGGTTAATGGGGTTCTACCAAAAGTAGAGACACTTGAATACAATAATTGAGGAATAACATTTAGTCAGAACTTTATAATATAATGAGAATAAATGGATTCATGATATAATATTCCAAAGGGTAGCATATACACCATATAAGAGTGAATTGGTGCATAACAATAATGAAGTCTCAATAGAAATGTCAAATGTGATAAATTCCCTTATAAAGAAGGTATCCTTAAATTAAGGATAATTCAATCTCAAAATAATGTGTGACAAATATAAATACACCCAATATAAGTTTATATTAAGTTTAAACCAATAGAAGTTCATTAAAACATATTCAAAATATGACATATTCAATAACTACATGTTGAACCCAAAGAAATCAAAATTGGGTTAAAAAGTTCCCTTGGTAAAATTCGACAGCCTAACGACATCACTTAAAAATTCTGAAAATGAGTTGATGAGAGATAAAAAAGGGACATATCATCACTTGGACATAAAATTTACATCAATAAGGATATAAAATAACATATCCCTACATAATATTATGTGAATTAAAATACATAACAAAATAAGTCATTTAAAAAGAGGAGGGTGAAAGGTCCCCTTACCGAGTTGGGTAACTTTCGAAACGTACACCCCATGGAAGAAGGGTCATACAATGAAGATGTGAATACCCATAAATGAAATTATACTAAACAAAGTGTATAATAATGGGCAGTACATAAACCAATCAAAGGAAATTGTGGAAAATGTAGCATAAATCTCACAGGAATAAGAGTGAGATGACAAATCCCTTACAAAAACTCGGCAGCCTAACGGCGCCACTTAAAACATAGAAAAATGGATTGATGAGATCAAATAGGGTCTCTCATCATATTAAAATAAATTTCACAGAAAGAGTAATATAACATAATATCCCCCAACATAATAAAGAGGAGCTTAAAAGAAGTGTCATAAAGGAGAGTACTTAAAAAGAAAGAGAGAGGTTAGATCTCATACGAAAATTCGGCAACCTAATGGTGCCACTGAAAACATTCAAAATGGATTGATGAGAGAGAATTGGGTCTCTAATAATATTAAAACAAAAATTACAGTAGAATTAATATAAGATAACATCCCAATCACAAGAAATATTAGATTAAAAGGAATGACATAAAAGGGTGTACTTAAAAAAAAGAGAAGAGTAGGATCCCTTACCTCGGGTCCGACATGACTCGATCGTTCATTAATCTCCTGAACAATAAAATTTGGTCAATTTATAATTGATTAAGGACCTCCTTTAGAGATTATTCTTCAGTTCATCTCACATATTATAATGTTATAATAATTGTTTAATAATGTTAGTTCATATCAGACATTTTTGCCGATGTTTGGTACATGGGTCAAAAATGAACTTGTTTGAAAAATGATTGCCCATGTAGTTATAAGTAAATAATTTCAAGAGTAGTATTAATGATTAAAATATCATATATATCCAGTACATATTGATTTTATACTATTCCATATCATTTGGAGATAAAAAACGTAAAGCATCATTCAGGGAGACGGTAGGCCGTACGTACGCATGAACGCTACTTTCATTTTTTTGTCATATTAATGGAATTAAAATTAAATGATATATATATATATTATAATTACAGTATAATATATATGTTATATAGGTCACATATGTTTATTAATTTCATTCTTTATAAATTCCATGTATTTCATGTACGAGTCATATCACTCGAGGGGGTGGTAGTCCGCACTTCCTCGTATGAAATTATCGCATCTACACAACATGAAAAGAATAATGGTATGTTTTAAATATAAAATACATAAGAATATAGTAAACATAAATACCATATATATCATATATAAAATACAGTGACATCATAATGTCCACCTTTAAAGGTGTTAAAATAATATTGAACAATCATCGTTTCGTGAGGCAGAAAATCGCCAACCACCGAAACAGTATGTTCTTTAACCATTAGAAAAAGGTGTGTGTAAGTGTAGCTCAAATAATTCTTATAAAAACATCCTAGTATATTGAAGATACAGGATTTTTTACAAAAGAAATGAATAAAAAGAGTTTATGGGTTGGAGATGCAAAATAAAACAAAAGGACACAAGTGATGACATTACCTTAAAATCGGGTAACTCCCTTTGGTTTGAGCTCAAAGGCATCCTTTTGAAGACTTCTGACCAAAGTGAGGCTTCAAGGAGTTATAGAGGGATATGGAGAGACAAAATGGTCAGGGGTTGGCCGAGCCAAAGGCTTTGGAAGTGTGGGTAATGAGGTAGGGGTGGGGGCCTTTTATAAGAGGAGAGGAGGGGCACTCTTGTAAAGTAAGGAAATGTTACATTATTTTAGAATGTGTTTCAGATATTAATGGTCCCAAATTGATGTTTTTCGAGGATAAGGTGACAAGGGTTAGAATTCCACCCATCCAATACGTTTTGGACATGTGTAGGTCTTATATTTTACATTATCATTCCATTTTATTTAAATCGTTAAATAATGAGGTCATCGTTGCATCATCATGATGTCATAAATAATTAATTTATTTAATGTCTAAAAATTATAAAAAAAATACTATTATATATGTAATCTTTTTATCTTTCTAATTACTATTTATAGTTGAAAATATGACTTGTATAACCCCATGTAATTTGTTTTAGTAAAACATATCATGTTTGTGTCATTTTTACTTTAACATTAAATAAAAAGGTATTTATGTCATTTTCCAACCAAAGTGGGTCCATGGGGTCCCCAAGTTGTCCCATGGATTGTCTTGGTTTGACATGACACATAAAATGAGGGTAGGACATGTGTCGAGATCATCTCATATTATTAAAACATTATTTTTACCTTAAAGTACAATAATTACCTCTAATCGCGATTAAAAACTTAATAAGTTACTATTCACCAAAAAAATATTCTAATCCCATTGAACCAGATTTTACTTATTAATGACAACCATGTATGTCGGATTTTTGAAATTCAAAACACAAATGTTGCAAAATTTCATTTGAACGGAAAATCAGTTTTTATAAGTACCACTTAGTGGTTTCACTATTCATTAAAAAATTGAAGTTTTTCAGAAAAATACAAAAACTTCACCCAAAAATATATTTGATATTCTGAAATCAAAAATTAAGTCTATTTTACAAAATTCAAAACATATATGTTTCATTAATTAGTTTAATAATTAATTCCCGCTGTCAGAGCAAATAGCGTGTTTTTATGAAACAATAAGTATCAAAAGATTGACACTAGTTTAAGTCCGATTTCAAAGTGAAATTAATTCCAACGAACAATATTGGATTAAATGGTAAAAATATATTCTAATTTCACTTTAAAACCAATTCAAAAGATAATCTAATTATATAAATAATTTAGATTAAAAAGAGGTTTTGAATTAAAATACAACATTTTCACTATTCATTAAAAATTGGCCTTTTTCGGAAAAATACCAAAAACTTACACAAAGTAAATTTTGATGTCCCGATTCTAAAGAAGAATTTTATTTTGTCAAATATAACACATAAAATTGTCAAAAAGTGGATTTAAAAGAGGTTCTCCATCAAAAGGCGGTTAATCGACCTTTTAAAGAATATTGGAATGTTTATGCTTAAAAACTGGATTCATTTGCATTTTTAATCCTCTAACAATTATTGAAAAAAAAGTAAAAATATTTGACATACATATATAATCATTTTGTAGTTAGTTCTGTTCATTCCCTCCATTACAATGGCTAGGCGTTAACTACCATTTAAAATAATATTATTTTATTATTAGAGTGCAACATAAGATTTCAAAGAAACTTGTTGTTGCATATTTGGTACGCCATCGAGCATAGAATTCCCTTTAAAGTAATATTAATATTTTATTCACAAATATGGATAAATAAAAAAATGTCATATTCTTTATTTACCTGGGGTGTTATATACCATGCACTACTACTGGTGTAATTTGTCTCATCAATACATCAGTGTCATGAGATTTTATACCAATTAATTTAAAATCTTTCAATGACAAAAAATTATTCACATTTGAAGAAAAACCATTGGGTACTTTAATCCCATGAAGAAACTGAAAAAAATTATCTTTTCAATCTTATTTAATGTGTGACAAGACAGAGGTAAATATGTTCTATTTCCTTTCATAGTGGGAGCTAACTCCTAACATATTTTCATTAATATCAAGTCCAATCTAACACGCAATCCATATTTTCTCTTTAATTTTATGTCAAAAAAAGTTCAAATCAAACTATAACATATGTTTTTCTCAACATGCATAACATCAATATTATGTTTTATCTCAAAAAATATCCAATAAGTTAGTTCAAAAAAAATAGATTGATTCTTCCAGATATTTCATCGAAGACTAAAAATTATTTTCTTTCCAATGTCGAATCAATATTTTTCACCCGGTCATAATATTCTTCAGCTAACAGTGGCTGAGGGGGAAGATTGTATTCTTGTAAACTATTAATTTCATTTCTCAATATATGATAAGGATGATCAATTCAAAAAAATATTCAATGCCCCATGTACATTGTATTTCTTCCAATCTATAATTGATTATATGAAGTCTGTTTTTCACAAATTGGACATTCTTTATGTTAGTTAACACTATATTCAAATAAGTTTCCATATAAAGTAATGTCATTTATAGTGAACATTATCAATACATGCAAAAGAAAATACTCTTTATTGTCTTTATTTGAAAACATTAATACCTTTCTTATATATTAGTTTAAAATCATCCACAAATAGTAAAAGATACACATTAATATCATTTCCCATTTGTTTTGGTTAAGAAATCCTCAAGCTCATCATAACATATTTTTTCATCATACATTGATGTGGGGACATGTTGTAAACTAATATTAAAATAGGCTATGAACTATATTGGCCACTGAAGCTCTGATATAGATTCATTCCATCAGTACACAATCCCATTATGATATTTTTAACTCCACTTCCAAAATCTTTGACTTTATTATGAAAACTCTTCCACTATTGTGAATCGGTATGGTGATGTAAGTTACCATCATAGATGCCCTCATCTGAATTCCATGTTAACATTTTTGCGTCAATTGAATATGAAAATATACGCTTCAAACAAGGAATTATTAGAAGTTTCCAAATCTCTTTATCATGAGTTTTGATTCTGGTACCTAAGAATGAATCACAGTTCAATTATCAGAATTGTACGCAAAAAATATTGGATGATATCATTTGAAATTACAAAATTGAATTTTCATGACTTTAGATGATAGTAGTTGAGAATGAATCTGATTTGACTTTCCCATCTTTCATATAGTGTGATGTCCCACATGTAGTACAACATGATAAATATTTATATTCTTTCCTATAAAGTACACAATCATTGGGGAAAACATGTAACTTTTTATACCCTAATCCCACTGGGCATTATATTTTTTCACCTCATAATTGGAATCTAGAAGATCGTTTCCTTCTAAAGGTATCTCTTTTAAATGCTCAAGCTAGAGATACTTTTCTCACTCCACCCATTATTTTCTTTTAAGTTAACTAATCTAAAAACAACTGATAACACTATATATTCACTACAACTTGGGAATAATGGTCTCTCATAATCTCCATATAATCGTTCAATAGTAGCAATTTTATTGATGATTTAAACACCTAAATCATAAATTAATTCTCATATATGAACATCTACCTCATTATGAATATTGTCATTAACATTGGATGTTGAATTTTCAATTCATTCACCATGCCAGATCCAACGTGTATAATTAAAGCTTAATATATAAAAAATGAGATGATATTTGATTTTTATGGAGTATAAATTTCTTATATTCAAACACTTTACACATGAATAGAAAATAAAATCAATGTTTTAAATATGTTTTTTTATCAAATTCCAAGAATGCATCAACTCCTTTTTCATATTCAATAGTGGTTTTTCGTAAATATATACAATTATGATCCATTCAATTCTTGATATCACAATATAATTGGTGCATATTTTAAAACATAAAAACATTTTTATATATATGTATATATTTACATATAAATTGTAAATAGAAACACATTTAATAAAAATTATTAATAATCAGATAGAAAACATTAGATATGACACACATTTATAAATAATAAACTTTTTATTTTCATATTATATATATGTTCTATATTTATATTATAATTTAATTATAATATCAATTTTCTAAATTTTATTTGTTCATTTTACATAGTTTTTGCATTATTTTTATGTTTCATGTGTCAAAAGTATTGAAGATTGCATTAATTTAATGGGATAAAATTTGTTATCATTAGTAATATTAAATTATAATTTGAGTAAATGTTCATATTATAAGTGAAATCAATTATAATACTCCAAAAATTATGATAGTTAAAATTAAATACATATCTATATTGGTATATCTTACAACACATTTGATTCATTATTATTTGTTGGTTATTATACCCTGAAATTATTATTATTATAATAAAAAAAACAAGAAAGAGAACATTTATACCAACTGAGGAAACCCAATAAAAACATTCATTCATTTTAAAAAAAATTATATTAATATGAAATACATATCCTCATAAAATACACCATTGAATATATAGGGGGTTTCTATCATTGGATTCTAAATAATAAATTTACTATAATTAGATTGATTCCAGCATTTTATTTGATCCAAAAGTGCAAGGAAATTATATCAGGGCATGAGATCCGAAGTAATAAATAAATGGAAACATGATGTATATGTATAGATGCATGTAATAAAACCATGGATTACTAATTAATCACCTAAATATGTAAAGAACATGGGAACCATAAATAAATCTATAGGAATCATGCACACTATAACAAGTATAGGGAGACATACATGAGAAGCACCAGCATAACATATATGCATGGAAAGAGACTACATAAGTAGGAAATACACTAGCATAGAATATATTCAATGAATGATAATTATATAATAGAAGCATGATTTAAAAAGAATCATATATATCAAATACCTAAGAAGTATGATAATATGTTTTCTTATAAAAATCCTATCATCGTATGTAAAAGTCAATATAATGAGTCATACAAGGTATGCCAGTAAATTTAAAATAGCACAGTAATGTAACCTACATGGAATGTCATATGTAGAACATGTTAATATATACGTTCCAATAATGATTCATGTAATTGTATATCCTCTTTGTACTAGGACTACTGTAAATACAATAAATATCATAAATTGCTAAAATGAAGAATATAATCACATCATCCATGGTGAAACCATAATAAACCATAAAACAAATCTACATGAGGAACAATCACATCCATCTATACTTGTACTTTTCATTGTATATGGGTTGATAATTCTTAGGGATAACTATTAAACATGTTCCAACATATTTATAAAAAACTATAAACTAATAATTGAAGAAAATCAAAACCATAATTAAATGATAACCAATTTTTCTTCAAAATAAAAAAACATTCAAAATTCGGAGTTTAATATGAAAATAGATCCCAATATAAACCTTTCAATGTGGAAAAATTTTGTAAAATTAAACACTTCAATATCTATACAAAAAATTATTGTCAAAAAAATAAATATGAACAAAAAACTAAAATCAAAACACAGTTGAATGTCATTGAAAATAGGCTTCACAAGAAAAAATAAATATGTAGATAATGAAACAAGGGGATATAATCAAGAACTCAGATCGTAGATTTTGAAAATAGAAGAAAATAAACAATAAATGGTCTTCGGAGATCACAAATATGCCTTATAAGGCATCACAAGTCAAGAGGAGTCGCCATGGGTTTAGGTTTTGAAGACCCTAAAACATGAGGGTTTCCTGATCTCAACTATTTTTAAAAGACTTTCATTGTTGGTTTATAAAAAAATGGAGGCCAAAGAGTCTAAAAATATGTGTTTTTTAAATATATGGATTTGGTTTTCTGAAGAAATTAATCCATAAAAATTTTGTTTTTTAATATATGGTGTCTGTTTTTATGAAAAAAGATGCCAAAAGATCCCATGTTAGCGATTTGTGGCATCGTTGTTTTGTTAAAACTGGTGGAAAAACTTTTTATTTATTTATGGAATCAGTTTTTAGAAAACGTGACGCCATATATCATTCCTTTTATGGGTTTTTGGCATCATTTCTAATAAAAAATGATTCCAAAAACCACTCTTAAAAATATTTGGTGTCAGTTTTAAGTAAAACTGACAATATAAATTTCTCGTCCACATTTTTTTGTGTCGGTTTAGAAAAAACTGATGTCAATACTTCAACATTAAATCTGGTATTTCCACTAGTGGTTATTCTAATTTAAAATGTGTTTGAAAGTGTTTTTTTTAATATTATACTAAATGTTTCTCAAAAAAGGGATTTAATATCTTTCTTCTGGTTTATAGTGCTTCTCCTGACGGAGATTTATATCACATGGGTAGTGGTTATTGATTTTGTTGACTATTTCATTTTCCATATTTTCATATTGCATGATCCATGTATTTATGGGTAAGATATCATTTATGAATCCATCATGCACTATGATTTTTTCATAATATATTTATGCACTTCATATTATCATTGATGGGATTTAATTATTAATGATTATTTTTATCCTTACTGAGTATTTTATATCACACGTCTTATGATTTAATCTTAACCATCTTATAAATAAAAGGGTTAGATAAATTATCTATAGAAAGGATTTTATATTGATTATGTTTATTAAATAATGTGAAATAAGAAATTATGGGTAAAATGGAAGGTGGTGTTCATATTTATGTATTGGTTGATTATGTGTCATGAACCGACCCGTACTGGGGCTCGAGCTCAACTACTCCAAGCCCCCCTCTATAGCTCAGGGGTGGAGAAAATTGCTGAAGGTACAAAAAACTCAAGGAGTCCTTATCTGAATAAACACACACACACACATCCAACTTAATGAAAAAATGCACAATTAATGGAAAAAAGTTACAAAACTTTTATATATAAACTAAAAATATGCCTCGACTATTAAATAATACAAATACAAGTGATGTAATGTAAAATAAAAGGAAAACAGGGGGAAAATACATGGCCAACCATCAAAGTGACACAACCTGATAGGGAATAAAAGAGTAAAATAGTTGAGAGAACCCCACTCCTATATCCCAATCCAGGACCACCATACGAGGTCTAAGAACGTATATCCCTAAGCTCCTGTGAAGTCATGATAAACCTATATGTTATTTTCATATGGCATGACACTTGTGGGAAAAGCTAGTGTAGGGGTGAGAAAAAATACTCAATATGATGCCCCGAAAAGGTTAAGGGGGAGAAATAAAAGATACAACTTAAGAGGAATTAAGTAGTTAGAACAAAGTACAATAAAGATTATAGATCAACCCAATAAAACAATGAAATAAAACTCATCCAAACACAAGGATCATGACATAGTGAGAAGATGAACATCTCATCATGTTTTCACTACTTATTGTTAGAGAGTAGACTCATCCAACCATGAGAAACTATACATGGAATTCACGTGGCATACCCCATGCATATTCACCTATCCTTGAAGGAGAGTCACCAAAACCCAAGGATTGGGTACTGAAATTTGATATATATATATATATATATATATATTGAGTCAAAGAATCCCAAACGAGAGTGTAATGGGATCTCCATCTCAAATCTAAACCAAGGAAAAAAGACACCAACTATTCCAGAAGTAACCACCAATGATTCCCTGCATCCCACATGTCTGCATGGAACATGCAAGTCAAAGGGACTCAATCACCACACATTGATACTATCTTCATTGGGTGGAACTGTCTCACCCCCATTGTTTTAGGTCAGTAGGGAAAAATACATTTGTACTCATGAGTCCCAAGTTACCTCAATGTAAGTCTCATCAATGATCCTACCAGTTGAGATATTATGCATAAAGGGAGAGGACCCAAGACCAGCCCGGCTAGAGGGATCCACTCTAGTGTCATTGAGGACCCATGCCCAACCCATCAGGATTTTTCCCCTTTGGATAGGTCAAGTAACCATGCATAGATAAGTTGTATGGTTCTAATCTATTGTCAATGAGGAACCATGAAAATAATGTATGGAGGGTTCCACTTAGAATAGGTTAAGGATCCATGCCCAGCCCAGCTGGAGGGTTCCACTCTAGTGTCACCGAGGATCCATGCCCAGTCTAGCTAGAGGGTTCCAATCAGAATACTCTGATATGCCTATTTCCAATAACTTCCATCTTCAATTATTGACCCATATAGTCATCCCACTCAAAATATCTGATATCGTATCTTGAAATCCACTATAGAGGGAACCCTCAAATTCTATGAAATTTTTTTAGATAGTCTACTCATGGACCATCATCCGAGTCCAAAGAAGGAGATACGATAGATTGAATATATATAACAAGATATACATTGCATGTGGGGACCACATGGCATGTGACTGTGCCTCATCTCTTGGCCATGTACCCCACCATAGATGGTTACTAAACTACGTATGAGTACCCCTAGGAATACTAGTGTACACCCAGAGTACACGACATAACATACCAAAAATGCTGATGAGCGTACGATTCTATTCCATGGTTTGATGGGTGGAAATGTTATTCTACCTATAGGCCTCCTCAAATAACCCTAGGTAACAAAATATATCACACCATTATGATCCTTGCGAAAAAGTGCACATGATCGACTATTCACTCACCTAGATCGTTTAGTCAGAGTAGAACTTGCATCTCCCAACACCGTACCCAAATGATTATTCATGTGGAAAACACTGCAATCTTGTAACACATCAAATAGATTTCACAATTGATATCCTCTCAAAAAAAAAAACAAAAATGATCGGCTATTAGTTCGTCCCAAATGGACACCCGATGAAGAAGTCAAATTTCACCGTAAAAGCCCCAAACTGGGCCTCATAGACCCTACACAAAAATCTTGATTTAAGAGACCAAAATTAGTCTTGAAACATCAAATTCAATTTTAGGGTTGTGACACCACTGATGATATGTCGATCAGACGTCGTAAGCTGGAGTTACGTCCGATACAAGATTTATCAATAACAATACATATATTATTATTATTTTATTATAGAATTTAGTGTAACCATTCCCTTATATTGACCCTTAAAATTATAGAACTTTCCTCAAAAATTTCTTCTTGAATTTAGGTTCGTTTTTATGTAAACTTTATTTAAAATGGATGCTCCATTTAAAATATATGGCGATTTTAGTTCATAGTCAGAAGGCCTGGTATGGCCTGATCTGGCCCTTTGGCCCACTCTGACATGCTGGCCTATCCTACCCACCTATCCCACTGACCCATTCTATCCCACCTAGAATGTGGGGTCGATATGGATTATCGGCCCACTCCGTATCTAGCCCATCCCACTAGCCAATCGCCACCCCGATCACACCTCGTGACCCTACCTTGGAAACCGACCAAGCCACGTGGATCCACCGCTGCCGTGAATGCGACACTCCAATGGTCCCTTACATAGACCAACTGATATCCTATGTTTTCGTAATCATGAATTTGAAACTAGATTGGTTATCCTCACTATGAGAGCTTTATAGGACCAACTTCCTCTTGACGATCTGTCATCAATTAGTAGTTTCCAAAAGTAGGCCATAAATATCCTTGAAGGATGGATAAAGAAAGACCATATTTATAGGTTCTAATAATATATCAATTTCTATGTTAGTGATAAATCAATAATTTATATATAATTTGAAGAAACAATTGAAAAAGAGTTGAGGTTTCAAGGAAAATGTCCATCAAAGATAAAATGCGAATAATCCTAACTCGATTGATATTTTTATCACTACCGACGCGTTCTATACACTCTTTCTTTGATGAAGCAATGTTTGATAAAAGAATACTCCTTGATCCATTTAAGAAAAAATGATTATAGAGATTAAGGGCTTGACGGGTAGAGAAAGTGTATTATAGCTCACCCCAATCCTGAACTCATAAGCTTCTATTTATTGGAGACCTGCCAATGGTCGTAGAATCTGAACCTCCCACAACCCCTCATTTTATGTCATGTGAAGGTTAAAAACCCCATTATGAACTCAATGGTGGTCTTAAATTTATAATCTGAGTCACCATTCAAGAGTTATTTTATATGAATTCAGGGGTAAAATAATTATGTTTCATTATTTTACTTATAATTTTTCCCCTGAGATACTTTTTCCACAGAAGACCCGCACCAACAAAATGTATGGCCCTCATAGGGTAGATGCCTAGTTCCAGACTGAACCATAGCCTCATATTTCTTATCTGAGCTATTGTTTAAGATTTATTCAACATACTTTGTGTTCATAGTAAAAAAATATACGAATTTTTTTATTTACTTTATTCTTAGCACACCGGTCCTCAAAATCACACGCTATATCAATGCCTTGCTTTTAAAATGTCTATATAAATATTAATAATTCTTTAAAAGAAAAAAATGAGTCTCTATATCATTCAATATTTCAATATTTTTATCCCCAAAAAGGAAACTAGGGAAACAAATCAGGATAATGAGACCGCACCTAGCTCTCTCATTCACAGGGAAACTCCTGCATGTTTTCGTACTGCCACATCATTTGAACAAAAGGGATGGTTTGTCCATGTATGGTCTCCTCTTATCGATGTGCGCATAGAGTCATGAACGTATCTCCTTAGCTATGGCACATGATAAATTTCCTAAACTCGTTCTCATTGTGGGTCTTGGGAAAGGTGGTAGACAACCTCATCAACCCTCAACATGATCTTGATCAACCTGAAGAAACTTGGGAATAAATTTCCATTCCTACCAAAAACCAACACACAAGACCACAACATATCCTCCAACACCAATATATTGTGCTTAGTCTACCCATATTTCTTAGGGTGAATGGTTGTACTCATACACAGTTGGGTACCAAACACCTCTTATAGGCCTCTCCACGATTGTGATGTAAACTATGTGCCATAATAAGAGAAAAATGTCTAGGGTACCCCATGAATCCAGATGAAATTTCGCAAGTAAAACTATCCCAAAAAATTCAACAAACACTAATCCCTAATTTCAAGGAAGTTTGTGGACTTTGTGAGTCACACTAGTTTTACCCAAATGGCGTCATGGACCTTCATTGTGAACTAAATCCATGTGATGATGTTCACGGATATGTCGTCCTATTTCTATCATGAGATCTCAAGAGGCTACAACTAACTCATTGGAACTTTGTTCTCAACCTTAACCTACTGATAGTCGATGCATCATGAGATAAAAACTTTTATGATTTTCTCATGTTGGGACACCAAAACTAATGTCGAAGGGTATATCCTTCCCATTCTGAGATGTACAACTAAGGGAGAAGTGTGGAACTCTCACATCACCTCCTCCCACATCGCAACCAAAACCACTATTCTACCTAGAATAATATCTCATGACTGCATCCTCTAGAATAACCATCTTTTTCATCAACTATGGATATATGAGTCATAAAAGATCTATTAGTTGATTTCTCATAGTTGGGACTCACTTACAGGCTCTAGAAGTGAAGGAGTAAACACCATTGACTGAAAAAAAAACTATGCCCTCCTACTCCACTAGGTTTAGTTTCAGGAAATCTAAATTCTATGAAACGTCCCTCACTAGGCGAGCCTAAGAATTTATGTTGATGGAATCTACTACAACATTTCCCTTCATGGAAGTATAGACTATCTCAAAGTTGTAATCCAGTAGGATGTTCAACCAGTGTTTCCACCATAGTTTCAAGTCACTCTCAGTTATGATGTGCCTGAGACTCTAGTTGTCGGTGCTAACCACAAAGCGTTCTCCCAAAAGGTACTGTACTCACATCCTCAGGGGGAAGATACTACTTCTATCACTATGTAGTGAGTTTTTTAGTTCTATTCATGGGGGTCTCCACCACCTTGATCTATACATGATAACTATGCACATGAGGTACCAACAAAGAGTGTAGGTTAGTAAACTCATCTGACCGAAAGAGGATAAACAAAGAAAGAACATGGCTTAACCCACACAAATTTTCTTTTCTTGTAATGATAGTAACCCCAAACCAAACACATTTCCTCACTCAATAGTGTCACCTCACAAAAATGGAGGTCAAAACAAAAAACAATATTGGAAATTCTAGGACCTACTCTGACACTCCTTCCCATAAGCTCGCCCTGAGCAAAAACGTCAAAGGGAATCATCCACCACATCTTGATACTTTCTGATTTTGGAAGCACTGACTCATCCTCATAGTTGTACTCGCATCACAAAAATGAATCTCGGTGTGGGAAGGACCCTATTTATCATGTATACTAAGCTATGTCGAACAACACCAACCCAGGGTTACATTGACACCCCACATCACCTTGGTAAATCCTCATGTAAGAAGCAAGGAGAAAAGAGCACCTCACCTAGTGTCTTTCATGTTATACTAAAAAATGTAGTAAAGACCCAGAGTGTACCTATTATCATCTCATTCACTGCAAGATCATTAACATCCATAGCATGTGGCTGCCTACAACCCCAGCCTCTATCTTCTTAATCCTGATGTAGGTCTTCTAGTGGGGGTGGAAGGACCTCATAGTGTTGTCCACCATCCATAGTTCTTCTTGTTCTTATTCCCACACTGCCTCACTGGGGACCACCATATCCTCACATGGGAGATCCCTAGTCACAGTTCTATCTCTATTGTGGTGTTCCATCTACTAACTGTATGAGAAGCTCAACATGTCTGATCGAATAGTGTCATGCCATGTGACCTCACCCTTCACAAGCATAACACTGAACCTCAATGGACTTCATTGGTTCTCTATGTTGTCCCCGACCATGTGTCTAGGTTTGTTCAAGAGAAGGCCTCTTGCCTCAAGGCCCCACCAACTGACATATTCTAGATGCGGTAGACACCACAACTTTGTCATTCACGCTGCCAAAACTAGCTAACTGGAACCCCTATAACAAAAAATATCTATCACAAGCACTCAATCCAGCAACCCAACATAGGTGGGGTTTAAAAATAGTTCTATTATGGAACAAATCACTCAATGGATACCCATATCAAACTTCTATACTTGGATGTAGGTGTCATAGATCACGTCCATTGAGTACTGAGTAACATTTATGAAACTAGATGTGAACTATTCCTCCATCATCCCTCTATGTTGAAGCTTTGATTCTACTGAATCTGAATACATTGTAAGAAGTAGGGGTAATACTCCTCAAAGATCAGTATTTGGGAGTCATCGCATGAGAGTGCAAACTCACATACATCCAAGTAACAACCCCCCCCCCAACGTCAAGCCACTCTATGGAAAATACTTGTTGTTAAAGACACCATATGAACATTTAGTCTCGAAACAAGATTAAATAGGTGGATCACTATCTCTATCAAATCCTCTTTTACCTAAGGATTTGTCTCACTATGGGACCTCAATGGTCTCTAGCGTTGGAACTCTCATAGTGCGCTCAAACTATGCATTTCCTCGGCCTATTTTGTTGGGACTATCCACTACTCGATAAGTGGTAGTGCTGCTACCAACCAACCTAGAAGAGGGATATAACATGATGGACCCTGAACTAAGGCCTCATACCTCATATATTCGTTGTCACAAACAAGATCTAGTATCCTGGATGGATGTCATCATGGAGGCATACTGAATGTTATCAAGGAATAACACAGTTGTATGAGAATATATATATATATATATATATATCAATAAAAATGGTCATATGAATCATGAAGGATAGAAAAGGACTCTATACTATGTAATGAATTTTCCAAAGGTCCCTACTACAAATGTCTTATAATACCGAGTCGACAGGTAGGTAGACAGGGTCCTGGTGAATGGCTACATCGGCTGCTGCACTATCACTAGACTCCTTGGTCTGAGAGAAACTCTCGAGACACGTTGAAACTTATGCCCTTAATCCCAACCAATTACTTCTTAGGGAAGCTCTAAACAATATACCATGGAATGAACCACCTATGATAAAACTTTTCCATGACCTAACCATTGCTGAGGCTCAAGATGCAACAACCCCAAGCCTACCTATATAGGCCAACGGTGGAGACAAGCACCGAAGGTACAACAACATTATGAGGTATTTTCCAAACCTGTACATAGACACATATATACAACTCAATGAAAAAGTACATAGGAAAAGGGAAAAAAACAACTGTTATATATAAACCAAAAACAAGATTCAACCTATGTATTTTACAAGTACAGGTGATGTAATGTAATGAGAAATAAAAAAGAAAAAAACATTCCCAACTAGCAAGGTTCTAAATCTTAATAGTAAATGAATGAGTAAAATAACAAAAAGAGCCTCACTCTTGGATCCAAAGCTATATCCACCATATGTGGTTGAAGCACCTATATCCCTAAGCTCATCTGACATCTTGTTCAACATGTTCATCCTATGTATAAGGCATGATACGTATAGGAAAATCCCATATAGAGGTGAGTATAAAAATACAATGTTGGACACCCTGAAAAAGAGAAGGGGGGAAGTAAGTGATACAACTAAAGAGAAAATAAGTAGATATAAAAAATTATAGTAAATAGTATAACTCAACCCAACAATATAGTGAATTAAAACTCATATAAACATAAGGATCTCAATATAGTGAGAAGATGAAATTGTCATCAAGTCTTCGATACCTATAGTAGAAGATTATACTCATCCAATTATGAGAATCTAGACACCAAAATCATGTGTCATACCATATGTGTCATATCCTCTCCTAGAAGGAGAGTAACCAAAACCAATGGAGTGGGTAATAAAATAGGATATATATATATTCTTAGTAAAAGTATCCCAAACAAGACTGTAAGATGATCATTATCTCATAGATCATCCTAGAAAATGATATTCCAACAGTTCAAGAAGTAACCACCAACAATTCCCAGCATCCCTCACTTCTACCCTGATTCCACAAGTCAAAGGGACTCAATCACTACACCTTCATACTATCCATATTTGGTGGCATTGTCTCACCCTCACAATTTTATTTCACATGTAGGTTTGTAAAAATCCCATCTTACTCATTATTACAAGGTTACATCAAAGAATATCTCATCAATAATACTCATTGTTGAGATATCATGCATCAAGGTTGTGGACTCATCCTGGTTAGAGGCTTAAACTCTAGTGTCATTGAGGAACCATTCCCATCTTTTCTAGAGGGTTCCACTTAGAATAGGTTGAGTAACTATTCCCAGCCTAGTAGGAGGGTTTTACTCTATATTCATAAAGGATCCATGCCCAACCCGGCTAGAGGGTTCCACTCAGAATAGTTCGAGGAACCATGACCAGCACGACTGGAGGGTTCCAATATAGTGTCATCGAGGACCCATGACGAACATGGCTAGAGGGTTCCACTCGAAATAGGTCAAGGACCCATTCTCATCCTAGGTAAAGGGTTCCACTTAGAATACTCTGATATGCCTATCTCAGATCACTACAATCATTAAGTGTTACCCCATATAGGCATCCCACTCAGAACATCTCACATTGTATCTTGAAATCCACTACAGAGGGCACCATCACATTCTACATGAAAAAAACACTTATGATAGGATACTCATGGACCAAAATCCAAGTTCAAAGAATGAGATATGAGATATTGAAGATTTATATCATGGTATACGATCTTTGTGGGGCCCACACAACATGTGACTGCACCTTGTCACCTAACTATGTACCCAGCCATACTCGGGTACTAAAATGTGTACAATTACCCCAAGTCATGATAGTGTACTCCCAGAGTACATGAAATAACTGGACGAATAAGTTGAAGATCACACGATACTAGTCACTGGTCAGATGGGTGGAAATGTAATTTTACTGACATGCAACCTCAAATGGCTCGAGTAACCAAAAAGATCACACTATTACGATCCATGCAAAAAAACCTACATGATATAACATTCCCTCATCCGAATCAGACAAGCAGTGAAATAGATGCATCTCCCAACACCATACCCAAACAATGCTTTGTAGGGCTAGCACCGTAATCATAGAAAAAATAAAATTGATTACACCATTGAGATCATCTCAGAAAAACACAATGAATAAAATATTCGTTCATCCCAAATGGACACCCGGTGAAGAATTCACATTTTACCAAAAAACCAGAAACTGTCCCTTGTGGGGTCTACAACTCAATTCTAGTTTAAGCACCAAAAATTGTTCTTGAAACGTCAAACTCAATTTCAGGTTTATGGTGCCACTGACGGCGCATTGATTGGATGATGTAATAAAGAGTTATGTCTGATACATGAGTTCTCTATAAGAATATATATATTATTATTATTTTATTATGATGTTTAGTGAAACCAATTGATGATATCTACCCTTAGAATTCATAAACAGGCCTCAAAAGGTTCATCTCAAAGTGAGGATTATGTTTCCAAAGATGCCACATAAAATAAATGCTCCGTTTAAAATTTATGGCGGTTTTAGTCAGTAGCATAAAGGCAAGCTGTGGCCTGATTCGACCATATTGGTTTGCTCCAGCCATCCTAGTGTGCTAGCCCTGTCCTCTTTTGGGATATCCCACTACCAAAACTAGCCTGGCCCGCTTGTCGGTTTCCATACAAGTATCACATCGTGACCCCACCAGGTTGACTGTCCAGGCCCCGCGACTCCGCCTTTCAGGCGACGCTCTAGTGGTCCCTTCCACAGACCACCAAACCTCCTCTATTTTCCCAATCATGAATTTTAAATTATATCAGTGATCCTCGCAACAGGAGATTCATAGAACTAGCCTCCACTCAATAATCTGTCATCGATTGGTAGTGTCCAAAAGTAGGTGACAAATAACCACAAATAATGGATGAAGAACGAGAAAATTTAATGGGTCCATGCATGGATAGAAGACCATGTTTGTGTTGGCATGAATTATTGATATCAAAATTGAAGAAAGAACCGAAAAATAGATGATTTTCAAGTAAAACATCCATCAAAGATAAAAAGGGATGAACGCTTCCTTGATTGATCCATTTATCGCTGTCGATGCATTCACCATGCTCCTAATTTGATCTACTGATGTTTCGTCAAGAATTACTTCATGGTCCATCAAATAATGAAGGATGAGAGAGAGTGAGGCCTTGGAGGAGAGATAGATAGGATGAAGTCTAACCCTAATCCTGAACTCTTAAGCTTCTATTTATAGGAGACCCTCCAATCGCCTCAAAATCTGAACAACCCACGCCCCCTCATTTTATGTCGTGCTTAAGTAAAACACCTCATTACAAATACAATGAAAATATCAGATTTCTGATCTAAGTCCCTATTAAAGAGTTATTAGATACAAAATTAGGGGTGAAATAAATAATTTTAATTTATTTATTTACAATTTTTTCCCTGGTTGGATTTTTCTAAAGAAGTCCTACACCAACAAAAGTTATACCCCGCCTAGGGTAAACGACACGTTCTGAACTCAGCTGTGGCCATATATTTTTTATCCAATAAACCATTTAAGATTTATCCTCCTTTATTCATGTTCATAGTATAAATATATACTCAATATTTTTATAAACTTTTTTCTGGGAACACTGGGACTTGGAATCACATGTTGTGTCAGTGCCTAGCTATGAAAATAAATATAGAAATATTCTAAAATATTACAAGGAATGAAATAGGTCTCTACATTATGAATCAAAGATTATATGAGTTTTTTCTCATATATAATCCAATAGAACTAAATGTTATATGGGTATGTAAGTGAACCAATATTTATTTTTTATGTTTCAAGTTTTATTGGATAAAATGTATTCACCTTCTTCGTTATCAATGATGGAAATATAATGTTTCAGAATTTATTAACAGATCCTGGAGTGCAGGTTTTGGGATATTATAGTAATGTCCATTCACCCACACTAATTATTATAAGATTCATGAAATAGTACAAAAGATAAGGTTATAAAGCGGTAAAATGGTCTTTATACTCATATCAATCCTAACATAGTCATTCAAGGAATCTATATGCTTGATAAGGAAAAATTTATAGGTGGGTATTCGGAATAAAGTGTCAAAAAAAGTGCCTTAATCATTATAAAAATGTATTTTCTTGTTATAGCAACAAAAATATTCCAACTCATTTTATAATAGGTTTACATGACCCATGTATCTCTCAAAAAATATTCTCACTAAATAATGGAAAAAAGATGGTTAATAATCTTATCAAGAATGGAATATATATTAAAGGGAAACCACTATAGAAATAGTAACGGGTAATAAGTCAGTTAATGTTTTTTAGAAATTTGAATTCAAAATTAAATTAATCAACTCAATAATTATTCCAAAATTGTATATAAGAATAAATAATATATTTCAACATTTTTCATCTATATGTTCTATTTAATTTTAATTGGTTAGATGAGACTTTAATTTAAAATCATGATTATAATGTCAAATTCCTCCTAGAATAATGAGAATATGAATTAATCCAACTGTATATTCTATATTTCTCAGGAGTTTCTCCCACACACATAAAACAAAAAAGTGTCTGAATTGTTTTGGGAAGTGATGTAGGAGAGATGGAAATGAATGTATAATAATGTTTTAATAAATATGATATTGAAATAAATATAGTGAATCAAGAGAACCATATACGAAATTTCATTCCATTAGGCCAAATATATGAAGTTCTTGTGAAACTGTGCTACGTAAAAAAATTTGAAACAAAATACACCTAAACATGAAAAAAAAATAGTTCATTGTATATAGTCAATATGAAACCAGTAATTGGGAATGCGATCATGGTAGGTAAACATTGGAAATCATCACTTATAGAAGTTCGTAGAGTAAATAAAAAACTAAAAACATATAAAAAGTTCCTAAAAGTGAATCCTTGTGTATGATAATAAATGACATATGAAATCATATAAAAATTTATAAAGAGAAAAACATGGGTTTCCAACCATAAAGTGTTAATGATGATGAAGTAATATAGATCGAGGGAAAATGATCAATCAAAATATTTCATCCACTAAACTATCATCATCCTATTGTGGGAGTATGAGGTGTTTTCCTTGAGTACTAATGGTTACTTGGGGTGGTTCACTGCCTCATAAAATACCAGACCAAACCTCTCATGCAGTCACTAGTGCATCCTAGTAGGTCATGGATGGATCTTTAGGGGAGGTAACTATATCAAAACTACGTAAAGGAATACATAATGGGGAAGGAAATATGGTGTCTAAGAAGGTTCATCATAGGCGATAGAATAATAATTTGATCAATATATAGTAAAATAAATGAATATGAAATAAATATAGTCTTCTAGAAAAATTTATATTAAAAAAATCATACTATTTTAATAAGATAATGTAAAATATATATCATAGGATAGGGAATAAAATTAAAGTAGTAAAAAAAGGTAGAATAGGGAACAATTACACTAGGATAAAACGAAGTTGAATGGGGTGAATCTCCAGAACCAGCATTGGTGGTCACATCTATAATGATGGTAAGATAGATCTATAACACCATGTCAATGTTAGTGATGCTGGAAGGATTAGGTGGATTGGCCACCAAATATAGTTTTGTAGTGCTTATGTCATGGTCAGTCACCACTGGTGAATGGGAGGTACCGATATGTATCAGGGATGTATGTTTTCAAGATGGATCTTTGAAAGTGACCTTAAAGGAAGAAGTAAATGCAAGGATATTTCCCCAATGAGAAACATCTAGTAAGAAGTCCAGCTAAGAAATAGGGTTAATAATCACTAGTGAAATCTCAACTGAGGGAACTACAGGATTTATGGTGGATAGAATGGATATGGAGCAATAAGCTGGTCCAGAAATAGCAGAAGGTGTGTGGGTCATAGGGGTAATAACCAGATGAGATGGGGATGTGGGGTGGAACTAGGATGGAAAAATGAATGGAATGATAAAATGATGGTAAATTAGCCTATTTTTAACCAAAATAAACTAGAGAAGACTTTCATGGTTATAGACCAACCCCATAAATTTGATGGAATGGGTAAGGTAAGCTTATACTGGTCATGGGGTGGTACATCTGTTGGAGATGTGGTAGTGTAGGGGGTGGACCTGTCTTGCATGATGTAATAGGTTGAGGTGTAGGGGTGTGGTTATGGTAATATGAGTGGGAACATCTATGGTAGACATGACATATAGTTTTCCCACACATAATTCTTCCCAATCTTCCATCAGAGTCATATCTTGTGAAACAATTGATGATAGACTAATTACATTAGTCATAATGATGAATGGGGATGAGATGAGTCTAAAAGGAGCAAATTTTGATCAAGGTCATGAAAAAGTTTTCTCCCACTAGAGTTTTATGTTTACTCCACAAATATTCCTTATAGTATAAGAAAATATATAGATTCATGATCACTATTGAGATCCCATGGTAGAATAAAGAAGGAGAGCTTCGATCTGGCTTACCACCCCATGTGAATACCCTAAACCCAATTAGGACTAATATAATGGATGGTGAACTATCAATAGATAGGCATACATAAATGGTTTCTCTTTACTATTAAAGGAATTTGGATGATACCAATGTTAAAGAATATCAATTCCCATCTCATTGGAGTGTCCATATTATTATAGTTTAGCTACATGGAAGAATAGATCAAGGAGGAAAAAAATTTGGTGGGATATTTTTCTTGGCCATGTCTGAGCTCACCCAATATGAGATCATAAGGAATTCCTACCAATATGAAGGAATATGAATATTTTCCAACCCAAATATAGCTAGTAATATTAGAAAGAGCTCCCCATATATCACGTCACACACCTCAATGATGTGGGAATGATTCATGCATCCATTTTTTTCAATGAATTCGTCATCTATGAGGATATTCTCAAGAAAATAAAGATAAAGAGTGTTATTAGTCCTCATTGGGTTTGGAAAAAAATGGGATAATAGTACATGTGGCTTGATCCTAAAAACTAAAAGGTAGATATAGAGTTATGATTGTTTGGGAGAACCCTATGAATGTTGGGAGGAAGACTGTGAGTGATTTGAAGAAGGTTGAGAATAATAACCAGATAAAGAAGGTTGTGGGGAAGGGTTGGATAGTGGAGGCAATGGATGAAGTATTAGGTGGTTGGGAATGGGGGATTTGATGTGTTGGTTCATGGGTTTGGAGTGTGGATGGTTATCTCTCTTCCTATGAATCATGGTTATAATAAGGAAGAGAGAGAGATGGAATGTGGGGGGAGTCCTGAATGAGGTTGTCTTCCCAGCTAAAGGAGGTGGGTGAGGTAAATAGAGGTGGTGGAAATTTTGGGGGTGGGGAGAAGAAGATCTAGTGGTAGGGGATTTGAAAATAGGGTGTCATCAATAATCCTTAGGTTCATGGCTAAAATAGGTTGGTTGTAAGATACACATCTTGAATTGATGGTTCACTATGTGAATTATCTTTGAAGATATTTTTGTAATCCGCCAAAACTCACAACCTAAATTCTATATAAATTGTGCATTAATACTAACAAAACTCTTTTCATTTCAATTAATGATCCATCAACCATTTTCACCAAAACATCCTAATATCATAAAAAATTCTATAAACTGTGAAACCTAAAATAGGTTCCCTCATTGTAATATCATTATTTAATGACTAAAGATAGATAAATCCTTAATTAAATATATTTTATATAGATAACACACCCATCATAAAATGGTTCTTGGATTATTTTAAACTACTGGCCATTGACGTTAAAGGGTGATCCCACACCTCTTTGAATTTATGTAATCCCTTACAAAAAACATTAAAAATTTTGAAAAGTGAAAACCATAGTGATTTTAATTTTATGGTAAGAAAATTAAAAATATATCATTGTATGCTAATACAAATATATGTCACATGATGTGTGGATCATTTCATTTCTTTCTTCTCTCATTATATATATTTTTTCATTCCTACAAGCCTATCTTGTGATTTCCTTATCCTCATCCATTTGCAGTAATCTTTGATGACAATATTTTTTAGTCTTCAATATTATGTTTTTGATTACCCAGTCTGAGAAGTAATATAATTATACTGAAAAATTAAAACATTTTCCATAAACAAGTCAAAAAAGAGTAGTGTCAATGGGTGTTTTATAAGCTGTGTGGTACACCTAGAGTGTATGGTCATGTTTGAGACTCTAATTTTAGTAGTCGCATTAAATGTATTTTCTAGTATTTTTTATCTCCTAATAGGATAAGTATACTTTCCCACTAGTTATCATATGGTAAGATGTAGAAGTATTGTATCAAATTCTATATTTTCCATGAATCCATTTTAATAGAGTATGAATCAAATGTGTTCCATAATCACTAATGAGAAATCAAGAAGACTAAATCAAGAAATTGTATTTTTGTTTAGAAATTGAGTGACTACATTTATTATGTCATTGGAGGTGGCTTCTACTTCAACAAACATTGAATCATATTTTAGGCCAACCAAGAAATAAACCATTCAATGGGAATTGGGAAATGGGCCTATGAAATTAATACCCCCAAAATAAAAGATTTCCACTTATAGGATAAGAATATGGGAAATATCATTACATTTATAAATGGTTCATGTCTTCTAGAACTAAAAACATCTTTATAAAAAATACTTGTATATCAATGACGTGTGGCCAAGAATAGTTCACTATGTAATATTTTATCTTAATTTCACCCAGTCCCCTGATTTCCATTGGTCGATGACATATGATAGAACTCTATCACACATTGAATTTTATCCTTTGGAATGTAGCATCACATTAAACTAGAAGCACCTCATTCTAATAACATTGATTCATCGAAGTAACAATGTGGCATATCGTATAAAAAAAATTCTTCCTTTGATTAAAAGTGATGTGTTGATAGAGGTTCACCATGGAAAATTGTTTTCTATATCAAAAAACCATGTTTGTCCCTGAAAATCTACATTATAGAGTGTCTTAAAAGGAAAATAATCTTTAAAATTTATATTTTCGTTATCTTTGATACTATAGAGTAGAGGTCTTCATACATGGAAAGTAATGACATTTTTTTTTTCATTTTGTATCTTTGATGATGATATCAAATTCTTATATTATTTAGATCCACTATACCAACCATGGTTTGACATCATTTTTATTTAAAAGGTGTATTGGTATTGTATGATCAATGTAAACTATGATCATGAGGAGCATGAGATATGAATGAAATTTCAAATTTGAAAACTACTACAAGAGTCACTATTTCCATGGATGTATATTTAATGTGAGATTAATATAGGGTATGGCTGGAATAATATATTAGATGAATGATATTTTTGACTTTCTATTCGAAAAAATCACCCACAGAAAATTCACTGGCATAAAAAACACATCAATGTCCGTGCACTAGTCTAGTAATACACTAAAAGGAGTAACCACATCATTATTTTCTAAAGAATTAATATCCAACTGAAAATATTCACTGAATTTAAATGGAACATCCTTTTAACATATATGTGTAAATTTTTGGGTTATTTGTGAAAATTATTTAACAATTAAATGGTAGAATTCATCTTTTAAGGAAAAACACCTTATTACATTCATTTTTATAGGTTAAGTCATTGATTAATTATATTTTTACTAGGTCAAATTCCATTACATACTTTTAAATTTTATGATTAAGGACTATTCCTAAATGTTCCATGAAATGTAAATTCTCACAATTCATAATTCTACATTTATCTTCATAGCATTTCGACACTAGTTCCAAATTCCTCAGACATATGTCAAAGGACCACCCATACATGAAAAAATAATCCTTAAAATTTTCTAAAAACACAACTTCATATCATGAAATATATGTATCATACAATATTTAAAATTTTCTAATTCATTAAACATTAAAAATGAAATATTTTTATAGGTGATGGTTTTGAATGGACATGTAAACATTATTTTAAAAAAAATCAGGTGTCTCAAAATGGATTTGGTTGTATCCTGAATATCTATATTGAATATAATAAAATACAAGGATATAAAATATATGAAGAATTTTATCCATGAATGGAAGAGGTAATTGGTCTTTATTGATCACTATATTGAAATTTATATAGTTTACACAAACTATACATCCAATAATATCTCATGTTTGAATTAATTGTTTTTCATTATTTTCTATCATAGTCAAACTTCCCTTCTTTTGTATGACTTACAGCGGGCTCATCCACTCACTATAAAAGATAGAAAATATTATTCCAACACTAGGAAGTTTCAAAAAATCCTTTATAACTCCTTTCATTTTTGTTGTAATTCACCTAATGTGTTACCATTTTTATTTATATCATTCTTACAATAGGCCTTAATGGGTAAAGATTGTGGGACTAATCCCCTAATATCATCTACACCCCATGATATATAATATTTATGCTTCTTGAGGAATTTTATCAATTGACCATTTTTATATTAATTAATATATAATACTATGATGAATATTTTTGTATCTTTATTTTATATTAATGATTACTTTAATTTGATTGACATATGTGTTATTTATAAAGTTGTTGGATTAATGAAAATAGTGTGAACTATAGAAAGGACCCTTTTGTTAGAGGTTTGATGTCATTGAACTCCCCATATTAACTAACATATTCTTTTCCAATGGGAATTGTATCCACATCATCTTCATAATAAATAACCTCACTTTCTTCAACTGTGAGAAAAATATCATTATATTATAGTGACTTGCAACATTTCTTAGGAGATTTCACTAGATCAAAAAATTCATATTATTCTATATCTCTAAAAATCATTATACCTTTATTAAAATATATTGATTCTTTTCTAGTGGTGTGAAATTTTATCCTTATAATTTTTTGGATATCAAATTAGTCCTCTACATACAGGATATGTAAATCAGGATGGAATTTTATCTTTCTAAACTTGACTAAACATCCTGGAGATTCCCCAAAGGATACATGACAGATAGGTATTCCAGCATATGTTCCACTCATTTGGGTTTTATCTCTTTAACTCCCAATTCCCATAATATTCTCATTAATAATATATTTATACATTCTCTGAGACCACACTAGTATTTTCTAAAATTACTCATTCGTATAGTACATGATATTTAGAAACTACCAGCTTCAATCATTTTTTATTGGAGAACCCACTAAACAAAAGTATAGAATTATTAATTCATGGAAATTATGTTGATGTATTCTATTTTTTTCTTAGTATAGGGAATATTCTTTATGAACACATATTAAGAGGGAATTTTGGTGTTAGCTATAGTGAAGGGTATATTGAAATATAGTTACCTAAAAATATCTAGAACTTTTTATTATGGACCTTATAAATACTTTTGTTTTATTCTATATGGGAATGGAATATGGGGTATATATGGTTTTGGTTGCACATATATATCTTCTTTTATGGGTATCTCCTTAAATTGAGACATTTCACTTGGATAAATATTTGAATTCTGTTATTTAATAATTTTTTATGTTCTATCATCACTATATTTTTTTGATTATTTTTATATGTAACTTGGGGTTTTCTACAATATTTTCCTCAACCATTAATTTAAATTGAATGTTCATATATTTCCCACTATAATGAAAAATAGCCACAAAAATTCTCTTGGGTGTTTCTTAGTATTACAGGGTATTATAACTGGTAATCTCTCTAATAGGGTTTTAAAGTCCTACCTAATTTGGTGCTCAATGTTATATAGAGAGTACCTTTGATTTTTCTTGTTTGTTTTTCATGCAGTATTTCAATGGAAAATTTTCTAAACAAATATGATCAATAGATTTTGTATATTCGATCTATTTAGATGGTGTTTGTTCCATTCTATAATGATTTTGATTAAATTTATGCGGATGAAGATGTGGAAATTGCTGATCCTGATAGGTAAAAAGTTTTCATGTGGAATGTAATTGTGTTGTAGGAGATGGATTCTATGGTGGGTCCAAAGATGTAAAGATTCCATTTTTATGAATTACCACAACAATATTGATAATAAACAAGATATTATTATTATTTTTGTACTAGTAACTTGGGTAAATGTATAGGTGTGTCTTTTGTGGTTGCTGAATTTAATTAATGTAATTATAATCCTGAGTTTGTTGTTAATCCATGACTTCTTGGAAGTCCTTATATGAATGCAAGAAATTACACATCTGACTTTCTTTAGCCTCTAGGATTTGATCTAGTGGTGGTAGTGGTGGAGAAATAAGGTGAAATGTTTCAATCATTTTAGTATGTAATTCGAGTTAGGCTATAAGGTGGGTAGTCTATTATACATGGTGAATTCAATGAAGGGGAGGTCATTAACCACTTCTCATAGAATATAATTGTGTTAGACCATAATCAGAAGTGGTTGGACATATTCTACTAACTTAATAATAAATAATCATTCAGTATATATATCTATAATAATAAATACACTGGTTTGTAAGACTTGTTGTAAATTTGGAATCTGTAACCACACATTGAGTCCATGACATGGGATCTTCTTATTAAATTAAAAAAAATGTATCAAACCTCTTAGGATAATTCACCAACAGCATGATAATTTTTTTTATTTAATTATGGTGTGTCTATGTGAAAATGAATTTTATATGTTTATATAATTTTTTTTATATAGACTATTCCATCTTGTGATGGATTCAGGAGCCTAAATCTTCATCTTGTCATTGGATCTATCATCTAAGAAGAAGAGAAATTCCCTAATATAAATGGAATAAAAATATAATCTTTAGTTTTAGAATGTTTCATTGAATTCAAGGAAATTTTATTTATGTTCATGTGGATATTATCTATAATTTACGGTGAATGATCCCATGTTATAGATCATATGATCGATTCTATGATTAATATCAAATGTACGTGCATGAATGGAAGGCTAAACAATGTTGGTAACAACTCCATTGTTGAAAGGAATTTATTAGTCCCTAATGGTATGCTCCTATAGTATTGGTCACTTTACCTGTTTTTATAGTGACAAATATTGAGAATTTGATGGATTAATCCCTAAAAAAATATGTTTTTTTCAATGATTTTATAACGACATTCAAAATGGAACCTCTCAATTTCAATAATGAAATCAAGTGGTTCTCAATGTTCCAAACACTATGAATTAATTAGAGGGTACTGGATATTCAACTAGAAGAACAACATAGATGAATGAGATAGTTTTTGTGTGAAAATTTTTAACATAAATGGATAAAGGAATAAGTGAGAGGTAATATTAGCATGAAACTAAAGATAACTGTGTAGAACAAAAAAATACCCCCAGTAATAGTTACCGAATTTGGATAACCAATAAAGCCTCATTGATTCCACAATGCCATGAATAGATTATAAATTTATATAACCCAAATAGAACTACAATTAAGATATATATAATATTAAATTTCTGAGTTTGAACCCATAGGGAATAGGTTTCAATGATTGGTGACCTAGAAATTATAATTCAAGGTGGATTGCTCATACAATTCTAATCGGTTTAGTTTTTATAAAAGTAGACTTAAGATAATTTAATTGATATATATAATATTAGAATAAATTTTAGGGATCCTATGAAAATTCTATTCCTAAATATAACTTGATATGATCTTATAAATTGTGTTTTGAAGCGGTTCAAATGTCATCAACTAGTTTTGTATCACTCTATTAGAACCAAATGGGCTAGAAACCAATCATTGGGCTTTGAAGAAGTAATTTTTTGAAGCACAAAAAGAAAAACTTCATGGGTCGAAAACTACATAATATATTGGTCCTATCCTTAATTACTCTAATTAAGTTTGAGTATTTATGTAACAATTCCATAGATCGTGTTCGTGTTATAGAATATTATAAACACTATTTCATATCCTAGTTTCTAGAAAAAATTCTTAATAATGATTTTATTTAATAATTAATTAGTTTTACACTACACCGATTCTCATCCTATAACCCTAAGTGGGTTATAAATGCATGGTTTTGTAGTTATGAAACAAATAAAAAAACAAAAACATGATTGTTATATTCATAAATAAATAAATGATTAATGGAAATTATTAGTCATGTGATTACCTTTACTAGATAAAAAGGAAATATAATTTTTTTGGTATTGAATGGAAAATGGAATAGAAAAATGAATAGTAAAAATAATACTTCTTGGAATAAAGCGTAGAAATAGTGGAATAAAGAAAGAAAAAAATAAAAATAATGAAATAAATTTTAAAATTAACGTAAAATCAAGCACAAAAAAGCGAGGTAAACTATAAGAGGCATTGAAATAATAATAGGCTAAACCAATAATGATATGTAAGGAAGTAACTCCGTGAGTTTTCTTAGATTAATTATTAATGAAACTTTAATTTCAGGTATAAGCATTTTCCATTATTTAATTGGATGTTCAAGTCATGGAATTTTCCATATATCTCATACATCACACACTGTACCCAATTCATTCTGGTATCAACAGAAAGGATTAAATATTGTGAATTGAATTCAAATACAATGTTTTCTTGACATATAGGATTTATAAATGATACTAATTTATGGGGATAAAGGTTTCATTGGATGATTGGACAGGTTTCGTGGTTGATAATTTCACATTGTGAATATATTTCACATCCTGAACATTCATTATCTGGGACATTGAAGACATATTTTTTATTGGATCATATTTTTTCTTTTAGTTCCCCATATATTATGGATGTACAAAATGAGTAAAATTCATGATTTTAAACATATTCAATTATTTCAATTTAGAGAAGCACATAATTTGGATATTTTACTCACATTCCTTAAAAATAGCCAAAATTCATAGCATCGTATAATAAAACATGAATAAATCTCAAATAAATGGATCTGATATATACATATATAAGAATTTATCTTATCATATATTTACCAATATAATTATGAACATTCTTATACTTCGATATGTCAAACCATCTACAATTACTAAGAAGCTTTCTAATTCCCACTCCTTCCTAAATTCCTTAAATAATAGATATATATGTGCTACTTATTTTTTCTAAGAAGGACATATTAGCTCATGGAATCTTTAGGGTTTCATACCATATCTTCATGGTCCATATTCCTCATAAATTGTAAAAAATACTTCATAATTGACAACATCGTAAGGAATTCTAACATCATACATTCACCTTAAAAGTAATTAGAATGCGTGATCTCTTTTCTTCTTCCTATATGAAATTGATTGATTTTTTTTAAAAATAATAAAATTTTATTATTTATATAACTTCTTCTACAAATGGAGTAAAAAAATTCATATATAAATATTTTTTCCTTGGATACATGATCATTATTACATTTTTTTAAGAACATGATCCATGTTAATAATGAAAGTTACCTGAAATAGTTTTCAATTTAATTCCACCAGATAGTATTGTAACTTCTAGATCCTACACCATATATTCTTCAAAATAATCATCAATTCTATATATTCCAACTATGATCCTTTTTCCCTTCAAAGCCCTCAAATATTCATCAATTTTATATATATTACCTAACATGTTGTGGAAAATTTTGTTATACAATTTTCTTTCAATATTGACTATCAACATGTTATTTTTTTTCTTGTAATACATCACTTTGTTACATTTTCAAAAAAAATCATGTTTCTGAATATATCTCTTGATGATATTCTAACATGAAAATTTTTATATAGTGTCTTTACTCTAGCTAAAAATTTCATCAAATTTAAAATTATTCAAATAAATAAGACAAATGATTAAATGTTAAAGAAATATCTATCAAATAATAAAAAAATAAATAAAAATTGAATAAAATAATAAAGAGAATTTGTTTCATCACTATATAGAAGGTTTGGGCAATATATGATTGGACATATAATAGGAGTAACATGAAAAAAATTCAAAAAATAAAATAAAATATATTTAAAAATAAAAAATAGTTACTAGTCCACATGGAATGTGAACCATACCTAGATGAGACCGTGTATCTGAGTCTTGTTGGTTAAGGGAGATCAACTGGGTCATGTTCAAAAGGGTTTGGCAGTCAAGGGATATTGTCTAGGTCGTAGTTCTCAGCATGGTCTGACACCATCTAGGTCACTTCGACTACAGGAATAGGAGAGTGCTATGTATTTTCATATGGGGAGTACATTATTAGAAATAAAAATATTTATTTTTAATCAGTTCATTTTAGTTGGAAGGTTCAAAAAAATGAATGGTTTGTGTAGTGGCACACATCATGCCACAACCCACCATTTCATAGCCTAGTTTTCAATGTTGTATGCTATCTCAAAAAAGCCATGGAAAAGCAATAGTGTGGGTCACCACATCCTATAATTAGAAATGAAAAAAATTAAAATCCATAGATTTAAATATATGGATAGAAGGGGAAGATTAAGGTGTTCTAATTGTGTTTTTAAGGTAATCATAGTAAAGAATGGTTGATTTATTCACATTTTTGGGACGAGGAGATCAATGGATTTAAAACTATGGATAGAATGTTAATTATAAAAACATTTCTCAAGACCTTATAACAAATACCGCCGATGTGTAATTATAATTCATATTTAATAGTTTTGATTAAGGACATTATAGATAAGATCTCAGAGGGATACAGTTCATACATATACTGTGACCCAAAGATCTCTATGGGGCATCCATAATAGATTTATAACCTATATAATTAAATAAAAAAAGTGAGTTATACATATTAGTGGAAAGAATATTGAACTACGGAAGACTGATTTTATATAGTAGATTAGGTCCTAGATGATGAAGGAGATGGATGATAAATTGTTTTTGGTACAATCCTCATCACATATATGATGTCTTTTTTATTTTATTATATAGTATATTCCTATCATTTTACATCTAATAAATTTGTTTTTGGAGTTGTATTTCCAGTAAATCTAGTTACTGAGTTGATATATATTGACACACTATTGGGAAATAAAGAAGATTGTCTCTAGATATTTCCATAATGTATCATGGTATTTTTTTCTATGGAAGTCTATAAAATTTTAGGATTCTTGAGATGAATAGTTTTTATTTGATTCCTATCATGAAATGTTTGACCTACTAAAGTATCAAATCAAGTATTATATGAGGCATGTACCCTTTACTCTACCAATGGTAGAGAATATTTTTGAGCATTAAAGTGGATTTTATAGTAGGAAGAATGAATTTGAACCGGATTAATTTTATAATTAATATTCTACAGGTAGTGATAATGGTATTTGAAGTACATTAGGAAATAACTATATCATCCTTTCTTCATTTAATGGATCACTTCTAGGATTTCTTTCTTTACTACTCCTCTGAGATCCCCCTAAAAGAGGAGTTAATTTTGAGATCGAACTCAAGCATGAGGAACAACACATATCAGTTCCTCCATATCATATTTCATTATATGAGTTAATTAAACTTATGTTATAACATGAGGGTTTATATATGAATGTTTTTATCATCCAAAAAAATATCAGGAGAGTTTTCTAGTTTTATTCACAAATAGGATGATGAAAATCATCAATTTTTTGATTTTTACATAATGTTGAACCAATTGAAAATGAAGTATAAATAATCATTTTCCTATATTAAGAAACTAACTGATCAGTTATGGTGATACAACTATTTCTTCATGATTGACATACAGTTAGGCTACCAACATCAATGGGTTAGAGAGGAGGATATTCCTAAGTTAATATTCCAGATAATATATAGATTTTATGAGTATCTATTCATTCATTTTTGGTTGAAAATATGTACCATTAGTGTTCATGCCTATAATGAATAGGATCTTCCCTCCATATCACAACCCATTCATTAAGGTTTTTGTTGATGATATCCTAATATACTCCCAAACATTTGAGATGCACACTAGGCACACAGAGATTATATTGAGTATACTTCATACACATTATCTCTATATCAATCTCTAAAAGTTCCACTTTAAGATCCATGAGGCATATTTTCATTGACATGTTATCTCTATAGAAAGAATTTATGTGTACCAATGGAAGTTAGAGGCTATTATTTCTTAGTGATTCCCAAAAAATGTTTTTCTGGTCAGGGGATTACTTTCTTTACCAGGGTGTTACATACAGTTCACACAAGACATGATTAGTTTAGAAGAACCTATGATTTCTCTTATTAAGAGGGATGTGAAATTTTAGTAGACTGAAAAATGTGAAGTGACCTTCTTGGTGCTAATATTATGATTGATTATATCTCCAATCATGTCATTTACATATCCAGAAATTATATTTTATGCTTACTATAATACATAAGTTGGTGGTATAGGATATTTTTTATATAATGGAATCATGTGGTAGCATCTATGTCTTTCTATATGTGATCCCATGAATCAAACTACCCTACACAAGAATTGGAGTTGAATTTTTTTTTTATTATTTGACTTGTTGGAACCATTATCACTATGGTGAGATATTTTTCATATATTCAAAAAACCATAATTTTATTTATATCGTTTTGTATAGGTAATTGAATGTCTAACAGAGGAACTAGTTATAATATATATATATATATATATTATTTTGAGAAATATTATTCTATTGTAAAAGGAATTGTTATTATAGATAGTATCAGTAGAAAAAATTAGGATTTTAGAGAGATACAATCATAAGAGGATGTTCAGTTAATGATGTTCATGGAAGAATGGTTGATGGATGCATATGAGGACTGAGGGGTGGTGACATTTTCTACATTAGATATAATATAATTATTAGTGGATCAGGTAAATATTATTTATGTGTTAGAACCCAAATGTCTAGTGATACATGAACAATTGTTTATAAGATACCTAGTTCTAGGATAGCAAATAGAAAATGATGAAATGATATATATTCATGGGAGGGTTATGGTTTCTACTTCCATGAGGTAATAGATGATGTGGGACTCCCATTCCTCTCATTCAAAAGTCTATATAGGTTTTAGGAATAGCAATCATGATATTATGATCCATTTATGGTTATCACAGATGAAGAGATATGACAAATGTTTTTAAATTTGTTGATGACCTATAAAATGATCAAGGAAGAGAATAAAAAACTAGAAGAATTTATTTAGTAACTTTTAATGGCCAAGTGGAAGCAGTAAAATGAGATACTGGACTTCATGATATGGTTTCCGAGGACCCCTTGATGTTGAGATGCATTTTTGGGTGATAATTTATTAGAAAATAAAGGTTCTACATTTCTTACCGATCAAGCAGACTCACTCTATTGGTGAGTTTGGGAAAAAAAATTATGAGAGATTATATGACTACATGGAGTGCCTTCTAGAATTATATCAGATAGAGACAAATATTTTATATTTAGGTTTCTGTGTGGATTGTATAATAATTTGGGAACATAGTTAGTGGTTCTTAATATAAATCATATATTGACTGATTGGAAGTAAGAGATGTTGATCCTAATTTTTGAGGATATGATTCAACCATGCATCATTTATTTTGATAGAGTGTAGTATGATCACTTAGCTTTAGTCATGATTTCAGACAATAATAGTTGTAACTTCAATTTAGATAGCTCCCTTTGTTTCTCTTTATTGTCAGTTGTTCCCCATACCACTGTGTTGGCATGAGGTGAGTTAGGGAGCTATCGTTGGGTTGAGTATTGATTCAGATACCCCGAAGAGGGTGATTTTGATCCGGTAGAGTTTGGTTACTAATTATAGTAGATAGAGATCATATGAAGACCATAAGATAACACAATTATATTTCACCATGGGTGACCAACTGATTCTATGTGTATCACTTATTTACTGTTGCATCATTTGTGGATGAAATAGAACCTTCCACATTGGTTTTTGGGACTCTTTGCTAACATAAAAAATGTTATAGTTGTTGATTATTGATTATATATTCTCCCAGAATATCAAGGTATATAGGATTTGTTCCATGCCTCTTATTATTAGTGGTATTATACCTAACCTACATATTGGATCGACATTGATGATGTTGAGTTGGAGCCTGATGCATCATTTGTAGGTCGGATGATTCATATTATGGAAAAAAATGATATGGTTCTTATGGGTAATAGGGTATCACATTTTTTAGTTCTATTGAGATATGTTTGAATTAAAGAGGATACATGGGAGTGATAAGAAGATATTCAGGTACAATGGCTAGAGTTATTTTAGAAGTAACTCTAGAGAATCTTCTTAATGATGAAAAGTACTTAGAGGGGAATATGATAATGAATTGTAATTTTCATGTACACTATTCATTCCATTTGACACTTATCTATAGGTATTTTAGTGATTCTTTACATGGTTCAAGTATTCGATAGATTCTATATGGGTTTGTAAGTTTTTGGAGGCCTTTAAGTGGGTGTATGGTCTGAGAGTGGTTTGGTAAAACTGTGTGGTTCACCCCCTGAAACTATGGGGCATGTTGGGAGAACTATTAGATAGTCCTTGGTTGGTGAAATGTTAGAGATTTTTGTGTGTCATTATCCAATAAATATTGGAACATGGGAAATAGTAAAAATCATGTTTGTTGCATGGCTTACCAATGTTTTTGGCTAAATCAAGTGGTTACACTTAAGAGGTAGTTTCCCTTTCACACATAGTGCATGGTTTGGTAAACTATGTGGCCAAACCATGTAAGTTGTTTTAATAAATTTTATTGTTTTATTTTTAATTTGGAACCTTCTTGTACCTCTTAATTATTCTTCCTATAGATAGGGATATTGAGAATAAAAACTCTAGTGTTTGTTCTTAGCAATTCATCCCCCTCTATACTCTGGTTCTGTTAGATTTTGAACACAGACCCTGGAGATTTAATGTTATATTATTGCCTTCCCTATATTATTTAGGTTATTCTGAGATCTCATACATTTATCATAGAATAATTCATATATCTAGGATTTAATGGTTACATATATGGATTTTAATTCAATCTAATAGTGAATTATTGATTGTTATGTGGATAAATGATAGATCTAGAAATTTTTCATCCTCTCCATAAACGGATCTCAATATACCCATGATGATGTATCTTTTGGGTAAGTTAGTAAACTTTTAAGCTAAGGTTTCAATCTCATTCTTTAATCTTGATCTAGAATAACTTTTTTGATGGCATGGGTTTTTTTAGGGATCCTTGGTTTGTGATTTTGATTTGGTTGTGCAAGGGTGTGGTTTCATTATTTTATTTTTAGAATGATGATGCTAGACCTAAGAAAAATTGAGGTAGTAAGTTCCTTTCCATGTATATCCCTTGTATTGAAATATTTTCTTTGATATTTATGACATGTGTGTGATTTTTTGTCCTATGAGATCCATGTTTGATTTTAATCACATCTATGTTTCTGTGTACCCAGTGAGACCCATGTTGATATTGATCACATGTGATGGTGTTTTTGGATACATAAAATTAGGATTGATATGTTATTCATATTAGTATTCAAATTTTTTATTTTTATTGAATTTATGGCCTCTAGAGGTATTTATTCTAGTGGAAATTTATAGTTGAACCATAAGGTATTGGTTAATAATTAATGGGGGATCATGAAAAACATGCAATGATGATGATGATGGAATGAGACAATGGGTAGGGGATAAATATCCTTGAGGCTTGATCCATAATAGTGGTGAGATATTATAACCCTATGGACTGACTTGAGGTAGATATGGAGGAAGATTTCCTTGATTCCTAACTCGAGATTGAGATGATAATGGACAACCTTGTTTCCAGACTAGAGGTTCTTAGACAATGTGATGACCATGGAATATATGTTGTGACCTTGTGACTAACCAATGAAGACAAATTTTATTCCAACTATTCTTCTAGTATGAAACAAAATCACGAATTTTCATTGTTCATTGTATATTTTTTAGTGAACAATCTTTTGACACGTGATTCATTTTGACTTTTTTGCACACAATTTTACTAGAATACACCTCTTATGCATGTTCACTTTGTTAAAAACAGACTAGTGGTGAACTATAGGATTTATAATCACACCCTATATAGACATCTCGATTCCCACATAGACATAATGATCATGGATCCAGGGAATTTAAGGGTCCTAGTGACATGTATTTATAATCTAGATATTGGTGTTCAATGGTGGTTTTGATACAATCTCTAAAATGTTGTCATAGTTTATTTCTTTATTTTTCTATAAAATTCTTATAATTTGGTATGAAATTCTACATGGGGATTCCTTCATTTATACATTGTTCGGCTATGTGGTACCTCCTATTCCATTTGATATAATAATTAAATTTTTTTTTTTACTGTTTTTCAATAGTTTTCATTCTTATGATTATGGAGTATGGATATTGATGATGAGGCTATAGGTTCCCATTGAACCTTTTAGACCCTCAATGTTTTTTAGAAATCACATGAATATGGGGAGGTGCACATGAGGTGATGTTTACCTCTAGCTCATAATTAGTGATATGGGTTTCAGAATTACAATTAGAAATACCATAACCACCATACAATATTATTTAGCTAAATTTGTGATTGGTTTGTGTTGAAGAATCATTAAGAATGTGTAAAATGTTTAATATTAAATGCATATCACACTAGGAAATTTTCCTATATCTCACTTAGTTATAAAATCCAGAAAAATATATTTCACTAAGTGATATAGTTATATATATCATGTGTCGTCACTATATCTTCATGGGAATACAATATTGGGTGTGATGCACTTCTTTAGTTTATAAAATATCTTTCACTTCTAAATATATGTGTTCTTTTTTTATTTGGAATATTTATTTAGATAACATTACTGGTACACTTACCTTATTCAATTCCTCTATTCGAATTATCATTGGGTTGTATCTATTTTAATTAATGTTTTAAAAATCATATTATTTTATTTTTTTCTTCTTACCCAACCCCGAAAATATAGAAAATCTTAATTTTATTTAATTATCATATATATAAAATAATTGATTTTATCACACAATTTAAAAAAAATTAGATCAATTGTTATTATTTTGACATTATAATATTTAGGTTGATAAAAATAATTCATAGTTTGGATTACAAGAAGGGTATGTTCTCAAATTATATGATGTATATAAATCTGGATAAAAATTAGTAAACATGTATGTTTTGTATGATTATATGTTTAATCTATTACCATATGTTATTTTACAAGAATTTATCTACCCAGTGATTTTTTTTGTATTTAAAACAAGGTGTTGGATGAAGGATGTGTTTCATTCCAAATTACTCAAAATAGGCATAGTAAATAGACATTTTTTTAATTTACATGTAAATTGAGTGTATATGTTTTTTATAGGAGGACATTTTTTCACTTTGTGTGATGGATCACTATGAACTAGAGAACGACATGATCTTCCATTAAATGAAATAAATTTGAGATGTGTATGGTTCCCAATATATTAATTTTCATATTTGTACCACCTCTATACTCCATTGAATTTTCATGGTAAAGGAAGTTTAAAGGGATTAATAATGTTAGTTATGATCCCGTGAAATGCAATATTTTAACTAGTTTTTATAATCTGCATTTTGGATTGAATTGAGTTGTGGGTTTTCTCAAGGGATTTTAACATGATTGAACACATATACGTGGCATGGAGGAATCATAATTTGAATTCTCAATTCTATAAAGTGGAGATTGAAATTTAAATATGACATGTAATAAAAGAATATGATATTCTTAAATCCATAGTGAGTAGTCACATTGTTCGTATTGAAGACACTTTTCATATTGATCTAAATATATTTTTAAATATATTTAAGTAACTTAGTTGTATGTTTATATTTTTATTGTTTTATATAATGATATTTTAATTTATAGGAATCATCGGTAAAAAAATTATTTACTAGAAAATTTAGATACATTGAATCTTTTTTATGAAGTTTATCACACTATTCCAGGAAGATGATAATCCTTTCATCGATGTTGTTTTAGAGTTTACTATATTAAATATATCTAATTGGGATAGTAAAAACCATGAAAATTATATGTCCTAATCAAATACCCATACTTCAAAGTATATTAGTTGATAACTATATGATGAATTATCTAAGGAGGATTCTCTAGATGTTTGAATTTATCTTTTCATCTTATGCTTCAATAATTTTTGCCTCCACGAGTAAAGATCCTGATTTTTTTTATAATCTACTCATAAAATTCTAGAGAAGGGGGATAAAATTATAATGTTTTAGATATTCCAAGGTTTGTTATTCCCTAATAAAATAACACAAAATTTCATCCATTATGATTTGAATCCTGGATATGTATTTTATGATGAACATGGTGTAACAAAGTTGAATTATTTTATCATTAAAAAAGTAGTATGGGATGATACTATATCACAATTCATGGAACTAAAATCTTTATTATAACCAAGGTTGTTCTTTACTAGAAATGATGTATGATTTTTGTTTGATAGAATTTTTTTTATAACATCAAATCTCAAAGGAGATTCATGAATGGACGAGATTCATGATGTTATGTTTTAATGTTCAAAAAAATGTGTTAATAGTCCATGGAGAATTAAAAATGGTCGATCCTATAATGATGCAGCTACCTCCACTTTATTTTACATGATTTTTCAAGGAAAATTTGGAAAAAATATGATTTCCGGAAGCTAATGGGGATTTGGAGATCTGGATTTATATTTGAGCATGAGCATCATGAAAAGACTTGTTTAGTCTTGAATTGTTTTAATGATTTTGAGAAATGGGTGCTTCATGATGATAAGATATTCCAAATTGACCCAGTGAGCTTCATGAAAATATTTTTTTTGTGAGGCAAGGGTGCTTCATGAAAGAGTGAGTGTCATGAAGGAGCTTTATGAAAGGTAGTTTTTAACAGCTGGATTTTTGTGAACAATGTTTTCAGAGTGCATCCATTGAGATCTATGGTGCATGAGCAGTCTCATTATAAATAGAAAAAAATATGATAATTCCAATACATAGAATAATACTTCAAGTTGATACAATAAGTTATATTTCTCTCCAATAACTGAGTAACAGGGAGTCATCAGGAGTGTTTCTAGGGATGTAGCTTGATATCTATAAAAACTTGTAATTTAAGTGTGTCTCGAATAGAGTGACTAAGTAAAAACATATGTATTCTACATCTAGTGAAGTTTTTTTTGATTTTGGTATGACTAAAACACTATCATCGTATGAATCTTGGAATATCCTTTAGTGATGAACCAAGTAAAATTATGGTGTCTCCCTTCTGCATGATAATGTTTAAATTACTGCACATTACAAACATAAAGGTTTAATGGGTTTCTATCAATGTGGGAACCTGGTCCGTCAAAATTGAATAAAAATTTGACACCCTAATTCACCCCTCCCCTCTCAGGGTGTTCTGAGGTCCTCCATGTGGTATTAGAACCTACAAGTCACTGGTGTCAAATATAACCTTTTCTATCATATAGAATTTAATCAAAGTCAACAGAGTACCCTTCTTTGATGAAAAAAACATTAAGATTTGGAATAATATGATGATATATCATATAAGATCTCTTATAATGGAAGTCATTTTTTCCACTGTATAAGGAATACATGCCATTGTTCCTATAGGGATGTCTATGAATGATACATACACAAACAATATTGATGCAGATGCTAAAGCACATAATTCCCTCATTGAAGATCTTTATGATCAAATCTATCTAAAGGTGATGAGTTGTAATTCAACAAAATATATATATATATATATATATAACTAGAAGAATCTATTTGAAGTTAAGAAAAAGTGAAGGAGGAAAAACTAAAAGTCCAACAGAATATGTTTGATGACTTGAAAATGCATCCCATGGAAAATAAAGATTCATTTTTCAATCAAATTACTGAGGATATTGGAGCTATATGGGTATATTTTTAATAAATCAAAGGCATTGAAATTATAAAGAAAATTTTGAGAAGGCTTCCACCACTCTACAATCTAAAAGATTCAACTCTTCATGAATGGGATATGTCTAAAGATTATTTAGATGATATTATGAGTTGTCTATAATATTATGAATTTAGAGTCAAACCAAACGATGCAACAACTTGACTGAGAAACTAAACGGCATTCAAATCCATAGAAAATTGAGATTTATAGAGATAGTGTTGATAAATATAATTAATAAGATGAAATTATTTCTATTGTTTCCAAGAAATTCATGAATGGGAAAATGGGATGTGAAGGAAAGATACATCTAGATTGTTTTCATTGTGGAAGAGTTAGGAACATTACATCTCGATTACCAAGAAAGTTTGATGAAGAGGAAAGTGTAACTGGAAACATATAGAAACATTAGAAAAGTTTTTCTCAAAAGGGGTACATCAAATCTTGAAGTAAAGTATAGATAAAGAGTTTTTTCTATAAGTAAGATGATAATGATAATTAATTCTTTGAGGATGATAAACTAGAGTTTAGATTTTGAATTCATTCTTATATCATGGATTTGGTAGAAAATTCAGAACCATCAAGAGATAAATCTGGAGATAATAAGTTGGCCACTACTTCAGATCTAAATAAATAACTTGAGGATACTCTTGTTAAGATTGAGAATTAATTAAATAGAAATAAAAATTAGAGAGTAGTCTTAGAATAGTCATTAGAATATGTTTATTGACATGAATCTGAAATTTATAGACTGGAATAAGTGGTGAAAGAACAGTAAACAACTTTTGAAATAGTTTAGGATATTATTGAATGGAAGCTCAAAATTAAAGAAAAGGAAAATTTCATCAAAGAACATACATCCAAACTAGTGGAGAAGTCTAGAACTATTGAGGTACATGAAGAATAAGTTGTTACTCATAAGAGTAACCAAAAAATGAATCAAATTAAAAGGAAACAAATAAGAAAATAATTTTTTATATTCTTAGTTGTTAATATGTTGGAGAGAGATAAGTGTGGTTCTCATGGTGTAGAAATGGTTTTAAATAATCAAATACCCAGATACATAGGAAACAATGGAATTGGTTGTAAAGCTAAAATATCAAATAATGGGAATAAAATAGGAATAATTAAAGGCAATATGATAGTTTTACGTATCAAAAATGTCACCAAAAGTTATAATAATGAAACCCTCGAATCAAAATGAAATGAGAGATGAATACATTCCACATGTTTTTCGAGAATATAGGTAGTCAAACTATTTTACCAAGAAAGGATATGTGAGGAGGAATATAAGTGAGAAGACATTTCTACTTCTGAAATGTCAATTTAGTGGTTATTTAGGCCATTCCATGTCATACTATAAAGAGGAAAGGAGATATTTGAATGGTGGGAGAACTAAAAAGTCATGAACAATGAATTAATATCTAATTTTATATAGATGAAATATTTTCTAGTGATATTTTTTTCATTTTTCTTACATTGGTCACAAAGTTGTTTATTTTAGGTAGATGATAGATAGGAACAATACATACAGAACTCAGAGACAAGACAATACTCACCAACCAGATAGTGTTTCTCTTATAAATAAGTTTTCTCATATGGAAGAAGATTATGAGTATGATGATCCCATGAACATGGAAAATAAAGTTGAAAGGATATATTTATCCTTCACTAAATCTAATATTTCATGGGTGAAATGAATAAAATCAAGAAATCCAATCGTGGAGAAGTCACTATCAAAGCCACCTAGAATAGTAACACTTGGAATATTGATAGAAAATGATCATCCCACATTGTGGGAAATGAATTCTTATTATAGGGTGTTATTGAAAGGGTTAATGGAACCATCGGGTTCGAAAATGATGGTTCTTTGAAGATCAAAGGTGGTGGGAGTATAGTTCTAGATAGTAACAACATTAAAGAAACAAAAGTTCATTACATTGACGGTTTTTGTCATAATATCCTGAGTGTAATTCAACTCTATGACTCAAGACTTATAGTAACATTCAATCAAAAAGGGTGCACTATAAATGGATGGAAATTGAATTCTATTATGAAAGTATGCATAATATATGATAACTTATATTAGTTTGATAGTAAAGTGAACATTTTTACATGATATTTGAAGAACTGATCAACTTTTGGAATCAAGGGTTGGGTCACATTAATAAAAAAATACATGGAAAATATATCTAAACTGAATATTCTCATGTATATCCCCAACCTGAAGCGTGAACGGGAGAAGACTTGTGATGCTTGCATATGAGGAATGTTGGTCTGTAGTTCATAATGCCCAAATAAGAAAAGGATATCCAATCTTATTGATCCAATCCTTAATGATGTTTTAGGTCTGATAAATATTATAGAACATATTGAGAAAGGTAATTTTTCATTTTCATTGATGATTATAGTAGAATGTGTTATGTGATGGTTATACATAGGAAGAGACAAGTGTTTTATTGCATGAAAACATATCACCAAATATCATAGAATGATATTGGCTGCACTATCAATGTTGTACCATCTAACAATGGAGGGTAATACACATCAATTGAATTAAAAATTATTCATAGAAACATAGAAGTCAATGTGAGGTGGTTGTTGTGAGAACCCCACCTAAAAATAGACTAGTTAAGTGCATGGACTGATAGGTGAACAAACTGTCTAGAACTCTACTGATTGGGTGTTGCATATCTCTCCATTACTATAAGGAGTCCATTTAAGCTACCGTGTATTATCAAAATTGAACAAGTCTTTTTATTGGAGAAACTAAGACACCATATGAGTCTTTTCATAGAAGGAATCCATCTTTAAATTATTTTTGAGTTTTCAGAAGTAAATATTTTATAAAAAAAAGGAAAACAAAGAAATTATGATGATTCAGTAGATTAGAGAATATTCCTTATATATTCAATGAATAAAATATCCTAAAAATGTTTCAATAATAATTTAAGAATAATTACGGAAACTAGTGATATTGTGATAATTGAATATTAAAGAATAGATACATCAAGTGGATTTTATGATGATGTGATAGAAGATGTCTATGATAGTCGAAATGGAACATATTCTTTTAATGAAGTAGAGGAAGAAGAAAAATATATTTAGAATTCATAAAATTATGATGATTCACAAGAAGAAGTAGAAGAATAAATGAGGGCTGAAGAATCTTCATTTCCGACTCATAAGAGAAACATAGAAGCTTGAATTGATCAATATAATATCAGTGGGGATTGTAAAAATCCCACATAGACATGGAGAATGACAAGTTAGGAACATTCTTCCCTTCTATAATTTGTAGAGAAAACCTCATTTGCAGAAGCTATACACGATGACGCATGGGATAATTCCTTGAATGAAGAGTTAGATTAGATTGTCAATAATGATACATGTGATCTTGTTAAGAGACCTTATAACCACAATGTGATTAGTGTAAAGTGTATTTTTAAGAAACAATTCAATGAGAATGGAAATGTTTTAAAAACTAATGCCTGATGGGTGTGAAATTGATATTCAATGATTGATGGTTTTGACATTGAAGAAATATTTTATCAACTAGCAAGAATAAAGTTAGGTAGGCTCTTTCTAGCCATGAAAATTAAGAGATGATACAAGGTGTGTCAGATGAATGTAAAAAAAATTTAAATGGTTATCTTGAATAAGAAGCCTATATATAACAATAAGATGGTTTTAATCTTAGCAACGATGAAATAAAATTTTTTAGGCTAAATAAGGCACTCTATGGTATGAAGCCGACACTAAAATTTTGGTACTCTTAGCTAGATTCTTATCTAATGAAGCTCAAATTTAAAACAGGATGAGTGAATCATAATATATGTGTCAAGAATTCTTAAAAATAATAGTTTATGGTACTTGAGTATGTAGATGATATTATATTTTGTGGAATTAGGCAGAGATCAGTGGATGCATTTTTCAATAACATGAAATCTTGATTTGTGATGTTTATGACTGGTGAAGTCAAATACTTCATGGGGATGAAAGTGATTCAAAAGAAAGAAAACACTTTTATTTATCAGGAAATGTATGCAAAAGAGTTTATGAAGAAGTTAAATGTGAATAAATCCAAACCAATTTCTACTTTGATTGTGTTTGGGAAATAAGTATTAATGCATGAGGATTAGATATTTCTAGATCCCACAATGTATAGAAGAATAATTGGAAGCTTATTGAACATGAAAATGACACAACCATATATTGTCTTTGCAAAATTCTTGGCAGCCCACTTTCAATGTAATATAAAGGAAGAACATATGGAGTCATTGAAAAGAATCCCAAGGTATATTCAAGGTACTCACAATTATGGATTTTACTTTTCTAAAAAAAACAATAATGATCTATCATCATTTTCAGATGTTGATTGGGGATCGAGATGTGGTGGATAGAACGTCTACAAGTGGTGAGGCATTTTTTATTGGAAATAAATGTATAGGATGGTAGAGTAAGAAACATTAAAGTAATCCTCTTAGTATTGCTAATGCATATTATATCTCTACTACAAAGGAATGTACTCATCTAATGTGGATGAATCAATAACCAACTTATATTAGTGATGGGGTAAAACAACCAATGATTATTTACTGTGATAACTAGAGAACAATAAATCTTAAAAAGATTCATATTCTGCATTCTCGTATGAAACATATTGAAATCAGTTATCTCTTCATGAATGAAAGATTTGAAAAAATGCATGATTGGAAAGGAACATGTTGGAACTGATGATCAAGTGACTAACATTATGACCAAGCCTCTAACAGCGCAAGTGTTTAACAATCATAGGTTGAACCTCATTGTTTAGCCACCTCCCAGTGCATGATGAGGTCATGAAAATTCTCATATCCCTAGTTCTATTATAATTTCAACCTATTTTTGAATGTGATGTAGTTTTATGGGAGAGATACGACCTAGGGGGGATGTGTTTTCTGATCTATATGTCTATTAATAGGTTCTTTGGGTTTATTTCCAACGGGGGAGAATGGTGAAATTCAATGGTACAAAGGGGGAGAATGAAAATTTTATTTTTTCCTAGATATAGGAGAATAGTGTGTAGAGGAATGCATAGAGATAGTAGTTGTAGGTTTTTAAAATGTATAAAGAAATGGAGAAATTAGTTTCAGGTGTTTGAAAAACTATGTAATGCTTTTGGGACATGATTAGAGCTTAGCTTGGACATCTTAAACATTCCAAAACATTAGAATCCAATTTTTTATTTCGATCTTTTTAATTGTAACATCCTAGGTAAATAAATAATAGAACGTTTTCATATATATTAATATTTATGAATAAGATATTAATTTTATGGTAAATGGGGCTCTTTTTCTAATAGCGTACCCAACACACAACAATGGGTTTCTTCGAAATCATACATTGTACAAAAGACTAAGTTATACTGAAAAATAATACTTTATTAATATTATTATTTTAAATAGTAGTTAAAGTCTAGTGACTGTATTGGATGAAATGAATAAAAATAACTATGTGTATGTTTAATCTAGTTTTTAAAATTTTATATGTTATTTTTGAAAAAATAAAATTTTAAATTGGAAGAATGATATCAAAATTTGTTTGGTTTATGTTTTAGTATTTTTTTGACAAAATTAATATTTTCGTGAATAATGAAAAATACTGTATTTTAATTCAAAACTGCCTTTTTGCCTAATTTATTTGAATTTTCATATTATTATATGAATTTGTTTGCAGTATATTTATATTAATTTTATATCATTTAATCCAATTTTGGTCTTTGTAATTAATTTCACATTGAAATGTGATATAAACACATGTCCATATTTTGATGGTTTTTAATTTTTAAAAAACTATTTTCTCATTCTGACAAGGGGAATAATTTTTAAATTAATTTGGTAACATATTTGAATTGAATTTTCAAAAACTAATAGACATTGTTGTAATCAGTATGAAAAACATGGTTTAATAGGATCAAAATTATTATTTTTCAATAGTAACTTTACTATTTTATTTACCAAATTTAAAGGTTAAATGAGGTAAATAAAGGTAAAAATAATATTATAATAATATAAAATCATCATACCACTTGTCATAACATTATTGGATGAGTTATGGATGACCAATAAAACCCTTGGGACTAAAATTTGTCTTTTGGAAGTCACTTGGATGTGATTATTACATTTATAACATTTCATTTAATGTTAAGGAAAATATGTAATAAACAAGTTTCTTATTACTAAAACAATTTTAATATGGGGTTCTATAAGTGATCTCTTAAACTATAAATAGTCATTAGAAATATAAAAATATTACCTACATCATATTTATTTATTTATTAATTTTTTAAATTTAATAGTTAAATTTAATTATGACACAATGATGATGCAATGATAGATTTATTAAAGGAAAAATCAAATAAACAATATTAATAATATTAAAGTAAATATAATTTGAAATATTTTATGCCATAGATGAATTTTATGGATAACTATGACATGTTAAGATTGATTTTATGTAGTTTTTTGAAGTAATAAAGTTGTTATGATATTTAAAATAAAAAGTCATCTAATGAATAGTGTCCAAATTGACATAATTCATATTTTAAAAAACATAATATTTAATTAAATGATATAAAATTAATAAAAATATAAGATTCATACAAATGGGTAGGATATTTCTATATATTCTATTAATTAATATTTTATTGGACCATTGGCATGATTTGGTAATTATTTTAACCGTCTAAGTGTAAATTACTTGATAAAATTGTAAGTGTTAAAAAGGGGATTAAAAGATAAGGAATAAAAAATATTAAATTTTGTATAATTTTTATTGGATGATGTGTATTTGACCCAAAATCATATTATATTTTAAATAAATTATTTTGGAATCATTTGGAACCAAAATTTAATTTATATTAATTTGATATTTTATGATTTTCCAATTTTGCCCCTACCCTCTCTTATAAAAAGGTACCCCCTATTCTCTTATACTCACATTTCAAGAACCAATTGGTTTGGAAAATATCTTCTTTAAACCATTAAAATAATATCTCCCCACATTCATGAGGACTTAATTTAAGAAGAACACCCTTCATAGAGGTGTTATGTTGTTCTTCAAAGGTGATCAACCAAGGAAGATGTATCATTTTCTTTTAATATTTCTATTTTTTTCTTCTTCCAATTCATTAATATCTCCTTAAAACATTATGAAATGATAAATAAAGTATCCTAAATATAATTAGATTTTATTATGTTAATATATTCACCTACATTCAACTCCAAATCCAATATATTGGAAGAAAATTAATCGTTCGTGGGTATGTGTGAACTATCACCTCCATGAACCGATCTAATTTTTCCCATAATTGTCTCTCATGACTAGTTATAATTATGTAATAAATGATTATATATGATATTCATGACATATTTATAATTTTAAAATAATATTTTTTCAATTATGTTCTTACATTCCATGTATATAAAAATGATAATGACGTTCATGCGTACATGTGAATTATCATCTCTATGAAGTGATGCGAATCGTTTTTATTAACCACATCACTTGTATGATATATATATGTATATTAAAATGACTATTAATATTTTATCTATATTATTATAATTATGTAATATAAAATAATAATTACCTTATTTCCACAATGATCAATAAAAAATGGAAACCTTACTCTTGTGTACGTACGACTTACTGTCTCCATGATTATAATGTTGTTCATTTTTCATACCATAAATGAATTGGTTGATTTGAAAAGAATAGTTTATGTATAAAAGTTATTATTATTTCATTAATTTTATTCAAGAGATGATGGACATATGAACACATAGACTAGTGACATCAAACCATGTTCATTTACGACTCAAGTACCGAATATCAGCAAAATGCCCGATATGAACTAAAAGAATTATGAAATTTTTATCAAAAGGTAACAAGTGATATAAAATAAATAATAAAATTGAAAAAGGTTCTCAATAAATTTAAAATTAATGAAATTTTATTATTTAGTAAGAACAAAGAACATATGTGATGAATCAAAATTAAGTTAAGGGACTTCATCTCAATCTCCTTTAATTAAGGAAAATTTTGATGTTATACACCACCTTATTTTATATGGTGTATAATTTATCCCTTTTCATTATAATTTCATTCAACAGTTTTGAATGGAAATTTTTTCCCTAAATAATTTTACTAAATGACAAAAGGAATGTTTTTAATGAATGTGGTGATAATGAATTCTCTATTATCGTAACCATTATTTGATATTTGGCTTCCTATATAAGCCTTAATTAGTTTAAAAGGAAAAGAAATCACTTATTACCCTTTTGGTTGTGTTGGTATTGAAAATAGTTTTGAATGTGGACTTATTATTTGAATATCTTGAAATAATTTCTTGTGATTGAAAATGAAATATTAAGAGTGAAATGTTGATAATTGCAGTATTTATGTGTTATGATTAGATAATGGTACTTGGAAATTTGATAGGTGGTTATGTGAAAAACCAAATATGGGCGGTTACGTGATAAATCAAATATGGTTGGTTCCGTGATAAATCAAGGATGAGTGGTTATGTTAGAACCTCCAATGCACTGGTTATGGAATTTAGTTGTATGGCTATTCAATTTGTAAGATTAATATGCATGGAAGTCCACCATATGGTTATTTAATTTAAGTAAGTTTAATTTCCATGTTACCATTTATTTGTTATGTGTGATTTATATGGGGTTTTAGGAAATATTTTGATTACAAAAAGGATAAAAAACTAGATTTATCCTTTTAAGTGTATTTACTACTTCATAAAGGTTAATACTATTACATTATGATAAAGTATTCATGGTTTACATGTTTTTTCAAGAATAATAGTTTCCCTTCTATGTGTAACCCTTACTGAGATTTTTATGATCATCCCAAGTTTTAAATGTTTTTCAAATGTTATAAATATTAATAGAGTTAAGGATGTGATCAAGGAAAATTTATGGTGTTTAAAAATTAAATGAAACCCTATTCCTTTTTAAAACGTCTTGTTTTATGAAAAAATGGATAGTTAGTATAAGTGTATACATTATATTATTTGAGTTTATATGAATTTCTATTGTCTAATTCTCTAATGGTACACACATGAATAGATCCTCAATATGAAATAAATTCAAATTATTGACTTAACTAAAGATTTAGTAATATTTTAGGATGGGGCCTTATATTTCTACAACGATCACTTCTTATATAGAATTAGATTTTTGGATGATTTGTTTCTCTCATATCATGTTTTGATAGCAGATGACACAACATTGAATTTATCTTTATATTTCTAACAAATCCAAAGTTAGAGAATATTAGAACCAAGGTTGTTATTTACTGGAAATGGAGTGTGGTTTTTATTTTTTTCCAATAATAAAATGAAATATCAGGTATTTTTCATGTCAATATATATATTATAGTACAATTCACATATAGTTTTGAAGGTTCCATTATTTCATATTATTTTCTAAAATTTTAGGGTCAAAAAACCAAAGGAAAAGGCTAGAGTCATGAAAGGTTGTTTTCTGGAAACAAATCATCATGAAAATGGTAAGGGAATGGGTTTCATGAATACATGGATGATGTTTGCAAGGATGTTGAATATCTTAAATGGGTACAGTGTTCTCCACGATTATGAGAATTTGAGCATTGCGAGTACATGATGTTTGATGGAAATCTTTACGATAACATAAATTCTCATAGAAGCATCATGACTGGAGGAGCTACATTAAGATAGGTTTGAATGATCCAAAAAATGTGCTAAGAGGTTCTGGAGAATCAGGAATTCCCAAACCTATAAATATGAGGCTAGAACCACTTCATTTTACATGATTTGTTCAATTAATATCAGGAAACACTATAATTTCATGAAGCTATGGGTGCTTTGTCAATAGGGTTTTCTATGTGAGCTTGATCATCACAAAAAGAATTGATTAGTCTTAACTGATGCCAATGCTAATGAGAAAAAGGGTTATTTATGATGATGATCTATTCCATTTTGGCTCAGTGAGATTCATGAAAGTGTTTGTTTTATGAATTTAGGGGTTCTTTGCAATGGAGTGATCTTCTTGAAGGAGCTCTGTGAATGGTAATTTTAAATAGCTAATTTTTAATAAACTATACATTCAGTGTACATCAACACTGATCTATGGATCCAAAAGAGTCCCATTCCAAATAGATATAAACACTCTAATTCCAATCCATTTAAGTGACCTTCAAGTTAATAAATTATGTTATACTTCTCTTGAAAAAGTGTTATAGGGGGAGTCAACAAAAGTGTTTCGAGAGATGCAGTGTGATATCCATAAAACCTTGTAATGTGTATATGCCTGAAATAGACTGACTGTGTCAAAATGTATACATTCAAAATCTATTAAAGATTAATGGATTTAGGTATGATTATAACATTTTCGGTGTATACTCCTTTGACTAGTGCTCAATAGTGAACCAAGTAAAATTGATGTGTTTTCCTTCTACTTGTGAATGTCTAAATTACTCAACATGACTAAAAGGATGGTTTAATAGGTTCCTAACAATGTGGGATCAATTTACATCAATTTTAAAGGAAATTTATAAACACTTATTCACCCCTCCCCTCTCAGGGTGTTTTGGTGTCCATCAAGCTCAAGTAGCTAGACTGTACTGGTGAGGTTAACACTAATTATTTATAATGATCGATATGAGATGTAAGATTTAAAATAGATATAAAACAAAAAAATGTAATCTAGATGAATAATAGAAAAATATTGAACTAATTATTAAATATTTAAATACTATAAATTCTTAGAATATAGCGTTGAATGAAAATAATACCATTATAAAAACATAAAAAAACACCCATTTTATTGAAAATTCTCTTTAATCTAATGAATTTTTTAATTGTCTTTAAAAATTACTATTTTTTTAAAATAAATTAGTATATTTATTATTATTTGTCTAAGATTCATGTTTATGATTTAACAAACACAAATATTTTTTATTATATTTGATTCTATTTTATTCTATATGATTTTCCGAATGGAAAAGTCCTTAATCAACCTCTTCAATATTATGATACACAAAGGATAAATTAAAACCGTATATAGTTTTTTATGGGATGTTATTATAGTGAGACCCTTACACCCTTTAACCATTTATTCACCCTTTAAACTCCTAATGTGTTTTATAGTTTCATGATTTAACATATATGTAGCATCCTCCTTAGTGTTTTTAGATAAAAAATACACCCCTCATCTCATTAAAGTTATATTTTATTCAACTGAATTATTTATAATTCATGAAACTACTTATAATAGTTATCATTTATGATAAATGTATGTTTATTTTATTTTTGAAAATATAACTCAGAATAAAATCATTTTTCATCATAGATCATAGTGGATTCTAACATATATAGATTATATTGGTAAACAAATTGATGTGGGGTCAGCTAGTCTTCTATTTTACAAGATGAATCTCAGAAAATGTTCCACCCGACATTACCATAGTCAATTTTATATACTTTATAATGAAAAAAATCATCAAATAATGCAAGGTGGAATGAACTTCATAGACTACTTCTTAAATATAGTAATGGTTTTTGAGGCTATCATTTTTTCTAATCACTTTTCCAATTTGAAATCATTTTCTTAATTTTTTTTGTAAATTATTTATCTTCAAAAATATAATTATTAATTTTTTTAATTTTGGTGTAGTGAATTTATTATATACATCTTCCCCAAGAGGCCAAAGGTGTTGAGCATTCCATAGGATCCATACCCTTAAAACCTGTTGAAATGATCATATGTCCATGATTTTTGAAACAATATTTAGTCATTAATAAGAACACATGAGAAATTTGTGTAAGTATATAAACTTTTCATCTCATTATATTTTCACTAAATTAAAATTATATTCTTCACCTCATATTCATAATTTCATAGATTTGAAATTTGCAAAAAAAAACTAGAAAAATAAATTTTTATTACTATCTTTTACTTCTAATTAATTTTTTGATAAATGTTTATAACAATATTAGATAATGATTTTATTGATATATATTTTTAAAATAATTTAATTATTATTAATAAAATATATAATGACATAAAAACCTAAGGATGTTTTGTAGAATAATATCATTTTCTTAATAATGAAAATTTATTTCATTTTTAAGTATACTTAATTTAATGAGATATGAAAAGGCGAAAGATTTCAACATTATTTGAAAATTATTTTTTTAAGAAATTTATTTTATATTATTATTTTGAAATATATATTTTCAACATAATTATATATTATATATTCACAGTAGGGTTTTTTATTGGAGTTTTCTATTGATGATTTTATGTTAAAAAAATGAAATAATCACTAAAAAAATTTCCACATAAAATTATATGTTTTTATTTACATTAAATACATGAATATGTAAATATTAAATTGGATATTTAACATGATTTCTAAAGTTTGAATATTTACTAAAAATATTTTAATATAAATTAAACATTCAAAAATATATTGAAATAATTTATTTTGTAGTTATTTTCTACAAATTGTTTAACATTATAAAGTTACATGATTATAAACAAATTAAAAAAAATCATAAAAAACTCTATTATAATGGTTGAGTGATAAATTTTACAATGTATATGAAATAATTAAATTTACATGTAATAAAATATTTAATGTGGAATGAATTGAAATTATATTAAAATAATTAATATGTATCCATGTAATGAGAGGGAGAGTCAACTATGAAACCTTACTAGTAAAGTAGAACCACAAAATTACAAGGGACACTGGAATTGTCCTAGAAGTTATAATGAGGAAGATGTATTTCCTTGGAAAACTAATATAGATTCTAGTAAAACCAATTTACTAAATACCCCACCACAAAATTTTCTTCCTTTATAAATACAAATAAAAAACATAGTAAATACTAATTTACAATACTTAGTTTGAAAGTCAAGAGTGCTTCCCTATAAATTTGTAAGAAATTTTTATTGGAGGTTGAATACTAATATGATATATTAAGGATCAAATAGGACTATACTCCCCAATGATATCATTCCCTACCATGAAATTTCAATTTTCCACAAGGTGATGATATGGCTACTAGTCCTTTAATAATGAAATATCCTTCCATGTTACCTCATTAGTAGTCCCTCAATGCCATCTTATTAACCACACATGCATTCTGTAACATCCCAAGTAAGTAAATAATTATGAATTTTCATATCTACATATATTTATGAATTTGATAGTGTTTTATGAGGCTTAAAATGATAACAAATCCAATCTTAAGCATAAAATTCTCTAATATTTTTTAAAAGACTGTTTTACCGCCTTTTGACGGAAAACCATTTTTAAATCAAAATTTTGACAAATTTTTAAGCTATATTTGTCAAAATAAAATTATTCATTATAATTGGTACATTTAAACTTACTTTGGATAATTTTTTGGTATATTTCTCACATTGTCCATTTTTTAATGAATAGTGAAACAATACTGCATTTTACTTCAAAACTGCTTTTTCATCTAATTTAATTATATGGTTAAATTATATTTATAATTATATTGAAAGTGTAATTATAATATATTTTTACCATTTAATCCAATGGTTGTCATTATAATTGATTTCACTTCGGAATTGGGCATAAACAAGTGCCTAACTTTTCATAGATATTGTTTCAAAAAAACCCGCTATTTGTTTTGACAACGGGAATTATTTTTAAATTAATTATCTCAGTTTCTGTGTTTGGAATTTGGTAAAATTGATTGCATATTTGGAATCATAAGGTCAAAATTATGTAATTAAGACTCTTGTTTTTGGACATTATGAATAGTAACGATGATAATTATCTTTAATTATCGTGATTAATTTGTAATCGGGTAGTTAAGGATAATAAAATAATATCATAATAATAACAAATTATCCCAACATGTGTCTTAATTATACTGGTTGTGTCATGGCCGACCATGGGATGCTTTTTTCTAAACATAGGGACCCCATAGAATCACTTTTGGGTGATAGTGACATTTTATCATTTTATTTTTAAAGAAAGGAGAATATCACAAAATTATGTAACACCTAAGGAAAACAATTTTTATTTTTTTTACATAGATGATATCTTGGACTATAAATATTCATTGGAAATATAAAAGTATTTCCTACATCATTTTATTTTTTTATAATTTTTATACATTAAATAAATTAAATGTTTTATGACACCATGATGATGTAGCGATTACCTCATTAATGAATTATTTAAAGAAAATAAAATGATAATGTAACATCTAAGACATACACTCGTCAAAAAACTATTGGATTAGTATATTTAGAACCCTTATCACCTTATCCTCTAAATATATCAATTTGGGTCCTTTAAAATCAGAAAATCATTTCAATATAAAGTAACATTTCTTGACATTCCAAGAGTGCCCCTTCTCCCTCTTATAAAGGGACCCCACCTCTACCTCCATACCCATACCTCTCAAGCAATTGGATCGGCCCAAATCTGCTCATTTTATCTCTCCACATCCCTCTCTTCATCATAGTGGCCTTACCATGGGCATAAAGCTCTTCAAGAAACCCTTTTTGTTCAAAACAAGAGGAGTTACCCGATTTAAAGGTAATGTCTTCACTTGTGCTCTTTTGATTTATTTTGCTTCTCCAACACCCTAAACTCTTTTTATTCCTTTATTTTGTAACAAACCCAGTTTCTTAAATATGCTAGGATGTTTATATGGGATGTATTCAAGCTACACTTACACACACGTCCATCTAGGGGTTAAAGACATACTGTTTCTGTGGATGGTGAATTTATGCCTCACAAAATGATGATTGTTCAATATTCTTTTAACACCTTTAATGGTGGAAATTAAGATGTCACTCTATTTATATATGATATATATTATTTTTATGTTTTCTTTATGCTTCTGTATTTTTCATTTATGGAATACCTTTATGGATTCCATTATGGGTAAATGCGAATCTTCATTTTAGGAAGTGCGGACTATTGCCCCTCAAAGTGATTTGATTCATCAATTCCATATATGGGATGTATAAAGGATGGAATTAATGATATTATATATGATATTATACTGGAATTATAATATACCTTTATATCATTATGAATTCATTCCATTAAATACAAAATAGAAATTAAAGTAGCGTTCATACGTAAATACGGCTTACCGTCTCCATGAACGGTGCATTTCATTTCTTACTCTAAATGTTCTGTAATATTATAAATGAATTTATATACTGGATATATATGATATATATGATATCTACATCATGAATATAATTCTGTATATAATGGTTATTTTACCACATGAATAACTTGTAATTATAAGGAGTTTATTTTTGACTCAAGTACCAATGATCGACAAAACGACCGTTATTAACTTAAATAATTACCTAGTGTTCATAACATGGTAATAAGTGATATAAAAGGAATAATGAACTTGAAAAAGGTTCTTATGTAAGTATAAATTAAATCAAGTCTACTATTCAGGAGATTAAAGAACAATTGAGTCATGTCGGACACAAGGTACGAGACTTCATTTCAATCTCCTTTCATTGAGGAATATTTTTTTATACATAACTTTATTTTATATGATGTATAAAACCCTTTTAAATTTACTTTTATTCAAAAGTAATATTTTTATATGAAGTGTTTTACTAAATGACAAAAGAGAATTTTTTTGTCTTACGTATGCGGCGACAACGACTTCTCCGCCGCCGTGGCCATTATTTGATTTTCAGCTTCCTCTACAAGCCATAACTTTTTTTAAAATGGAAAATAAATGCCATGTTTTACTTTTCTTTTATTTTGGTATTGAAAATGGTTTTGATAATGTTTTTATTATATCATTGTGTTGTATTGATATATTTTGATTGAAATGTGGAAATGTTATGTTTCCTTTATGCATGTTTTATGTGATATGATTATGTTATGGTTATTGAGAATTGTTTATGAAGACTGGTGGTTCCGTGACAAAATAAGGGTGGGTGAGCCTGATATTGCTCTCCAATTCATTGGGTAATGTGAAGGGGTTAAACTGTAAGGTTTATCCGAAAGGATTTAGGGAATATACTGTAATGGGTATTCCAAACCCAACCATGAGGGTTACTCCCTACGTAAGAATGTTATGAATGCCTCATGTTACCTCTGTGTCTTATGTTTTCTATGAGTTATTCATAAATCTTATGATTTCATGAGGTATGTTAAAGTGATTATGTTTTATGAGTAAAGTATGATTTCATTGATTCTTATGTATACATGGACTATGGTTTTCTTTCCATATTTTTATATCCCTTACTGAGATTTTTATGCTAATCCCATGTTTTTGAAATATTTTTCACAGGTCAACGGATATTTACATGATGTGATGATAGTTTCGAGGAAGTTTCAAGAAAGAATCCATATTTTATTTTAAAAATGTTTCCTTTAATGGGAAAATTGAATATTGTCTATGACGTAACCACCTTGTTTAAATGTGGTATGTAATGCATGATTTGTGATCTAATTCTCTAAAACTCCAAACCTGAAAAGATCCTCGATGTGTATTGTTGAAATATCTCAAGATTAATTAATGTTTATGGGTGGGGCCTTATAGTTGGTATCAAAGTTCGGTTTAGAAAACTTTAGGAGTTAGAAATCTATTAAATGATTATCTAAAAAAAATTTATGGTAAAATTGAAACGATACAGCATTTGAAGATTTCCATGTTGCTTCATTTGAGACATGTTTGTTCAGAATAGTTTTCTGTAGAGGAAACAGGGAAGCAGTATTTGGAAGGCATACCGAAGGAAATGATCTTCCGAATCAGCATCCTGAAATGGTCGGAATTGGAACAGAATAGTTTTTTGCAGTAATGGCGTAGTTGTATCAGGCGATAAATGGTGGTGGTATCCATGCGCGAGATCAGCCAGATCAACCGCAGAGGAACATGTCAGTGGTGGAACATTTCATGAGGCAACATCCCCCATCATTCAGAGGATCATCTGACCCTGTGTTAACTGAAGGGTGGATTAAAGAACTGGAGAAGATTTTTGATTTCATGGGGTGTTCAGACTGTCAAAAGGTTAGTCTTTCTATTTACCGTATGAAGGGTGAAGCAGATCAGTGGTGGTCGATGGTTAAAAATATTAGGTACACTGATGAGATTGATGCTCTTGACATGGATGAATTCAAAGGTATGTTTCTTGAGAAATATTTTCCTAAGGCTGTTCGAATTAGGATGGGAAAAAAATTATTGGAATTGAGGCAAGAGTATGACTGAGTGGATGCTTATGAAAAAAGGTTCACTCGATTGGAAAGGTATGCTCTAAATTTTATCCGAGACCTTTATAGTAAAATCAATCGTTTTTACTCAGGATTAGAGCCAATATATCGAAGGGATTTAGCTTCTCGTGAGTTTAAGAGTTATGAAATGCTTGTTCGATGTGATGAGACGATGGAAATGGAGTTTTCCAATGATCAAGTGTTCTATAACAACCAACAGAATAAGAGATCAAGGTGGACGGATAAAGGGAATAATTCTTCAAAAAGTTCTGAAGGTAAGAAAACTAAGTTTCCAGTTTGTGATAAATTTGGTAAAAGGCATGCTGGGTAATGTATTCTGAATTCTAGAAAGTGCTACCGATGTGGTAAGATGGGAAATAAGGCTCGTGATTGCACTGGAAAAGATCAAGGTGATGGTAAGACCAAATTTGATTTACAGTTAGTGAAGTGTTTCAAGTGCAATGAGATGGGACATTATTCAAACGAGTGTCCAACAAAGAGCTTGAGTGATGGGAAGCAGTCAGACTACAAGAAGAAAGCGGTGGTGAAATCCTTTTCAACTACTTCAACAGATGTTGGGCCATCAAATTAAGTGGTATCAGGTACATTGTTTTTTCAGATTAATCCATTGTGTTGTTTGATTCGGGGTCTACACATTCTTTTATATCTGAAAATTTTTCTAGTAAATTTGGAATACCATCTCAAGAAATGACTCTTGAACTTATGGTAAAAACACCTAGGGGAATTGATGAGGCAAAATGAATTTATAAGAATCTTCCTATCCTTATCTGTGGAAAGAACATACTTGAAAACCTTATTGTTTTACCTCTAGTAGAGTTTGATGTTATCCTGGGTATGGATTGGATCTCTATTACCATGCTAAGATTGTCTGTAGAGATAAAGAAGTTTCATTTCAGAAATACTTTCAGTTTGTGTACAAGAATGAACCCTTACTGTTGATAACATATCAAGAGGCTGAGAAACTTGTAAAAGATGGAAATGAATGTTACCTTTCACATATTGTTGAAAACAAAGGAACCGTTCAGATTAATGATGTTCCAGTGGTAAATGAGTATCCTAATGTTTTTTCTGATGAGTTTCCTGGAATAATACCAGATCGGGAAGTTGAATTTACTATTTACTTAGTTCGTGATGCAAGCCTATTTCAAAACCCCCTTATCGAATGGCTCAAATTGAACTTTTAGAGTTGAAGGAGAAATTGCAAGACTTATTATAGAAAGGTTTCATTCGACCTAGCACATCACCATGGGGTTCTCCTATCTTATTTGTTAAAAAGAAAGACGGTTCTATGAGACTTTGCATTGATTTTTGAGCCGTGAAGCACATCACTATTAAGAATAAATATCTTTTGCCTCATATCGATTATTTGTTTGATCAGCTCTAGGGAGTTCAGTAATTTTCAAAGATTGACCTGAGATCGGGGTACCATCAGTTGAAGGTAAAGGAAGCAGATGTTCTGAAGACCACGTTTCATACAAGATATGGCCATTATGAATTTGTAATAATGCCTTTTGGGCTAACCAATGCACCTGTTGTCTGCATGGACCTTGTGGATAGAATTTTCCATGAGTTCTTGGATATGTCTGTGGTTGTTTTCATTGATGATATTTTGGTTTTTTCTAAAAGTAAATAGGATAATGAAAGTCATTTAAGGGTTATTTTGAAAAACCTAAAGGAAGAGAAATTGTATGGGAAATTTAGCACGTGTGAGTTTTGGTGGCAACAAATTTCTTTCCTTGGTCACATTGTTTTTAAGGATGGGATAACTATTGATCCTGTAAAAACAAAGTTTGTTGAATAATATCCAAGACCCACAAATGTAATCGAGATTCATAGTTTTCTTGGTTTGGCAGGATATTGCCAAAGGTTTGTTAAGAATTTTTCATGGTAATCTAGTCCAATGACTAAGCTAACTCGGAAAAGTGTTAAGTTTATCTGGACAAAAGGATGTGATGATTGTTTTTAGGAGTTGAAAAAAACATTGGTGAATTCTCCAATTTTGGCACTACCTTTCAGGAATGGGGAGTTTTTTATCTACAATGATGCTTCATTAAAAGGACTCGGTTGCGTACTAATGCATATTGATCTGGTAATTTCTTATGCTTCATGATAGTTGAAAACTGATGAGGTAAATTACCCTACACATGATTTGGAATTAGTTGCTGTTGTTTTCTATTTAATAATTTGGAGGCATCATTTTTATAGTGTAAAGTGTGAAATATATACTGATCACAAAAGTTTAAAGTATATATTCACTCAGAAATAATTGAACATGAGACAGAGGAGATGGCTAGAATTAATCAAGGATTATGATTGTACAATTCATTACCATCCAGGAAAAGAAAATAAAGTGGCTGATGCTTTGAGTCAAAAAAGTAATGCTTCACTAACAATGCTGCCTTTGGAACATGATCCTTTGGGTAAGGATTTGATGAAATTTGGAATAGAAGTTGTTGGTTTAGGATGTTCTTCTGTTTTGTTTCAGGTATCAGTTAAATCTTCTCTATCAGACAGAATTAAGAAAGCACAAAAGCAAGACAGTGAGTTGTAGAAAAAGGTAGAACTAGTTTAGAAGGGTATTTTTCTTGAATTCAACATTGATAATGATTGTGTTTTGAGATTTTGGAAGAGATTGTGTGTGCCTTGTGATTTACAGTTGAAGAGAGAGTTGTTATATAAACCTCATATTTCTCCATTTTCATTTCCTACTGACAGTACAAAGATGTATAGAGATCGTCGGGAGTATTACTGGTGGGATGGAATGAAAAGAGACATTGCTGATTTTACTATAAGTTTTTGACTTGTCAACTGGTTAAAGCAGAGCAGCAGTTACTGAAAGGGATGCTCTAACCATTACCAGTGACAGAGTGGAAATGAGAGAATATTTCCATGGACTTCGTTGTGGGGTTGCCAAAGACACCTCGAGGTAATAATGAAATCCGAGTTATTGTTGATTGCATGAATAAATCTGCTCATTTTTTTCTATAAAATATAATTTTTCCCTAGATCAACTTTCTCGTTTGTATCTTAAAGATATAGTCAAGTTACATGGAATTCCCCTATCTATTGTATCTGATAGTGATCCCATGTTTACTTATAACTTTTGGAAATGCCTTTAGAAGTCATTGGGTACTGAATTAAATTTTAGTACGAATTTTCATCCTCAATCAGATGGGAAGTCAGAACAAACAATTCAGACTTTGGAGGATATGCTATGTGCTTGTTCAATGGATTATCAAGGAAGTTGCGACCAACATCTTTCTTTGGTTTAGTTTTCTTATAATAATAGTTTTCATTCTAGTATACCGATGGAACCATTTGAGGCATTATATGGGAAGCCGTTTCGAACTCTAGATTTTTGGGATGAAGTGGGTGAAAGGAAATTGATGGGACTAGAATTGGTAGAAGAGTTGGCAGAAAAATTTTATCTGATTCAGAAACACATGAGAACAGTTCAGAGCAAGCAGAAACGTTATGTAGATAACCGGAGGAACGATCATTATTTTGAGGTAGGTGATCATGTTTTTCTCAAAGTTTCACCATGGAAAAGTGTGATGTGATTTAGTAAGAAAGTAAATCTGAGTCGAAGGATCATTGGACAATATGAAATTCAGGAGAGAGTTGGATCAGTTGCATACTATGGGGCTTTACCTCCGATTTTATCTCAGGTACACAATGTTTATCATGTTTCAATGTTAAAGAAGTACATGCCAGTTCCATCTCATGTTTTGACTCCACAGGTAGTTCAGCTGGAAGAGAATCTATCTTATGAGGAACAATCGGTCCAAATTCTTGACCACTGGGAGCAAGTGTTTCAGAATAAGGTGATTCATCAAGTAATGGTTTTTTCAAAAAACTACATGATTGAAGAGGCAACATGGGAATCCAAAAATGCAATGAGGGATAAAAACCCCCACTTATTCGATAAGTAAAAAAATTGTGAGGACGTAATTTTCTAAAGGGGGGGAGGATGTAACATCCAATGTAAGTAAACAATTATGTATTTTCATATATATGTCTATTTATGAATTAGATAGTGTTTTAAGATGCTTAAAATGAGAATAAATCCAATATTAAGCGTAGAACTCTCTAATATTTTTTTAAAAGATTGTTTTATCGCCTTTTGATGGAAAACCATTTTTAAATCAAAATTTGGACAATTTTATAACCTCTATTTCTCAAAATAAACTCATTCATTAAAATTGGTACATTGAAATTTACTTTGGATAATTTTTTGGTATTTTTCTGACAATGTTCATTTTTAATGATTATTTAAAAAATACTGCATTTTACTTAAAAACTGCATTTACATATAATTTAATTATATGGTTAGATTTTGTTTATAATTGGATTTAATGTTTAATTATAATATAATTTTACCATTCAATCCAATGGTGGTCATTATAATTTATTTCACTTTGTAATTGGGCATAAATAAGTGCCAAACTTTTCATAGATATTGTTTCAAAAAAACCCGCTATTTGTTTTGAATACAGGAATTATTTTTAAATTAATTATTTCACTTTTTGTGTTTGGAATTTGGTAAAATGGATTCAATATTTTGAATCAAAAGTTCCATTTTATTTAATTAAGACTCTTTTGTTTTTGGACATTATGAATAGTATCGACGGTAATTATCTTTAATTATCATGATTAATTAGTAATCGGGTAGTTAATGATAATAAAATAATATCATAATAATAACAAATAACCCCAACATGTGTTCTAATGCTACTGGTTGTGTCATGGCCGACCATGGGATGCCTTGTGCCAAACTTAGGGACCCCATGGAATCACCTTCGGGTGATAGTGACACTTTCTCATTTTATTTTTAAAGAAAAGAGAATATCACAAAAGTATGTAACACCTAATTAAAACAATTTTACTTTTGTCTACATAGATGATTTCTTGGACTAAAAATAGTCATTGGAAATATATAAATATTTCCTATATCATTGTATTTTTTAATAAATTTTAGACATTAAATAATTTAAATTTTTTATGACACCATGATGATGCATCAATTACCTCATTAATGAATGATTTAAATAAAATGAAAAGATAATGTAAACTGTAAGACATAAACTTGTAAAAAACCTATTGGATGAGTATATTTTAAACCCATATCACCTTATCCTCTAAATATATCAATTTGGGACCTTTAAAATCCGAAACTCATTTCAATATAAAGTAACATTTCTTGACGTTCCAAGAGTGCCCCTTCTCCCTCTTATAAAAGGCCCCCACCTCTACCTCCTTTCCCACACCTCTACAGCCATTGGATCCGCCAAAATCTGATCATTTTATCTCTCAACATCCCTCTATTCATCATAGAAGCCTTAAATTAGGTAGAAATCTCTTCAAGAAACCCTTTTGGTTCAAACCAAGAGGTGTTACCCGATTTAAAGGTAATGTCTTCACTTGTGTTCTTTGTTTTTATTTTGCTTCTCCAACCCCATAAACTCTTTTTATTCCTTTATTTTGTAACAAAACCAGTATTTTAAATATTATAGGATGTTTTTATGATAAGTATTAGAGCTACACTTACACACACCTCCATCTAATGGTTAAATAACATATTGTTTCTGTGGAGAGTGAATTTCCGCCTCAGGAAACGATGATTGTTCAGTCTTCTTTTAACTCTTTTCATGGTGGACATTAAGATGTAAATCTATTTATATATGATATATATTATTTTTATGTTTTCCTTATGCTTCTGTATTTTTCATTTATGGCATACCAATATGGGTTCCATTATAAGTAAACGCGATATCATCATTTTAGGAAGTGCGGACTACCACCCCCTCAAAGTTATTTGATTCGTTAATGCCTTATGTGGGACGTATAATGTATGGAGTTAATGATATTATATATGATATAATAATGTAATTATAATATACCTTTATATAATTATGATTTAATTCCATTAAATATGAAATAGAAATGAAATTAGCGTTCATGCGTACGTACGACTTACCGTCTCCTGGAACGGTGCATTTCATTTCTTACCTCTAAATGTTATGTAATATTATAAATGCATATATATACTGGATATATATGATATATATGATATATACATCATGAATATAATTATGGATATAATATATATTTTACCACATGAACAACTTGTAATTATAAGGAGTTTATTTTTGACTCAAGTACCAATGATCGACAAAACAACCGTTATTAACTTAAATAATTACACAGTGTTAATGACATGGTAATAAGTGATATAAAAGGGATAATGAACTTGAAAAATGTTTTTATTAAAGTATAAATTAACTCAAGTTTACTATTTAGGAGATTAAAGAACGATCGAGTCAAGTCGGACACGAGGTATGGGACTTCGTCTCAATCTCCTTTCATTGAGGCATATTTTGTTTTATACACAACATTATTTTATACAGTGTATAAACCCCTTTGACTTTTAATTTTATTCAAAAGGAATATTTTTATATGAAGTGTTTTACTAAATGACAAAAGGGAATATTTTTTTATTACGTATGCGGTGAGAATGACTTCTCCACCACTATAGCCATTATTTGAGTTTCGGCTTCCTCTACAAGCCATAACTTTTTTTAAATGAAAAATAAATACCATGTTTTAATTTTCTTTTATTTTGGTATTGAAAATGGTTTTGAAAATGTTTTTTTATATCAATGTGTTGTATTGATATCTTGTGAAGGAAATGTGGAAATGTTATGTTTCATTTATGCATGTTTTATGTGATACGATTATGTTATGGTTCTTGGGCATTGTTTATGAAGATAGGTGGTTCCGTGATAAATGAAGGGCGGGTGAGCCCAATATAGCTCTCCAATACATTGGTTAACGTGAAGCGGTTAAACACTAAGGTTTCTCTGAAGAGATTTAGGTAATATACTGTGATCGGTATTCCAAACGTATCCATGAGGGTTACTCCCTACGTAAGAATGTTATGAATGCCTCAAGTTACCTTTATGTCTTATGTTTTCTATTCGTTATTAATAAATCTTATAATTTCATGAGGTATGTTAAAGTGCTTATGTTTTATGAGTAATGTATGATTTCATTGATTATTATGTATACATGGACTATGGTTTTCTTTTCGTATTTTTATATCCCTTACTGAGCATTTTATGACCATCCCAAGTTTTTGAAATGTTATTTAAAGGTCAAGGGAAATGTATATGATGTGATGATAGTGTCGAGGAAGTTTCAAGAAAGAATCCATGATTTATTTTAAAAATGTTTCCTTTGATGGGAAAAGTGAATATTGTATTTGATGTAACCACCTTGTTTAAATGTGAGATGTAATGCATGATTTATGATATAATTCTCTAAAACTCTAAACCTGAGAAGATCCTCATTGTGTATTGTTGAAATATCTCAAGATTAAGTAATGTTTAAAGTTGGGGCCCTATACGTTCACCCCTATATCATCGGAGCTAAAATATCTTCTAGGCAAATGGGTCTTGAATGATTTTTCTCATAAAATATGGTTCCACTAGATAGAATAAAATTTTCATTTTGAGTTGGGGTATACAGAACATAGAATGTACAATAATTCTTTTAGAGAATTTTATTTTATGAAATACTAGTCCAATCATCCAACTAACTAAAAAGGGACTATAGTACCCAATGACCATCATTTAGTAGATCTATATTACCAAATCTGGCCTATTCATCCTCATCTTATCCCAAACTATATATCTTTATTTGTAAGATACATCCTAATGTTACCGGTTACCACACTTTCTCATTATTTTTTGTTTACATTGAATATGACCCTATAATTTATCAAGAGGCTCATCTCTATCATCAAATGCACTATACACAACTTCCACGATCTCTTCAACCATGATATAATGAAAAATTTATGGTTTTTTGTGTCCATATACCATTGAAAATGTTGTTTTTCCAGTAGAGGTATGCAACAGATTATTGAAACTAAATTCTTCCATGCCAACCCCATTAGACACTATTTGTGATTTTCTGAAGAATAAAGGCATAGGTATATTTACATTATCATGTTAATAACCCTTGTTTTTATATCCCTATGTGTGTGGCAGGAAGAAATCCTATTTAAATTATTTCCCTAAACAATAAAGTATTCTTGTCAAAACATAAATGTGAATAGTTGGTCTTTATCGCTAAATATAGTACTAAGGATCTCAACCATGAAATTTATAGAGACTTATTTATAAACAATTATTGAGATTTATAATGGCTTAATGAGATAAACTATTTAAAATGACTCATATTTATTATATTTAAATAATTCAAACTCTCTAGCATATATTTTTATCTATTTTTTTTATAAAATTACTTATACCACATTTTCATGGAATTTATATGTCTTACGATACCCTAAATTCCCTCATTATGATGAAGAATTGTATTATAGTAAAAATGTGGTTATTAAGAATAATTTAATGGTAATACCATATAGTTCCATTTATATAATATAATATTATATAATAAACACCTAGGTTTCATTATGCTATCCTATAATAAGGATTCATCCACTTCTAGTAAATGGCCATCATGTTGTACCTTGTCCTTTACTGCTTTAATATCTTCCCAACCATGACTTCAAATTTTCATGTTATTGTAAAAACGTTTTGGTGGTAACCTTAAAAATGAATATTCAATATTTTTTTGTCACCCTGGTATATAAATAACCTCATAATCATAACCTAATAATTTTTATACAAATTTTTTACTATCCATTGATATGAACTTTTGAATCAATAGGTGTTTGATACTTTTTTATCAGAATAAACCTAAAACCATCACCTAATAAAATATTGCTTCTAATTCATGATTAAGTGGATTAATTCTGTGATTTATTTTTGATATACTGACTTCATCAGGTTATAATCAGACAAGTCTTAGTCTTAATATGTAAGAGGTATTACTTCATCCATTATCATAATACCAGTTCCCTAATCTAATGTGTCACATTACACTATAAATGTACTTATAATACCAAACATATATAATACCTATGTTGAATTTATAACACCCTTCAAGGTGTGAAAGGGTTTTTGTTTCCCTAGAATCCACCTAAACCAGTATTTTTTTGTTAATGTTGTTATTGATATTGATATCTTTCCTTAGTCTCTTATGAGCATTTGATAATTCCCTGTAAATCATAGGAAGGCATGTACTTCATTCACATTTCATAGTGATAAATTAATATAAACTATCTTCAGTCTCTTCATATCCAAATTGATCAATTTCCAAGAAATAATATGTCTAAAATATTCCACTGACTTTCTCCCAAAGATATTATTTCTTGAAACATCAATTACACTACACATGTTCACTGAATAAGTACAATCTAATGAATCTCAAACACACCATGATCTAATAGAAGAAGAAAAATTTCTATTATTCATGTTTATTTATATGCATGATGACATCATTACTATAATTATTAGTAACTTATCGATGGAATTCAATTATTGATGAAGTTATTCTTAAAATTATTTTAAAATATAAATTTTTTGCTTCTTATTGACCTTATCCTCTAATAAAACATTATTGAAGAATTAATTTGAAATAAATTAATTAATTTTTTTGATTAATTATTTAAATTGATTGTTTAAAAAAAATAATTAAATGGTTTGTGATTATTTTAGTTTACTAATGTGGGTACCAAAATCATTATTCAATCTCATTTCTTTGTAACCCGAAATCATGAGACTATCTTGTGATTTCTCTCCATTTTATTATGTTTAATGCTTCTAAAAATAATTAATATAAATTAATTTTCAAAAATATTTCATTAAGTTTATTATTTAAATTTTATAAAGTTGAGATAAAATTTAATTTTTTTATAGTATTTAAACTCACTAAAAGAAGTTAACAAAATAAATATCCATTTATTCACTATATAGTTATAATTGCGTGATAAAAAAGTTTTAATACTTGTTAAATACATAATATCATAATTGATTCCATTAAGGTAAATATATCTCATATCATAGAATGTGTATCTCGCATACATAGTGAATAAATAACTCATGAAGAGGTGGATTACTATATAATGATGGTGGATCCTCAGGCTCTAACTACATGTATGTCACCACTGCTATTGGTTCTGGATAGATTTTTAGTGGCTCCTAAAACTAAGGCATGAAAATATTAAGATTACATTAAGTGGATGTTTATATTAGTATGAATACTACCCAATGATGATAAAATTTTACTAATTATGATAATGAAAAAAATATCAAGGAATCCATCACCCAATTTCATCATTGACCAGTGAGGGTACTACATTCGTATTATAGGATATCACTAATCTGGTTCATTGAGAAACTCATGGGAACATGATATAATTAATTTATATTATATGGAGGATGATTATGATAAATAATAGGTTTCTATAATGGACTATATATATGAATTCAAGGGTAGGGTAATAAACTATTAGGGCATGGATATTTGTCGTTTGGGTATGAACATCAGGTGTAGATTCTATATCATCTCTATATATATAACGTACATATTGTAATAGTTATCATAGAGGTGGTGGTGGTGCAACATCATCATGGTTGGGAACACCTTGATCATGTGATTTGTAATATTTTAGTGCCACCCTAGCTCACACTCTATCGTATAGGCTTTAGAGAGGTTTTATAATGCCTATGAGATCTTAATGAAAGATCACTCATCTAAAAACCACCCATACTAAGGACTCAATATTTGTATAGAACATTATAGTATCTCCTTCCAGGATTATTGTATCATTAATGATAGTAATAAATATAAAATAAAATTTCACATACTTTACATTTCATGGATATATTTACCATGAATTGTAAGGCGCATAATGTTATACTGTTTATACCAATACATATAGTCAATATGATTAGATAGATGTAAGTGAACTATAGGCCTCCCATGTGGAAACATACTATGGTTTAATTTTTTCTTTTGACACCACATCCAATCAATGTACTATCTCCCATTTTACATCATGAAGTGTGAATAATAATCCTATCTAGGATTATATGGAATACACGAAACTAATCAAAACTATATCATCACATGATTAATATGACAGAACTAAAAAAATGATGTAAAATTTTCTGTGATAAAAAAATTCCTATATTAAACTGTTGATAGGAAATTTTTATTTTCCCTTGAAACTCTATTAATTCATTTGAAAATATTTTTCATCTTGTGTCTATATCTGATGTCATCATGAAATACCATTGGAGATTTATATTTTTGGTGTTTTCATCATGTAATCAAAATCATATTTGTTTTCTATTTAGATTTCTCTTAAGAATTCTTCATTCTTATGCCAATAAGGTTCATATTCTTAACTTAAGATGAAATTATTTAATTATAAAAAATTCTATAATATTGATAAAATTAAATAATTGATGAAAATGTATAAAATTGTATGTTTTGATTATTTATACCATTACACTTTAACATCTATTAGACATTATAGGAAATCTTCTTAATATAATATTTATGAAAATCATGGGGTGGTATCCATATAAAACCCTATGAAATATTTTCTATCTTTGATTTATCAATGATGATCTATGTTTAATAAGACCACTCCAACATTTTTAATTTATTTTCAAATGAAATCAGGGGACCATATATTAGATGAAAAGTTCTCATTAATAATGAAAATAAATTCCTATGGTACTTGAACGTGATTTCCATCCAGTGTGGAAGAAACCAAAAACATTCCATTGTAGATTACATATTTTTTTTTTCAATTAGAATAATCTTCTTCCAATGTTGAAATAAATATTTACAAGGAAATAATTATTATAATATTCAATAAAATACGACCTTATACAAATCCACCAGATTTTGTTTTTTATACTCTGGATTATATAATCATTAAATTACATGATTGTTTTGATGTAGATGTTCTATAAGTTTTGATAGTAGATGAAGTGATTTTTACTAGTTCCCATAATCATTCAAAATCAATTTCTATCATACCATTAGTTACTTCCTAAACGAAAGTTTTTATTTTAATAACTATGTTATATACTTTAAAAGAATAGATACCTAAAACATTCCATTTCCATACCATCTCAACAATAACAGCTGAGATGGATTTGACATAAAATGTTGTATGGACATATATCAAACATGGATTAAAATAAATTTATAGTGCATCAATATTGAAAATAATATTGTAGTCAAACTACTTTTCAAATATTCCTCAAATACGCATCAAGAAATATTAGCATTAACTATTACAATGAAAAATTTATTTATCTCTCTTTAATTTTTTGACAACATAACAGTATTTTTTCTCAATGTGATATTGTATTAGTATTTTATTCATGGGTTAAATACATTAAAATTCCCTAGAAATATATAAAACATCATCATCATAATTTTTGTTACTAATAATTATTCCATGAAAATTTATAGATGGGATGATGATAGCCCAATATAATACTAGAATGTGTAAACATCCTTCATAAAACCATTAATCCAATGAAGATTGATGATTTATCCCATGTTGTGATCCCATATATGATTAATCTAGCTGCTCTTCCTCATTATCATCTTCTTTATCATCCTCACCTTATTTCCCATCATGTGGATCATTATTATACATTTAATCATATTCATATTATTTTCAATGTGAAATAGAATTTCCCAAATAGATTAAATTCCTCTTGGAGGTGACATCGTTTTAAGACAATATGTTACAATATAAGGCTTAAGAATAAAAAAAATCATTTATAACATTATTTTTTAGTCCATATAAAGTGTTATGATTTTAATCATGAATAGATAAATAAATTTATAACTCCATCATTTCAGTTTCACATTGTGTCATGACCACTAAAAATTGAATACTTCTTCTCTACTTTGTTCTTAATGGGATACACAACATGTCACGTCCTATATTTACAACATAAATGTCTATAACTAATTAATCATATGTCATAGTAAGCTATTATATGAATCTAATTACAAAATTTGTCCTTATTATCTTTAAATGTTGGACATTACTAAAAATTGAAAACATAGACATGTTCTTCACTATAAATAACTCCCTATTCAGTATCGCCTACTTCCCCATAGAAATGAATATATGTGTATATAATGATTATCTATATAATATCTTTTTTATTATACTAACATCATAACATTATATATATATATATATATATATATATTACATTGATATGTTTAATTATGATCTCAAAAGATTAATTTTTATTAACAGAACATGAACATCAAGAAAAATTTTAAAAATATCTAAGAATTCATTATTTAATGAAACTTTTAATAAAAATAATAATTAAATAATTAAAATTACATTATTAATGATAATTAAAATTATATATATAATCATTTCAATTATAAATTCATCAAAAAAATTTAATAATGTCGTAGTTCTAATTTTATTACCAATATAATAAAATAATGAAACATGAATCACACTATATATTTAACAACTATTTAAAATTGAAAAAAATGAATAATAAAATTTATAGGTCACCTATTATAAAAAGAATAACTAATGTAAATATTTTTAGAAATATCAATTTTTATAAAAAAGTTACAATTTTAAAAATTGTTATAGTATTAAAGATCAATTAAAATGAATAACAATAACGATTGATAAAATATTATTAAATAAAATTAAATAAAATTTTTATAATAATTTTTTTTATATTTAAAATAACTAAATTATTTAAAATAACTAAATTATTGAAAATAATTAAAACAATAATGATAATTAAATATTTATTTTTATACTAATGTTAATTAAAATTATACATAAAAAATTCAATTAAAAATAGATAACCATAAAATAATTTAACATGAATCTAACCAAATGTTTAATCATTGTTTCACAAGAAACTGAATATATAAAAATAATTGGCACTTTCAACTCTGATAAAAATAATAAAAAAATATCAAAATAAATAAATTTTTTTTTGACATAGATAATTCATATGAACTTCATCGATGGTCGAAACACATAATTTTGATGGGAGAAAGAGTTCGAATAGATATTTATGAACGTGGTTGCTTTTATAACCAATCTAGGAAAAATAATTAGACTATTGGTCCATTAAAATCATGATTCCGACTAGTGATTATTCATAATGGAGAGAATTATGAAGACATCTCATGAATTTGACCACTATCTATTATCACAAGACTATATTAGGATTTTGGAACCCCATTAAGTAAATAAGAAAAATAAAACCAAATAAAAATATTTTATAAAAAAATATTTTTAAAATTTTATTCTATAAAAAGGGTTGATGTTAGTGATGCATGTTTAATTTTAAAGACTATTTCATGTTAAGAAAAATTAATTATTGAAAAATATATTTTAGAATGAAAATTATTTTTTTATTTAAAGAAGTTTGTATATCAGAAAAAGGTGAATCACATTCTTCTTAATCTGTATCATTATAAATAGATATCAGAGGCTCAATTTGAATCCCTAGAGGGATCCAATAGTAAATTCCAACATGGATGATCTGATTTATCATTATAGTATTAACGTATGGTGATTTATTCATTAGTATTTCATCAACACATTCAAACCAATAGAATATGTATTTACTGATGATGGTTTTCAAGCTCAATAATCATAATTCCCATGTGGATGGAAAATATCCACCTGATCCTGTGCCTGGAAAACCATTTATGTATGTCATTTTTAATTTTTAATTTGGACCCTTTGAGGATTTATCTATACCATCAACCACCAATGACTTTGAAAATGAATCCAACCATCATGTAATCATTTTATCAATTAAACATTTTCATATTTCATCATTTCATTTCAATATTGTATACTTCACACATTATTTCTACCATGATTGAAAGTATTAATTATGTTTGAGTAATATTTAACATTTAAATAATATTTTTTAATTTTATTAAGCTATAATGATCTGTACTATCCTTAATTTTACTCAATCTATTGATATATTCATATTTAAGGATTGAATCATAACCATTATCTTTGTATTCTTTGTGACTTATTTGTAATATCATCTATTAAGGGTATATTATTCTTTATTTACTTATATTATTTTGTGGATTAATCTTTTTTTCAATGATTTTTTTTATTTTAAAATCATATAATTTATAATTTTTAATGTGTTGTATTGATTATTTTATTAGAAGGGGGAAATATGGAATTAATTTCTTCTAATTCAACCAATATTTTCAAGGTAAACTATCTGAATGATAAATAAATCACTTTGTTTCTTATAGAAATTTTTTAAAAATTAACGCAACTAATTTGAGGAATCTATTAATTATGCTATGTAAAATGATCTATTTCCAATTTTTTATCATTAATATGGAACAATCAAGAATAATTTTTTATATATTTTTTAAAAATTTCCTTGAAGATTGAAATAATGTAATCTAATATTGTTTATCAAAGAGGAAATCCTTGGAATATAGGCATCAATGAATCATGGTTAGGATGCATATTAGTTGGTTCAGTTTATTTTTTGTGAGATAATAAAAATGAATAATTATTTTACATTAAAAATAGTAAATAAATCAAAATAAAATTTTCATTACCAAGAAATAGAAGAATATTAAACTATTTTTTTGTTATGATTGGTAATTATTTTTTTTACATTTAGAAATATGGCTAATGAATATTTGTATATATATTTAATTTCTCAATCATGTTATATTTCAAGAATCATTTCTACCAAAATTATACAAATGAAACTTTTTTGTTATGAGAAAAATTACATATATAATATCCATGTCTAATTTAATTCAAATATCTATAATTTTGACTTAAAATATTAGTTTTAATCAATATAAATAGTTAAAATATTTCAATGGTCTATCCTCTTATGACTCCTTGGTTTGTTTATATATATTCGGGTCCCCCCTCTTTTAATCCTTCATTTTTTTTGTTTTCTAACTATAAATTTTGATATTTTTTATTAATATAAAAAATAATATTTTCCAATGTATTATTATTTTTCAATAAATATAAACTAATTTGAAACAACTGAACATAAGGAGAAGAACTATATGTTTGATCCTTGAATTAATCATTAGAGGTATCCTTATTCTAAATGGTTTTAAAAGCTAATTTATGATGATTCATCCATACAGATGGGCCCATTTAATTAGGGTTAAAACTTTTTTATGTTTGTTGTTGTATATGGGAAACAACCAAATGTTGTAATCTGATTAGATCAAATTAATATTTCCTGTTTAGTTTTTTTCTACCAATATTTATGATGAATGTGGGAGAGTTTTTTCCTATAAATTTTCAATATTCCACTAATATATTTTATTTAAAATTTTCTCCAATTTAATTAAAGAAGATTATATAATGGGTTATATTTTTTGCCTTTTTATGGTTTTCTATATCTACGAATCTGATTTTACATTGTGACTATTAAAGAACTTGTTCAGTTCCTATTTATTTTATATATAACGTAAGTATGTAAAATTAATAATGGATTTTAAACTAGTCTCTATTTGTATCAGAAATTTAATTTCAAGAGATACTACTATTTAATTGTATAATGACGACTTTTTTTAGATGAATTATCATTAAAATGATGTTTCGAGAGTTGAGGTAATTTTAATCCATACAAGTTTACAGTGTTTATCAATTTATTTGGTCCAACTATTTTTGGATTCATTCTCTCCTATAAGTTGGGTTTTAAAATTTAATGATATTCATTATGATATTGTTTATGTTTAGGACCCAAACAACAGATCATGATATTATATTTTTTTATTAATTAAATCTATGATTCTTAATAGTGATACCCTATCACTCATATATATATATTTAACTATACATGTATATTATTATTATAATGAAACATATATTCATACCTATATATAAAACATTATCTATAACTACCCTTATCTTTATTTCACAATTAAAATTGATTTATTTCATAAACATGTACTTAATACAAATCCAAGGATTTAGAGGTCTAGTGTATTGGGAAATTTGGAGCATTACATAATAGCATAAAACATGAAACAAGACAGCTTTTTTTCAAGCTTCTTTTACATGAACAACTCATTCCTTCGTACCCAACACTGTATGGGATAACCTAAGGACATACACCATAAAAGAGTGATCTATAAAGCTAAATAAGGGTGTAAAAAAGGGATAACTTAAAGAATACAATTCATGTTATAAAATAGTAATATCAATGGATCATAAGAGAAACATTAACATAAAGACATCATATATCATGATAACCATAACATGGAAATGTGGAAACAACATATAACATGATATTAGCATGAGCCAAGACTCATTGCACATGGATTTTCATGAGTAAACCCTCATTGCACATGAATTAGCATTATTAAAGCCTCATTTAACATTTATTAGCATGATTAAACCCTCATTGGACATGGCATATCATGATACTAAATATTACCCAATGCATTGGAGTGCTATCAAGGTGCACCCTTTACAAACGTTTCATTTCATGAATAAGTATGACACATGGATCATATAACATGGAATCATTCAACATCATATGTTATTCCACAATTTTGGAATGTGGAATACATACATATAAGTACCATTCAATATTTATATGTGAATAAATGTGAATTCCATTGATATATAAATGGTTATGGTATTCATTACATGATGATTTTGGGTTTGAAATTCATAGGGCAATTTTAGCACCATAACATTGTCATATGGAAATTCATAAGTTGGGTTAATGAGAGAGAAAGGGGTCTATAATATTTTATAGATAAAATAAACATTAAGGGGATCATGGAACATAATATCCTAACATATTAAATTTAATTTAGATGTATAATATGGGATAAATACTTGCATTGAAAAAATAAGAGAGAAATCCCTTACGGAATTTCAGCATGGTAGCATGTGTACAAAGAAGGAATTAATGGGAGAGAAAGTGGTATATCATCATTTAAACATAAGGAGGGAAGTATATGGGAGGTTAGAAATCATACCCCAAAATTTTTAATTGAAATTAAAAAGGGTATTACAATATAAATAAACTTATATAAAAATGAGAAAGGAAGGAATCCCTTACTTGAGTGTTTGACTTAATACACATGAATATTATATTATTAAGAACTTGGGGTGACATGGTAGGATTATATAGAGTGGATCACAGAGTAGGGACATTATCCAAGGATTTTTAGTGAATATAAGTTAGATATTGGGTGATTTTATATAGGAAATGGGAAGGGAATTCTATAATATTTCACAAACATTGCTTTTGGAATCTATTTAATTAAATAAACCTCCAATTTTTTTTCCTGTTTTCATAAAATCCACTTTGAGGAGAAAGTGGGAACCGCATAGATCAAAACCAAAAACCATCCCATTGTTTTTGAAAATGGTTTTTTTCCAAATTGGAGTGGAAATAATTATTTTATAAGTCCAATTTCCGAACATATTAAAATATTTTCCTCACTTATGTGGATATGAGTCACATTATTAATGAAACAAATTTAAAATCAATAAGTATATTACACAATTTGGAGGATTAACTATGGCTTTATAAAATCATTAAAAAAATCTAAAATAACATTATATTAATGGTAAAATATATATTGGTCATAAAATTCACATTATAGTATTAATTGCAATATTTTGGTGTCATTACGATGTCATAAAACACATATTTTATTTATACGGTATTTAATTTTTACCCAAAAATTTGACTCTCATAAAATTATGAAAAAATCACCACTGGATAATTTCTAAACCCTAAAAAATATAAATTGTATCAAAATAATTTCTTAAATATGTGAATTTTCACTTTTAAAATGAAAACATACATTTATTAGAAATTCATGGGTTTTGAAAAAAATGTTGGTCGGAGTGGATAATCAAGAGGGGGGTGAATTGAGTTCCAATAAAAGTTTCTGTTATAAATATTTATCTTAAAATCACCCAATTTTAAAAAAAAGTTAAACTGTAGTGAATTTATACATATTGTAAATGTTCAATTAGTTTCTCAAAGATTGATTAGGTCTCAGTTAATTTAATCTGAAGATTAAATTGACTTTTGAAACTACCTTACTGTTTTTCAATAAGTATAAACATCTGATAATTTAACTATAAAGTAACATTAAAACAAATTATATTTCAAAGTAGTTAGCACCAGAATATGAAATATATAGTATACTTATGACTTAAACTAAAATGCAAAGCAGATGTAACCAATAGGTTCAGTCTCAAGCCGAGACTTAGTCCTCTCAAACAATTTATATAAATTGATCCACACCCTGGATCGGGGTAAAAAACAGTGCAAAGACTGTCCAAGTTCAAATACCTCTACCACAGTTCTATGTGGGAAAACAAACAACAGATCACAGCTATCCAGGTCTTACTCCACTGCTACCACTATCCACAGTGGGATACAAGGGAGTTATAGAGTTTGAATGAGGATTTAAGAATTCTCTAGCTTAGATCAGGTGACAGTGTGTGTGTGTAAATTAAACAGGGTACACACACTGCTCGAAATGTAAATAAAATAATCACTAGAGTAAGTATGAAAGAGTTTAGAAAATATTTAGTGATTGTTAGTGCAGCTCTAGACTCATTTTATTAGTCAGAAAAGATTCTGAGTCCTTCTCTGGTTTTTGTTCTGAAAATAGAGCATCGCTTCCTTCCTTGTTTACAAGTTCAACTTAGCAGCCTGAGTGCATGAATTTTTTGATGTAGTTTGTCACTCTAAATGCAGCTTGTGTTCTCCTCTAGAAATGAATTGCTTCGTGTATGTCCAGTGCTGTCCAGGTATGGATGTAGCCTTTTCATTTTTGTGAATGCACCAAGTTTCAATGCTGTTAAGCCCTTGCCTTTTTTACCCTTCGTTTACCTTCTTAGTTCCTTGATTCTCTCTTGTATTCGCGCTCATCCTGCTAGATCTTTGTCTTCCCTTTTATAGATTTCATCTCCGGCAAAAAGGAATGATTACTTTTTTGCATGGGTACTAGGTATGGTTCCCTAACATGCCAACCGATATCATTAAATAACATTAACTGCATTAAAAACATCAAATGCAACTGTTATCATAATATATAAATAATATTTAGAGTATAGGGTTTTACTGGTTGGCCAGTCATTAGTATCTTTCTAATGGTAGATGTGTACGGTGGACTTTGTGTAGCAGTGACCTTCCATCGGTAGCTCCTGATATCGATAGCTCTTTGAACTTGTATCCATAGATCCTGATATCGGTAGCTCTTACTCTATGTATTGGAAACTTTTGTTATCAGTAGCTTAATATACCAGTGACTTCATTCTATCGGTAGCTCTTGATCTATCGGTAGCTCTTCTTTGTATCGGTAGCTCCATTCTGTATCGGTGACTCTCTATATAGGTAGCTCTTGGTCTATCAGAAGCTCTGGTCTATCAGTGACTGTTTGTATCAGTAGATATCTTAGTTCCAATTATTTTGTGTATCGGTAGACTTATGCATATCGATATCTCCTTTCTGTACTATTAGAAGACATGTTCTATGCTTACCGTAGGACTTGTACATAGCAGTAGCTCTGCAAACCGGTGACCTTAGATTATCGGAAGACTAAGTACTGGTAGCTCTATATCAGTAGCTATACCCAGATCAGTGACTAACACTTATCTGTTTTATGAAAAACATATCTGATTGGGTTAGAGTTACTTCAGAACTCATATAAATATGGATAAACATTGATTAACAAATTTCGAGGATATGGATAAACATTAATTGTGATTTTCATGGTATGTGAAAGCATAGTTGGGATTTTCAAAACATGTGAGGTCAACAATCACCCCCTTTTTGATAATCAAAACTTATGATATTATAGTTTAAAAAAAAGAGTAATTTTATTAGAGGATATATCATTAAATTCAATTATCTCAGAGAAAATAGTAATTTATAGAACATAATGTATCAGAGGTATAATCAAATGCAATGATATTAGAGGAGAAAGTCATGGTAGCTCTTCCTTATATAAATTTCTCCCCCTTTGAGACTATTTCTCCCTCTTTGATAATTTGATAATATTTCTCCCCCTTTTTGATAATCAAAAAGTGGAAAAGAACAAAGAAAAGAGAAAAAAAATGAGAAAGAAAAGAAATCCAATTGTATTATATTTTGCAAAAAGGTACAGAGAAAGAAAACAAAATACAAGGGATTACTATCAAAAATCTTATCCACTTATTCAATCCACATCCTCAATGTGTGATTTTCTCTTTTGATCAGAAGAGGATTCAGACTGTGTGGATGCATGTGAAGGCTTAGGAATACCAGAGATGATCACAAGAGGATGAGCGACTAAAACTATTCCTGGTCTGTACTGAGTAGTCCTCTGAGTAATCATATGTGTAAGGCTTAGAATGGCATGAGTAGGATTCATATGAACAGGAGAAGCTGTAGAGGCAGAGGCAGGTAAAGATGGAGGTACAATCACTGGCCTAGCATCGACAAGCAGGAAAGGCAACAAAAGATTTTTGAAATCCATAATTATTCCTCCTCCTCTCTCTATAGAATATATGAAATCATCCTTGTTCTCCATGAATTTATCCAAGGCTAGAGTCAATTCCCTTAGTTTGCTGACTTTTTCTCTGAAGGCTTGATTGACTGGAGGTAACTTCAGGTTTTCCAATAGAAGTTTGAAGTGATTGTTGAGTTGATGATTGGTGTAATCCTTTTGGAAATAGGAGTCTATCGTGTCATTCACTTATTTCTGAGAGGCAGAAGCTTCTCTCATATAGTCTTGGATTATATTAATTATTTCTCTAGCTGAATATCTAGTAGAAATCACAACTTTTCTCAGGTCGGATGAGACCAGAGAGCCACTGGTTGAAGCTGAACCAAGCTCCTCCTTCATCACAGCTCGAATCTGATCTAAATCCACTGAAGGTATAGAAGTAACAGAACCAATAGATAAGGTTACTGTTTTCTTGATGTTTTCGGTCAACCCATTAATAAGATTTTGGACTAGGGAAGCTTGGGTTTTAACATGATCTTTCATGGAGGTTTTAAAACCTTCGAACAATGAAACCATCTGGATCACAACACTTTTGACATTGGCTAAGTGCTTGTCTTCTTGAGATTTTGAACTCATGTAAGACTCTAAAAAGATCACAGATTTCTTTAGAGCTTCAACATACTCTTCCAGTGTAGATACTTGAGTCTGGAAGGCTGTTACTTCTTCCACTATTTCTCCCATAAATGTTGACATATTACAACCGAGAAAGAGTTCAACAGATTTTTCCAAATTGCTCATCTCTTCAACAAATCAATGCTTCAACTCAGATAAATAAGCACTAAAGTATTCATTCAGCTCATCCTTTAAGGATTCACGGTCAGCCCTGGTGATCATATCAGCAGGAGCAATTACAATAGGTACTCTATCAGATGCTATGCTGGCTACTGAGTCATTCATAATCGATTGAATTGATGACACCAGTGAAACTTCTATCTTTCTTGTCTCTTCCACAAAACTGAATTTAATATTTTTCTTCAAATTATCCAGGTCATTCATTCAGACCATATCGTTAGGTAACAACTCAGTATCTACATCATAACTGATCTTTGGTCTATTGAGGGATACCTCATTATCAGAATCATGATAGTCTATTCCACAAACCACAAAACCTGGGTATTCTTCCCAGTCCTCAATCTCAACAGCCACTAAAACACTTTCAAACATGGTTTGATGCTCCCCCTCAATGGGTGCATTCCCATGTACAACAAAAACATTATCAAAAGGTATTTCTTCCTTAGAATAATCTTCTACTATCAATTCTATTTCTGCAACAGCAGGAGGGTCCTCTAGATTAGGTACAAAATCTTCCATTTCTCATACTACTTCCTTAGCAGGCACAACTGAGCTTCCAATTAATGGAATTAGACTTAAGTAGACAGAATCAGAGGCCTCAGATTCAATATCCTTTTCTTCTTCATGCTCAGGGGCTCGCTGGTCTTCCTCATCTGTAGGTGTCACTTCTTCTACTAAGGCTGCCTTTTCTGAAGATACAATTTCAGCAGCAGGACTTAGAGGTAAGTCTGGATCTCTTCTATCATCCATAGAAGTCTCTTCTTCATCCGTTTCATCACTGTATTCAGGTTCATCTTCATTAGATCCTAGACCTGGATCCCTCACATCCTTAGGTCAGGAAGGATGATCCACATGATTGAATTTATCATAGACCTTCTTTCCATCATTAACCCACTCTCCTCTCCATGGGTTCCAATTTATCTTCATGTATTTGCACATTGTTCTTGTGATACAAAAATTATTCATTACTACCACTGTCTCATCTTAAGACTTAGCTACCCCTTTCACTTTGATCATCACTGAGATGAACTTGGACAAGAATAGGGCATTAGTATTTAATTTTGTCCTTGTCATGTCTTCCATTTGAATCATTAACAATCTGCACAGATTCACTTTTACACAATGTCTGAAGAGATGCAGGAGATAGATATCCTGATATCTTAAATTCGAAAAATCCCCTATCCTTGGTTATTAATACATGCTGAACAAATTTGAACTGCAATCTGTTCTCTCCATCCATTTCAGCAGCCACTACTTGTCTTATATTTCCATCACCGGTGAGCTCCTCCAAGGCAGTCTCATAATCGAATATCTCACTTGTAGGTGGTATATCTTTTGATACATATCCAGATACACCTTCGTGTGGAATCTTTAGGCATTCAACCCACTCAACAGATGAAAAAGACATATCATTTCCATTCACAAACTAAATCACTCGGTTCTCATATTCTGACTTCTCAAAACTCACAAAATCATAAAATTGATTCATTAACTTCGGATACTAGGGGCCATTGTTGTTCTAAAATCACTCTACCCACTTTTGATCTTCCATCACATAGAGCACTAATGATTTTCTAGGTAACAACCTTTCCATGCACAACTCTTTTTCAATCACAATAACTCTATTCTGCAAATGAGGGTTCATTGGTCGCCTACCCGACCTATTTCTACCAACACTACCACTTTCTTCTGTATCCTATTTTTTCTTCTTTGCTCTCGGCTCATCAGTGTCATCTCTGATGGTGGAAAGTTTGGTTTTTTCCATCTATGGTTCGAGGATTTAGGGTTCTCGAGAGATTCGGGAGCTAAGGTCTGAGGGTAAAGGGTTTGAGGCTCGGTGGATTGAGAAGTAACTAGTATATTGTTTTATCATTTAGGAATCATAAAATAAATAAATAAAATAAAATAAAGTAAAAAAGATTTAGATTCTGGAGGCAGACAGAAGCGTAAAGCAGCACACTTAGCAGTAGGATTTATCGGTGAGAATTCCTATCAGCTCGGTGAGGTTCCATCATTGTAGTTACATCGGCGAGGTTACATAGGTGAGGTTAAATCGGTGAGGTTACATTGGTGAGGTTACATGGGTGAGGTTACATCGGTGATGTTACATCGATGAGGTTACATCAGTGAGGTTACATCAGTGAGCTTACATCGGTGAGGTTACATACCGATCAAGGTTAATTATTCCCAACTCATGCCTAATGTAACTTAACCTATCTGAACTTAAAGGTTTGGTGAAAATGTCAGCTAGTTGATGTTCATTACCTATAAATTCAAGAGTAATATCACCCTTTTGGTAATGATCTCTCAATAAATGGTCCCTTACATTAATGTGTTTGGTCCTAGAGTGAGATACATGGTTCATTGAAATGTTTATTGCACTAGTGTTATCACAGATGATTGAAACTTGCTTAAAGTCATATCCATAGTCCAAAAGAGTGTGTTTCATCGACAGAATTTGTGCACAACAACTACCAGTAGCTATATACTCTACTTCGGCAGTAGAAAAAGATAAAGAATTATTCTTTTTATTACACCAAGATAATAATGATTTTCCTAATAAATGACATATTCCATATGTGATTTTTCTATCGAACTTGTAACCAGCAATGTCAGCATAAGAATAACTCATTAATTCAAAATATTTTCCTTTTGGGTAAAATAAACCTAAATTTGCAGTGTGTTTAAGATACTTAAAAATTATTTTAACAATAAGTAAATGAGATTATTTTGGATTACCTTGAAATAATGCACAGATACACACACTAAACATAATATCTGGTCGACTAGTAGTAAGTTAAAGTAATCTTACAATAATACCTCTGTAATTGGTTTGATCCACTGGTTTCCTAGTTTCATTTGCATCCAATTTACAGACTGTACACATAGGAGAATCACTTTACTTAATAATATCCAAACCAAAACGTTTTAAAAGAATATTTTTATATTTTCATTGATTCAAGATAATACCATTTTCATTTTGAAAAACATGAAATCCAAGAAAATATTTGATTTCTCCCATTAAAATCATTTCAAATTCATTTTGCATTCTCTTTGAAAAATAAGTACATAAGGAATGATTATAAGATACAAAGATAATATCATCAACATAGATTTGTACCATCAAAACATCTTTTGAAATTATTTTAATAAAAATAGTTGGATCAGCAATCCGTTTAGTAAAACTTTCTGAAATAAGAAAATTACTAAGTCCATTATACCAAGCACTTGGAGCTTGTTTTAAACCATATAAATCTTTAGAAAGTTTAAAAACTCGATTTGGGAAATGAGGATTAGTAAATCCAGGTGGTTGTTCGAAAAAAACATCTTCAATAATAAAACCATTTAGAAAAGAACTTTTGACATATATTTGATATAACTTGAAATTCAGATGAGCATCATAGGCAAGTAAGATCCTAATAGCTTCTAATATAGCTACAGGTGCAAAGGTTTTCTCATAGTCTATACCTTCTTCTTGATTATATCCTTGTGGAAATAAACTAGCTTTGTTTCTAACTATATTTCCAGATTCATCAACTTTGTTTCTAAAAACCCATTTATTACCTATTGTCAATGTGTCCTTGGGTCTGTCAACTAATTCCCAGTCTTTTTTTCTTTCAAATTGATTAACTCTTCTTGCTTAGCCATTAACCAAAATTCATCATTGATTGCATAATTGACATTTTTAGGTTCTAGCTATGAAAGAAATGCATGATGTTCAACCTGGTTTCATAGAGAAGCCATAGAATGTGTCCCTCAATCAAGATTACCAACAATATCATCCAAATGAAGATTTTTTTAGAATCCTAGTTGATCTAGTAAAGGTAGGACTAGAAATTTCTGGTTCATCTCTATGTTTGGGTTGTATAGAAGAAGATTCTGGAGTATGTCCAGAACTGGATATTTTTACTGGAGTTTCATTCTTTTTATCATTAAGGTCCAGAACAGACAAATCTTCTTCAAGATTTTCAATAGAGGTTTTAGGGTCATGTGGATCAGTTTCATCAAACTAGGTGTGATCAAATTCTTCCACACATTTGGTTCTTTTGTTAAAGACTCTACATGATTTTCTAGAGATAGAATATCCTAAAAATATTCCTTCATCACTCTTGGATGCAAATTTTTCTAGATTATCCTTAGTATTGAGTATAAAAATTTTGAAACCAAAGACTCTGATGTAATTAACTTTAGGATTTCTATTATTCCATAGTTCATAAGGGGTATTTTTAAGAACAGTTCTAATCAAGACTATATTGATGACATAACAAGCTGTATGCACAACTTCAGCCCAAAAATTAACAAGTAGGTCATATTCATTAAGCATAGTTGTTGCTATTTCTTGCAGGGTTATATTTCTTCTTTATACTACACCATTCTGCTGAGGTGTCCAAGGAGCAGAAACGTTGTGACTATAGCCATTGTGTGAGCAATAAGATTCAAACTCATGATTTTCAAACTCAGGACCATGATCACTTCTTAGTGTCTTAATATTATGTCCACTGAGGTTTTCTACAGACATTGGGTATTTAACAAAGTAAGAACATGCTTCACTCTTATGAGCTAAGAAGTATACCCATGTATATCTAGAAAAATCATCTACTAGGGCATAAACATAGTGCTTCCCATTTAAACTAGAAACTCTAGAATGTCCAAACATGTCCATGTGCACCAAGTTGAAAGGTTGAAAAGTTGAAACTTCTTTCTTTGATTTAAAAGAAATTTTATGTTGATTTCCCTTTTTACAGGGGTTACAAACTTTGTCATTTGGGAATTCAAGTTTAGGTAGGTCTCTAACTAAGTTCTTCCTAGTCAATTTTCTAAGTGAATAAATGTTGCAGTGTCCTAATCTTATGTGCCAAAGCCAAGACTCTTTATGAATATCATTTAGACAGGTTACATTTTGTTTGGCCAATGAAATTAAATCAACAGCATAGACATTCTCATTTCTCAAGGCAGAAAATACTAAAACATTTTTAGAGTTAAAAACATTACAAGAATCATTTTCAAACTTAAAATTAAATCCATCATCACATAACTGATAAATACTCAACAGATTATATTTATGTCCATCAAAAAATAACACTTTATAAATTAAAACCGAATTAATGTTACCAATCTGGCCTAGGCCGATGAATTTTCCTTTAGAATAATCACCAAAGGTGACATGGACTCCTTCAGCATTGATTAAACTTTTTAATCATGAGAAATATCTAGATATATGTCTTGAACATCCTATTTCCAAGTACCATATCTTGTTGTGAGAACACATCAAGCAGATCTCCTACAAAACAGGTTTAGATGGAAATTGAATTTGGTACCCAGATCTTCTTGGGTCCAGAAAGGTTAGAAAGCAAGGTTTTAGGTACCCAGATTTGTCTTATGGGTTTCATATAATTTATAGAATCAATAGATTTTGAAAGATAAACTTTATTTGATATATAACCATATGAATAACTAGTTGAATAATATGAATTTCAGAACTAAAACTAGTAGAATTTTGTCCAAATTTAGATATAAAAATAATTTTAGTAAACTGTCTCTTTCAAAGTTGGTATCCTAAACAAGTAATATATTTTGGTGTAACATGTTTTCCTAACAATTGAGTTATAGTATCCTTTCCATTTGTAAATTTTTCTATGTTTTTTCTATGTTGCTCATTGGGAAATTTTAGTTCAGTATTTTTTTTCAATAGTTGAACATTCTTTTCCTTTTCTATATCAAGGGTAGATTTAACAGTAGTAGTGAGAGAATTCTGTTTCTTCAATGACTTATATTTGTCCTCATGTTCATTACATGTTTCTTCTAGCATATTACAATATTCAAATAATTATTTACTAGACATATTTTTAGATTCAGAATCAGAATCAATTCTAGAATAGTATGAATTTAAAGCAGGAGTGTCCAGTGTTACCTTAGATGTGTTTGTCATAAAACACATGTTAGATTTATGAGAATATTCATCCTTAGCATAATCAGAATCACTTGAAGTGTCTTATGAGGCACTCCAAGTTGTGTTCATTTCATTCTTGTACTTCTTGTCCTTATAATCATATTTATTTTTGAATTTTAATTTTGGATAGTAAGCCTTGATGTGTCCTTTCCTCTTGCATTCATAGAAGACTATATCATCTTCCTTATTAGATTTCTTCCAATCCTACTTAAAATGACCTTTATTGTCATACTTTCCCTTGTAATTTGATTTTCTGAAGAATTTCTTCTTTTTATAGAACTTCTTGAACCTTCTAGCTATTTAAGCCATCTAAGCATCACCGTCTGAATTCGAATCTTCACTGGTTGAACTTTCAGTTGGTATTTGAACTTTTTCTTTGTCCTTGCTCTTCGAAGTAGTAGATTTAAAAGCTACAAACATCCATTTAGGTTCATCATCATCCTCCTTATTCACCTTGAGTTCTCCCTCCTACATCATAAGCATACCAATGAGCTCCTTGACTGGTAGCTTGCTTATGTCACATGATTCTCTAATGGAAACAAATTTGCCTCTCCATCTTTCTGGTAGAAATCTTAATATCCTCATGATTTTTTCCTTAGCAGTGACATATTTTCCAAGAGAGATCATTTTATTGACAATATCATTGAACCTGAGATACATGTCAGAGATAGGTTCATCAGTATTCATTTTAAAATTATCATATTTAATAGTATATGTATTCAATCTCATTTCATTAACATTAGTTGTTCCTTCATGGGAAACACTCAAAGTATCCCATATTTCATATGAAGTTTTACAAGAAGAAATTCTATTAAACTCTTCATCTTCTAAAGCACAATACAAGGCATTCATAGCTTTACAATTATTATTATAATCAGTCTTTGTAGGTTCATCCCATGTTTTTCTTTCAGTGTCTGGAATTTTATATTGTGACTCTATAGTAGTCCAAATATCAAAACCCATACTTTCTAAATGAATTTTCATTTTAAGTTTCCACTGGAAAAAATTTGTATCATTAAAGAAAGGTGGACTGTTAGTAGCAACACCTTCTATTCGATTGTCCATAACTAGAGTTAAGAAAATAAATTTAAAGAGATAAAATTTAGAACTAACAGAAATTTAAGATCTTTAATGATGAAACTAAAATCATAGTTGAAAAATAGAATATTTTTAAAACATGTATGAATAAAAAAATCCACTGATACCAAATGTTGGTCTAAGTGGATACTCAAGAGGGGGGTTAATTGAGTTCCAATAAAAATTTATGTTAAAAATATTTCTCTTAAAATCCCCCAATTTAAAAACAAAGTTAAAATCTAGTGAATTTATACAGATTTTAAATGTTTAATTAGTCTCTCAAAGATTGATTAGGTCTCAGTTAATTTATTCTGAAGATTAAATTGACTTTTGAAACTAACTTACTGGTTTTCAATAAGTATAAACACTTGGTAATTTAACTATCAAACTAAATTTAAAACAAATTATATTTCAAAGTAGTTAGTAGCGGAATATGAAATATATTGTATACTTATGACTTAAACTAAAATGCCCAGTAGATGTAACCAAGAGGTTCAGTCTCAAGCTGAGACTTAGTCCTCTCAAAAAATTTATATAAATTGATCCACACCCTGGATTGGGGTAAAAAAAAGTATAAAGACTGTCTAGGTTCAAAGACCTCTACCATAGATCTATGTTGGAAAACAAACAACAACTCACACCTGTCCAGGTCTTACTCGACCACTACCACTATCCACAATGGGATATGAGGGAGTTATAGAGTTTGAATTTGGATTTAATAAACCTCCAGCTTAGCTCAGGAGATAGTGTGTGTGTAAAATAAACAGGGTACACACACTGCTAGAAATGTAAATAAAAGAATCACTAGAGTTATTATGATGGAGTTTAGAAAATCTTTATTGATTGGCAGTGTAGCTCTGGACTCGTTTGATTGGTCAGAAAAGCTTCTGAGTCCTTCTCTAGTTTTTGTTCTGAAAACAGAGTATCATTTCCATCCTTGGTTCCAGTTTCAGCTTAGCAGCCTAAGTGCATGAAGTGTTTGATGTAGTTCATCACTCAAGATTCATCTTGTGTTCTCCACTAGAAATGAATTGCTTAGTTTATGTCCAGTGCTGTCTAGGTATAGATGTATCCTTTTTGTTTTTGTGAATGCACCATGTTTCAATGTTGTTAAGCCCTTGTCTTTTTCAACCATTATTTGCCTTATTAGTTCTTTGATTCTCTCTTGTATTCACACACCTCCTTCTAGATATTTATCTTCCCTTTTATAGCTTTCAGCTCTGGAAAAAGAAATGATTAATTTTTGCATGGGAACTAGGTACGGTTCCCTGGAATGCCAACAGATATCATTAAATAACCTTAACCACAATAAAAACATCAAATGTAACCATTATCATAATATATAAATAATATTGATTGTATTGGGTTTGATTGGTTGGTAAATAATTATAAGCCTTCTGTTGATAGATGTGTATGGTGGACATTATGTAGCAGTGACCTTCCATCGGTAGCTACTAATATCGGTTGCTCTTTGAACTTGTATCGGTAGCTTCTGATATCGGTAGCTCTTACGCTATGTATCGGTAACTTTTGGTATCAGTAGATTTATATACCAGTGATTTCATTCTATCAGTATCTATTGATCTATCAGCAGCTCTGCTTGTATCGGTAGCCCCATTATGTATCGGTGACTCTGTATATCGGTAGCTCTTGGTCTATTGGTAGCTCTGGGCTATCAGTGATTGTCTGTATCAGTAGCTCGCTTAGTTCCAATGATTTTGTGTATCGATAGACTTATTCATATCTGTAACTCCTTTATATACTATCAGAAGACTTATTCTACGCTTACCGGTGGACTTGTACATATTGGTAGCTCTGTGTATCGGTGTCCTTATCTTATCAATAGACTAAGTACTGGTAGCTCTATATCAGTAGCTATACACAGATCAGTGACTAACACTTATCTGTTTTATGCAAAACATATCTGATTGGGCCAGAGTTACTTCAGAACTCATATAAATATGGATAAACATTGATTAATAAATTTCAAGGATATTTATAATCATTAATAGAGATTTTCAAGGTATGTGAAATAATAGCTGGGATTATCAAAATAGGTGAGGTCAATTTTTTTTCAATCCTAGATAAAAATTATGTTTGAATTCATAAAATTTATGTACTAATTTATTATTCATAAAATTAATTTGTTTATAATATTTTATAAAAATAATATTTTTTTTGAAAAATTAATTAATTATTTAAAATAAATTGTTTAAAAATACATTGTATATTTTATCATATAAAAAAATATAACTCTTATCAAACTGATTACCTAATAATTTACAGATAAGGAACTTATATAATCATAATTTATAAGAACTATTTTTATAATATTATTAATAAAAACCATAGTTTAACATAATGTATATATTCCTCAAATGTACCATTTTTACCCAAAAAGACAATTTATCAAATTTGGCACTTTTTAAGAAATATAATTTTCTAAAAGGAATTGATTTAATAAGACTTTTATTTATATAAAGTTATTACACAATAAGTAAATAATCCCTTATTACATATCCCCTTATAAAACCTACATAAGACCTAAGGGTAAGGTGTGTGATGATGACAGGCTCTTGGGGCGGCTAAGATAACATTGGCCGGGTGGTAATCTCTATTAACATGAACTTTCCCTGTGGGAAATTCCATTTAAGCATTATGTTTTTAAGATCAAATTTTTATTGGTCAAGAGTAAATCCCAATGATGCTACCTCATCTTTGATCTTTGATAAATGAGCTTCATACAGCCTAAGTCTTCCGAATGAGGCCATCCTCAAAATTTTTTGTGTCGAAAGGATTATTTTTAAAACCCTTAAATTTATATCAGGCATGTGATCACTGTTCAAAGACTATATTATCAATGGTAATAATAATTAACAGTTATTTAAACACAATAATAATAATAATAATAATATCACATGTGTTTTCAATAAGACATTAAAATAAAGGGAATTTTATTCATTAAAGATGAGTTCATTACAACATTCACCATTATGAAATTTCACCATCGAAATTTTCTTTTCCCACACTAAAACAGATAAGGTTAACTCTACCTCATCACTTCCTCTAGTTTCCACATTGCTTATTCAAACATGTGGTTTCACCACAAAACCTTGATGAGGGACATCTTCTTATTTTGTAGAACTTTTTCTCTACAATATAATATCTTCACCGACTTCTCTTCATAGGAGAGGTCATTCTCCAATGGTACCACCTATGTATTGAGTACATGCAATAGGTCAGGTATGTAATTATTCAAGATATATACATGGAATACATCATGTACTTGAAACAGGTTTGGTGGGAGTGATAATCGATAGGCCACTGCTCTAGTACGATCAAGGATATCTAGAGGGCTGATGTACCTTGGAATAATCTTTCCCTTCATCCAAAATCTCATAACTCTCTTCCATGGTGAAATGAAGAGGAAAAACATATCTCTACCATCATATTGTTGGTCATGTTGATGATTGTCATCATATCACTTTTTTCGACTCTGAGCAGCTTTGATATGTTGTTGGATGGTCTTAATCATCTCCACCATTTAATTGACCATTTCTTGACCTATAAGTTTTCACTCCCCAAATTCATCCCAACATGTTGGTGTTCTGAAACATTTCCCATAATGAACATCACAAGAATCCATTTGAATACTTGAATGGAAACTATTTTTGTAAGAGAACTCCACCAAAGAATGATGTTGGTCACATCCACTATTGAATTCCATTAAGAAAGTTCTAAACATTTCCCCAAGTTTCTGGATAGTATGTTCATATTGTCCCTCATTCTGATGATGATAATCCATAATGAAGTTTATCTCAGTAATTAGATCATGTTATAGAATCATCCAGAACATAGAGGTGAATCTTGGATCTCGATCAGATACAATCAATAGTGGTAAACCATGTAGACTTACCACTTCTCTAATGTATGTTCATGCAAGTTGATTCAATTTGAAATCCTCCAAAACTACAATGAAGTGTGCAGTCTTTGTAAGACAATCCAAAACAACCCATATAGCATTGTTTCCTTTGGATTCCTTCATAATTATTGTGAAAAGTCTATGATTACATTTTCCCATTTCAATATTGTTATGGGTAATGTTTTCATCACTCCCTTCGACTTCTGCATCTCATCCTTCACTTACTGACATACCAGACACTTTGATATATAATAAACAATCTACTTATATATGTTATCCCACCAGTAATTCTCTCAGATATCTCGATACATAATTTTTCTCTTGGGTGAGTAGAGAAATTAGAACTATGTGCATCATCCAAAAGTTCTTTTTTTTAACTCCAAATTTTATGGAACACATAGTCTTTACAAAAATCTCACAATTTCTTCTTTATTAACATTGAACTCCATGGATTTATCTTTTCTCATAGTTTCCACATTCTTCTAAATTCTCACATCATCCTTTTGAGCATCCTTTAACCTTTACAAAACATATGGTTGATCAATAATTTGTGAAAGGATTTATGATTTTCCCTTCATTATAATTACCATTCCTATATTTATCAAATCTAAGAAGATTGGATCCTTTTTAATTCCCCTCAATGATAGAATCATTAGGTCCTTTCTAAATAGAGAATCTTCCACTTTATTTACTTTCCCTGGATGGTATTGAATTGAGAAGTCATTGTCTTTGATAATCTCTAACCATCTTCATTGGCACATATTCAACTCTTTCTATGTGAATACATACTTGAGGATTTTCTGATTCATATATATTTCAAACTTTTCCCCAAAGAAGTAATGTGACTAAATTTTCAAATAAAAGATCACTACAACCAACTCTAGATCATGTGTTGTATAGTTCTACTCATGAACATTCAATTTCCTTGAAGCATACACAATGAATTTGTCATTTTGATTCAACACACATCCCATTAACTTCTTCAAAGCATCACTGAATACCATGAAAAGTTATCAACTTATGGGTAGTGTTTGCACAGACATAGTGATAAAACTTTTTTTCAACTACTTGAAGTTCTCTTTACATTCATCATTCCAAGAAAGCATGAGTCCCTTCTGATTTAGATTGGAATGAGGGTTTGAAACTCATGAGAAATTTTTGAAAAATCAGTGATAATATCTTGCTAATCCAAGGAAACTATGGATATCTTTCATCGATGTTGGCCTCAACCATCCATCAATTGTATTTTTCATGGAGGGATGCATAGATATCCCATTTTATTTGATAATATTTGTCACGAACCATCCCAAGTCGACCATGAACCGGTCACCCAGGCCAGCCCGGGACAAGTCCCGAGAGGCATTCCCGATCCTCCAAGGATGGCGACAAGAACAAATGGCCTCAATAGAGTACACAAGGGAACGATTTCTCCCATATATAAACAATTAAACAAACCACCGAAATAAATTGACAACCCAAAACACATTTATATAAAAATTGAACTAAACATTATTTGTACAAGAAACTAAAACTAGAACTAAACCAACAACTCAACTGACCAAACCTGATAACCAAATAACTCCATGTGAAACCGCTGGTCACCCTCCAACACAATGATCACACGTCGCCCAAGGTGATCGAACTCATGCTGAAACCTGCACAAGGGATAAAAATAGAAGAAGACTATAGGCGTGAGTATTAAATCTCAGTAGGTTAGTCTGATATTCTATTCTCAATTCACTTCCTTTAAAATAAAAAAACACAAATTTCATGTATTAAATACAAGATATAAAAGTATGTTTTTCAAATGAGGTTCCATGCTATAATAATTATCCGAAAAAAATTTGAATGTTTTATAAACAAGAATGCAAGTAAAAATTTTTCAAAGAGGTGTAACTTCAAAATGAAAACAGTTTTAATGAGGGATAATATAAAGATTGTACAATTTTAAATAAATAACATACACTACTGAATTTATGAACCAAACACACCATATGATGACAGTGAGTACAAAATAGCCAATGACCACAACTCACAGGAACACCCCTAGGCAATAATTAGTTGTGAGCCCCAGGTACCTCGTATCTCGATGAACGTAAACATAATAAATATCTGTTCTCCTGCACACAATCCACTAGTAGGGAACATACCCATAAACTAGTGGTACCCCAAAATCATCAGCATCATAGTTTAGTTAGTGTTGTCATCATCAAACTTGCTATGTCAAACATGGGACAAACCCCACCGAATCACTAGCATACTAGTACACGTCCGCCCACCTAGATACTCCAAATTTCCTTTAGTGATCAATAAAGTTACACATATTATCAAATGAACTTTTCACATTAAAATTCTATTACCAAACCATAATAACATAAACAACCATAAACCATGCTTCACATTTCTTTTACGAATCAATAAACCACTAAAAAGTTTCGCAATACAATCTCGAGGAGTATAACGAGGGCTTGCACATAAAATCCATTCAAAAATTATCTTTTAAGGCCACATACTCATAAATAACATATAAACCCCGATTTTGAAGCCCCAAAAAACAATTAATAAATCACTTTCATGGACCATAAAATGGACCCAAAAGATAGAACATAAAATACACTTGGAAACCAATTTTCTTTAAAAAAATGCCAAACAGGCCTTTAAGGATTTCTCAAAACTAACATTTGACAAAGGTATGGATTTAAATTTTTTTAAGGATGTGTATACACACCATTTACAATAGAAATACACATTCATAAATATCTTATAATAATAAGGTTACATATTCAAAACATATCCATTTTCATAAAGATGTGAAATGGTCCATTTTATGGAAACTCGTGCCAAAATATGTTGTAAACCAAAACACATTTGTTTGTAAAAGAAAATACAAATTGTAAAGGCATATAAGGAACCAAAAATACTATTTTTAATTCTTACAATAAATTTATAAATCCAAACAAATAATTTTTAAATCACACTTAACACATAAAAGCCAACCGGGAAATTTACCGAACACATTACATGCACTTTTAAACAAAATAATTTATTTTACGAAGTTAACAAGGAATAAAAACCCAATTGCATGACACATTTTAATAAAGATTATGAAACATGTTAAACATACCATAAAATAGGTTCTTAACCTCAAAAACCAAGTGCGAAAGATAACAGAACATTTAAACAAACACTTAGTGTGCAATTTCATGATGAAACAACAATACCTTTCACAAAACAAGGCTTAAACAACCATTTTGCACACCAAGAAAAATATAAAAAGGCATAAAAACAATGATAAACATTTATATAAGTTTCTTAAAATATTAAAATGATGAAACTTTAATGATAAATGCACGTACAAGGGATATCCTACCTCAAATCCTTCGCGTAATGGAAACGAACACACGAAATCACCCGCTACAGGTTTATAAAACCTAAAACTATGAAGACCATACCTAAACGAACAAAACCCCCTTAAAAAATTATAACATAACCCTAGGTCTATCATAATTAGGGTAGATTTTAAAACCAATAAATAATGAAAGGAGGAAGAAGAGGGAGGATAAAGGAGAAGGAATCTCACATTTTCAACTGGAAAACTCTTTGTTTTCCACTATATATGCACCTTTAGACAAAAGGTAATGGCTTGAAACATCTTGGAGAGACTCCTAAGGTATGGATGAACCAGGGAAAGAATATTTGTGTCCAAAAGATTAAAATTGATTGATTAATGAATGATACAATTGACCTTGTGAATTATAGATGATTTGGGAGACATTGAGAATGTTTTCCTACTCTATGACTATTATGATCTCCAAAGAAGGAAAATAGATAATGGGGGTGAGGATAGAGATATTGGATTCAGGTAGGAGGTGGAATCATCAAAAAAATATTAAATAGTGAATTAGATATAAAATAAACAATTTATTTTTTTTAAAACTAGAAATGGGCCCATGGGCTAGCCCAATGCCTAAATAAGTAACCCCAATTCACCATGATTATTAATTATTAAGGTGTCGAAAAGGATATGGTAGTTTGAATATATCAGTGGAGGAAAAGGATGATGTGTAATGTGTGAAAGATGTTTTGTCACGACTCATCCCCCATGGCCCGTGTCGCGACTTCCCCAAGCCCGCCTTCCATAGGCCAGGGGCTGGCGACTAGCACCAAAGGTGTAAATCCCTAACAGGGAAGAAATTGTCTTTATAACCAAAATACGCACACAAAAGAGTAATATCAGGAATAAAAACACTAAGTAAATCTATATAACATAGTGTACTGAAAATAAAAGGGGGCCGGAAATACAAGCCCAACTATAAAGTACAAGGAAACTGAAAGTACAACTAAAGAAAAAAAAACTGTCATTGGGTCATCCTCGGAGGTTCCTACCTGAAAGATACGTAAAAATCACCTCCACAGCACTCCAAGTCCATCCGTCTCCTCCATGTATCGTCACGCCATATGGTCCACCTCCGGGTATCATCCGGTTATGGTGCTCTCAGCCGCAGTCAGTGCTGTCTGTCATCTGCATCCAACACAACGAGGTGCGGGCATAGCCCGTGAAGGGGTGAGTATAAAGATACTCAGTAGGGATCTCGAGACCCTCAAGATCTCACAAAATCCAACAAGGATAAACCAAAAAGTATGAAATCAACTGTTAACCCCACTTAGGTATATGCCCATACTTATACCTAAGTTTTCATGTAATCCATCTCAATCACGAGGAAAACAGAAAAGTTACTAAATCAACTCACATAGGTTTAAAACTTTTGTTAAGAGTTAGATATTATTAGATGTATCCAATAAATCATCTATTCTGTTGAACCCACGTAGGATCCTATTACATAAATAAGAACTGTCGAACCCACATAGGATCTAGGAATAGTAGTCAGAGTTGTCAAACCCACACAAGATCCAGGAACAAAAATTAGAACTGTCGAACCCACACAGGATCCAGGAATAGTAGTCAGAGCTATTGAATCCACATAGGATCCAGGAACAACAGTTAGAATTGTTGAAGCCACACATGATCCATGAATAGTAGACAGAACTGTCGACCCCACATAGGATCCAGGAATAGTAGTTAGAACCGTCGAACCCACATAAGATCCAGGAACAGTAATCAGAGCTGTCGAACCCACACAAGATCCAGGAACAACAGTTGTAACTGTCGAACCCACACAGGATCTAGGAACAATAGTCATAACTGTCGAACCTAGACATGATCCAGGAACAGTAGTCAGAGAGCAGCCAGCCATAGGGTTTCCGCACAAGAACACTTGATTCATAGAGGTTATACTCCTCAAGCCATGTTTTGATACATAAACTTACATGAAGTCCCACGAATAAGTATAAAAAAGGACCACCACGTCATAGGGGTCTCAACGTAATAGACGGCGCGTCAATCAGACTCCCGATTTGTGAGTTATTAGCCTTTTAGTCCTAGGGGCCTAGTTGGATTCATGCATGATCCAACCTAACTGTAACTCAACTATAGCCCAAAATCCATTGGGGTATACTAAAATGGACCATCACGCTCCAAGAATACGAGTGCCACTAACAGTTCATCAAATAGACATCCGGTGCCAACGATATGGAAAAAAAGTAAAGGGTTGTAGTGGGCCCAGGTCCGGTCCGACCCGGTCGAACTGACACAACCCGACTTAGTCTGGACAGAACTGGTTCGGGTTGACCTGGCCTTACCTGTTGTGTCTGGCCTAGCCCGTTGGGATTGTCCCGGACCGCCGGGCCCAGCCCATCGGACCGCGAGGGCAGTCCAGCCCGGGCTCGGGGTTGGTTCATCTTGGAGTGTCGCGAGGGCATGGCCGAGGCCGGTTCAGTCAGGGTTCCATGAGGGTCTCACATGCTGTCTCGAGAGGCCGACACGACTAGGGTTCTGGTTCGGTCAGGAGTCGGGTGGTGGCTCGAGAGGTCGGGTGGCCGGGAGCCCGGAGGAAAATCGGGAGGCCGTGAGGACGGCAGGAAGCTGGGAGGCCGACATCAGCCTAAGGCTGGCACAGAATGGGTTGGAAGGTGGCCGGATGCGTCTGGGCGGTGACCGGGCCGGCCGATGGGCGGCCGGGAGGCGGGTGGGAGGCAAACAGGTGGGCCGGCGGGTCGCGGATAGGCCGACAGGCAGGCCGGTGGCGTCCGGGTAGGACGGTGGTGGTGCGGGACACCGCGGGGGTGGCGTGGGTCATAGAGGCCACGAGAAGCACAACCTTTGTCTTCAGCACCATGTACACCTCATCATTTCATCGCCATACAGAAGGACATCACAAAATAGATCGATGGAGGGTGTCGGTCATTGTTAGTTTGGTCCGCACCCTCTGCGTTTAAGGTGACAGTAATCGGTCCTCTAGAATGATCAACAACAATCAACCCATAAAAGTAAGCATCCTCGTTCTTCATTTTGAAGGGAAGGAAGAACACAGAACTTAAATGAAATTAACCCCAACCTTTCTTCGATGTTTGTCGACGTTGGCACAGGGAAGATGGTGGATCGTTGAGAAAATAATGACGTCGGTGTCGTCGGCGTTTTCCTCAATCGTCAGTTTGCTCGTCGGCTCGTCAAAGTCGAAGACGTCCTACATCAGAGTAGGTTCCGAGGATGGAAGTCGAAGTCGCTCCCCGCCGACGTTCTTTGTTGGAAGAATGTGTTCTTCATGGAGGAAGTGTAATCCTTCCAGTGTTGGGAATCACGTCACTTTACCAGTGCTTCGTTGCATGGTGAAGCCATCCCAAAACCTCCTCCCAAGATTCCTATATATAAGAGAGGGAGGGAGGTAGGTAACGATCCTTGGAATTTATGACGGTTCATTTATTAGGAACCTTACTAAATTCTAACGACGTGGTTATTTAAAATTTAAAAGGAGCTTGCTAATTAAATTATGCCGGCGAAATTTAAGTGGTGCATTGTCTATAATTATTGAGAGGATACCAGGAAAATCCCCCCACATTTAATATGGACTTTAGCAGTTTCTCCAAACTAATGATAGGTTTCAAGGTGGTTTAAAAACTCGGGTGGTCCCCACCACCATAACCTCTCATGGGAGGTTATGGTTTGGGTGGTCCCCACCACCATAACATCTCATGGAAGGTTAAGGTGTGGAAATCCTCACTTCCAACTTCTATGTAGAGGTTTAGCTCTGATGGACCCCACCTAAAATATCCACAGGGAAGCTCAAAACAAAATAATGTGGAGATCATTTTATTTTATTATTTTCCACAATAAATCCAAAAACCAACTTTCATTCTCGACTAACTGCTGTTAAGGTGAATGTATCCTTAAGTGAATACTGGCGCTGCAAGTTCAATGGTGCCCATAGATTTCAATTCTGAGCACTGGTTAAAATGTTATAAAATTCCGCTCGTGCGTTTACTAAATGTACCCGAAAAAAAGATCGTAAAATTATTTTAGACACCCTCGACCCGCGCCGGTCGAGGTAAAGCTCTGCCTAGTTGAAACACAGCCCAATGAACCCAAAGGCACTCTCATATTTTCAATCCCAATTACCATTTAGATGTTACTAATTTTACAATAAAATAATTGTCACTTTATTATTTTATTTGCGTCCAAAAACTAACTTTATCTGGTGGCTCCTGCCAGCCAACATTAGTATCTACTTAAAGAAATCAGACCCTCACAAGTTCAGCAGTGGTCTCGTATTTTTAATCTGAGTTATCCTTTGTGAGTTATTATCATTTGAAAAATAAAATAATTTTTCTAATTATTTTATTTACGATTATGACATTTTTGATTTTTCTTATAGGAGGCCTGCACCGACTAATCTTAAGCCACGCCTTGGGTAAACCCACCATTCATGAGAACAATGATTCCCTCATATTTCTGATTCGAGTTACCTTTTAAGTGTTATTCCACTTTTTTAGGAAAACTACTTACGTGCGTTAACTTAAGCTCAAGAAAACTTCGACGGATCATTCTGGGCACTCTGGGCCTCGAAATCACGCACTGTCAGATTTCGCAGACTCATAAAATTCCCATATATAAAAAACATTACATGGAAATTCCAGGTCTTTAAATTCTCCCCACCTTAGGGCTTTGCTTCCCCATAAGTCACAACTCATAACTTAAGGAACAAGTGGGGAAACTGAGCACGAATTTGAGCCTCCTGCTCCCATTTGATCTACTGGAGGTTCATGTGCTTCCAGCGAATGCACACCAGAGGTATCGACCGTCCACAAAGGACTCACTCCTGTTGATCCTCAATTTCCACTAGAACCTCCATAAAATTCACCCCATCATCGGCATCCAGCTCTCTATGTACGACAATGTGAGAAGGGTCATGCATGTTTCTCCCCAGCTGGGATACGTAGAAGACATCGTGCACTCGGTGCAACTGTGTTGGAAGAGCTAAGCGGTAAGCAACCTCTCAAACTCTGCGGATGACCTGAAAAGGTCTGATGAACCTTGGAGATAACTGGCCACCTTAGCCATATCTTCATAAACCTCATCGAGGTGAAACCTGTATAATGATGTGGTCACCATCCTCGAATTCTAGAGGTCTCTATCTCCTGCCAGCATACGACTTCTACCTACTCTGTGCGGTCTTCATCCGCTCCTGGATGATCTGTATCTTTACTATGGTATCCCATATCATCTATAGTCCCACAAGTACTGACTCCCTTGGGTCAGTCCAGCAAATAGGTGATCTGCAAGGTCACCAGTATAACACCTCAAAAGGTGCCATCCCAATAGTGGAGTGATAGTTGTTGTTTTATGAAAACTCTACCAAAGTTAAGTGATCCTCCCAGCTGCGACCAAAGTCGAGGACACGGACATGCATCATGTCCTTGAGGGTCTGAATGGTCCACTTGGTCTGGCCATCTATCTGTGGATGGAAGGAAGTGCTCAGATGAAGCTGCATCCCAAAAGATTCTTGCAACCCCTTCCATAGCCAGGAAGTAAACATTTTTCATGATCTGAGACAATCGTCGAAGGTACTCCATGTAACTGCACAATCTCCTGCAAATAGAGGCATCCCAAGCTCTCCACTAAACCCTGCTCTCTGATCGGTAGGAAGTGGTCTGACATGGGGAGTCGATCAACGATCACCAAAATCAAGTCATGACCCATGGATGTATGTGGAAGTCTTGTCACGAAGTCCATGAATATCCCATCCCACTTCCATTTTGGGACTTCTAAAGGCAGAACCAAGCCTGCTAGTACTTTGTGTTCCCCCTTCACTTGCTGACAAGTGAGTCATCGAGAGACAAACTCTACAACTTATTTCATCATTCCCGACCACTAGTGCTTTCATTGGAGATACTAGTACATATTCACCACTCCTGGATGTACCTCTAGAGGGGATGTGTGGAAATTCCTCAAAACATCCTCCTAAAGTGACACTGGTACCATAGTACATCCTATGAAGTGGATGACGTGCTCCCCGCCTTTAGAAATTCCATGAAATGCTTACCCAGTGGATATTTGAGCACGTTGTGTCTCGCAGTCAGTGTCCCCATGTTTTGCCTCCCTAAATCGCTGATGAAGTGGGATAGTGAATGTAAGAGACTGTAGAAAAAATGCTCCATCTCTATCCACAAAGGATATCTACAAAGGGGCTAGCTGCTCTATTTCCTCACTCAGAAGATGCATGCCATACCTCTTGCTAAGTGCATCTGCTACCATGTTCCCCTTCCTAGGAGTATAGACTATCTCATGGTCAACTTATGCTTCCACGAGGGTGAGGTTGGCCGACTCACGAGTGATTGGATGCACCCTCCTATGCATGAGTTTATCCTATGCTTCCTGGGTTTCCTTTTTCGCTGACCAAGGAAAACCCCATCCCAACATTGTAGACAAACCACAACCTCTTTTAATAATACTGGCAATCTGAGTGCGAACTGTTGATGTCTAGTCCAATCCCAAACTAACGTCGTAAGGCCTCAATGATTCCACCAAGAGGTTCCAACCAAAAATGTCACCTCAAGGGTCATATCACACCGTCGGCGTAAGTGTGAGTATCGAGTCTCTTCCCAAAGGTATATTTAGACATGAGGGTCAAGTCAATGATTTAACCAGAAACTCTAGGTCCTAGAAAAGATTCGTGGAAGGAGGAAATGATTGGTACCTATTTCTATTGATACGACGGCTAGTATTAGACATATACCATACCTCAAATCATTCCTAGATCCCATGGGTCGCATTCTTTGACCGCATGCAACAACTCTCTTCCCCTATCCTCTAGCTCCCTGAGCCTGGTGGGGTCAACAAAAGGGGGGTGGTTTTAAAATGTTGAAAATAACACCACCACATGCAACTCTCCTTTCTCTTCTTCCACGTATGCTGAACTGAAAATTAATCAGTCCCTAACACATCCTCTCCCGGAAACATTTTACACACCTATGTCTCTAAGACTGGCGCCAGTTCCCTGCTTTCCCACTACTAACATTCACTGGCTGTATCTGTTCATCCAAAGAACATTCAACCACAAAGGTCCTCTCTAGCACCCTATCATAAGTAGGAATGAATAGAGGAATAGTGCTAGCTCAGATGTCCTTTAAACACACCTTGCTGGGAAGTTAGAGCCCTGAGGTGATCATCGTATTGTATTCATCAAGTACCAGGAATGATCGGTATGCCTCGATGAATACTCAGCTACCAACATGTCGTCTTTCCAAAGCTATAGAAGTTATAGAGAACTCTCAGCCACCTCCTCGAGCCAGTCCATAGATGCCTGTGAGTCAGGATCACCTCGGAACCTAAGGGGCATCTGATTCTGAAACACGTGTAAGGCACTAACCCTACATGTGCCCTCTATTAGTACTTCCAGTTGTAACTGCTGACCAACAGGTAGTGATATAGATGACACACTACCTGAAGGTACTATCTCGGGTAATGGTCCATGTACCGATGACTCATCAATAATCATACCATACTAATGGTCACTCACTGAAAAAGACTAGTAGCTAAGATCATCGTCTGCTCTGCTGGTATCTCAACTAAATAGGAAACTCTAGCAATCGCCTCCAGCCAGCCCTCAGCTATTTGGGAATCTGTCTCACCTTGATACCTAAGAGGCCTATACTTCTGGAACTTGTGCAATGTGATCAGTCGGCATGAAATATCCACTAGTGTGGATGGTGGTATCTGCTGCCCAACGGGTTGTGGTGCTGTAGGTACACCACCCAAAGGTGCCAACATAGTAAGAGGGCCCTGCACCGGAGCCTCGTCGCTGGATGGGATATCAGTGCATACAACTCTCAGAACTCTAAAGAGATATCTGAGTTGTGGCATCCTAAAATAAATATATGCGGCATGGTCAAAATATTATACCTAGTGATATCACTTAAGAAATCATAATGAACACAAACATGCAATCAGTGCTTTTGTGCACAGATTCAGAAATTAGACGTTTGGGTCCTGGTGTATGGATATGTTAGCCACTGGACCAACAATGGACTCCTAGAACTGAAAACCACAATCACTACACTTAACACTATTGCTTCACAGAAAAGATCAGAGTCATAATTTTTGTAGTAGAACCAACTCCTCTGATACCAATTAGTCATGACCTGTCCCCCGGGGCTTGTGCCGTGACTACCCCAAGCCCGCCTTCCATAGGTCAGGGGCTGGCAACTAGCACCAAAGGCGTAAAACCCTAACTGGGAAGGTATTGCCATTATAAACTGAATACACACACAACAGAGTAAAATATGGAATCAAAAAACTAAGTAAAACTATATAACAAGGTGTACTGAAAATAAATGGGGGGTGGAAATACAAGCACAATTGTAAATTAAAATGAAACGGAAAGCAGAACTGAAGAAAAGAAAAGATATCGTTGGGTCATCCTCCGAGGTTCCTACCTGAAGGGTAGGTATAGATCGCTTCCACAACACTCCAGGTCTATCTGTCTCCTCTGTGTATTGTCATGCTGTATGGTCCACCTTCAGATACCGTCCGGTCCTGGTGTTCTCAGCCTCAGTCAACACTGTCTGTTGTCTGCATCCGACACAAAGAGGTGCGTGCATATCCCGTGCAGGGGTGAGTATAACGATACTCAGTAGGGACCTCAAGACCCTCAAGGTCTCACAAAATCCTACAAGGTTAAACCACAAGGTATGAAATCAATAGTTAACCCCACTTCGGTGTATGCCCATACATATACCTATGTTATCAAGTAATCCATCTCAATCACGAGGAAAACAAAAAAGTTACTGACTCAGCTCACACAGGTGATCAACTTTTGGTGAGAGTTAGAGATGATTATTTGTAGCCACTAAGTAATCTATTCTGTCGAACCCACATAGGATCCTTTTACAGAAATCAGAACTGTCGAACCCAAAAAGGATCCTGGAACAGTAGTCAGAGTTGTTATACCCACAAAGGATCCAGGAAAAGTAGTAAGAACTGTCGAACCCACAAAGTATCTAGGGATAGTATTCAGAGCTATCGAACCCACACATGATCTAGGAACATCAGTTACAATAGTAGAACCCACACATGATCCAAGAATAGTATTCAAAGCTGTCGAACCCACACAGGATCCAGGAATAGGAATTAGAACTGTTGACCCAAACATGATCCAGGAATAGTAGTCAGAGCTGTAAAACCCACACAGGATCCAGGAACAGTAGTTAGAACTATCAAAACCACATATGATCTTGGAGTAGTAGTCAGAACTGTCGAAACCGCACATGATCCCGAAACAATAGTTAGAACTGTCAAACCCACAAAGGATCCAGGAATAGTAGTCAGAGCTATCCAACCCACACAGGATCTAGGAACAACAGTTAGAACTGTCAAACCCACACATGATCTAGGAATAGTAGTCAGGGCTATTGAACCCACATAGGATCCAGGAACATCAGTTAGAACTGTCAAACCCACACAACATCCAGGAACAGTAGTTAGAACTATCAAACCCACACAGGATCCGGGAACAGTAGTTAGAACTATCAAACCCACACAAGATTTAGGAACATTAGTCAAAGATTTGGAACCCATAAATGATATAGGAACAATAATGTGAAATGTCGAACCCACACCGGATCTAGGAACAGTAGTCAGAACTGTCGAACCCACACAGGATCCATGAATAGTAGTTAGAGAGCATCTAGCCACAGGGTTTTTGCAAAAGCACACTCCATTCTGGGAAGGTCCACTCCTCAAGAAAAGTTTCGATACATAAGCTTCCACGATGTCCCATGATGAAGTATCCCAAAGGTCCTCCACGTCATAGGGGTCTCAACGCAATAGACAACACGTCAATCGGACTCATTCTCTGTGAGTTATTAGTCTTTTAGTCCCAGGGGCCCAGTTGGAGTCATGAACAGTCCAACCTGACCGTAACTCACCTATACCCCGAACTCCAGTTGGTATAATCAAAGGGACCTTCATGCTCCAAGATTACCAGTTCCACTGACAGTTCGTCAAAAGAACTTCTGGTGCCAAAGATATGGAAAAAAATGTAAAGGGTCATAGTGGGCCCGGGTCCGGTCTGACCCAGTCGCACCGACCTTGCCTGACTTAGTCTGGGCCGACCCGGTTCAAGTCAACTGGGCATGACCTGTTGGGTCCAGCCTGGCCTGATGGGTTTTTCCAGGCCTGATGTGCCACGAGGGAGCGACCCCGCGTGGCTCAGCCCGGAGGGTGCGGCCAGGGCCGGTTCGGCCAGGGTGCTATGAGGGGGCTGCGAACCAGGTCGAGAGGCTGGAGTGATTAGGGTGCCAGTTTAGCTAAAAGCTGGGTGGCGGCTCGAGAGGCCAGGTGGCCGGGAGGGGGCCGAGTAGGCCGACAGGTCACGAGTAGGCCGACGGGCAGACTAGTGGTGGAGAGGGATCAGTCGGGCAGGCCAACAGCAGTGCAGGACACCGAGGGGGCAGCGTGGGTCACGGAGGCCGTGAGAAGCGCGACCTTTGTCTTCGTCGCCTTCTTTGCCTCGTCATTTCGTCACCATGTTGAAGGACATAACAAAAGTGATCGACAAAGGGCGTCGGGCCATGTTAGTTTGGTCAGGACCCTCCGCATTTATGGTGATAGAAATCGGTCATCTAGAATGAACCAAAATAATCCACTCATAAAAGTAAGCCTCCTCGTTCTTTATTTTGAAAGGAAAGAAGAACATGGAACTTAAAATAAATTAACCCATATCTTTGTTCGATGTTCGTCGAATTTGGTGAGGTGACGAAGAAAAATTGTTGGGAAAGGATGGGCATCAGTGTCATCGGCATTTTCCTTGATCGTCTGTTTATGCGCCGACTTGTCATAGTTGAAGATGTCCTACATCGGAGTAGGTTCTGAGGAAGGAAGTCAAAGTTTCTCCTCGACGACGTTCTTCATAGAGGAAGTGTAATCCTCCAAGTTTTTGGAATCACGTCACTTGACCAGCACCTCGTCGCTTGGTGAAGACATCCCAAAACCTCCCCCCAAGCATTCTATATATAGGAGAGGGAGGGAGGTAGGTAACGATCGTTGGAATTTATGACGGTTCATTTATTAGGAACCTTCCTAAATTCCAACAACATGGTTATTTAAAATTTAAAAGAAGAAATGTAATTAAATTATACTGCTGCAATTTAAGTGGTACGTTGGCTATAATTATTGGGAGGATACCAAGAGGATTCCCCCACATTTAATAGGGACATGAGAGGTTTCTCACAATTAATGGGAGGTTACAAGGAGGTTTAAAATCTCGGGTGGTCCCCACTACCGTAACCTCTCATGGGATGTTATTGTTTGGCTGGTCCCCACCACCATAACCTCTCATGGGATGTTATGGTTCGGGTGGTCCCCACCACCATAACCTCTCATGGGAGGTTAAGGTGTGGTCATTCCCACTTCCAACTTCTATGTGGATGTTTAGCTCTGATGGACCCCACCTGAAATATCCACATGGAAGCTCAAAACAAAATAAAGTGGAGATCATTTTATTTTATTATTTTCCATGAAAAAAACAAAAAACATACTTTCATTCTCGACCCACTACCATTGAGGTGAAGGTATCCTTAAGAAAATACCAGTGCTACAAGTTCAACGGTTCCCTCAGATTTTAATTCCATGCTGCGGTTCAAAATTTATAAAACACCGCTCGCGTGTTTACTAAACGTACCCAAAAAAAATTAGGAAAATTATTATCAGACACCCTTAACATAGGATGGTCATGGTTAGGCTTTTCCTTAGTGAAACACACCCCAAAGAACCCAACGGTACTCTCAGATTTTCAATCTAAGTTACAGTTTAGAAGTTATGAATTTTATAATAAAATAATTGTTACTTAATTATTTATTTGTGGGCAAAAACTAACATTCTTTAGTGCCCTGCGCCAACCAATGTTAGTGTATACATAGAGAAAGCATACCCTCACGAGTTAATCGGTGGTCTCAGATTTTTAATCTAAGTTACCGTTTGTGAGTTATTAGCATTTGAAAAATAAAATAATTTATTTAATTATTTTATTTAAAAATATGCCATTTTTGGGTTTTCTCACAGGAGGCCCGCGCCGACTAATATTAAGATGCGCCTAGGGTTAAACTGCCATTATATGAGCAACGATGCCCTCATATTTCAGATCCGAGTTACCGTTTAAGAGTTATTCCACGTTTTCAAGAAAACTACTTATGCATATTAACCTAAGCTCAAAAAAACTTCGACGGATCATTCAGGGCACTCCGGGCCTCGAAATCGCGCACCGTCAGATTTTACGGACTCATAAAATTCCCATATTTTAAAAAATTACATGGAAATTCCAGGTCTTTACAGGTTAAAAAAAAAGAGTTATAAAAGAAACAAATTTGGATTTTAAAATTTGAAATGGGCTCATGGTTGGCCCAAATCATAAAGCAACCGCCCTTTCTCCAAAAACTCCTAAAAAAGAAATGGGGAACCCAAATTAGGGTGATTAGACATAGATGAAACTTCAAAACTCAACATTCATCTGACCCAAAATCCAGAAAAAGTACTGGGATTTCAAATGAACCGGATCAAAACATGGACATGAAGAACCAGGTGTGACAATTCTCCCCACCATTAAAGAGTTCTGCCCCCGGAAAGCCATAACACATTACTACTGCGAGAAAAACACATAAGGATTCCTTATCTACAAGATCCAACCTATCAATCTAGGGAAATATCATTTTCCATCAACATAACTTACTCTTATTTCCCGAACAAAACACCAACTCACAACCACTATGTGAAAATCAACGGAATGTTCAAGCCACCACCTCCACAACCAAGCCAATAACCTAATTTTGGGGCCTTCTCCCAATGAACCCAACAATCACCCAAACTATAGAGCACTCAATAGAACCAAAGACTCCATGGGATTACATAATGGACTCCCCACCATTAATAAACAACTATAAATAGACAATTTCATAGGAGAAAAAATCAACAAGACCTGTGGTGCATCTCCCCACCATTAGAACCCAACTAGCAACGAAAAAAAGAACTCAACATTACCTCACTTTGACAAGTCCAACAAAACTCTCCCATAACAACCAAAAAAACCCAAGTTAAGAGGGTTATAACATGAACATCTAAACCAGCCACTCCCAAACAGAGGGGACAATAACTGGGCCAACACTTTCTGTAAGGATCTAGACCCAAGGGGACCCAATAATTATTCCACTAAAAACAAAAAAGAAACAATTGAGCTACCCAAAATTATCCCCCTATGAATAGGTAACACCAAGACTGCACCTGATTTACATAGGTAGTCTACAATGGGACATTGATCGGAAACCCTCATCCATGAACGAATAACCATAGACACTGTGTGAGGGGTAAGTCCACCACACTTGTTATGACAAATAGAAATTCACAGTAATGAGGAACCACAATATAGACATAGAAACTACCTTACCACAATGGTGGAGGCATGAGCCTGGTCAAGCACCCCACACCTATGTAGATTTTCTGACTATGTGAAAAGCTTCACTTTGAGGCCTATGGCTAGATCCCTAAATCTTGAAGAATATGTTTCACTACAGTCAGGTGATAAGGATAACACCACTAAAAAAACTCACTTTCTCAAAAAAAACATCTTTATCTAAATCAGAACTAATAGATACATATAAAAATTCTATCTCACTCAAAACGAGGATCAGAATGGACAAAGAATACGGTGAAATGCTTCAACATCAATGAACACAACTACTATGTCCACATGAATTATCATGAACTGTATGCACTTTAAATCGATCCCAAACAGCTCTCTATTTCAACTAATGGGATGAGGAATTATTTTAGGATGTGGATCTAGCTTGTGAAACATGAGAAAGAATCCTTAGGTTTATTAACTGTAAATCTTGAAAACATAGAACTATCTGTGGCCACATCACAACATCCAAAACATCTTTAGAAACCCACTGATCATTACTCCAAAACCGAGCCACCAACAAGATCTCAACTAAAGATACAACAATATTCTTACTTCTAGATCACTAGGAATTTTAATGAATAAAAAAACACTTATAAGATATAGAAAAATCTATCCACATAACCATTTGTTTCTATACAAAGGCCACAATTTTTCAGCTCAAAACACTTTTGAAAAACAAAATAATTTGGTGGGTTCCACATTCACCAATGGTGTTTCATGAAGTCTCACTCACATGCACATTTCCATGCCACCCCAGGGACCCAACCACCATTCCATATAGGCCACCATTCTATATATCAATAAAATCATGCATGTGAGAACCCATGAAAACACCAAAGGATAAAAAAACAACACCATTCCAAAAATAATTTACCTTCCAAAGGAATACTAACCACCAAGTCAAAAACCAATTTCAGATTTCAGAAAACAAACTACACCTCATCAAGAACCATTTTTTTGAAAAAAAATCAACTTTTCATTTTTTAACAACTTTTAAAACAACCATGCTACTCCAAAAAACCCCTTCCCATTTGCTAAAATTCTATAAGGTTTCTTTTCATAATTTTATGGTCATTGAGACCAATACCCCTTCTAGGAAAATACTAACCAAATAAAACTAATTTATAAGATTTAAACAATTGTAAAAATCCCAAAACACCCCATTTAAAACAAATATTCAGAATTAATTTAAAATTATTCACACTTTCAAAACATTTTTTTCAACAAACCACAAGTTTAGATTAGGGAAAATCGAATCCCATTAAATCATTTCCACTTCCTTCCCAATTTTTTTTACAAAAACACAACCTTCCCAAAACCATTCTTGTATTTAATTTTTGAGAACCCCTTTTCCAGTTTTCCAAATCCAATAATTCCTTTAAAACCCATTTCCATAATTCTCACATAAGGATGTTGAAAAAAAAAATTCAGAATTCATGAAAGGTCCAAGAAACCCAAAATAGGGAACTAGAGAAGGTGGGTGACTTGACCATATGGTTGGCGTCCATATGTCATACAAAACACCAACAAAAAGAGACTTATTAGGACCATGTCCTAGCTATACATGGATTTCCAGGACCTGTGAGCTCATGGAAGCCATTAGTCAGACTCCCCTTTTCATATCCCAACACCAAACAATCAATAATAACAAAAGACACTAATAAAACAGGACTTCCCATGGAAAATCGAGGATTAGAATGAGAAAGAGTTCGCAACGCACTTCCCGCACTTACCCCCAAAGTCCCATAAATCCTACTCCATCTACCTTGACACCCCCCAAAAAAAATGGGATCTCTTAAAAGAAAGGTCTTCTAAGAGACGACCTCCTCTGATACCATTTTGTCACGAACCAGACCAAGTCGACCGTTAACTGGTCATCCAGGCCAGCCCTAGAAAAGTCCCGAGAGGTGTTCTCAATCCTCTCGGGATGGAGACAAGCACCAAGGGAATCAATAGAGTACAGAAGGGGAAAATTTGTCCCATATATAAACAATCAAGCAAACATCGGAAATAAATGCACAACCCAAAATACATTTATCTAAAAATTGAACTAAACATTATTTTTACAAGAAACTAAATGTAGAACTAAACCAATAACTCAACTGAACAAACCCCATAACCAACTTACTCCATGTGACACTGTTGGTTACTCTTCAACACAATGATCACACATCGCCCAAGCCAATCAAACTCAAACTGAAACCTGCACAAGGGCTATAAACAGAAGAAGACTATAAGCATGAGTATTAAAACTCAGTAGGTCAACCCGATATTATATTCCCAATTCACTTCCTTTAAAATAAAAGAGCCATAAATTTTATGTTTTAAATAAAATATATAAATGTATGTTTTTCAAATGAGGGTCCATGCTATAATAATTATCAGACAAAAAATTGCATGTTTTATAAACAAAAATGCAAGTAAAATTTTTTCAAAGTGGATCAACTTCAAAATGAAAATAGTTTTGATGAGGGCTGCCTTAAAGATTGAACACTTTTAAATAAATAACACACACAACTGAATTTACCAATCAAACACACCATATTCCGATGGTGAGTACAAAATAGCCAATGATCACAACTCACGGGAACACCCCTAGGCACTAGTTAATTGTGAGCCCCAGGTACCTCGTATCTCGGTGAATGTAACCATAATAAATATCTGTTCTTGTGAACATGAGACACTAGTAGGGAGAATACCCATAAGGTAGTGGTCCCCCAAAATCATCAGTATCATAGTTTAGTTAGTGTTTTCATCGTCAAACTTGCTACATGAAACAGGGGCCAAACCCCACAGAATCACTAGCATACTAGTACGCGTCCACCCACCTAGATACTCGGAATTCCCTTTAGTGCTCAATTAAATTACACATATTATAAAATGCACTTTCCACATAAAAATTCCATTACCAAACCATAATCACACAAACAACCTGCAAACATGCTCCAAATTTCTTTCACGAATCAATAAAGCACTAAAAAGTTTCGCAAACCAATCTCGAGGAGTATAACGAGGATTTTCACATAAAATTCATTCAAAAATGATCTTTTAAGGCCAAAAAACCATAAATTACATATAAAAACATATTTGGAAGCCCCAGAAAAAATTAATAAATCAATTTTGTGGACCATAAAATGGCCCCAAATGATAGAACATAAAATACACATGGAAACCATTTTTAAAAAAATGCCAAACAGACCTTTAAGGTTTTCTCAAAACTAACATTTAACAAAGGTATTAATTTAAATTTTATTAAGGATATGTATAAAAACCATTTATAGCAGAAAACCACATTCATAAATCTCTTATATTACTCAGGCTACATATTCAAAACATAACCATTTTCATAAAGATGTGAAACCTTCCATTTTCCAGAAACTCAGGCCAAAATATATTGTAAACCAGAACCCATTTTTTTGTAAAAGAAAATAAAAATTTGAAAGGAATATAAGGACACAAAAATAACATTTTTAATTCTTCCAATACAATTATAAATCCAAAAAAATGATTTTTAAATCACAGTTTACACATAAAAGCCAACCGGGAAATTTAGCTAACACATGACATGAACTTTTAAACAAAATAATTTATTTTGAGAAGTTAAAAAGGATTAAAAAACTAATTGCATTACATATTTTATTAAAGATTCTGAAAAATGTTAAAAAACCCATAAACCAGGTTCTCAACATCACAATCTAAGTGCAAAAGATAACGAAACATTTAAACAAACACTTGGTGTGCACTTCCATGACAAAACAAAAATACCTTTCACAAAACAAGGCTTAAACAACTATTTTTCACTCCAAGAAAATTATAAAAAGGCTTAAAAACAATAATAAACATATATATCTATTGATAAATATATTAAAATGATGAAACATGAATGATAAAGTCATGTTAAAGGGATATCCTACCTCAAATCCTTGGCGTAATTGAAATGCACACACGAAATCACCCGTTGCGGGTTTATAAACCCTAAAACTATGAAGACCGTAACTAAATGAAAAAACCCCCTAAAAAATTGTATAACAGAACCCTAGGTCAATAACATCTAGGGGATATTTTAAAACCAATAAATAATGAAAGGAGGAAGAAGAGGGAAGATAAAGGAGAAGGAATCTAACCTTTTCAACTAGTAAACTCATTACATTCCACTAGAGTTTCACCCTCAGATAAAAGTTAATGGCTTGAAACTTCTTGGAGAGACTCCTATGGCCTGTACGAACCATATAAAGAATATTGGTGGCCAAAAGAGTACAAATTGATTGATTAATCAATGATACAATTTACCTTGTCAATTCTGGAATACTTGAGAGGCATTGATAATGTTTCCCCACTCTCTGACTATTCTGAGCTCCAAAGAGGGAAAATAAATAATGGGGGTGAGGATAGAGATATTTTCTTCGAGTGGGAGGTGGAATCACCGAAAAATAGTAAATATTTAATTTTATATAAAATAAACAAATTAATTTTTTTAAAACTGGAAATGGGACCATGGGCTAGCCCAATGCCTAAATAAGTAACCCAAATTCACCATCATTATGAATTCTTAAGGGGTCCAAAAGGATATGTTAGTTTGAATATATCAGTGGAGGAAAATTATGATGTGTAATGGGTGAAAGATGTTTAAAAACAAATGATTTATAAAATAAATAAATTCGGTTTTTAAATTTGGAAATGGGCTCATGGTTGGCCCAAATCATGAAATAACCACCCTTTCTCCAAAAACTCCTAAAAAAGAAATGGGGATCCCAAATAAGGGTGATTAGACATAGATGAAACTTAAAAACTCAACATTAAACTCACCCAATAGCCCAAAAAAGTTTCGTTATTTCAAATGAACCAGATCAAAATAAGGACATGACGAACCAAGTGTGACAATATTCCCTAAGAATGAGACTTCATTGAACCAGAATGTGCACTTTCTAAACTTTTCATAGAGTTTATACTTTTTCAATGTCTTTAGTATAATTACTAGATTCCACTAATTCTCCTGCTTGGTTTTGGAGTCCATTAGAATATTTTCTATAAATACTACAAAAAATTTGTCAATGTAATCTCTAAATACTCTATTCATCATGTCTATTTATATTTTTAGATAATTATTGAGTCTAAAAGGTATTACTAGGAATTCATAGTTCTTGTACCTTGTACGAAAAGCAGTCTTGGGGATATCCTCCTTCTTCACCCTTACTTGGTAATATCCATACTACAGATACCCCTTGGAGAAGTATTGTTCTCCACATATATGATCAAATTAGTCATCAATTTATGTAAAAGGATACTTGTTCATTATCGTGATTTTTTGACCTCATGATAATCAATGAAAATGTGCATTGACTGATCCTTCTTACTGACGAAGAGGACCGGTGCACCCCATGGTGAAGCACTTAATCATATAATGACTTTATACAGATTCTCCGATCATTGTTTCTTTAGATCCTAAAGCTCCACAACAGCCATTATATAAAGAGTCTTGGATATTAGCAATTCCACAGGTATGAGATCATTCAAGAATTCAACATCTCTTCTAGGATGAAGACTAGACAATTCCTTGAGTAACACATCAACGAATTCCCTCACAATAAGAATATCTTTGAGGATAGTTCCTTCCATAGACTCAATCTCTGAGTAAGATAATAATGGTCATATGGCAGTAATATCCATTTTTGAGATGATAGTTCTAAAGAAGATTCATCATCCTCCTTGCACTTATATAGAATCGGGGGTCGATTCAACATATGAAGAGTGATTTCACTCTCAATGAAATTTATGTTGGCTCTATATGGGGAAAGCCAATCCATGCCAAGAATTGCATCATATTCCACCATAGGGAGTATAAATAGGTACTATATGAATTTAAATCCACAAATTGTGATAGGGGAGGAATAATATTCCTGGGATACAATAATTTCCCCATTTTCCGTTCTCATAGACATACCTACTTCAATGATTTATGGTGGTGTTTGGATTGTTCTACTAAAATTTTGGGATACAAAAGAATGCATAAAACCAAATTCAAAAATTTTGTTTGATATCATTGAATGAAAAACTAGTTTACCTATCAACACTTCTTTTTTAGGAATCACTTTTGAAGTAGTGATGGAAAAATCCCACCGTTTCTTCCTTGGAGGATGTTGGCTGCCTTCGAAATCCTTTGGAATAGGACACTAGTTCGCAAAGTGCCCGGGTTATTTGGATTTATAGCAATGAAAATTGAATTGAGGGTCGAATGGAGCATTCCTCTCCTCTATCACATCAGCAGGGTTTTCTTGTAGGAAATTAATGGCCATGTTCCCTTCTCCACCACACCTAAAGCATTTCCTCATCCACTTCAGGCAATTTCTGGGGTTCTTCATTCTATACGTTTGGCTAGTGGTGTGCTGGAATTTCATAGCACCGTTGGATTTATCCATCAGACTGGTAGAATTAAAGTCCTCTTTTTGATTCTTATCCCCATGATACCCCTGATATTAGTTAATCCCCATTCTAAATTTCAGGGAACACAAAAAATTTCTTCATAGCTATCAAAGTCTTGGTTCTCTGTGGATTTCTGTAGGATAGGTTTCAGCCCACCAAAGAAGCATTCAACCTTTTATTTAGGGGTAATGACAAAGACAATAACGTATCATGAAAGCCTTATGATGTTTTTCTCATATGATTCAATGGTTTCATCATATTTTTTCTTCATGGAAATGAATTCCCTTTCCATTTTTAAATTGGAGGGTGTGAGGAAAATATTTATCGAAAAACAGTTTCTAGAAATCCATCTATTACAATGCCTTGATCTCTTCCTCAGGCTTTTTATTTTTGATCAATTTCCACGATTTATCTGCTTCACCTTCCATACAATAATCATCCAGAATAACCTTCTCATGTTTGGGACATTGAGGGATGGATAATATCTTCTTAATGGAGTTGATCCATTTTTCGGTGACTGAGGGATCAGATGATTCATTGAAAGTAGGAGGCCATTGTCTCATGAAGCTATCGATTGCGTCTTGTTCTTTCTTGGGGGGGGGGTGGACGTTCTTATTGACCCATGTTTCTATTCAAAACTTATGTAAACATAGAGGGTATCATAAATAAATTTGTGATTCCTAATACCATCAGATTGGGAATCTCATTCGAACAATCATTACATTGATCTTCACAGCAGTTATTAGCTCGAGACCTACTATTAACTCCCATTGGATAGAATAAAAGGAAATCTATAGTTAAGTATTTCAAACAATTAAAAACCTAAATGGGAATCCAATTACAAAAATGGAAAACTTATAAATTACATTTATCCCTATAACTTATGAATTTTCAGTCATCAATCTAGGTTATCCATGATCTATTTCCTAACGTGTATTCTAATGATATTTTTTTTCTTCCTTAATAATGGTTTATACTAATATTATGAATTTAAATAAGAATATCCCCCAAGAGTTATAAACCAAGAGTGAATTAAGGCCCATTTTCATGGACCATTTCCCATTTGAGACAATCTCAAATCGAGGTTTTCGGGTTTTACCCCTAGATACATTCATGCCAGATCCATCTCGACTTGTTCATATCCAAACAGGGATTTATTTTCTTGAAAAACCACTTAATCTATACTCACCAAAATTTCTGTGTTTTTTTTCTTATATTTAGTCTTATAATTAAGTCTTTCACTAGAGTTTTATAACCTTAATACAAAAAATAACTAAACCTATCCTCTGAAACAAACTATAACAAACCTGCTCTTTATTACCCAATTAAGAATGATTGATTACATAAACTTGTATGTTAGACAACAATGAGGATTGAAAGGTTTAGTGTCTTGGGAAATTAGGAAAATTACATAAAAACATAAAACATATTTATTTCAAACTTATTTGAAAAGACCAACTCATTCCTTCATACTTAACACTGCAGGGGATAACCTGAGGACATACATAAGAAAATGGTGAGATATAAATAGAATTAAGGGAGTAAACAAGGAATAACAGGAATAATACAATAAATGTTATAAAATAGGCATACAAATAAAGCATAAGTTAACATTAACATAAATTCATGATATATCTTGATTATAATAACATGGAAATGTGGAAACAATGTACAACATGATATTAGTATGATCCATGGCTCATTGCACATGGAATAACATGAGTAAACCCACATTGCACATGAATTATCAAAATTAGAGCCTAATTTAACATTTATTATCATGATTAAACCCTCATTTAAAATGGAGTAACACGATACTAAACATTACCCAATGCATTGTAGCGCTATCAGAGCCCACCCTTTACAAACATTTCATTTAACGCCAAAGTGTGTCATATGGATCATATAACATGGAATCATTAAACATCATATGTTATTATATGATTATGGAATGTGTAATACATAAATTTAAGTTCCATTAATTTTTTATAAATACGTAAAGGTGAAAACCCTTGATAGAGAAATGGGTATGGTATTCACTACATGATGATTTTAGATTGGAAAATCCTGGTGCAATTTCAGCAGCATAATGTTGTCATATGAAAATTCATAAGTTTGGTTGATTAGAGAGAAAGTGGTCACTAATAATTTTTTCATGAAATAGATATTAAGAAGATAATGTTACATAATATCCCAACATATGAAATGTAATTTATATTTATAATATGGTAGAAATACTTAATGGAAATTAGAAGGGGGAAATCCCTTACAGAATTTCACCATGGTAATGGGTGTACACAGAAGGCATTAATGAGAGAGAAAGTGGTATCTCATCATAAAAAAATATGGAGGGAATTATGGGGGAGGTGAAATATCATACTCCAAAATTCATAATTTAATGCAAAATGGTACTACAACAGAAAGAAATATGGATAAAAATGATAAAGGATGGAATCCCTTACTTGAGTGTGTTACTTAAAATGCTTGAAGATGGGATTATTGAGAACCAGGAGTGCCTTGGGAGGATTATAGAGATAAGAGGATATAGAAGGGACGTGATATAAGTATTTTTACTAAAGAGAATTTGGAGCATGGGTGGGATACTATAGTAAATGAGAGGGAAATTCTTTAATATTTCACAAACTTATGTTTTGAAATCTATATAATTAAATATTCAAAACCACAAAAAATCCCATGGTTTTTGACCATGCTATTTTCCAAAGGGAACTGGAAAAAATTATTTTATAAGGAAAATGGATTAAAATATTAAAATATTAGCCTTTCTTATGTGGATATGAGTCACATTATTAATTAAATGAATTTAAAATCATAAATTACATTATACATTTTGGAGGATTAACTAAAGAATTATAAAATAGGTATTAAAAATATATAATCACATTATTTTAATGGGAAATATATATTGGGCCTAGAATACCTATTATATTATTTATTACATCATTTTGAGTTCATTATGATATCATAAAGTACATATTTTATTTATACTGTTTTTTATTTTTACCCAAAAATTCAACGATGTCAGAAAATTATGAAAAATTCACTATTGGATAATTTTGATGTCCTGATTACAAGAATAATTTTCATTTTATCTAAATAATTTTCTATATATTTTAAATTTAACTTTTAATATGAAAACTGACATTTATTGAAAATTCACGGGTTTTGAAAAAAACAGTTTTCAAACTTTGATAAAAATTATATTTAACTTCATATAAGTTATATACTCATTTATTATTCATAAAATTAATTTTATAATAACATTTTACTACATTAATTTTTTTTTAAAAATCATTAATTTCATAAAATAATGTATTTAAAAATACACATTATTTTTATTATAAAAAAAATATAAGTCTTATGAAACTGATTACCTAATAATTTAAAGATAAGGTTATGATATAATCATAATTTATAAAAATTATTTTTATAATATTATTTATAAAAACCATATTTTAATATAATTTAATTATTTCTCAAAAGTACCATTTTTACCTAAAAATACAATGTATCCAATTCATTACATTTTAAGAAATACCATTTTCATAAAAGAATTTATGGAAAGGGATTTTATTTATAAAAGGGGATTAAAAAATAAGTAACTAATTTATTATTACATAACCCCCTTAAACAGCATCATATGACCTAAGGGTAAAGTGTGGGATCATGACAGACTCTTGGGGTGGCTCAGAGAATATCACCTGAGTGGTAATCTCTATTAACTTGAACTTCCCCCATAAAAGATTCTGTTCAAGATTAATGTGTTGAAGTTCAGTGTGGGAATGGTCAAGAGAGAAGCCCAGTGATGCTATCTCCTTTCAAAGATCTGACAAATGAGCTTCGTACGACCTGAGTCTACTGGATGAGGACATCCTCTCCGTTGTCTATGTCGAAAGGTTTCTTTTTAAAAACCTTAAATTTATATCAGTCATGTAATCACTATTCAATGACTATATTATAAATGATAACGATACTAAATTTTTATTTAAACCAAATAATAATAATAATAAAAGGGAACATGTTTTTTCAATAATACATTAAAATAAAGGGAATTTTATTCATTAATGTTTGGGTCGTTACATTATATATAAATATATATATATATATAATTAAACATATATATTCTTATTTCTAATGAAATATATATATTAATACATATGTATATATTTATGTATTTTTATATTTTCTATATCAATCAATATATATATTTCAATTTATATTTATTAACATATATTTAATATATCATTACATGTATATTGATAAATATAATTATATAAATCTATATCTATTAATATATATATATATTTTCATACATTTATATATATATACTTATTTATGTATCTATATATAACTATATATATGAATATATATGAATATATTTATATGTATTTATAAAAAAAAATATTTATTTATATTTATTTATATTTGTATATTTACATGAATTAATATAGATTTAGAGTATATATATTCCTAATTATTAGTTAATTATTAAAAATTCCAATAAATTTAGTGACTTTTTTAAATAATCATATTTATTTATATTTTTACGTCTTGACATATCAGTAAGGGAACTCCCCAAGATCAACTCCAATAGGGCTAGGGCTAGCAATAATTATTGATGTATCTGCACAAATGATGGGAGTTATTTCTACTAAATACAACTTATCACATGTTATTTGTAAACATAATCAACTCTAATATAATTGAAAAACCAAATAAACAATAAAACATATGAATATATAATTGAAGCTTCTATGATATAGTGTAATTTTATCAAAAGAATCACCAAAAACATCAACAAAACTTGAATAGGTACAACTATAAACAAAAACAACATGAGAGTTACCATCATATAGAAAACTCCCCTTTAGAAATAACCATATCAACCACCCATATCAAACCTCTGGGATCATCCCCCAAAAGGCTCTGATAATCCATATAGTGATAAGAAAACATCGCACAAGTGTAATTTTTGGGGTGAGAAATAATATTTAGTATGTTCATCCAATGTAGTGAGATGTCCTAATGAATATCTTGTGTTTAAATACATAAATAATAAATAAACTATAGGTAAACCATATTCACCTAATTTCAACATGAAACATAAAAATATTCATGACAGATTCATAACAAGTTTTTCATAGAAAACTCTCACCATGATCACTAAATAAAATTATTTCTTTAGAAACAAATATAAATAACAAAATGAAATAAATAAATGGTCTCATATCCTTTTAAACATTTTCCATCTGATAATTCACCAAAGGTGTACATATCCACGAGATGTTGGAGGAAATATCTATCATCACATATCATTCAAGTACTAAAGGAAATATAAATCTCTATAGAAGGAAGGTATATAAAAATAAGTATATCAAAGGTAATACACATCCCTAGTGCTATAGCTATATATATTTTTATTGGAGGAAGAACACATATGTAGGGATACAACTCTATATATATTTGTCTAAATTCTAGGTGTTTTGGGATAAAGAAAAGATAATATTCATTGAATCATCTTTGAATTTGATTATAGATCTATGAGAGAGAGTGTGTGTAGACACCCAAGTGAATAATTATCTATTTCATTACATATTGGAATTTCTGCAGGAACTACCCATATTCACTTATCTCATATAAGTGGTGTCAATTGAATTACCAATCATCACCTTTCTTCTACACAATATCTAATGTGTCCCAATAAATAGTTATGGGTGAGTATGGATAGATACATTTATGATCCACTGATAGTCCCTACATAAATTCATGGGTGATAAGGTTAAGGCCATTATCATCCCACTCTTTCCCTAGTTAGAGGGTGGGAGTGATGATAACTACCATTGTTTCTTGTCAACATCAATTTCTATTCACAAAAGTTACATATGTTGTTAGTTACATAAGCTGTCTACTTATACCTCATTCTAGTTTCGTCATTATGATAAAAATTTTCACATATAATCATTTCATTGAGATCATTTGGTAAAAAAACATAGTTTTAAATGGTTTTTAATTATTATAAAAAAAAAACCAACCTCTTTTATGATATAGAATGACTATAAATTTGAATAATACTATTATAATAAATTATTTAATTCACTCTAAACTTCTCTAAGTCTTAAATTACTCTCATTGATCTCTTATAAACTACATTTTATAAAATATATTTCATTAAGACACAATTTACTTTATTTTAGGAAATATTTCTTATTTAATTTATGGGGATATTTAACAGACAAACTATTAATAACCTTATTTTTAAGGGTATTCTTTGAGTTTGGAGTAATATTTTCTAAAAAATTTCATTAAAATATACCACTAATGTATTTTGGGATCTATTTCCCTCATATATAAGAAAATTTATTTAATAAAACATGTTTATCCAACATGAAACATTTTTATTATTATATACTCTTAAAATATTTTACGGAATCTGATAAATTATCAACAATATATATTAAAACCATTATCTAAAATTATTTGAAACATTATTTACAATAAAATCATCTTTTCACATAAGTGAAAGTAGTTGAAAAACCCACAACACTTATTTATGATTCTTTTGAGCATTTTAGTAATCATTTTTATCCACTTCTCTGTTTATGAACCCCTTTCTCCATAATTTGATTCTGAGCAATATGATTCATCAATCCACTTACATAATTTGGAAAATCAATTTAGTTGTAATAATTTCAAAATATACTTATAGTATAATATCCAATCATAATAAGTTATTTGATTACCGTAACATTAATACCTAATATGGATTCAACAAAGTGTGTGTGATCATATATCTTTCTAGGTAAACCCATATTTAGGTATTCATTTAAATATCATTGAGTTTTTTATAACATTTAAACCTTTGTAAAACAAATTCATTACTTAAATCATGGGTCCATAGTTTTTTGGGGGCATAGATAAGTCATAGTAGTGGAGGATGGCCACAGATAGTGTTGGTTTGTAGTTTGAAGAAAACTACAGTCCACCGACTAGAAAATGCATTCCTCTGGGCTGTCGGTGGGTAATGTAGTAATTCACTAGTTCTAAGGGAGCCTCACCAGCTAGACGATGAGCCTCACTAATAATTCAATGGGATTGGGTTGCGTTTCTCTCCTAGAAGACACCCATTAGCCAACTGATGGGATTCCCAACTGAGTAGTCACTCAAGCAGACACCATAAGCTAGCCATTGGTGTGCACTAGCTACTAGGTGGTGTTGTGATTGTCCATACTAATCAGGGAAAAGATCACATTTTCTACTCCCAAAAACCAAATTAAGAGCCTATTAATCCCATATTTTGACCCTAATTTGGGATTTATTATTTTTAAAGGCTATTCAAGGCTCATATGGATTATAAAAAAATTACCATTGGTATTTTAATATATTATTCGATTTGATGATTAAAACTCAATGAGTTCTTCTTAGGATTGATGAATTCCTCTTATCACCCTCTGGGATCATCTTTTTCTAGACTTTACAATTTGATCAATTGTTTCCCATAGAAGATCTTGGAATTTCACATTGATCATAAATATTTATTAGTTATATGTTATTCTTCATTGCTGAGATATATGATTCATCCTTAGTACAAGAATCCACTAGTGGTATGAGAAATTCATCCAAGGTAGGAGAATAAGCTAATAGATAGAGATACCAGACATCATAATGATACTGTTTTTAGTTACCCTAGGTGTCTACCTGGAGTTCTAGGGTTGTTAGGTTTGCATGATTTTCAAAATTAATTTATAAATAAATTAACATCCATATTATGTTGTCCCATGCACTATTGTTTCATAATGTATTGTTTAAAATTTTGGGTTTTGACTTATCGAGTTTTAATTACACCCTGTTTGGGTCAATGTTTGGTACCCTAATAGAATTCTGGGATGTATCCCTATAGAAGGCCAGGGGGTGATATACATTAATTATTTCTTATTTTTATCTGATCAAAGTATATATATGGAACCGATAATTATGTTTTGGATATAAATTTATTAAATTCCTTATTTTAATTTCTATTTTTAGTTGTTTATTGGAATGAATTTTGAAATTAAAATTAGTTTGGAATTAAATATGTAATATCATAGTTCATCATTATTATTTCTATTATTTTATATTTTTTTATAATCAATTTTAGTTTCATAGCAAGGTTGATTTATCTTATTTACATTGTGATTAATACTCAGTTCCAATGTGTATAGTCTCCATTACATTTTTGAAACCCTTACTACTAGTCAGCTACCTCTAGTGTATGAGGAGGTGTAATTGGGGTAACATTACTACCTATCTCGATCATGTTAGGGAGTACTAGGTGAGGGATGTTACTAAGTGGTATTATAGATTAGGTATTTTCTATATATTTAGGATTAGTGGAATGTATAAAAGAGACTATGATGTTTTAGTTCATTGAAATGATTTTTTTCATGGGAGTTGTTAACCAATTTTTCAGTAAGAAAACTAGTTCCCCAGAGAGATATTGATGTTATTGTTGTTACTTTGTTACAGTACTAATGTTAATTTAGCTTTAGATATGAACTTGTTGTGTGATTTTGATATTTTATGAGATTTTAATCATGGTTTAATATGAAATGGGTTGTGTATGATTTCATCATGGTTTGATTGTAGGGAAGTATGATGCCATGAATTTTATATATTTATCACCTGTGATATAACTACCAATCTATGCTGTGAAATGTATATCCATAACATATCTGATTAAATGGATTGAACAAAACTGTTATTACATTCAAATTCAATTATTATGTAATGTTACAGTGTAACCTTATGTTATTGGTTAATTATTGTTGTCTTGTCCTTCTGTGATTTATCTGGTTATGTATCTTGCGATATGAATAGTGTTTTTATTCTTTAAGAGAAATTTATCCACTTATTCTTCATATTGAGTGTTAAGGGAGTGATAATTAGTACACACCTAGTGCAGCTGATCTAGAACATCTTGAATCTATGAGGAATTAGACGAATTATTATCTTCAAGATAGTTTTATATGGTTCATGTGATATATGTAAAGTGAAACTAATAATTTCATGCATTTAATTTTTGATTTTAAGAGATAGATTCGGTTTAATAACCCACCAATGTACACTAGGGGGATGACCCTATAAATCTGATTTTTGGATTGAGTCAGTCAAAATGATATTCAATTTCCAAGACACACCCATGAACATGAGGGTGAAGCTTCTAGCATACGTGATACATGTACTAGCCTAGTACTGGTGGTACATCATAGGTACTTACATAAAAAAAATTTAGTTAACCTGGAAGGAATTAAAGATGATGTTCCTGAGTAACTCTTATCCATAGATATCGAGGGATGAAAGTAATAAATAGTTCATGAAAATGATATAGTGTATCATATCGTATATGAAATATTATTGTATTTTTACAAACATATAAATTTTTTATCAATCATTATAAGTTGATGATATAGTCAATTACATTCATTTCTATGATGGGATTCATTATAAGATCAAGTCACAGGTGAACATATTTTTCATGAACTACATTATTGAAATGATCAATCAGGATATCATCATGAAATGGAATCTGATTGAAGCACATAGTGATGATAAATAAATTCCTATGGCATAATCCAAAAACTCTTCCTCATGTAGCAAGAATAACTTCTATGAAAGCTGAAACCAGGAAAGTAATGGAATGAGTAGCTAGTGGAATGAAAGGATTCCTTAAGACATCGACTAGGGGTATTGATTTCATTATTGTAGGGATTCCTATTGGATCTTCTCATGAATTTTCCATACATTAGTGTGTCTCATTTGGGGTTGGATGAGATATATACATTGTTTCTGAAAGAGTATCCAACAATCTAGCAGTGGAAGAGGATCTGGGGATAAACTAATGTTTGAGGAGGGATCAACTGCCCATCAATATAAATGTAGATACAATTCAACTAGTAACTCTGAATAAGAAAGGTGATGTGGTTCCATAAAAAATAAAATAATTATTAGTAATAAGGAGTATCTAAATGGATTTAGACTAGATCCCATGGTATATGTGTGAGTCAGAAGCATGACATACAGTCAACTCCTACCATTCGGGATGCGATACCTTACATTATCATAGGTAGGAATCTTGTGTCATATACCCTTTCTGGATTTTTTTTGATTTAGGAGAATCGAATTTCACTAAATTTTTTAAATTATCCACTATCATGGTTTTGGAGGTGGAGTGTTTTGGTGGTTTCCTGAAAATTTAAAATTCATTAAGGGATTGATCAGAGGGCATCTGTCTATGTAAGGAGTGTTATCTTAAATTTGATGGTCACCATTTCTTTTTTGTGGTGTTTATGAAAGAAAGTGTTGGGTTTTATTTTAATTATTATATAGATTGTATAGATATATTATATATTCAAATCAATTGTATGAACTTGGTTTTTTATTCAGGTATGGATCCTTTACATTTTGGTCTAATTTTCTTTTTTTGGATCAATATAGATTCCAAATGAGTTAGTGAAGGATTTGTGGGTTATTAGAGAATTTTTAGAGCTTAGAACCAAAAAATCTGGGAGAAAATACCTATCACACAGTTACATTAAATCGTGTGTGGTAGGCCGCAAAATTATATTTGAACGTGCGAGGATAGAAAAACAGTTGCTTGTGGGTGAATATTTTTCCCTAACCATGTGAAATGGGCTACATGATAATGTTAAAATTCCTATATTTTGTATAGTGTATTTTTTTAGGGTTGGAGCATGATATATTAAACCATACGGGTACCCCCTTCCTACAGGTTCCCATGCACAGTTTTCATATAGTTTGGCTAACAATGAGCCCAAACCATTCAAAGGTTAATTTTTGGATGAAAGGATAATTTTTACTTAAAAATTATTAATACAAGGTTATTGTTACCTTGGTATTCTAGTGGATATAAAACCCTCCCCTATCAATTATTAATCCCTTTTCAAGCATATTCTATGATTGAATCCCGAGCATCCATTCAACGTTCAATCAAAGTTCCATCTGTCTCATTGGATCTGCATTGATAAGTTCTATATTAATTTTTAATTAGTAATTGTTCTAATTTCTCTGAATGGTGATACTTAGATGTAGAATCGTATTCCTTGTTTTGATGTTGTTTTTAAATTCTTCATATATTTTTCAATTGAGTCCAAACTAGAGGATGATATTAGATAAAGAGAGTAGTATGAGCCTAAGGTTGGTGGTCTATAAATCATCCTTTTATTTTCACCATTTTAAGAAATGCCGTGTGTGCATCAAGATTTTATTAGGGTTCATATGTTTAATTTATATGACATTATCATAGTCATTAGTACCTTTTTCTAAGATCCTTATCATATTTCTAACTAGTTTTGTTTGTTACATTCACAACTTCGACCACCTCATGTAGTGTGTTTTCCATAATTAGACTTTTTGATCTTTTGTGGTTTGATGTTTTTCTATGAAATATTTTGGGTATCATTTAGCATTTTCATTATAATTGTAATCTTTATAATATTAAATTACTAATAAATTATGAATTTATCATGAAATTTACCATGTATTCTATTCACTTTACCCACTTAAGTTATGTGATTTAACTTTTTTGTAAATGTTAATTGGTAATTTGGAAAGTATATGGCATAAATATGACTTGACCTTATTTATATTAAATGTATTGCTTGAGGTTTCTCATTATAAAAGATAATGTCGAGAACCATGCAAGTAATATGAAATGACTTAAATGGTTGCATGCCCCTTGGAATTTTCACACAAATTAAAGGCAATGACTTGGACCTTGACTATTAAATGGCAGGACCATCACATGGAAAAAATTATTAAAGGAATTAAATTTAATTTTCCAAATTGTATATCTACCTTTAAATCATTATAGGAGTGTTCATACTAGAGTTAGCTTTTAGATTCCTGAGGGAATTCCTTGAGCACTTGTGAATGCCATTCTAATTCAAGGATGTTGGATGCCTTTTTTTAGACCCACACGAGAACCCGATAGTATCGCTCCTTTTTTATTACTATATTCCTTGGATACACTCCTTAGATCCATCATGGACTCTACAGGCATGAGGTTCTATGGAAATATAATTCTATTTAACCATTTCTTTTCTCATTTTACCTTGGATTTTTTCCTTGGACTCATTTATATTATAATATTTTGGAAATCCTTGGATGATTCTCCTGGGATTAAAATATTACCCTTTTTATACGCTCTAGTTACTAATGATTTGGTGACCCTTTCGGTCATAGTTTTCGTGGTTATTTCCTTTGAACCCTTCTAGCATTAATACCAAACAAGTTTACTTATATAATCATGGAACATTCACTATTACCATCTTAAGGTTGTTTCAATTATGGATATGCCTCACATGACCTATCTATAAAAAATTAACTTAATCAACTAATGAACTAGTAACACATTTAGACAGCAGTTGAGGGATGAAGTGGGTACTTAGGTATTTTCATTACTGTACTGCTTTAATTTTATATATACATGAATTCACAACATTCAGATATTGTTACATGGAAATGATATTATATAACACATTTTCGATGGCATACATAGATTTATATCACACCCTATATGGGCCACCATTGGTACCTGAATAGACTACATATATATAAGTGTTGACAAAGGGAAGCATATCACTTCAGAAACATGTTTTCTTAATGTATTATGTTGGAGTAGGAAGTAGATGACCAAGATGGAGCTCCATGCTCATATATATAATTTTCATTAATTTTCCTAACATTGTATGTCATTCTTGTATGATTAGTTGTATCCATGTTTTCCAGATTTTTGGATACATGATATATCATCAACAATTTTTTTATATTTATATTAGTTGCACAGTTTTTTATTACTTATGTCTGCTTCTAATATTCCATCTGTTTATTTATTAATATTTTCATAACTAATTTCATGTGTTTCTTATTTATCTTTTGTGATACACTCTGGTGATGAGGTCATAGTCTCCCCATGGACACACCCCAGTCCCTCACTGCTAGTCAAAAACCACTAGTGTGTTGGGAGATGCACCTAAGGCAATGTGGCCTACTAGGATTGGGAACCCTTTAGTGGAATATAGGTTTAAGATTTCAAAATGTTGTCTCATAGTGGTTACATTATTTATCTACGTTAAGGATAAAATATAAATAATATTTGGAACACTTGGAGCTTTGTTATTATATGTGTTTGGGCATCTCAAACCCATATTTGGAATAAATACTAAGTTTCCTAAATTATAATTATTGTTTTTTTTTCTGTTATAGTGGATATCATTTCACCATTGGGTGACACACATGCTATGTGGTATTTTTTTAATATTCTAATTGAAGATCTTATTTCATGATTGGATTGATGATATGTGGGTCAGGATCATTATTACATGCATCATTATAGGCACCTAGAACTAATATGTGATGAATATTTACATTTCATATCGGTTCATATCACTTATTCCATTACTTGATATGCCTATGTTTCTTGAGTGAGACCTATTTGTATAGATATACTTGTGATTATCTTGGATTTGATTGAGTAATTTTAGGTTTCAATTCATAAGGTTTTATGGGCCCTTGTGGACTAGAATTAATAATTTACCCATGCGAACAATTAGATTAAAATCTATTGGGTGCCAGTTTTTGTGATAAGGTGTAAGGGCCCCAAATCACAGGGAATGAAGATCCATTTTAAATGATATTTGATATAATTAATGATTAAATAGAAATAAGAAAGTGAAAACATGCATTATAAATTTTAGGGTTGTGCATCCTTATACCACTTTTTCATGTTTATGAAAGGTAAAGGAGTCAACCTGGTAATAAAATATAAAATTAAATGGTTTCCAATAAATGATGAGGAACTTTATTGGTGAACCTTAATCTACTAGGACCCATGGAACTAATACATGATCACTTGGTGATACATACCATTTTAAGTGGGTAGTTGGGATTGTATACTATGGGAAGTGATACCTTTTCTATTCATTCTACTTCTGTTAGTGTTTCTATCAATATGAATCTCATCTTGTTTTGACCCATGAGATTGGATTTTTAGACCAATGCTACTAGGACCTCCTCATGTCATGCACCAGGAGGGTGGTGGGGACCATGATCAAGACATGGTGTGCCCTGAGCTACCAGTCTTACAACCATGAGTGTCACTAGAAGAACTGCTTGTTGTACATGATTTGTTCACTGATGTTCATGTTCGAGATAGTTTTAGACTTCTGATGTAGTCTATGAATGGATCTCCTTCACCTTCACCTTTGATGACTGATCTAAACCGTGAGTTATAGAAGCATCCTTCTCCTACCTAATTTGGGATGGAGGTCCACATGATGTTGATTCTTAGATGGAGGAAACCATGACTGTCATAGATAATTTGGAGATATCTCTAGAGTTGAGGGTCAAGATTGCTACTTACGTGCGTTGGGATTCAACCAAGAGATGCTGGGTTGTGCTTACCTAGGCTGGTCATCATTATAGGATGGTATGAGTAGTCTTGCTGATTATCTTTTATGATCACTTCTTTCCTCAGACGCTCATAGCTAACTGAGTTAGATATTTCATGCATATTGAGCTGAGTTCTATGTTCTTTATAGAGTATTCAGAACATTTTACTGAGTTATAATTATTTTTATATCTTCTTGATGGTGATGATCTTTTCTATGCTAGACGCTTCGAGGATGGGCTTCACAATTCCATCCATACTCTGGGGAATTCCTTTCACCTACACACATTCTCTAAAATAGTCAGTCAAAATCTTATCATTAATCCCAACCCAAGGTAAAATGATAGTGTCGGGCATAATGTACTAGTTACATGTAATTCCATTAGTTATTCATATTGTATAAAGCGATATATTGAGGTTTCACATTATGATAGTGGTAGCCTGAGTACCCATACTGATATCTCTATGGTTTCTCACCAATGTAGATAATAGGGTCACCTGATGAATCAGTGTCATAGAGACCCTCTGGTGTGTTGGTCTTGTGTCCATATGAAGAATATCTAAATATTATCTTAGACCATTCAATCAATTTCTAGTGGAATTGGAATTTTACTGGTTCCACCTTCTAGGGAATGTTCTTTTACATTGCGTCAGGTGGTGAGATGGGGTAGCAATATAATGAAATGACAAGGAGGATGTTGTGTCCATGGTAGCCAGACTCATGGTCAATAGAATTTCCAATAGATTAGTTTTGATCTTTGTAGTCCATCTATTGGATATATTAGTGGATTATATTGATTTCATGAATTACATGAGATACTCAAGGATTAGGATGCATGACCTTCTATAGTACGAGGTACTATTATACCAGCCTTTACTATTGTATCTTCTTAATTTGATATAGGTTCTTGTCACTCTTTCATCTCCTAATCTATCATGAAAATTATCGTGCTATAAATAATGTATTATTGTGGCGTAATAATCCTGGATACACTATTGAGAGTATGGTTATGTGAAATACACCAATATAGGGGATGTCCCCGAGAGGCAAGTTGTTACCCTTTCTTTTGGGACATCTTTGTTCATGAGGTTATTGGATTCAATGTCATTCATGGAATGGATTGATTGGCTCGGTGTCACACCTTTCTAGAGTACTATCGCTACACAGTATCATTTATGTCACTAGAGGGAACTAGTTAACTTCACTAGGGTTAGTGGGATGTCCAAGAAAGTATAGATAGACCCAACCATCATGGGTTAGGTGGAGTGAACTCTTATATTTCCAATCTAATAATTGACGATCTGGTATTATCTTAGAATGAATTCTCTCAAGTACTAGATCATTTCAGGTATTCCATTCCCATTGAATTTTCTATCATACTTACTCATAGAGAGGTAGTGTTTACAATTAATCATGTTCCAAGAGTAGCCCTAGTGTATATTACTCCATACAAGATGGATCCTACTGAGCTCTAGAAGATTAAGTAGTAGTTAGATGATTTAGAGGTCAAAGGTATCATATGGCCTATTACATCATATTGGGGTTCACCCATTTTATTCACCAAGAAAGGGGATGTAACCGTTGTTATATTCATGGAATATATATGGTTAAACTATATTATAGTAAATAACTAGTATTTACTACCTCAAACAGTTGATCTCTTTGACCAACTCTATGGAGTTATAATATTCTATATGATTGACTTGAGATTAGGCTATCATCAGGTGTGAGTAAGGACATCAGTCACAACTCATACAAATTTCCACAATAGGTATGGTTTGTATGAGTACCACATTATGCCATTAGGTCTAATGAACAATCCTACTGTTTTCATGGATCTATGGAATAGGGTATTGAACCCATATCTAGATTCCTTTTTCATGGTATTTGTGGATAAAATCTTGTTTTACTCTTAAACTCACATAAACCATGCTATGAACCTGGAGATCATTTTGAACACACTATGATGGAATCATATTTATGAAAAGCTAGATAATTTACACCTCTAGATTGAAAAAGTTCACATTGTGGGTCATAATATCTTAAAGTCAAGAGTCTTTGTTAACGCAGATGGGGTTGCATCTATAGTTTCCTATTAGATTCCCAAGAATGTGTTTGACATTCAATATTTATTCTGCTTTGATGGTTATTAAATATGTTTCATACTAGACTTCTCACACCTTGATTCACTTCTTACTGGTCATACAAAAAAGAGTGTTATGATCCTGTGGTCAGAAGAGTTAGATAAAGTCTTCCAGGAGCATGAAGGGAGGATTTTATTGACTCCTATATTGATATTTACACATCCTATAAGTGGATATATAGTGTTCTGTGATGCATATGAAATCGGGCTAGTTGTAGTGCTGGGGTAAGATGACAGAGTCCCAATATACAGATCACAGTAGTTGAGGCCTCATGAGAGAAACTATCTGATTCAAGACCTTGATCTTGCAATAGTTTTATTTTCCTTTTATTCATGGGGACACTATAAGATGGTTGATCACTTTGTGGTGTACACAAACTAAAATATCAACAAATATATCTTTATATAGCGTGGATTGAATCTTTGACAGGGAATATGGGTTGAATACCTTTAATCGTTCAATCTTGATCATGCCTATATACATTTAAGGGGAAATAAAGAAACTAAGGCACTGAGTTGGAAAACATAGGAACAAGACATATGGGAATCTAGTGAAGAATGGAAACCTATCCCTCTAAGAGGGTGATGATCGAGCAATTTTCTTATCCATAGAGCTTGGTTATATGTGAGAGTATTTTAGGAGTTGACCCGCCTCTATATTTATTTGGATAGAGATGACATCCATTGTATACATAGACATTTCTGGGTTCCTACAGATATGAGAGAGGAGTTGATGTGAATATTCCATAATTAATAGTGGGTATTTCATCCAGACATCAGAAAAATATTTTGAGGCATGTGACGCCACTATTGGTGTCATGGGATGAAATTTCAAATAGAATACTCTATCACAAGGTGTTCTACCTATTATTAGGTGAAGGAGGATCACCAAAGACCTATTGTCTTGTAACATATGCTTCCAGTATTAGAATGCAAATGGGAAGATTTTTCCATGGATTTTTTCGTTGGTTTATGTAGGTCACCATGTGGTAGAGATGATGCATGGGTTGTCATCGACCGGCTGAAGACATTAGACTAATTCATTAATAACCAATAGACTATCTCAGTTGATGAGGTGGGATGGATGTATGTCTGGGATATCATTTTACTACATTTGGTCCCTCAAACTATCGTTAAATATATTAATGATTACTTCCCATCATGGTTCCAAAAGGGGTCACAGAAGGCTATGGGTACACAAGTTCATCAAATAACGACATTCCTTCCTCAGACTAATGAAATGTCGGAATATATGATGCATGTGTTAGAGGTCATTCTCATTGTATTCATCCAAGACTTTGGCAGTTGTTGGGAGAATCATATCCCTATTATTTAATTTTCATATAATAACATCTTTCAAGAGACGATTTAGGTAGATAATTTTGAGGCCTTGTATGGTAGGTCATTCCTTTCAAACCTATGCTGGTTAATGGTAAGTGAGGTAGTCTTATAGGTTCCTTATCTCATGTAGGTGAAATTAGAAATGGTTCAAAAAATCAGGATGTGTATGTCTACTTCTCAATCTAGACAGAAGTCATATGATGATCTCTATCAAAGACCTATGGTATTCGACATCCAAGATCATATTTTTCTTGTGGTTAATTCCTAGGTTAGGGAATATATAGATATGAAGTAAAGGGAATCTATCACAATGATTTTATGAGTCAATGTAGAATCTATAGATTTTCAGGATAGTATCATACTAGTTGTTACTACCTCATAGGTATCGTTCTATACATGACATATTCCATGTTTCATAGCTTCATTTGTATCATGCCATCCAATCTCATACTATTGATCCTGAGGATGTTGATCCATATGTCGATGATCCATTTGATATTTATATTAAATGAATCATCTATCAGAGCATGAAGTCTCTCTAAGTCATGTCATTCCCTCCAGTATGGGTGCTATAACAACAATATTATGTATACGACAAGACATGGTAGTGAGAGGCTGACATATTTTCCTAGTGGAAAGAGTTTTTCATAAAAAATGTTTATCCTCACTTGGATGGTGAAATAAATGATGTGTTTCATTAAGGGGGAAGGCTGTAAGAACACAATTTTCACTCAGGTATGGATCCTTTAATATATAGTCTAATTTTTCTATTTTGACCTAATACTGATGCATAAGAGTTAGTGAATGTATCATAAGTTTCCAGAGATTGTTTGGAGATTGAAACCCTGAATTTTGGGAGAAAATAGGAATTTTTAATAGTTATATTAAACACTGTGAGGTAGGCCATATAGTTAGATGTAACTATTAAAGTGTTGTTAGAGAGCAGCTAGTGGGAACTCACATTTCCATAACAGTCTGAAATGGGTAGCAATTCCATGTGAAAATTTCATCAATTTTGATAGTATAGTTTTTCATGGATAGAGCACATTTTCCCTAACCATGTAGTCTAACTATGTGGGGTCCCTCATCCTATAGGTTTCTATGTAGAGTTTTCACATAGTTTGTCTAACCACGCATCCAAACTATCTGAATTTTAATTTTTGGGTGAAAAATTGATTTTCACCATAAATGACATGTTAAACCAATTTCATTCCCACATTGATTTCCAAGTAGATAGAAAACCATCCCATATCCTTTTTCAATACCTTTCATGGCCTATTCTAGTAATCAAGCATGTTCATATTTCTGGGGTACGATCAAATCACAATTTGTCTCATTAGATCCATAATGATATGTTATTGATTTCTATTTAATCATTCAACATGCTTATTTTTATCAACGGTTATATTTATATGAAGTATCACATTCCCAATTTTTATTTATTTTTCCTTTAATCATATCTTCTCAAATATAGGCCAAACCAGAGGCTCTGGATGATGATATTTTTACAATCTTATAGTAGGTTGTCTATAACTCATCCTATGATTTTCATCTTTTTGAAAAATATCATATGTGTGTGTGTTGATGTCATCAAGCATCTTCTATTGAATTTAAATTTCATTCTTGTAGTCATTATAACCATTTTCTAAGACCCTCATCATATAGGTAATTAACTTTTGTTGGTTATTTTCACAACATCGACCACCCCATATTGGGTATTTTCAATAATTGGCATTTTTTGAGCTTTTAGTGGTTTGATGTGCATCTGTGCCACCATTCAGGTGTGATCAATCTCGACCTTTCTAATTGTAATACTTCTAATATTAAATTACTATTGAGTTTTGAATTGATCATTGCAAGTACCATGTATACTAATCACTTGAACCACATAAGGTATCTTCTTTAACTTCTCTAATAAATACAAAATTGTAATTTGGAAATTAGATTGTATAAAAATGACTTTTCATAGTTTATATTAAATGGATTTAATATGTTTTATATTCTTTATCCCAGAATTTTCATGTTATGAATGGTAAATTAGAAAAAAGGGTAATTAAATATGAAATGACTTAAATGGTTGCATGCTCCTTAGCCTTATAAGAATAATGAAAGGAAATCACATGAAACATGATTATTAAATGGAATGAACTTCACACGGACTAAAATGTTAAATAAATTAAATGTAAGGTTCATAATTATAAATTGACCTTGATATCATTATAGGAGTTGTCAGACTCAAGTTACCTTTTGGATTCCTTAGGGAATCCTTTGATCACTCATGGACACTATTCCGATTCAAGGATACATGTTGCTTTGGTTTAGTCCAAACTTGGAACCCAATAATAGTCTATTAGTGGATACTAAGTATGAAACTATAGGACCCCTACTTCTCTATCAAAATATGCCTTGCATACAGTCCTTGGATCTATATTGGCTTTTTTGGACAAGAGATTCCTTGGTTATATCCTTGGTTTTGGCCATTCTTATCCCATTTTAAACTTGTATGTATTCTATAGACTTAGATAGATTACACTATTTTGGAATTCCATGGACAATTCTCCTTGGATTACACCTTTACACTTTATCCAAGATATAGTTACTACTATGTTCAAAACCCTTGATTTATTCATTCCCCAATTTATAACCTTAGAAACCATAGATAAATAATATTAAACTAGTTGCCTTATTTCATCACGGAACCTTCACAATTACTATCAATAGGTGATGTTGGTTCTAGATAGGCATCACATGAACTATTTACATAAGTTGAAATTATTTCATTAACGATTTGTTTACATGTTTTAAGACCAGCCGATGGATGATGTAGGTAAATGGATATTACCATTACTATACTTATTTACTATTATATATGCATTATCGTACACATTTTAGATTATATTACATAGATTTGATGTTAAAGAAACAATTGTTGGTGGCCTACTGAGATGTGTCTCACATGCTATCCATGCCTCCATTGGTATCCAAGATGACTACCTGTATGTTGGTGTTGACAAAGGGAAGTGTGTTACTTCAAAAACATGATTTCTGACTCTATTTGGACAGAGTTTCTAGAAGATGGCCGAGCTGGCATATAGGATAATTGGATTGTTTTTTTATTATTTTTGTTTGTATATAATATTTTTATGTTTATTTGTATCCATATTTTCCATCTTATTAAATACATGACACATCATCATCAGCTTTTGAATATTTATATTAGTTTTTAATTTGTTTATTACCTTAGTCTACTTTTTCTATATTGTTTTCCTATTAACTTATATTTATTAGAATATTTACATGTGTTTCTTATCTATCCATTGTTCTAAAACTTGGTGATGAGATAATAATCTCCACATGGACACACCCCAGGCCCTTAATACTAGTTGGAATCCTCTAACATTTGGGGAGATGCAGTTGAGGACCTATGGACAATTGAGCTCAGGGCACCACCAGTGCGATCCAGGCTCAGGATGTCACATAAAAAATTATTAGTCTGGTGTTAAATTTATACCACTTGAATGGGGTACGTACATTCAACAAGGTTAATGGGATCCTTTGGATAGTTTCATGAGACCAATTCTATGAATATTTGATTTATCTCATGGGCCAAAAAGAAAGAGTCATTTAAGATGATAGAGAGTTGAGACAAAGTTCTCTTCCTCAAGTATCAGGCCAATTATTGGATGTCATTCTAGAAGAGTTATCCAGCTTACAACCCAACTGGGGTATTAATTTCACAATCAAGTTGGTTATAGAATATGAACTAGTTTTTATCCCAACAAAAGGATGGGTCATATGGAGCTTCATGATTTAAAAATGAAGTTTGAATATTTAGAAGCTATTATATTCATATGGAATATTACGTAACCATTTTATTCTCATTTTACTTTTACCAAGAAGTATAATTTGCGATTTCAATTATGAATGGATTACTATATACCAAAAATCATAATGTTTAAGAAATAATATCCCCATACAACCATCCATGGTATATTTGATTAATAGATAGGTGCCTGTATTTTTTCTAAGATTAACATAAGGTTAGGTTACCCCCATCTTATAGAGAGACCATTTGGAATACCAAAGACTAAATTTAGGAAGATTTACAACTTATACAAGTTTGTGGTGAAATTATATGGTCTAACGAATACACCTGTGGTACTCATGGCCTTGATGAATCTGATATTCCATCTGTTAATTGTTTAGTTTGTGGTGGTTTTCATTGAAAATATCATGGTGTATTCCTAGTCTTGAAATGATCATGTCCAACAGCTTGAAATTAACTTAAGTATGCTGAGAGATCATCGAATATATACCAAGATATCTAAATTTCATTTCTTGATTAAAATTTTCAACTTATGGGGTCACATAATCTAATAAATTAGAGTTTGAATGAATTTAGAGAAGGTGTATCCCATGGAATCATGGGATGTAGCTAAGAATTTATTCTAGATTTAAACCTTTCTATGTGTAATAAGATATTTTTTGTGTTCTATCCAATACTATTCTCGTCAAAAAGCATCAATTTATGTGATGATTAAGAAAGTGGCGATGTTTCTTTTGTTTGATTTTTATAATGATTGTTTTTAGGAATTTAAGATCATGATGAATTTGGAAGTAATCATAACCTCAACTATGTAGGGTAAGAAGTATACCATGTACCAAAATGCATAATAGGTTAGGGTCAATGCATTTTTGATGTATGAGGATCCAATGAAAACTTATGGCTCTAGATAGTTGAGTTTGTATAGGGGAATTTTCCTACTCATAATCCAGAGATAGATATTGTGTTACAAGCCCGGAGATGTTTGTGGAATTATTATTTGGGAAAGAGGCTTTAGAGTACATATAAAATAAGTCCCCCAAGTAAATATTTGTTATTTTGAAATTAATTAGGAAATAACTCCATGTAAGTGAAAAATTATTATAAGCACCTTGAGTAGGAAGATTTAGATAGAGTAAGTGAGAGATTCTTGTGATATGTGATCATCAATGGTGCACATAAAAAATATGAATTTATATGTTGAGGAGTCCTAGGGGTGAGAAAATATAACACTAAACTATATTGTTCCTATGCCTATAGATCCTATCAGAAGAGTGAATTTATCTGATCCAAAGGACTTAGCTATGATTGAAAACATATATGTTGTGGAGTCACCATCTGGTTTACCTCTCAACATCAACGATGTTATTCTTATACATGGTCGTATATGGTTTCTATGGGATTATGCGAGGAGTTCCTAAGTGAATTTAATTCTTTTAAATGGATGGTGATCCCCAATTTGACAAAGTTGTATCATGATCTCCATAGTTAATACTGGTGGCTACGAATGAATAATGATAAAACTATATTTATGGAAAGATATTTCACCTAGTATCAACTGAAGGTAGAAACTATGTGGCCCACTAGGTTATTGTAGCCTTTCACCCCTTCCAAAATGGATGTAGGATTATTTTAAAGTGGAATTCATGTTAGGATTACATGGTAAAACTCAAATTATTATGTAGTATGAGTGATTATGGATTGACTGTTGCTGGTAATCCAATTCATTCCTATCTGGGAGATCTCTGTCATTGATGTTTTCGGTGATCCCTATGTGTTGGAAATAGTTCATGTGTATGGTGTTCAAAGAAGTATCATTTAGGATTGAGATCCCCATATTGAATAATATTTCTGGCAAATCTTCTTGAAGGTGTTACAATCATAGGTTCTTTGGAGAACAAAAAATCATAACCTGAATTACATCAAATCTGAAATTAATTATTAATACTATATAAGATATATTATGAGACCATGTTTAGTTTTTTAGTGGTTCTTGGGAGTTGAATCCATATATCATGGATTTCATTTAAAAAATAGCTTCTCGGAAATGATCCATGTGGATCCATTAAAGGGTCTATAAGGGAGGAAATTCCATTAGCCAATATGTTGGTTGGAGGTGGAAGAGATAGAATTTGTTGGACCTAGTCTCATACAGGAGATGTCAAAGAAAGATCACTTTATTTGACAATGGTTGGTGACCACAAAGAGTATAATGAAATCATAAATTAACCATTAGAGATGAAATCTAAGATTATACATTGGTCATCTTATTTCTCACTGAGTGTCACCCAAGAAGGGACATCATCATACCATGAAGTAAGGAAAGCTATCAACCAGGTTTATTGTCTATTTTTGATACAAGAGAAGTTTGGTCCAGTGGCATACCGATTATCCCTTCCATAGAACTATAGTTCCATATATGATGTGATTCACATGTCGCAGCTTCAATGATATCACTTTTACCATTTTCACATGATAGATGTTGATAATATTGATCTTGGTGTCATTTAATAATTTGAGGAGGATCTGATCCATATCATGGACCATAGAAAGAATAATTTATAAGGTACAACCATTCATATAGATAGTGTGTAGTGGTGGTATGAGAACATTTATAGAACATGGGATAGGGAGCCTGACATGCTGGCGTAGTGGACCGAGTTGTTCTTAGATACCCTATATTGATTTTTGGTAGATTATATTGGGGAGAAGCTATTATATGGTGGGTGGTTGTAAGATCCCATATTTTTATAGGTATATGCCTCTTTATTTTTTCCATTGATACTCTTCAAGTGTATTTAACTAGTTTTTAACTTGGTATAATAGATCTGTTCTTCGCATAATGTGTGGATTTAGCAGTGTTTCATAGATTAAAGAAGCCGATATAGTAGAGGATAATAGTGGCCAAAGGTGGTTTTCATTTTCGAGGAAACTATATTACCACCATCCATACAATGGGGTTCCCATCAAAGTGGTATCTCCAAAAGACACCATCATCTAGGTGGTGGTTCCCACTAGGTATTCAGTGATTTCGTGCTTGGATGGACTATGTATGGAAATAATCATATTTTCTCCCCCCAAAAATCCAATTTTAAACCTTTTAATCCCCTGTTCCGACTATAAATTGGGACTTCATATTTTTTAGAGAAATCCACGAGTTTTGGGGATACACCAACACCTCTCCATGGTCTTTTGATTCGTTATTCGATTTGACAATTTAGAATTAGTAAATCATTGATGTAATTAATGAATTCCTCTTATCCCCATCTTGGATCCTCTACTTTTATACTTGATGGTGTATCTTAATCATTGTAAATAGGAGATCATGGAATTTAATGTTGATTTAGACACAATTTATTAGATATTTTCTCTCTATTCTTGTTGTGGGATGTCTATAATATTTACCTAATATCATTTTTATAATTCGTGTATGTGTAACATATGTGATCACACTAGAACAATGAGCATATAAAAATGGGTGAATTTACTAGATCGTTTAGACCAAATTCATTGACCTCCCATGGATCTCATTGGGTATGTTGGCACAAAGACCAAGACATTTAGCCACCTAAGAGGTGTACATAACCTTGAAACTATATTAGAACATAGAATGTAAGAACATAGAGACCATAGTTTAATTTAAAATTGTTAATGGAATAACATAAATAGTGAATTGGACTTACATGTGAATTGTGGTAATTTGATTGATAATTAATCACATGGATGAGAATTGGTCAATTTCCATGTAAATGAGAAATAATATGATAGTATGATGTGATATAGTTATAATGGTATGCGAATTGTAATTAGGATTAATTGATATGTGACATAGAAATTTTAAAATTGCAATAATAAATGGAAATATGGATTAATGATATCTAATTGTTGATAATTTTTAATTTTCGTAAACTAACCAATTTGGATTATAATAAATAATTCATCATGTTTGTTTTTGGTAAGATAAATGACTTTCATTTCATATGGACTTGCTATAATTATTTGATTAAATTTAATTCATGAGGGATCAGTGTATGGTTTTGTACTGCATGAGGTCTAGATTAACGAATATGTATGACTGTAGGAAAATTATTATTGTTATATAAAACTTCATGGATAGATGAATTCGTACATAAAACCTGATAGATATATGGAAGGATACAAAATACTTCACCATATCTTCATTAATGTACAATGAGAATACACAATTGGATCTTGCATATGAATTCATATAGATACCAGTATATCTTGGTTACATTATGTTCTAGGAAACGAACGATGGTTACATGGAATGATATGTGTGATTCAACCTTGGTAGAATAATATACAGGTTGTATGGGATATTCATCCTAGGTAGGAGAATCCTCCAATGTATGGAGATATCTGGTATCATTATGAGGAAGGTTTGGCTAACCTTGGGTGTCAAACTAGTGATCAATGTCTATTGGGGGGGGGGGTTATTCCATAATAATTTATGAATTAATTCCCCTATAAATCATATTATTCCATGATTTATTTAAACTATATTTTTTATACACAATGGTTATCATAATATTGAATTTTACAAAAAAAACCTCTTCAAGCTATCATTTAGTACATGGGTAGACTTCATGGATACATGTATGAATAAGGGAAATGGGCCTAGTTCCTAATTGGTTGCTTTATGGGATGGAATTGGATCATGAAAATAAGAATGATCATTGGGTTCAGGACAAGGGGTTTTGGAGTCTTCTATTAGGGGTCTATTTTTAGTTATTTACTTGTATGAATTTCAACACTACATTTAGTTTGGTATATAGTATAACATGACATGGTATATTATTATTTTTTGTATTTTTTGAAATTTATCCATTATCTATGCGAGTTTAATGTCATTTTTGATTTATATTATTTTTAGTGATTGTTACTCTATTTTACAGGGTATAGTCTCCCCCAACATATTTAATACAAACTCTCTACTATTATGTAGCGTCTAGCCTACAAAGGAGGAAAGATTGAATTTACATAAATACCCATCTTGGTCATGTGAGGGAGGGAATATGGGGCCATGTAAATTACACTAATTTTCTTATAACACATCAAGTATTCATGAAGGTCTAATTTCTAATGGAAACAATATCCCTCCTTCCTAAAATCTCCTTTAGGATTTAATGACCATGACTAACTATTTGACCCTTCAATGTTATTTTTTATATATTAATATTTTTCCTAATTGTGATGTCTACAGAACCCTATATTTTGGATGTCCCACGTTATATTTGATTATCCTCTATATAGTGGAAATTATTTATACATTTTTTAAACACATTTACACTATCAGAACCTATCAAATAATAATTTTAAAATGAATTACACTGATTGATCATGTATTAAAGAGAACACCAATCTCCCCAATTAATTAAAATAGTCAGTTATATTGAGTTAAAAAGTGGATAATGATGCTACTTAAGTCATCCTTAATATTGGAAATTCAATTGAATATTTCCCTGAATCATCTAAAACTATTTTAGGCATATAGATATTATTATTGAAGAACTTAAATATTTATTTACTCTTAACGCTGTTACTATAACATAAATAATTTTCAATATTACTTGATAACTATTCTAATATCTTATACTAGTTTATGAAATTTCTCCCATTAATATTTTTCTTTTCTATAATTCCCCAAAATGTGAAATTTTGTGATGAGGATTCTATTTTATCAAAAATTTATTTTTTATCCTATGTGTATCAGATTTTACATTAATTTAATAAATACTTTTATTAAGTAAGTTCTCACTAAAATGATAACCCATTTTAAATTTATTTCATATTTCGTAGTGGTAAAAGATCCATATTTCATTCAGTTTAGATTGCCTTTGGCATTTTCCCAATTAGTTATCTATTTAGGAAAATCAGCAAGTTATTATATATTATATTACTCTTCGATTTTTGATAAAATTTATATTATCTCAAATCCATCATTTGGATTATCCATACTCTATTCCACAAGACTCTTAATCCTATTATTTTACTCTACTATGTGTGACAAAAATATTATGATATTCTTTGGCACTTAATCCTATTAGGGTCAAACACAACCTATTTTCCCTACACATGATAATCCATTAGCACCCAAAATTATAATGTCATTCACATTTGGATGAAAGAGGTCTTCAAAAGTGTTCTTTTTGGAAAGAATATAATACTTATCTTTTTATGGGGTTATAAATATCACTATATTATCTCATTCATTACCTTTATTCATGCATGATTCCAGGAATCAGTTTATTATTATATACCTTCAACCAAATTAATATGTTCAAAAAATATTAATGTAAAACTATTTTAAAAACTAATTATATCTATTACATACCCGAAAATAAAATCCAATTATATTCACACACATATAAATTAATCCCATGAATTAGTTACATGAATCCTTTTCATATTATATATTATAATCAGTTGAATCTAAAATCCTTATAGTATTAAACATGGTTCGATGGATAGTCACCCCAACTTTTTAGATTATTCCTAAGACCCTATGCCAGTGAGTAGATTATCCCCAATTCCGACTATTCATGGATCCCTACTTAAGAGGAATGTAAATTCCAATACAATAATAAATCATAATAAAATTAAATCATAATCAAAATTTAATTTCAATTTTATATCCTATAGAAAATTCATATTCAATTTTGAAGAAAACTTAATCTTATGTCATTGATAACATGTAACTCCTCATACGTACTATATGCATTTTATAAAAATCATGTTAACACTATAAAATAAACCATGCAACCTATACTAGTATAACACATATATTTAGGACTAATAATTGATGGAATAAACTAAATAAAATAAAAATTCATAAATTTAGTTTTAGGTAAACAATTATAGGGGTTTTGTAATTTATTCAAATATAAAAAACTAAAAATTAAGACAAGATTTATTAACATTACTTAAAGTAATTAACATGGTAATTTCATATTTATTAAAATATGATCTATTTTATAATTTTATTTTACATGAAATTTTATGAAAAATCCTTTATTTTTAGAAATATGCACTGCTTTAAGAGAACATTAACAATTATAAAAATATTTCATATTTTATATAGAAACTTTACAAAAAATAAATATCACATCATTCATTTTATTTAATACAATTGAAAAAAATAATCAAAACTACTATTGTAATGGTTTATATAAATTTTCAAATTAATTGACTTACATTGATCATTTCATAATATTATGAATTAAATATTCATATATAAATATAAAAACTTTTTTATTTCACATTATTCTAAATTTATAAACACTTTATAAATTTACCATGTAAAATAAACTTTAATCAAATATCATATCCCATGAATAATTTTTAGAATGGTTTAGAATTACACTTTGATTTAGTATGGTCCCTTTTCATATTAATAAAAACCATTCTTCTTTAAAATTATAAAACTATTAAAAAAGTTCATATAAACAATGATGTAGTTCTTCCCCTGTGACAACCAATTCCAAGGAATATCCATGATCGCTTTTTGTGGTTAATAATTTTTGGAATTGATCCATCATTTGTTCTCTTCTGAAAGCAGGACATGGTTTCACTGGGATAAATTGTTTTTGTTATATAGAAATTGTATTTCTATACTAAAAATAACAATTTTACTAGTAAATCATGATATAATATAATTATATTAATATATATTATTTTTTAGAAAACATTTTGTTGGCTATTTATCATAAACTAATAAATATAAAACTACACATTTGTGTCTATTAAAATATTTATTGGTTATGAAAGTCATCATGAACTGTGACATTTTTTTACAAAACGAATCATGGTTTCAAAAAAATCATTCTCCTAGTTTCTTCACCTATTCATAAACTCAAATCTATATAATATGGAAGATTATTTTATTCCACTAAAAATTTTAAATGGACTATCATTATCCAAAAAAAGTGGAAGAAAATCAAAAAATATATTTATTCCATTGAATATTTCTATTAATTTATAGTAGATAAAATAAATAAAGAATATGTTCCATTTATCTAATGATCAAGAATGTACAAGATCCTGAATACATTCTTAATAAAACCACTAATAAGAAGCTACCATACTCCAACCTACTAGGGTACCCATGTCCAAGTTCATTGGATTGTTCCTCTCTTTATTACAGTCTTATAGACACAATTAGTTAAATATATGGAGTTAGGTTAGGGAATGATGGAAGGGGAGCATTAAATTTATGTATTTCATATGCTAACCAAATAACATTACATACAACATTTTGAAAAAACTAATTTTCCTCCTTTTACAGAGACTTAATATTCTCCATAGAACACTAAAATATTATAATCAATAATGAAATGTTACATAAATATTTCAAACCATCACAATACTTTTAACTCATGGTTTAATACATATAATTAATTTTTATAATTTAAATTATAAATAAGAATATTCAAACACATAAAATAATAATCATATCATGTTCAAACCAAATGTGATAGCTATAATATTTAATATATATTGATTCATGAACTATAAAAAATTAAAAAAATTAAAAAGCATAATACTACATTGTTGTGACCTTCAGTACATCATGATTTACAAAGGCACAAACCATGATGTTGTTTAAACCACTACATTGTGGTTTAATCTTTAGTGAATATTTATAACATAAAATCCATTGATATATATTATACATATTGCTTTATGGTAAATGATTTATATTATACATAATGATATAAAGTGTTTATCTAAAAAGTATAATGGCTTCCATAAATGTATAGTGATATACTATTAATTCTAGTCTCCACCCTATTGCCTATTTAAGGTGGGTTTTTGGGATCTCACTCAAACTCATTATTGGATCGCGTGAAGTCCTTGTAGGGGTGTGGAAATACTCCAAATCATTTTCTTCCTATATATAGTCACATAGATTTAATTATGTATTTTGGATTGGGTATTAAATTCTTGTTTTATTGAGATTGGATATGTGCTATTTTTTTCTTAAAAATTATCGAATTAAAAATAAAAATTATATGGTTGTGGATAGGGATATGGTGTAGTAACTGGGTAATTGGTAATGGATTTAACGAATTTTCATGGGTATAATTGTTGGATGACAGTAGTAGAGGGAGTTTATATTATTCAGATGTAAGGATTAGGGTAGTGGTGGCAGATCATTTGGGATCAGTGTACAATATCTATTAGGGATGCCTAAGGCTTTGATCTAGGGGTTTTCCAAATGAGTTATCTTCTTTATATTATGTATAATTATTCTCTAATTATTTGAATCTAAAATTTCCACTAATGTATGAATATAGGTACTCAATATAAAGATACTATTTATCTCTCTCTTATGTGTACATTCCTAAAAAATGGTTCTCTCATTGAGATTACACATCTTGTGGAGACGGTTTTAGGTTGGATGATAATGTTTTTAAATTTTGATACATGCACCAACCATATGGTTTTGATGATAAATTATATGGAAGAAAGGTAAGGGGATAATGAAGTCCCTTTATAAGAGGTATGAAATACTTTAGTACAAATATTGTAGGAGTAGTGAGAACTGAAGAATGTTCTATAGAAACATGCAATATGGTATAATGTTACAAAGCAGTTAGGACGTGAATATGAAGTGGTTGAAGACTTTAAATGTTTCCAAATGACACAATAGAGGAAAGATAATAAACATGTATACTCAAATATATTATTTCCATTAGAGGTAACTTTTATTCCATGGTTTAGTAATGATTTATAGAATAATGAGAATAAAAATCATGGAACATTTCAATGTTCTCATAGTGGGTGAAGAGTTGGTGAGGAAGAATTAAAGGATAAGATGAGTTCTCAAGATGGGTGAGTTGAACTTCCCAAATTATCAAAAGATTATATAACTCCATGGATTACTAGGACTACATCATATTTCCTAATCCATCATACTTGAGACAATATCCATGTACCGATATCACTATTATTCATGTATGAGTATTTATAACAATGGATAAATCTATTTTTTACTCTAAGAACAAATCTTGATTTGTATGAACTGATGATGGAGTTTCTTGATCATTTTTCTAACTACAATAGGATGTGATTTATTAAAGTAGTTTAAATTCATATAAAAAATTAGATTAATAGAATAATATAAAAAATGACATTAAGAGATCCTCCTTTTGAATTATTAATCTTCTAAATTAATAGAATTTATGTTTTTTTCATTGGTGGATTGAATCAATAAATTCATATTAAAGTATAAATTCATGTTCCCTACAATAAATTAAGGCTTACATACTTGACTAAGAAATTTGATCGGGACTTGATTATGCAAATAGTTAACTGAGATCAGGAAATGTGGTGATTTGGTTAGAGTTTAATGTTTTACTATCCTTGTATATCTATTCTTTAAAGAAGTGTAGATATAATTGAGGTTTCATCAATATCCCCACTAAATTCATCAGGTTTTCCACATTTGGGAAAAGGATTGTTTTCAAGTCGGTGGAAATGATAGGGATGTGGGGTATTTGTTAGGGAATTATTAATATATTTAATACAATTTTTTTGTGCATAATTGTTATATTATATTAATGGTTTATGGATTTTCCAGTAGTGGATGGGTTATTAATTAGTGTGATGATGTGGGAAGAGGGGACTGAGGTAGTTTCATGGGTATTTAATAAAATATCTCTTCATTTCAGTTCTTTTCAATTTGAATAAAATTTCAACAACATTTCTTATCCATATCACTTGTTTTATCAAATTATGTTAGGATAGGAGGAACAATTTAATGCTAGATTTCCAAGGTTGGAGGAATATCTACATAAATAACATAAGGATGCATATAAATATCAAAACTCTTGTAAAAAAATATGGAAGGTTGTGACTATTGTTAATCATTTTTACTGTTTGATAAATTTTCATTCCCATTTTTTATTATTATATCTAAATTATCTATTATAATTATTTGAACAAAAGTTTCTGAATGTGTGAAAAATAAATGATGTATGGGGTCCTTATTCATTTTTTAATATTTATTTTTTAATTAATATGCTTCTTCATAGCTTTGTTTCTGTACTATAGATAGTGTATTTCTGTATTTTTATATTTATAATGGGATTGTGATAAATTTAAATAAATCATGAGTTGAAAATTTTAATGACTCTTTCATTGATATGGACAATGGGTATTTTTTAGGAAATTGTAAGTGGGTTTAATAAACTACCAGGGGAATAATTTTTAACTTCTAATAATAGTTTGTAGAGATTTTAATTTGAGGGAAATTACAGGATAAAGGGAACTAGTCATTTTGGATATGTGTGTAACTTTTCCAATTTGGGAGGTATAAGCCTTGGATGTAGGGATTCTCCAAGAGAGTTAGGTTCCTTTATTTCATTCCACATATTTTATTATTCTGCAAATATGGAATTTACAACTCTTATACTACTAGAGAACAAAAAATCAATGGAAAACTATCTTTACAAACAAATCTAGCCGGAAACTATACTTCTTGACTCTATTAATTAAAAGAAAAAAGTATAGAGGAGATGAGCAAGGTCAAACAAATGGAATTTCCCACATCTGTCAAACACAGAGTTACAGATCATAATAATACATATCATTCATATAATTAGAGTCATCAGTAGTTTCCCATTCAAATTAGGACTTACCCTGATTGAAGATCTTAAGAATATCTGAATTGAACTTGCCTGATGGGTTATACGATCAGGTGAACACAATTCAAGGTGTGTTTGAATACTCCTTCCTCGGTCTTCACTTCAATGGAGTTGGAGTTCACTCCAAACAATCATTAACCTTCCCCTATCATGAAATGAGTGCTTCTTTGAAATAGGTAAGTCCAACGCTACCTGCTGCAGTCTCGTTTTCCTATGCAATTTCACACCACTTCCCAGATAACCTGGATGACTTCAAAAGATTCTAGATTTCTTAATGACAATCAACATGTCGATAATCCCCCATGTTAGGCCTCAACTCAACATTCTCATCACGTATCAAACCTGCACCCGGACTATCATTCATGAATATATTTGAGGGTTCATTAAAAGAAAGAGATCCAGAAACATAGAGGTTACCATTTTTTCTAGCCTCAACTAATCCAATGGGGACAACCGTATAGCCATCGTTAGACGTAATATCCTTGGAAACATCAACCCTAGTAGTGGAGGGACCACTCCTTGGGGATTCATTGTTTACATGAGTATTAGAGGGACCACTGTTACCTCTAAATGGTAAAGTTTCCATCATCAGTCCCTTCCCTTTCGAAGGTAGCTGGTGATCTTCCATAGAAGCCAACACATCATCCTTAATAGAATATGGCTCGGTGAGAGAATCTTTGTTATGATCAAGGGGTTGCAACAAATTCGCATCCTTCCTATCTGACTTCAATTTGCAGAGATTAGATGGATGGTCCTTCATCCCAAATTTCTCACATGAGATCCTCCTCCAACATAGTTGCAAAGAATGCCCAAGATCCATACATTTATTACATAAAAATGGCTTTACTTCATACACAAAATCAATTTTTATGTCATCAATCAGAGTGGAAATATTTACCTTGACAATCAGGGTGAAGCTAAGATCAATCTCCACTAACATCCTAGAATAGTGTTCAAACCATACAGTGTTGATCTTCTTTTCATGTCGTATATGAGTCACAATTTTCATGACAATATCATGAAAAATCTTTGGATGATAATGGAATAATTTAAGACCATTAATAATAACCCATACTTAGAGATAGAATTTCTTTCATGCAAAGCATTAAAGTCCAAGGACCATCCATGGAGGTAAATCCACCTAGACATCATATAAAGAGATCCAGTGCTCCATGCATGAAATTTAGAAGCATATGAAGAAAAAATTAAATGAGAGAAACCATGTACAGAAGGTACACACCTCCAATTAGAGAAGCCCCACAAAAAATGAAATCCGTCAGACCAAATCATCGAACATCTAGGATTTCTGACCCGTGGTTAACAGAAGACATGCAATCTGGGAGTTTTTCTCAATTACAATTCTCTGAGAAAACTCCTCAAAAATTGGCCTCAACATGGGCTGATGACCTCTTTTTAAGAATTATTCTAGAATAAGAATCCATGTAAGACACTAATGCAGGTCTCATCGCATAATTCGGGATTATCCTCCACAAATCAAAAAAATTAGATCTAGAAGTCAACACCGCAACAACTGATTTTCTTGAATCAGCACACACATTAGAAAACATAGATTTATTCAAGGGAGGCAGTGGATCGGACTTTTCATCACGACATCACACACCTCCATTACCTAAAAACCATCAGAAACAACTGATGTCCCTGATATGGGGTCAAATCAGGCCTCCTCTATGGCATATCACAATCCCGCAAACCTCCTGTTAGAAAAATAAGTTGGTAGAAAAAATTACTGATAAAACCTTGATGCGTGAATTGAATTCACTATCCACAAGGGTTTGATCCACCCCCATGTCGATAGTTTAGGGTTCTTGGTGTAATTATCTCTTGAGGATTTCACCAAGGTTTGGGGAAAATCGAACACCAATTTTCGATTTCCACGCTGCACAGATGTTGGGAGAACTCTGGAGAATTTATTGGAATGCATTAATTCAATTCATAAGCGATCTCACCATCGCTTATTTATAGATTAGAAATGGTGAAAATTTGATCGGATATATCAAATAGCACATTGGTTCGAACAAAACAAGGCAACTCTTGGTGAGGGACACACCACTTCAATCTCACCATTTGAATCAAAGAACGCATTGGTTCAACTGAAAAGACACAATTCTTAGTGAGAGTCACACCATTTCAAAATTGAAAAACACACTATTTAAATAATTTAAATAAAATTATAACAATAAATATTTTGAATAAAATATATAAAAAATATATAACAATCCCCCACATTTATTCATAAATATTAATTCTCTATATCACAGGTGATCAATTATACATAATAAAGGTATCTTTCGATTTAAACCATTACTTAGTATCAATATCTCAAACTTTATTAGATTTATAAGTTGTTGAAACATTAAACTTAATAACCTTTAAGATAAACTGGAGATATGATACATATATAAACTTTCATCCAACATCTCATTTTGTAGCACTTTTAAGGCCATGTGCTTGTATCATTTTCATGAACTCTCTAAGGAGTAAACCCATTGAATCCCGCATGAAGCGCCACCACATCTAAGTTCACATAGGAAACATATTACAATGTGCTTCCGTTATTATAGTACATAACTCATTGAGTCTTAATATTTTGTTAAGAGTTTAAAACACAACCTCTTGTTATAGCAGACGATATTGACACCAACAATAGGGGTTATAATTGTCAATATCAACAATCAACTTCATAACTTGTTTTTACCTATTAAACACTTTGATTAGGATCTACCTAAAGAAAGTGTTGGGTTTACATTACTGAAATGATTTATTCTATGGTATTTAAACCCATATCTTTATAAGTTTCACGAATAACCTCTCTCGGCAGAGATTTTGTAAATGGACCCACAAGGTTTTTACATGATCTCACATAAACAATTGTTATGGTACCATCTTGTAACAATTTTCTCACATAATTGTGTCTCAAAAATATATGTCTAGACTTTCCATTGTACATGCAACTATATTCCCTTGATAATGTTTCTTCACTATCACAACTGATAGAGATAGGAGGCATCAGACTAGGCCACAATCTAATATCCAATAATAGATTCCTAATCCATTCAGCTTCCTTTCCACATGTCGCTAAGGTGATAAACTCTGACTCTATGGTCGAATGTGAAATACATGTTTGTTTCTTGGTCACCTAAGAAACAACACAACCTCTATGTGTAAACAACCATCCCGAAGAGGATTGGTTATCAACAATATTGGTAATCCAACTTGTATCAGTGTATCCTTCTAATATAGCCAGATAATCATTATTGTATAAACATAAATCTTTGGTCTTTTTTAAGTATCCAAAAATTCTCTTTATACATCTCCAATGATCCACACTATTATTACTAGTATATCTACTCATTTTACATACTAAAAAAATCAATATCAGTTCTAGTAAAATGCATCACAAACATTAAAGAACCAATTTTAGTTCTTTTAGGATCATGAACTCTATAATACGTTAAACACCCCCACACTTTGAAATAAGAATGATTCGGTCTTCTTCCTCTACAAATTTCATAAGGGTATATAATAGTTTTTCTAGATGAAGTCCTATTATGAATATTAAATATATCCAATAAAGCTTCACCCCATAAATTTTATGGTAACTTGGATTTATTAATCATGCAATTTACCATTTCTACTAAAGTGCAATTTGTTGGTACCTTCTTCCTCCACTTTATACTTGAATTTGAGTGCATCCAAAAACTCTCGAGCAGTTTTCATTTGACAGAAGTATTTATAGAGAATATTTGAAAAATCCATCTTCTAGGTTCTGCCTCATAAAACCCTTTTGATTGTTAGAAAAATAAGTTGGCAGAAAAGAAGACGGATAGAACCATAATGTGTGAATTGAATTCACTGTCCAAAAGGGTTTAATCCACCCCCACGTCAATGGTCTAGGGTTCTCGGTGGAAGTATCCCTTGAGGACATCCCCATGGTTTGGGGAAAATCGAGCACCAATTTTCTATTGCCCCGCTGCACAGATGTTGGGAGAACTCTGAATAATTTCTAGGAATGAATCAATTCAATTCCTAAGCGATCTCACCATCACTTATTTATAGATTATAAATGGTGTGAATTGCACCGGTTCGATCAAAGATCACATTGGTTCGACCAAAACAAGAAAAATCTTAATGAGGGACACACCGATTCAATCTCACCATTTCGTTCAAATAACTCATTGGTTCAACCGAAAAGACACAATTCATGGTGAGAGTCACACCAGTTCAAAATTGAAGAACACTCTATTTAAATAATTTAAATAAAATTATAACAATAAATATTTTGAATAAAATATATAAATAATATATAACACCTCCTTCAGCCAAACAACTACGGGAAACACGATCCCACAAACCTCCATCCACCGGGAGTGAACAATCTCCAGGACATAGCACACCTGCGTCAGACCAGACAACAACACCCCGAATGACATCTAACTAAGATGAAGACAATCCTACAGTATCCGCATAACCACCATGTTTCCGTAGACCTACATTCTTGGCAGATCCATTTTCTCTAGCCACAAGCACAGAACCTAGAAAAAGGGGATCAAACATCGCAAACCCTACAACTCCCAAACTCCATGGTTTTGGAACTCCTGCACCCCACGACGTGCCATATCCACATTAAAACCTATCTTTATCTTCTTAATAATATTTATTGAAATTGTTGATGGGATGATTTTTTTCTTCCTTTGATATTTTTATTGTACATAGAAATCCCATATCCAATTGTTCTTTTGAAATCCTCCATATTTCCCTTCATTACATTTTCAATATTATTTTAATCATTAAACACATAACAATAATACCTATGGGGATTTCAATTCCAATCATAAATTATATGGAATAAAATATGAATCAAATATAAAAAAAGTTGGAAAACTATCAGTAAAAGAAATAATCATAATGGATTGATTTTTTATGAATTATTTGAATTACTATCCATTTGTCCTAAAACAATTTTTAACAAAAGAAAAATTATTTTCATAAAAAAATTGACACTTGCCACAAAATTATTTCCTCTTATTAATCAAATTCAGTATTTGGTGGAAAATAAATCAAATGGATTTATATATACTGAAGGTAGAATCATGATTCGATATGTTATTTTTTGAATGGAGGAGACAAAAATAATACCTAATAAAATTCTTATGAGAGACCCCAAGATTTATTTATATATAATAATAAAGATGACATAATACCTATATTTTGATGTGGGACTGAACATATCATACCCTCTTTAAATAAACCTCAAGCTAGGTATACTAATATTTGATACCTAATAAAACAAAATTAGACATCGCAAACACTCATAATACCTCCCCCCTCAGGAAGGACATATCAATCTTGAATACAATAAAATTATAAAAATGAAGAGAATCTTGTTTTCTGGTCCTGAAAAACTATCTCTAACATGAAAGGGTAAACCTTAATGATATTGAATATATGTCTAACCATGCCGTGACTGGAAAGGTTAATAGTGGATCTCATAGATTATAAATTTTGGACTAAACTTATCATATCCTATAAATTGTATTAAAAAATTATAAATTGAATGGTGAAAATGGATGAGAAAATGATTGAATAATGAACTAATGCAAGGAAATGTAATGACGTGTAAAAATATAATTAATGGATTCTTGAATTCAATAAAGAATCATTTAAAAAAATTAATATTAATCAAAAAATTATGAAATCGACTAAAATTCATAATACATTATTATAATGTTTTTGAATAATGTGTATGACATATCCCAAACACATTGGATTCCCATATGGACAAACAAGGTGGTAAAATATGTTACTAAAGTGTGTCTATAACTATTCAAGGATTAATGAATAATTGTAAAGAATAAATGAAATAGGTGTGATGTGATTCATTTGAATTAAATCGTACAATTATCTATATCACTATAAGTAAAACACATATAATCCTCAATGCTACCAAATATCAATATGAGTTAAGTCATATAAAAAAAATACAAAATGACATGAAATATTCCTCAACATATTTATGAAATTAAGATGATAGAATGTTGTGCCACTAGAATGATATAATCACTCTATTTATAGAGAGAAACAAATATAAAAATGATTTGAGACTGGATGGGGATACAAAATACACACAATTGAAGCCTTCTGATACCCCCTATAATTTGGAACATATATATTTTTCATACTCAAAATACTACCAAAATATTTTAAATTAATATTATTTTGTAGGGATTAATCTAATCAATTCGTGATCATCCACTATTTGTGTTGAAAATATCATCTATATAAACAACATGGTCAATGATTTAGATATGTGAAAACTGATAGAATATTTAAGAATCCTTTATACTCTTAGAAATCTAATTTTTTTCATAACTATTCAAAAATAGTTAATCAATGCCTGTGAGGACTACTCAGGGACAAATGAATAATGTCCGGGGAAAATTTTCTAAGAATACCTCAAAAAGGAACAAATATGTCTTTTAATTATAATTTATTAATAGGTCAATATGATGGGGCATGGGGAGTGAAATAAAGGGATAGAGAGAACCATTTTTTGCTTCTAGGGAGAATGTGCCAATGAAAGTAATATTACAAATTAGTCTATATCCCTAAGTTAAATTTTTGGTTGTAATCTGATTGAATGAACCATATGCATTTACACGTATAATATCATAGTTATCACCAATTAATGGTACAAAATGGAGACAAAGGCCCTAGGTGCAAAATTACACTGCATAGCACACATTGTGTTTCAATATTGATAGATAGTTTAATAAGGATATATAAGAATAAAAAAATTCCACATAATATCATATATGACACATAAGTTTGATAAAATAAAAAACCATTCCAATATTATAGAGTTCATTCGAAAAAAGAATATTTAACTATATAAATTATAAAATTATATTTAAAAAAACTATAAAAACATGAGGCATATAAGTACCATGTATTCCACCATTACGAATCTTAGAAGTGTCATTATGAATCCATTTTCCTAATCATAATTATCATAATAAAATAAAACCATGAGACATCTAATAGTCTGCCATATATCTAAAATAAAATAGTCATTAAGATAATTAGACCTAAACATAGTCATAAATAATCCAAAAAAAGGAAAAATATAATAATTTATGAAATAGGAAGATAAAGTTATAAACATGTAATTAGAATACTAAGGTAAAATAAAAAATAAATTTTGAGGGTAAATGAATAATTAAATAAAAACATAAGAAAATAGGCTGGATTGGGATATGAGAAAATCTTTGTTGATTCTAAATCCTAGAATAATATAAAATTGATTGACTCACTCAAAAACACTAGAGGAGATAAGAAGAATTAATTTTGGGAAAACCACATGGAAGGGAATAAGAAAAAATGTTTCACTTAAACAATGTCATGATGAAAAAAATTATATGAATGATTTGGATAATGTTCTTGGTTTCGATGTTGTCATGTAGGAGGTTATTGAATGGTGGGTAAACCTAAAGGGTATATGTTTTATTAAAAAAGTGAATGTTTTCTGGTTTGTATATTTATAAATAATTCTGTTTGAAAAAAAAGGAAACACCAGATGGCATTATGACATAAAAAAACACAACACTCCGCCAGGGTGAATCCTAGATCACACCACGCTAAAGAATTTTGAAATGAAAATTATGAATCAATGACATGAAATAATTAAGGCTGGTGATATAGAGTTTAAATTAAAAAGTGATTAGTATATTTGTATAATATAAATTGATCAAAAAAGGGACTATATTCATACAACAAGGAAGAGATCCCAAACCAAATATGTATTTGTTCTTCAGAAAATTAAACACATAAATCATAACTTTTAATTAGCTTGGATAGGGAATGGCCTTGAAAATGGAATTGGGAATGATATTTTATCTAATTTAATAATAAATACAGTATTATGAGCCCATAAATCTTAGTAATAGTGCATTTACCTAAGAGATTATTTCCAAGTATACATAAATTTTCAAAAAACATTAGAGAGGTCAGTAGTGATAGATGTCAGATAGGTTAACAAGTCATGAGAAGAGGACTTTTTAAGTACTATAGGAGGTCCATAATGCTTGCGATGATTATGATCATGACTAAATATGACCCACCTATTTCAGGAGGAGGTGGAATGGGAGGTGTGACTAGAGGGGAATTACCAATGTGAATAATTAAATCCTCAAAATGAGAGATTGGAGGGATAAATGGTGTACTAGATAATGAAAAAAATACTTTACTATTATGGGTAGGGGTATAATTGCACACCAAACCCCTAATTTTTTTCTTCATTCATTTTTTATTTTTCATTTTCCATAGGAAATTCAGACTGAGTTGGATAAGATTTTTCTTTTATAATTTCTCACTTTTACATTGGTTCATCATTTCAGAATGGTTAGTAGAAATCAACATCATAAAATTTGAAATGATAGTATTTTGATAAATTTAAATTCATTATTGGAACACATTTTTTCAAAACATGATCCTTGCCCATTTATAGTGCCCATGCATTATATGTAGGTGAATATGGTTTGGCCCATTACGTGGCCAAACATTGCATGATGCTATACATCCTGATTATAATACCATTATTCCAAATCTGGTATTATCATTTCCATTATTGAGACATGTTCTGTCTTCCTAAATGAAATTCCCTATGACCAGAAACCAACTACACAAGTATTGCACTGTCTATGAGGGAACCGATGGTTAATATCATACACAAAGAGATAGGTAAGAAATTGGTTCTAATTGATTTTTTGTATTTGTATTGCAGTTGAAACTTTAGATTTATAGATGTAGAGAATGTGTAGAATAAAATGAAGGGTGCGAACTCTACGTGGTAACCCCTACCTTAAAGCTATATGTAATGGCCCGGACCCTCCAGGCCCATTAATTTTCCAATGTGAGGTTCCACCAAAACGGTGGCACCGTGAGGGTGACACCGTGGCAGTGGAACCGTGATGGTGGCACCGTGAGGGTTTCACCGTGACAGTGGCATTGTGAGGGTGACTCCTTGACGGTGGAACCGTGACGGTGGCACAATGAGGGTGGTACCATGACTGTGGCACTGTGTCCCCTCGTGAGCCTTTCGTTTTTTTTCCAGTACCTGACTTTTCTGCTCCCGCAACATAAGTTTCGACGTAAATTAATTCTTTTTCTCTTTTTAAAACCATTTAAAGGCCATTATTAATTCCTAAAAATCCTGAGAGACCTCCGTGTGTAACTGCCCAACCGCGTAGTCAACCCATGACCCCGCTCCTTAAGCTGTTTCGCGTTCTCACCTCAACCGTCCACGGATCTTGTAATCTAAGGGTTAGATGTGGTTTCTTCTTTCCTCGATCACGGCTTTTCAAAAACAGATTCCAGTGCATCGGGAGACCCACATCTTTATCCGTGAAGTTCTGCCCCCGGCCTAAGCGTCGATCGTTGATCAGCAGGTAGGGAATTTCTACTTCGTCTCTCTCTTTTGTGTATCATGCGGGGTGGTCGTGATTTTGTTTCTATATAATTGGATAAACCAAACCAAAAGAAAGATGATGAACGAATCCTATAAGGAATGAAGAGGGGGCTGTGATCGTAGTTGTTGTTTATATTATGATCATCTTCCTGAGTTTTCCTGGATTATGCCTTCTGAAAATCGAGGACATTGGTGGTCGTTGTTTGTGTACTAATGAACCCCTCGTGGTGTTTTAAATGGCTTGTTCCTAATTGTAAACTCCTACTCTGAAAAGTAGATTGGTTAATCACGTATACCCGGCTGAATAAATTGAAAGCACCAGGATCGATCCCTCCTGTGCTAACCCCGGTCCAAACATGGAATTGAAATCATGGAGTGTGTTAAATATTATAAATATGAAAATACAGGCATGGTCCTGCTTAGTGTTGGTGACATTGGTTTTGTTGTTTTCTTTCACGTCCGATTGGTGGAAATGTGGGATGGGATGGGATCCCCTATTTTTTTGGATTCGGTGGTTGTGAGTTTTAAGACGGGGTGCGTACTTATTTATATCACAAATTGGGGTGGGATACTCTGTTGATGAAAAACCTTTTGGGGGGAGGGGACACGGGGCAGTGTCTCGGGGTTGTCTGGTTCCAGGACTTCGAGGGTTCTCACTTTTCCTAGTTGTTGGGACATTACAAGAGAACCGGGTATGGATACTTAAATTGATGTTTGCCTGGTTTTTTTTCCTTGGTTATCCTTATGGTGTTAGTTGCCCAGTAGTGCATAAACTTATTGGAACATTATTACTGAACATGAAAACAAGAATGAGACAAATGGGTTTTGTTGGCGAGGGTTGTGACTCGGACTTGAGTGCTGTTGTGATCTGTAGGCTATCTGAAGAAAAACCTTGTTTGGGGTGAGTTCTTGTTACCTATATATATACATGTAGCTTTGTGTTTCTTATTTACACCCCACTCAAGTTGAGCACATAGTACCGAACACCCCCATTTCATGGGGGAGGGTGTTTTTTCCAACACTATTCTTAGTGGCTGGTTATTAGATCCTTTTCTGCCCCATTTCCCTGATAACCCAAGTATCTTCGGGCAGGATGTGATGGCCTGAGGTCCATTATTAGCCCAAGAACCTTCGGGCGGGGTAGTGTGGTGGTTGGTCAGGTGTGTGCGGCAGGTTGATTCCCAAGTGTCTTCGGGATGAGGCCCAGGTATCTTCGAGCGTGGCAGTGGATTTTTTTATCCCAGGTGTCTTCGGGCGTGGTGGTGGTTGTTCTGGCCTAGGTCTTTGCAGGCGTGGTTACATGTGATAGTTGTTGCCCAGCTGTTTGCGGGCGGTATTTGGCATTGGGACTGCGTGTGGTTGTGGCCTAGGCCTGTGCAGGCGGGTTTGGCAGTGGGACTGCGGTGAGAATAGCGGGATTGGTCTGATGCGTAGGATGTCACAATAACTAGAGGGAAAGTGGTGCGGGGTTCCCAAACAGTGATGTGCTCTTATTATATATATTACTTGACTTGCGTTATTTGGGGAGTGTGCCTTGGTGAGGCCTGGGGTGGATATTTTACCTTGATAGGTGTTTGGTTTACTCCTTTTTCTCACGAGACTTTAGTACGTTCCCCCACTTGTGCACGAGAGTCTTTGGTTTTCCCTACTGAATGTACTTGTATGCTCACCCTATGTATATAAAACTACTTTCAGGTTTCCAGGAGGACTTCTGGGATCACGCAGGACCATACTAGCTCAGAACTTTGGGGAAGTTGCAGTTGTTGCTTTTCTTCTTTGGTACGTACCTTTGTAGTCACCTTTTGTACTTTGTGGATTTACTTTTGGAGCATGCAGGGGGAATGGTTAAATTTTGTCTTTTGTTTCTTTTACCTTGGTGTTGATGAGTTTCATCATCTTATCTCTCGATCTTATAAAACAAAAATGGGTAATTCCTTCCATTTTTGAGAAATTTCTATACGCTTGGTGCTAGTCGCCACTCCGGGACCTATTGAAGGCGGGTCTTGGGGGTTATTATCTCTCCTTCAACTTAAAGAAGGATGGGCCTGGCAATCTGCTGACCCTTCCCTCCTTTTGGTGAAGGCGGGCCGTGACAGAATGGTATCAGAGGCAGGTTGAGAGACAGGATGGAGTCCAGATTTATGCACAGTGAGGATTGAATTGGATGGTAAGGAAACAACGTTGGGTGACCTCGACACGTGAATTAGGCCTGGGAAGACCGGCTAGGACACGGGATTTTAGGGCCCCCGTGATCCGATGCAAGGACTCTGGACCTACCGAACGACCAAGTGAGGCCACACTGATTGCAGGGTAGAGACCCTAGGAGAGGTGCATGCATCATAATGACTTGTGTTCTTGTGTTTCTGGGATGTCTTTGGAATTAAGAATAAATTAAAATTTTATGATGTTTTAAAGATGATATTCTGCACTACTTTGGCTTAGGAATTCCTTGTTTACCTTGTAGCTATGGCACCTGGAAGGTGTCCACATGTGGTACAGGTGATCGAGGCCCTGGAGACTACTTTGGCTGATCGACAGAGAGGTGATCAGGAGGAAGTGGATGACTAGTGGAAGAAGACTCTTCGGCCCTTCCAGTGACATGCCCTCGAGAAGTATGAGGGCAACACCTCCGACATTAAGACAGAAGGATGGCTAGAGTATCTAGTTATAGATTTCAGCTTGATTCGGGCCCCGACCGAGTACTGGGTTCCCTTGGCCGTCAGCCAGATGTGGGGAGCGGCGCTTCAGTGCTGGACGCTATACCTGGGGGAGAGGAGAGAGGTTGAGGTGGCATGAGCGGATTTCGAGAGGGAGTTCCAGGCGTAATTCTTCTCTTCGACGATGAAGGTGGAAAAGAGACAGGAGACACTCTCCCTCCAATAGAGGATTATGTCCGTGAGGGAGCTAGGGATCAAGTTCAAGGACCTCCTACATTTTGCTCTGGAACTCTTTCCAGACGACGAGTCTCGGGTAAGACGTTTGGAGGAGGCGCTCTGACCCTCCCTCCAGTATGATGTTACCCCCCTTTACCCTTCCGACGTACATGGAAGTCTAGAAGAAGGCCGAACTGGTGGAGAGGATGTAGGATATAGGAGGTGTGTCACGAGAGGGGATCCAGCTGGGACCATCAAAGGGGAAGGCTGTCAGCACTAGGCCCCCAGCGTCAGGACCCTCTAGGTTCTGACCCACAGGGAGCAGGCCGCAACAGTTTCAGTTTTGATCCCCTGGTCCTCGCCTGTTTTCTTCGGGCCCAGGACCGCGGTGCTTAACTTGTGGGAGCCCTGGAAATCTCTGGAGTTAGTTCACGGACCGGGTACAGTACGACAGTGGTGGAGAGCCCCACCACCCGCCCCAGCTCCAGCTTCCAGCCAGACCTTTCCAGCAGCATCAGTAGGGACAGCGAGCTCCCGCTCCTCAGAGGGAAGACGTAGGAGGAGGCAGCCAACATCAAGGTGCACCTTAGGGACCTCGACCAGGGCGTGGTCGGGGAGGTGGCTGGCAACTGAGGGGAAGGGAAGCTGGGTGTGGAAAGTTGCACGCCGCAGAGGCAACAGTTCCAGTAGGGCCGGAGGTTGTTCAAGGTACGATCAGTTTGTTTAGCACTCTTGCTTGTGCTTTGTTCGATACCGGAGCTTCGCACTCCTTTGTTGCACTTAGTCAATCCCGTGACTTGGGTCTAGATGCCGAGAGACATCTGGAGCCCTTGGTGTTGAGCACACCAATCGGAGGTCAGATCGACTTGTCGTTTGTTTGTCGAGGATATAGACTGATGATGGGGCCACATCAGTCGGTTAGGGATCTTCTTCTGCTACAGATACAGCCTTACGATGTCATCCTAGGCATCGAATAGATCTTTTCAGTGTGCGCCGTCATCGACTGTTTGCGAAGAAGTGTCATGTTCTCGGACTTGGGCGGCCGGCGTGTTACCTTCACCGGCGAGCAGAGCGGTCAGAAGGGCAGCAGGCGAGAGGAACCCCTCCTCTCCTTATTAGCCGAGCTGTCAGTAGAGTCAGTAGATGCTGAGATAGTGGGGGTGCCAGAGGTTGTCCGTGAGTTTATGGACATCTTTCATGAAGAGGTGATGACTCTACCCCCTCGATGTGATATCGAGTTCGGGATAGACTTGCAGCTCGACGCTCGTCCGATCTCGATGGCTCCTTACCGGATGGCACCTTCAGAGTTACGGGAGTTGCGGATTCAGATTGACGATCTGATGAAGAGGGGTTATGTTCTGCCGAGTGCGTCACCGTGGGGTGCTTCAGTCTTGTTTGTAAAGAATGAAGATGGTGGTCTTCGGTTATGCATAGAGTACATGAGGGTGAATCAGGTGAAGATCAAGAATTGCTACCCTCTTCCGAGGATAGACGATCTTTTCGACCAGCTGAAAGGGGATGGATGGTTCTCGAAGATCGATCTGCGGTCTGGGTACCACCAGTTGAGAGTGAAGGAGAGAGACATCCCAAAGATAGACTTCAGGTGCAGATATGGACACTTTGAGTTCATAGTCATTCCCTTCGGTGTTACGAATGCCCTGGCTATGTTCATGGGGCTTATGAACTCCATCTTCTGGGAGTACTTGGATCAGTTCGTGGTTGTGTTCATCGATGATATTCTGATCTATTCGAGGTCAGAAGGGGACCATGAAGAGCACCTGAGGACAGTTTTGGAGGTCCTATGACATCATCATCTCTATGGGAAGTTGTCGAAATGAAAGTTCTGGACACGAGAAGCGCACTTCCTCAGGCACGTGGTTTCCGAGCAGGGGGGAGCGGTGGACCCATCAAAAGTTGAGGCGGTTGTTTCTTGGGAAGCACCCAAGAATGTGGCAGAGGTCCGTAGTTTCCTTGGGCTGGCAAGTTACTATCGGAGGTTCGTACCCAACTTCTCCTGAGTAGCAGCCCCTTTGACAGCCATTACCAAGAAGGACCGCATTTTCGGGTGGAGTGAGCAGTGTGAGTCAGCCTTCAGCTATCTGAAAGAGATGTTGGTTAGTGCCCCAGTGCTGAGATTACCAGAAGAAGGGGCGGCCTATGAGGTGTTCTATGATGCTTCAGGATAGGGCCTGGGATGTGTGTTGATGCAGCGACAAGGGGTGATCTCTTATGGGTCCAGGTAGCTATGCCCCCATGAGCATAATTATTCCACCCACGACCTAGATCATGCAGAGGTCATTTTTGCGCTAAAGTTATGGCAACACTACCTCATCGGAGAATGCATTGTGGTCTTCACAGATCACAAAATCTTGAGGTATATCTTCTCCCAGTGGGACTTAAACTTGCAACAATGGAGATGGGTGGAGTTCCTCCACGATTACGACTTCGATATCTCTTATACTAAGGGAAAGGGAAATGTAGTGGCTGATGCCTTGAGCAGGAGGACGCAGAAGGATGCGGTCTGAGAATCGGTGGATACTTGGAAAGCGATGGAGGAGTTAACTTCCTTACACCTAGATGTGAAGATGGATGGTGGTAGAGGTTGCCTATTTCAGATGAAAGTGCAATCATCTTTGTTTCATCAAGTGGAGGAGTCTCAGTGGGGAGACCCAGAGTGCGAAGTGATGCGTGACCGAGTTGACCAGGGAAATGCTCCGGAAGGATGGACAGAGGATGGTCAGAACCGGATGCTTTTCCAGAAAAGGTTGTTTTGTTCCAGGAGTGATGCACGACAAGGTTCTCAATGAGTTCCAAAACTCACCCCTGGAGGTACACCTAGTAGTTTCCAAGATGTACCAGGGACTGAAGGGATAGTTTTGGTGGCCCAGAGTGAAGCAAGTAGTGGCAGAGTTTGTGGCCAAGTGCTTAGTGTGTCAGCAAGTGGAGGCTGAACACCGAGTTCCAGGCAGCCTACTGCAGTCTCTAGATGTCCCCGAGTTGAAGTGGGACGACTTCTTGATGGATTTCGTCATGGGAATACCCAGGGTCCAAGGGGGATACAACGCCATCTGGGTGGTAGTGGACAGGTTGACGAAATCGGCTCACTTTCTGGAAATCAGAGAGTCGAGTGCAGTGGATACTTTGGCATGAAGGTATATGGATGAGGTGGTGCGGTTTCATGGGGTTCCGAGGTCTATAGTCTCGAATAGGGATGCACGGTTTACCTCACGTGTCTGGAGAGGATTGCAACATGCTTTTGGCACCTAGTTACGCCTTAGCACTGCTTTCCATCCCCAGATAGATGGACAAACAGAGCGCACCATCCATACCTTCGAGGATATGCTTCGAGCATGTGTTCTGGACTCAGGAGGATCATGGGTGCGACACTTTTCCCTGGTAGAGTTCTCCTACAATAATAGCTATCACTCTACCACCAGTATGGCCCCATTTCAATCCTTGTACGGGAGGCCCTTCCATTCACCTATGTGTTGGTCCGAAGTAGGAGAGGTAGACATCCTTGGCTTGAAGGTGGTGCAGAACACAACAGAGAAGGTTCAGCTCATACAGGAAAGGATGAAGGCGGCCCAGGACCGACAGAAGTCGTATGCTGATACTAGGAGGAGGACTTTAGAGTTTGAGGTTGGAGACCACGTGTTTTTGGAGGTCTCCCCTCAGCGTGGGCAGTGGAGGTTCAGAAATGGGAGTAAGATTTCTCCCAGGTTCATCAGACCCTTTGAAGTGTTGCGGCGGGTCGGCGAAGTGGCTTATCAACTAGCATTACCACCGCCGCTACTGAGGATACATGATGTCTTTCATGTGTCCCAGCTCCGTCGGTATCTACACGAAGATTCACACGTCCTTGATTGGGGTGAGCTGGACATCGAGGATGACGTGACCTTTGTGGAGAGACAAGTGATGATGGAGGATCTCAAGGAGAAGGTGCTTCGTGGGTGAACCATTCCCTTGGTTTGTGTGTTGTGGAGACATGGTGGGCTTGAGGAGAGTACGTGGGAGAGGGAAGCACATATGCGTACCCAGTACCCAGAGTTGTTTTAATTTTTGTTCCTTGTTGTACATGTTGTGGTAGAACGTTTTGTCTTTTGGATATAAAATGTACTGGTTTTCTTTCCTCTGATTGTGTGTAAAAATCCCTGGCTATGGGGGAGGAGAGAAACCAACCCTTAATCAAGACGCATTAAGGTGGATGCAATTAAACCCATGTGGGAGAGTCAGTGCTGCCCAAAGCGGATAATATCTTGACATGGGGGAGGAGACTCCCCATCCCACATGCCAGGAAGTTTGGCATGGTATGTTTCTTGGTTCTTGACAGGGAAGTGTTTTTGGATAGCATGGGTTCACTTCTAAGAGGTATCTTTCGAGGTGGTTGTTCATACCCTCTATTTCTTTCTTGGGTTGTTTTGATTCTCCAGGGTGAGAATCGTTTAAGAGGTATCTAATGTAATGTCCCGGACCCTCCTGGCCCATTACTTTTCCAAAGTGAGGTTCCACCAAAATGGTGGCACTGTGAGGGTGAAACCGGTCAAGGTGGCACCGTGACAATGGCACCGTGAGGGTGACACCGTGACGGTGGAACCATGACGGTGGAACCGTGAGGGTGGAACCGTGATGGTGGTACCGTGAGGGTGACTCCATGACGGTGGAACCGTGACGGTGGCACTGTGGGGGTGACACCGTGATGGTGGAACTGTTATAGTGGCATCGTGTCCCCTCGCGAGCCTTTCGTTTTTTTCCAGTATCTGACTTTTCCGCTCCCGCAACATAAGTTTCGACGTAAATTTATTCTTTTTCTCTTTTTAAAACAATTTAAATCCCATAATTAATTCCTAAAAATCCCGAGAGACCTCCGTGTGTAACTGCCCAACCGCGTGGTCAACCCACGACCCCACTCCTTATGCGGTTTCACGTTCTCACCTCAACCGTCTGCGGCTCTTATAAACTAAGGGTTAGCCATGGTTTCTTCTTTCCTCGATCGTGGCTTTTCACAAAAAGCTTCCGGTGCATTTGGCGAGCCGCATCGTTATCCGTGAAGTTCCGCCCCCGGCCTAATCGTCGATCATCGATCTGTAGGTAGGGAATTTCTCCTTCGTCTCTCTCTTTTGTCTATCATGATGGGTGGGCGTGCTTTTGTTTCTGTAGAATTGGATAAACCAGAACTAAATAAAGATAATGAACGAATCCTATGAGGAATGAGTAGGGGGTTGTGATCATTGATGTTGTTTATATTATTATCATCTTCCTGAGTTGTGATGGCTTACGCCTTCTGAAAATTGAGGCCGTTGGTGGTCATTGTTTGTGCACTAATGAACCCCTCGAGGTGTTTTAAATGGCTTGTTCCTAATTGTAAACTCCTACTGTGAAAAGTAGATTGGTTAATCACGTATACCCGACTGAATAAATTGAAAGCACCAGGATCAATCCCTTCTATGGTAACCCCAATCACAACACCGAATTCAAATCATGGAGTGTGTTAAATCTTATAAATCTAAAATTACAGGCATGGTCCTACTTAGTGTTGGTGATATTGGTTTGGTTGTTTTCTTTCGCGGCCGATTCGTGGAAATGTGGGAGGGGATGGGATCCCCTTTTTTTTGGATTCAGTGGTTGTGAGTTTTAAAACTGGGTGGGTACTTGTTTATATCACGAATTGGGGTGGTATCCTTTGTTGATGAAAAACCTTTTTCGGGGAGGGGACACAGGGAAGTGTCTCATGGTTTTCTGGTTCCAGGACATCAAGGGTTCTCAATATTCCTTGTTGTTGTGAAATTACAAGAGAACCAGTTAAGGATACTTAAATTGACGTTTGGATGGTTTCTTTTCCTTGGTTATGCTTATGGTGTTTGTTGCCCAGTAGTGCATAAACTGATTTGAACATTATTACTGAACATGAAAATAAGAATGGGACAAATTAGTTTGGTTGGCGAGGGTTGTGACTCAGACATGAGTGCTGTTGTGATCTGTAGGCTGTCTGAAGAAAAACCAAGTTTGGGGTGAGTGCTTGTTACCTATATATATTCATCTAGCTTTGTGTTTCTTATTCGCTCCCCACCCATGTTGAGAACTTAGTTTCGAACACCCCCATTTCATGGGGGAGGGTGTTTTTCCCAACACTATTCTTAGTGGATGGTTATTAGCTCCTTTTCTTCTCCCTTTCTCGGATATCCCAAGTATCTTCAGGCAGGATGTGACGGCCTAAGGTCCATTATTATCCCAAGAACCTTCAGGTGGGGTAGAGTGGTGGTTGGCCAGGTGTGTGCAGCAGGTGGTTTCCCAAGTTTCTTCGGGATGAGGCCCAGGTATCTTTGGGCGTGGCAGTGGATATTTCTAGCCCAGGTGTCTTCGGGCGTGGTGGTGGTTGTTCTGGCCTAGGTGTTTGCCGACATGGCTACATGTGATAGTTGTGGCCTAGGTGTTTGCGGGCGAGATTCGGCAGTGGGACTACGTGTGGTTGTGGCCTAGGTGTGTGTGGGTGGGTGTGGCATGGGATTGTAGTGAGAATGGCGGGATTGGTCCGATGCATAGGATGTCTCAATAACCAGTGGTAAGTGGCGCATGGTACCCAAACATCGATGTTCTCTTATTATATATATTACATGACTTGAGTTATTTGGGGAGTGTGCCTTGGTGAGGCCTGGGGTGGATAGTTTACCTTGATAGGTGTTTGGTTTACTCCTTTTTCTCACGGGACTTTAGTACGTTCCCCCACTTATGTACGAGAGTCTTTGGTTTTCCCAACTGAGTGTACTTGTATGCTCACCGTACGTATATAAAACTTATTTCAGGTTTCCAGGAGGACTTCGAGGATCACGCATGACCATACTAGCTCGGTCCTTTGGGGCAGTTGCAGTTGTTTCTTATCTTCTTTGGTACTTGACTTTGTAATCACCTTTTGTACTTTGTGGCTTTACTTTTGGAACATGCATGTGGGAATGGTTTACTTCTGGCCTTACTTTCTTTTACCTTGGTGTTGATGAGTTTCATCATCTTATCTCTTGATATTATAAAACAAAAAGGGGTAATGCCTTCCATTTGTGAGAAATTTCTATACCCTTGGTGCTAGTCGCCACACCGGGACCTATTGAAGGCGGGTCTCGGGGGTCATTATCTCTCCTTCAACATAAAGAAGGATGGGCCTGGAAATCTATTGACCCTTCCCTCCTTTTGGTGAAGGTGGTTCGTGAAACTATAAGTATTCATAACAGGTGTTGTATGTTGATCCCAATCAATTATTTCCCATACCCAATAATTCCTTCTATATAATAACCCCACCCACTACTATTGGCATATTCCAATTTGAACCCTAAATAATTATTAATTCCATGAATGTCACAGATGATACCCTATATCACTAAAATTTACCACATCATTTCAATTTTCACATCATTATTTTATAGATAAACATACTAGAAGTGAAATATCAATACAAAATGCCATATATACACTACACACAATTTATAAGATAAATTATAGAAAAAGATATAATAGATTCATCTCAAAAAATGATGACTCTATAAAAAATGGTGCATCATATTAATCATCTTCCAAAGATAGAAAAAGGTTTAGATGTAGTAATTTTCTTCTTTAACGATGAGAGGATCACTTGGAATTTTGCATTTTACAATGTTAGCACAATATTCTTCCAATTTATGATGATTTCCATGATCAAAATCCCTTGTAATATCTTGTTTTTTATACTCATTTGTAAATGTTATAGATATGTTAGAGACTAATTCATCCATAATTTCATCTCTAAAAAGTTCTTGTAGAAAAAGTGTATAGAAATATAGATTTTTTCATCCTTTTCTTTACCTTTATTATAAGCTTCTAATACATTTTGGGATGTTGAATAAATTATTTCCCTCACTTTCTCATGAATTTTGTAATGCTTATCCTCAAGAATTTTTTTATTAAACCTTTATGATATGCTCATATAAATTTTAGGAAATATTAAAATCATACTAATGATATCTATGATACTAAATTCTGACCATAATAGTTCAATAAATATTATATGAAATGAATTTTTTCTATTTTTGTGTTATTTATGTTTTTTATGGAAAACAGAGAGTCTAAATGATTCACTCACAAGACAATGACATAAAATTGATGAATGAAGATTCTCAAGGACACCCAATCAATAAATTATTCATTACCTAATCATGTAATATATTTCAATGCTAGGTTTATTCTCTCTAGTATACCCCTCACACCCGAATATTTTTCTATTATCAAAATTTATAAACTACCAAATTTAAACTAAATAATAGAGTAATATAATGAAGTACTTAAAATGTTTAGGATGCCAATATATATAAAATAAAGACAAAAATTTGGAAAATAAAAAAGAATATATCAAGTAATAATGAATTCATTTCTATTTAGAGTTTAGGATGATGCTATAATAGTTTAATAATATAATTCATCAAAATTTTATCAAGTGCTAACCTCAACCCGATCATTCGACACACTCCTTTCAGAATTTTTATTTTCCCACACAAAAGCTCTACTTTATATAAAATATCTCTCACATCATCAACAAAATGTTACACCAACACACTGATTTCATCATTATGAAAATGATAAAACTGAATAATGATGAATGAAAATAACACAATAATAGAGAAAACATGGATAAACCTTTATAGAAATCCCATCACTACTTATTAAATTATCATATTAAAGTAAAGAACATTTACTACATAGAAGTCAACATAAATAATCCCCACACCCACTTGAAGAATGAAAATAGTTAGTTTACCATTTTTATTGATAGTTGAGGGAGAATGATGTGAAAAAATGAAAGATTATGAAAACAGAATGAAGAAAGGATAGGAAAACTAAACTAATATATATTTAAAATATATAATATCACTACAATATGATTCCACTGAATAAATAATTGAAAATTTATACTAAAAAATGTCTACTATATTTTAAGGAAGTATGTGGACTCAATTTAGAGGCATGCGAGAAGAAAAATTTGGCTTCAATTATATCATTCAAAATATCATGTGCAGTTGAACCATTATACAATAGAATCTTGTAATGTTGTATTCTATGATTTCCCCCCATATGACTTATGCATTCAATATAAAAATTTTATCTTTTTTTCTTGTGTATAATTATTTATGACGGATTGATTATTCAAAAAATTTATAGGATGAAATATTCATTGAAGTACCATATATCGAATGTCTATTTTTTTGGCATTAAATATAGTCAAATTGTGTGCTGTAAAGTTATATAAAATAAAATTTATCCTATTAGATATCTCCTTACAATATTCTAGATCATTTGTATATTCTATTTATCATATATTGTACCATTTATAAAATTCATTCAAACTACCAACATATTTCAAACTCAAAGTGTGATCTATCGAATCTAGATCAATACTAAATTCATGGTAATTTTTAGCTTATCAGACATCAGATCCATCATTTATGGCCTAAATAGAAAATATAAGTAACTTATTTTAGTAAATATTTATAATATTTCATGAAAAAATTCATCTTAAAATTTTTTATAACCAAATGATTAGAGTAAACATAAGTGTAAAATACAATAACCAATGAATTTCTAATTTCAAGTCAAAATAAAAAATTTCCATTAAAACATAAAATAATGATCAATGTGGGAAAACTATAATAATTACAACAAAAAAAATATTTATAAAAACTAGTTTTATTAGATTTCCCTCTAAAAAATGAAAATATTTTTGGGAACCACATCAAACATATCATGATGGGGTACTCAAATTGACATGACATTTTACTTTTCCAAGAAAATGTATTTTATAAAAGTATTTCTATACACTTAAAATCTAATTCCTATTTATATAGAGAAACATAATACCAAAAATTCATTGAACCATATCATAGAAACTATATAGTTTCCAATTTAAATTAATTATACTTTATTCTTCTGCCATTTTTGTTTATTTGATGTACATTTTAACACAACCTTCAAAATGACCATTAAGGGACTCTTTGAATTTAATAGAAATTATTCCATTTAAAAATTACATGATCCATGATATGGTGTGAATCAATTACCTATTTTATTTAATACACTACCCACAGTTTTAATTCCTCAGAAATGTCATCAACCATTACATGGAAAAGCTAGATATTTCCAACTAAAATGTTTATAGAATTAAATGGTCTCTAAAATACAAACCCCTACCCCATAAAGTTAAATTCCTAATCAACTAAATAATATTCATGCATACTATAATATAGTAATTCCATCCTATGCTTAATATCTCTAAAATTTCAGAACACCTAACACCATACAATAATTTAATTTTATTGACAATATTTTGAAAGAAATAAAAAATTACAACCTTTGGTTACAAAAATCTCCCCATTATATTTTTCATGACATCTATTTTAAATCAATGTTAATCTATTCATCCTTTTTGAGATATTCATTCCCTACTTTATGTATAACTCTTCTTGTGCAGTCATATTCTACATTTAAGAATAAAATTCAAAGGGGTTTCACTTTTATAAACCCAATCATTAATAAATATTCACCAAAATATTTAATTGTGTAAAAAATTGATGAAAGAGACATTGAAAATTTCTTAATGACTACGTGAGTCAAAAATCACTATATGAAACAAGATTAAATGCCAATTTTGAAAATGTTCACTATCATTTCGTGATAAAACCTTCAATCTTCTTCTAATTCCACATGTATTGTTTATATACTTATCTCCTTAAAAAAATAAAAATATAATCACCTATAAAAACACTAAATATGCAGGTAATTTATTATATAAACTGCGGAGTGAGGTTTTAAAAACACCATAGTTTGATGACTTTTTCATATTTTGTGGTTTATATGATACTTCATGAATATAGTTTTTTTCCAACAATTTTGTATAGGTGTTTGTATCTTTATGGTGAGTTATATAAAACTAGAATTTAATAATATTTTTATCCACATTCACCATTATAAATTTGTAACAAATATCGATATTTTTTGTGTGAGAGTACTGTATAAGGTTATTTGTTAACTGGTGACACTCTTTTTGTCACAGAGAATCAATATTGGTCAGCATAAAACTCCTCTAAGATCATCCAACCACCACTTCATCCAATCAACATAGTATTGGCCTCGGTAACTAAAATGTATTTTTACTCTATTATTCACAAAGATAAACTCTCTTGGTTCCTACTCATCCATCCAACATAATCACCACTGAAGAATAATTCTCCATCGTTAGTGGTTTTTATATAAAAAAACTCACTAACCCTATCCATATCGAACACAACACTAAATATTGATCTTCATCTGCTATGAAAATTGATCCATAGTTCAACGTTCCATGAATAAACCTCATTATAATATTTATAAATGAAATATATTATTCCTTTAGAAAACCATGAATTCGATCATCCATGAAAATAAAATAATTTATATCTTTATTTTTTCTATGGGATACAATATATTATTAATAATCCATTCATATAATTTTGATCATATTTCTTTTTAACCATTTACATTCCATGATTATTTATAACTATTATCATAGTTGGGACTGGTTTGAAATCATCAATTATGAACTCCTTAAAAATGCCGATTCATATTTCACCTTTGAGATAAATTTTAAATATACACTTTTATGGAATTTTAACCTAAGAAATTAGTTTAAATCAAAAATCATAGACAGATCTTATTCCGAAAACAAAATATTTTCAGACTTATCAATAGAGTTTTTCTTGCTTCCACCAAACTTGATATGTCACATAAATGCCTTTCCCATAACTTCTATTTGTCTGATACTCACATAAAGGTTACATTAGGGTATAAAAAATAATCTAAACACCTAGGAGGTGGGTTTTATATAATATATCTACACAAAAAACATAATATCCAAGAATCCACATTTCTAGAAACATTGAAAAAAACATTAAATTTCTCTATTTGATACTAATAAATATGGCCTGATTTTTTTCCTAAAATCATCCAACATTAAAAGGAAATATTTGACCACATACATACCCAAGGATCACTCAATTTTAATGTTTTAGATATCTAGGACAAACTCATACCAACAAGGTTTGATAAATAATTGGTACATAAAGATTAATAGTATCTCTTACTGTACATAGCTTTTTTTATTTCACAATAAGCCATCTACATCATCCATGTGAAATTATTATAGAAAATTATATTTCATAATAACATGTTGAAATGAAACAAAATAAAACAATGATCTTTGATTCTTAATAAGTATAAATAGATGGTATATGAATAAAAACATGAGCATATGGATATAAAAATAAGAACATAACTTTTTAAAATAATACCCTATATAAAATATATCATAATGATGAGAGGTATAATAAATAATGATAGTTTATGAGACATTAGTCATAATGTTACATGAACCATTATGAAACAACATTGACAAAGAACATGGAAATGTGGGTAAAACATAAACTTATAACTTTGTGAACATGTATAATTAGAAACAGGTCCACTTGTTAAGTTAATGATACAAAATCAGGCCCTTGCATGAATTTCTGGACATTAAACCTAATCAATGCATAGTATTATGGACATGAAACCGAGGTCTATACATTATCTTATGAAAATGAAAAAATTTCCACACATAGAATTGTGAGAATGAATTCATGTTAATAGACAACATATTCAACTCAAGTGTTATCCATATTTAAAAAATGAATTATAGGGAGACATAGGTCCCACACATCACATAATTAAACCATATATATATATTCCATAAGAATATAAATCATTCATCATATCAGAACTCATGAAAAGAAATGTGTTTCATAAACAATTAATTATAACATAACTCATGGAAAATAAATAGAATTGACAAAAAACATTCCATAATAAACAGAAACCATTAAATAAAAGAATAAGAGTGGGATTATTGGACAATATCCCATGTTATTAATAATTAAAATCAAATAATTTTTTATTAGATGGAACATTTTTTTAATGATCACATGAAATAATTTTTGAGGACAATATCATTTATAATTTGAAAACATTTTTTATAGATGCATAATTAAAAGGAAAAAATTTTATTTGAAAAAATATAAGATAATAAAGGATTATTAAAGAAATTATGGTGTAATTATAGTGTGAAATTCAACACATGTCATATAATTTACAAAAACAATCCTTTCATATTCTTTTGAAAGGTCGCAAAGGGCCACATAATGAAAACCTAAAAAATTTCTTTTCAAAATTTTTTGTAAAAAATTGATACATAATAGAAATAGAATATAAAAATTAATATGAGAATATTAAAGAGGTTATATATTTTATTTTCAAAACCAAGTACATGGAATAAAAATATTCCCTAGTGGAGAATTACACAAAAAAACCCAAATAATGATTAGATTGTGAAATAAACTCTTACCACATATTAATAAGTAAAAACATCTTCCACATGAAAGAAATAAAATTATATTGATAAGTGAATATCATAATATTTAAGATATGAATCTTAAAATACGGTAATGGTAATTAAATATACCATATAAAAGAATCAAGTAGTGTATAAGGTATGTGTCCCAATAAAATGAAAGTGAGGCAAAAATCCATTTCCACAATTCTTTCTATTATTTTTTCATGTTCAAACATCCTATATAATAAATATAGATTTATTATAGATTTTTTACATTCAATTATTTCTATAACACCATGTACTATTTATGTGTATAATCTTATCAGCTATTTATTTATAAAATTTTAAATAAAAGCACTCTTTTGCATGATAACAACTTCATTGTCTAGAAATGTTTCTGTTTAGTAGTTTTAGTCCTTATAATTTGATATTAGTCTCATAATTTACTTATTTTTAATCATTGTATATACATAATATATAATAATTATATATATATATATATCATCATTTATATAATTTGGATATAGGAAAATTAATTACTCGATTCATGGAGATGGAAGGACGTGCATATGCATGAACACTATTTTCCTTTTCATATTAAATGAATGATAGAAAGGTAAATAATAATTAATATTTACAGAATAAATAGTATATATTATATTTCATATATATTAATTAAAAACATCCTAATACACCTCTAAAAAATATAGTGATCAAAAATTAATTGTATCGCTACATTGGGATGGTAGGCCATGTGTATGTATGTATGAGTGATAGTTTCACTTGTTGTCTTATGTGATATGGTTTGAAATGGTGTTTTAATCAAAATAAAAAATTAGAATGATGATAATACATAATTAAATATTTTATTTTAAATATCATAGATTTTGAGAGCGTAAGGAAAATTAAAAAAATAAATTGATCGGTTAGAGCGATTGCCTCTTCTTTGAAACATCCCATTCAGATCTCCTCTAAATGGATATAGAGATGGACTTTTGAGAATATGTGTCATGGGAATTTTAGAATATAATTTTTCTTGGGATGTTTGTGATAGAAGTATTGGAGTTATGTGAATATGTGAGGTAGTATGTTCCCTTTTTGTAATTTAGGTGAGGGGTACTTTTGGAAATTCATAAAAGATTAAATTATAAGAAAATCATTTTATTTCCAAATTATATAAAATTGACATGGATTATAATATAAGATATTATAAGGTTTGAATTTTATCATCTAATATATTTTCTATATGTTTTTATTATTTCATTAAACCTTATCATGTTGATTAACCCTTAGTTAAGATATTTTAGTTTTAACTGTGAGAAAAAAAATTCAATATTAAAAGGTTCTAATTATTAAATATAATTAGTAAAACGGAAAAAAATGGAAAAATTATGATATTTTTGATCATATATCATCCCATTATCCTTATTTAATATTGTTATTATTCTTAAATAATTAATTAAAATATTACATTTATAAAATATCACTAGTTTCAATTTTGATAGTATTCCTTACATTGACTTTATGAATCTCAATAAAATAGGATTTCATAAAAATAATTAATTTAATAAACCACTAAAATTTAATAAAAATATATATAATTCATAGAGGAACATAATTAAAAAAACTATATTTATTTTAATATTGTAAATATCATTTATTTTTATTATTAATTTAAGGATGAATGCATTATCATTATTTAATTATTTAAGTTATATAATTATTCACTAAATACTAAACATAAAATTTCATTTTCTAGATAAATGTTGAATCTTTCATAATAATATTTACAGTCAACTATATCTTCTTGATAACACCATATTTGAAATGATATATTTATTAATATCATGAATGTGGCATCGTTGCATTTTTATTAAATAAAATATTATAAACATTATAATCTCATTCATAAGGACCCAAAAGTAATTAATAAGTATATATCATGATAATAAATTTAATTAGTTTAAAATGGAATGTTACATTCCTTCATAACCAATATTTGTCCACTTGTAAACACATAACAGATATTTAAGACAATGAATCTATCATTTTGTGACTTTATTTTACTGTTATAATATAAAATTCATTTTCCAGGAAAATTATGCATTAAAAAACTGAATTTATATCATTACGTGTTGAGGTTTGAGGTAACTTCATCCAATAATATTTGGAAAATTGTTAGGGTCATTTTATAGTCCATATTATTTTATTTTTATCCCATATTTGTCAAATTACCCTTTACTATGGTAAAAACAACCACCAAGATTACTATTCATATTGGACAAAAATAAAAGAAAAATATTTAATAAAGTTGTAAAATATATATCCAAATATGTTATATATTTTTAAAAATTCAAAAAACATAATTTATAAACTTTAGTTTAAAATTAATCCCATAAAATACAATGAAAAATAGTTCTCCTGGAAAATGAGTCATTTAGCCTAAAAATGAACTTATACCAGAACAAGGTGTAAGGATTATAAAATTGTAATTAATTATATTATATACATATAAATAGGAATTATATTAATTTTAAATAAAATTGTAATAAAAAATCATTTTTTTAATATAATAAATATTATATTTTTAAAACAATCGGTATTTTTTCACTATTTGTTGGAAAATTTAGGTTTATAGATAATTGAAAAAAAATTAAACATAAGGTAATATGAATATAAAATTTTTAAAAAATAATAATATTATTATTTTATAAAACACATCAGGTTTAATTTAGGCCATTCATTGTTATTATCTATGAAAATCTCTCATAATGGTCTGTACAAAAAATGTGACTTATCATTAGCATATCCCTTGAAGTGTCAAACTAGTTGGAAGTGAGGCACATTATCATGTACTAGATTATGATCAATTAAGTTATGATGTGTCTTGTTAGAGTTTTTTGCCCTAGGTACATCTATTCCAGAAGCACATCCTTTTGTAGTATCCAGAGAGGGATTTCTTGCTAAGGAGACCCACATAATCGATACCTCAGCAAAATTCTAGACTGTTATTCTAAAATTATCCTCAAAGTCTATCTTAGGGTTATTTTATCTAATATATGTTTCTCTAAATTTAGTTCCAATGGTAAATACTAAAATTCCTTTGATTCCAACTACATCAACCCGACCACAAAAGCTTAGAGGTGGTGTCTATTACTATGAAATTAACATGATTACAAGGAGTCAAATCTAGAAGGATTAAAGAGTTTAGTTGTCTTGGTAAACCAGATACATTCATGATCATTTTATTACAAATAAATAAATGAATTAAAACATTGTTTTTTTTAGGATAAATTTATTTCCACTTAGTGTATCCTATCATATCTTTCTAAGTATACATCATAAATTCATAGGGAAAAGAATCAAAATAAGGATGAGATCAAATACTGAGTAAGCATTAATCATAGAGGAAGAAAAAATTAATCAATGAGAATATTCAATATTGGATGGTAATAACTGAATACATATGCCATGTAATCAGTAAACTAAGAAGGAAGTGCATACAAAATATGGTAAGGTAAATAACTGAAAACACATGAAATTAAAATAATCGGATAAAGAATAATAAATATGGAACAGTGAGAAACTAAAACACATTCTATTTAATCCATGAAATTAAAATTAAATGCATCCATTGATATATCGATACGAAATTTAATTGATAAATAATAACTGAATCTAAATAAAGGCAATGCTTAATTATTGGACATCATGTATCAGGAACATAAACCCCAACTATCAAGATCTATAATCTAGACAGTTTAAAACTATTGGTAGAATCCTATTTTATTTTCACAATTAATTTTTCTCATAAGATCATGGCGATGCATCAATGGGCTATGTAATTTTTGGGACCCACCTATCACTTCCTATCCAAATCATTCTTCATATCACGTTATTGAATTAAGTAATAAACTATATTCATTATCAAATATCTATATTGAAATAAAAATATGGATTTATCAATAATTCCTCATTCAAGGATCAGTAACAACATGGTCTATTAAAATTGATGATTATATATACCATTGAATGATCATTAAAATAGTATTGAGGAATATGATATTTAATCAATCCATGGTGTCTTATACCACGAAGAAACATTTGAATCATAATTCCCCTTGAATTAAATGAAAAATATAATATCATGACAATAAGGAGATTCATGATACAACATATTGATGTAAACACCCAATGTAAAAATGATATATGATATAGGCAATAAACATTTCCATGATGAATTATTTAGATAATTATGGGAAATTAAATGTCAAATAATCCTAGGAAATTGAATGTTTAAAAAGGGGAGTAAAAAATAAATCAAGTAAGTGAATTTCAATACTATCCTTGGAAAAATTAGTCATAAACCATCCAGATGAAGAATAAGGGCAGTATCAATACAATATATCCCATTTGGTGTAAGGATAGAGTGTTATTTTCATTGATGAAATTCAAAAATAACATTAAAAACATTTTTGAGAAAAATATACCGTAGTTTTTTAAAACCATTGGAAAGAAAATTCATTAGAAATAAATCATAAAAATGAAATTCCTCAAAAAATATCCTTTTAAAATTTAAATGTATTATTCGAAAAAATGATTATAGATAAATATGTATATAACAAACAAGGTAAGAAAATATATATTTTAATGGGTAAAAGGTTAGAAAAATGCCTTATTCAGCTAGCGACAGGGAGATCCATTGAAAAAATTTGTAAAAGAAAAAAGGAGAAATTTTATTTAATAAATCATTTTGGAAATATTAAGACAATTTTTGAAAACCATTTTAGAAAATATTGTTTTTTGAAGAAAATAGGTTCTCTAACTAAATAGTAAAATGATGTTGGGTATTCTCTAAAATATTTCCTAAAATTTTATTTGTACCATATAGTGAAAAAATGGTACTATTACATAATAAAGGTAATTAATAACCATAGGAGAATAAAATTATATGTTTTATTGAAAATGATCAAAAAAAATTCTAGATAGAAATTCAAGCATATAAAATATTGAGAAAATTGATATTGTGAGTAAGCCCATAGAAATGACATAATGATGATGTGATAATCAATCAATGAATAAATTATGTGTCTAAAATAAAAATCCACATAAAAATTATTGTAAAAAAATATACAGTAAAAATTTATTACACGTATAGTCTTATAATATAAATGAAATAAGGAGGTAATATAACCTAATGAAATAGAATAGGGTTATTAAATTCTTTTCCAGTTGGTAATGCTTAATTCAAATCCAAATTAATGATATAACTCAATTTAAAACTGAAAATATAATTTATAAATAATGATTCATGATATTATATGTCAAATTAGAAATATATACCCCATATATAAGAAAGTAGGTGCACAATAATGAAATATGTCTCAAATAATAGAAATTTAGACCAAGTCCATTATTATTTGGTAACATTTGAATTGGACGACACAAAAGTAATAATTATCAAATGAAACATTTATATAAAATAAATATAAAATAAATCATGATATATTATATAAAAATGGGACGTAGGTACATCACACAAAACATGTAAGGTGTGTTTATGGCATATGCCTCATTCAAGAAAAGTGGGACAAGAATCCCTTACCCTGTGTTTTCTATTTGGTAGAATGTTATTCAACCTCCTATATAATGGATTAAAATATTTCACTAAATTATAATAGAACAATAATCATAATTTTAATATCATATATTATCTTATTTATAATATCTTATTACCTATTTGTTAATAATCATTCATTATTTTTGCTATTTTATTTGTTAATTGCCATTTTTGTCGAATATGTATTTACTTGATACTTGTTTTTATTATTAATTAGATAATAATATAATCATATAAATAATGTAAACCATGATTTAAATATGATATATAACCATTATATATATATATATTTATATTTATAATAAGCCATAAAATTTGGAGATATGAAATGATGTTCACCTTTCATGGAGACTATAGGCCATACGTACCATGAACGTTACATTCATTTCTATTCCATATTTAAAAGAATGAAAATTAATATATATATATATATATATATATATAAACATTATCGTTATATTATCATATATATGTAATTCATGCCACCAATTTTTATCAAACCATCATTTATATGTTATAGGTATAGTGTGAACAAATCACATAGCCTTCAGGAGGTAGTAGCCCACACTTCCACAAATGATGTTATTATATTTACAAAACAATAATCCATAAAAATATGTTTTATATAAAAATTTATGAAGTATAAATACATATTAAATATCACATATATCATATATAAATTTATTTCCATAATAATTCCCAACCATGGGTGTTGGTAATGGAAAAAACCAAAAAGCATTGTTTCACATGCCAATAGTTCACCGTACACGAACAACAAGTACGTTACCAATTATATGAAAGTGTGTGTAATTATAGGTGAAAAAATTAGAATAAAACCATATAAATATATTTATTATGCATTTTTTATAAAAAAATCATGACAAAATAAGAGTTTTGGAGGTGGAGAATGAAAATTGAAAAATTGTTCTTGAGGTAGAATATTACCTATTCTTTAAGTTACTTCTTCTGGTTTTCACCAAAGGTATTACATTGATAAATTTATTCTTATATAAGGTAATGTGGGATGAGGGGAGGGATATTTATGATCTATTTGAGATGTGTATGGTCAATTGAAACTGGCTTTAGAGGGGTATATTAGTGAGAGGGTCGAGTGCCTTTTAGAGTGGAGGAGGAGTTTCTTTCTTAAAAATATTTTAAAATGGAATAACACCAACGTTTTTCCTTTTATATATGGATAAAATAATGAACCAAATTAGACAAAAAAATTATAGGGTAAAAATATTAAAATTAAATGGATTTTGGGAATGTTTCTAGGTCATTTTGGTCATTAAGATTATCCTTTAGTCCATTGTTAAGATAATTTTTCTCTCAATCACTATAATTAATTTTTATCACTTTCACTATTTTTTGGTCAATAATATGTTTACCTTATTATAAAATATATTTTTATAATTATTCAAAATATATAATCCATTTTTCAAAATTACAAACACATAAGCGGTAGAAATAAATTTAAATTTAATCCTATAGATGGGACAGAAAAGCACATGTTTAAAGTATAAATGTTCAAATATTTGCTATGTTTTTATATCCAATTTCAAAGAGATATTTTATAAAATTAAATACATTGAATTAATTAATGTAAAATTTATCTAAATAAGTTTTAAAACCAACAAAAAAAAAATACAATTTTTTATAAATATATTAGATGAAAAAGAATATTTCAAATAAAATAATGAATTTTTAACTATTCATAAAAAATAGAACTTTATAGAAAATAGAAAAATACATTACCAAATTCTTATGTACTTTTTTGGGAAATGATGTTTATTTTGACATATTATATTTATAAAAGTTCCACAATGTAATTTAAAATAGATTCTCCATTAAAATGAGGTAAAAGTTCCTTTAGAAAGATATTGATTTTTATTGGAAATAGTGGGTTTGTTATTATGTTATGATTATCAATTTTATTGTATGAATATAGAAAATATATTTTTTAATATATAATATTTATATTACATTATTTTCACTTAATAATTCTAATTAATTTAATATATTATTATAAAACAACTTTATGATCATAAAAAAATTTCATTTATATTAAACTAGTATTTATATTCATTTATTATTAACCAATGAGTTCATTTTATACTTGTTTAAACCATATATTATCATAAAATAGTTAATATTATTCATAAATGATAATTTAAAATATAATTTATTTCTTACTATATAAAATATTAATATTTTTAATAATCTATTTTTTTGTATCAATCAGACCCAATAGTGTGTTTATTTCACTATGTATCATAGATTAATTGATGTTGAAATATTAATTATATTATAAAGTCTTGTGATATTATATTCCTTCATATTTCAAGGCCATACATGTATAATAAATATCAATTTTTTATACACATATACAATAACAATACATCAATAAAACCATGTGTTAATCATTTATAACATCTTATCACCCATTTAATAATAATTAATATCACTCTTCTTTGAGATATATGCTTTATTTTTAAATCATGTTTTGGTTCGGAAATCCTGTTTCATAAACATTGATCATAGTACCATAATTTCTAGAATATTTATTATGTTATATATCATATTTTTTTTCATAAAATTTCTTCCTTATTACCACCCATATGAAATATATATGAAAATATAATGACATTGCACCACAAATATGTTAGACGTTATCATTTCCCAAACACTAGGTAGTGAAAATATAAATAATATATTATAACTATATAAGTATAATTATTTCATTAAAATAATATATATTCATTAAACCCATCATTAATCCCAATCATAAAAAATATTGATGGAAAATGAATTGAATCTCTATGTGGAGATATAAATTTGTACGTATGCACGGGTGATAATTTCACATATTATTTGATGGAAAAGGGGATTTATAATAGTGTGTTCATAATCATAATAAATTTAAAGCATATTGAAGATGATTATAATATTATTTTAGGATTTCAGTCAATGGTTTAGATGTGTTATATAGGACCATAATAAGAGATCGATCAATTAGAGCAATTAACTCTTATTTGAAACGGCTCCTTTAGATCTCCTCTAAATGAATCTACAGTTAGTAATTTGGGAAGACAAACACCTCTTGAATGTGTCTAGATAAGTGTATAAGATAATTTTATATATATTTATCAAGTTAGAAAACTAAAAGTGGTGAAATGTAATGAGGTGGAGGTATCTTTTTATAATTAAGGTGAGGAGAACTTTTCTTATTTTAAAAAAGATTAATTTATAATAAATTAAATCTCAATACAAATACCTCCAAATGGAATTTAATTTGAAGATAACAAGGGAAAATTTGGAAATACCCTCAAACAAAAGATTTTATATGTTTTCTCTTAAATTTTAAACCTTAACATTTTGATTAAATACTAGTTGACCTATTTTAATTTTAACTATGGTAACAAAATTTTCAATAAAAAAGATTTATATTTTTACTTATAAGGTGTTAGTTTTACCATGAATGGTTAATTTATGATATTTTTACCATATTTTATCCCCTTTCTCCTTATTTATTTTTTTATGATTTTTAATGAAATTAATAAAATATTTTCTTTGTAAAATATCATTAGTGTCAATTTTGACATTATTCATTACATTGACGTTAAGAAAATAAATATAGTAGGATAACTAAAAAATATCATTTAATAAACCCTTAATATGTCAGATTAACCAATAAAATTAATTTATATCATTAAGTGATTGAAATTATATTTATTTTAATATTTTTTATGTCCGTTCGTTGAGTTTTTCGTTGATTGAATAATTTCTATATCATTAATTTGTACTTATTTATGCTATATATTTCTTTTGGAAAAATTAAAAATAAAATACTATGATTTAGATAATCCTTTAATATTTCATAAAAACATTTTTAGCCAATTAAATAAAATATTTTACCCCATATTAATAATATTATACTTTTTAAAAGAAAGATTGTGAAATTTTGTCACTACCTTTGATTTTAAGGATTTCAAAGTCATTTTCATGGATAAACATCCATTAAATAATTAAATTTCTACCTTATGTGTTTAGGGTTGAATAAAATTTATCTAATATAATTTGTCCAACTATTAGTGTCATTTTATAGTTCATATCAATTTATTTGTAACCAAACTTACCAAATATACCATTTACCATTGTAACAAAAATTACCAATGTTACTATTCATATTGGTATAAAATAAAGTGGAAATATATAAGAAATTTGGAGCTTATGATTCCAAATATGTAATCCATTTATGAAAATTCTAAAAATTGAAGGGTCAAAAAATAAATTATAATTAATCCTATAGATGGGGTGAGAAAATATGTTTTTAAAGGGAAAACATGAAAATGTTTGAAATGTTTTTATGTAGAAACTATATATAAAAAATATAATAATAACCATAAATTAATTAATAGATTTATTTATTTTATAATGATACACTAAAATAAATTTAAAATATAATTTAACAATATAAATTATTTAGATGAAAAGACAGTTTTAATTTAAAATGCATTATATTTCACTATTAATAAAAAATGAATCATATAAGAAAAAACCCAAAAATTAAACAAATAAAATTTTGATATTCCTATGATAAAAATTAATTTTAGTTTTTTAAATATAATTTATAAAAGTTCCAAAATTTATTTTTAAAATAAGTTTTTCCAATAAAAGGCGACAAAACTGCAATTAGAAAAATATTACTTTTTATGTGAAAAGAATTGGGTTTTTTCATAAAAAGTGTTACTGAATATATAATATATAAATTTCATGAAGTGGTTAACACAATTATTTTCCACCAATTTATTTTATAGTTGATAATCATCATATAAAAATATTTCATTATTGGTTAACAGTATGTGTTATGTGCAATAAAATTATAAAAATGATTTAAATTCAAAAAAGGACATACCATATAATCTTGTGGTGCTACATTCTAAACCACAAAAAATTAATTTTACTCTTGAGATGAATCACTTGGATAAATAAATATTAGGAATCCACATCATTATCACATCATCATGTTCTCATGTAGCTTCTTTAAATTGGCGGGTTTCTCTAAATATTTTAACCATATTAGTGGTATTGTTTCATATGACTTTATTTATACGATCTAAAATCTATACTGGCTTTTCCTCATAAGAAATATCATGTTACATTTATACTGCCTTTGAATTTAGTAAATAAAATTAACTAGGTATGTACTTTCCCAGGTGAGATACATGTAACCCATCAGGATCTTTATGGAGATTTAGTGGAAGATCAAATTGATAATCTACCATCAAGATATGATCACGAATTTAAAAAGAACAAATATTCCTAAGGCATGGTTTTCCTATCATTCCAAATAACATTACACTTTTATGGGAGATATTTATAGAAACACCTTATCACCCACATCAAAATCCATATCTTTATGATGATTTTCAGTATAACCCTTTTGTTGAATAAGAGCTATCATTATGTGTCATTATATAGACCTAACCATTTATATTATTTCATCAGCTGGATCAGGTACCTATTACATTATTTCAAAAGAAAAATAATTCCAATACATTGTAGTTCATCATTTCTTACGCTTCAGGGATCCATAAGGATCCATCTAAATGATAGAGTGAAAGATATTGTTATTAGACAATTCTACCAGTTGAAGGTGTTGATCCCAACCTCCTTTGAAATTCATGGAGAAAGACCTCAACATGTATTCTAGTGTTTTAATTTTTCTCTCAGATTGAACATCTATTTGAGGATGATAAGATATTCTAAAACATAATTATATTTCCATAACCCATTGATGGATTATCTATAGTTTGTAGGTTAACCTTGAATCCCGGTCATATACAACATAAAGTTGTACTCCATGAAATATTACCAATTCCTTAACATGTAATCTAGAATGTTGTTCAAGATAATAAAACACCCCTAACATCAATTATGTGTGTATACCTTGTAAGGTGATCTACTATGACCAATATAACATTATGGTCTTTAGATATTTTCATATTTCTTCCAAAAAAATACATGGTGATGTTTTCCAATTTCAAATAGGGTATTTTTAATGGTCATAAAAATCTATTAGATCTATTTATATTAGCCTTAAATTGCTGAAAACCCATGCATCGATAAAAATACTATATTGTATCAATATTTATTCCATTCCACCAGAAATATTCTTTCAAGTCTCTATACAACTTTTTAATTATAGGATGAATTGAGAATGATGAAATATGAACCTCATCCAATTGTCTCTTCCCCAAATACGGTATAGGAGGAAACAATACATTGTTCATAAACCTTATTATTGCATCGAAATCATGTTTGTACTCTGGAACATTTTTCAACATCTTTTGAAGATCCACATCTTGCATTATGCCACTTTAATCATCAATTTAATAAATTAATGAAAATTAATTTAGACTAGAAAGGATATCTCCCCTTCCTTTATATTTTTTTGAGACTCAATCTTTACCTTCTTATCAAAACAATGTTAATGGTGGGTAACTCTAATTTACATTTACGTCATAAGAGCACATATAAAAAATTATTCATATCTACTAAAGAACATTGTGGATAATTCCATTCAATGTATTGGTTTTAATCCAATGAATAATCGATCAACATTACATTTTGGCAGGGTAAAAATACAAGAAGTGTACTTGAAAAGTCTGTTAAAAATTTTCTCATAGGTACAAACAGATTCATCTAGCATTTTCTTTAGCTCAAGGAACACATTATATATCTTTGTATGAAGAATATGAGGAATTTACTTACTATTTTTTTTTTCTTGAACCCATCCCATTCCATAGATTTAATTCCATCCTCTAAACTCATATTCATGAAAACATTTTACCATTGACAGACTTCACCATCCAAACGATAAACAATAATGAAAACTTTTTCAGGTCCCGACTATTGAGGAAAAGAAAATATTTTCTCAATGGACTTTCTCTATCTCTAAAACACTAGTGGGTTATAATATTCAATAAAATAATGTCGATTCTACCCCATTAAAGATTAAATAGTACGGTGTACCCTTATTTGATCATTTATAAAATTGGTTATATTCATAGCTAGATAATGTGGTGTTAGCAAGGAAGCAAGGTTATGAATTCCACCTCACATAAAATATGTTCTCTTAAGTGAAAATTCTTTGAATTTTCTATCATATTCTGCATTAAAATGATTCCTTTTGGTTCCATCTATTTACTTAAACCAAAGAGCATATTGTGAGAAATAACAGCCCTAGTGAGGAATCATAAAAAAGGATTTTAAAAATGTCTTAAAACATGAAACCATATTTTAAACCTTAGGTTTAACCTATTTCATTAATAATAATTACCATAAATATATGATTTTATATTATAAGTTGACTTATCATTAGGGTTCTTACCAATTTTTTCTTATCCTAGTTTCTAATGGTTAACTAAACTCACCCTCTTATACCAACTATAACAACCCATGAATTTCATATATAGATTTTACATATTTTTGATTGATATTAATTTCACTATACAAATATACACTTGATGATCATAATAGTATAGTGGATTTGTAATCTTGGAATCATAAACAACTTGTTCATTGAATATCCCCATCGACTCACACTCATTTCTTCATAATTAGATTCCTTTTAGCATATCACACATAGCAAACCTCTTATTTTCTAGTAGAAATGAAATATAAGAAAAGTGTTAAATCAGATGCTTAGTAAGGGGAAACATAGAATATATCAATTTCTTATATTATGAAATAATAAGATAATAAATAGGTGTATGTGATTGTGATAGTAACATACAAAATTTATTCCCAACTTGTGAGGGATCATGCATACGAGTCATGGTATAAAACATTAACATAAATCATAATAATTAAAATTCTTCATAACACATTATTTTACCATATTTCCATGTCATACATTTTTTTTGAAATAATTTTTATCGTGGAAAACAATTATATTTATCAAGGTTAACTAGCATGACTCTCTGTTATAGCCTTACCACCTATTTACCTTAACAGATCGAGAATATCGACTTATTTACCATCATGGATTTGGAATATAAACTTGTTTCCCATCATTATCTCATGAGATATAATTCATTACCAAATTAATTGGAGGGATATATAGGTACCACCCATAAATTAATGAAAACTAAACAAATGTGGGACATATGACCATAAATACTTCACCACATGAGAACCAATGTAAAGAAAAAAGTTTCTTAAACACTTCATCATAAACTTTCTATTGGAAAAGAAATAGTTTTCATAAATATCATGAAATAATAAAAATAAACTATTTAGAGAATGAATGAGAATGGTATAATTGGGTCATATACCTAGTAAATAATAATTAATATTAATTAATATAATCTTAATTATAAAATTATTTTTTAATAGGGAACTTGATATAAGTTGTGAGGAAAATATTCCTTCCTTTATGAAATCAATTTTTATAAAGTGGTGTGATTATAATGGGAAAAGGTTTCTTTGAAAAGAAACTCATAATATTGTAAAAGAATAATCATAGAATTACGGAATAATTATTTAAGAATAATATGTCTATGTCATATTAGTTTTAAAAACATTCCTTGCATACTTTTTCCTAAAAAGTGATAAAGAACGTCTTTTGTAAAATAGAAAAATATTCCATTAACTATTTTCTATAAATTCAAACTTGTGTAAAAATGTATTTAATAAATTTTAGAATAATATTAAAAAAATAAAACCATTATTTTTATGAAAAATGGATATGGAAGATAAATAGTCCCCTAGATATAATTACGTATAAACAGTCTCGAATAAAATGCGATTGTAAAATTAACCCTTACCACATTGTATTTAGTTGAATCGTATGCCACATGAAAGAATGAAAATTATATGGATATGAAAATTATATTATTTTATATAGAAGTTTGATAAAATATATTTATGGTAAGTATATACACCCTGGAGAATAATCAAGTAGTGTATATGGAATGTGTCCCACTTAAATTAATGTGATACAAAAATCCATACCTCATTTCTCACCATTCCTTATTAACATTAAAACCAAAAGTATAAAAAATATGGATTTATTAAAAATTTATTCCATTACCATATATCAATAATACCATGTAATATTCATTTATAACAACTTATCACCAATTTTTTCATAATTAAATTCACTATTCCAGGGGATATCTGCTTCATTTTCCACGAATGTTTCGGTACATCTGCCCCGATCAATAAACATTGATGATGTTCCTGTAGTTACCAGAATATTTTTTATGGTATATATATATCATATATATTCATAAAATCTCTTCATAATTACCACCCATGTAAAATATATTTGAAAAAATAATCCTGTCACATCGTGGAGGTGGTAAGTCATATATACACACGTGTTATCATTTCCAAAAGGATTAATTTTTAGAAAGGTATATATATGATATTTTTATTAAAGATGTATAATTATATCAAAAATATAACATATAAACACTAAAAATATCGTAATTATGACTCATAAAATACATTCATGGAAGATGAATTATTTTTCTTTATAGAGATGGTAAGTTGTACGTACAGAAGAGCAATACTTTCGCATGTCGTTCGATGTGAAAGGGGAAGTATAACAGCGTTATCATAATAATAATAAAATTTAATCTTATTGATTATTCATAATTTATTATTTTATGATATATATATATATAATAAATATATTGTATTAATAAAAGTGTAAATAATAGACTGATCAATTAGAGCGATTACCTCTTCTTCGAAAGTGCTCAATTAGATTTACTCGGAAGGACTCTAGAGATGGTCCTTTTGGAAGACCATAATCCTTAGAATGAATATAGAGATGTAAGGAAGATAATTTGGTATAGGATGGTAATTCTATAAGACTCATAATGGTGAAATCAAAGGAGGTATGAGGTGTCTATTTATAATGAAGGTTATGGGCATTTTTGAAATTTCTAAAAAAGAATAATTTATAATAAATTAAATAAAAATAAAATTACACCAAAATGATATTAATTTAAGTGATAATGTGAGATATTATAGTAATACAATCAGAAAATATTTTTTATAGATTTTGTGGAAATTTTAATCCTTTTAATTTTTACTAACCCTTACATAACCTATTTAAATTTTATCTACACTAACAGAAATTTCAATATTAAAAGGTGGTAATTTTTTAGTAACATATAAATTGAACAATTAATGGTAAGTTTATCATATGTATGACCAAAATTTATACCATTAGTCCTTATTAAGTATTTTAATTATTTTTAACCAATTTAATAAAATATTACTTTCATAAAATATCATTACTACAAATTTTAGCACTATTCATTACATTGACATTAAGAAACTGAATAAAACAATATAAAATTAATAAAATTAATTTAATACACCCATAATATGTAATAATAAACTAGAAAACCCATGTGTAATATTATGTAATACATATTATATATCTTTTAATATTTTTAATATCAAATTATTGAGTTTTTCAATAATTTAATAATTAATGGATCATTATTATGTAATTAATTTTGAAAATAATTGTTTCACCAAAAATTAAAAAATGGTATATATAAACAATTTATATTTAATATAAATATTTATATTTGATCATATCTACAATTTATCCCCATATTAAAAATATAATAATTATTAAAAGAAAGATTGTGACATTTTGTCACTCCCATTGATTATAATAATATCTTATTAGTTTTCTCTGCAAAGTGCCAATTAAATAATTAAATATAGATCATTAGGTGTTATGCATCTAATAGAATTCATCTAATAATTTTTGGTCAAGTTTTAGGGACATTTCATACTATTTATAACTTTATTTTTTTTCCAAATGTAACAAATTTACCCATTATCGTGAAAACAAAAATTTCCAATGTTGCTATTCATGTTGGAAAAAATGTAACAATTTGGTAAATTTGAGACATATGATTTAAAATATGTAATTAATTTTTTGAGAATAAAAAACATAAAATTGGATAATATTAATTTTAAATTAACCCCGTAGACGGGGTGAGAAAACATGGTTTTAAAGTGACAACCTGCAAAAGTTAAAATTTTTTATATCAAATTAAATATAAATAATATTATAATATCCTTGATTAAATTGAAATAAATTTTAATGATATAATATTACACTAAACCAAATTTAAAATATTGTTTAACAATAAAAATTATTTAGATGAAATGTCGGGTTTCTTTTAAAATGCACTATTTTTCACTATTTATCAAGAATTTAAACAAATCAGAGAAATAAAAAATTTAAACCAATGTAAATTTTAATATTAAAATTTTTAAAAATGAAGATTATTTTTTCAAATATAATTTATAAAACTCTAAAATTTTAGTTATAAAAAAATTGAGCCATTAAAGGTGACAAAACATCATTTAGAAAAATATAACTATTTATGTGAAGAAATTAGTATTATTTTTGATAAAAAATGATTGAATATATAATATGTAAATTACATAATTTTTTTTAATAATATTTATTCCTAAAAATTTAAATTTTTTTTATAATTATCACATAATAATGTTTCATTTTTAATTTACAATGGGTGTTTTGTGCCACATATCTATTAAAAAAATGAAATTTAAAAAACGATATACCATAAAATCATTGGGTGTTACAGTGTATTTTAGTGTAATTAGTGGTAATGTGTCTTGAACTTAATCATATGTAAAATTTATCTATAAGTGAAATTTCCCACCAATTTTTCCATTCTGATCAACCATATATATATAATAAAATTCACCTTAATAGAAGATGTAAATGATCGAATGGATCTTTGATAAATATAAATAGAAGTTTTATTTTTGGAAAATAGGTATGTTTAATTTTTATTAATATGTATTCATTAGATAAATATAGTCATTTCAAATTAATATTAATTTGTATTTAAATAAAATAAAAAAATTATTTAAGCATTTTGGAATATTACAATGATATTATGAGATAATAAATTATTTTTGTAAATATAATAAATTTGATCAATTAAAAAACTTTTTTATTTTTCTTAAATAGAATTTTGATTTAAAAAAATAAATCTATTATATTTTGAAACATAATTTGGAAAAAAATTAATTTTTTAATTTATCAAGTATTAATTAATGAAAAGTGAATTTTACATAGTTTTATAAGATATTAAAAATTTTGGGTAAAATATAAATAAAATATAAATAAAATATAATATTATTCAATAATAATGACCAAAAAGTGACATAATAAATAATATAATGGTTGGGATCGACCCTAAAAAAATTTAGCTAAAATAATATATTTTATTTTGATATTATTATTTTTCCTATCCTTTACAGAAAATTCCAATTCGAAAATGACATTTTAAGATTTAAAAAATATTTTTTAGGAAGATGAATCACATAAAAATAATAAATGATATTATTAAAAAAGGTTATCCCATAACCGATTAATATAATTCTATTTACAAAAATCATTGGGCTAAAACCATGGGATATTCTATTATATTGATGATATTATAACATAGTTTTCAAAACCTATGTTTATAAATTAATAAATAATATCTCTCTATAATGGTAGGAATTCCCACCCATTCTTCTACTCCTCTCTATAAAAAACCTTTATGCCTGAAGTTACACTCATTTTACCTCTTTAATGTCTTCTAAAGAGTTCAGAATTTATTAATGAGCTCCTCCCATGATTTTGGAAGAAACATATCTAGGTAAGGGTTTCTTTATCTATTAATTTCCAATCACTTTTATTAGATTATGCATTTTGATGAAAATTCATTAAGGATGAATTTTGATTTTGAGAATTCCACTACTATTAACATGACTCCCAAATAATGAGATATGACATTTTTCTCTCATTAATACTTCTAATGAATTTTTATTCACACCCACTATTCTCTTGAAATTATCACATTATTTTCGATGTGAAATTCATATGTTTTGGATACACATCCATATTTTCATTTTAGTGTGTTCACCAATATATATAAATCCATCATTTAATGATGAATCTCATATATGAAACCAATATTCCCAAATAATTGGATTAAACTGTTTGTATAATTTCTTATATTATATTATTGATGTGGAATACATAATGTCAGACAATATGAAGGGTGCATGCTAATAAAGCTCCATTGCATTGGTTAATGTTTTTACCTCATGAAATACCAGGTATGGTGCATAGACTATTAACCTATGAAAACTATTTTTTAATTTCATGGTAGTTATTATTAACTTATACTATAATTTCACATTTTATGTTATGAAAAAATTATTATGAAACTATGATTTTATAATGTCATTCATCCATGTGTGTAATTATGATTCTTACCTGTTTATGTTAATTTTTTACAATTTAATTACATATTTTATTATCTTACATTTTTTTATTATTCTATTACTTGGCTTTATATATCACCCTATCCTTTCAAATTTCCTCTAGTTATCCTATGTAGTATTAAGATTTCAAATGAATATTTGAGCACATAATGTATTTTCAATGAATAGTGTGGAATTTTATATTATGTTATTGGTTTGGGTATCTACTTTTTTAAAGGAAATAAGAATCCTAGTTTATGGGATACTATTATGTGGATATTTATGTTAAAAATCATGAAAAAATATATTATTAATATGTGTTCTTATATATACCACTTAAATATAAGATATATCAAACTACTATAATCATTGTAAAATAAAATGCAGTGTTTATCACTTTGAGTTACAAAATTATTTATTTTATGACACACATGAGTGTTGGTCGAATCTAGGAAATTGGTTGTCCACTTCTTCTTTGTATTATAAAAATTTAATTCCATGTTTTCCCTCAATAATTCATGGCATGTTGTTTATTTTTTCCTCTTAAGACAAGGAATATAATCAGCAAAATTCAACAATGATAAATTCCCCACACTTGCTAATGATTATGTACATGACTTTAATGCCACAAGTTATTCTCTTCTATATTAAGGAATCATGTATTCTTTTTCTTATCCACCTGATAAAAATTTCAATTCACTACATTTGATAATTTACATCCTTTTAAAATAGTCACATTATTTAACTTTATCTTCTAATACTGAGTCACATTTCTAACTCATATTCAACAATTTTTTCTAAAGACCAAGAAGAAAGAGATATTATATATTTTTTAATTCATCTCTAGCGTAGGGAGTTTTAAAAATTTTATCATCGGGGATCTATTTCCAAATATAACTATTTTATTAGCTATACCTTTATATTTTATTTGAATAATTATCTTTTTGGTCATGTGAGATGAACATCCATTATCAATGATCTGCTCACTATTGCTTTGCATAGTGTTTTGGATATATCCATAAGAAAAAAATTTCTATATAATTTTTAAAATTTTATCTATTTAAGGAAATTCATAATGAGAAAAGATATATGTTGATTTATTCTTATTTTCATCATTGTAAGAATTGATGTCAAATTTTTTTCCTTCCTCATGTCGATAAAATCTGTATCTTATAAGAATTGTATTGGACTCATTTTCATCTATTCAAATTTTTATTCTATATAAATAACATATAATACTTACCCTATAATAATATTATATATTCATTAATGTATATTAATTGAAACATTATTTATAGAATGAATTTATATTATGAGATAAAGGAATTTTTTTTATGATTATTATTTAATGGATTCAAACAAATTCTCTTTTTATGTAAATATATGACTCATTACAATAAGACATCATATAGCCTATGTGGGAAACAAATTATTTTCATCTGAGGAAATATTTTTTTCTTGTATCTCTAAACATATAACTTTATTTTGAATAACCTCGTGATTTTTAATAAGTTATCGGTATTTGATAACCTTCTCATTTGGTAACATCCTGAACAAGATCACCCTTGAATTGGTGGCCAGACCAGTCACCACATGACCTCAAGTGCGTCTCTCCTTACGTCAGAGGCTGCCGACTAGTAGCGATGGTCTAAGAATTGTCAGCAGGGAGACCATAACCTCTTATCAGAGTTGCACATCATTATATCAGAGTAAATAACAAAAAATGTAAATATATAGTGGAAGAAGTCTAATAAATGATAAAGTAGTGGAATACAGATTTTATAAATCCTGTACAAAAAAATGGCCAACGCTAATTATATAGAAGATGCATGCATGACATGTTAATGATACAAAAATGGAAAAAAGTTAACAAAACAACATTATTTACATTCCAAAACAAAAAATAAATAAATAATGACTCTATGCCCTGAGGGAGGTCTCATCGAGCATCCCAAGCTTTCACTCGATCCATTGCTTCTATCTTCCATGTAAATGAAAACATAATAATCCTGCAACCAAATATAATCTACTCGGGTACCCTAGTGCAATATTGGAAAAAGTATTGTGTGTGATATAAATCTCAGTAGGCCAGGACCACCGGTTTTTACCCCAAATCCGGACAATTAAAAAATAATCTAAACCATGTAAAATCATGCATAAATAAAGTAAGAAATATAAAATAACTATATACCCAGGTACCAAATTCAGCCCTCAGCTAGTGTCTGAAACTGTATTATACATTTGTATTTCATACTAAACAATCATTACATAATAATTTTCATATTTCAATTATTCAAACATCATTAAATTACGAATGTATCAAGATTCATCCTAATACCGACATCCCCCATATAAGTCACTCACCACAGATATCTCTAAATTCCATCTAGGTAATCAAATTAAAGACTGAATCCAAACATGTTATTTGTCTTGGATAACATGTCATAAGTAATTCAATTTAATATTCCATATACTATGTCTGAGACCATCCATTATAATAGTGATTCGCTCCTGGGTCCGTCCACTAACAGTGATTCACCCAATTCATTAATAATTCTGAACCCTTTCTCATATTCAATTCACAAATCATTATGTCACAATAGTTTTCATTAACCATTAATTCATTTCATGTATGACCAATTGGACCCATAGTCCAATGTCAATTAATGGGTGTAGAACAACATATCTAGCACCCTCGTGAGTATTTGTAGCATCTGTCCTTGTCTCACAACCCATGGGTATTTGGAGCATCAATCCCTGTCCTATAAATGATTATTTATATTAAAGCTAGGAGTAGAATGCCATGTCTAGCACCATGTGAGTATTTGGATCTTCAGTCCTTGTCTCACAACCCATTTATCAATCATACGTATATATTTATCATTGGTGTAGAACACCATGTCTAGCACCTAATGAGTATTTGGAGCTTCAGTCCTTGTCTCACAACCCATTTATCAATTATACATATATATTTATCATTGGTGTAGAACACGAGGTCTAATACCCCAAAACCATCTATTAATTAATTCATAAATTAATTAATTCAAGTCGTTAATTAATTCATCAACTAATTAACAACATAAATCACCCATCAGATAAGTCAACAATTAAATAACCATTAAACATCTCAATAGTAAATAATTATTTAAAAATTTATTTTTCTTAGAAATCCAACAAAATAATTAAATCAACATTTAATTATCTAAATTATTTACTATTTTTGAACCCATCCACACAAATAGTGATTCGTCCATGACTTTAACAATTTACATGCATGTTATAATAATCTCAAAACATGTTGAACAAAGACCAGATATTTAGCAACCATCTCACAGAACATATCATATTTTTAATCAACTCCATCAAAGACAACTTAAGGCATGAAAAAATAATACGCATCAAAAGGTACCCTTGGACAATAGTTGTAACAAACAGTCAATTCAAAATCTTAATTTAATGCATGCAAATTAATTAATTCAACGACTAATTAATTAATTAATTCTTATCTATTTGACCAATAATCATCTAATTAAACATTTACCATTTAACATGTTATAATTAGTCCATCCATCAATTATTATCAATTTTCAATTTATATTCCGAACACGTCAAATAATCAATATTATCAATAATCAGTAAAAGACACAATTTTATTCCAACTCATTAGTTAATAAATAATTATACAATTAATTAACCTATTACCCATTCTGAATCCAAATCATTTAATAGTTTAATCATATCTCTTTAACCCAATTAGAAAAACATGCTTAAAATCAACACATGTCCAAGTCCTCATTTATCTCATGTGGGAGACATCATTTAATAACATAAAAAGTGTCATGCATCGACATATCATAATCAAGGAAACTCACAATCTCAATTTATTTAATGAATCTCTAATTCATAAATACTGTGTTAAGGATTTGGGACCCAACCTCAGGGTGACACCATTTTAAATATGAAGCGCTTTAATATACATGGAAGCAACTAGTCCACAACTGGTTTGTAATATCACGCAATTTCACCTTATATTTATATATATCTTTCTTACACACAAATATATATTCACACATGTGCCCTGCAACAATATAAATGAAATTCAAAATATTAAGCAGGTACTCAGAATCAATGTTCTATGGACTATCTCACCTCTAACTAGGTACCGAAGACTCATATAATTCATCAAACCCCCAATTGAATGATGAAAAAAATACAATGATTATATAATCTTACCTGAAACATGACAACAAAGTGAAAATGAACTCGTCCGCCTCGCTTTTGTTGGCAGATGCCAGAATATGGACCAAAGGGTCCACATGATCCCCTTGCACATCCCTAGAACCGAAGAAACAATGAAACCTTATAAAAATAGAACCTTAGGGTTTAATTATAGAAAATAGGGTGATGGAGGATACAAATGGCTAACAAAAATCACAAAACAAATGTAGATGGATTCACCTCGCTGAGACGAACAAGATTCGTGAAGACATCGGGAAGATTCAATCGTGTGAAGAGGAGTCAGCGTGGGGGGGGGAGTGTAGCACACCTCAAAGGAGGGACCTGGTGCATTTTTTATATTCCTTCTGTATAGTGGTGCGCCACCCTCATGTTCTCTCCCCCATTTATCAATTACACCCAAGATAAACTAATAGTCTTAATATAATAACAATAGCATTTATTATTCTCATTTAATATAATGTTACTTCATTAACTAACTTTAAATAAATGTTTCAACATTATTTTAGAAATCCCCCATTAATCACCCAATAAAATTAATACAACAATAATAATAATATCCTTATTATTATTATTAAATATTTCTTTTATTTAAAATAAAATAAATAATAAGAAAATGCATTTTAAAAACCGGGTAACCGCATAGCTGACCCGCAACATTTGAATAACCGTGCACATCCTGATATCTATATTTAAAATGGTTTAATTAAATTAAACACAACTCCACATTTATTACTCATTTAATAATAAAATTAATTCCACATATGAAATGTATGAAGAACATTAAATATAAAATTTTTTATTAGAAAACTAACTAATAAAGTGTTAATAATTACCCCAATCATTAAATATAATTTTTAACTATTCCAAATAATAGGGAGAATGATAATAAAATTATACAACATGGGTCAAAATGGTTTTAAAAATATAATAAAATAATTATTATGATATGAAAACAAATCCACAATTGGTCAAAAGTATAATAATAATTTTTGGTCATTTATGAAATGAAATACCAAAAAATTCATAAAAACATTCTTGAGTAAAATATACTTTTCACTGTAAAAATATTAATAAAAATGAAGGCCGAAAAAGTATTTTTAAAACCACATTACTTTAAAATAAACATTTAAAATCATAAATACTTGTTAAAAAATAAGTCGTTCATGACAGTGGGAAATTCTTGACATACAATACACTTTAAAAAAATATTCCTTCAACATTTTATGCAACAACCAAACATGCCTTGTTTGAAAAAAATAAGAATATTCCATTAAAAATATATTATAGAAAATTATTATATTTTCAAATAGCTTAAATAAATATTTTGGATATTTTTTAAAAAAAATCATAATTTTTTTTAAAAATCATTGTTTTGGAAGAAAAATGATATGCGACCAAGGATAGAAATAAAGTCAGATTTTCATTAAAACAAATTCGCATTAATTTTATGTCCCAAAGGGAAGAAACTGGTACTATTAATATACATGTTAAATAAAAATATAGGAGAATAAAATTAAAGAGTTTATTTTCTAATATATCATAATATTTCTAAATTTTAAATTCTATAAAAAACATTCCTAATAAACGTTGAGATTGTAAAATACAACATTATAAGTTTCGTAACTTTTGAATCATAAGCCTTATGAAAGAAATAACATCAAATGAAATATTAAATAACTTGAATAAAATTTTAATCATGATATAACTTATTAAAATTTATGTGTATTCACCTCACAAAATAACAAAGTGGTGAATACGGAAGACGTCTTAAGGAAGTAAAAGTGGGACACAAAACCCTTACCTTAGATAAGATTTACATCATAAATATCTATAACTATTTTATAATCAATATTTACATATTATAAATCTATTATATAACCATAAATATATATTTAATAACATATATGATTTACTAATTTATTTTTATGGCCCTTTTATTAAAAATTATTTGTTAATATCTATGTTTTGGGTGATAATTACTTCATTTTTCATGTATGTTTTTGTTCAGTAAATTTAGACCTTTTACTTTGATAATGGTTATATAATTTATATAATTTAATACATGAAATAAATATAATATTTATTCATTATATTTTTATTTATATTAATTGATAGACTTTATTGACAGGAATGCATTACACCATTCATGGAGGAAGTAGTCCGTATGTACGCATGAGCAATGTTAGAATTTTTCTGAATAATTAAATGGAAGGATAATAAATAATATTTAACCATTATAGAATCATTATTCTATTATATAAATATATATTTATATTTATTTATTCTATCCTTATTACCATCCATGTAAAAATAAAATGAAAAATGTTTCACATATCTACAGGGAGGTAGCAGTCCGCATGTACACATGAGCGATGTTGTAGTTTTCAAAATGATTATAATTTAAGATTTTATATGTGATATTATAATTTTTGATGTATTTTTAGGTCATAAATATCACATATAATCCTTAATTTTTACATTAATACCTTCCACGTAAAGAGTAATAGAAAAACAAATGACACTACTTCGAAATTTGGTAGTGTATCGTATACACGAGTGATGTAATCACATCCCTCATGAAATAGAGGGTAAGAATGAATATTTGATATAAAAATTATATAAATATAATAATTTCATAAATACAATATACACAATAGATCCATCATTATATCTAGCCTTGAAAGGCAATGATGTAAATAGAATTACATCAGCTCATGAGGCGTAGCCCGCTGTACCCACAATCAGTGATTTCATTTTTCATTTTTTAAAGATATAGATAGATATAGGTTACTCAATTATTATTAGACTATCTAAACTAGAGTTCCACCAAACCAGGACCTAAGACAGGTTGGAAACATGACCTCAAGCATATCTCCCTGAATTCCAGTTGCTTCTGAATGACAGCGTGGGCCTTAGGTGTGTCTATAAGGAGACTATGATATCACACAATTAGCTATAACATTGTAGTATATAGAATATAAAAACTAGAATGATCATATATATATATATAACCATATAGAAATGTAAGAGAATAATTCATGCAATAAAAGTAAAAATCTAGAAACTGAATATCAATATTGTATAAAAAAATGATGATGATGTTATGACATGAATCAATAAAAAATAGAAGTATAGGGAAACATGAATACAAGAATATAAAAAATTCTATAAAAAACGTAAAAAGTTCAAAAAAAAAGTAGAAAAGTATCTTGAGCATATGCTCGATCATCAACCCCTAATGCTCAATCCTAAGTGGTAAGAAAAATCAGGCATCGAAAGCCTCCTACTTCCATTTATCTGTACATGCAGTCATAATGTATAATGAGGTTCCAAATAGTTCATGAGAAGCGTGTGAGATATAATCATTGTAGTCCAACAACAATGATGTCTAGACCATTCCATTTTTTTCCATAAATGTCAGACAATGTTCATGATATAATAAATTAAAAGGAAGTATGTATTTAAATAATGGAATCTTTATCCAGGTTCTTAAACAGACACCCATCCCATATCTCATGCTATAGCCTACGCCATATGTCTAAATATGAAATCTAAGTAGGTCACAATACATAAGATGTTCAAATTTATAGAATTAATCCAAGAAAAACAGTCCCCCAAGCTCGTGGTCAAGCTTGGGATCTCATAACCATGTGATCAGATAAACATGTATAAGTATACACAAGGAAAAGAACAGCATGCTCCTGGTAAAAGTAAAGGATGAATCTCTATGGAATAAGAAATAAAAAGAGTCAAATATTTCAATAAAATAAATATATAAATTCATGAGGTGGATCCCTGTTACAATCTATGGCAATGTAAAATAATCCCATGTATCACAATAGGAACATCCAATGTAATATAATTCTGTCGAGCCCATCTATAGAGAAAATTATGATATCCCAATTATTACAACGATGTATCATAACCATTGAGTCCATCCCAGGTATCTCATAAGGGAAACATTTATAACCCAATCAATAGAGTAGCCATATTTCCAAAAGGTCTATCCATGGTTTCTACCCTTTGGAACAAGTATCACTCAAGAGTATAATAAATCCTCCGATAATCCCATACATGACAAAGAAAAAACATATCCCTCAGTGCATTGAGTTGTACCCATCAAGCACGAAGAGTATATTAATGGATCCCTAATACAGAACCCATGATCTCTCCCATTTCATGCCAAGTACCATATCCAACAAGGAATACTTATCGAGGAATGCATTTCCGATTGTTATCCTATAATGCCTTCTCAATACCACATTCATTCCATTTAACCAAGCAATGAATTTCAAGAAAATTAAGAATATCACATTTAATATATCACAGAATAATATTTTAATAATGGTAAGATATGTTTGAGGGATAAGATATATGAATTAATCATTTATCAATTGCTTTCCAACACATACAATTCAATAGAAAAAGATATAATTTTAAATAACCATTTTATATGGTGCATGAAACTAACATGGGAATAAGCAATAAGAAATTTGAAAAATCAACGACCTATAATAAAGGAATATGATTTCAACATGCCTCTTACAAAATTTCATCAATGACATTTCATCATATCAGGCTTAATAATATTGAAAAATAATCACTTTCAATTTATATCATTAAAAGGCTCAAGCAAGATCACCAAACAAGGCATAAGAATTTGGAAATATATAAGTTGTGAAAATAACATAATATTAAGAATAAGAATTAAGCAAAAAGTATTTTCATAGGGAACTTGGAATAGTTATGGGAATTTTAGTAAAATGTCACAAATAATGGAATATTTCCTGAATTGTAATCTTCTAGGACAATAAAAGGGCACTACACATAGGATAATTGATATTAACAAACATAGTCTTTTCCAAAGGGTAAATGTTTTGGTTAATTATTAATTTAAAAAATTTATTCAATTTAAAACAAGAAAATAATGTGAAACCCCATTCAAGGTATTAATAAAATTGGGCCATTTTGGTTGAAAAAACACTAAGGGGTTTCAAAAAGTGAAGCAGACCCCCAATTTTGGGTTCCTATATGAAGATAATCACTATAGAGACGATAAATCACCCTAGATAATATAGTACATGATAACAAATTATATCTGGTAGTTTTTGTATAATGGAACAATGATGAAATTATAAAAATACATGAAATGATCTGGAAAAAGAGCAGACACCCTACCACATGATCGTAGTTCTCCCCACATCTGGTATAAAGCCTTGATTCGACTTAAGGTTGAGGAAATCAAGAAATTTTAGGAAATGCCCCAAAAAGGACATAAATTTGTCACATAAAATAGAACAATGAGGATTAGAGAATCTGAGAAATCAAAGGGTGCATAAGGAATAGATTAAGAGAGGAGTCTGTAGGTTCTGATGACAAATGAAAGGGATCAATATCAATGGTGATCAACCAATCCCCCCAAATAGGCGAGGAGGGGATTCATGTATTCTAAGAAAGAGGGAAAACTTGAGTTGGGGAGAGATAAAGGTAATGTTGTGTTTTTTTAAAAAATAAGTACAATTACATACAGAAGGGTCACACAGTTTGGCCGCATGGTTTTCCAAAATCTGTGTCGACCGTGCATTAATTTATTCTTCTTTAGGGATTAATACATGTTATAATGCATGATTTGAAAAACTATTCATAGAATACTTAGTATCATACATTCCAAGTACTACAATTACCTCACAACTGTTTTCTTAGTACCACACAATTTAGAAAAACCGTGTGAGCTAGGACTCACAGTTTCCTCTAACAGTGTGGCCCAGTATTCCTCCCATATTATCAGGGTTATGGGATTCGAACAAGTCTCAGAAGCACTCGACACCTCTATATTAATATTAAGAATTTAAATTTTTTTAGTTTTAATGAATTAAACCAAAAATTAAAACGTATTCAAATTTGGATAAAACTAAGACATTACAAGAACCCCACATTAAAATAACTCATTTATGATCTTCCCTTTTGAGGGTGGTCGAGCGTCATATGAGAAATGTTTTGGCCACTACACACGCACCTCAGCCTCCCACTCCCAGGTTTCTTTCTGAACATGTCTCTGATTCCATAGCACCAATACTAAAGGAACAGACATTCCTTAGAGAACCATCGTGCTATGGTTAAGGATATGAATTTGATACTCTTTTAAGGATATATCCCCCTCGAGCTCGATAACATATGGATCAAATGAATGAGATGGTTCTAAATGATACTAATGAAGCTATGATATGTGAAAGGTGTCATTCATTGAATGGTACCTCTGAGGTAATAACAACCCATGGGTTGCTGGCCCCACTCTCACCACTATCTATAATCTCCCGACACGTCTAGAAGATAACTTGACATGTCTCATGATTTGTTTATGTCCCAAATTAGGCAATACACATTGAAAGTCCTTATGTGTCACCTTGAATTAAAGAGTTCTATGATGATGATCAGTATATGACTTCTGTATTGACTGAGTTATTGTCACAGACATCTGAATTTTTTGTACCCTCTATGATTTCTCTTAAACAAGATGAGGACCCAATAGATCTTCCACACCAACCAGTAGATGACATAGAGATGAATAAAACAATCTACCATATAGAGTCTCATTAGGATCCATCTAAATTGTTTTCGAAAAGATGTTATTATTTTAAAACCCAACCAGAGAAATATGATTCTCCCAGGAACCTCCAAAATCAAGGATACATTCCACAAGAATATCCTCTAGCACCGAAACCATCTTATAAAACAAAACATTAGTCTGAGGGTTGTATTTATTACTCAAGACCACTTGTGTACTCAGTGCTTTCTGCATGATTGCTAGAACTGAGAAGTGAACTGAGAATATTTGTCTGAAATGATAGAAAGGGAAAAAACATGAATTTTAAATATCTCTTGAATGTAATGTTCACTTAATTCCTAAATAAAGAAGGTCTCTTAGATCAGTAATAAGTGAGAGACTTTGTTCAACCTATCAATGATCACCCATTCTATGTTTCTACCTCGAAGAGATATCTGCAATCCTATAATAAAATCAATAGTGACATTATTCCATTTCTAATCAGGAATGCATAGTGGATTTAGAAGTATAGCGGGACATCGGTGCTATACATTCACCTACTAAAAGGTGGAGCATAGAGTAATGAACCCCAAAATCTACTTATTCATACCTGGAAACTAGCACTGACGATGCATATCCTGATACATATTGGTAAGCTCAGGGTGAACTGCCCAAATAAGAGCATGAGATTCCCTCATTATCTCTTCATGTGGACTAGAAGGAATCTAAATACCCACACTGTAGAGAAGAGTGTCACTACCATAAACCACCCAACCTAGAGATGGGTTCTCTCCTGTGATAATCTTCCTTAGAATGAGGCCCCTAGAATCTGATAACTGATGCATATAAACCCATTCTACGAGGGAAGATGTCACTGCGAGAGTTGAAAGAACTAGTTGGCCATGTTATTCTTAATCCACCAGATGTAATTCAGAAAACATATCTATAATATTCCACTCACTACTAGCCACCAAGAAGGATTTTTTCTGAGTTTAATAACTCAATTTCTTATCCACAACATTTACTATACTAGAAGTATATGTATGTTCAAAATCAAAATACTATAGGTATTCCACCCAGCTGCATTGCATAAAATTCAAGTTATACTATTTTGAGATGTATTTCATGTTTTATGACTAATTTAAACAATATAATTCTCATCGAAAAGATAATTCCTAAAATATGAAACAACATGGACCACAACTGCTCTATCGAGATCATGTGTAGGATAGTTCGTCTCGTGAGTCCTCAGCTAGCGAGATCCATTCACAATATCCCAATCACTGTGCATCAAAACTATAACCATCCTAATCCTCAAATAATCACAATAAACTATATATCCTCTTCCTAGATTAGGAAGAATCAAAATTGTAGCTGAATTGAGTTTTTATTTTTTTCTCCTTAATGGCCTTCTCACAAGCTTCAGACCATAGTAATTGTATACCCTTTATTTTCAAGTCCATAATAGGTGAATCTAAGTGGTATAATTCATAGGTAAAATGCTTGTAATAGCTTAAAATCAATAAGAAACCATGCCTACCAAACACATTCTTGGACTGATCCCCAGAAACCATGGATGTCACATTCTCTAGGTCAATAGATTTTCTAACATCTGATATGATATAAACTAAGAAGAGATTCTAACTAATATAAAAGTGACATTTACTATGATTCACATAATGACGGTAATATCCCAATTTACCCAACATGATATCCTTATGGGTGGAATAGTCATGTATGGTACATGAGTACACCAAGATTTCATTTACAAATACTACCACAAAGGACTCAAGATACTAGTGAAAAAATTGATTCATCAAATCCATGAAGACTGTTGGTGAATTTGTTAGACCGAATGACACTACAAAGTACTCATGCATGCCATACCTAATTCATAATGAAATATGTGGTATATAGGATGGTCACACCTAACACTAATTGTATCACAACCTATAATCTATCTTAGTGAAAATAGTTTCTCCTTTCAAGCAGGTCGAAGAGGGGGTCAATATTAGGTAATCGATAATGGGTTTTCAATGTAAGACGATTCAACCACCTATAATCCGCATAGAATCACGTACCTTATTCTATTTTAGAGATAATAACATGTCAACCCCATGGTAATATGATAGGTCTAATAAACCCTTTAGCCTCAAGATCATCAGGAATCTTTTTGATCTCTTGTAGCTCTATCGATGACATCCTATAAGGAAGAATGGACACTGGTTCTGCTATCTTCACCATCTCAATGGTGAAATAAACCTCTCTATTAAGAAGTAAGTAGGAGAAATAATCATGGGATACTTCCCTAAAATGATCCTGAACCATAGGGAAGTTGACAATTTTCATTCCCTGATCGCTCATGAAGAGACTCTCAAACTGAGCTATCTCTCTTCCAAGCCCAGTCTGCTTGGGTCCAACTTGATCTATATGGATACCCCATTCCCACTTATGTATGCATTCATTTCTATAAAGAGATGTAAAATACACTCGATGATGATATCAATTCACTTGGTAATGATAAGGCGTAATCCAATCCATACCGAGGATGATGTTGGAGATGATCGTCTTAAGGACAGTGAAATTTCAGAAAAAATCGTACCCACCTATCTCAAGGGGGATCCCTTATCACTAATTTATGCCCTATATTCGTACCCTTTGATGTGAAGTACCCCATATCACCCTAATAGGGTAACGATGAATCGGGGTGTGAAATATTTCTTGTAATGTGATGGTTCTTGATCCCATGTTGGTAGGAATTCTTTAAACTTGTATGATCAATTCGATTAGAAATCAAACATTCACATTAAGAGTAAAAAAGAACTTTTACATGGTTCACCACTAAGGGTTGTTCAAAGTATCATACAATTATAGTGTTTCATTCATACCAAAATACAATAATCATTACTAGTTGTGGAATACAAAATTTCATCCACAATCACTCTATTCCAAGCACACTGCCTTTACATGGTTTTAGGGATATTTCACTACGTCCGTCGGGAAAATTCCATTGACTCAACCTTAGAAAACTTCTTTGAGAGAAGTCTAACTCAGTTTATAAACATGATGTTTACTCCAATGGTTTGAAATTAAAGTATTTTTCCCTAACATAGAATGATACTATGATTACACCATATACCTATGATGATGCACTTTGAAATCCTTGTCCACTTAAAAATGGATATTGAAAACTGACTTTTAGAAGAATAATTTGTGAATCTCACCACCATTATGAATCTCTCTACCTTCATAGAAAAAACTACATTTTCAAAGCTCTCCTACCATCATGGAATAGTCTATCTTCTCAAAGCACCTATTTCTTCAGGGAAAAAACACCTTCGTGAAGATCACTATGTCAAGACAGTATACACAATCAATGTGAATTAATCATTAACCTAAAGCATTGGAATCAGTGAAGACTTGAAATGTCTTTTCATGATGATCAAGCTTGCATAGAATGTAAATTTCATGAATCTCCCTTGGATTTGTGAAATTAGAGTGATTATGGATTTTCCTCGGAATAATTCATCATAAATGATGAGAGGTGTCCTCAAATTTATAGGCTCGCCCATTTGTGAAGCTCAACCACCTATTTTTAGATTTTCTATAATGACCCTATGTTTTTAATGGAATGTACTTTCTTATAATTATGTCATATAATCACATGAAATTTCAAGATAATGAACTACTAAGTGATATGTGATCTTTAAACATACGTTTGTCACTTCTGTGTTTTGAATTTTGAAAATCTGACATACACGGTTGTGATCAGTAAGTTTTTGGAGTCCAATAATAAAAACTTATTATTTGTAGAATGTAACCTACCTATATTAATAGTAACATACAAATATTAATAGTGATATACCCTAATGAATTTTAACCTTAATTAAGGTATTATATAAATAATATTCATGTGTTAGTACGATATACCAATATCTTGGAATAAGAAATTAAATGTTTTAAAATATGTATTTTTCAAGTAAACTATAGTTTTAATTAAATATTAAATTAATCATTCAAAGAAAATTATTTTTGACAAATGGATTTAATTTTTGGATTAAACACTTCAAAAAATGTTTAGGCTGAATTTTTGGGATTTTTCTGAAATACATGAATTTTGTGGTGAATAGTGAAATACATTAATTTACCAAATAATTACATTATAATTTAAATACACTATTACTAAAAAAATAAGTGATGTAAGCACCCAAATATCAAACTCAAATTCATTTATTACTATTCTTGGTCTTGTAATCATCACTATTTCATGTCTTCAGGGATAATAATAAACTAATGATTAAAAAATTATGAAAACCCCCCTCTTATCCACTATAACCCCCCCCCCCCCCCTCACTCCCTCTTCTCTTCACTCCTCTCAAGCCTTGTGAATTTCCATTATTATACCCAAATATCTCTAAAATATCATCCCAAATTCCAAAGGCCCCTAGTCTCTTCAAAATAGAAAAACATCTCTTATTAAGAGTATCTCAATAGAGATAAACTCTAGAGTTAAATTCCTCTTCACAATACTTTTATTTCATTTAAGTTCATTTATTTATTGTTTCTTTCCTCACCTCCATTCAACCAAATGGTATGAAAACTCCAGTAACAAACACATACTATAATGTTTTTATGATAATGGGATATTTCATTAACATCTCTCTTTTCCTAATCTTTTATTTGAAAGAAATGAAAACACCATTTGAGATGTGTTAATTTATCACATTCAAGGACAACAGTTTATGAATTTGTATTATCATCTTTAATTATGGTCATGAAAACATTTATGTTATGGTTGAACCAGATAATTATAGATGTAATATATACTAGTTATGTTTCTTTAATCCTTTTGTACAAATGGTCTTAATTTATAAAGCAAAACATATTTGTTTTAATCAAAACCCACCGAGTAACAAAACAGTTGTCACTATGGTTTTATATAATATTTCCACTTCACTCTAAGTAACCAAATTAAATTTGTAACTATTTATTATCATAAAATTTCACTAATAACATAGAACTTAATTTCAAAAAAATCACTTTCATCATACATGTTTATCCAGAAATGAATCGATCATTAAAACCAAGGAAGAAAACAGACCAAAACAATGAAATTGAACATTATAACCAATAAAAAAGTCCTTGAATGATCTAAAAAGGATAAAATAAATAAATTAATAATATAATAGGTTCTGAAATTATTAATTATTAAACACAATTTTTTATTTAGGTCATTAATAACAAGTGGAGAAAACCACCATACATAAGGTAAGGGATCCTCTCCATTTCACTCTTAATCAAGATGTCCTCTATACTATGCCATTTTAGGTGTAATAAAAAATTATAAGGTATGAATTTTTACCTCCCCCATACCACAATCGTTATTTATATGTTTTGAGAAACCCATTTTCTTTATCATCAATCCCACTTAGGTACACCTGACACCATACCGATAATCCGTAATGAATTCTACCCGAACCAACTTTATTCTTTCAGGTTGCCTTATAATTCTGTATATCAAAATTGAGTTATCATATCTGTTTATGAAAATATATTAAAAGAATTTTAGTTGTAAAAAATGTATTTATCAATACCCTTCCATCACCCTATTTTGGGGATATACATGTTTTTGAAATAATCCCTCCTAAGTAGTTTCAGATAAACAAACTTATTTTAAGGAAACTTCCCAAATTATTACCCAATTTCAAGTTCACTCTATCCTCTTTTTTAATCCACCATTGTCTTTATAAAATCATAACTTTTATTATGAAAACCTTCATGGTTGTATTCTATTTCTATATAAAATATTTTCTTCTTTTCTATTTTAAAATCTCTAGTATTTTTCATAAAACAACAAAAAAATGTTTTATCACTAAAATTTCTGAAATACATTTACTACATGTTGTCACTTATTTTTGAAATAACTTGCCATGAAATATACCCATTTTAGCTTATGAAAGTCCATTTATGTTATAATTCCTTTATTTCATGGACACTTTAATGATAATCCCATTGTTTATGCTTTATGTCATGATTATGGTACCAAATTCTTCCCATGGGTAATCCTTATGTTTATGTAAGATTGATTATGTATGGTTCTTTATGTGGAAAATATTTTCATGAAATGTAATATGGGTGTGCCCAGATAGCGCTCCAATTCATAGGGTAATTTTAAGTCTCATGATATGCTATGTGAAATGGGATTGGCGGTTATCCATGACCAGTACTACCATGGGAAACATGATTTGCAGTTAGCCTTGACCCATACTAAAATGGGAAATGGAATTTGCGGTTATCCTTGACCCATACTAAAGAAATGTTTTATGATTTTTTGAAATTTATATTATTTCATGTTTATATGATCCCGTGTTTATATGATATTATTTCATATGTTCCATGATTTTTATATCATTATATAATGCCTCATAACTCATGTGCTTAAGCTGTATTATTGTGTTAATTACCTTACTGGGCCTTTTAGCTCATCCCTTTGTTCATGTGTTCTCCAAGGTACCCTATGCATTTGTAAGGGCTTAAATGAAAATAGGATCTCTTTATGGGGATTAAATAAAGAAGTTTGTTTAGACCCAGGTTTTATGTTTCATGTACATAGTCTTCCAAGGCATCAGACTTAATGATCACTGGATTATACTCGGATGTATAATTATGCTTAAAAACATGCAATGTTATATGAAAAATGATAGGGTTTCTATAGTTGGTATCAGAGGATGGTCTAGTTATTTTTGAAGACTAGTAATATATCACTATAGTGAGAACCTTAAGGATGAGACAAAGTATAAGAAAACATCACTAAATTTTGGTAAGTATAGAGTAAGTGATTTATCTTGGAAATAAATCCCTATCTAGATACAAACAGGTAGAGGTGGCTATAACACTTATTTACCTAGGAGTTAAAAATTCGACGGGGAGTTTTGGGCTTGACCAGGGTTATCTTGGTACACAAAAATACACCTTGATTCACTCTTGATATTGAAACTCCCAGGGGAAATGATTTGGTAAATTCATGAGCTTAGTACAAACCATTATTACAGGAATACAAAAAATCCCATAAGAATATAATTTAGGAAATTAATAAAGGATAACCTAGTTTGAATAATAGGGAATCAGAAGTTAGGATATACTTATCCTTTATAAGTTTATCCATTTAGGTTCAAAATTGTCTTTTTAGGATCAATAGATAAGTATTCAATCCCTCTAATTATATGTTGTTTTTCTTAGTTAATGGTGGGAAATAGAAGAACACATTACCACAATCAGTGTGATAGGCAATGAAAATATTTACTTATTTATATGCTTGATATGATGGGAACATGTGCTCAAAAAATTATGACAATACTTTTTCAGTGAGCTCAAGTTATGAATAATAACCCGAATAATATGGAACGATCTCCTCCTCCAAGGAAAGAACTTGTTTCCATAGAATACTTCATGTAGAAATGGTCTCCCATGTTTAAAGGATCTTCTGATCCCCTCCTCACAAAACAATTTATTAACTCCATTGAAAAGATATTCTTTGTCCTCCAGTGCTCGGAAGAAGATAAATTTGTACTAGTAGTCTATAAGTTTGTTGGGGAAGCTAATCAGTGGTGGAAACTGATCGAGAATACAAAGTCCCAAAAAGAATGTTTTTCCATGGATTGGGAGGAATTGAAGAGGTTGTTTTTTAAAAAATATTATCCTTGAACCCTCAGTCTCAATATGGAAAGAGAGTTCCTCAAACTCAAGCAAAAGGAAGATGATTCCATCAGGGTGTATAAAGAAAACTATACAAGGCTTGAAAAGAATGCCTCTGACTTTTTCATGAACATAAAATAAAAGGTGGGTCGCTTATTTAGTGGAATAAAGTAGATTATACAAAAAGTGTTGGAAATTAGAGACTTTGAAAGTAATGAGGAGATTACCCATTATTCCCCGAAGGTTCAAATGGAGATTGGAGACTCTCATTTGTCTCATGGGCCTAGTGGATAGAAGAAAAAAATAGAGAACAAAATGGGTGGTTCAACAAAAAAATCCCATGGTAGAAAGAAGCCCGAATATCCCACTAGTAAAAGTTGTGGGAAGAATCATCCAAGTAACTGTCAAAAGAGAACCAAGAATTGCTTAAAATATTGAAATTTTGGTTATATGGATAAAAAATGACAAATGGATATGAAAAATCCCATTAATTTGGAAGAATAAATGAACATTAAAATCAACACTTAGCCCGTAGTTCAGTGTTTGAAATGCAAGGAGAATGGGCATTATTCAAAAAATTTCCTGAAGCCAAGTGTTGTTAGAGGCAATCTTCAATAACCACCAAGGTAATAAGGAAGGGATTATAATATCACTACTATTGAGGTGGATCCAGAAAATTATGTGGTGATGGGTATTATAGTTATTTATTCAAGAATATTGGATGTACTATTTGATTCTAGTTTCATTCATTCTTTCTTATCTTGCATGTTTAGTAGAACTATTCAAACATCACCTCAAAATCTGGAGGAAAAGTTATATATGAGAATAGTGAATGGGGAAATCGTTTATTCAATGGTTTATAACTCATCCCCAGTTAATGTGTGTGGACTAAAACTCTATGAAAATCTCTTCATTCTTCCTTTAGTAGAGTTCGATGCTATCTTGGGCATGGATTGGCTATCTTTTTACAAGGAAAACATCAATTTTCGGGAAAGGGAGATCAGTTTTCACATCCCAATGCATCCTCTGATTCTTTATAGGTTTATAGAGGAAGATGATTCTCCTTTTGAATCTTCTTCTCAAGTGTGGATATTTTTTCCTTATGAGTAAGAATATCTTGGTCAAATGATTGAGATAAAGGGAAGAATCATTCTTGAAGACATTGACATCATGGGGGAGTACACTGATGTATTCTCTGAAGAGTTTCCTAGTCTTCCTCCTGACTGAGAGTTTGAGTTGTCAATTGAACTTTTCCATGGATCTATTCCTATATCAATGTCACATTATAGAATGGACACCATATAGCTGGAATTGCTGAAGAAACAGTTACAAGAGAATCTGGAGAATGGTTTTATACATATGAATGCTTCAACGTGGGGTGAGTTTTCACTCTTCGTTAAGAATAAGGACAGATCAATGCACATATGCATTGATTACCATGAGCTCAATAAAATATTGATAAAGAACAATTATCCCCTTCCTCGGATATATAACTTGTTTAAATAGCTTCACAGGGCTTGTTATTTCTCTAAGGTTGACATTCGGTCCAGATATTACAATTAAAGGTGAGGAAGGAAGATATTACTAAGACTTCCATTTGAACAATGTATGGACACTATGAGTTCATAGCGATTACCTTAAAACTCACTAATGCTCCAGAAATTTTCATGTATTTAATGAATAAAGTCTTTAGAGATTTACTCAATAAATATTTGGTAGTATTTATTGATGATTTTTTGATATAAAACAAGAGAAAGGAGGAACATGAAGAGAATTTGAATACGATGATAAAGGAATTGAGAAGAGAGAAGATATATGAAAAGTATTGTAAATGTGAGTTTTGGATAGAGGGAGTATCATTCGTAGGGAATTTTATCACTAGGAAAGGGATATATGTGGACCCATATAAGATAATGGAAATTGAAGGGTGGCCCGGGCCAACATATATAATGAAGATCCGCAGATTTTTGGGTCTAGACGAGTATTATAAATGATTTGTGAATAACTTTTCATGATTTTTGAACCGAATGAACAATTTGAAATGTAAGGGAGTAAGGTTTTTCTAGACTAAAGAATTTTAATACTATTTTAGGGAGTTGAAAAAGAGTCTTATCACTGGTCCAATACTCACCCTCCTAACAAGAAGAGAACTCTTTGAGGTGTACATTGATGCTTCAAAGAAGGGCTTAGGCTGTGTGCTAATGAAAAATGGTAAAGTGATAGAATATTCTTCAAGGAAACTAGAAATCCATGAGAAAAACAATCCCACACATGATTTGGAGTTGGTAGAGGTGACATTTTCATTGAAAATCTCGCAACATTATCTTCATGGGGAGAAGTGTGAGATATATACTTACCAAAAGAGTCTCAAATAAATATTCACACAAAAAGCGATTAATATGCACTATCTAATATGGATAGATATCATCAAGGATTATGACTTCTCAATCCACTACCATCCTGGTAAGGCAAATAAGGTGGCATATGCTCTAAGTACAAAGGATCCTGCATCTTCATCAATGATTATAATTGAAAAGAATCTGATATTTTTATATTTGTAGAGGATAAACATGGGACTCATTAAGGTAGGAACATTATAAATCCTTTCTCAAATTATTGCTCAACTATACCTCATGGAGAAACTATAGGATGCTCAATGAAAATATGAGGAAATTCATAAAAGTGTAGAAGTTATCAGAAATGGGAAGTCCTCCGATTTTAAAATTGATGAGGAATGAGTTATAATATTTGGGTCACGATTATGTGTACCATGTGATCCAGAGATAAAGAAGGATATTTTGAATGACAAAAATAGATCAACCTTCTATATTCACCCCAGAATCAGAAAGATGTATCGAGATCTCCTAGAAATAGTTTAGTGGGAAAATATGAAAAGGGAGATAACTGAACATACATCAAAGTGCCTCGTATGTCATCTAGTGATGATTGAGAGGTAAAAATCTAAGGGGATGATAAAATCACTACCCATACCAAAATGGATGTGGGAGAACATTACCATTGACCTTTTCATTTGACATTCAAGGAAATCAAGAGGAAATAATGCTATATAGGTTATTGTGGATCATCTTACAAAGACAACTCACTTTATCTCGATTCGAGAGGACTTCTCATTGGATAAACTTGCACAAATATATATAAAAGAAGTGGTAAGGATACATGGAGTACCACAAGCCATTGTATTCGATCATGATCCATGATTCACCTCGATGTTCTGGAAAAGTCACCAACATGCTCTAAGCACTGAACTAAACTTCAGTATGGCCTCTCATCCTCAAACTGATGGCCAATCCGAGAAAAATTTTCCAACATTGGAAGATATGTTGATATAATATTCTATGGACAACAATGGAGGATGAGACGAACATATTACACAGGTTCAATTATCCTACAACAATAGTTTCCACTCAAGCATCCAAATGGTACCATATTAATCCCTTTATGGGAAAAGGTGAAGAACACCGTTGTGTTGGGATGAAGTCGCTAAGTGTAAACTACTAGGACCACAAATGGTTAAAGAGATGGTGGAGAATGTGAAAACCATTGTGCAGAACACCGTTGTGTTGGGATGAATTCGCTAAGTGTAAACTAGTAGAACCAGAAATGGTTAAAGAGATGGTAGAGATTGTGAAAACCATTCATCAGCACATCAAGGTATCCCAAAATGACCAAAGTGTTATACAGACAATCGTCGATGAGACATTGATCTCAAAGTTAGAGACATGTTATGTTTTCGAATATCTGTATGGAAGAAGGTCATGAGATTCGAGAAGAAAGGAAAGCTACGTACCAGGAATATCGACCCCTTCGAGAATCTTGATCAAATTGGGGTTGTGGCCTATCGATTGGAACTTCCACCTACCATATTGAAAGTACATGATTTCATTCATGTATCCCTTTTAATGAAGTGTTTATTTGACCCTTCACATGTACTATTTTTAGTGGTGGTACAGTTGGAGGATAGGCTTTCCTATGAGGAGAAGCCAGTGAAGATCTTGGATCATAGAGATAAAGTTATATATAACAAGGCTACTCACATGGTCAATATACTATGGTGGAACCAGAAGTACGAAAAGGAAACTTGGAAATTGGAGGAGGCAATGACGGAAAAGTACCAACACCTATTTATTTCCTAGAATGAAAAATGAAATTTTGAGAGAAAAATTTATTAAGGGGGGATGAATGCAAAAACCCAATGTTTTAAATAGATATTACTTTCTTATAATTATGTCATACAATAACATGAAATATAAACACAATGAACTACTAAGTGCTATGTGATCTTTAATCATATGTTTGTCACTTGTGTGTTTTGAATATCAGAAATCTGACATACATTGTTGTGATTAGTATGTTTTTAGTGTCCGATAAGAAAAACAAAATTTTTGGGGAATAGTAACCTACCCTTATGAAGAGTAAAATACCATTAGGAATAGTGATATACCATATTAAACAATTACCTTACATATGATATTATATAAATAATATTCAAGTTGAAGTATGATATACCTATATCTGGGAATAAAAAAATAAATGCTTTTAAAAACTATATTTTTCAACTAAATTATGATTATAATTAGAAATTAAATTAATAGTATATAGAAAATTATTTTTAAAAAACTGATTTCATTTTTGAAATCAACATGATGAAAAATGGTTATTGTGATTTTATTTTGATTTTTCGGAAATACTTGATTTTTTGGTGAACAGTAAAATACATTATATTACTGTAAAAATACATTATAATTTAAATCCATTATTCCTGACATCACAAGTGATGTAAGCACCCAAATCTCGATCTCACAAGAATTTATGACTATTCTGGGTCTTGTAATCATCAATATTTCCGGTATTTATGGAAAATAATAAACTAATGATTACAAAATTATGAAAACCATCCTCTCCTCCACTATAACCCCCACCCCTCACTCCCTTTTCTCTTCACTCCTCTCAAGCCTTGTTCCCTACCAATATTCTACCCTATTATCTCCCCATGATCCTATCCTACCTCCAAAGTCCCCTAGTCTCTTCAAAATACAAAAAACACTCCCTTTAAATGGTTCTCAAAGGAGATACACTCAGAAGGTAAATTTTTTTCCAATTATTTTATTTCTTTTATGTTATTTTATTTCTTGTTAGTTTCCTCACCTTCATTCACCCAAATGGTATGATAACTCTAAGAACATAAAATTACTGGAATGTTTTTATTCTAATCAGATATTTTATTATCATCTATCCGTTCCCCATCTTTTATTTGAATGAAGTGAAAACACTGTTTGAGATGTGTTAATTTAGCACATTAATGGACAACCGTTTATCAATTTCTGTCATCATATTAAATTATTGTCACAAATCTATTTGAGTTATGGTTGAAACAGATTTTTATATATGAAATATATCCTACTTATGGTTCTATAATCTTTTTGTACAAATGGTGTTAATTTATAAAGAAAAACGTGTTCGTTGTAATCAAAATGCACTGATTAACAAAAATGGTTGACACTAAGGTTTTATATAATATTTCAATGTCACTCTATGTACCCAAATTAAATTTTTTACCATGTAACCTCTTGGATGTTCACTAAAAATATAAAACATTAATTCTGGAGAATCACCTTTATCATACATTTTTATCCGAACATGAATCAGTCCTTAAAACCAAGGAAGCAATCAAACCTAAACAATGAAATTGAACATTATAACCAATCAAAAAGGTCTTGAATGAACTAAAAAGGGTTATAATAAATCAATTATTTATATAATAGGTTATAGAATTATTAATTAGTAATCCTTATTTTTTTTATTCAGGTCATTCATAACAAGTGGAGAACACCAATGGACTTAAGGTAGGAGATCCTCTCCATTTCACTATTAATCAAGATGTCCTCTATGATATGCTATTTTATGTGTAATCCCAAATGATGGGGTATAATTTTTCTCCTCCCCCATACTAATCTTATGTTGTATAAGTTTTTATAAACCCCTTTTCTCTCTCATAAAGCCCTCTTAGGTACACTCAACTCCAAGTCGATAATTCATAACGAATTATACCCGAACCTCCTTTATTCTTTCAGGTTGCCTTATCATTATTTATATCAAAATGGAGGTATCATATATATTTATGTAAATATTATAAATATTTTTTAGTTGTAAAAAATTAATTTATCAAGACCCTTTCATCACTATATTTTGGGGATATACATGTTTTTAAAACATTCCCTCCTTAGTAGTTTCCGATAAGCAAACCTCTTTTAAGGGAAATTCCCAAATTCTTACCCAATTTCAAGTGCACAATATCCTATATTTTAAGAGAAAATTGTCTTCATAAATCAGTATTTTAATTGTTAAAAATTTATTGGTTCAAATATGGTTTTATATAAAATATTTTCCTCTTTTTTATTTTAAAATCTCTATAGTATTTTCCTTAAAACGGCACAAAAATGTTTTAATAATAAAATTTCTCAAATACATTTACTACATGTTTTAACTTATGTTTGAAATAACTTGAAATGATATATGCCTATTTTACCTTTTGAATTTCCATGTAAATTCTAATTCATTTATTTCATGGACACTTTAATTATACGCCTACTATTTATGCTTTATGTCATGATTGTGGTACCCGATTCTTCCCATGGTTAACACTTATGTTTATGTAAGATTTATTATGTATGATTCATTATGTGGATTTTTTTCATCAAATGTGATATGGGTGTTCCCAGATTGTGCTCCAATTCATTGGGCAAAGGCAAGTCTCTTAATATGCTATGTGAAATGGGATTGGCGGTTATCCTTGACCCATACTACTATGGGAAATAGGATTGGTGGGTAGCCTTGACCCATACAAATATGGGAAACCAAATTGGTGGTTAGACTTGACCCATACTAAAGAAATGTTTTATGAGTCTACCGAATTTATATGATTCTTTGTTTATATGATCCCATGTTTATACCATATGATTTCATATGTTCCATGCATTTGATATCATTATGTCATGCCTCCTAACTCATGTGCATAAGTTGTATTCTTATGTTCATTTCCTTACTGGGATTTTTAGCTCATCCATTTGTTCATGTGTTCCCAAGGGTACCTTATGAATATGTAATGGCTCAAAGGAAGTTAAAAGATCCTTATGGAGATAAAATAAAGAAGTGTTATTTAGCCCCATTTTTTATGGTTTATGTTTTGAGTCTTCCAAGTCAATAGACTTAACGATCCTTGGCTTTTAATATGATGTATAATTATGCTTAAAAACATGTAATGTTATAAGAGAAAGGCTAGGGTATCTATATTTTATAGATCATTTAAAACTTACTTCATGAAGCACCTCCCCTTGTGATGCACCATTGAAATTCATCAATTGAGGTTATCTTCATAATCATGGTGCATTCATTCCAAAACATAACATGCCATGATTCTCCAATTCTCGTAATCTTAGAGATCACCATCACCATTTGTGATGCTTTAATTCTTCATTATTCATGATTCTTGTCACTGTCGTGTAGAGCACTGTCATCTTTCTTTGAACCTTTTCAAAAAAACAATTCATTATGCATATATTCATGAAATTAATTCCTTTTATATATTTTTATACGTTATTCAAGAAAATAAACTTTTCGTAATGCAATTGTCCCTCCAAATATTAGACCCCAAAATTTGGAAAACACTAGGAAATGATGCCACCTTAAATTTTGTTATCTATATGAAATGTAAGATAACCTTCCATTAAATTTCCATTATCTTCCATGTGAGTATTGAAAAAAAGAGAAACCACACTCTACTTCAAGCACGTATCATCTGTGGTTCCAAAAATATCACCCATGGGGTTTGTTTGAAATTTGTAGATAGATGCACTAGCCAAAAAAAGAACTGATATGAAAGAAAAAACTCATCAAACACTCTATATCTATGTGAGCAAAGACTAGTGAAAAAACCAAGAGGGGAAGCATGAATTGGGTTTAGGTGTTTTGGAATTATTTACTGTTGCCCCATAACACATAATTTTTCTCCATTCTTATTTTCTACCTTAATTCCCACTATTTATATCTCATTATTCTCACATATTGTAGAATTTTTGACTTTCTATATACTCAACATTCCTATAGCATGACTTCATTATTCTCTATGAAATATAGAATTTCTCTATTCTCCCCTACTATTAATAAACCCAAAGAGCCTAATTTTGGATTTTAGAGATAAAAAACCACTCCCCCTGGATCACATCTCCCCCATAAACCTACATTATGTACAAAAATATATTAAAATTGTTAATTAAATTGGGGAGAGGGGACCTTTTTAAGTTCCTCATGTAGTGGGAGGTGAATGAACATCGAGGTTCAACTGATTCTTCTCAAACACATGTGCTGATTACAGATTGGTCAATATGTTATCTACTTGATCATTAGATCCAACATTATCCATTTTAATCACTCCTTGTTCAACTATTTACTTGATAATGTGATATCTAATTTCAATGTGTTTCGTTTGATAATGATGAATAGGATTGTTTTTCATATCAATTTCACTATTTTTGTCATAGTGAATCACCATTGGATATTTTGACCTCATCACCAATATTAGTCAATTGTTTCTTTATACAATGTAGCTGAGTGAACTCTTTTTTAGCGAAGATATACTCATCTTCAGTAGTACTGAGAGAGGTACTGTCCTATTAATTACTCAACCATGCCATACATTTCATGCCAATAATGAATTCTGCACCATTGATGGACTTTCTATCAACAACATCTCTAGCCTTTTTAGCATCATAAAATTCTAATAGTTTATTATATCTTCTTACATCAAAGTATAAGCCAAAATTTAGAGTACCTTAAATGTACATCATGATTATTTTCACTACCACAAAATTTTCTTCCTTTGGGTTACTCTAAAAAATTCCACTAAGAATGTTAAAAAGACAATATTTGGTTGTGTCATTGTCAGGTACAACAAGATTCCAATGATTCTACTGTACATTTCTAGATCTATAGAAGTCCCATACCCATGCTTTCCTAGGTTTCCCACAACTGCAATCAATGTTGGAATTAGTTTGGAGTCATGCATATTAAATTTCATCACCACCTATCTTTCATACATGATGAAGAAATGAAGGTGTAATCCTTATTTTGAATCACCAACTACCCTAAGATATATGTGAGTTCACCATTCATAGGAATTTAGAAATATTATTTCAATTGATTGAGAAAATCTTTCACTGATATTTCGTTACTTCCACCAAGAATAATAACACCCACTTACAAAATCACAATAAATTTATCAACCTGTGAATTCTTCACGTAGATATTATGATCTAAACCTCTTATTTTTAATTAATGCTTTTTCAGATAAGAATCTATACTATAATATAATGCTAATGGTTCCAGTCATTCCTTGTAGACTTATTCTTCAAGAACACTATTCATGAATGTTTTTTTCAACATCCATCTGATGAAACATTTATCTTATTTGAATTTCCATATCAAGGAAAAGCTTGATCGAATCTTGTCTCACCAATAGATTAACTCTTTATTCAACAAAAATTCCATCAATATGGGAACAAACTTTTCACACTAGGAATTCCATGTTTCTAGTCACATTTCCATGATCATCACAGCTTATTCAAATGTGGATGGTTCCACAATTTATTTTAAGGAATACTATTCATCATTTATCATTCTCCTTGTCTCTATGGTAGCTTTCTAATCCCCAATTATGTTATATTAATCGATTTCCACACTTCTGTTTCTCATGTGAGATTTGGATGATGTTTCTTCCTCCATAACTTCTTCTTATAACTCTACTTCAGAATCATATTCATTGTGTCAACCTAGAATATATTACAAGCCTTCCACTATTTCAGCATCTGAATCTGTCCCTTAATCACAGAAACTCCCTTTCCATTGACATTATCTTCATGCAATTTCCTTAATAATCAGTTTAGATAAAAAATAAAATAATTATTATGGAAGATTCTTCATAATTATTTATTATTCTTCCCTCAAGGGAAATACTTCATAGTATTTTCATAATGGTGATTCTTATCAATAATGGATTTTAAGAAAATTCAGTGTAAGGAAAATACCATAATGGTTCTTCATCTTGTGACTATCCACATTGGATAACATCCTCAAATTCACCAAGTATAATATTCTTGACAAATAATTATTTAGGATACCATAAGTAATACCTGGCCAAGATGGTACCTTATTTATACTAGTTATCTAGAGTAGATCATCTTCATCTTCATATAAAAATGATCACCTATCATATATATATATTTGAATATCGAATTTAGGAATCATCTAGATATATTTAATTATTTAGGATGGATATCATGAATTTACAACCCTATATTCTTCTCAAGTTATCCCATTTATAACATGATTCACCATTAATTCCCTCTATTATAATAAATAATATAATACACAAAATATTAAGGGAATAAGGTGGCTCCTCCATGCTTCATCAATATGAACTGCATGGTTGAGAAGATCTTCTCAACCATGTTTCTCCAAATGTTACAATCTTCATGGTTTCACATATGAATATATTTTTTTATTTATGTTGAGGTAGTATGGATATCTTCACCAAATTTTCTACTTTTTATGGAGATTTTTCTCATATTCATCCTTCGTGGATGACAAATTCTAACTCCCTATAAGGTACCAGTTTTACCTATAGATTTTTTTGGTTATGATTTGGATTGTATATATCCTTTTTAGCTATATAAGTGTTTCCCAAGTTTAGGTTGGAGCTCGAGGGTGCCGTATTTCTTGGGGTGTGATGAGAAGAACAATCAGGCCAAGCAGTGCAAGGCGCACAGTCTGCGCACTGTTTGTGTAAACCATACAGGAAAACCATGTGGAACATCCATCCTCAGACAGTAGCCTTCACATTCTCTATGCATGGTTAGGGTAAAAAATGCAGGACATCTAGAGAACCACCTGGGATGGAATCTCTTAGATAGTAGTTGTTTCATGGTTTGCGCACAGTTTGGAAAACCATTCAGGTAAACCGTGTGGCCCAAAAAATATGGAAAATTTAAAAAAACCACCCCATGATTTTAATATCCAACTCCATTTTTTTCTCATCCTTCCCCCTTGAAACCCTAGTATAGAACCATAGAGACTAAGAGCTCCCAAGGATTGATCTCCATTGATTATTGACCATTTGGAGTGCCATTGGAATCCAATCGTAGATCCAGGTGAGTCTAATCTCCTCCTCCTCTCCCTTTTCGGCTTTAGGTATTGTCGTTTGTGTGATATACATCTAAATCTCTCAAACCTTTATTTTTTGGGGGAATCTAGGTTTAGCCTTCAATGGAGTGTTGTATTGGGATATAAGGCCTCTATTGAGAGGGTGTTCATGAACAGATCTTTGGTAGGTGTTCTACAAGTTATATCCTCTAGTTTTTTCATAGATTTGTATACGTGTGTTGGGGTTTTACCCTTATCATGTTTTGTATTGGTTATCATGGGTATGAATTGGTAAATTTGGTGTCTAAATGATTTCATGAAACCTTCATGATCCATGTGGGATGCGTGGAGGAGGACTTGACCATTTTATGTCCACCCATGGGGTGTGCCGGAAAACTTGGACCTAGAGTGTGGTGGGGTTAAGTGGAGGGTTGCTGATTATTAATGAGGAAACCATGTAAAATATGTTTTTATGATTTGTTATGTCATAAATGGAATGATGAATAATATTCCCGGGGAAATAAAGGTATAATACATTTTTTGGAATTATACGAAAATGGGAAATGGGGTGAAAGATATTAGGTCGATTGCTCAATGAACTTGGTTAGAAATGCCTAAGGGAATTAGTGCATATTTAATGGTGAACTTATAATGGGGTAATAGAAAGGGAACATGGAATATTTTAATGATATGTAACAAGGAATAGATGGAATAGTGAAAGGGGTTAATACATAACGACTAGGTGGTGCACCTAAATGATTGAATGTAATAAAGTGATTGTGTTATGTGATATGAGAATTGTAATTGAAATGGCTGAGTTGGTGAATTCTTGTGAAATTATAAATTGGATAAATGGGTCAATGTATGGTTATCGATGAATTTTGATAATGGCATAGTGGTTGTTGAATACACTTAATTGGTTAAGGCACGAGAATGTTAATTTGGCTAAATGGATATGAATTGTAATTGGGAAGTGTGTCAATGTGTTATGATATAGTATTGTTTCCCATGTTGTTTGATATGAATTGTGAATGATGGTTTTCAATGTAATTGGTTATGTTATGTTGTTTTATGGTATGGATGTGGTGATTGATAAATAATCATGTGCACATGGCTTGGTAGAGTGGGGTATTGATTTGAGGTTCTATGCCCACGGGTCGAGTTAGATTGAGGATCTATACTCCACCCCAAAATGAATAGGTTAGTGAAGGGGACAAAGGCTATATTCCCCTAATGGTTTTATTCGACCTAGACTGAGGCTTCGAGCTGAGGTTAATGTATTGATGTCTTTCCACTTAGATTGAGGATTCAATGTGAGGAATTGTGTTGATGTGATATGTGTATCCCTAGTGAGTTAGGGACTTGACTTGTTTCCCCTATGATTTGTGATTGATTTCATTAGACCCCTATGTATAGGATAATTATACCTAACCCATGGAACATGTGATCAATGTGGCATATGTAATGATGATGGTACAATAAATGATATTGGCATAAATTATAGCATTAAATTTAAACGAACCATGTTATCTTATGGAACCTATAATATTCCTTGTTTACTTAACATTTATTTTTTACTTGCATGCACTATCTATTAGACTGTATATCTAGTAGACACCATTGGTGGTGTCCTACTAGGTTTTGTACTCACACCTTGCTCGGGCTGCTATTAGGTACCCGAGCATATCTATTGGTTGCAGGTTTGGACAATAGATGAGGCCCGACACTAAGATGTTGAGTTAGGATCAGGACGTACATGGAGAAGGATCCGGACATAGTGTTAGGACCCATTAAAAGTTTTGTCCATTTGTTTTATTTTGGGTTTCTTTCACTTTCACTACTAGTAAGGCATGACATTGTTGTATTTGATTGATGTTTGTACCCTACTGAGAAACGTTTGGTTATGCATGTTTATTTCTTGTTTCATACTGTTTCCATTATTTTTATTGTGATCTTCTATGGCTTACTCTGGTAAAGTGGGTATAGTCTCCCCATATGGTTTATTAGACCCTTGTCGCTATTTGGAAACATCTGGTGTGTGTGGAGGCGCACTTGTGGTCATGTGACAACCCAACATAGAGCACTGGTTTAATAGGTTCTAGGTTGGGGATGTTACACTCCCCTTAAAGAATTATTCTAGTTCATGTATTAAGGTTAAAAAACCTTTTTCAACATGACACAACTTCTTACATCTATCACACATTACTTCTTTTATATGAGGTTTAAATTTTTTTTATTAAACACTCATGAAATATTTTGTTATTATGTGGGAATTTTTTTTCTATTTTCAATGGACTTAGGCTATTAATCTTTACATTTCATCATTATTTCCAAATATTATTTCTAGATAACTAACATTTCATTGGGAAACATTAAACCAAAATTGGATATTTCACATGGATTCCTCTAAGTGAAATCCATCTTAGAATTTCTCTTGGACACACTATATATCAACATCGTGGATTTAGAATCCAAATTTTTATTACAATACATATTTGATACCTTCTTGGGAGGATTTATGTTCGCAAAATTATTTTGATTCATTCACAAGGTTTGTTATTTATTCTTAGAATTATTCTGTGATCTTATTTTCTTATCGGATTGGGTCACATGTTGAGATGATAATTTACCAACCTAGTGAACACTTATATTGCATACATCACAAATATTATGAATAATTCCAAATATTTTTTTAGTAATCAAATTATTCTGGACATTTGGATGATTTTTCTTCATCTATGGATTTCTACCCTAGAAGATAGGCTTCCATTTTTAATTTAAAATTTTTGGATTTTACCAACAATTTCATGAAATATTCCCACATCTGTTTCAACACCAAAATTGACCAAAAATTCTTGATCTTCTTATCTATTATGTATGATGACGTCGAATCCTCTTAATGACATATTATGCTCTTGGTGGGATACCTGATTCCATAATATTTTTCCTATATACCCTAGTCATAATGGTAGGTTTCTTATCACCATTATTCAACCATACTTGTCCAGTTTTTCCTTACAACCTGAACTCTTCAGGATAATATGTTTAGATAAATTAAAATATGTTAATTTAAAAGGTTCTTGTTTTTCTCAACTGCTTGAGATAGATCATCACAAGATTTCATGATCATCTTATCACATGTTAGTATTATTTTAGATATTGAATCCTCCAATGATCATTGAGTACATGGAACAACTATTTGATTCTTTTGTAAAGTCTTAGTAAATGTCTTCTCTAGATTGGATTATTGAACTTTGAAATCTAGATATTTCGTATTAAGGATGATTTTCTGATCTTTAATCCTAATCATATTTTCTTGAAAATACTTCTTCATTCTTAAAGATTATTATTAATGTAGATTAATTTTTTTTCTTGAATCAAAGAGTCATGTTCGTTGATCTTCTTGGAAATTTCATCCAACTATAAACCCTTTACATTAGTCATATTTTTCAATTTCACTTCATGCACATGGATCATTTTTTAAGAGCCTTTTTGTATCCCTCTTTCTATTAAACTACTTTGATGTATTTTGAGAATCTTATTTAATGTACCCTCATTGTTTCATCAAAGATTCCAAAATGTTTGTAGAGATTATAATAATCTATAACAATTCATCGCAATACTACCTAAATAGAATCCACTTCATTCCTCAGGTGGATGATTTCTAACTTCATACATTGAAATACTCAACAAAAATAACAATATCATTATTTTGGACTGTCATGTAAAAAATATCTTAATCTTCCAACTAATAATTCGTTTGAATTTGTAGATTGATCATCAAAACCACTTATTATGGAATCCTTGTTCGGAGGAAATCATTCAAAGGTTCTAACACATACCTTCCAATCACTCAAATACATTGATTTTCATGAGGTAGAAGGGTTGTTCTTATCATTTATAAAAACCGAAGACACCTTCTCTATACTTTCTAGGCCTGAATGATATTCATTGTCAGAAAGACATGGAGAACCAGAACATACCCTTTATTTAGATAATATAGACTTCATTAATGATATCTTCTCTTTATTTTTCTTGTTCATCATTGTCTTTCTAGACAAATAATTCTTCTTCGAATCTTCATCAAAACTATACTTTATTATTGAATTAGGAAAGAAACTAAAATCTTTAAATGAGAACAAATTATCTATAGAGAATCCTAAATAGGTGAACCTTCCTATGATACCATTTGTAGAACCATAGAGAACCCTAAGAAGGGATGGGTGAATCAGGGTGACCTATTTTTCTTCTAAAGTTACAGTTCTTATTTCCACATTGGTAGGAACTCATTAAATCTATATAATGGAATTAATCAGAAATCAAACATTCACATGGAGAGTGAAAACACAACACTTCTATATGGTTCACCTCTAAGTTCTAGTCGAAGGAGAATATGATGATATTGTTCCAATATTACCTAAATCAATGAATCATCACTAGTTATAGAATAAAAAACATTGTAAAAATTCACTCTATTCCATACACATTGGATTTACAAGGTTTTAATGATATCTCACTGCGTCCCTAGGAACACTTCTGTTGACTACCCATCATCCCACTACATTGAGGGATTTCTAACTCAGTTTTTCAACTTAAAGTTGTCTTCAATGGTTTAGCATTAAATTCGTTATCCCGGACTTTTCAAGAGACTCTTCTTACATTGTATACCTGATTTGATGCACTTTGGAAGCCCTATCAACATCAAAATCATATTCAAAATTTCCTTTCACAAAGCTCTTTCTTGAAGCTCCATACCTTTGTGGAACAAAATGAATTCATGATGCTCTCCTGCATTCATGGAAAAAATTCCATCGTGAAGCACCCCTACTTCATGAAACAAACACCTTCATGATTATCACTGAGTCAATGCGGTATACCCCATCATTGATAAGTACACATTAACCCAAATCATTGGCATAAGTTAAGATTAAAAAATTCTTTTCCTGATGCTCCAGCTCGCATATAATGTCAGTTTCGTGGAGGTACCCTGGGTTCATGAAATTAGAGAGATTCCATATTTTCTCTGGAATACTTTCTCATAAATGATGAGGGGTATCCTTATATTTATAGACTTGGCTATTTTCAAAGCTCCACTAACTCTTTGTATATTTTTTGGATCTATCAAAAAATTCTTCGTCGAGATCCTCCCTTCATGATGTTGAAATGATATTAATGGTTCTCAATGCACATCATAATAATAGTGCTTTACATCAACACCATTTCATTCCATGAGGATCCCATTCACACAATTTCACATATCACTATCACCATTCATGGTTCTCCAATTCTTTGTCTTTCACAATGCTCATCATTGTTGCATAGAGCACCATCAACTTTCATGGATCCTTCATCAAACACAATTGTCAATTCATATCTTTGTGAAACTCATTCCCTTTCAATATTTTCATAAGCACTTGAATAAAAACCACTTTTTAAAATACAATACTTTATCCAAAGTTTGAAAACAATAAATTTGGAAAACAATGGGAAACAATTCCACCTTCAATACTATTCTCTTCTTGAAATGCATGATCTATTTCCCTGAAAATTTACTAATATTCCATGTGATGATTGAAAAAAACATACTCTATTTCATTAAAGTAACATCCTTGTTTCCAACTAGAAGAGTGTTGGGAGACATAACACGACATCAGTACTCAATTGTATGTCTTAGGACTTCCACACAAATAACCGACATGAAAGAGTGAGATAAACCTATATCGAAAAGTGTAGAAGTGATAGTAGAGGTTACCAGAATAGTACCTATGACTATATATGGACCTAGCCCCTACACCTTTAATATAGGATTCACTACATATTGCCTTAAACATGGCCCTGAGATGTACCATGACTAGCCTGAGAAGGTCCACTATGTTGTTGTTGATGATCTGAAGCCTGACTAACTTGACCATGGCTGCTATGTCCTTGGAATGATGGTACAACAAAGGACCAAATCCTAGCCTGTAATGGAATCATAGATCCTATATATAATAGGGTTTCTAGTATATATCTCTAGAGACTAGCTCCTATAGGAAAATAATGTCAGAAGAATTGTAGATGACCCATCCTGTCGCAATCTCAGCATTATATTATGTTCCTAGTAAACTATGTCATCTTATGGCCTATCGTACTGAATTCCTAACATAGTATGGAACTGTTAATATGAGTCACCTGGTAGGAACTACCCCCATGTGCACCATTGAATCAATTATTTCTATTACCTGGAGAATACTCACCCTAATAGAGAATAAAACTGACTTGGTTGACAATACCATCATCCCTAAGATTATACTCTATGATCAATTCTCTATTCACTATCTATGAAATTGTATTCTACTAAAAGAAATTCTACTATTAGAAAACAGTGTATCCAATCCCATTCTCAAAAATTATAGAACCAAGGCTATTCGTTACTAATACTAGAGTTTGGTTTGTGTTTGTTTTCAATATTCACATGGATGACTGGGGATGTTTCATGGAATGAGGTCATATGTTTAACGATGAAAGCTGTATTGAAGGTGGCATAGTTTTCCAATGTTTGTAAAATTTTTGGACCTCAAAATCAGGAGTTTGGTGTTCGATATCAAAGGGTTTTCAGATAGGATTGAATGGTATGAAAAGTGAAAAATAAATTCGAAAAATAATTGAACAACATACCTTGGAACATGGACCGAGTACCATATTATAGGAATGGTTAGAGGCCGCATTCCAGATAGTTGGAGTGGTATTCGGAGCGATGCTAATTATGGCGCACAGAGTGGTTTATGGAGCGTTGTGTAGGGCGGTGCATGGAGTGGTGCGCAGAACTGAAAACAATTCACATCAACGGTATGTGGTGAAGGCATGCATTGCATGGACTACTAATGGAAGAAACAAAACACGGTTTGTAGTGAAAATGCGTAGTGAATCCATGTAGTATGCAGAGTGATGAAGGTTGGCGGGATTTTTGTGGTTCACGAAATTGGATCGGTACATGGTGGAGGCTAACTGTACGTAGATGGAGTTTAGTTTACAACAAAGATTGTCACAAATTGAAAATTTGGGTAAATAAGATTACCAACATTTGAGGAGTTACATGCCTATTTAAGGAATGGTAATCCCATTTGACAAGGGAGGATATTGGAGATAAAAATTTCATGAATAAATTCAGTGAAGTCCGAAGTGGTATGAGGTGGAGAAGACGGTACGCAGAGGGGATCATCCGCGTAAGGAAACAATACACGGAAGAGAGTGTGGTTCGTGCAGGTAGCTCTCATAGTACGCGACGGAGCAAGGAAGTACACAGAGCTGGATGGTACGCAGAGGAGTAGAGCAGTATGCGGAGTAGGGAAGTACACCAAGAAGGTTAGTTTGTGTAAGAGTTTTATGGAGTACAATGGAGATAGATAGTATGCGAAAATAGCAGCGGTACGCGGAAATGGAAGTAGTACGCTGAACACCCACAGAATCCTGAAAATTGACCAAATCAGTTTTCAAAATTAATTTCCATAATAAATCAGTGTATTGGAAAAAAAATTACATCTGTGGGGGATTACGAGACATAAATAGAGAATATATTTATAGTTGAGGATGCATGATTTAATGATAAACCATTGAATCAAACTTCAAGTCATTAAACTGAGTGAAGATTTTTCCAACATAGTCATCAAGGGGGAGTCAGTGGAAGTGATCCGAGGGACATGGTGTGCTATACTTAAAACCTTGTAAAGGTGGTGCGCCTGGCACAGAGTGAATATTATAAACTCTTTCAATCCACAAACTATGAATAATAGTCATTTTTGGTATGACCGAAACACTGTCGATGTACACTCCTTGGACGTATCCCTTAGAGATGAACCAAGTAAAATTGTTGTGTCATTGCTTTGTATGTGATCATTTATATTCTAAACATCCTCTTCAGACAGGTTTAACAGGTTCTTACCAATGGGTGAACAAGATATATAAGATTAAATGAAAAAGATGAAACCCTGATTCACCCCTACCTTCTCAGGATTTTTTGGGGTCCTTCAAGTGGTATCAGAGGGTAAAGGTTGTTGGTGTTAAATATATACTATTTTTCTGACCTAGAGAATACAACTAATGTTAGGGGAGTTCATTTTTTTTATTAAAGTAAATTTCAGATATGGAAGAACCATATGAGATCTCATCTAAGATCTGTTGTAATTGATGTATGTTTTTCCACTGCACAAGGAATACATGTCACTGATCTAACTGGTATATCTATGATAGATACAAACATGAAAATGCGGGATGTTGATGCTAAATCACAGAATTCCCTAAATGTATCTCTTTATGATCAAATGTATATGAAGGTGATAAAATGTATGACAATAAAGTCTATGTGGGAGAAATTGGAGAATATTTATGAAGGTGACAACAAAGTGAAGGAGGCAAAGATCAAATTTTTACACAATAGGTTTGATGATATAATGTTTCACCCTAATGAAAATGAAGATTCTTTTTTCAATCAAATTAATGAAGCTGTATGAGAAATTTGAGGTATTTGTGAAGAGATAAATTAAATTGAAATTGTAAAGAATATTTTGAGAATTATTCTACCCATTTATAATGTAATGATTTTAGATCATGAAGAAAGGGATCCACCCAAAATTTCTCTTGATTGTATGATGAGCAGCCTGGTGGCATATGAGATGAGACTTAGCCTAGAAGATGCAACAACTGATGCAAGAAAGGAAATATAATTTAAATCCACATACAAAATTTAAATTTTAAGATATTTTATTGATAAATATGATGAGGAAAAATAAGTTATTTCTCTAATTTATAAGAAACTGAAAAAGGGAATAGGGAAATTTGAAGGAAATCTACCTTTGGCTTGTTTTCACTGTGGTAGATTTGGGCACATTGAATCTCATTTCCCAAGAAAGTTCAATGTTGAATAAAGTTAAGATAATGAAATTTAAAATCCTTATAAAATGTTTTTAAAAAATATAGATTTTAAATATGTAAATAAATTTCAATGAAAAGGTTTTTTCTATGAAGAAAAAGATGATGAAAATGAACTATTTGAGGAAGAGGAAGCATAATTAAAACTTGGGAACCCTTATTACATGATGGATACTACTGAAAAGTTAGAAATATTGATAGATAAATCTAGAGATAGTCAATGGGCTACTGGTGTCGATCATATGTTGCAACATATGGAAGCTTTTAGTAATCTTGTGAATAAATGTAAGAGATGCAATAAGTGGAAAGAAATTATGCAGGAATCTTCAGAATATATTGATCAGCCAAAAGTGAAAATCTATTGATTGGAAGAATGATTTGAACATAACGAACCCATGTATGAGGAAGATATAGTTGAAAGTCCATCAGTTTCCTATACTCAATCCAATATCTCATGGAAATAAATGAAGAAAATTGAGAAATCCAACTTTTCATAAGTATCCCTCAAAGCTACTAAGAATAATAACACTTGAATTCTTGATAGTGGATGTTTGTCTCATATGACCTGGAAATGAAATCCTATAAATGAATATCAAGAAAATGTTAGATGGAACAATGGTGTTTGGTAATGATGGTGCTCTTAAGATCAAATGTAGTGGAAATACAGAACATGATAATGATGATATGAGGAAGACAGACATTCTTTATGTGGATGGATTGTGTCACAATCTTCTAAGTGTGAGTAAACTCTATTAATCATGCCTTATTGTGACATTCAGTCAGAAGGGATGTACTATAAGAAGAAATTATGGGAATTATCTCATGAAAGGATATAGAATATATGTAAAATTATTTTATGTTGAATGAAAAGAAAACATTTTATACATAACTGTTTAAGAGGAAAACAACTAATGGCATCATAGATTGGGGCACAACAATCAAAAAGACATAGAAAATATATCTAAGCTAAAGGTAGTGATAGATATCCCTAATCTGAAGTGTAAATGTGAAAACACTTTTGATTCATTCATGCGAGGAAAGATGGTCTGCAGTTCATATCGTCCAAAGAAGATAGTGGCATATCATCTTCTTGATCTCATTCATACAGATGTTTGTGGCCCGATAAATTTTTATGGGACTCAGGGAGAAAGGTACTTCCCCCATTTTATAGATGATTACAGTAGAATGGCATGTGTAATGGTTATACATAGGAAAATACAAGTGCTTGATTTTATGAAAACATATCATCAATTCACTGATAATGATACTGGACAAACAATAAAAGTACTATGATCTGACAATGGAGGGGAATGCACTTCCATTGAGTTTGAAAATTACCTAGAAAATCATGGGATACAACATGAGGTAGATACTACGATAACTCCACATCAAAATGGAGTTGTTGAGAATAGGAATCGAAAGGTAAATAACATGGCCAGAACTATGTTGATCGAGAGCCATATTCCTAGACATTACTGGAAATAGGCATTTCATGGTGCAATGTATATTGAAAATCATATAGGGATATATATGGGTGAGAAAAAGAGACCATATGAATTGTGGCATTGAAGGAATAACTCCATGAAATATTTTCATGTTTTCAGAAGAAAATATTTCATCCAAAACAAAGAAGGAAATCATAGGAAGTATGGTGAGAATGTATATAAAGGAATATTTCTTGGATACTCAATGAACAACAAACCCTACAATTGTTTCAATAAGTACTTGGGAAGAATTGTGGAAAGAAGTGATGTTAAGATCATTGAAGATAAAAATACGAATGATTTAAGGAATTCTTATACTGACGTGATAGAAGATTAGGATGAATGTGAACATGGAAAAAATGCTAATATAGTTGTAGTGGAAGATGTCCAAAACTCTTATAAGTCACATCATGATGTTGATTTAGAAGAAGAATAAGAAGAGGAAGCTACAGCTATAGAGAATTTTGTCGAAACCCAAAGGAGAAATTGAAGAGCAGAAATTGATTAGTACAACATTATCAAGGATTGGAATGCACCTACACAGTGGGGTGAAAATGAGGAATAATTCTCAATTTACATTTTTATTAGTTGTGGAACCATCTTCATTTGAAGAGGCTAAAAAGGATGAGTCATGAGTGAAGGAAATGAATGAAGAGTTAGTCCTGATTAACAAAAAATATAATTTGGATCTTGTTAGAAGACCTAAATGTCACTATGTGATTGGTACAAAGTGGATTTTAAAGAAAAAATTTGATGAGCATGGAAATGTGATATGAAATAAGGTGCACTTGGTCTACAATGGATATTCATAAATCGAAGGTGTTGATGTTGAAGATACATTTTCTCCAGTAGTGAGACTATATACAATCAGACTACTTCTTACCATGGCAATCCAACAAGGTTATAAAGTGTATCAAATGTACGTCAAGACAAAATTCTTAAATGGAGTATTGGGTGAAGAAGTCTACATTGAACAACTTGTGGGGTTCTTGCTTGGAAATAATGAATATAAGGTTTGAAAATTAATGAAAGATCTCTATGGCATGAAATATACACCACAAGAATGATACTCTCAGTTGGACTCTTATCTAATAATGCATGAGTTTAAAAGAGGATTAGTGGATAACAATATCTATGTAAAGAACTCTCAAAAGGATCAGTTCATGGTATTGGTATATGTAGATGATATTATTTTTGGTGGAAGAAGACAATGATCAGTGGATGAATTTTCCACTCACATGAAATCCGAATTTGAAATGTCCATGATTGGTGAACTCGCATACTTTTTAGGCTTACAGGTAATTAATAAGAAGGATTACAAATTCATTTCTCATAAAAAGTATTCAAGATATCTACTAAAGAAATTCAATATGCATTATTCCAAAACAATGAAAACTCTGATTGCAGTTGAATAAAAGCTCAGAAAGTATGAGGAAGGGACTTCTGTGGATCCCACCATATATAGAAGAATCATTGGAAGCCTATTGCACCTGATGGAGACACGACTAGATATTTTCTTTTCACATTGTCTTGAGGATCACTTTCAGAGTAATCCGAATGAAGAATATATAGAGGCAGCGAAAAGAATCATGAGATAAATTAATGGTACACATATCTATGGGATATAATTTTATACAAGAAGAGATAATGAGCTATCAACATTTGATAGTGATTACTGGGATGGAGATGTAGTGGACAAAAAGTCTACCAGTGTGGGAGCATTCAATTTTGGGAAGAAATGTGTTGTTTGGTTAAGCAATAAATAAGAAAGTTCTTCACTTAGTACTACTGAATCTGAATATATATCTACTACCAAGGCATGCACTCAGTTACTTTAGATGAAGCAGCAACTGAGTGACATAGCTGATGAGGCGAAACTACCAATGGTGATTTAATTTTATAACAAGGGCACGATTTATCTTATGAAGAATATTGTTCATCATTCTTGTATGAAACATATTGATATCATATATCACTTCATTAAGGAAAATGTTTAACAAGGAATGATCAAAATGGACCATGTAAGAACTGATTAGAAAGTGGATGAAATTATGACCAAGGCACTGCAATCAGCTGTGTTTGAGAAACATAGATTGAACCTCGGTGTTCAAACACCTCCGAGTGCATAACGAGGTTACGAGATTCCCCTCTCCCCTATTATTTTAACTGTGTTAATCTATTTTGGGATGTGTTGAAGGATTATTTGGGAGATGTGATCCATGGGGGAGTATTTTCTAAGCTCTACAATGTTTACATACTCATCATTGGGATTTATTGTCAATGGGGTTGAATGGATAAATTCAATGGATTCAATGGAGAGTGTGGATCAAGAAAAAGACAAAGCTACAACTATGGGGGAGAAAATAAACGAATGAGAACTCAATTCATGTCATCTATTTTTTTCCAACATCGAGAACTTCTCAAGTATACATATATTGATGGATGAGTTGTTTCTTGATGATTTAGGTTTTGATCGTGACTAGAAAATTAGTGAATTTATATGGAGATTTCCAACAAACCCAAAGGGGGAGATTATTGGAAAGAAGGAAATTAATTGCTAATACCAGAGTTTGATTTTTGTTTGTTTTCAATGTGCACATGGATGACTAGGGATGTTTCACAGAATGAGGTAATATGTTTGAGGCTAAGATCTATATTGACGGTGGTGTAGTTTCTTAGTGTTTTAAAAAATATTGGGCCTCACAATTAGGAGTTTGGTGTTGGAAAACAACGGGTTTTAAGATATGAGTGAATGGCATGTGAAACAATAATGAAAATTGAAAAAAAAAACGAAACACATAACTTGTAACATGGAAAGCATACCATATTACAGGAATGGTTTGATGCCACATTCCAAGCAGTGGGAGCGGTACATGGAGTGGTTTGCATTGTGATGCGTGGAGCAGTGCATGGAATTGAAAAAAGTTCACAGAAATGGTACATGGTGAAGGCATGCCGTACGTAGAATAATGAAGGAAGAAATGAAACATAGTTCGCAATGACGGTATGTGGTGAATTCATGTAGTACACAAATTGATGAAGGTTGGCGGGATTGATGTGCTTCACGAAACCGGAGTAGTACGCGGTCAAGGATAACAATACACAGATGGAGTGTAAAGACCCGTAAAATTCAAGGAAATTTTTTTCTTAATATTCTTTGGGATTTTACAAGAATGAAGTTTCTAAAGACACTTGATTCTGAGGCCTGGTGTGCCCGGAATTTCTATCTGATGTTTAGCTCGTGTAAGTTTAGTGAACGAACGAGCGGGAATTCCTATCTTTTGAACCGGTGCTCAGAATCGAATTCTGAGGGCACCGATGGAACCAAAGCGCCGATAATTGCTTAGGAAAGCCTTTTCTGGAGTTTCGTTTGCTCGATATGAGTTGTTTAATTTTGTGGATTATGTGTGAGTGAAAAAAAATTTCGATAAGAATTTTTTTTCTCTTTCCATGTGTTAGAACCTAGGTGTAAGAGTTAGGGTGCGACCCACTGATTGTTAGTTTCTCTTGAGTGGATTAAAGGTGAGGTGGGTCCCACACGAGCCCCCACCTTTTCAATTTCTTTAACTCCCTAACTCCTCTTAACCCCCCACTTAAGTTGTGTAACACTTTTAACTTTTAAACTTCCCTTTATTTGGGTGACTTTTCCTCTCCTCTCTTAAAGTATTCCAACAAACCAATTCAATTAATTAAATTAAGTTTTGAATTTTTGAATTGTGGCATGAGTTAATAAAATAAGGATGAGCCTTATTTTATTTTTGTTGGTTATTGTGTGTGGACAATTGAGGAGAGAGATCTTGGGTGTTTTCATCTTCATCGCGAAGAACACCAAGACTTAGACGAAGAACGGCCTCACCGTAAGAAGAGATCGATGTGCCGTCTCTTCTCCTCTCCATAGCCGGGGTGTGACCCCTTTGACCAAAGATCGAGGACGCACCCTCTTTCGATCTTCTTCCTGTGTAAAAAAAAGAGACGCCACTTCCTCCTCAGACGTTCTCCGTCAACATACGGAGCTTCACCTCACGACGTCGTTTTCCGCGGCGAACCCCCGTTCTAGCTACACTCAAGGTAGGGGTTATTTAATTATTTTTTTTGTTCGTGTTTACCACTTTGTCGTTCTTCATGAAATTACGACCAAATTCTATCGATTAATGAGAGGGGGCCGGACCGCACAAACACGGCCGACCCTCCTCCCTTATCTGTGTGTTTGTTTCTTTGTGGTTTGAAACGAGTATGGCGCGGTGCCATCGCACCGCGTGTGATCGTGCAACAGGGAATGCGCGGCGTCATCACGCCGCGCCATAGAAACGAACAAGGACAAGACGTCGTCTCGCCGCGTCAGAGAAACCCGAAGACACCACGGCTGGAGCGGGGCTGCGGTGGAAGATCACAACGTCGTCACGCAACACCGGACGACCAAGGCCGCGGCCGGTTCCGGGCCGCGGCGAAGCAGGGTGACCGGCGGCCGGAGACGAGCCACCGGCGTCAGAGCAAGGAGGGGACCTGCCGTCGCCGGTCCCGTGGAGCATGAACCGGCCGGCCAGGGCGGGCCGGCTGGCAAACTGAGTGGCCCCTTAATTGGGGCCGCGGTTTCCGAATGGCGGGGGGGGGGGGGAGTGCGCCCCCCCCCCCCCCCCCCCGCATAAGCCGAATGGCTCGACCGTTCGGCCGAACCAGCTGGCGCCGCGCGCCAGTGCGCCGGGCCACCAGGCCGGGCGCTGAGCCGGGCCGGGCCGCCGGACCGGGCCGACCCAGGGGGTCTCAGGCCGGGTCGGTCTAGGCCCAAAACCCCAATTTTCGGGCCCTTTTGGTTCTTTTGCCCATATCTCGGGCTACGGACCTCCGATCGACGCGCCGTCAGCGGCGATGCGATCCTTGAATTGAGACGGTCGTTTTGGTATATCGCTCTGAAGGTTTCGGAATACTTTGGGTTCGGCCGAGTTGGATCGTACACGAAGCCAACCGGGCCCTCGGAGCGGAAACGCTCATATCTTAAGCTCCGAACATCCGATTGACATTTCGTTGACTTTTTTGGATTCCTCTTAGTGAGATGGATATTTTGGCTAACTCCGCCCAAGGTTTGGATTCAAGTGGAGTATGGTCGGGTTGGTTTGGCCTTAAAAACCAACCGGGCCCCTGGGACGAAAACGCCAATAACTCACAGACCGGGTGTCCGATTGACGCGCCGTCTGCGACATTGAGTTCATGTTGACGATACAGAACTTTTGGATACATCTACTCTAGACTATGTGTCAGTTGATATATCAGCCTCTCGACTCGTAGAGTGGACCCTCCCGAACGAGTTTGCTGTGTGCGGGAACCATAGTGCTGGCTACGTTTGCTACTGTGACGACGACTGTACAGAGATCCTCAGTGGATTCGACGGAAGAGACTACAACACTTAGAGATCCTACGTGGATCAGTTCTACCGATCCTGTGTGGGTCTGATCCTATGTGGGTCAGCGCTCAGCGGTTCTGTGTGAGCCAGCGCCTACAGATCTTGTGTGGGTCCGATCCTTTGTGGGTCAGCGCTCAGCGGTTCTGTGTGAGCCAGCGCCTACAGATCCTGTGTGGGTTGTTGCGGGGGTTATTTACCTATCAATCTTGTGTGGGTCAGACCCTTCCTGGGTCATTTCGGGGGATAGTACCTATCAATCTTTTGTGGGTCCGACGACTTAGATGAATCAGTGGATATATCTGATCATCTCTATCATCATACGAAGAAGTATACCTGTGTGAGCTGAATCCGTTTTCCTTTCCTATGTGGATTGTATTGTGTTATCCTATGTGGATTTACGTTTTGCTTTCTTATGTGGATTGTGTTGTGCTATCCTGTGTGGATTTACGTTTTGATTTCCTATGTGGATTGTGTTGTGCTATCCTGTGTGGATTTACGTTTTTCTTTCCTATGTGGACTGGGTTGTACTTGGGATCGGATTTTGGAGCCGAACGAGAATTGATGACTTAGGTATATGTATGGGCATATACCTAAGCAATGAAGGATGTTACTTCGTGATTGTATTTTTCCTTTGTGGATTTAGGGAGACCTTCGGGGGGCTCGAGGTCTCTACTGAGTAGCTTATACTCACCCCTCCACGGGCTATGCCCGCACTACGTTGTGTTGGTTGTAGAAGACGGAGATCGCTGATCGTGGTTGAGGCTTGCGGAGTAGGACGGTACCTGGAGATGGACCACTGGGTGGAACATACTCGGAGCGGACGGCTGGACCCGAGGAGCAGCGGAGGCTATCTGTACCCACCATTCAGGTGGGATTTCTAGTGGACAGCTCGACGTTGCGGCTTTACTTTTCAGTTGCTGTTTTTCTCTTCCAGTTGTACATTACTTTCAGTTTGGGTTTGTATTCTGGCCCACTTACTTTTCCACACTTACTGTTGTACCAGTTTCTACATAGTGTTTACTTCTACCTGCTTGCTCGGTGGTGTTTGTTGTTTACTTTAAAAAGGCAATGTCTTCCCTTTTACAGGGATTTACGCCTTGGTGCTAGTTGCCAGCCCCTGGCCTATGGAAGGCGGTCTTGGGGTAGTCATGACACGGGCCCCGAGGACGGGTCGTGACAAATTGGTATCAGAGGAGTTCGGTTCTACCACAGAACTTGGGAATCTAATATTTTTCTATGTGAAGCAATTTTGTTAAGTGTATTGGATGTGGTTATCAGTGCAGGGAGTCCAGTGTTGGTGCGGCGGCCAAAGTATCCATACACCAGGACCCTAACTTCTGATTTCCGACTTAATGCACGAAAACATTGATTACATGTGTGTTTCAAGTTTTCTATGTGATTACTTGTGTCATCTCACCAGGTATACTCTTTGACCGTGGCACACTTGTTTCTTTTCAGGATGGCCCCACAATGGTAGCCAGCTAGGGTTCTGAGATTTGAGTGTGATGACAGCCCATCGAGCGACGAGGCCTCAGTGCAGGGCCCCTTGACAGATGAGGCACCGATGGTACCTTTACCCGCCGAACCACCGATGCTTCCAGCCCCAGCTGCTGACGATGAACGTCACCTTAGTGAACTGCATGAGTTACAGCGCCAGTGACCACCCAGTTTCAGCTGGGAGATGGACCCCCAGGCAGCCGAGGACTGGCTGGAGGCAGTTGTACGAGTTTTTTGGTTAGTGAGGACACCAGCAGACCTCATGGTGATCCTCGCAGTGAGCCTACTGCACGCGGAAGCGGGCCGATGGTGGATCTTGATGCTCCAGGTGCACGTTGAGGCATCTATTTTATGTACGGACTTTGAGAGCCTCTTCCGCTCGGAGTTCGTCCCAACCACCCTCCGTGCGCTGTGCATCTAGGAGCTTCTACAGCTACGGCAGGTTAGCTTGACGGTCGCCCAGTACTCGGTGAAATTTACCGATCTCTCGCGCTACTCGACATACATGGTACGAGACCCATTCTTCCAGGCCCGGACCTTTGATCAGGGATTGAGACATGAGATCAAGGAATCACTGATCTCCCTCAGTATTCCGACTCAGGCAGGAGTATTGGAGCGAGCCCTTTTGATCGAGAGTTTTCTTACTGAGTCTACACCAGCGGTGAGACCTACCGCAGGCAACACGTGGTGGAGTCTTCTGCAGCTGGCAGTAGACAGATGTCGCAGAGGTCCAAGCGGGCTAGGAAAACGGGCGGACGACCACAATATACTGGCTCGGAGGTGTGGGGCACACGAAGCAGAACCAGTCTTACGAGTGGAAGACAGTGCTATGCATGTGGCGGGCAGGGCCACATGGCTCATGACTGCCCGACCCGCCATGCAGAGGAGCAACAGACGGTTGAGGAACCTCCTAGGAAGAGGCAGAGGTTCGACCGTGGTGGTCCGCACGGAGCAGGAGGACGAGGAAGAGGAGCTGGTCGAGCAGCAGGTGGTGGGCGACGCTTTGAGGCTCTACCACCACCACCACAAGGAGGTCCACCCCGACCTTAGGGGATAGCACAACCTCAGGCAGCTGAATCCTACGATCATGGAGCTCCGGAAGTGGGTGGACAAGTGCGGGACTAGCTCCAGGCATAGAGGCCCTTGACCATAATTCCTCTAGCTTCTTTGTTTGTGTTGCCTTGTGTCATTGTACTTTGAGTTGAAGTAATAAAAGACGTCTGTAATAGTGAATTTTGCTTTCTTGTCTTTTGTTTGTTAATACTAAGAGGTGCCAGTTAAAAACTGTTGACTTGACCCTCACTTGCGAGATTCTTACTGGAGGAGACCCAGTGACCACACACTGATGCCGACAGTGTGACTCAACCCTTGGAGGCGAGAGTAACGGTTGGATCTCTTAGTAGCAGCGTGAAGGCCTTACGATGTCATCCATGCCATGAATTAACTAATCCTGATGGGATTGACTATATTAGGCAAGGAACGTGGTTCGTCTAGAGGATGATACCGGATTTCCCTTTTCGGTAAAGGAGAAATCATTGCAGCATTGCAGAACATTAAAGAGGAAGGGGAAACCCGTCGTGTGGTCAGACAGATGTCAGAAGAGCTTCCAAGAGCTGAGACAGAGTTTGACCAGCGCCCTTAGAGGCATGTATAGAGATGGAGTAGACTTCCTTCAGTCTCTCACAGTCACCCCTCCACTACTGCAGCGGGTCAGAGAGGCACAACGTGGGGACGCTGACTATGACACGCGGCGTGCACAGATATCCTCAGGACAGGCACCTGATGGTTCTTCTTTGGAGCAGAGCACGACAACCTTTTCAGAGGACGTACCTTGGTACAAGTTTCTTTACGGGAGGAGGTGCTAAGAGAGTTTCACACTTCTCCATTGGCGGTACATCCTAGAGTGGCAAAGATGTACCATGATCTCATATGACAGCACTGGTGGTCGGGCATGAAGAAGGCTGTGGTAGCGTTCGTTTCTCGATGCCTCACCTGCCAGCAAGTGAAGGAAGAGCACCAGGTACCACCAGGCTTGGTACAAACCTTAGATGTCCCGGAGTCGAAGTGGGATGAGATATATATGGACTTCATGAATGGACTTCCACGCACTTCCAGAGGTCACGACTCCATTTGGGTGATTGTCAAATGACTCACCAAGTCGGCACACTTCTTACCCATCTGAGAGCAGGGCTCAGTTTAGAGGTTGGGATGACTTTACATTCAAGAGATTTTATGGCTTCATGGTGTGCCACCATCTATCGTCTCCGATCGAGATTCTCACTTTACTTTCCGGCTTTGGAAGGGGTTGGAGGAGGCGTTCGGGACACAACTACGTCTGAGAACAGCCTTTCACCCTCAGACGGATGGTCAGACGGAGAGGACCATTCAGACTCTCGAGGACATGCTCCTCGCATGTGTCCTCGACTTTGGTCGTAGCTGGGAGGACCACCTACCCTTGGTGGAGTTCGTGTAAAACAACAGTTACCACTCCACCATCGGGATGGCACCATACGAGGCGTTGTACGGACGACCTTACAGATCTCTTTTGTGCTGGACAGACCCTGGGGAGTCAGCACTTGTGGGACCGAAGATGGTCCAGGCCATGACAGAGAAGGTCCAGGTCATCCAGGAGCGGATGAGGACAACACAGAGAAGGAAGAAGTCTTATGCTGACAGGAGGCGGAGGCCACTATAGTCCGAGGATGGCGACCACGTCTTCTTTCGTGTCTCACCTCGACGTGGATTACCGAGATTTGGCCGTAGCAAAAAGTTATCTCCACGCTTCATCAGACCATTCCAGGTCCTCAGCAGGATTGGGAAGGTTGCTTATCACCTGGCTCTACCACCTCAGTTGCACCGGGTGCAAGACGTCTTCCACGTATATCAGCTGAGGAGATATGTGCACGACCCGACGCATATCATTGACAATGGGGAGCTTGACGTTGATGATGGGGTGACTTCTGCGGAGGTTCCAGTGGAGATCAAGGATAGACAGAAGCAGGTCCTAAGTGGATGGTCGATACCTCTAGTGCGCATCTGATGGCAGCACGGGGACCTCCAGGAGAGCACTTGGGAGTGGGAGGCTCAGATGCGTGCTCAGTACCCTCATTTGTTTCCCTAGATTATGATGTATCTTTATGGGGACGTAAAGTCCTGAGGTGGGAGTAATGTAAAGAATCATAAAATTCAAGGAAAAGTTTTTCTTAATTTTCTTTGGGATTTTAAAAGAACACAGTTTCTGACGGCACTTGATTCCGAGGCCCGGTGGGCCCGGAATTTCTATCCGAAGTTTAGCTCGGGTACGTTCAGTGAACGAATGAGTGGGAATTCCTATCTTTTGAACCGGTGCTCAGAATCGAATTCTGAGGGCACCGATGGAACCGCATCGCTAGTAATTGCTTAGGAATACCTTTTCTGGAGTTATGTTTGCTCGATATGAGTTGTTTAATTTTTTGGATTAAGTGTGAGTGAAATAAAAATTCGTTAAGAATTTTATTTCTCTTTTCCATGTGTTAGAACCTAGGTGTAGGAGTTAGGGTGGGACCCAATGATTGTTAGTTTCTCTTGAGTGGATTAAAGGTGATGTGGGACCCAGACGAGCCCCCACATTTTCAATTTCCTTAACTCCCTAACTCCTCTTAACCCCCCACTTAAGTAGTGTAACACTTTTAACTTTTAAACTTCCCTTTATTTGGGTGACATTTCCTCTCCTCTCTTAAAGTATGCCAACACACCAATTCAATTAATTAAATTACGTTTTGAATTTTTGAATTGTGGCATGAGTTAATAAAATAAGGATGAGCCTTATTTTATTTTGGTTGTTTGTTGTGTGTGGACAATTGAGGAGAGAGCTCCTGGGTGTTTTCATCGTCATCATGAAGAACACCAAGACTTCGATGAAGAACGCCGTCACCGTAAGAAGAGATCGATGTGCCGTCTCTTCTCCTCTCCGCAGCTGGGTTGTGACCCCTTTGACCGAAGATCGACGATGCACCCTCTTTTGATCTTCTTCCCATGTCAAAAAAACGAGACGTCACTTCCTCCTCGGACATTCACCGTCAACATACAGAGCTTCACCTCGCGACGTCGTTTTCCACGGCGAACCCCAGTTCTAGCTACGCTCAAGTTAGGGGTTATTTAATTAGTTTTTTGTTCGTGTTTACCACTTTGTCGTTCTTCATGAAATTACGACCAAATTCTTTCGATTAACGAGAGGGGTCCAGACCGCACAAACACGGCCGACCCTCCTCCCTTATCCATGTGTTTGTTTCTTTGTGGTTTGAAACGAGTATGGCGCGGTGCTGTCACACCACGTGTGATCGTGCGACAAGGAATGCGCGGCGTCGTCGCGTCGTGCCGTGGAAATGAACAAGGACACGACGCCGTTGCACCGCGTCGGAGAAACCCAAAGACACCGCGGCTGGAGCGGGGCCTCGGTGGAAGAGCACGACGCCGTCGCGCCACACCGGACGACCAAGGCCGCGGCGAATTAGGGTGACCGGCGGCCGGAGACGGGCCACCAGTGTCGGAGCAAGGAGGGGACCGGACGTCACCAGTCTTGTGGAGCAAGAACCGGCCGGCCAGGGCCGGCCGGCCAGATAGGGAAAGAGCCAGGGGTAAAAACCCCCAGCTGGCCAACTGAGCGGCCCCTTAATTGGGGCCGTGATTTCCGAACGGCGGGGGGCAGCGCGCCCCCACGCATAAGGCGAACGGCTCGGCCGTTCGGCCGAGCCAGCTAACGCCATGCGCCTGTTCATCGGGCCGATAGGACGGGCGCTGATCCGGGCCGGGCTGGACCGCGCCTAGCCGGGCCGACCCAGGGGGTCTCGGGCCGGGTCGGTCTGGGCCTGAAACCCCCGTTTTCAGACCCTTTTGGTTCTTTTGCCCATATCTCGGGCAACAAACCTACGATCTAAGGGTCGTTAGCGGCGATGTGATCCTTGGATCGAGACGGTCATTTCAGTATATAGTACTCAAGGTTTCGGAATACTTTTGGTTTGGCCGGGTTGGTTCGTACACGAAACCAACCGGGCCCTCGAAGTAGAAACACTCATATCATAAGCTCCGAACGTCTGATTGATGTGACGTCGACTTTGATGGATTACTCTTAGTGAGACGGATCTTTTGGCTAACTCCGTACGAGGTTTGGATGCAGGTGGAGTACGGTCGGGTTGGTTTTTCCTGAAAAACCAACCGGGCCCCTGGGACGAAAAAGCCTATAACTCACAGATCAGACGTCCGATTGACGCGCCGTCTGCGACGTTGAGTTCCTGTTGATGATATAGAACCTTTGGATACATCAACTCTAGACTATGTGTCAGTTGATGTATCGACCTCTCGACTCGTGGAGCGGACGCTCCCGAATGAGCTTGTTGTGTGCGGGAACCCTGGTGCTGGCTGCGTTTGCTACTATGACAGTGACAACTGTACAGAGATCCTCAGTGGATTCGACAGCGATGACTACAACAATCAGCAATCCTACGTGGATCAGTGCTACCGATCCAGTGTGGGTCCGATCCTGCGTGGGTTAGCGCTCAGCGGTTCTATGTGAGCCAGCGCCTACAGATCCTGTGTGGGTCAGCTCTCAGCAGTTCTGTGTGAGCCAGCGCCTACAGATCCTGTGTGGGTCCGATCCTGTGTGGGTCTTTGTGGGGGTTAGTTAGCTATCGATCCGGTGTGGGTCAGACCCTTCTTGGGTCATTTCGGGGGTTAGTTACCTATCGATCCGGTGTGGGTCAAACCCTTCCCGGGTCATTACGGGGGTTAGTACCTATCAATCCTTTGTGGGTCCGACGACTTAGATGAATCAGTGGATATATCTTATCATCTCTATCGTCATATGAAGAAGTATACCTGTGTGAGCTGAATCCATTTTTCTTTCCTATGTGGATTGTGTTGTGCTATCCTGTGTGGATTTACGTTTTGCTTTCTTATGTGGATTGTGTTGATCTATCCTGTGTGGATTTACGTTTTACTTTCCTATGTGGATTGTGTTGTGCTATCCTGTGTGGATTTATGTTTTGCTCTCCTATGTGGACTGGGTTGTACATGGTCTCGGATGTTGGAGCCGAATGAGAATTGATGACTTAGGTATATGTATGGGCATATACCTAAGCAATGTCGGATGTTACTTCGTGATTGTATTTTTCCTTTGTGGATTAAGGGAGACCTTCGGGGGTCTCGAGGTCCCTACTGAGTAGCTTATACTCACCCCTGCACGGGCTATGCCCTCACTGCGTTGTGTTAGTTGCAGACAACGAACAGTGCTAATCATGGTTGAGGCTTGCGGAGTAGGATGGTACCTAGAGGTGGACCACTGGGTAGAACGTACTCGGAGCGGACTGCTGGACCCGAGGTGCAGCGTAGGCTATCTGTACCCACCCTTCAAGTGGGATTTCCAGTGGACAGCTCGACGTTGCGGCTTTACTTTTCAATTGATGTTTTTCCTTTCCAGTTGTACTTTACTTTTAGTTTGAGTTTGTATTCTGGCCCACTTACTTTTCCGCACTTACTATTGTACCAGTTTCTACTTAGTGTTTACTTCTGCCAGCTTGCTCTGTGGTGTTAGTTGTTTACTTTACAAAGGAAATTCCTTCCCTTTTACCAGGATTTACACCTTGGTGCTAGTCTCCAACCCCTGGTCTATGGAAGGCGGGCTTCGGGTAGTCACGACAGAGGCCCCGAGGACGGGTCGTGACATGGAGTTCAGTTTACAGTAAAGATTGTCCCACATTTAAAATTTTGGTAAATTAGATTACCAAAATTTGAGGATTTACATGCCTATTTAAGGAACAATAATCCCCTTTGTTAAGGGAGGAGATTGGAGAATAAAATTTTGGGATGAAATTTGGTGAAGTATGATGTAGTATCAGGGAGAAGATGGTACATGAATAGAATCATCCGCGTAAGGAAATAGTATGCAGAAGAGAGTGTGGTTCACGCATGTAGGTCTCGTAGTACGCGGTGGAGAAAAGTAGTATGCAGAGCAGGACAATATGTAGGGGAGTTAAGCAGTACACGAATTAAGGAAGTACGCCGAGAAGGGAAGTTCACAGAGGAGATGGACAGTACGCGGAGAAGTTAGATGGTATGAAAAAATACTAATGGTATGTGGAAATGGAAATAGTACGTGGAACACCCATGGAAGCCAGAAAATTGACCAAATTAGTTTTCAAAATTAATTTCCATAACATAATAGTGTAAGAGAAAATAAATTACATCTCTGGGTGATTATGGGACTTCAATAGAGCATCCATTTATAGTTGAGGACACATTATTTAATGATAAAACATTGAACTGACCTTCATGTTGTTAAACTGAGTGAAGATTCTTCCAAAATATTGAGTAAGTGGGAGTCAGTGGAAGTGATCTTACGGACACAATGTGCTATCCTTAAAAACATTTAATGGTAGTGCACCTAGCATAGAGTGTTTGTGATAAACTCTTGTAATCCACACCTTGTGAATATTAATTGTTTTTGGTATGAACGACACACTATCGGCGTATGCTCGTTAGATGTATCCCTTAGCGGTGAACCAAGTAAAATTATTGTGTCATTACTTTGCATGTGATCATTTATATTATTCACTTCTTCTTCAGATAGGATTAACAGGTTCCTATAAACATGGTAACAAGATCCACAGGGTTTAAAGAAAAAGAAGACACCATGAATCACCCATCCCCTCTTAGGGTGTTCTAGGGTCCTTCAAAAATGCTTCACATTAGTCAATTCTTCCCCCGAAAGAGATGGTGAAAACACTATGGCTCAATGAAGCAAGCGAAGTACTCATGCATTTCCATTGAGACCTGCTGAGAACTCTCTCGATCAGTCCACTCTCAATGTTTATGGAATTAAGTGATCATGGAATGATATCTACAAGTTTTCCCATATCATGTCTTGGTAATTATCATACTGGGATACAACATCCTTAAATCACTTGGTAGAGTCACAATTTATGTAAGTAGCAAGCATGAACCTCCACCCTGAAGGAATCTTAATATGGTACAATATGGGTATCATATATTCTATTTATGACTCTATAGCATGCATACTACCACACCATAAAAAAGTGAGTGTACATTGCTGCTGAAAGTACCGAATAAGCTATTTCATAGTCAAGGCTGACCAAGGAGCACCCTGAACAGTCTACATAAACCTCAGAAAACTATCTATAAACTAAAAAACAATGCACATTGGAAGATCAATAGGTGGTTTGAAATGTGGTAATATAGGTGGTATAATAGGTGGCTCATGAATGACAACCTCTATAGTGTGCTCATTTCCACTCTCATGGCATGCATCACAAGTAGTTCAGGATAGAATAACTCTAAAATTTACAAACACACGACTCACCTAGGATTTATAAAAGAGATCACAATAAACATATGTTAGAAGATAATGATGGGCAGGTACAAGGCATCCTTGAACTTGGCACAATTGACAAGGAATGTGATAAGAGGATAGGACCATGGGCAACCTCCAACCATAACACCACTAATCTCATGCTCCAAGATCTTGGTCTAGATAAGATGAAAGGACCTAAAAAGGATCAAAAGGAATTTTTCCTACATCCCATAACATGGTGCGGTCACAGTCATACAATACTATATATGGCCACAATTTCTTTTGAATGGGTGGTTTTTATGTTTAATTTATGGATTTAATTACCAATTTTTGGCCGAGTTAGGTGGATCACGATCCCAATTCATAACGAACCACACACCTCCTGAGTTCAAAGTGGTTTCCACTTAACCCAAACCACAAAACATCCTTGCAAGACAAACTAACACAGTTTTGGTTTTATAAAATTCCACTCTGTAAGATATAATAACCATGTACAAGGGAAATCAAATGAAAATGGGAAGTTTCACATTGAATGTAGATGTGTTAGGAAATTATGTAGGGAATTTCACACATTATGGTTCCTAGTATGATGCATGTAATTTAACATTTCCATTTCATCGATCCAAAATAATATAAATCATTAGTTCAATAATCCCAATTTTAATATTTTCATAGATCACGTTCGTCACCCATTGGTGATATTGTATCAACCTTAAATGGACTAATCACTAACATCAATTCTTGCCCCAAGGAATTTGGGTTTCCCCTGTAAAATATTTAGCTACGTACAAGCACATTTCCAAATCAAAATTCCTATATCATAGTCTCCTATATAATCCGAAATAGAACAAAAAAGGTATATAAAATAGCTCTGATACCACATTGTAGTTTCCCACCTTGAGTGCTATTGAACTAGGCCACGAGACTAGTTAGCCATAGGACCTCAATCACATATCTCCAAATGACAGATGATTCTTACTAGAAGTGAGGGAATTTAGTGTGTAAATGGAGAGACCATTCCATCAAAGGAGTAGGTATTACATAGAAGTAAAAAATATATAACAAATAGTGTAATCATATATAAAATACTATTATAGTGTAAGTAAATGAATGAGTCATGCAATAAATTTAATCATCTGGACACCGAATATCACTACTGTGTTGAAAAATGATGATGATGTAGTGTACAAAATATATAAACAAATGAAATTTATAGGGATTTGGGGTACAATAATTTTCAATATATTATAAAAAACAATAAAATACCCAAAACATTCCACACACAATCTCGAGCATAAGGTCAGTCATTATCCCCAAAAGCTCTATCCTATGTTGAAAGAAAAATCAAGCATCAAAAGCTTCCTAGTTCCAATAATCCATACATATGGTAATAAAGACTACTAAGTATCCAAATGGTCCTAATCCATTGTTTAATATATAATCTATATTTTATAGCACCCATAGTGTTTGGGCATTTCAATTTCATGCCATAAGTGAAAGAAAAGGTTCCCGATATAGTAAATGCCAAGGAAATAAATAAATAAATAACTGAAAGTTTTTTTTGATTATAAAACAGACACCCATCCCATATCACCTAATTTGTCCTATGAAATATGTTTGAATAATAAACTTTATAGGTTACAGTATATAACACGTGATAATGTAAACAAGAAATCCAACAACAACATACCCCAATCTTCGGCTCTGGCTTGGGGTCTCATATCTATGTCCTCAAATAAACATGCATAAGTATACACAAGGAAAATCAGAACATGCTCAAGGTAAAAGTAATGTATGTATCTCATTAGAATAATTAATCTAAACAGTCAAATATTTCTATCAAAACAATCCATCGATTCATGAGGTGTTTTCTCGTGGCCATCCAAGGAGATCTAAAAGAATCCCAAGTATCACAATGGGAACATCCGATATAAGACAATACCACCAAGCCCGTACGTGGTGACCCTTACAATGTCTCTAGTATCCCTATAATGCATAGAAACCACTTATCCCATCCCATGTATCTTATAAGGGGACTAAGTTCACCACATGAATGGAATAGACATATTTCTATAAGTTCCATCCACTGTTTCTCCCATAAAGAACCAATATTACTAAAGAGTATAATAAACCACCCAAGAATCACTTAAATAGCTAGCCAAACCATCATCCTCGGTGTGTCAGGTTGTACCCATCAAGAATGAAGTGTCCATAAATGGGTCCATAATATAGATCCCATGTTATCTCCTGGACCCTGCAAAGTTCCATATAAATTTTTTTATAAATACTAAGATATTATTTCTTGATTTCTAGGAAAAAATAGTCATCCTAATTCGGCATGCTTTCCATTAAACCAAGATATAAATTTCAGGCCAATAAATAATTGAACATTCCATATATAAATGATAGATAATTAAATAAAGGTAAGAAAGTTATGAGACAAACTCTACCAAAAAATCATTTTACAAGTCCCTGCCAACAAATTTAATTAAACAATGAAAGATAGAATGTTAAAGGAGTATTTGATATGTTCTTATCCACTAACAAGGGAATAAGAAATAATAAATTTACATAAGATATGAACAATAAACAAAGAATATGGAATCAACATGCCTCTTACCAAATTCCATAATTGATATTTAATAATATACATCATAACAAGATTGACTAAGCATCACATTTCCTTCAAACCATTAGTAGGATCAAGCAAGTGAACCAAACAAGGAAAAATAATTTCTCATGATATAATGTGTGATATTCACATAATATTAAGCATATGTATTCAACCTAATGAATTTTAATAGAGAAAATGGAATAGTAACTGGAATATGAATACAATTCCATGAAGAAAGGAATATTTCATGGGGAATAATCTTCTAGAATGAGGAAAAATTCACCACACATTGGATAATTAATATTAAAAAACATAGGAACTTCCACTGGGTTCTATTTATAACACATTAATTAATTTAAATCATTTAATCAATTTAAAACATGAAACCAATGTCAAAACACATTCAAGGAATCAGAAAACATAGGAAATTGTTGTTAGAAAACCCAAAAGGGGTTCTTAAAAGTGAAACGAACCCCCGTGGATGGGTTTCTTCATGAGAGATAATCATTACAAACATGGTAAAGTAGCTCAGTTAATTTAATGCATGGTAACCAAGATTCAATTGTAGTTTCTAAATAATAGAATAATGAAGAAACAAAATAATGTTAAAAAATGAGTGGGAAAAAGAGTAGGATCCCAACCTCATGGTTTTAGTACTCCCCATATATAGTAATTAGGATTGATTCAACCTATATTGGATTAAATCAAGAGATTTCTACTAAAACCCCAAGTAGGGAATAAAACCATCTCATGAAAATATCACAATGAGGGTTGGAGAAACTATGAAATAAAATGTTCTATATTTTAGTGCTTATCAAGAGGGTTTTGTAGCTTCTTATAGTGAAGAAAAAAGTCACCAACAAGGTATATTAATGAAAAACCCCAAAGAGTAGAGGAGGGGCTTCACATATGCATGGAAGGATGAAAAACCTGAGTAGGGGAGAGAGAATGTCACACCCCTGATTTTTTTTTTAAATTAATTACTCATTTAATTTCCATTCCCAATTTGTTTTGGGGGTTTACCACTCATTTTGGTGAAAATGGTTGGTTTTGAAAATTTGGGCCAAACCGTGAGCCCAAATCCAGATTTAAAAACAAATTTTGATTCTTCTATAACTCCTTCATTTTTTACTATTTTATACTCATTCCACTTTCCAATTGGCATACCCTAATTTATTAAAATCACCATATCCCATTTAACCACATAGAAGTTCCAAATCATGATGGATTTGGGTTTTTAATTAAGGTAATGGGTCTGCCCGTAAGCCCATTTCCTGCTTTAAATTATTGTTTTAAAATTTCAATATCTCATTCGTTGTTTACTGTTTTTCGGTGATTATACCTCCCACCCGATGCCAAAAACATCAGCCTCACCCACTGTATCGTGTTTTCTTCTTTGGAGCTCATATACCCCTCGTATTTGGACGATATTTCTCAATCATTCTCAAATCGACCAGATTTGATAAGGTAAACTGAATCTTTCATAACTCCTTCAATTTTAATCCTTTTTCCCCCATTTCAGTCCCCACATGACCTAATATGACTCATTATGACCTCCATATTAGTTTTGGGTACTTGGAGATTCATATATTGGTGCATTGGGGTTGATGTCTTCAAGATATTTCAAGTAAGGGAATTCCTTCTTGGTTCTTTCAATCCTCTTTTAGTTTTTATTCCTCTTTATTGAATTTCCTCATGTCCAGAAGTTGGGGTTAGATCCTAAGGTCTGATTGGGTATCTTTTGGGTCAATTTTTGGTGGTCTAGGTCTGGATTTATATTCCTTGTGGTGCGGCGGTGGTACGCTTAATGTTTCGCACCATGTTTTTAGGGTTTCGACTCAAAAGGTAGGTGATTCCATGTGTAACCATTTTATGATGAGTTAGCATGCTTGGTATATTAATTTAGTATGTTTATAATCTGTTTTTTGTTGTTTTAAAACTGTTATTGATGAATTTGGTTATACATTTAATTTTTAGTTGTATTTTAGATTGAAATTGGGTACTTTTCATGTGTGACTCTTGGGATAATGTTTGGGTTTAGTATATAACATATGAAAGTGATTTATCAGTCTTGAAAGGGGATTCCGATTCTGTTTTGTTAATTTCTTATTGTCATGTGGGCCTTGAAAAGAGGTTTTTGAATGAGTTTAAGGTGTAAAACCGTGTTGTACTTTTTGAAGGTGATTTATGAAAACATGTGTTTTTCATTTGTATCTTTGTGGTATTATTTGATGTATTTTTATAACATTTGGTGGTGGTTTAATAATTGTTTTAGGGCTGAAAAATTCTGTTTTGGATTGGTATTGGTATGATTTTGGTTTTGAATGAGGGTTTTGAAATGGGTTTAGTGTGCAAACAATGGTTATACCTCTTGGGTTTGTTTTATAAAAATAGAAAATGTTTTATTTGGTTAAACAAAGTTGGGAAAGGGTGTATATGTACTGTTTGGGTGAGTGTGTTCACCTAATTTGGGTTTTTGAATGGTAAAGTGGTGATTTGAGATGTTAAACATTTTTTGAATTTTTTATAAATTGTCGAAATGTGTTACTAAATTGGATTTTGTGTGCGAAACACGGGTGTGGGATATTTCGGGTGAGTTTATTTATAAAATGAATTGTGAAGGTGAGAAGGGTATTGTGTGACATGTGTGTGGGATGTTATGTGAGTTGAATATCTTGTAATGGTTTTATAAAATTGTTTAATGGATCTGTGGAAGTGTTAAAGAAATGTGAAAAGTGTTGTAGTCAATTTGGAGTGAGTTTGATTTCAAAATGCATTTGAATGAAAAGTGGAATTTGTGACTTTAGTGATGTACATGGGGATGTTTGGTTAATGTGTGGTGTGGAAGTGATATTTTCATGTAAAAAATATATTTCTTGGATTGTGAACTTGTTTGATCACAATGGGAAAACCCGAGTATCTAGGTGGGTGGACGTGTACTAGTATGGTAGTGAATCCGTGGGGTTTGGCCTCTGTTTCACTTAGCAATATTTATGCTTAAAATTCTAACTAAACTATGATTATGATGATTGGGGACCACTAGGTTATTAATATGATCCCTACTAGTGGCTCGTTCACGAGAACACATATTTTTTTGTGGTTACTCTCACCGAGATACGAGGTACCTGGGACCCACAGCTAGCTAGTGCCTAGGGGTTATTTCCTATTACTTGTGCTCATTAGATCCTTTTTACTTACAGTCAGTATATGGTATTGTTGGATTTAAAATTCAGTAGCTTTGTTAGTTATTTTAAAATTGTTGGTCCTTTAAAATTAGCCCACATGAAAACTGTTTTCATTTATTATTGCATCCTTTAGAAAATTATAATAAGAATTTCTTATTTACAAAACCTAAAATGATTTTTGTAATGAAATTTTTATCACATGGAATCTTTTAGTGGTGTTATCCTAATGGGCTTTATCTCAAACCCTGATTACACCTTTGGGTGTAAGTAGACTTGCTTATTTTATGTCACAGGATTGGGTACAGCTTTTATGCCTTTGGTTCGGGTTTTTGGTGGTCTATCGTGATACAATGTCGTGGAGATGGATTTAGGGCGGTGCCTCATTCCATGTGGAGGTTCATGGGATGTCTTTTCAAGGGTTTGTATCTTTGTAATGGTGTTCAAACATTTTTTAATATTGTGTAATTCAGTTCTGAATTTTTATTAAAAGATGTTTTGGTTTGAAAATCCAGATTTTATTTCTTGGATTCATTTGTTGTTTTAAGTATAAAAAATTGGGGTAAATTGTTCCCAATTATCATTTTATGATACCCGGGCACTTATGCTAACCCGCGGGGATCGGGAACGCCCTTCGGGCTTTGGCACGGGCCGGTTTTGGTGCTGGTTTGATTGTGACCAGATCCGATTCATGACAAAATGGTATCAGAGGAGGTTCGCTCTCTTTGGGTCATGTTATTTAGGGAAGAGTCAGGATAGTGTGGAGATCAGATTATAGGGACCTGGTATTCTAGTTATGGGTAGTGTGCCTGATCACCACACCTCATGGCAGGATTCAAGTTTCCAGGGGAAGTCTGGACCTTTCAGAGTCCTTTGGTTTTCATGGTTTAACAATGATTAGGGGAAATGAAAAGAGAGTTGGGTTAATGGTCTCAGTAAGATCACAGGGCCTGGAAAGCTATGTAGATCGGGGAATATTCCCTAGGAAACACTCTATGATAGTGAAGTGATTGGAATATGGCCTCCAACCATATGTCCAAGTCACCCACTGAAACTAGTTTCCTCTCGCATTGTCTTGTGTTCTTTAGTTTTGAAATCTTGGCACTTTGGTTTTAAACTAACATGGTTTTAAGAAGTGTAATGTTTTTGTGAAATTATTTTCAAATAAATATGGAATGTTTTGATTTATGAAATGGTGGAACTGAATTATCAGAATTGTTTTGAAATGGAGAATAGTATGCTTACACCTCTTTTGAAAGCCAGAACCATATTGAAGTTGGTTTTCAAACGTGTTTCCAATATAGTTTTCTAAATGATTAAAGGGTGTTTTAATGGGATTAGATGTTTTAAAATTGATGTCAATAACTTGAAAGTGAGTTATTTTTTTAAATGGTTGTGTCCTTATGAAAAGTTTTGTAAGATATGAATTGGGATTTTGATCTCATTGTTAGCATTTTTGAGAAAAAGGTTGGGTTGCTTGACCATTTTGTTTTTGAAAAGTGGAAGGAATTTTTGTTTTACCCTTTGGTATTTCAATGAGTGACCACATGCATGGGGTTATATGGTATGATGTATGGCTGCTGGCATGACTAGATGAGTGCTGGGATGGTTATGAGGAGGGTGCCCGGTGTGGCACAAAAACATGCATGTGTAAGGCACATGGGGTACCATTGGTGGATATGCTTACTGAAAAATTATTTGTTTTCAAAGAATTGGTTTTAAATAAAACCATGATGTCTTGATTAATAGTTTGGTATGGTTTTTATTATCGGTTTTTGAAAATGTTGATGTTGTGGGATGTTTTGAGTCCAAGAACCCCTTCTGTTTGAACTTTTTTTGGGTTTGTGTTTGGTCGGTAAGCTGTGTGGTAGGGACGGCCAGTGGTCTCTTTTGAAAAATGGTTTGGGATGCCTTTATGGTGGTTACCTTCATGTTTTTAGATCTGGTTTGTGGAAAGTTTTGGCCAATGGACCATATTGGTTGGGTCCTTGGGTTCTCTCATTGGATAAGGTACGCCCCCATTAAGGGTTAATGCACAACTGAAGTGCAACCCGTATTGTTTCTCCATTAGAAAATCCTCCAGTTGATCAATATAAGAATATTTTATAGATCATTGTTGATTGAGTCTACAACCATTCATTTAGTTAATTTTTGGATCCTCTTATAGTGTGATAGTGCTTGTGGATGGTTGAAAGATGACTTTGTTTCTTAAGTTTCATGATTCATCGAAGGTGGACGTGTTCTTTGGTTGTTAGTGTGGATGACTGTCGTGATGGTGTCTAAGAGGGACTCTGGGTTCTTCATAGTTTCCTTGAAGAAGGAGTTATTATTAAACCACCAATTTTGAGATTTTTGTCATGATAGGATATTGTGTCCAGTTTTTGGACTTGTCTATTGTTTAGGTACTTGGAATATGGTCATGTTCCATGTATTGTTTCTATCAATCACAAGGGTCATGTTCGGTGATGCATTGTGATGTTGTGTGCTCTTTTGACCATAAAGGTGAAGGTCACACAATCCCTTGAGGTTCTATGTTATGTTGGGAGTATGTCTCCCTTGTAAGAAACAACAAATCCTCTATCGTAGAGGAATGTGTTTATACATGTCTTTCCCTTCTGTTGTTTCTCACCCAGAGAAACAAGGTGCGATGTGTGTGCTTATACGGATCCCTTGTTTCAGTGAAATGTATAGTTTTGGTAAAGTGAGCTATGGAGTGTGTTATGTCTTGATGAACCTATTAGGGTATGCGATGTTTTTGTTTGTGGAATCGAATGAAGAAGATCCATATAGGGGTTTCCACAACCTAACTGTGAGGCCGAAGATGCTTTAATATTTTGAGCTCTAGCCATAGGTCCCGGAGAGAAGCTGGCGCGTAGTCAGGGGAAACCCCAGTGTCTTTTAAACCCTTGTACAAAGTCATATCCTCAGTATGAAAGATAGGAAGAGTTTAAAAATTTGGTGTTGTCATCTTGCTTCATTTGATCCTATTCGGTGGAAAGCGGTGGAGGGCCTCATCCCCATGTTATCTCTCAATGACTTTCTTTTTCCCTTTGGTTTCCTTTGGGTTCTGGGAAAAGGTTTTAGATATTTCTAGACATGTTGAGTGAACAATTATTAGTAACCATTCCCTATAAAACCATGTAGGTATAAGGATCCACATGGTTAGCACACAATTTCCCAAACTGTGCGGGCTAACCGTGTTGTCGTCCAAACTCTTTAAGTTTTGGGGTTTTTCTATGTCAGCCCATATTGGTCAGTTAAGATGGATGGTTCTTATGGTGGGGAGAACCACTATGAGTCTCACATATATTATTTTGAAAATTCCTAATGGGATTCTACCCCTTTTACTGGGGAGTTTGTTTGGGGCTCCCCTGTTAGTGTCTTGATTCTTTCTCAGAAAAAAAATTTACATTGTCTCTTATGGTTGGGGAGCCCATTTGTGCATCCTTGTACCAGTAACTCACTTTTGTACTTGTTCTTGGATTGGATGGGGGTAGTCTCGTTCAAAGCTATATAACCACATACATCTTCCTTGGGTAAACGTTGGGATTGGAGAGTTTATAATGGTTTAGTTATATCAATGAAAGTGTAACCTTGTTCGATGTTCTTGATTGTTTGGGTAAATTGCTTGAGCCTTGTTCAGATAATGTTTGTGGAGTTTTATTTTAGGATAAATTCTGAATGTGCTTGATAATTTTAGTAATGAGGTGTATGTTTTGGTTGTGAATTATTAATTCCTTAATTGATCACTAGAGGTGTTTTGGCCTTTGGGGGCGATGCTTAGCAAAGGAGTTCATTTATGCCTTTCGGTTGGGTTTGGTTTTTGCTTTGTCTGTGATGTGGCTTCCCAAGGGTAGAAAGTTTTATGGTGGGGAGAAATGTCACACCCATGAATTTTTTTAAATTCATTACTCATTTAATTTCCATTCCCGATTTGTTTTGGGGGTTTACCTCTCATTTTGGTGAAAATGGTGGGTTTTGAAAATTTGGGCCAAACCGTGAGCCCAAATCCAGATTTAAAAACAAATTTTGATTCTTCAATAAATCCTTCAATTTTTACTATATTATACTCATTCCACTTCCCAATTGGCATACCCTTATATATTAAAATCACCATATCCCTTTGAACCACATAGAAATCCCAAATCATGATGGATTTAGGTTTTTAATTAAGGTAATGGGCCTGCCTGTAAGCCCATTTCCGGCTTTAAATTATTGTTTTAAAATTTCAATATCTAATTCGTTTTTACTATTTTTCGGTTATTCAACCTCCCAAACGATTCCAAAAACCTCAGCCTCACCCCCTGCATCGTGTTTTCCTCTTTGGAGCTCATATACCCCGCGTATTTGGACGATATTTATCAATCTTTCTCAAATCGACCAGATTTGATGAGGTAAAATGAATCTTTCATAACTCCTTCAATTTTCATCCTTTTCCCCCATTTCAGTCCCCACATGACCTAATATGACACATTTGGACATCCATATCAGTTTTGGGTACTTGGAGATTCATATATTGGTGCATTAGGGTTGATTTCTTCAATATATTTCAAGTAAGGGAATTCTTTCTTGGTTCGTTCCATCCTCTTTTAGTTTTTATTCTTATTTATTGAATTGACTCATGTCCAGAAGTTGGGGTTATATCCTAATGTTTGATTTGTTATCTTTTGCATCAATTTTTGGTGGTCTAGGTCTGGATTTATATTCCTTGTGGTGCGGTGGTGGTACACCTAATGTTTCACACCTTGTTTTTAGGGTTTTGACTCAAAAGGTATGTGATTCCATGTGTAACCATTTTATGATGAGTTATCTTTCTTGGTTTATTAATTTAGTATTTTTATAATCTGTTTTTTGTGGTTTTAAAACTTTTATTGATGAATTTGGTCATACATTTAATTTTTAGTTGTATTTTAGCTTGAAATTGGGTACTTTTCATGTGTGACTCTTGGGGTAATGTTTGGGTTTTGTTTATAACATATGAAAGTGATTTATTAGTCTTTAAAGGGGATGAAAATTATGTTTTGTTAATTCCTTATTGTCATGTGGGCCTTGAAAAGAGGTTTTTGAATGAGCTTAAGGTGTAAAACCGTGTGGAAATTTTTGAAGGTGATTTATGAAAACGTGTGTTTTTCATGTGTATCTTTGTGGTATTATTTGATGTATTTTGATAACATTTTGTGGTAGTTTAATAATTGTTTTAGGGATGAAAAATTATGTTTTGGATTGGTATTCATATGATTTTGGTTTTGAATGAGGGTTTTGAAATGGGTTTAGTGTGCAAACAATGGTTATACCTCTTGGGTTTGTTTTATAAAAATTGAAAATGTTTTATTTGGTTAAAAAAAGTTGGGAAAAGGTGTATATGTACTGTTTGGGTGAGTTTGTTCACCTAATGTGGGGGTTTGAATGGTAAAGTGGTGATTTGAGATGTTAAACATTTTTAGAAGTTTTTATAAATTGCTGAAATGTGTTACTAAATTGTGTTTTGTGTGCGAAACACGGGTGTGGGATATTTCGTGTGAGTTTATTTATAAAATGAACTGTGAAGGTGAGAAGGGTATTGTGTGACATGTGTGTGGGCTGTTATGTAAGTTGAATATCTTGTAATGGTTTTATAAAATTGTTTAATGGATATGTGGAAGTCTTAAAGAAATGTGAAAAGTGTTGTAGGAAATTTGGAGTGAGTTTGATTTCAAAATGCATTTGAATGAAATGTGGAATTTGTGACTATAGTGATGTACACGGGGATTTTTGGTTAATGTGTGATGTGGAAGTGATAGTTTCATGTCAAAACTATATTTCTTGGATTGTGAACTTGTTTGAGAACAATGGGAAAACCCGGGTATCTAGGTGGGTGGACGTGTACTAGTGTGCTAGTGAATCTGTGGGGTTTGGCCTCAGTTTAACTTAGCAAGATTGACGCTTACAACTCTAACTAAACTATGATTATGATGATTGGGGACCACTAGGTTATGGGTATGATCCCTACTAGTGGCTCGTGCACTAGAACATATATTTTTTTTGTGGTTACTCTCACCGAGATACGAGGTACCTGCGACCCACAGCTAGCTAGTGCCTAGGGGTTATTTCTTATTACTTGTGCTCATTAGATCCTATGAACTTACCTTCGGTATACGATATTGTTGGATTGAAAATTAAGTAGATTTTTTAGTTATTTTAAAATTGTTGGTCCTTTAAAATTATCCCACATGAAAACTGTTTTCATTTATTATTACATCCTTTAGAAAATTGTAATATGCATTTCTTATTTACAAAACTTGAAATGCTTTTTGTAACGAAATGTTTATCACATGGAATCTCTTAGTGGTGGTATCCTACTGGGATTTCGCTCACACCCTGCTTACACATTTGGGTGTAAGTAGACTTGCTTATTTTATGTCACATGATTGGGTACAGGTTTTATGCCTTTGGTTCGGGTTTTTAGTGGTCCATCGTGATACAGTGTCGTGGAGATGGCTTGAGGGCGGTGCCTCATTCCATGTGGAGGTTCATGGGCAGTCTTTTCTTGGGATTGTACCTTTTTAATGGTGTTCAAACATTGTTTAATATTGTGTAATTCAGTTCTGAATTTTTATTAAAAGATGTTTTGGTTTGAAAAATCCAGATTTTATTTCTTGGAATCATTTGTTGTTTTAAGTAAAAAAAAATTGGGTAAATCGTTCCTAATTATCATTTTATGATACCCGGGAACTTGTGCCAACCCGTGGGGATCGAGAATGCCCTTCGGGCCTTGGCACGGGCCGGGTTTGGTGCTAGTTTGATGGTGACCAGATCCGGTTCGTGACAGAGAATGGTAATATGGGTTTTATAAAAATGTTTCTTTAAAATTACACACACATTAGTGTCACATGGTTTTTCCACATGGGTTTCCTAACAGTGCGCTGACTGTGCAGTAGGTTATACTTATCAGGGTAATAAAGATGGGCTATCACACAATTTGATTAATCAAGCAAAGACCATGTGGTAGCTCACTTTCTATGTTTTGCAATGGTCGTAAAACTGTGTTCCTGGTACCACACAATTTAGGGAAACCATGTAGACTAGGTTTCATGGTATCCTATAACTTTAAGGCCATGTATCATTACCCTATTTATAGTCTCTAAAGGTTAAATGATCCTTATATGCTCCTAAGACCTCCATTTGAGGATTAGGCATTGATATTAAATTTTAATAATTAAACCAAAAAATAAAATTGTCCATACCATTAGATCAAGTAAAGAAGTTACAATTTTAGAACACATCAATATATATGAAATATCTTTTTTATTAAATTATCATATTTTAAGATAATTTAAAGGAGTTGGACGAAGAAATAAACCAAATATTGACGTTTATTAATATTATCTACTCTTATGGTTTATATCAAAATAATCATTAAGAGGGTTTAATAATCTAAATATGGACTCAATGACATGGGGATATAAATAATGAAGATAATTTGGTAAGTATTTTCTGAACCAAATGGTTTTTTAAGTATGAAGGGGGGAGGGGAGGCCTTTTAAAAGTAGGAGAGAGGACACACATGGAATTTATGAAATGATAAAATGATACACAAGTTTCTCTCATTGAAAAATACACTTAAATGGGTCATTATAGACCCTTTTGGGTGATATGGTCTATGTATGTCTATCTAGTGGATTATGGTAGGGTTTAGGTCATTTTTCTTAGTTTAACCCCAAGAAAACCCATTTTTACATATACCAGAATAATTGATTTTTTCTATTTTTACACTTCATTATGTTCAATAATTATGTTCACCAAGTTATATATTATAAGTTTTTATTATTCCAAATATAGAATCAATTTATCTGGGTTCTATTCATAGAAGTGGAATAATTCAATTAAAAATGAATCTGGAAAATGCACCAAAAATGTTTTTTCAAAAGAAAAACATTCAAATGCATTAAAAATTATATCAAAAATTAATATGTAATTGATTCAAATTACCTAATTTATTTAAATTCAATTATATTGAATTGAATTTACACTAAAACCAATTTATGATATAACTTTATTTTTAATTAATTAAAATGAAAAGATAGTATTCAGACAATGTATTATTGGTCACTATTTGTAAAAAATATAATATTATCTGAAAATTTTCAATAATCCACACATGGATTATTTTTACAATTATATTTCAAAAAATATGTTTATTTTTTAAAATATATTTTTATAATAGTTGTAAAAATTATTTTTAAATTATGTTTTTAAAGTGCGACTAAACAACGTTTTAGAAAATTATAGTTTTTTGAAAAACATTTCTTTTTATTTACAATGAATTTTTTTGTATTAAATATATATCAGTTGAAATTATTTTATACTTGTTTATAACATATATTTTTCATTATTTATTTATTCCTATTAATACCCACCATATTAACATATAGGTTATAAATTTCTTGTTTAAATAAAAAAAATTTAACAGTGTATCGTGTTTCTTTTAAACATAGTATGGCATGCATCATAAGATATCCAGGAGACTGATTTTGGTTAAAAATTATATATAGAATATATATGGTGTGTTACATTCTCCAACAACAATGGTTTTCCATTTGATATATGTAATAGAAGATGAAAACTATCTTTTAAAATATCTTTAGGATTAAATTCTACCCACTTAAATAAATTTTGCCCCCCAAATTTAATCTTGATCTGAGAACTTTACAGTTTTACATTGGAAAAAATATTTTTTGGAAACCCTCAATGGAAATAAAGTTAATAAAACATATATTATTATGATATAAATATAAGTATAGATTTTATCATGAATAATTCATAACTAGGTTTCCATGTAGGAGAACATTGTTGGGATTTAAAGATATAGACATTGAAGAAATATGTAAACAATTATATTGAGTGACAGAGATCACTGATCAAAATAAGGTGAATGATAAATATAATGATAAGTACCTAAAAACTATACATATAGAATTATTTACAAGAGAAATTTATTCATTATATGTGAATGTATTAAGATAAAATATTTTTTTATGATCTATTTCATATAGTTGGTTAATTCCAATACTATCAACAAATATTTTTAAATATACTTAATTGATATATTTCTATCTCTTAATATCAATTTCATCATTTTGTTGCGATTTAGTTATTTTCCACTTCAACTATCACTATAAGAATAGAATATGAAAAAATTAATTTTTTCTTCACAAATCATTAAAATATTTTTTTAATGGATTGAATGATCCATAAAAGATTTACAAGTACTTCTTCTTATCTCCAAATATTTTACAAAACCAATATATCTAGAACAGGTTATATAATACATTAATCACACAACATCAATAGTAACAAAATTATATAGAGATTAATATTTATCCAAAAAATAATTTAAGTACAAAAATACCATATTAATAATAACTTCATGAAAGACAGTGGTAGGAGAAACACACAAGAAACCCATTGTTTGTGGGTTCAAGCCCCATATAATTTTTTGGATTTTATGGGTTGTAATGTGAAATATTGGATTCCATTTATCCAAACAATTATTAACAAAATTACTATAATGATACCATATTGTAATAACCCATAACTACCTCAACCTAAAAGGTAAGATAAAAATTAGAGGGTACCGATAACTTCATAAAAAAACGACTTTTTCATTATTATATCATCATCAAAAAACATATTTTATGTTATCCACCCACAATCATGGGTTTACCAATAATTTCAACTTTCCATTGAGTCACTTTTTATGATTTCTAGTATAATTCAATATATTCTATCAAATCCTTAAAGAGAAAACACCAGATCATAATCATTATAAATTTCATAACTATTATATCCTAAATATAATTGATAAAATAATATTATAAAATAATTTTTGAATCCATGAACTAGAACATAAATAATTACTATTCATATTTTGTAACATAATAAGCTTGACCTTTATCCCTTATCCACTTTTGAGGTTGATTTCATTGATGTTTAATTCATTTATTTTATTAGATATTTATATTCTTATAGATTATGAATTGCATATTGAAAGGTTATTTAATGTCCATATAATCAAACTCATGGATTCATCTATCCTCAGTCATTTAAAAAACTATCATTACCATCAAGAAAGTAATAGAGTGTTTATTTCCATAATTATCTCATCAGGGAACCTTGTTTCCTTTCTTCCCTTTATCCCACTATTTCTTTTCCATCCACTTCTTCCCTTCATTTACTTTAAATCTATAAGACTTGGAGAAATTTTTTCTCTATCCTTATTCCAAAAGATACTATGTACTCAAATGATGATAATGTTAGGGAGACTATATCCATTAAAATAGTCATCTTAATTACATTAAAAAATGGTCAATATTTTACTTTGTATTATGTATATAGTCTTTATTATCCTTTTATAACCTTGTAATGTTGGATCTATACATAGAAATATATCCATCTTCATTTTTTATTAGATTTAGTAATTTTCTCTACATATCTGATTGGTTCTTATGAGGGAAATAATTTTCCCTAAAGAGTACCTTAAAATCCGTCCAATCAATGTTTTATATTTCATCTTCTTTATTAGTGTTTTGAATTAATGACCACCATTGGTATTCATATCATAAGGCATGTTAAACAACCATGACAACTTTACCAATTTAATTGATTCCCAAAATAAGAAATATATTCTCTATGGAAGTTGTACAATCATCAAATTCAAATAGATCTAATGTAAAATTAATTTATAGATTTTAGAGACACATAATGTGTTCTAAAATTTTTACATAGTAGAATGGTTCAGTAACTTTCTCCGTATGAGTATGATTATTGATCATAACCAGAGCCAATTGCACCAATATTGTTATAATTTTAGCAGTTCTACCTATAACTCTAACTCTATCTTTCTTATCTTTACCAAGATAAATATACTTGCATTAGGTAGATGAATTGATATAGTTTCCATTAAATCCTCAATGTTTAATTTCTAAACAATAGAATACAATAGAATGGATCACAGAATTATGAATAATAATGTATAACCTCAAAAATTGTGAAATAAATAATATAAATTTAAATATTTATGCATGTATAATCACATTAACATAAGCTTGGTTTCATTAAGAATGGTGTGAAATCGAGAAGATATTTTAAAATACTTCATAATGATTTGTAATGAAAATTTTAATCATCATAAAAATATAACTTGAGAGTGTCAAAGTAGGTTCATAGTAAGGCCCACTATCATGTACTAGGAAAACCATGATTTACTCCCAACATTCATTTTTTATAGTTATTACCCCAAGGTACATCCTTCCAGAACCATTTCCACTTGTAGTTTCCAGACATGGAAGTATTTCTATGAAAAATCACACAATATATTCCCAAAAACAATCTTTAGTATGTTCCATTAAATATATAATAAATGGAAATTATAGGGTTATGCTACCTAATATATGTTTTTTTAACCTAGTTACCAAGGTTTCTACTTAACAAGCTTTGATAAAAAATTATACACCCCAAACCTAGTAGCACAGAGTTGGTGGTTAATATAGTACATTAGAATATTATACAATGAATAGTATCCCAAAGGACATAATAGTTTAGTTTCTTGGATAAAATTGATACATATTTTAAATTCACATTATTATTGAAAATATAAAATGAAACATAGTATTTTAGTTGTGTACATCATTATTTCCTATAGCGTAACCATACAGATCAATCATAATATACATCTTGTAATAATGGGTAAAGAAACATAAAAATATCTATGTTCAAATTCTTAGTATGATAATGTTTACTATGGAAGATATTATGAATAAATAAGAATAAAAAATATGTAAATGTTAATATCTAAAACCCATTCCATTCAATTAGTTACTTTTTTCAGAATATAGGTATAATAAATTATGATCAAATAATTCTTTATAAATAATAACATGATAATGAATCTTATCAATAAATATTCTAACTAATTAAATAATCACATGGAGCATCAATAACTAAGCACATAATAACTAAAATCCTAATTATGACATCATAACCATATTTTCATTGGTTCATTCAATGAAATCTTACATAAATGGGTATGGCCTGATCCAAATAACCAAATCTAGTTTGCCACATGATACCTACAGATGTATCGAAATACTACAGTGGGCCCTGCCCATTACTTACTATGTCCAATTCATTCATAATATGAATGAGATTAATCATTTATAACATAAACTATCATATTAAACAAATAACATATGAAATATTAATAATCACCCTTAATCAATAAACAAAATCATAACCCATTAAAATTAATATGGAGAATGGTAATACAATGATACATACTTAGTCAAACTGATCATAAAATATCCAAATAAATAATAAGTATGATATCAACACAACATATTCCCAATAGATGATATTTATAATAATGTTTTGTAGTCTTTAATGAATTGAAATGACATAAAAATTCCATTTAAATCACTCTTGGAGATAATATCATTTTTACAATGAAACATATTTAAAAAGAAAAGGTTAAAATATATTTTGGAGATTAATTTAAATAAAAAATATACATTCATAATTATGAAAAAATCTTTATTACTTGGATTGGAACTGGAGGAATGATAATTTTTTAGATTATTTATAAGTTAAAACAAATATTCCATTCACATTTTCGTTAAAATCCAAACAGGTAATGTTTGGAAAATGATATGAAGATTAGATAAGAGTAATTTTGATAAAATTAAAACATGGGTAAAAATAAAATCTATATATCATCTATAAAATGTTAAAAAAATTATTTATTTTTTAGGAAAATATTATTATTGATGAAAAAGGATTTTCGACAAAATGGAGAAATAATGTCGAATTTTCTTTAAAAAAATTGAAAATTTGTATTATTAAAAGAGAGAAGTAAAATGCAAAATTACTTGAATGGATCATGAATATATTTATATAGGATATGAATATTATTTTCTTTAATTAATTATAGATATTAATATTTCAAAATTGTAAATTCAATCATAAACAATCCTGATAAACTATGAAATTGTAAAATAAATAGTTAACATTGTTGTTACTTTTGAATCCTAAACCCCAAGAATGAAATTAAATAAAATGAAACATTAAATAAATTTAATATATAGGTTATAATTATATAAAATTTAAAATTATATTTAAATAAAACCCACAAAATAACTAAGGGTTGAATATTTCATACATCTCATGAAAGTAAAAGTGAGAAAATAAACCCTTTCCTCATATCCAATTTCCATTGTACACATTTGTAACTCTTGTATAAAAATTATCTATATTGAAAATATATTAAGGAAACAGAATAATATATTTCAGAACACTTATTATTTACATATAGACTTTTATTATCCTTTTATTAACAATTCGTTATTCTAATCATTGTTTTGGGTGACAATATCTTAGTATTTAATGCATGTTTTAGTTTGGTAATTTCATAAATTTTACATTTCTTGTGTATTTATGATATATAGAATTTAAAACATGATAAAAATATCATATATATTCATTATATATGTATTTATTTTAATCCATAAAATTTAATGATCTAAAATACATTACACGGTTTCTAGAGACGTAGGACATACACATAAATGAACGCTATTGAAATTTTCACGAAATACATATCCAAATGAAAATAAATATTAATTCATGTTTAAAAAGTAAAATTTATTTCATATATATTTTATATTAATTTAATACATCCTTATTAACATCCATGTAAAAATAAAATGAAAAACATATCACATTAGTGCATGGAGGCAGTAGTTCACACGTACACACGAGCGGAATTATTATTTTTAAAATGATTAAACGGTAAGAAGATAAACGTGAAAATACTTATTAATAATTATGTTATTTTAATTTTTAGCACATATATTCATCAATTTTAAACTTTCTATTATCCACATAAAGTGTTAGAAAAAAATGAATCACATTTCTCAATGAGGCCTTAGTTTTCCGTACACATGAGTGATGTTATTGTATCCCATAAGGAATGGAATGTAAAAGGGTATATGTGATATACTAATTTATAATGTATAATAATTTAAAAAATATCATATAAAAAGTTAAATATATAATTATTTACAGCCTTGAAAGGTGTTGATGGGAGGATAATTGCATTGGTTCGCGAGCTGATGGTTTGCCATACACTCGATCAATGTTTTTAGTTTCCATTTTGTAGAAGTGGAGATAAATATAATTTATGTCATTAATATAATAAAATATTCGTATATAAGATATAAATATATAATTATATTATCATATTTTAACATTAATTTATGTAGTTGGATGAAGAAATTAGACAAATACGTATGTCTAATAATTTTACCTCTTATTCACAGATCCTATTTACATTTATACACAAAGCACTCTTATAAGGTATTAATAATGATAATATGTACTTTGGAATATTTTAAGTGAAATATGGAAGATATGTGAGTTTTTCTTGTCTAAAATAAAGGGGTTTTTATGTGAAATGAGTGTAAAATAGTGTGTGTCCCTTTACAAATGTGGGAGAGGACACAAATTATTATTTTGATAATATAAAGAGAAATGAAAACATTGTGCATGAGAAAAGAATAAAAAACATTCCATTAATGAAAATTGGAGGTTATAATTTCTAAATATGTTCATGCATTTTTTAGTATATATTTTAGTTAATGTTTCTTTGTTTAACCCCCAATAAATTCTTTTTTACATTAACCATGGTAATAATTTTATATTTGTTTTATTGTATACCATGATAAAAAATTATTATCATTTTATCAGATAATATTAATTTTTATGATTCCCAATATTAAATCCATATTTAAAAATTAAATTTATATATTTTGAATAATAAAATTTAAAATTAATCCCAATGATGCCCACAAAAAAGTTTTTTAAAAGAAAAAAATTCAAAAGTTTGATGAGTTTTTATATTATAAATCAACATAAAATTGATTAAAATGAATTACATGAGTTAAATATTAATAAAATAAAACTAATTTTAATATAAAAAAAAATAAAAAATTTTAATTAAAAATTTTTAATTATTAAAATGAAAAATTATATTTGAAAAAAATCAGTTTTGTTTTCATTATTTTTCAAAAAAATCAATCTTATAAAAAATTCTCAAGTATTCTATCACACCCAGTTTTTCATGTCTTGGTTTTGATCCAGTTTATTTGAAATCCCAATACTTTTAATGGGTATTGTTTGCGATTAATGTTGAGTTTTAAATTTAAATCTATGTCTATTTATCCTACCATGGGTTCCCAATGGCTTGTGGGGTGTTTTTTTGGAGAAAATGGTGGTTACTTCATGATTTTGGCCAAACTGTGAGCCCATTTCCAGATTTAAAAACAAAATTTGTTTATTTTATAAATCCTACCTTTTTTTAAACTTTTTCACTCATTAAGATTCCAACATGGACTCCCCTGACCTATTAAATACACCATAAACTTTTAGACCCCTTATAAATGTATAATCGTGGTGAATTTGGGTTGTTTATTTAGGTTTTGGGCCAGCCCGTGATCACATTTACAGTTTTAAAAAAATAATTGTTTATTTTATATCATATTACATTTTTAAAATTGTTCATTGATTCTACCTCTCAATCGAGACCAAGATCCCTAGACTCACACCCATGTTCCATTTTACCTATTTGGAGTTCATATTCATCGTAGATTAGGGAGAAATTTCTCAAGGTTTCTCAAATCGTTCAGATTTGAAAATGTAATTTTTTTCTTTCATAAATCATTATTTTTTTAATATTTTTCCCCAAAACGTTTTTCCCCTAGTTCTTCCATACCATAAAATCCTATCCAAGTAGTTCCAAGCCATTCGATTTCATCTATGGGTGTTGATCTAAGGGAAGATGAAGAAGTGTTTGGTTTCCAAGGTGAGATTCCTTCTCCTTTATCCCCCCCTTCCTCCTACATCCATTATTTGTTGGTTTTATCTTCTCCCCTGATCATTATCAACCTATAGATATGGTATAACATAATTTTTATAGGTTTTTTGTTTTTTGGGGCTAGTCTCTTTAGGATTATGGTTTATAGACCCTCGGATGGTGATATCTAGTGTGCGTTTCCTTTCCACCAATGATTTGAGGTAGGTTTCCCATTGTACATGCCTATTTTATTTAATATTCATATTTTTCATGGTATTTTTACCCTCTATACATTATGAGTATTTTTTTAATAATCATTCCATAACATTATTTGGTGTGAAAAGTGGTGTTTATGCCTTGTTTTGCTAAAAATAGTGTTGTTTTGTTATAAAAGTGCACACCAAGTGTTTGATTAAATGTTCTATTACCTTTCTCACATGGGTTGTCATGTTTAGAATCTGGTTTAGGGTATTCAGATCATGGGTAAGTATATTGAATAAATTTATGAAATTCCACTGGTATTTTTACTCCTCAAGTTCTAAAAATGAATTTTGTTGTTACGGAGTGCCTGTTATGTGTTCAGTAAATTTCCAGGTTGGATTTTATGTGTTAAGATTGATTTAAAATGATTTTTTTGGATTTATAAATGCATTTAAATAATGTAAAATGGAATTTTAGGTCCTTATATTATTGTGTAATGTTTCATTGGGTATAAAAACAAATGTGTTTTTGGTTTATAGCATGTTTTGGGCCGAGTTTATATAAATTTGTCCATTTGGCATCCTTGTAAAAATGGTTATGATTTGAATGCATAACACAAATATTTTAATGAATTTATGAAGGTGTTTTGAATCTTTAAATGGTGTGTATATACCTCTTTACTCAAATTTAAATTTTTACCTTTTTCAAAAGTTAGTTTTGAGAAACACTTAAAGGCTCGTTTGGCAACTTTGTGAAAAATGGTGAAATTTTTTGTTATGAAAACCTCATATGGATATTTCTTATTCCATGATTGTATGTAATTAATGGATTGGATTATCAGATTGGAGAATATTTTTGATCCATTATGAGTGTCCATCGGGTTGGACTCTTTATGTTCTTTTTGATTAATGGCATGAGATCACTCCTTATAGTGAATCGTGGTGATGTCTATTGTGAAATATTATTATATATATGTTGTGATTGGATGTTTGGATGAATTAGTTGTCCCAAACCCATTATATACTTGAGACTAAGAAACATGGAGTATTGAGAATATATTATTAGAATGATTCCTGCACTGGTAGGTTATAGTACTGATCAATGGCCCATAGTAGGATTCTATGGAATTTTCCCTTGGCCTGCCTGAGAATGGATGGCCTTGCGTATTGAAATTTTTTATCTCATAATGTGTGGAATCTCAATGGGTATGAGGTATCATGTTGATCTCCTAGGTTCACCCATGTTCATTTGGATTACATTTTCCTGTAGTGATGAATATGATACTTGTATGTAAATTTACATTTCCATTATTGAGTGATTAATATCATTCCATCTTGTGTATTTTTTTCTTGGAAATAGGTTGTCTAATTTTTATAAGGTTTATAAAAATGGGTTTCAAATGAAAGTGTTTTATCCTCCTTATACAAATTTGAAAATGTAAATGTCACTTTCCCATTGAAAATTCTACTGCCACACTAATTGAATGACTGTAGTTTTGGAAATGAATAAGGGAAACGGTTTGTACATTATTTTGAGTATTAATGTAGAAAAAATTACTTTTATATATTGTTGTTGAAACATAAAATTGATGTTTCTATTATTTTAAAGGATGTGCATTTGGAATAGATTATTGGGATAACCTACTAGGTTTTAATACTCATGACTATAGTTTTTTTTTGATATTTACACTTTTACAGGTTTCATTTTGAGTTTGATCGCCTTCAGAGACATGTTATCATTGTGTTGGAGAGTGACCAGTGATGTCACATGGAGTTATTTGGTCATCAGGTCTGGTCGGTTTAGTTGTATCGTTTAGTTGTACTTTAAGTTTTGTTGTATACATGGTGATCACTTCAGTTTTTATAAATTTGTATTGGGATAAACATTTTATTCGGTTGTTTTTTATTGTTTATATTTGGTAAAAATCATTCCCTTGTTTACTATAATGATTATAGACACTATTATCCAGCCCATGGGGATTGGGGACGCCCTTCCGGTCAGGCCACAGATTGGATCAGTTGTCCGATTTTGGGTCGACCGAGGCTGGTTCGTGACAAAATAGTATTAGAGGTGAGGTTTCCTCTTGTAGGACCTTTATTTTTAGAGCTACATTTGTTATTTAGGTATAAAGGTGGATGGAGTAGTATTCGAGGGACATTATGTGTTGGTTTGGGAAGAGAGTCACGAATTATAGCTTGTTTTGATCCTTGGGTGTCCATAGGTATGATTTTTTTAGTGTCTTTGGTCCTTGTTCATTTTTTGGTGTTGGGACTTGAAAAGGGAGTTTAAGGAATGGTCTATGTGAGATCATAGGTCTCGGAAATCCATGTGGAGTTGGAGAATGGTCTTAAGAAGACTCCTTGTGTTTTTGGTTTGTTTAACAAATGTCCGCCCACCATATGGTCAACTCACATACAGACACTAGTTCCCTTTTTGTGGGTCGTTTGGACCATTCATGAATTCTGAAAATTATTTTGAAAATCCTTTTGTGAAAATTGTGAAAATGGGTTTTAATGTAAGGGTTATATTTTGAAAAGTTGAAAATGGGTTTTCAAAATTTAATATAAGAATGGTTTTGGAATGATGGGTTTTTGTGAATCCAATTTTGGGGATAAAGTGGAAATGATTTAACATGATTTATATTCCTTAATATAAACTTAGGGTTTGTTGAAATGAAATGTCTGGAAAGCGTAGATTAATTTATAGTGGTTATGAACATTGTTTAAAATGGTTATTTGGTTTGTTGAAAAGTTTTTCATTCTAATTAATTACTTTCGGGTAATTTGTTTGAGAGGTTGGTGTTTTAAAAAAAATTGTTTTTTCGTTTGTGGATATCAAATTAAGAAAAGAGGCCATGCTTATTTTTTTTAAAATGGGAAAGGATTATTTGGAATAAAATGTTTTATTTTCAAAGTCATACTAAATGAAATTGATTGGGTTTTTAATCAAATGGTCCTTGATGAAGTGTGGGTTGTTTTTTGAAATACGAATTGTTTTTTTGACTTGGTGATTAGTGTTTATTTGGATGGTACATGAATTTTGGAATGATTTGTGTTTGCCTATGGTGTTTTCATGGGTGATCACAAGTAAGGTTTTTTGGATATATGAATGGATGGATGGTATGGAATGGTGGTTGGGTGGCTAGGGAGGCACAAAAATGTGCATGTGAGTGAGAGTTGATGAAACATCATTGGTGAATGTTTTTATAAAAAACTTGGCACCGAAGCCTCATTTATTATTAAATAAAAGAAAAGACCTCTTTAACTGGGTAGAGGGAGACCCATTACATAGCCCGAAAGGGTAGTGGGAATTTAGCCGATTACATGGCATGTAGGACCATTTTTTGGCCCAAAGCCCATTCTATGAATAGTACTGCTATAGTACCCGCACTACTACAGTGCTTCACAGTTGGTGACTGTGAAAATCCACAAATATGGATTGTTTTTCAAATGTATTTTGAGCTGAACAAAATTGTGTTGTTTGTTATAAAATGATTGTTATGTGGATGGTTTTCCTATATATTAGATTATTTGTGTATTAGGTATGCTTCATGTGATCTACAAGTCATAATTTTATTGTGTTTTGAGATGGGATCTTGTTGGTAGATCATTTTTGGGGAAAAGTTCTGTGGGTTTCTAAAGTTGTGTTTGATGTTGTGATGTGGCCACAAATGGTTCTTCGATGCCTTGACTTCAAGATGATCAACCTAATGATTCACTCCAAATGTCAAATCCACTTCTTGTAATGATGCCTCATCCCATTTTTCTGAATAGAGATTTATTTGGGATCAATTTTATGTTACATTACATTATATTGTATCTCTATGTTTGGGTAGTTGTTCTCAATGAGGTTGATTTGTTTCTCTATAATCCTTTTCTATTCTCATCCTCTTTCAGATAGAGGGAGGATTGTTTCATGTATTTGTGTGTTCTTGTTTGGGGTAAAAGTGTGTTGTTTAAGGAAGATAGATTCATGGTGTCCATTGATCTGCTGTTTCATCCACATAATGTTATGTGTCACAAGGTGGAACTAATGGGTAGAGTTAATGTTAGCGATTTTCAAATCCTGACTGTGAGGCAGGAGATGCTTCATCCATCAGAGCTCCAACCATATGTCTCAGAGTGAAGCTGGTGTGTAGAAAAGAGTCCCAGGACAATGGGTAGTATTTCTATGATTGTGCCTCTACCATTGTAGTGAGGTTGTTACTTTTATTATTTTGTGGTTTCAATGACCTAATAATTGGGTCCCCCTTCCCTCCCCGTCCTAAGTGGTGGGGGTTTAGAACCATGCAGAGATTGTTGGCCCAGTTCTTGTCACCTCCATTAGGGAGTGGGGGGGGTTAAATGTTAATGTTGTGTTCCTATTAACTTGGGTTGGTAGGTTGTTTTGGGAGAGTTTTAGTGGGCTAGTATGGAAGATTCCCATTCCTATTTCATTTTGAATTCTCATTTTATCATTGATCATTGGTTATTAATTGTGGGGAGGACCACCAAGGGTCATGTAGAGTATCCTCCTAAGAATTTTATGAGTGCTAGTTTTTTAATAATTGTGGGGAGTCAATTCTAGAATCCCTTGGAATCATTTGTTTTGACGAGTTCTCTTTGGTTTGGGTGATCATTGGGTTTACTAGGAGAAGGCCCAATAATCTAGTTCTTGGTTTGGTTTTTGAGGTAGTGACTCAATCTTTCCATTGTTTCTCGAGATGTGGTCGTGAGTTGGTGTTTTTTTTGGGAAATAATATTATGTTATATTATTGGTGGATGATATTTACTTGTCTTTATTTTCTGTAACATGTTGATAAGGAATCCTTCGGTTTTGTTCTTACAACTGGAATGTGTTTTGGCTTTCCGGGGACGTCAAGCTTTAATGGTGAGGAGAATTTTCACAAACAGTTTTTCATGTCTTGGTTTTGATCTGGTTCATTTTCAATCCCAGTAATCTTATGGGGTATTATGTGAGATTAATTCTGAGTTTATAAGTTCCATATATGTCTAATAATCTTACCATGATATCTTCATATCTTGTTTGGGTGTTTTTGGAGAAAAGGTTGGTTACTTCATGATTTGGGCCAAACCGTGAGCCCAATTCTAGATTTAAAAAAATTGTTTCATTTATAACTACTTAGTTTATCAAATTGTTTCACACCTTCCACTTAAATCCCCTAACCAATTCAATAAATTATTCCATTTTTTACCCCTTAGGTATTTATAAACATGGTGGATTTGGCTTATTTATTCAGGTATTGGGCCAGCCCGTGTGCCCATTTCGAGTTAAAAAAATAATTTTTTTCCTATATATATTTTTAATTTTTTACTATTTTTTAGTGACTCAACCTCGTAGTCGAGATTAATCACCATATCTACTCCCACATGTTCCATTTTTCCTTTTTGGATCTCATATTCATCGTAGATTATTGAGAAATTTCACAAGGTTTCTCAAATACTCCAGATTTGAAGTGGTTATTTGTTTCTTTCATAAATCTTTTTTTTACTGTTTTCCCCCATAATATTCTTCCCCTAGTTCTTCTCAACCCTAGGATCCTCTCCAAGGAGTTAAAATCCAATACCTTTACTCTAATAGTGTATATCATAGGGAAGATGAAATGTTTTATAGTTTCCATGGTGATATTCCTTCTCCTTTCTCCTCCCCATTCCTCCTCCTTCCATTATTTATTGGTTTTGTCATATACCCTGGTCATTCCAAAACTATGGTTCTGTTATACCATAATTTTTTATGTGGGTTTTTTTCGTTTGGGGATGGTCTTCATAGGTTTAGGGTTTATAAACCCTCAGACGGTGATATCATGAGTGTGTTTTCTTTCCGCCAACTATTTAGGGTAGGTTTCCCATTGCACATGCCCTTTTTATTTATGATTCATCTTTTTCATGGTATTTTTACCCACTATAAATTTTTAGTATTGTTATATAATCCTTAAATAACTTTATTTTGTGTCCAATTTGGTGTTTAGGCCTTGTTTTTAGAAAAATAGTGTTGTTTTGTTATAAAAGTGCACACCAAGTGTTTGTTTAAATGTTATGTTATCTTTCACGATTGGTTAGTGATGTTTAGAAACTGTTTTAGGATATTTTTAACATGGATATGTAGATTTAATAAATTTAAGTAATTCAATTTTTATTTTTATTCATTTTCAAGTTCATAAAATGAATTTTGTTATTATAGAGTGCATGGCATGTGTTTAGTAAATTATCCGATAGGATTTTATGTATTAAGTGTCATTTTAAAAAATATTTTTGGATTTATAATTGCATTATAAGAATGAAAAATAGTATTTTTGGGTCCTTTTATGTCTATACAATGTGGCTTTGGTCGAACAAAATAATGGTTTTTGGTTTATAACATGTTTTGGCCTAAGTTTCCGGAAAATGGTCCATTTTCTATTATTTTAATGGATATGCATTTGGAATAGATTATTGGGATAATCTAATAGGTTTTAATACTCATGACTATAGTTTTGTTTTGATATTAACACTTTTACATGTTTCATTTTGAGTTTGATCGCCTTCAGAGACATGTTATCGTTGTATTGGAGAGTGACCAGTGATGTCACATGGAGTTATTTGGTCATCAGGTCTGGTTGGTTTAGTCGTATCATTTAGTTGTACTATAAGTTATGTTGTATACATGGTGATCACTTCGGTTTTTATAAATTTGTATTGGGATGTACATTTTATTTGGTTGTTTTTTATTGTTTATATTTGGTAAAAATCATTCCCTTGTCTACTATAATGATTATAGACACTATTATCCAGCCCATGGGGATTGGGGACGCCCTTCGGGTCAGGCCACAGATTGGATCGGCTGTCCGATTTTGGGTCGACCGAGGATGGTTCGTGAAAAAATAGTATTAGATGTGTGGTTTCCTCTTATAGGACCTTTATTTTTAGAGCTCCATTTGTTATTTAGGTATAAAGGTGGATGGAGTAGGATTCGAGGGACATTATGGGTTTGTTTGGGAAGAGAGTCACGAATTCTAGCTTGTTTTGATCCTCGGGTGTCCAAAGTTATGATTTTATTAGTGTCTTTGGTCCTTCTTCATTTTTTGGTGTTGGGACATGAAAAGGGAGTTTAAGGAATGGTCTATGTGAGATCATAGGTCTCAGAAATCCATGTGGAGTTGGAGAATGGTCTTAAGAAGACTCTCTGTGTTGTTGGTGTGTTTATGAAATGTCCACCCACCATATGGTCAACTCACATAAAGACACTAGTTCCCTTTTTGTGGGTCGTTTGGACCATTCATGATTTCTGAAAATTATTTTGAAAATCCTTGTGTGAAAATTGTGAAAAAGGGTTTTAATGGAAGGGTTATATTTTGAAAAGTTGAAAATGGGTTTTCAAAATTTAATATAAGAATTGTTTTGGAATGATGGGTTTTTGTGAATCCAATTTTGGGGATAAAGTGGAAATGATTTAACATGATTGATATTCCTTAATCTAAACTTAGGTTTTGTTGAAATGAAATGTCTGGAAAGCGTAGATTAATTTATAGTGGTTATGAAATTTGTTTAAAAGGGGTATTTGGGTTGTTGAAAAGTTTTTGAATCTAATTAATTACTTTCGGGTAATTTGTTTGAGAGGTTGGTGTTTTACTAATAAATGGTTTTGGCATTTGTGGATATCAAATTAAGAAAAGAGTCCATGCTTATTTTTTTTTAAATTGGGAAAGGATTATTTGGAATAAATTTTTTTTTTCAAAGTCATACTAAATGAAATTGATTAGGTTTTTAATCAAATGGTCCTTGATGAAGTGTTGGTTGTTTTGTGAAATACGAATTGTTTTTTTGACTTGGTGATTAGTGTTTATTTGAATGGTACATGACTTTTGGAATGATTTGTGTTTGCCTATGGTGTTTTCATGGGTGATCACAAGTAAGGTTTTGTGGATATATGAATGGATGGATGGTATGGAATGGTGGTTGGGTGGCCAGGGTGGCTCAAAAATGTGCATGTGAGTGAGACTTGATGAAACATCATTGGTGAATGTTTTTAAAAAAAAGTTGGCGCCGAAGCCTCATTTATTATTAAATAAAAGAGAAGACCACTTTAACTGGGTAGAGGGAGACCCATTACATTGGCCGAAAGGGTAGTGGTAATTTAGCCCATTACATGGCCCGTAGGCCCATTTTTTTGGCCCAAATCCCATTCTATGAATAGTACTGCTATAGTACCCGCACTACTACAGTGCTTCATAGTTGGTGAATGTGAAAATCGACAAATATGGATTTTTTTTCAAATGTATTTTGAGCTGATAAAAATTGTGTTGTTTGTTATAAAATGATGGTTATATGGATGGTTTTCCTATATATTAGATTATTTGTGTATTAGGTATGCTTCATGTGATCTAGAAGTCATAATTTTGTGGTGTTTTGAGATGGGATCTTGTTGGTAGATCAGTTTTGGAGAAAAGTTCTGTGGGTTTCTAAAGTTGTGTTTGATGTTGTGATGTGGCCACAAATGGTTCTTTGATTCCTTGACTTCAAGATGATCAACCTAATGATTCACTCCAAATGTTAAATCCACTTCTTGGAATGATGCCTCATCCCATTTTTCTGAATAGAGATTTATTTGGGATCAATTTTATGTTACATTACATTATATTGTTTCTCTATGTTTGGGTAGTTGTTCTCAATGAGGTTGATTTGTTTCTCTATAATCCTTTTCTATTCTCATCCTCTTTCAGAGAGAGGGAGGATTGTCTCATGTATTTGTGTGTTCTTGTTTGGGGTAAAAGTGTGTTGTTTAAGGAAGATAGTTTCATGGTTTTCATTGATCTGCTGTTTCATCCACATAATGTTATGTGTCACTGTGTGGAACTAATGGGTAGAGTTAATGTTAGCGATTTTCAAATCCTGACTGTGAGGCAGGAGATGCTTCAGCCATCAGAGCTCCAACCATATGTCTCAGAGTGAAGCTGCTATGTAGAAAAGAGTCCCAAGACAATGGGTAGTATTTCTATGATTGTGCCTCTACCATTGTAGTGAGGTTGTTACTTTGATTATTTTTTGGTTTCAATGACCTAATGATTGGGTCCCCCTTCCCTCCCCGCCCTAAGTGGCGGGGGTTTAGAACCATGCAGAGATTGTTGGCCCAGTTCTTGTCGCCTCCATTAGGGAGTGGGGGGGGGGGGGGTTTAAATGTTAATGTTGTGTTCCTATTAACTCGGGTTGGTAGGTTGTTTTGGGAGATTTTTAGTGGGCTAGTATGGAAGATTCCCATTCCTATTTCATTTTGAATTCTCATTTTATCATTGATCATTGGTTATTAATTGTGGGGAGGACCACCAAGGGTCATGTAGAGTATCCTCCTAAGAATTTTAAGAGTGCTAGTTTTCTCATAATTGTGGGGAGTAAATTCAAGAATCCCTTGGAATCATTTTTTTGACAAGTTCTCTTTGGTTTGGGTGATCATTGGGTTTACTAGGAGAAGTCCCAACAATCTGGTTCTTGGTTTGGTTTTTGAGGTAGTGACTCAATATTTACGTTGTTTCTCGAGATGTGGTCGTGAGTTGGTGATTTTGTTGGGAAATAATATTATGTTATATTATTGGTGGATGATATTTACCTTTATTTATTTTCTGTAACATGTTGACAAGGAATCCTTCGGTTTTGTTCTTACAACTGGAATGTGTTTTGGCTTTCCGGGGGCGTAAAACTTTAATGGTGAGGAGAATTTTCACAAATAGTTTTTCATGTCTTGGTTTTGATCTGGTTCATTTTCAATCCCAATAATCTTATGGGGTATTATGTGAGATTAATTTTGAGTTTATAAGTTCCATATATGTCTAATAATCTTACCATGGGTTCTTCATATCTTGTTTGGGTGTTTTTGGAGAAAAGGTTGGTTACTTCATGATTTGGGCCAAACCGTGAGCCCATTTCTAGATTTAAAAAAAAATTCTTTCATTTATAACTACATAGTTTATCAAATTGTTTCACACCTTCCACTTAACTCCCCTAACCAATTAAAGAAATTATTCCATTTTTTACCCCTTAGGTATTTATAAACATGGTGGATTTGGCTTATTTATTCAGGTATTGGGCCAGCCCGTGTGCCCATTTTGAGTTAAATGTTTTTTTCATATATATATTATTAATTTTTTACTATTTTTTAGTGACTCAACCTCGCAGTCGAGATTAATCACCATATCTACTCCCACATGTTCCATTTTTCCTTTTTGGATCTCATATTCATCGTAGATTAGGTAGAAATTTCACAAGGTTTCTCAAATACTCCAGATTTGAAGTGGTTATTTGTTTCTTTCATAAATCATTCTTTTTTTACTGTTTTCCCCCAAAATATTCTTCCCCTAGTTCTTCTCAACCCTAGGATCCTCTCCAAGGAGTTAAAATCCAATACATTTACTCTAATGGTGTATATCTTTGGGAAGATGAAATGTTTTATAGTTTCCATGGTGATATTCCTTCTCCTTTCTCCTCCCCATTCCTCCTCCTTCCATTATTTATTGGTTTTGTCATATACCCTGGTCATTCCAAAACAATGGTTCTGTTATACCATAATTTTTTATGTGGGTTTTTTTCGTTTAGGGATGGTCTTCATAGGTTTAGGGTTTATAAACGCTCAGACGGTGATATCAGGCGTGTGTTTTCTTTCTTCCAACTATTTAGGGTAGGTTTCCCATTGCACATGCCCTTTTTATTTATGATTCATCTTTTTCATTGTATTTTTACCCACTATAAATTTTTAGTATTGTTATATTATCCTTAAATAACTTTATTTTGTTTGAAATTTGGTGTGTACGCCTTGTTTTTAGAAAAAATAGTGTTGTTTTGTTATAAAAGTGCACACCAAGTGTTTGTTTAAATGTTATGTTATCTTTCACGATTGGTTTGTGATGTTTACAAACTGTTTTAGCATATTTTTAACATGGATAAGTATATTTAATAAATTTAAGGAATTCAATTTTTATTTTTATTCATTTTCAAGTACTTAAAATGAATTTTGTTATTATAGAGTGCATGTCATGTGTTCAGTAAATTACCCGATAGGATTTTATGTATTAAGTGTGATTTAAAAAAATATTTTTGGATTTATAATTTCATTGGAAGAATGAAAAATAGTATTTTTGGGTCCTTCTATGTCTATACAACGTGGCATTGGTCGAAAAAAAATGGTTTTTTGGTTTATAACATGTTTTGGCCTGAGTTTCCGGAAAATGGTCCATTTGGAATCCATTAAAAAATGGTTTTATCGTGCAGAGTTAAAAATTTTGATTTATTTTTTAAAATATATTTTCTAAAATTGGAGGAAATTAATATTAAATCACATGTTTAATGTGGGACTAAAATAGATTTTAGAAAATTTATTTTTTTAGAATGCATTTTTTTTCTTTTAGATGATTTTTTATTTCTAATAAATAGTTAACCATTGAATTTATTTTAATCATGTGTATAATATATAATTTTCATAATTTTTTTCTTATTTACACCCAGTATCTTAATGACTATATATTAATTTTCATGTTCAAATAATAATATTATAAAGGAGTATCACATTTCATTTCAACATGGCATGGCATGCATCATAAGCTATCAAAGAGATTGTATTTATTTAGAAGAAATTTATCATAATTTATTGTGGGTGAAATTATCTTCTATTCGCAGTGTTACATTTCATATATGCTATTAATTATGATGTGTCACCTTTAAAATCATTGGTCTTACACATGGTCCCCAAATTTTAATAATTCACATCACTGCATCAAGTCAGGGGATTCCATCACGTTCCAATCCAACCAAAAACGTCAAACCATTTCCATACTATCCAATGATGAATAACAAGAAGAATAGTTGGGGGAACCAAAAGAATCAAAGGTGTATGTTGTTGGCCAAAGTGATCTTGTCCATTGATCATATACTGAGGGTTCAAGAGATTAGTATGGAATGTCATAATTTAAACCGATTTAATCAATTTAATTTGAAAAAGTGACTTGGAAAAAATATGATATTTTTGCGATTAAGAATAAAATACAAAATCTTTTCATTTCAAAACAAATAAAGGGTGGTTTCCCATATAACTATGTGACATAAATCAAATTTTGGGTTGATCACTGGTGAAGCACAATTTATCTAAAGATATGAGGATCCTATTGGGTTTTCTTTCTACCAATCCACTTTGATCTGATATCCTGTCGTCTTCTAATGTGATCTTCCAACGAAGAATCGAGATCATCCCCCTATGAGAGATACCTTGGTTATGAGTATATAATTGGGGAAACTCTATAGAAATATTTAAATATTGGGAAATAATTCTAATGGAATTTGAAATAATATATATAATATAAATATTTTCTTCTTTTATACGCAACACCAATGTGTGCCTTAACCAAAAAACAAGAATCGACCAACCTTAGGTCATTCTTAGGGTGTATTCATTTTCAATTTTTAGAAATGGTCATGTAGTTCGGATCTATGACCTCATTCAGGATATATTTTGCGAATCATGAAAACATCACATGCTTGATATGAATAACATTAATAATTTATAATATGAATTATTGGATCATTGGGCCTTAGAATATCATGTCATATCAGCATCTGGATCTGAAAAATATTATATAATATTTTTTAATTTCATACACTGCAAAACTAATTTGACTATAGAGATAAACTATATCAATATGTTATGGGAATTTTTCAAATTTCCCTTTCCCAAACTGTGGTGTTGACCGTTAGGGAAAAGGAGACGATGGATGGGTTAATTAATTCACTCGTTAATACATATGATATTATTTTTGCATAAAAGAAGTATACCTGATGTTATCACTATTCATTATTAAATTTTTTTGGGTGTATTTTCTCATATTATTTTATTGAATTCAATGACATCATAATTTAGGTTTCATCGGTAGGAATTAGGATTGATGATGAGGTTTGTGCACCAGTTTTACTATCTTCATTACCTGAGAGTTGGGAAGTTTCTATAATAGTAGTGATCCGTTTTTCATGGAATAAAAAGACATTTACAAAGGATTTTTTATACCTGATCTTCCATGAAGATATTTGATTGAGAGAGTCATATAGATTCTATTTTTCTTATTTTAACATGGATAGAAGGGGCATATATGTGTAGTGGGATAATCAGAGATAACGATAAAAATCATGAGTAAATAGTTGAGATAATTGAAAGGGAACTATTCCTACCATCAATATTTCCATGAAGAAATTACACATCAAGAAAGAGTGGAAAAAATGGAAGTAACATGTTTTGGATTTGATTAGATACAAATTTTCAAAAAATCTAGATTAATTCATTTATATTATTATTGTTAAAATAAAAATTTAACAAAAAAAATTATTATTAAATTTTTTTAATAAATTAATTAGGAGTTTACTTTAATGTTTATTAAAAATATTTTATGTTTTTTTATTATTTTATTAAACATTGAGTAATTATTTAATTTTGAAGATTATATCAAAATATTTATTTTAGTGACATTGTTTAATCTTATTTTTTTATTAATTCAATTTATCTATTTATTATTTATATTTTAATTAATAAATTCAAGTGTAATATTTTATTTTATTTCTTTGGATAATTTAATAATTAGTTTTTTTATTATAATTTAACACAATCATTTTTTAAAAAAATTAATTTTTTTTGTAATTTAATTAATGAATCATGTTACAATAGAAAAAATTTTAGTTTTTTATTTTACTTGAAGATTAATTTAATTTACAATTAAGATATTTAATAATTAATTAATTTTAGGTAAATTTTTGTATTTTTTTCATCTTTTGAATCTATTTAATATATAATTGAATTATTTTATGAATGTAGTATCTCAAAAGATTTCAATTCTAGATATAATACACAGACCTAAATTTTGTGTTTTTTTCTCTCACATAGAAGAATTTTTTAAAGTAAATAGTGAAATCAATTATCTCAAAATCTTCAATAGATATTTTTTATGATTTTATGTAGGTAATTTTTTGTAAAGGTAATTCTCCCCCAACGACATAATATAATTTCAAAACCATGTATCTATTTATTCATCACGGCTTAATGTAGCTAATTATTATCTAACCAAATGAATGAGCTTTTGCTCAGACTGAGTAGAAGGGTTTATATCATAGAATTGAATCTTATATGAATAATAACCATTCCTTCATCAGATAATTTTATTAGATGATTGATCAAGGAAAATACCAATTCATGGATAAAAAACTGAATTACAGATCATATTAAGACATTTCAAAATGAGATGGAACTAGATGATGCAATTGTTTTGGTGTTCGACATTCACATGTTGAAAAAAAATTCAGTTAACTATCCAGATGAATACATAAAGTAGTGCTTATGTTATTGAGATTTAAATATAGATTCTATCTCAAAATTAATATCATCATCACAATTAAGCCATCCATACAGGGAACCACTAAAGAAGTCGTGGATGAACAGTTTCAGCTACCACTATAGATGATGACAAAATAAACCAATTTTATGTGTAATAGAGGATATTATAGATAACTATTTCATAAATTTATGGGAAGTATTACATGATATAAACCCTTTAATCTGAGCTTCCATCATAATCAATTTAGGAGGATAAATGTAAGAAAAAATACACCTTGGTGGTACTCTTTGGTTGATTGTTTTTTACAAGGTTTGAGGTGGTTGATGAAGGATAGTTGTCAAATGATGCAAGAAGACTAAATGTGAATATCATAACTGATATTTTTAAGCATAAATTTATTAATTGATCTTGTGATGCTTGAATGTCTTAATTGATCATGTAGAGTAAAAATTTCTACACTATTATCAGGGAGAAACGACCCAACAGACAACTTAATTATCAAAATATCATTCATTGAGGTCATGTGAAGAATGTGAATCACCCCTTGATTTTTATAGTATGTCATAGAGATATCCATTAAATCAAAAAAGGAAAAGACATTGGAAATAATTTATATATTACATATTCATTCAAAATGACACGACTACATGATTTTATTTGGATCTTGTAATATGATATCACGAAATTATTGAAAAAAATATAACTAACACCATAATATTATCATTTGATCTTGTAAAGGCTTCATGAATATCATTGTGAGATATGGGTGTTGGACTCATGATTGTATTTCGATCTCATGATGACATCATTCAATAGGACTAATGAAAATAATGATGATCCTGCGAAGCACTTCTAACATGTAGTTGGCGATCAAGTGAATTGATCACTTGATTGACATGGTGAAATTTCTAAGGTGATAGAATGGATGGATAATAATGAGTCTTGGATTTATGATGGTGTATTTATTCTTATAAATACTTATTAACTCATCCTTAAGAACACATTATGTTATCATATATTTTTTGATCAGGAGAATTTTTTTTCACATGATGGGTTAAGGGATCTAAATAAAGGGCCTTATGAGGGTTTTACATGATGAATACAAGTATATCACATGATCAGAATAAGTTATTATATTGTAATCGTTTTATCTTTAGTTTAATAAAGAATACATTTCAAAGGATTATAATGATGGTTTCTCGTGAAATGATGTATGTGATAGTCGTAGGTGAATTACTAATTTCATGTGATATGAAGGATCTATGTAAGGTCTCATGGATGAATCTTACAATCTACATGATTTATTAATGGGTAGATAGAGGAATAATTTGATCTAGGTAATCAATTGAGGGTCACATGTAAGAATCACATGAACTTCATGTTTTTAGAAGGTCACATGTAGGGGTATAATGATGGAGTCTCTAAGAGGGGTCTTGCAAAGAAATCACATGAAGAGTTATAATGAATAAGTTTCATAGATGGGTCACAAAATCCACGAATAATAGTCTTGGGAAAATGTGGTTGTCATATCATTGATGAAGCATGAGAAAAAATTCACAAATGAGTGTGATTTAACTGATAAATAATTTTCAAAATTTTCTACTGGAGGATAAGTGAGTTCACTTTAGCAGAGAGAGTGCAGTGATCCTTTAAATTATAAATGGATATATTCTAGGAGGGATAGTGAGTAATCTTAGTACTTATTAATGGTTGTGATCTTTAGAGGATTTCATAAATTGGAAAATTTTCATTGTATAGTACATATACATAACTCAATGATGATGAACCAAGTAAAACCATTATGTCTTGGGAAAGTGTTAAATTTCCTTCATTCTCTGTTATGGAAAGGATAGTGAAGTTTGTCATTTTAACAATGAAACATGATCTAGAGAGGCATTTTTAATCATTCATACCCCGTTTAACCTCCCCTTGGGGTATTTTACCTAGCTAAGATAACAATTGGTATCCAAGTAAGGGGTTAATGTTAACAATTCTATCTTAGAATAAGTTATAGAAGTTATTAATCATAAAGGGATTCTGATATTTGATGGATATAATATTTTGAATATGGAAGAGGTGGATGTATCAATACTTTAGATTGTTGGATATGGATGTGTTTATAGATAAGATGAATTTTTTTTATAACAAAATAGATAATGTATCGTTATCAGATGAATATTGAATGGATTTTTATGCCGATGCTAAAAGGATTCATTTCCCTATGGGGATCCTTATCCGACACGATCTTCATGAAATTTATTTCATATAAATCATCATAGGCAAAGTGAATTTTTTATTAAATATCAATGATTGTGATTCTAAAGTCTAATAAGAAACATTGATATAACTATAAAAATATGACAACCTAAGGATTCACCCCAATGATTTTATTAATTCATTATTTTATTGGGTGAAGTTCTCACTAAAGATATGGGATTTATTTGATTGATTTTAGAAGATGTGAATATCGCCATGTTAATTGTAAGAAAAATTCCACCTCAATTCAATCTCAAAGATTTTGTTTTGGATGATAAATATCTAAAGGATTTTATTTTGGATTTCTTTCATAGTATTATTATTTTAAATGAGATGAGAAATGATGAAAATTAGTTTGTATAAAAGGGATTTCCAAAGTTGTTTCATTCAATTCCATAAAAGTCTTCTCTATTAAGATGACCATGGAGAAGATTTGGTGGATGATTATATATTAATTATCTCCTAAAATATTTATAGAGTAAAAGTATAGTTTAAATGGAAAAATCCCATATCATGATTTTATTATGGAAATTTGGGACATCTTATAGTAAAGTGTCCCAAGAAATTTCAAGAAGTTGATGGTAAATGTGATAAAAAAATCTCATGAGGATGTATTATTCTAGTGTGAAGGTTAAAAAAGTAATCAGAATATTTTTTAAAAAAATAAAAAGTTTTCATAGGAAAATGATAATTTTGAAGAATAAGATAGAGAAGATATGAAGGAATATAGGGATCCTAATGAAAGTGATATGCTAGAAGAATTTTCAAATTCCATACAAGATAAGTATGTTAAAATAATGAAGAGTAAGTTTAAGGAAGAGTTGATTTCAATGTTTAATTATTTATCACTCTTGAGGGGATAGTTTTTTTGGAGGCCAAAACATTGAATTAAAATACTATGGTTATGGAAGAAAAAAATTATATGATGTATCAGGAAGAAAAAAAGTCTATGATGTTGGTATAAATGGGAAATCTCATGAAAAAATCTAGGATGCTCAGAGGAATTCCTTGAGTTCAAGATCAATGTTGAATAATAGACCATGGTTATCGATAGAATGAATAAAACAAAAAAATAATGAATCAAATATATCAATTATATATTGGTGGATGTTGTATCCCTGTTAATAAATGTAAATGATGAAGATAAATTATTGGATCATGATATTAAATCAGCAAAATATGCCAACAAGGTTATAGAACGATGGAAATTTTAATCTCAAGGCCTAAAAAATAGTCAAAGGAATATACAGAGAAGAAAATGACACAACATAATGACATAATTGTTATATAAATTGATTACAAAAATAATGTAGTAATGGTTGATATTAGGAGAAAAGTTACCAAAATAATGTTGAAGAGTGACTTGGGTATGATTCAGAATTAGATGGTTTAAATATCCAAAGGGATAATCAGTTGTGTAGTAATCATGTATACGAATATAACATATATCTAGAGATGTTGTTGTGTAAAGGTGACACATTCTCAAAATTTAGGTTTTATAGCCATGAGGTATTGATTAATGCAATAATAATATTGGACTTCAAACTATGTTTTGTATTCCAGGAAATCCATTACTGGTCAATGTTTTTTGTGTGGAGTAATCAGACACATGGCTAGATATTCCTCATAAAAAATGATGAGGAACATTTTTAAATAGACCAAAAGTGGTTACATTCTTTAGGTATCATATAATGATATGAGGATAAAATATTTATTTTAATAATTTCATGAGAAGGCTGGACTATCATAATCTGATGAAGATAAAGAATTTCATCCATAATAATGTTTGAAATCAAACACATAAATTATATTGAAAAGCGATAATCTAAAAGTGGTTTTATATATTTACTTTATAGAATTACATGACACTATAATATGGATCATGGATCATGCATATACCACCCTTATGACAGAGAATATTGATATGATGATATGGATCATGTTTATCAAGGATGGGGTTGTATGACATGTAAATTATAATAGTATAACGAAATATAGATCGGGTAAATCCATGTATGGGAGAAAATATTTGAGACATGTGGGTTTATTGGTTATTAAATGACCCAGTAATAATTTACTAAGAAGTTGTCAACCATGTGAATCGATACATGCTATAAGATTTACCTAAATTTATTTATTATCAATGGAAGATACATTATAATTGTTTTTCAAGGGGATCACAACAAGGGGAATCTCTATTATGTTAGTGAAGAAGAATACATATTCATTACATATAAGGAATAATAGAATAAGTTATGGAATAAAATTTTCAAACATTAGATCTAAAAATCCTTGTAATTTTTTTGAAAATGTGATGTTTCAAAATGTCACTATAAGATATCACATGATCATACTCGTACATGTGATTCTTTCCCACAAGGGATGATTACTTGAAATTCATATAAGGTGAAATATCAAAGGTCAATTATAGTTCTTGAACTGATTCACATTGATGTGTGTTGACCTATATCACCAATATCCATTTATGAGATGTGATATTAAATTCTTTTCATTGATGGTTTTTGATGAATGGAATGGGTTTCAACTATTAACCAGAAGTTCAAGGTGTTTAGCAGCATAAAACATTATCAAGGGGAGTTGAAAATATGTTCAGTAAAAAATTAGTTGTTTTGAACTAATAATTGAGGGGATTTAAAAAATATTTGAGTGCAGGATTACCTTAAATAATCAAGTGATAAATCAGCATGTGTTAGTAGTAATAACTCCATAATAGAATAGAATAGTGGTAAGAAGAAACTAGATTATAAATAATATGTCCAGAATGGTTCTTATTGAGTATGAACTTATTGATATTTTTAAGAATAATAATTTTTCTCACCATTTTTCATTTCTAATAGAGAATTATTATGTATAAAGGGAGAGTTTACCCCATACATCCCATGGTATTAAGGAGACCCAAATTAAAGTTATTTAGATTATAAAGAATTAAGTTATTCAATATCAATAAGGAAAAATATAGGAATATGTAATACAATGGAGATGATGGGATATCTCTTGGTAAATTAGAAAAAATTAACCAATAAAAATTCATCACTAAGATACCATGAGAATTAATATAGAGACCTGATTTTATTATAGTGGAAAATGATCATAATTTTATGTAAAATCATAAACAGTTTCTAGAGGATAGTGAAAATGTGAAGAGTTTCTCTAGGGGAGTGGAAACTCGTAATGTAGACTAAGAAGAAGATTCAAGAGACGATTAGAATAAGCCTATTTAGAAACTAAATATCTATGAAAAATTTATGTGTGGAATAACATTAGGGATTCAAGAGCATCAGTTCATACATGGGGGATCAATAATCTACAACAAGATTTTTTTTTCATAAGTAGATAAAAATTATATTTTATAATATTCAAGAAATTATAAATAGTTTTAGGATTTGAATGAAAATATTGACCGACTAAAAAGAATCAGAAATTCTAGATTGTTTCTTGACTGATAGATAAAACTGTTATCGGGTCCAAATGGGGGTTCCTCAACAATATGAATAAAGATGGTTCTATAATTTGGAACGAAGAATAATTTTTGTGTAATGGATAATACTAGATTTAGTTTATTGGTCATCATAAAATCTTCATACCTATTGGGAGGTTGGATATAATTCGAGTATTTGTTTCCATGGAAGTGAAATGAAAATTCATCTTCTTTTGGATGGATTTGAACTTATCATTTCTTAATGGGGTTCTATTGGAAGAGGTTTATATTGAACAAAAAAATTATTTTATCATCCTTAAAGATTATAAAAAACGTTTTTTTGTAAAATAAGGATTAATATGGGTTGAAGTAGGCACCAAGATACTGGTACTCATGATTTGATCAGTATTTGTAAAAGTTCAGTTTTCTGTGTGGTGGAGTTGATTATAATATTTATGTAAATAATGAGAGTAATCAAAGGGTGAATTTTTTGGTTTATTTTTATGAGCGAATATTTAGTGGATTAACTGAGAGTAGTGAAAACAGTTTCTAGATATTATGAAATGTTATTTTGAAAAGTCATTTATTGGAGAGTTTACATTTTTCCTTGGTTTATATGTAAAATAAAGAAGACAAGGTACATATATTTTGAAAAAAATGGGAAAAGGATAAAATAATAATATTTCAGATATAAGATTACAAATAGATGAAAACTCTAGTGGATTCTCAATTGATACTTTCCTGATATTATAAGGAAAAAGCAGTCAATATCACTAAATATAGGAAGATTAAGGAGAGATTGAAATATTTAGTACAACATGAATAGATATTGCTTTTACAACATTTTATGAATCATGATATAAATGTAATCATATAGAAATATGAATACATGAAATAAAGAGAATAATTCAATATATAAAAGGAATAGTGGATTCTGGTTTACTAGAAAATGAAAAATCTATACCTGATTTAATGGGATTTACATCTTCAGATTTGGATGGTTTCGAAGATGATCTAAATTCATAATTTATTAGTGAATTTTATCTTGATGAACTACGTATTTCATGCCTATTTAAAATGTATGATCTCAATACATTAATCTCCATAGAAGATGAATATATTGTGGGAACAAAAGCATGAAATCAGTTATTATGGTTGCTGAAGTAGCTTGAAGAAACGGGATTTGAAGTTATGTCCTCAATCAGAATACAATATGATAATTAAAAAACAATAAATCATAGAAATTATTTTTCCAACACTCTCAGATAAATAACATTGAAATAATGTATTATTTTATTAAGGATAAGGTGGATAATGGGATTTTAAATTGGATTATATGCCTACGGGACACTATTTTTTTAATGTTATGAAAAGGTCCTCACATAAAGAAGAATTTGAATCATAAAATATAGATCTTAGAGGTCACTTGAATTCCCACACATGAATAATGAGGATTTAGAACCCCCTTCTCCCAGTTGTATGATGTGTTTCACCTATTCATCGATATCTATTTGTTACCATTATGTAGGCTATAATGGAGAGACCTTTGGGTTCGTTGACAATGGGGGGGAAAATTTTTAAATCAATACCATGAGAGAATATGATAGAAGGAGTAGAGAAACATGGGTAGTTCTAAAACTGATGAAGCTAAAACTGGTCTTAATATAAATGAGAGTCATGGAATAGAGTGCCCTTTGGGTTCATAATGCAATAAATAGACATGAATTAAGCAGTGATTTCAAAGGATGAGCTTGTTCTATCATTTTGTGTTAATATGGTTTTTTATGAAAGGTTTGAGAATGAATGGATTCATCAATGGAAATTTCATGATACTCTTATTTAAAATTTAGATCATGACTCATGGGGGCTTAGAGTATGTGTTAATGAAGTTCTTTATCACCATCTAGTGTTGCAGAAGGAAAATAGTTTCACATGAAATCACTTCTCAATAATATAGCTCTTAAAAATTATAATTTTTGTCAAAAAATCAAATAGGTAATATTTTTTCAAAATATCTTTCTTGATGGTACTTTTGGATTGATTCTATTTTTTGATACGGTTTAACGTTGTTGATGAAAGATGGTTGTCCATGGAGTCATGAATAGTGATTGAGAACGCCTGAACTGATCTCATAGTGCATGAATTTTTAAACTAATAATGTAGAGCATGAATATTAGAACTATTCAGGTAGAGAGTGAGTGTTAAACCATCTATAGATGAGAAGTCATGTAAATGACCTTTTTACTGTTAGATGATATCGTATTGAGATCATTTTAATCACTTAAATACAAGACATGATTTTCAGAGGATCTCATAGAGAGATCACATGATGAGCATGAAGACAATGAAGCTAGAAATAATGGAGATATCATAGAACTATTCAAAATTACAAGACCAAATGATTTTATTTGGATATCATGTTGGTATCTAGTTAAGTGCTTGAAGATACTGTCTCTGACATCACATGATTTTTATTTTATCTTATGATGATGTTTCATAATGTGATTTAAGACAATGGCATGGTCTACATGTGTGTATTTGGATCTACCAATGAGATCATGTGATGTGAAAGAAGATAGTGATGATGATCAAATGAAGCACTTGAGACATGCAGTAGTTAAGCATGAGAAGAGATAACTTGAAGTGTGTGATGTCGATCCCTTAGTCAGTGGAACGAATGGAAAACCATATTTTTTGGAGCTAAGATGGTGAATTTATTCCTAAAAATACCTTTAAAATCATCATTATGAATTGATGATGTTTGCTGAAGTGGTTTGATGTTGATAAAACATGTTTCTAAAAATTAGCTAAAGGATCTTGTGAAAGGGTTTTGGGAAGGTATTTTATAGTGAATAAATGTATTTCAGATGATCAATATATGGTATTTCATTGGAATTAAATGATCTATGTAATCATATGTAAGATCATGAGATTGATTCTCATGAAGGTATATTGAAAAAATATACATTAACTAGGAAGAGGCATACCTACTAATGTCATGCTATCCTCATGATCTTTTTGAGGCCTTGTGGAAGAATCATGCGATCAACACAATCTGTTTAAGGTATCATAAAGGAATCATTGGTAGTTTGCAATCTGTTGATTATACTATGATGAAATCACTTGATATGTATGATCTATAGAATTTATCCTAGTGGGGAATCATAAAAAAGTATTATAGTGGAGTTTTCTAGATATATATTATGATGATTCATCATGAAGGGTATTATCATATGGGTCACACACAAGAATAATAAGAGTCTTTCACAAAGGTTGTTTTAATTTCTTTGATGAAGCAAGATCATAATGATACAAGAATTTTGATTCAACGTAGATTTTTTTTTAATAATTCCTTACTAAAGGATCAATGATTTTTCTTTAATAGAGATATAATGAAGTGATATTTCTAATTATAAATGATTCTAAACTTGGTGGGATAGTGAGTCCATGAGCATATAGAAAATGATCTTGTGAGGTACTTTAGCATTGAAAAGTGCCTTTCCTTTGGATTAAAAACAAACCCTCACTATGCTGGGATACCCTTTACGAAGCCCATAAGCCTTCTCAATGGAATGATATCCCTAAGGGGACATGGGTCATTGAAAATCACTCATGATTCGTGAAGTACCTTCCATGCACATGTGAACAACATGCTAAGGCAGGGTCACTGTGCTTCACGAGGCACACTCCTTTGTAGGGATATGCTTTTCAAGGCACCCTTTCTTGACAAATCTCTACTCCACGAGATCCTTTATACTTTGTAAAGCACCCTCCATGTGAAACTATGCCCTATTCCTAGGCTAGGCCACCCTACTTCGCAAATCATACCCCATTGTGATGCCCCTTCACTACATGAGCACTAGAGCTTCATGATGCCACCTCCTGTGAAACCCTTTTCTACACAACCCCTTTTCTCATGTTTTGTTTCTTAAACATATTCTTATTCTCATAGGCATGATAATGCCAATTTAATCTTCATATAGCCATGTTAACATGGGCCCCTTAGTGGATCCCTCTACGACACCCCCTCACTATGACATTTCTAATGCCTTTCCTTCCTCATGGGTGGATATGTATTAGTTATATAACTCCTAGGGCTATGGATTGAACCCACCTCATCTGAGATGCATGAACATAAACTGTCAAGCACCATCATCCTCATCACACGACGTTAAACTACAGCCTCTCCCCGTGCATCATACGTGGGTTGTGCCATCTCAGACATTCTCTATGCCCGATCATCTCCACGAGAGTGAGATATTACCCACATGGAATGAGGTCCTCTCTATTGGAGTGACACATATCCATGGGGAAGGGAAAACATCTTTTTTTAAGACCCTATCCTTTCTTGCAGGAGGCAAAATTCCTGCTCCTCCTCTCTTCTTCCATCCCAATGACCAGAGGAGAGATGGGCACAAAGACCTTCATTCTCCCATCCCTCTACCTCTGGAATTTTTCACCATCGGGCATCCATCATAGAGTATGTCATAATCTCCATCTCCCTAGGAGTATAACCTTTCATAAGCCCTTATTTCCTCTTTGGACTACTAACCAAATGTAATCCCTATTCTACTACCCACGAATTCACCTTTCACGACGTGATCATTAGGTCTTTGCTACCTCTTGTTTCTCACATAGAGCATGACTCACGGGGGATTAGAGTAACCAAAAAACATGAAATATTCTCTGGGTAGCCATAGTGTGTAATCCCCTAACCTTCCTGGACTATGTGGACTTTGATCTTTTCCAAGTCAAGGTACGTAGGAAGCCTCCGTGAGGTTCAAGCAAACACCTACTTAACCCGACCCCTTCAAGCCTGTTCACCTTCACCCCACATGACATTAAACTATATAATCCCTCCAGAACTATATGGACTTTGATCCTTTCCAAGGCAAGGTATGTAGGAAGCCTCCTAGAGGTTCAATCCTAACACCTACATGACCCGAACCCTTCACGTCGGTTCACATTCGCTCTACATGATGTTAAACTGTATCCTTCCTCCCGAACTACATGGATTTTGATCCTTTCTATGGAAAGGTACATAGGAACCGTCCTTAAGGTTCAATACCCACACCTACTGGTCCCGAACCATTCACATCGGTTCACCAAACACTTACAAACTACATGAAATTTTACCCTTTCTAAGGCAAGGTATGTAGGAAGCCTTTTTGAGGTTCAAGCCCAAACCCAACTTGACCCAACCCCTTCACATCAGTTCACCTTCGTCTTGCATGAAGTTAATTTGTATCCTCCCTTCCTAACTATGTAGACTTTTATCCTTTACACGGAAAGGTACATAGAAAGCCTCCATGAGGTTTAATCCCAACACTTAATTGACCCGACCCCTTCACGTCGGTCCATCCTCGTCCCAAACAATGTTAAACTATACATCCCATTTTTTTCCCTATAGGACTTTAAACTATACCCATTCAAACTATGTGGGATTTGATCCTTATCCCCCGGATCGGGTATGTAGGAATCCTCCCTAAGGTTTAACCCCAGCCATTGGTAAGCTGTTGGAACCCCATTCAGCAGTAAGCCGTTGTCATCCTCAACCAGCGGTAATCCATTGTGTTCCCCAATCGACATTAAGCCATTGTGTTCCCCAATCGATGATAAGTCATTGTAGTCACCTTTGTTGGGATCCACATCTCTAGTCCACCCCTAGAGCATCAGAGCAAACCTGGGCTTCTAACCACACGTAAGCCCTAGCATGTCATAGGGTCAGTGTCCTATGTGTACACCTCGATTCTATTCCCCCATTATGAACTACGTGGACTTTGATCCTTTCCAAGGTAGGGTAGGTAGGAAGCCTCCATGAGGATCAATCCCATCACTCATGTCCCATAATGGTCTTTCCCTAGAGACTTTGTGTCCTGATAAGATCATGTACCAACCCGATGATTCGATTTCCTCTGGGTCCCATCCATGCGTCCATTATCACGAGTCACTTCTTCAGGTTTCCCATCACCCCACTGAACAACATGGACATTGATTATCTACCAAGGGGATATGTAGGAAGTCTCTTCGAGGATCAAGCCCAAAATCATTGTCACCCTCGCATCGGCTCCATCTCAGTCTCCATCCATTGTCAATAATCCATATCCATTCTAATTCTCACACGGGCCGCCACATCCCTTTGAGATCACTTTATCCACTTTTTCAATTATCCTAGTAGCAATCGGGATAATAAACATTTGTTATACCCAATATCATTTATCCTTCCTGGGGTTACACCCATCTGATCCATTCTTATCAGTGTTCTAATCAGTTCAATCTATCTCCTCTAGACATTAAACTCAAGTCATACCCAGTGTTAAACATGGGAAGATGAGGAAAGCCTCAGGGACATTCCTATGACATAAAATTCCCCACATTCGACATAGGATGCCTCGAGATTCCACACCCTTAAGAAGACCAATAATAAGGGGAAGAAACCCAAACACATTAGTGTTCCAGCATCAAGACACACCAACAATGTGAAACGTGACTACTCTCCTGACTAAACGTTTCTGCCCTGATAGACCCCTTGGAATGTCCTGACCGAAGTAATATAATTAACCAGCATCCATGAAGACATGGAACTAGGAAGAGTTTCATGAACAAAGTCTTAAGTCTATGAGTGAGATCCGGACAAGGAAACATGTTCTAAGAAGGAGTCTACAAAAGGAGGAACTAACATCCCATAATCCCATTTCAATCAAGGAGAAAACATCCCTAAATAAGAAATGGATGCCACCCACCTTTGGAAGGATGGAATGTGGGGTAACGGCTATGAGTCCTCTTCTGAATAAGAGATGGATGTGTTACTAAAATAAAGCATTGAAAACAATAAATTAACTAGATGATAAAAAATGTAGCTTAATAACTGAGGTCTAAGTTGTTTTCCTTGACTTTTCAAAAATAACAAGATACATTTTTAGAGATAAAAAACATTGTACAGAGGGATTTTATTTAACGATTCATTTCAAAGAAATGAAGAATGTATTAAATAGGCATATCATTAGGAAGATCTTGTTTTTTATTCATGTATTAATTTCTACTTCCCACACACTACTTCATTGTTGTTTGTTTTGTGATGTTATAATGACTATTTGATTATATTCATATAATTTTTCTATTTATATCATTAAAATACCTAGGGAAATATATTATTTAAAAATTATTAATAATAAAATCATGGAAAAGGAACTACTTAAATTCAGCCTCCTTGGGAGACAACTCTAGGTTCTACTATACATTAGTATTTTTGAGATTAAAAGTATGAATTTTTGAGGTAATAATGACCTACGAAATACTCAAAAGTTTTAGTTTGATTTTTTTGGATTATATTCCAAGGGTTTTCAAAGATAAACAAACTACATAAAATAATAAAAAATAGATAAGTATATAATTTCTAGTGGATTATAAAAAACCACTGAAATATGTTGTTAGATATTTTTCCTATAGTATTCAAAAAATCTTCCTGATAAAAATGAAAATTAATTTAAAACAAATATGTAATAACATATAAAGTATAAGATTATTCAGTTAATTGAGGATTCATTTTAGGAATTGTATGAGTTTTCATATTTTTTTCCAAGCGTTTGAAGTAGGGGAGCCTAACTTCCTAACTTTTATAGTGGAAATTTGAAGACTTAAGGATTAATTCGATTTGCATTAACTGCTCAAAATATGTTGTTTATATAAGGGCATAGAAGAAGAACAAGGGATGCGAACCGAATCACATTAGGGAGATTTCAATAGTTTCTACCATTCTTATTTTGAGATTTTGGAATATATTATCATTATTATGTCGCATTATTATAGAATTGATGATATATTATAAACTTCAATAGACCATGAATAGTTACAAGTGTATTTGGAAATGCTAAATATTGTGGAGAAGACAAAGAGGAGACAAAGAAACACATACAAATAGTACATTTAAAATAGTATTTGGATCATGAACTAGGGGAATATTATGTATATTTTCAATCCAATAACATTTATTTTTCTTCTTAGGATATCATTAGAAGACATAGAATGACATGGGGAAACCTCTACTCTAAGATTAGTAGATCAAAGGTCCCATATTATGTTATTCCACGTACATATAAGAAAAAGAAAACATATTACAATGGGGGGATGAAAAAAATTCTTTCAAAGGGGGACTTAATAAAGAATTAAGGTTTATAAAGTACTTAAAATATATGTTGTTTTGGTTTTTACCATAAAATTTCCATCCACCAATGGATTGGGAATGTACAACTGACTATCCATCTATGAAAAAAAATGTATCACCTCATGGGTGTTTTCCAAAATGTTACTATTACATTTTTATCATTTTTCTTTCAATTTTCAGGTCTTGTTTCTAAATTTCAAAAAAGCAGTTAACTTTTCCTATTTATATTGGTATGAAATAACATGGACAATAAGGTTTTCCAAAAATAGTGAAGATCATTTTCTCTAGTTGAATCATTTTGAGGTATCCCACCATAATTTTAAAGAGATAATTTATGGTCTACAATGATTCAAAGAATATTTAACCTAATGAAACAAGGAAAACATCATCAATACTGAAACAATGAATATATTTTAATTGAGTTGACTTTTTCAGAGATTTAATTCCAATGTTATTTCATATTTTGTATCATTAAAGTTAACAAAATTAGATTTATCAATGGAAAATTAGTTTATTTGAGTATATGTATAGGAAAATAATGGCTCTAATTATGAGAGTGTTCAACTTCTAATTATACTCACTTTAGTACATAAAAATTATGCATACTGCTGATTCGACATTGATTTTAACTATTAAAAAATAGTTCAAATTGGGGATTATTTTCACTATGAAATCAATATTTTAATTTTAAAATATAACTTTTAGGGTTGAGTGAGAACCCTCACAAAATACACCAGCACATATACCACACCATGATCCCATGCATAATTCAAGACAAACTCCCACACACCCTAAACACAATTCATTATAGCTTGGTATATATCATAGAACCATTAAATTGTTTTTAAGCCTAATAGAAGCATTATATATTTATAAATATAGGTTCAAGGACCATACATTTGTTTCTCGATCCTCCTTGGTAGGGTCTTAAAATAAGTATGCAAACTTTTCCCATGTTTGAGAAAAGTCCTCCATATTAATTTTCCTACCAATGAATCCTATGGTCAAAATTAGTTCATTATTATTGAACCATCCCCTATGAACATCATTGGTGTCAACATGAAACACCCTTTCAACTGTAATATCTTTAAATTATTTGTAGGACATAATCAGGATGGCCTCATCTAACATTTATTCTATAGAGTGCATAATTGGATGCCCTATCATGTCATTATTTTGCAAATAACTATCATATTCCCTGTGTTTGGTCTTGTTAGTGGGACATGTCTCCATATATTTTGAGAAATAGGATTAATCCTTATACATTTTGATTTATTCACTTTTTTTAGGACAAAACTACTTGTATCTCAATTTACTTTGATCCCTTTATTTCTCCATAGTTAGTTAATTTCTATACTATATCTGTCTACTACACTATCCCATGAGAAAAAACCTATACCTTCATCATCTCTATATGACCCATATGATTAATTATCCACATTGAGATGCTCCACATATGCAGAATCAAATTTCTCTAGTGGATTACTGACTATTTCATGTCCTTCAAAGAAATTTTAATGTTTGATGTTGATTCCATCCCCTAGATCAATTTATAGACCCTTCATTGAACAATTATTTTATCATGGAAGACCAATTTGTAGAGTTTCACATATTGAACTCACATCATATTTATGTGAGGGTAGTTATTATTTATACCTTTCATGACCTAGACTTCCCCCTCAAACCCCCCCTGACCTAGATTCTCATGGCCTGAAAAAAAGCTCGTAATCAAATCTCACTTCAAATGATCAAATATGTCCATGATCATTGACTCATGATCCATGATTTTAACCTCTATATGTATAAAAATAGATGGGTCCTTTTCACCAGTACCTATTTGAACATCCTCATGGACAATGGAATGTGGCATAATATTTGGGAGGTTCAGTCCATATTTCCATATAGTCTTCATGGGATGATCATATACCAATGTTTTAGGTTGGAGGTTCCTAATAATTACTTGTGGGAAACTAATTTTGTAATTACCATGGAATCTTCATGTAGAAAAAAATGAATCCCACAACTCATAGAAAACATTTTTCTTGTAGAGAAACTCACATTCCATCTAAATTCTGATAATAATCCTTTTACAATTAGTGGAATCATCTTCAATATAAATCCTCATAGAACATTATTGGAAAATATCATGGTAATTTTGGTTAGAAAAATGGATCCAACCCACCATATTGATTATCAAAGTAAATACTTATGGATTTTGAAATTTTAAGGGGAGGCTAGGAAGGGAGATCCATATCTACATATTGTGTAAATCTCACATAAAATTAAAATCAAATGAATGCCAAAATAAGAATTGATGAAAAATTGATACAACATATATACAGTTCAACCATGTGATGATTAGGTCTTATTTTTTAAAGAATCTAATCAAAAAATGCCTTGAGTACAAGATACATATAATTACCCATTCTTGTAACTTCCAGAAATAAAACAAGAATCATTAAACGGCATCCATAAATGGTCTTTTCTTGAGGAAGAATTCAAATAGAGTGAGATAAAAAATAGTAAAGGATTGAGTGAACTCTTGGGAAGAGTTTGAGACTGAGGGGGATCCATCTTCACATGACTAAACCATAAGAAAAATTCAAATTCAAGTATTTTAGGGAGGATTAAAGGGTTTATGAATGGAATAAAGGCTGAGAATAGGGAGATGAAGTGAATGCAGATGGACCCTCCCCCTCCACATGTCATGAAGGTATGAGCGGGGGAGGTGGTTTCTTGGTTATACACTTGTACATTGAATTGATAAGTGAGTAGGAATGGGGTCTAAAACACACATTTAGGATGTAACATCACAATTAGAGATTATTTTCATTTTGGTTTTTGAGCAGTAACAAGTTGGATGATTCTATTAAATGGATAATTATTGATTGTGTGTTAGTGATGAATATTCTTTTGGTTTTTCTATAAATTCGTATACACACTTAATTGAACATAAAATTTCATAAAGAACTTATTTATGTGGTTATTTTTTGATGTGTTAAATAGTAGTGAACATCTGTGCACACTGTTAGCTATTAATTATTTTTTTGTTTCATAAAAACACTTTAAGAATTCATGTAACCAATCATACATGATTTTAATATATTAGATAATAAAACATATTATAACTTATAAATGAATGAACATGTTTATATATTTTATATTCAACAATGAGGGAAATGTTATGATTTATTGTGGGTTAAATGGTCTTTGAATTTTATAAATTATACCACAATGTAAACCCATCGAAAACACATTAAAATCATCAAATTTTAATTTTATCATGTTTTACTAAGTCATTAAAAATGGATTTAAATTTTTATAAGTTTTATATTTTGTGTGGAAACATTATGGATTTTATTTATCTAATGCCACTTGGATTTAGTTGGGTAAATTGTTTTTCATTTCCCTGTTTAAAAGAGGTGGACTTTGGGTAAAAATATGTCTGAATGTTATATTTTTATAATTTTACTTGAATTTTTGAATTGTGATTTAAAATCATAATATATAAATATAATGAAGTATGAAATTAAAATCCTAATCTAGGATGAACTATTTCATTAATTATTTATGATAATAAATGAATATTTTATAATTCATTTTATATTATTGAACTACGTTATCCAAACAATGTGTCTTGTTTATTTGGTTTCTAATAAGGTGAGTCTGTTCTATTGTGTTTAAAAAAATGATTTGAATTTTAGTAGAATATTAATTAAAATGGGTTCAATTTATTTTAAATATATTAATGTCAATTAACTTTTAAAAATTAGAATAATTTTTTCACAAATAAAATCTTTAATTTTATGAAGGTAAAATATTTTACTACTTGATGACTACCAAATGGGAAATTATATTTTAAAACCAGTTTTTAGGGCCATAAAACATTTAAAATTTGAGATTCATTTCATTCCATTAATTTTGGATTAATATTTTCATGATAAAAGGAAATATTCTAGTGGTGGGTAATTTTATGTGGTTTTTATTTGATATATTTTTTCAATAGAATTTTTTTACTTAATATGTATTCATTTTTAAAATTATGTTTTAATTAAATAATTTATATTTTTTCAAATTTGGTGACCATTACAAGATTATAGGTTTCTATACATTAATTTATATAAGGAAAAAACACCATTCAATGTTTCTTTTATAATCTTCATCAACCCTTGAAAAATATTCCTCCACTTGCTACTTCAATGATCCAAGGTTGGTTATCCACCATGGTAGAAAATAAGTCTGTTAATGTTGTTGATGGATAAAGAATACCAGTCCTTAAGAAATAGGATTCCCACTGAACTCATTCAAACTAATTGACTCCCACAATTAGGAGTGGACCCCAAAAAGTTCACCCTTACAACCAATCTAGGGTATATACAAGTCCCACCATCTCCATGAAGGAATTCAATTTTTCTTTTAGTAGAGACATCATCAACATGTCTTCCCCATTATCATTGGTGTCGATCATTTCAATTTTCAATAATATTTATTCGAAAACATTAATGATCTAGTCATATCAGAGATCAATATTTCTGTAAATGGAATTAAATTTAGTGTTCATAATTAGATGAATAGTGATTTGGCACTCAAAATAGAGAATATGATTATCCTAATTCTATCCTAGCTCTTGTAAAATAAATTCATCAAAAGAATCTACTTATATCCTTTACTGACCAATATATATTCAGATTCATTGATAGACATGCAACACACATATGATTTCATGGTTAAAAAAGACTACTCCCCCAACAAATGACACTAGTTCGTAGATAGGTATTTCCTCATGTCTACATCTCCATCCATATCAATATCTGTATATAATTTTTAAACATTTTTTTAATTCTAAAACATAAAAAATGAATAGATTTTCCTCATAGATACCTTAATAACCATTTTATCCCTATCTAATGATCCCCTCTAGGGTTTTAAAATAATCAGGTTGTAATTCAAACAATCTAAGCAGTGTCTAATCTGGTTTAAACCATGGGTTACCTATGGCTACCTACTTCTGACTTATAGTTAATTTTTTAGATTTTTGTTTTCTCCTCCGTAGATGATGGAATATCATTTTTTGTATTTATGAAGTGAATCACAAGTGGAGTACTAATTGGGTTTTACTATCTGATATTGAATCTTTCAAGAACATTCTCAATGTACGACTCTTGAGATATCCAAATCTTCTGATTATTTCTTTCATGATTAATCTTCATACCAATAATTTTAGTTTCAACCCCAAATTCCCTTATATTAAAATATTTATTCAACACGTTTTTCAAACTATCAATATTGTTGATATCTTTTCTAATAATCATTATATTACCAACATAAATAAACAAGAAAATAATTACACCATTAGAATTTTTTTCCTGAAAATATAGTGATTTCCTATCACACACCTGGACATTGTTTTTTCTATGAATTAGATTGGTCTATTATATTATTTCTCCATTTTTGGTTTCAATCAATAAAAACATTTCTAGGTTTTCATACTAGGGTTTCATTATGTTTCACTAGAAATAACTCTGGATACTCCATGTATATCTCCCCATCTAGATCAACATTTAGTAATAGCCTCTTGACATCCAATTGTTGAACCTATAGATTCGGGTGAGCTACTAATCCAAGAAAAAATCTGAATGAAGAAATTCACTTAGGAAAAGACTTCAACAAAGTCAATTCCATTATTTTAAATGAATCCCTTCACAATAATTTTGGTTATGTAGTACGACTATGAGATTCCATATTCTATTTTATTACACACGAACATCTATTCTTTAATTTCTTAATTTCCATGTTGTAACCCTTCCGAAAAAATGTATTATTATTCTGCTTGGATATCATCTCTTCAAGCATAGCCTTCTTCACTTCCATATTGTTCTAGATTCTAACCACATCAACAAAAATGTATGGATTTCCCATACTAGTAAGCATTACATACTCATGTGGTAAGTATATGTGACTCAGTTTTCATTCCCTTGTGGATCTCATCAACTATATTTTTTTGGGGAATTTGATTTATAATATCTTATGATAGAAGAATATCATTATATGGATACATATTACATAATATTTATGTATTATCTATGTAAAGTTTATATCTCACACTATATGGAACTGATGATGGAGAGACTAGTTCCAAGTTTATTGGAATTTCCTCAGACTACATTTTATCTACATTTTATGGCTTCAAAAAATCATTAATCTTATCATCCTTGAGAAATATATCACCTTTTATTTGATTAATTCTCATACTAATAGTATCATAAATTTAGTATCAAATCTCCTAATGAGAATATCTAAAAAAGATAAAAATATTTCGTTATCCATCAATATTCTACCACTAATCATTTGATATGAGAACAAATTTCATTCATCCATATACTTTCAATTGGCTGTATGAAGAATTATTACCTATAAAATCCTTTATGGAACATCATAGATCAGTGAAAATAATGAAGAACATTTTAAAAGATCAATTGTGGTCATCATAGTCCCCCCAATAGATGTTTGGATTCTTTGAAATTGAGATAATACACATGAATAAATAAAAAATTATTCAATTAAATATCTCAAAAACATTGTTGTGATGAGGTATATTTGGAATTGAATTTTCTAGAAAGATGATAAAACTCTTACAGTACTCCTCAAAAGGACCACTATACTCTCCTTCCTTTTATTCTTACACACACAATAATATTCTGCCAATTTATCTTTCAACCTCTGTATGGAACGTCTTGAAAACATCATTTACATGTACTTTTTTTAAAATAAATGGCCCAAACATGTATAGAATTATCATCTATGAAGGATACAAGAGAAACAAGACATCCAATTTAAATAGAGATCACCATAAAGATATCAGTGTCAATCAAATCAATGAAATTTTATTTTCTAGGTAGTAAATAACCATTAAATGAGTCTCTTTGTTATTTTTCCATGATATTATAAACACATGTATCCAAATTGGAACTTTTTAGTCATGGTATGAGATCCTTCTAGGAGAGAAATGTGATCCCTCTTTCACTAATGTGACAAATCCACCTGCACCAAAATTCTTCGGGAACATATTTCTTAGATGCATTGGATATTCCCCAACATGGTCTAGAATGTGTGAGAAAATGTGAAATATATTTTTTCCATCAGAAACTACCATGTTCAGTATGGTAATATTTTATTTTCCATCATTAAAGGAAATGATATATCCATCAATGTTAAGCATTCCCATGGATATTAGATTGAGGTGAATTTAAAGAACATGTCTCACATCTTTCAAAAGTTACCTACATTTAATATTAGTTACCATATAAATATTTCTAATACCAATTATTTTAGATGGACAATCATTTCCCATATTTAAATGTCTAAAACACCTTGAAATGTAAGATGATATGAAATCTCTTTAGGATATGACATGGTAGGAGGCTCTATAATTGATCACCCTAATTGAGTCTTGGATGAAAGACTGACTGGAATATCATATTTAATAATAATAATATATTTATTGGTAATTTCAATATCATTATTTGGGTTTTACCATCCAGATTTCTCTGCTCTACCTTTAGTCTCATACACTCGTGAATGAAGTATTGAGACTTACCACAATGGTGGAATTTCTGTAATATACCAATTCATATTTTGATCACTTACACCATTACAGAATTCTGTCATGGTGTTATCTTCCACTTATTATTCCCTAAAATTTCTATTTTCCATGTCATTTATTGACAAGATACTCAGACTCAGGTTTGAATGCATCATCCATCCTTCAATAATCATTATTCAATATTTTATCATTCGTATCTATATAGAAAGAGTTCAATATGAATCTTAATTATTGAACAAACCAACTATTTTATAAAACATATTTTTTATAAAACTCAATAATAACAATTCATACAAATAAAAATGAAACATCATTTTCATGTAATTCAACTAACAAATAGTACCCTGGAACTTGCTAATGTGCTCTGATATACTAGTACAATCATTGTACTTCATGTTGATAAGTCGACATATCATATTTTTTCTTCATGTTTGTCCGTGCATACTTATTTTAAAATTTCCCCCATATAACAAAAGAAACATGTTGATTGAAAACATTTTGGAAGATACACTTATCGATCCACTATATTATTTGTGCAGCGTAGAACATTTTGTGTATAACCCACTCTCTATCTACTGGAAGGGTATTGGAGGACATATTCTAATATTATTGGCCAATATTTTAATATTTATAAACTTTATCTAAAATGGGATTAGTGTTCTCCACTATTGGTTTCGAAAAAACATTAATATAAAAAATTCCTTCTATTTTGTGTTCTCTAATAGAATAATTAAAATCACTAAGATTAATAATGTTCCCTAAATTTTCATCAATTGAATCATTGAAAATTTTAAAAATTTAAACATAAGAATGCATCCATAACATTTACAATAGATATAAACGAAACCTAGATCAAGGAAAACAAACTCAAATTATCTATGATATGTCCTAAATAGATTCAATATGTTTGATAAAACAATGACATGGAAACGATGTGGCTTAACTTAATAGTCTTCAAAAAACACACTGAAAGCTCTCCACTAGTGTGAATAATAACTTTTATCCAGAAGGGTAGTATTGAAGCACCTGGGTTATGACCAAAATAGTGAATTCATCTATCATGTTCATATTATGTACCTTATTGGCATAGGTTTCATCATTGGAACCATGTCATTGAAATTTCCATTGCTTTGGCATTAGAACTTTTTTCCCACCACCTTAAATTTTATAGTCACCAAAAAATTCTCTTTGAAAATTGTTGTTATGACCTTGATAGCTCTGATATAACTTTCTAGGGGGATAAAATACTCATTAGTGAATTAATAGAAAAAAACATAAGAGAAAGAAATGAACTTGGGTGATTTATATGGTTGTGAAGTATTCCTACATCCATAGGAGAAGGAGCCAATTGATTTTATTCTCTCCCCATCATACTTCAGAGGATGACACCATTACATGATTACAAGATATGTTCCATTAATTTATAGAATACAAAAAATAATGTTCAAGGTTTGTTTACAAATATTTATCTACACTTTTAAAAATATTCCTCCACCAGCTGCTTAAACAGTTCAAGTTTGGCTATCCACCAAAGAAGAGTATTTCCCCACCCTAGTTGTTACCAAAAAATGAACACCCATCCTACTGTTGGAAGATTACCATCAAAATCATACTCTATAATTTAATCCCATAATTTGGACTTCCTCCAATAATTTCAAAAAAATACCGTGCTACCATTATTGAGGATCCCACCATCATCGATGGATCCTATTTTGAACCAAAATCAAGGTCAATGACACAATGAGGATTATGGAACCACGATCTATCACTACATATTTTTCAAGGAGATGAGCCTGGGGATTCCACTATTTTAGATTCTAACTAAACCACCATTGTGTGTTAAATAAGACTATATACTGTGTTTTTTTGATGCGGAATTCAGGACATGGGTTGATTAATGGGGTAAATTCCTGAGGAATCGTGAAGAGGAAAGCAAATCCAGGTTATCAGTGTTGATGGTGGACACAAATGTGTGATTCAATTGTATTCTTTTCTATTATATTCATTATATTCCATGAAAATTGAGAAGTATGAGATTTAATTTCATTATATAATCAATGATGATCCTAGAATTTAAGATAATGATCTTTCATTATGAAATAAAATTAGATTAAGAAGGATCTAGAATAAGACAAAGGTGATTCTGTTTGATTTGATTTATGCCAAATTTTACAATATTGTCAAAGAAAATGATAAAATTCATTTATTGTGGAGATTAATATCATTTCATGTCAGATACTTAGGTGAAGAATATATTTAGAAGTTGGGTTGGAGGTGGCCATGGAACAAACTAAGATTCAACTGATGCAAAGGATGACGATTCTATTCAATTCAATTTAATAGGATTAAATTCATGACATAAGGATGAAACCAGTCTATGATTTGATGTATTTGGAGAATCTTGCTGTTTTATATGTGATAGTTGGAATGAATTAATTTGGGCCAGTAAGGTTTATTAATTCAAGTAGAGATATAGATCTTTTAGATGCTTTCACATGAATAATTAATGAATCAGTAGTAGAATATTAATATTAGGATAATTCTTTTCAATGGAAAATAATAGAAATTGATGTACTTCCAATTTCATATAATTACATTGAAGAAATTACAAAAAATGAGGATAACTAACTTTATGGATATAACAGTGGTGAAGGAGATGTTGGGATTATTTATAAATTTCATAGTGAAGAAAATAGTTTTAGGGAAATTCTACGACAATATAGGAATGGTGAAAAATAGCAGGGGGGAAGAATATAGGTGTATTATTACAAAATATTATAGAGGATTTTACAATGGAAAGAACATTATATGATAATTTATATGGAGTGAAAGAGAGTAGAATTGGGATTTCTTGTAAAATCAAAGAAGATATGATGCTAACAATGGATACCAAAATTAAAGGACATTATTGTTCTTCTAAGAGGATCGTATATGTTTTTCAAGGCCATACCTTGTGATTTAAACTGGTTATTTTATTCCAATAATATTTGTTTTTCCATCAATCATTTAATTCCCACCATAATTGCAACTGTATAATAGTCGATTTATGTTTGATGATTGTTCTGTATATCATTTCATTTTCCATTTACTTCCATTGTTTTAACAACATATAGTCGATAAAAATATATTCTTTATTGTAATCACACTTATACCTTAGTCGAGATATGAGTTTGACTTTTTCAAAGTGTTTCCAGAGTGTTGAATTCTTTGACCAGTTCTCAAAAAAAGGTGGTAAATAAATGAGATCTTATTTATTGGACTTGAATATTCCAACTTAATGTGATTAAAAATTAGTGATATAAAATAGTATATTTAGTGATAATATTGAAAAAACATTTTAAATGAAATGAAAAATTGATGAATCATGAGAACCATAAGGGACATACACTATTTTTATTTTGATATTTTATTTCTACATGTCACTAATAGCTTCACTGTTGTTTGTTTTCTGTTGTTATCATGACTATTAGTTTAGATTATTAGTATAGTTTCATTTAAATATTTATAATCCCCATTGAAATATAATAGTTAAATAATATTAACAATAATTTTTTTTAAAATTACTTAAATGATGTTTTTTTGACACAAAACTATAGGTTCTACTATAGTAAATTATTTAGGAGATTAAAATATTGAATGTAAGAGGTAAAAAAACAGAAACACCTCACACATTATAATTACTAAATCATAATCAACAATCATGGATGCTAAAGGAACCAATGATATGTTTATGCTGATCCGACATAGCCCTCTAATCTTTTTATTCCGAATCCTTGAAGGGCTTTTTCGGATATTATGTTTCTAGAAATTTAATGAAGTATATAAATTTAGTTATTGTCCATTGAAAATTGATGAAAATGGATATGGATGGATTAAAACAAATAATGAGGGTATGTTGGGTCTCGTGAATATAAGATATATTCTTATCTTGAGAAGAAATATCATTTCTATTAGGTGGCGTAATGTTGTAGGTATTAGTACCTCATTCACTATTTTTTCATGGATGACATAGAAGGGAACTGTAAACACAACTCAAGGAGAAAAAAATGGTAACCAATAAATCATGATTGACATTGGAAGAAAATTCCTGAATCAATAAATTTTGTATGGATTCAGAAATTTTCAAACTATAGGAATTGTCACATGAGTGAGATGTGGATAAAGATGCTGGAAATAAAACAAATATACCGGAGATGAAGTGGGTAGAAGTATCCTTATGTAAGGATTGTATCATTGGAAAAAAAGGCATACTTTATTAAATGATATAGAAAACTGATGTTTGATAAGGTGGATATGGTGTAAACTAATGTATGGGGATTTTTACCAGTACATTCTCTTGGATGGTCAATATATTGTATGAATTTAATTGATGAATCAACTAGGAATGTATATATTTATATTTTATAATGAAAATATTGTGTATTTAAGGTGCTTCAAAAGTTTAACATTATGTTGTAAAAGGATTTAGGATCAAACATGAAATGTTTGGGGCCTAATTATGGAATATTGTATAGATGTAATGATTTCTATGAAGTTTATGATAATAATGGAATTCTATGAGGGTGAATCTTTTTGGTACCCTCTAATAAACTGATGTAGCTAAAATGATGAATATTACATTTAATTAATGAACCATGATCATGAAGCTACACATGGGTTTATTTAATTATTCCACGGTAGAAGTTGAAAAAAAATGGAACTATATCTCATGAATAGGAGTCCATATAATTCCAATGAGAGAAAGATAACATATAGAGATCTTGTCTGGAAGGGAGGTAAGGATCTCACATTTTATATTTTTCTAATACTTGGAATATATATGTATAAATTCCATGGGAGATTATTGATGCTACACCAAAATATTTTTCTTTATTTTCTTTGGTGTAGTGGATTTTGGGTATAACTTTTTTGATGATAATATTGAGATAACAATTCAAAAAAACATGTTTTTAATGAAGGTGTCACATAATACATATATCATGAATGTAATGTTTAGTATGGTAATTAAGAATCATAATTCCATGAAAAATTAGAGATTGAATGTTTTCTTGAAATGTGACATCAAAACTAGTGGACCATAGTGTTTCTATAGTGTTGAGGATATCATCATGGGTGAGAAGGCATGTTCAGTGGTGTTCACTATCATTAAATTATTTGTTTTTAACTGGATATGAAGAACCATAATGATTTGAAGAGGCACTACCATTTAAGGAGAAAAACAGGTGGGTGATGGATATAAAGAAGGATATTTCATTAGTACATGTGAACAATACCTATGATCATACACCATTTCCACTAGTAAAGAATGCATTATAGACAAAATGGGTTTACTATTTAAAATAAGAATACAATTTTTATATGGGGTAAGTGAAATGATAGTGGTGAAAGGATATCAATATAATAAATGTGTAGACTTTACATAAATTTCTAAAATAATAGCAAAGCTTACCACAATATGGATGGTTCTCATTATTGTTGCATAAGAAGAATTAATTTTTTTAGCATGGTATGAAAAAAAATTTCCATTATAGAGACCTATAGTGGGATCATTTTATCCACCATCCATAGGAATACATTTAGTAAGAGAAGAAATAATTGGTGTAAAAATTTGCAAGACCTTATATATGATTATGCAGGAACCATAGTAGTGGAATGAGGTTTCATTCATTCAGGACTAAAAATTTTAAAAAACGGCTTATCATAGATCAATGTTTCTTATTTAATTATTTTTGTGTTGTATATTTTTTATTACCTCAATATGTAAATGAAATGAACATTAAACTAACATTTATATAGTGGATTTATGTTTTTAAAGGGAATCACTTTGAAGACATCAATATAAATTAAATTAAATTTTCTATAAAAACATTGTTGATGAAGAGAAAGAGAAGATTTGCAAAATTAAAATTTTTCTTATCACATAATGACTACATTAGAAAGTTTATGTGTATATTTAGAATCAAGGAATAAAATACGCTTTCTAGTGCCTTTGAAATTCATTTAAAACTCTATATTGAGTAAGAATTTAAGACAACAGTACATGTTGAGTACAAGGAAAATGTTTCATATGCCTTATATGTTTTAATAGTAATGTATTCTATTGTCTATACTCCACCTAATATTTGTCAACTATTGGTGTTTTGGTAAGGTAAATGGGTAAACATGGAAATCAACATTTGGAAGATTTGAATTTGATACTGAGATACCTAAAGGGAAGAAAGGACGTATCTATATTCTTTGGGAAAGTAACATCATTACAGGGGTATGTGGATATTGACATTAGAGTTTATTTCAACATTTTGAGGAGTACCAAATGGTTTTTATATTCTAGTGGAGGAAATATGGTAACAAGGATATCTCGATTGATAAATGTGGTGTATATATCCACTAAATAGATATAATAAATTGTTGTAATATAATTTTGGATGGAGATGGATTGGTTAATGAACTTCTTTGATGAGAGGGCTAGACAGAAAGAGGAACACACATTACACTGTGATAGTATGTGTTCTATAAATCATGAAAAAACCCCAATATTTCATTCCCAAAAAAATCATATTTAATTGATATACCATTTTCTAATAGAGATGTTATGTAACTTTTCCTCCTTTATTGAAATTAATTAAGGAATAGAGGATGAGAGGAATACTATGGGACAAAATAATTGAAAAAATGTTTATTTAATGAATCTTCATCTTGAAATTGAATCACTCAGTAGAAGAACATATTTTTGAGTGAAGAAGTAGAAGGTATTAGATTAAGTGAGTTTTCTAAGTCATTATATCAATGCATGTTAGCATATATAATTACGTTCCATGAATTTGATAAATGGAATAGTGTAGGTTGATTCATTTGGATGAATTCGTATTTAATTATATCATCATAGAATATATACAATAGAGTATAAGAGATAACTAGGAGAAGCCTATATGGTTCTATAGTGGTGCAGGCATTGACATGGTTGCTATAGCATCCTAGACATTGGAGACATAGATATTATTGATCTGCAGACTTCCAACCACTAGTAACTATAGTATAGTATACTTATTATGTGGTTTTTATAATAATTGCACCTTCTATGTTATTATATCATTTTAGAGAGTGTTTCAATATGTGTAGGAAACTATGAATTTTCATCATGAATCATGTCCTCATCACAATGAATTTTTTTCCTCTATGTAGATATGGGGATCATTTCTTAAACAATTTAAATCATTATATAATGTCTTCTTATTCTAATTGTTTAATTTTTCCATTTTACATTTCTATTATTAATTTTTCATTTATTTATTTCTGTTTTTGTAATAATTCATTCTATTATGTTTATTCAATGTGCACGAATGTGTAGCCCATGAGACCCATGATTTATTTTGATCACATTTGTGTGTACCCTATAAGAACCCTATTGATACCAGTCACAAGTGGGTGTGTGTGTGTGGAGTTTTGAAAACATGAATTATATGCTATGATTATTCCTATAAACATTATTCAATTTTGTGTGTGTATTTATGGTATATGGATGCATTTCTTCTAGTAACGAGTTCTAGGTGGAATATTGAGTATCTGTTATCCTTTATATGGGGGTCATGCGAAACATGTGACAATTTCAATGATGGACTGAAACATATCGTGGTGATCAATGATAGTACAAGGAAAGAAACTAGAGTGATGTCATTATACCTTCCATTATTTTCATGTTTTATTCTTCTAAATTGGTTTTACATTCCATAGTGGGGGTACCCTATTTATTACAATATATGACCCTATGACACTATACATTTCATTCAATATATCATCTATTAATTTTTAGTTCCATTGTGGTATTTATGGATATTTCATTATTTTAGTTTATTATAATGGTGTATCAGTATTCATAACAAGGATATATTCTCCCCTCTAAACCATTTGGCCTCTCGATATTAATCAACAACCTCTGACATATGAGTAGTTGTGTATGAGGTCTTGTGGATATGTGGAATGAACCTGATGATCTGAGACACAACATCCAAAAGTTGTATCATAGTCCGGGAATCCTTTAATTTTCTTCTTAAGAATATTTAGGGAATGATATAAAATATTTTGGGTGTGGGGAAATTTGGAAAGGGGTTAAAAAAATCTCCCAACCAAGTTTTATGAAAAAGACTTCCATGTTGTCAATGATGAGACTGGTTTTTATAATTGTGGATTTTCAATTTCATACTGATTCTGAGTAGGATATGGTATTACAATTTAGGGTTTTTGGGTGATTTAATATTTCATTATTAAGCATGTAGGATCACATGACCAATTTTCATGTCCTTTTATATTCGTAGTAGTTCATCAATTTAAATTAATTGAACTATTTTTTATTCTTCATTGGTCTACCATGGATACATTTGGATTATTGGAGATTGATCATGGGTTTTTAAAGACTATGAATCCCATGAATGTAAAACGGATGGGTCTAATTCCTTGGGTAGTACCATAATAGTTATAATATTTTTCAAGGTAAGTTCTCCTAGGATATTTATTCTAGTAGAAATACTTTTGATAAAAACTATAATCATCATGATTTTAATTCATAATGAAACTATTATATCATTCGAAGAGTACATTTTGTGTTACATATTATTAAAATTAGTGGATGTATGATGAGACCATTTTTGGATGAATTTAATAATTATCCCCTATGTATAATTATCCACATTCAATTCCAAAAGGATAGGAGTCTTATACCTTTGTATAAGAAACATAACAGCTATAGCTGGGAGTTTTTTGATTTGTTCCCATGAAAGGAAGTGGAGGTTCTCAGATAATTGTTGATTACAACAAGCATGATAGGATTTAGTAGCCCCCATACTTACATGGAACTGGAGGCCCATAAAATACTAAGGGTTAGATTATATTCATCGAGGGGATATTCTTACTGGTCATTAAATAGAAGATCGATGGGTAAATTTGGCTAGTTTCATGCTTCAACAACCTTTTAGGAGATGGTTGGTTGTCATGAACCAAGATGCTATGCATAATGGTCTTATGTGAATGAAATTCAATGATATATTCTTGGATGATTTTATCTAGGGTATGTTGACGCTATATTTAATAGATGAGTTTATAAATCTTTAGAGAGAATTGATAACAATATAATTCTATTTTACTAATTTCAATGAATTTATTCACTTCAATATTATTTTTTCTTGTTATTAAGCACAAAATGTGATAATGTTTTAGATTGTCCGTTGACCAGAACATAGTATATAGGTTAATAATTTAGATGTGGAATCATACAATGAGTTTCTCTACCATACCATTATGATCGATAATGGACCGAATATGGAAATAGCTATAGGTCGTTCACTAATCTTACTAGATCGATAGGAAAAATTTCCATTACTACAGTGGGTTTTTCTTCAAGTAGAAAGAACATGAAGGACAAAGAGTTCTTTGAGGGTAATGGAATTCAATCAAATAAGATATAGGTTCTTTAAACCCCCTCTTCTAAAGGTGTAGGTCCCTAGTTTTTCAACTATGGACATAATTGGTATTATAAAAAAATTCTTCTCAAAACCCCAGAACAACTGTCAATGGTGTAGAATGTTGGGGCATCATTAGTAATTCTATTCATCATAATTGTAGAAATTTTTTTAAATGGATACAAGGAGGGCATAATATATGGCCTAGAGATCTGGAAAAGGCCACCAATAAAAAGTTTATTCCCCTACACACTACAAAAATAGAAGTGATTAATGCACCTCATGGGATGGTTCACTGAGATAAGGTAGGCATAGTTCATATAGTTGAATAATTCCTAGTTGATAGTGGAGAGAGATCATTGACTGTTTTTTGGTATTGACTAGTCATATCTAGGATATCTCCTAACTTATTTGATTCATGGGATTCCCATTATTTTATATCTTCTTAAAGTTTTTTTGGACTTCAATTTTTACCAGGATCCCTTCTATGTTGTTATCTCTTGAAACACAATTAGGGAAGAATATATATAATCCCCATAGTTTTACATAATGTATCATGGTAGTTTCTAGAGATGATAATATGTGTGATATAATTATTCATGAGATAACTAGATTCCATTTTATTCTATGCATGTATGTGTTGACATGTTACAATGACCACATCGACTACTATAGGAGAAGAGTATCCTTTAACACTGTAAAAGTGAGAAATGTTTTTTGACTAGTGAATGAGATGTTAGAGTAGGTAGAACAAGTGTGAAATTGAGTCATTTTATAGTTATTAGTGTTCGCGTAGTGTGCATGGTTCTTACAGTAGATCTGGTAACAGATCCTTCCACATTTCCTCTAGTAGTATACCTTTTCCAGGATATCTTCTTGAATACTTCTGTGAACATCCCCGATATAAAGGAGTTAATTATGAGATCAAACTCATGTAAGAGGCTCAAAATATATCTATTATTTTATATCATATGAAATAAAATGAGTTGAAATAAATTGTGGTGAATATAGTGGCATGTGATTCTCATAAAGAGATATCAAGTCATAGGAGATGAAAATTTTCTATATAAAATAATGACCCATAATATAGTCAAATAGTTCTACTACCTTTGGAAACAAACACACACCAAAACAAAATTATTATACAAAATTTACATCGACAAATATTATGTTCTTTATAACTAGAACCATTCTTTAAAAAATCATAACAAATACATTTCTTCATTACCTAGAAAAAGGAAGCATAAGAATGTGTGGGCTTATATGAGTGGTAGGGGTAAAAAAGTGAAAAATCATTATTTACATGAGAACAACATGAAAACAATGTTTAGATAATAGGATAATAACATTTTGAAATTGTACCATGCATATCATAGATCATAATCTTGAGTAATGGAATAAATCAAGGAAGTTCATACGATATGGATAAAAATGAGTCAATTAAAATGAGCACCAATAGTATAACATTAACAAAAGTCAAGAGTTTTTCTCATTCACATAAAAATAGAAAGCAATTTCAATATTATTAAAGTCTCACTTAAAATAGTTTTATAGAATAATGAGCTCACTACTATAACCATCATAACAGTCAAGGTTCACTCTCAAGACTATCATAGTGAAACAATTCCCATAGTGAATAAGGTTCATCCCTTGCCTAGTCGTATTTATCTCACTAGATACCAATATTTAACCAATGAATTATATGGAGACACATGTCCCACCCATCCTTGTTTATAGTATGACCACCATCTAGGGTTATTACGTAACCATAAATATTTTTATTAAATAAAAACTATCATTGGTTATAATGTTACCACCATACTTAGTTATAATGTATCCACAATCCCATAATTCAAGCCACACATATGTTTTTTATAGGATTATAGAATATTCATCCTCGTAGAATGCATAAAAAGAAATGGATTTGACAAACATTTCATCATTTTATCATAACATAAACCACGTAACACAATTGGTTTTCATAATCATCTTTTTATCATGAAAATAGATTATCAAAATAAATAATAAATATGATATCAATGGTCATAATCCTAGAAAATCAAAAATAAAAGAAAATGATATCATCATATATGGAATTTGTTTCTAAAGTTCACTTGGAAAACATTACTTACTCTTTTAAATAACATTTTGAAAACATAGATATTTCCAAATTATTAATGAAAAAAACTAATTAAAAAGAAACTTAAAAAATTATAAAGGAATATTTAAAAGGATTTATTGGTTATGATAAAAATCAATTATGTTGAGGATTTATATGTAAAAATGAAACATTTCATTCAATATTTTGTAAAAAACTCAAAATAAACATTTTTTAGAAAATCAAAAAATGTTTCATTTTAAACCATTTTTTAAATTAAAAAATCTTCAAAATAGAAAATAAAAAATCATTGTATGATAGTAAAAACATAATTGAAATAATTATTAGATAACATGGAAATGGAAGAGAATGTATTTTCGATTGAAGAGACAATTGAAGTCAATTTTCCTTCTAAAAAATTTAGACTCTCGAAAACAGATGATTAGATAAATTAAAGGAAAAAATAAAAACATCAATAAATAAAAAAATTATATGAAAATTTATTAGTTACTTCAGTGTTAGTTCATAATAATCTATCATCAAAAAAGTAATCATAAAAAATTAGATAAACAATGAGATTATGGAATAAAATACTTACCAATTTGGAAAACATTGAATCCAAAAACCAATGAATGAATAAAATAAAATGAAAATTTAAAAATCATTTATATAATTTCATTTATTATGTAATATTTTAATGAGTTATTTATACACTACACAAATTAAATGAGTGGTAAATATGTCATATGTCACCCAAAAAAAGAGAGACAACAAATATTGTACCTTAGGTCTGACATCCTTCATACAGAATAGCATAATCTATATAATATATTTATTTTTGTCATAAAAATACTATATAATGAAAATAATATATATCATAATATATAATATTTACTTATAACCATTTATCACCCATTTTTAATACTTATAGATTGAAATCCTTATTCTGGGTGATATCTGCATAATTTTTCATGTTTGTTCTAGTTATGTAGTTTGGTCCATATATTTTGATCATGGTTACTTAATCAACATTATTATAAACATGATAAAAATATGATACATTTATTCACTATATAAACATGTAGAGTTATTCATAAAACATAGAGATAGAAAAATGAATTACACTATTAATGGAGACTATTAGATTTATGTTCATAAGATCACATTATAATTTTTTTGAAGTATGAAAAAAATAATGTTAAATAATATATAATAATTATATAATAATAGTTATAACTTATAAATTCATTGAATTTATCCATATTATCATCCAAATAAAATAGAAATGAAAAACGAACCAGATTTCTTCATGGAGGTGGTAGTCCACATGTACTCATGATCAATGTTATTTTTTTCCAATAGTTTCGAAGGTAAGAATTTATATATGATATTGTTATTATAGATGAATAATAATTTCCAATATACCATATATAAAAAATTAAACCAATCATAATACTCATTTAAAAATAATGATGATGATAATGTAATCATATTACTATGTAGGTATAGTATGTTATATGTACGCATGAAGGATACATTTTTATTCTATTTTATAGAAAGAGAATGAATAATAGTAGTTTCATAATAATAATTTTTGGATTTGGTTATAGAGGATGTTTTTGTTTGTTTGAGATATTTTTAAATTTCATTTAATATTAAGTTACCTGATTCCCAGAGTGATAATATTGTAAATAATGTTTATAACTAATAATTTTAATATCGAATGAAATAAATAACCGATCTTAAAATTCATTCTTGAATGTATAAATTGATCACCCAAAATGACGCTTTCGGTTATCCTTCATTTAACTATGCGGATCCAATGATTTAATCCCTCTATTTTTGATCCACACATGATTCTTTGATCTCTGGGAAACACTAATTGATCTCTAGGTTATTGTGGAAAAAATCGATTCCTTGGATTATTAATGTTAAATTCCCATCCTTTAATATTTAAGGGATCTATCTTATGTTTTTAACTTAATAGAATAATAGAGTAAGGAGGATATGTGAGAGTGTTTCATTGTGTGAAACAACTCTAAATATTTTATTTTGGTTGCAATACACAATAGACTTAATAATGTATTTATAGAGCATGGGTTCTAGTTAAAATTACTAATAAATTAGATTAAAAACATTTAATAATATAATATTTGTTGATAAACCCTCTTTTAAATGATAAAAATAAAAATCATATTATTTTTTGGTATGCATCAACTTGTGTATTAAAAAAAATTAACAAACCATCTTGTTAACTAATATTTGTCACCAGACATGGTCTTGGTCTGTTCAAACACTATTAGAATTTAATATAATTTTGTATAAATATGAAGCTTAACTAATTAATTCATCAATTAAAATTCAAGATCGATCAAAAAGGAATGAAATTATCTCTTAGTGTTGAGAATAATTTTTACTCAATTAATTATATTCATATTTAATTAAATCGATATCATTGAAAAATCATAGTGTGTGACCCTATAAGATTCATTCTCTTTTGTATTAAGAGGGATTACCTAAAGACGATGATTACTATTTATAAATGGTTCAGGGAAACCAAGAGATAAAAAATAAGTTCATAATGTTAAAAACCACATATGAACACTCAATATGTAACACAATCCCTTTTTCTTAATATCTTATCAGTATGTTTGTACAACGGTGTGACCAAAATATATGCTCAATATTTCTTTTCCTGTATATCATAAATAAACGTGTCATTTAACCATGGATTTGAAATTTAATGTGACGATTCTATTCCAATCAAATTTACATGTTATCAACTTCTATAGATATGGAAGGGACACGCCCTTCCTCATATTTTCTATTAATGACATGTCTATCATGACACCACCAATGGGCCCTACCTTTACACAAACATTTCTCATTATAGTTTTTTGTCATAAAATATGTGTATTTGAGTCATGAAATTAATTACTGTTAATATTAACATCTAAGGAAAATTAAAAACAATCATATATTTGAATATCCAATGACACATAAACATATAGAATTCATACTGGTAGGTCAGTTTTTATAATCTCATATATTGGAGATTACTAATTATGAACTTCAAGTGAATAATTATCATCTTCTTTGGATTACTCATATCCAATATCTAATATACTCTGTATCCCATCATATTATGTTATCCAACAACATAACTATTTTCAAGAATATCATCAAAGCACATCACAGTTCACATAATAGCGAGAAATTACAATGAAATTTTAAATGTGATATATAATCTTATAAATACTTTCATTGGAGTCATGTATAATACAAACCAATAAATTATATTAATTTTTTTATTAAAATTAATTATATCAAACATATATGTAATCAAATTAAATATTGATTTTTCTAGGAAACCAACTCCAACAAACACACACTTGTACTAGAGGAAAATATATACAACTATTATTTATATAGAACTCACATTATAATTATGTTTCTATTCATTAAATGGTTTAGTCCCATGGTCAACCATTTTTCCTTCCATGGAAATACTTCTCACTGAAGCCTTAGTAATTTGAGAAAATCACCTCAATCTGTGATACTTCCAAAGTTTGTGACTTATCTAATGATGTGACCATTTGTATTTTGTAGGATCCACTAATGTAGTATTATCATAATAATGAACTGTTAAAACACTAATACTAGTTTTTTACATTGATTTATTAGAAAAATTTCCACATCCATAATGCTTATTTGACTAACTCAGAAGCTGTAATATACACAGACTCTATTGTAGAATCTATAACCAAAGCCTGGTTTAAGTAATTCCATCATAGAACTCATTAATTCAATGTCAACATTTATCTATTTATGACTTCATTTCAACTCTATTTATTCAAAAACTATAATATTATTATCCTATGATGACTAGTTCTTTATCTTATCCATGATCCAGAGACTTATCCTTTATTTTCCGCACATACATTAGGATTGTTTGGATTTTCATCCAATGGTGGAAACATCGGTCATCTTGATATATTTATAACACCCTTAATTAATTTATTACATCTATTTGAGTACAAATATATGAATATATCACACCTAAAAAATTTAGTTTTACCAACAGAAAACAATTGTGGCATAAGATTTATAAATATGGATATTACCTATAGTCATGGTCTATCCTACGATGACACCTATTGCTATGGATGTAGGGTCAAAACTATAACCATGTTTTAAGCCATTATATATAGACCCATAGAAACATATTTAAATCATTGAAATAAAGCTATCTTGAATGTTTATAACCATCGAAATAGGGATATATCCATGATTTCAAAAAATGAAAATAGGTTTATAGCAAGAGTTTTAATTAATGGGAATATGTTAATAACTATGGTTTGAAACCATAGAAATATGGCTATACTGATTTTTTGAAACCATGTATATTTCCATATTTCTATGGTTTGAAAATAAATCGTGGCTATAAGATATAAATAAAAAGTGAGAAAATGGATTTGAACCCATGACCTCTACTTCCAACACCAAGTCGTTTACCACTACACTACATCAAATGTTCTATATTTAAGTATATTTTCAATAAATATTTAAATATATAATAACCATGTTAATAGGTATGAAACTGTGGATATAGGTCTTCTCACACATTTCCCTTGGGAAAATACTTTTCAATTGGTTACATGGGAGACCTATGGCCATGGTTTTCATTTAATGTGGAAATAGACTAGACAAAAAAACCTATAGATATAGTTAAAAAACATGGATATAAATTGTTCTTATAGCCATGGTTTTTTCTAAAACATTGATATATCCTTGGAATAAAAAAATATAGCCACAGTTTTGGAAAACCATTCCTACAGGTCCGTGGATATATAACAATTTTCTAGTTGTGGATGACTATTCCAATTGATGAAGCATATGTAATCCATTCCATTATATTTAATTATTAACATTTCAAAGGAAACATCTTCCTAGAAAGATGAATTCCATGCGATTCAAGAAATTATCCCCTCCTAGAGTTCTCCATACTAAATATACTAGGTATCTTGTAAATATATGTACATTGAAATAGGTTGGGCAGTCTCTAGGATATATCTTGATGAATTTTTATCCAAATAATATTTCAATCCTCACCCAAGTATTTCATGGAGAAATATTTGTTCTTCTACACCATAATATAATATAATTATAGTATTTTATTTCTAATAAGTTTTATTTCATCGTCATTTAATGTTAATAAATTCACTACACTACCACTAAAACATTTGTAGTCACAATAACCACAGTCATTCTATATAAAACAAAATTTCATTTTGTATTCATAAAAATTATTGTTCCATGCACTATATGCATTCTTTAATCCAAAAATGGATTTTCTAAATTTTCATATCTTGTTATCATCCATTATAGACAAAAACCATTCGTCATGTTTCAAATAGGCATATTTGTAAAGGAAACCATTAAGGAAGGATATTTTTACATCCATTTTCAATTTTCATATTTAATGAATGACACAATGGATTGTATAATTTTGAAGGATTTTAGTATTGAAAATGGTGAAAATATTTCTTTATATTCATTTCCTTAAAAGCATTAAAACTATTTTTCAAAAATTCATTCTTTATAGCTACTAAATTATACTTCTATGTATAGTTTCATCTTGTATACCCATTTTCCAAAAATGGTAATCACATTCACGGGAGGATCTATCTTAATCTATATGTGGTTTTGGTAAATGTAATAAATTTCATAATTGATGGATTTTTTTCATAAGGAAACAACTATTCTACTTAATAAATTTTTATAGGATAGTGAATAATTACTATCATATAATAATGATTCACAACTTATGGTGATTAAAATTCAATACCTGTATTTTTCTCTTACCTCTCATGTACATAAATGTAGTACTTTTGTATATGGAATAGATTTTTCCTCCAAGGGGATTTCTAGAATGTGTATTTATATCATCACTTGTGTACCTACAACTACAACTTCATCAATGTCTATCTCACTCCCACTATGTCTTTTAAACATGTGATCCCTCACGAATAATATAGTATGTGTTTACACAACTAGATTTCTTGAGGGGTATTATAGGAAATATCCCTTTGTATCCTAAGGATATACTATAAAGGTGAACTATGTGACTTAGGGTGATTGTTTGTTACATGAAGATGCATTAAGAAATTCTTCCCCACTCAATAAACTTATGTATGAAAAATTTTTTATTTCAATCGGATAAATGGTGGGGTATAATATCTTCCATATTAGTTGGCACATGGTTTATTATTTTTGATTCAATTTGAAAGGAATATCATCAAAATTATAATATAAGGCTCTAAAGATGCATCATTTATCTCACCAAGTCTAATAATGCGTGGTTCATTATTTCACATACACCATTCCTGTGTATACAGAAGATTAAGTTAACATAGCTTCTCAAACGCTTATAAGTGATAAATTAATTCTTTATTATGATATTATCTATCATTTTATGAGCATTGTTTCATAATCTTATTACCAAGATGTTTGTCAATATTATTCATGTATTCCCTAAATTTTTAAAAATAATATGACTTATACCTCGGTAAGTACAAATATCCATATCTACTAAAATCATCAATATTTTTTATGAAGAATGCATACCCAACCCCTATCCATAATAGGAAATGGTCCACACACATTCTTGATGAACTAGTTCAAGATGATATTTGTCCCTTTAACCTTTTTACTAAATAAAAATTTGGTCATTTTACCTTGTATACATGAATGAAATATACTATATGGTTTTTGATCAAAATAGTATTAATAACAATTTTTTATAATTTTGTCAATATCATTTAATTTACATGGCCTTACTATAAATTCCATAGTTGGTTATTGTATGATTCACGGGAATTAGTTTCATTATCTATTTTCATAACAAGGTTCATATAATATAAAACATAAATACTATTATGTAAATTTAATTTACCATAACAAATGGAAACTCTAAAAAATAATAATCATTAGTTTATAACCTTAAAAATAAATCCATCTTTATCATTTCTGAAAGGAGAAATAATGTTTTTGGTAACTAGAGGCACATAATTACAATACTTTGATGCAAATATCATTACAGACAATAATGCGAGGTGGTAATACTTGATATCTAAAACAAAATTTTTGATCAACTAGATCTCCATAGTTCTACCTCGTCTCATTAAATTATTATTTATCTACCTGGTTCCAGTACATGAATAAAAATGTGATCACTAAAAGAAGTATCTAACACCCAATTTGTATAAAAAGATAAATTTTAGTGGATAACAACCACACACTAAGCTTCCTCGTTCTTCTCTGGTAGGGTTTAATATTTCACCCTATGGCCCTTGATTCCAAATGTGAAATAACAAAACTCATTCCCATGATTTTCCCTTGTTCTTCCACTTCATCGAGGGGCATTAAGAGGATTTAGTCTTAGAGATATTATACACCCTTTATCATATTTTTACCATAATAATATATGTCTTTTCACACTTATTTCATTATATACATAGTAAAGAAGACTGAGAAGATGTAATAGAGACTTCTCAATGTTTTTCAAATTAATATTTACTACAAATATAGAGAAACTCTATCGGTGTGAAGCAAGAATGAGGTTATTTACAAGTTACTTAGGTAGTATAAACCCAAGAACCTCTATCTTATTAATGTATAGAATGATATTAACTATGTGAAGAAAATTCGGGGAACCCTCTATATGAATTCTATTAATAGGATATGTAGGAATACCAATATGTTTCTATGTTACACTCTCCTAGTGAAGACCAATGTTTTTCTCAACTATTCTATATGCATCCACGTTTTTAGAGACATCTTGAGTTCAATATACATTGATGAAGGAAATAATATTTAATATTAAATGAAATTGCTCAATTTTCTATAGATAAGGAACCCTTCATCAATCACCTCTTAGGAAGGCATTTCAAGTGGTGAGTATTCTAGGACATAGGTTCACAAATCCTGGCACAAAATAAACTGATGTTATTTGAACCACTCATGAAAGTTACTAACATTGATGATATTTCATATATCTAATATAGATAGAAGTTATATTGTATATAATTAACACTAAATTTTATTCTACAATCAAAATATTTGATTATTAGTTCTTTTATTTATTATGATTTTTGTGACAAATAATAAATTAATAGATTATTATAAATTTTACCACTATTTTATAAAATATTAATATCCCAGACCATTGAACTCAAAATTTATTATGTTTAAGAAATTATAGAGTATAGGATATATATTCCCCATCACACAACCTTAATGTGGGTTGGTCAGACTACTTAAGTGTATTTTGGTAGGCCTTTATTTGAAAACTGCAGGCTTGCAGCTCATTGATCCCAGGAGTATAATCCTCTATACTGAAATAAAGACACATATTTCCACAAAACATTCCTCCGATTCATTTAAAGTCTAGTGATAGAAACTTTTATTAATGTAATATGGTTAGGTTGGCCCACAACTTTCAGAAGAACACCATGTTACATGTGTGTCTCCCAAAGAGGGTGGGTAAAACAATTAGTTATAAGGTATTTATTCATAATCAATTGATGGAAGTCCATGTATAAATTAATATATATTTGAATTATTTTATGTTATTATGAATATATTTTATTAATTTTAATCTATTAAATGTATTTTTAAAATTAATTTGATGTTACCTAATTACATAACCATGATGGATAAAAAATTTATTAAATGTAAATTCATTTTAATTCCAAAATTTAAAATTAATTTATTCAATTATGTGATCTCATTATTAAATCCATAAAATTACTAAATTAATTCACCAAAATAAATAAATTATTAAATGACCCATTTTTGAACTTTATCAAATGGATTATTAAATGTAAAGACATTAAAACAACCTATTTCGTAGTGGAAATAAGTCATGTTGTCAGTTCAAGAATGAGTTACCAAACCCAACTTTCATCATGTGTAACACTTGGGTTGGAATAATTATGGTTTTTACTTGAATAGTTTCCATGTGCCTTGGGAAACTCTAATAATTACATGAACTTATTATCAGAACCAATGAGGGGAACTAATGGACCGGTTAATGGAGGATTACATAAATATCCTTGGACACATAATTCCTATATAATAATGAATGAAGGAATGAATCATTGGACAAAAAATTTAATTCACTAATAAATATTTTCTAACCCATTATTTATAATAAATTAAATAAATTTCAACAAATAAAATGGTCTTGGTCTATCTCATGAATGGTCATACATTACATGTATATTCAAAATTAAATAGGTAACATTTATTTATTTGTCCATTATTTATTATTAAGATAAAAATAGTTCAATTAATTAATGAATTAATCAATTATTTCCATTTCATATTTATGATCATTATAATAAATTTTTTACATACCCACCATTAATGGCTTTTATGTAAAACAAATAGTAGAACCAATAGTTATTGATTTTATTATAATAAAATTAATTGATAATATTAAATTATCTAATATAATTATTTAATTGCCAAAACCATAAAGTGAAAATCATATCAATATGGTTTTAATGGTGTAATTGAAAATTCAATGTAGTTTAATTCTTCGAATAATTGAAACACTACATGGCGTGTTCTATCCAACTACTCACCATGTACCTTGGTTGTTGTGAATCTAGGATACAAACCCAGTGCTTCAACATGTTGACTCAGCTAGACTACACATCATGAACATTCCAATAACACATAGTGTATCCAAATGTAATGTGCTGAAGATACTACCTTGGGTTTTTATCAAGTATCTTTTTGAGATTACATAAAGTATACAAGCCATATATATGTCATGTATCCCATATGTTGTGTGTCTTCTATTTTCACCATCTAGCTTGGTGCATATTTCATATTCATGAAAGGATGAACTATATGGTGTGTACATGCCATAATCTTAGGGTATATCATAACTACTATTGTATGTCATTCTCAAGTGGCTTGAATGTGTACAATGACCACTTGTATTTCCCTATTTATGCTGCTAACTCATGTAGACTACACGGTGTGTATGTCTTATACTTTCCATGTAATCCTACATACCTCATGCCAGGTTGGCCAATCAATATGATACTTACATTGTGTTTAATAAATTCATTGAATGATATATATCTGAAAACATGACTAGTTTTAGTGTACAAGGGTACACTATATGTACTCCTGTTATATGCCTTGTAACCCTATAGTACCATCCAAAATAATGTTGTTCCAAATGGAATATCCGGTCATTATCCATATGTTATTATACCTTTAAGAAAAAGAACCACAAAATGTGGAGGATTAATGTTTCAATAGCATGTCAAATCAAAAATGATTAAATGAAGAATAATAATTAATGAAAACTCAACAGTTATTTCATAAAGATCAGACATCAAATAAATTAGTATAAATTAAAATGCACAAAGATCTAATACCACTGGTTAGTTTTGGGTATGGTGTAAATATGCTATGGTGGATGGTATATTGAAAATTTATTTCATATAGAGTTACCCAAACTCCCTGAGATGAATGTTCATATTATATTTCTTATTAATTTATTTAATATCAGATGAAAAATACCTAATATATAATTATTTATTCTATATAGATTTTGATCATCTGAAAAGAACCTTTTATATTTTACTCATCCTTTTGAGATGATTCAAGGATAGAATCCCTCTAGAAAAGACCAACAAGTCCTCCATTTAAATCCAATAATGTCAAATTAATCCTTGGGAGCTAACCGACAAGTAGATTGACATGATTTTTTTTGTTTAATGTTCATCCATGGATCTTGAAGGGATCTATCTTCTATTACTCATACTTGAGAGGAATAGAGTATGGAAGATTCAAGAGATATATTCTTTGAATACATTGATTCAAAAGATTTCATTTTGGTTCCATTACACAATAGACATTCATGTATATTTATAAAGATTGGGTTTATGATAATATAATTATTTAATTTCATGTCGAACCTTAAATAATATAATTGTCCTAAATAGACCCCATACAACATAATAATAATAATAATAATAATATCTTGTGACACATATAAAATTATACAATAAAACATTTTACATAACCGACAAGTAAATTAATATCATTAACCAACCTCAATCTTTATCCTCTAAAACTTCTCTAGAATGTATGAAAATCCATATTAAATGTTTTATTTACATTATTAATTAATTAAAAATCATTAAAAATCAATAAAATGTCAATAAAATTATCCCTCATTCTTGAGAATAATATTTATTCAACTAATTAAATTCAAAATATAATTTAATCAAGATATGAAGAAACACTTATTGAATGCACCTTTAGTATTCTTTATTGTTTTCATTATAAGGAATTTCATGAAGTTCGAGTATCTTTTATATAAAAGGGTCAAGGAAGCCATGATAAAAAACAAAATATACTAATATTTACAATAATATATGAATTTTCAATATGTTATATAATCATTTTTTCTTAATATATCATCATGTTGGTTGCACATTTGTGTCACCAAAATATATTCTCAATAAATCATTATTTTACTTAATGTAAAAAAAATCATTTCACCATGTTCATGTGATTTAATATGATAATTATATTCCTTTCATGGGGCCCAATTATCCCCTTATATAATGATTAATGGTAAAAATCCTCAATTGACTTATCTACTAATTACATGTCAATTATGATGCACCCAACATGCCCAACATCACCAGGAAAATATGTTGTGATTTTTTTCTGTAGCATATCTATGTTCATGAGTCTTTAAATTAATTAATTATAATATTATATTCTTAGGAAAATTACACATTGTTTTAAGTAGTAACATAAGATGGAACCAAAACAGGAAGAATTATTACTAGTGGTTAATTTCTCACAATATCCAATCATGGATTTTACTAATTGGGGACTTCATGAGAAGAAAACTCATCTTTGTATGAGTAATCTCAACTGACGGTCTATATACATTTTGTCCAATCATAGTTCATTATCCGAGCATAATATAATATTTAAGAATATTTTCAGGGAACCTCATGGTTCTAATAATAGATTTCAATTTATTTTACCTTATCAATGAGAAGTATTATATCAGAAAATATTATATTAAAGATATGTGAAATAATGAACAATATTTAATAATAAGTTATTAGTTGTGTTTAATATATCAAATTTATGAGCAATAAAAGAAAAAATAATAATTCCTATTATACCAACTCAAGTAAAAAAAATATTAGATTTAGTATACTAATGTTATTATTTAATTGTAAATATAATATATTTAATGTAATGAAAAAAAAATTAAAAATAAAGTGATTGGTTAATGTGATTACCACCAATTTCTAATTACACCTTTAGATTTCCTATCATGGGATCTAGGGTTGGTCTTTTGGGAAGACCAAAATCTCTATAATATTGCTATAGAATTTGAGAATGTATTCTGGTAGGGAATGTTAAATCTATAAGGTTCATGGTGGCAATATGGAGATAAAGGAGAGGTCCCCTTTTATATATGAGGGGAGGTGAATTCATAGAATTTTGTAAAATAATTAAATAAATTAATGTTAATTTTGAAGTCCAAATTCCACCAAATTAATTCGACACAAAGATGAGATGATGTAAATTTAAAATTACTTTATACAAAAAAACATTGAAAAATATAGATAACATTTTTACCCCTATCATTTTGTATGACCCTTCATTAACTCTTTTTACAATTACCATAATATTTATGTATTCTTACCATTAAGGGTACTAATGTTACTATAATTTTAAAAACAACCCATAAATGGACCGCTGATGATGTTTTCAACCATATCCCATTTAATTTATCAAATCTAAGTGTTTTAGATTTTTTTATCATTTTATAATATTTTGAACCAACTGTCCAATGAGGATGTTTAGTAATATAATGATGCATTATTTTTTATGTAACTATATTTAATTGGGGACTGGAGAAAGAAGGTTCTAGGGAAGAAGATAATACCATTTTTAAAATCTCTATTGTAGGATAGATGAATTTAAGAGGATGCATGGGTGTGAGAGGCATAATTTCAGACAATGTATCCTAAGATGTTTAATAAGCAACACTTGATACACTTCTCAAGGATGAAAAGTCCTAAAATGGGTAGATTGAAACCACTAAAATTTTTTCATCTATGTTATGCCTTACAATATTCCCTTATATAAATTCATTTGAGTAATTCATTGCATTGGTGATTACTTGGGAATAATCTTGATTGTTCTGGATATTTTTATCAACCATTATGGTTTTTCATATTATGATAACTGTTTGGGAAAACCATTCAGTCCTCACCAGGAAACTATGTGGCTTCTTGGGTGTGTTAGAATTTGGTGCATGGTTGGTGCATATTTTGCGGTAATAATGAAAAACTATCATAGAAACAATTAATTCAATGAAATAAGTATAAGAATGTTTGGTTCACGGTTTACATAACCAATCAGTGAACTATGAGGGATCCCTAAATAGGCAGTGGGCCTCACAGCTTAGTATATGATGTGGAAAATGTTCTATGGGTAGTTTTAATGAATAAAAAAATTGGTTTTTAATATAAATAATCCAAAAAATTCACATTATTCATCCTAATTATAATGATATTGAGATAAATGAATAGAATGGTGGTATTATGTGATTTATCTCCCTCGAATGTCTAATTATATTGGATTTCAAGAGGCTGGTCATTGGGATTTTAACATCTCTGATATCTTTACCTTTTTCATCATTTTCATCTAAGACCTCCTCCATTTATTTTGGAAGGAGTCATATATCTATAATTTCATGTCTATATATTAGGATTTAAATTTGATCTGATGGGTAATTCTTGGTTGTTTTTTTTGAAATATGTCAAATTTTAATAATTTTTTTCAATTCATTAAATAGATCAATATCTACCAATGATGGTGGATATCATTCATAAATTGATTTCATTAAAATCCTATGTAACAATAACAATCATTAATCATTTTCTAGATCCAATTTTGTAATGATTTGTGGTTGGTTCTAGGGATCCTTGGTGAGTGGGATTCATCTATTTGAGTGTGTTGGTGGTTGGGGTATTGAATCTAGAATATAATGAATGTAAACATCAATTCACTAGAGGTAAAATGTTATTAAAAATGTAGAGGCCTTTTATTGAGATGTTTCACTTGATATAGAACACATGTGTGTGTGTTCCCCATGATACCTATGTTTCATTTTTTATCCCATGTGTTAGAAAGTGAGGTCTGTGAGACCCAGGTTGATATTGATCTAATATCTTGGTTTTTGTGTCTACTTAGACTCATTCTTGATATCATATGCATGTACCGATACTCTTTGTTCCAATTTTTTCCCAAATGAGTAGAATATGGAGTAAATTATTTTGGTATCAAGTGACAGTTTTATCACTAGGATTTTATTAACCTTAATAGAGGGATAATAATAAACATCCAGGGATGATGATGAAAAAAAACACATAGGTAGGGGTGCAGTGATTATGCAGGTTAATCCATGATTGAGGCGGGGTACAATGAACCTATGTCCCAACCTAATGATGATATAGGTGATAAAGGAATATGGGCTTATCCTATTATAGAGACAGGGCATTTGTGGATCGAACTATGGCTATTGGGTCTTATGGTAGTTCATTTATATATTTATTGACCTTGTGGCCACCAATGAACTTGACAACCATTATTGTTTTTCTAAAATGGATTATAGTAATGTATATCTATGAATCATGATATTTTGGGTAGTGAATAATTTATCAATACTTGATATATTTTTATTTGTTTTACCACTTACATATTTCAAGTACATACACATCTTATTAATGTGCACTTATGATTGATTGGTGGAGTCCAACTAGGATTATAATATCACACTGTAATGAAATATAAATATTCATGGCAACATCATAATCAAGGATTTGGGAAAAGTAATGGGCCCAACATAAGGTATTTGAGGATATAGAGCATGGTGTTCAGAGGAAATATCCAAATAGAAACCAAAGAGATTTCATAATTTCATTATTTAATTTCATTGTGATTTCTTATTCTTTGGTTTGACCATCCACATATGTTGTCATTTATTTACTACATTTTATGAATTTATGATACCTATCATGTCATTTTATTTGAAAATTATTATTATTTTGACTCACAATTATATTCCTAGAAATTTTTTATGATTATTATTTATGTATGTTGATAATAAAAGTACAGTCTCCCCAATGCACCATTCAAATTTCCACTTTTAGTTAGTAACCAATTTAATATGGGTATTCATGAATGATTTTATTTGACACTCTGGTATAGACACATTGATTTGGGCCAAGGTACTATAATTATAAATTCCATAACCATCATCCAATTATATTTATCCAAATGTATGATGTTTTTGTAGCGGAGAATTGATAAGACAATCTTAAATGTCCGATATCACATTCTTACACAACATAATATATGTCTATTTCTATATTATATATATGCACCTTATGACTATATAAGTATAAATTTTATAATTATATTTCATGCATCATCACTATGTCATCATAACACTATATTAAAAAAAATTATAATGTCTTTCAGTGAATACACTATATTTCAATTTGAATATCTATGCTCCTTTTTTCTTTAGAATATGTTTTTAGATAACATAAAGGGTACCCTAACCATATTTAATTCCTATATCGGTATTCTATTTGTATTCTATCGAAACGTTTGCATGTATTAATGAGTTTCATTTGTGATGCGATCAATCCACAAAACCCAAGAAATATAGGAAAATAACAATTTATTTATTTTCATTTTTTGTCAATGTATAGATTTATAAAATTATTTACAATATTTTGGATTAGTTATGATTATTTTTAAATTATAATGATTGTGTTGATGAGGCTAATTTGGAATGAAGAGTGTAACAAGAATATTTTCTCATCTAGCATGATGTCGATAAATTTTTTTTACTAGCATTAAAAATGTATTTTTTATGTGATCATATGTTTGATATTTTATCATATGATATTTGAAAAAACATTATCTACTAATAGAATGTGTGGTTTAAACATGAGAGAAGTGGGAGAAAAATTGGTTTCAATCTAAATTAAACAAAATAGGTACTATATATTGATTTGATTTTTTGTTATAATCAAGTTATTGGATTGAAGATAATTTTTGAAGGAGGAAGAACTATTAATTTGTTAGATCTATCATTGTGATGTGGAAAATATAGGGCTCATATATTATATTAAATGTATTTGATGAATTAATTTAATAGGTATTTTTGGAATAATTCATTAATGGGTTGCATGATAAGAGTTCGACTTGATAAACCACTATATATGTTTAAAGAAAGATTCATGGTTTGAAATTAGAATGTTGAATATATAAGAAGCAATGATATATATGACATATAGTATAGGAATAAAATATTCTAAAATCCTTAGTTCATAGACATATTGTGTGACTTTTGGAAATTTTTTTGATTAATTGAAATATATTTTGTACTCTCCTAGAGAAATGTAGTGTTAATTATCACACTTGATGATTTTTAAATTATGATATTTTGGTTGTGATAATTATTGGGTATAAAAAATACTTATTGGAAAAAATATTTGGATTGTAATTTATTAACGAATTTTGTTTCAAAATAATTGGATGACGGGAATCCTTTCTATAGTGTTATTTTCATGTTTATTAAAATAAATGTATATATTTTGAAAAATAAAAAAGATGAAATTTATCTGTCATTATTCATTGCCTCTATTTTGAGTTTAATAATTTGACATAAATAAGAAGAATTGTCTAGTGATGTTTCACATGATCTTTGGAAATAACAATTGATCTTATTATTATTTAATTATATCCTTTATATGTAATGATCATGTAATTGTTCTAAAAGTAACTGGAATAATTCTATAGATGTAGGATGAAATTAAATTATTTCAGATATTCCAAGGCCTTTTATACTTTAATAAAATTCATAATTATTTGATGGGTTGAATAGTATTTTTTTATTAGCATGGTGTGGAATAGAAGAATGATTTTGACCTCAACAAGATAGTGGAGGATGATGTTGGATCATGGGGCATGGAACTAACATATAAAGGAGCATGAACATAACAGTTATAAAGAGAATAATTATTTATAATGATAGATTTAGGATATAATACTAGAGATATATATATAATACGAACTTTAGTCTAGAGTAAAAAATTGGGAAATATTGGCCTACGTCATGATAACTTAAGTACCATAACTCCACGAATAGGAGGAATAAATATTTCCTTAACACTTCAAAAACCAATTGAAAATAATCACTATATTAAACAAAATAACCAATTAAATTAAATTAATATAATATTAAAATATATTTTAATTTTGTTTAAAAATATTTTTTTAAATTTATTAATATTTCTATATGTACCCTTCCATTGATTATGAATCAATCTCAATTATTATTTTTCCATTCAAATTTATTTTATTCTATGTCATTCATGGATTACAATAGTATTTAATCCACAATTCAATTTTATATCACACATTCTGGTTAAATTATAAGCATATATGTATTTTTAGGGACAATTCTATAATGAATCCTTTCCACCATTTAAACTCTTAATATTTCCATTACATCTTAATGTGTTTTAGTGTGTCATATTTTAATGTATAGGTAACTATCTCCAGAGTGTTTGTTGCTAGGAAATACACCCCTTTATTAATAAATGCTATAGTTTATGTAAATGAATTATTTGCGATTCAGCAATGTACTTGTTATAGTTGTAATTTATGATAAGGGGATCTGTTTTTTAATTTTTTATAAAACACTCAGGGAAAACCATTTTTCACATTAGATCCATAAGATGTCTAACAAAGAATGACTATATTAGAGAAAAAAATTGAAGCGTATTCATCATATATTATATTTTATGATATTTTTCTAGAAATGTCCCTCCAAGCATGACTACAGTCAAGTTAAAATACAGTATAAAGAGCCAATCATCAATGGATATAAGGAGGTATTTCCATCAACACTCTCTTTCTTCAAATATGTGAATGTATTTTTGGTTATCATTTCATGTAATCTTATTTCCCATTAGTAATAACTTAATTACACTTTTTGGTAAAAAATCCAACTCAACAAAATAAGAAATTAATGGGTTAATTTTGTGTGTTGTGAATTATTTTATTCGATGATGTCTTATGTACAAAAAATCCATGAGACTAGAGTAGTTGAGTATTGAACAAGATCAATACCTTTCATAGCAGAGGACATGATCATATGTCCCAAAAAAATTTAACAATAATGACCCATGACAAGGGATGTATGGGAGTTTTCTATAGTTTTATACACCATTCATTTATTTTTATTTTAACTATCCACAAATATGTATATTTATTTTCTTTTTACAATGTAGTGGGGTTAAAAATATCAATATAAATTTTCAGTAGTATTGTGCATTTTTTATGTTTTTTATTTATTTTAAAATACTAGATATTTAATATAAAAATATATGATAAATATTTTATTGTTACAAATTTATTGAAAAAAAGTATTTATTTTTAACAAAATATATAACAATATAAAACCTTATTGTTAACTAATATAATAATATAATGTTCTTAATGAAATCATTTAATTTTTTTAAATATTTATCTATTAATAAGATATGCAATGTTAAAATATTTTTCCATTACATTTATTGATTTTCTAAAAAATTATTTTTACTAGAGTATTGAAATATAAATTTTTACCATAAGTTTTATTAAGAAATATCTATGATATTTTCCACTAAATATTTCTAGGGATGATTTTAGTAGAAAAATCCAATGAAAAATCACTAAAAGAAAATATATACATGAAATTATAAGTTTTTATGTTGATAAAATATATAAAAAAGGAAAATTTCAATGGTCCCTTCAATTAGTTTTTAATGTCAAAATTTTAGCTGAAAATATTTTGATTCAAATTTTAATTCTGAAAACATACTGAAAATAATCTCTTGTATTTCATATTTATTTTTAAAACCTTATTTATCATTATAAAATTAATTTTTTTTAACGAATAAATCGTATTTATTTAAAAACCATATTTATTGGTGTTACCATATATTCCAATTTAGATAGACAATTCTTAATTTTCAATTAATAAACTATTTAATGATAAAATATATTAAATTAATTTATAGAAAATGATATGTTTCTAGGAAATGAGAGATAGGATAAATTATAAATTATCACCATCAAGCAATAACTAACATTAATAAAGTACTTGAAGAATGCTAATAAGAATTAGAACGAGGAAGATAACCTTCCTTGGGAAATGAAAATATCCTCCTTTCAAACCAACTAACTGAATCCCTCCCCCCCCCCAAAAAAAAAATTATCTCCCTTTATATTTCCCAATTACCGACATAGTAAATCCCTATTTTCAATACTACATCTGAAAGTCAATAGTTCTTCCCCATCCTTTAGTAAGTAATTATTATGGGTGGTCGAATCCCTTTAGTTCTGACTATGGATCCAAAAGGAAAAGATTCCATATTCTTATCATTATTTCCATTGAAATTACACCACATCTACATGGTAAATATATGAGAATTGGTCAATCAATAACACAACATCCTTCCATGTTTCCTCCTTATCAATCTTTACATTCCATCTTGTTAACCACATAATAGTTCACACCCAATACTTTTTAACCAAAAAAATGTTCTTGATTATATTGCGTCCTCAAGGAATTCTCCTGGTATATTTGGTTCTACCAGATGGATTCCAACTATTATCATGATTTAGGAAAAATGGAACACTAGGAAACCCTACAATTTAGGGATTTATATTTTATATAAAAATGGTGAAATCTTACCACAAAATCCAAATGAAATAAAACAAAAAACAACACACTTTTTGTTTATCATGATGGTCCACTAAGGCAATGAGAGAACATTCTCTCAATGGACACACCCTAGGACTTTTTACTTGTCATCATTGTCGGGAAAAAATCCTTCAAGGTAACATTGCAACATTTTTGGATTGATTGTGTTTGTTGAAAAAGTTGGTTCTGATGGTTAATGGTCAAGATCCAAAGATGTTTTTGACAATAAATGTTGACAAAGAACCATGACAAAGGAATGGATGGTTTGGAGGCAGTATAAAAGAACAGATACATGGTGGCACTGTTTTCCAGTGTTTGCCAAATTTTTGGGGTCCAAAATTTGGATTTTGGTGAGCATCACAAAATACATATTTCCATGAAGATCTAATCAAAATATATAAAAGTAATTAGTTTCGAGAAGATGGGCTTCTTCATGTGCATTTCGAAAAGACATGAAGAAAACTGACTTGATAGTTGAGGATAGGTGTTCCACTGAGCATATGCTGCATTGAGCTCCATTTGTCCAGTTGAATCGGATTGATCCTCTTGAAGTTGTGGACTTGTGTCAGTTGGATGAGATGGAGAGTTGTAGATTCCACAGTTTTTGACAGGTCCATGAAACATTGATTGTGGAGAAGACGAGGTTGGGGATTTGGTAGCCACAGCTAGTTGTCACACAAGACCTATAAGTTCACTCATCCACTCGGTCATCTTGTTCGGCTCAATTGATTGATTATATTGGGCTTGTTTTACTTGAGCATGTTCTCGAGTATGGAATTTTTGTGTGTTTGCAGCCATGTTACTTATGAGATCTCTTGCAGCTGCGAGAGTTTTATCAACAAGAGCACCACCACTTGCAGCATCAATGAGAGTTCACTCCATAGCCAATAACCCCTCAAAGAAGTATTGGATCAAGAGTTGGTCAGGAATTTGGTGGTGTGGTCTATTTTCAACAAGCTTTTTGAACCTCTCCCAGTACTCATGGAGTGATTTACATTGGAATTGATGGATACCACTTATTTCCTTTTGGATAGAAGCAGTACGAGAAGCAGGAAATAAGTTCTCTAAGAAGAGTCGCTTAATGTCATTCCATGTGGTTATGGAACCATGGGGAAGGTAGTATAGCCATGACATAGCAATGTCATCTAGGGAGAAATGGAATGCTCGATGCTTGATTTGTTCTTCAGAAACCCCTTGAGGCTTCATGGTAGAGCACACTACATGGAACTCTTTAAGGTGGAGATGTGGCTCCTCACCGGATAGACCGTGGAAATGAGGAAGAAGATGAATCAAAATTGATTTGAGTTCAAAGTCGGCCTCTATGTTTGGATATTGAATACCAAGAGTTCGGTAATTTATATCAGGGGCAGCAAGTTCTTTTAGTGTTTGTTCCCTAGGATTGGCCATATCTAATTCAATTGGTTGGACAATGACTCGTTTTTGAATTATTTGATTATCTCTTATGTTCCTCGTAAGTTGGCAAAGTGTTCTCTCAATTTTAGGGTCAAAAAAATCCAAGGGATTGTTTGGGAGGCTACGGGTCATTCAGAGAGATGTTGGATGAAGGAGGAAGATGGGTTTTTCTTTTTATTTTTTCAGTTTATTCTTTTTATGAGAAGACGGGGTTTTCATTGTGTTTTTTTTCAATTTTTTTATATTTGTTTTTTTTTTGTGTTTTTTTACAATAAACAGAAACTATTGACTAATTAAATCACCATCCCCAGAAACAGCGCCATTTGAACTGCAAGTCCTATTGTCACCTATCGACCGGTCAATGTTCTGGTGCTCTCCTAATGTGTATAGCAGCACTCGAGTAGAATCCTCGACGATGATACTTTGTAATAGTCGTTTGTTTTTTGTTGATTGTATTTTGATTAGGGGTTTTTTTGCAGAGAATAATAGAAATGGTTGATTGACTATTATTGATTTATGAAATTCATAAATATTGGGGTGAGTTCATTATTAGGGAGTTAATCTTGTGATATCCTTGAGCTTTGCCTTATATTGCCTTTAAATTAAAACCCACTTCACAAGTTGACGTCGATTAGAATTCCTAAGTGTTAATGCTTTAATCCAAGCCTTAAATTAACTTGTATTTTAAAATCAATCAGTACTTGTTTATGGTTGTGTATTTATGGTTCCAATAATCCATGTAAACCACATTCTAAACAAAATATGTCATTAATCCATGACATATTAAGTCCAACATATACAATGTTAAATTAACGAATACTCATCGACCAAATACTCTATATCACTTAACATCCCTAAATTTTGAATCACCCCAATGAGATATTTAATCATCCATTTGGTAGTTTAATATTCTGGTTATAATAATTATGATGATAAATTAAGAATAGATGAAAAAGAAAGGGATTAGAAAATAGTGGTACGTCAAACACACACACACGAACAATGATGGTAATTAAAAATGGATTTTTTATTGAATGAGGAAGAAAAATAAGGGAAGGAGATTCAACTAAATTTAAACTATTTTAATAAAATTAATATTAAACTACAGAAGGTGGGTGAGAATAAGAGATATTGAAGAAGAAACATTCATTTAAATATAATTACAAAAGAAAGGACTTACAAAATTAAAAAAACGAAGAACACGAATGTAAGTGAAAACAAAGATACGAGGAAAGGTCTCTCAAGTGAAAACATGAGTATGGAAGACCCTCACAAGACTTTGGCAAGGATTTGGTCGTGCCAATATGATCTCCTCTTTTCTGAAATGACAACCTCTCTCAAGGAGAGAAGAGGAGAGTATTTATAGCCCAATGAGTGGATTGTTTGCATTCCCAATCTGTCTCTCCATTGCATCACCAATTTGTATATTCATACAGCCAATTCTCCAAATATCTCTTTCTTCAAAGTTGTAGATAATAAAGTTGGAAGACTACTCACAATATTTGGAGTAATTTGGACCTATAGATCAAACATTATGGCCGGTTTATTAAACAAAGTTAAACTGTCCATTTCAATCCAGTATTTTTGAAGTCCAAAATGTGAAACGGTTTTTGAATATGAATATGCCTTCAAATCTGAATGATTTATTCATCAAAGTCGGCCGAATATATATCTATTATTTCACACTGAATATATCAGCTCAATTTGATGCTTACATTATGAGATATGGCATGCATACTATACTTATTTTAATTCTCACCCAGAATAGTGGGATGGATTTTAAAGCATATGTTGGGACCCTTGTTTTTGGAGTTGGGCCTCGAAATTTTTATCCAAGACTCCTTACATTGTCCCCCAAACTATGGTAGAGAATAATGGAATTTGGACTTCTTTATTTAGCCCAGTAAATCAATCTTCATGAATAGTCCATTTTTATTACAGATTCTTTGGTCTTTTTTGTGAGGACCATATGACCCTTCAAATTGCAAAATTGGCTCATGGTATCTTCTAATGAAATGTTTTTATATTTAAATGGGAATCCTACTAAACATGAACCACACAATTTGGATCACTATAGTAATATTTATAGTTAAAACATTAAACTAACTCAATTAGACTACTTCTAAAAATGCTAAAAAATTATACTTAATATTAAAACATTAATATTTCACACAAATTATGCACATTTCAAATAAAATAAGTAAAGGGAGTATATAATAAGTCATGAAAATATTAATAACATCATAAACTATTTTATTAAAATACCATAAATTTATAATAACCATTTTTTAATGATTATAATTAATTTTTTATATTAATTATATGGAAATTTTTTCCAAAAATGAAAATTTTTATTTTCTATGAAAATTATCATTTATAAAAAATATACAGATTTTAAAATTATTACAGATTTTATGACACTATAAAAATAACTAATGTATCGTAAAATTATCTTATAATCATAAGAAAAAAAGTTTAATTTATGAATAAATTTTTCAACAATAATTTTTCTTGTTAATAATTATATTAATCCTAAAATTAGAAATAAAAATTAACATTTCACGGAAATATAAATACTTAATTTATCTATTTAATACATTTATTTACTTATTCTAGGATATTAATATAACTTATATTTATTTATGGGGTAACTAAATATTATTTAAAATTTCATAGGTGAGATAAAATTGAAATCATAAATATAATTTTAATATAATGAGATTGATACATTAATAAAAATAATTCGTATCTCTCATTGTTCATTGGAAAATGAATATTTTTAGAAAAATAGGAAAATTTAACCATAAGATACTTTGGATATTCACATTTTTAAAATAATGTTTTTTGGTTCAATATATTTTTTAACATATTCAAAATATAATTTTAAATCAAATGAATCATTAAAAGGTGTTAAAAATGTATTTAAAAATATATAGCCTTTTACGCATAAAATTGCATTTATACTTATATTTTGCCTAAGAAAAGTTTTAAATGAATTTTAAAATGTAAATTTCATAAATTGGTTAATACTATTAATTTCAAAAAAATATATTGATTGGTTTTGTTGGTAATATTCTAAATAGTATATAATTTTTTAAACATAATGTTGTATGAAACAAAATCTATTGAAGTTTTAAAATTTTAAAGAGACATACAATGAAATCTAGGGGTGCTACCGGAAGGGATCTGTCCAAGCTGACATTATTTGTCCTCCCCCCTTGCATAATTTACATAAAAATGCACCCCTTTTCCACTGGATCCCATGGTTTCCCTAACCATGGTCCAAATATAGATCATGGACTAGATGACCATTTTCAATTTCTTTCATTTCTCGAACCCTCAGAACACCCTCGATCCTCCTCATATAGATGGTAAAAAATCAATTAACCCAAATCATGGGAAAAAACAAAAAATAAAACAAATAAATTCCTCTATGAAGTACACGATCTTACATTTACATAATCTTCTAATATTATTGAATTCATGTCAATAAATTTATATTTCAGTCTCATTTTCATTAGAATTATTTAGGAATTAATTAACAATGAATAAAATTATATGATAATTTCCTCACAAATCTAGTTGATTATATTATTATCTAATTATTTAAAATAAATATATATATTATTTTATATTCCAAATATTGTTATCTCAGGATACATAAATAATGTGTTTAAGTAAATATAATATTATTTGTCTCTTTAGTGTAAAACCCTTTTTTACCATATCAATATTTTCTAAATAAAATTCCAAAACTACTTTTATATTATTCCATGATTGATTATATTAATTTGTATACACTATTTAATTTGTTTAGAATGGTATAATATGATAATTATTGTCATTTTTGAAATGAGGAAATTTTTAATTTTTACAGAAAATGAGAGTGATATCTAGGTTTTAACATTTATAACATGAAAATAACTTCTTGCATTAATAAAAATAATATATCGGGAGCATATTTTAAATTTTTCAAAGGTTCTGTTCAATGGAAATGTTTTCCTTATTATTTTTAAAAATTTTATGTTTTAATATGTGATTTAATAAATAAATCATTATTTTCCTCAAGAAACATTCCTGTGATATTTTAAAATAATTTTTCATTTATGATAACATCCATTATTGTGTCATAGCATTTCCTAAGTATATGATCCAAAGATAAAATATATATTATTTATCTTGTTATTTATATTTATGATGATGATATATCTTTGAAAATTATATTCTTTTACATGGTTTATGTTATAATGTTTATTTTTGGGACCTTGTGTCATATGAATGGATTTATGATTATGAGATATGCGGCTGAAAATTATAATTCCCACTAATGAATTGGGTAAATGATGAAATTTTATGAACTCAAATGGCACATGGGAGGTCATCAAAATCTCATAATGGGGTAAAAATATAATATAAAATGATTTTAAGTTATTTATATTATAAAATAAATTCAATTTCTTCAATATATTACATTGGACGAAACATCGAGTTTAAACGAACTGTGAATTACTATTAAATATTATTTTTTTAACACGACTGTCATAAAATAACCATTAAATTGTAGAGAATTAATAGTATTAACTAATTATATATATAAATATATATATATATTATTCAATAAATTTTTTACACTAATCCAATATATTTGACAAACATATGTTAATAATAAATCCAATTTTATGAATAAAAATTTATATTTTTTAAACGGTAGTTTTTCTACCTTTTAGTGGTTCACTAATTTGAAAACTAATTTTTGAAACATTTATAAATTAAAATTAAAAAATTTAATTTAATTTTAATGTTTTAATTTTAAAATTTTATTAGGCTGATTTTTGGGATTTTTTTAAAATGTTTATTTTTTTGTGAATAATAAAAAATGATAATTATCGATAAATTAAATTTGATCACAATGTAACATAAGAAATATTTATTAATAAATAATATAACATATATAATTTATTTATCCGTATATCTTATTTTGGTATAAGAACATTTTTGGTCATAAAAATACATTTTTCAATAAAATTGTTTTTCGTTGTGTTTTGGAAGATTAATTTTAAAATAAAAATTGACCATTCAACATTTTATATTTGAACATTTATTAAATATTTTTATTCACAGGCTCCAAATTAGTTAAATATATCCATTTTAATTTTTTATATTATAAATAGTAACCTTGTTTATTTTTGTTACCATGGTAAATGGTAAATTGTGTAATTATTGGTAAAAATAATATGTTACAGATTATAATGTTTCCCTAAATAATTTTAGGATTTTATTGGCTGATTTATATTTGAACCATAACACCAATTGTTTGAATTTGAGTTATTTAATTTAAAATTGTTAAATAAAATGTGTCTGGTATTATGAAATTTAAAGGAAATCACAAAATGAAACATTATTTGTCTTAAACATTTATTTTGTGTACAAATGGGGAAGAAGGTTAGTTATGAATGAATATAAATTTTCATTACGAACTTAAAAGACATATATTCAATATAAAAATTTATTTTTTATTTTTGGAGACCATTTCGATTAAGAATTGTTAGTTATAATATTTATTTAAAGAAAAGAAAAATATTTCCCATTGATAATTTAAAAAAATATATTATTTTTAACAGGGTGTTATTGAAAAGATATTAATATATATATATTTATGTTAAATAATATATATATATATTTATATATATATTAAATAATATATATATTAATTTTTAGTGAATAAATAATTATTTCAAATAGTAATACATAGAATATGTAATAATTTTTTTATTAATGAAAAAATAAAATAAATAATATTAATAATATTAAAATAAAAATAATATGAATTAATTAAGGTTATCCACAAAAATATGGATTATTTTAATTTATTATGAATGTATTTAATGTTTTTTTCGATGTTATGGGGATGTATTGTTTTTATTAATGTCAATTTATTGAATTGAGTCAAAACAGACAGTAATTATATTTTATCAATGTATTACATTATTAAATAATTTTAAATTCATGAAAAAAATGTAAAATTAAAAGTGATTTATTTTTGGAATAAATTATCAAAATATTTTCATTAATGGTCCAATTTTAATTTTATTATTATAAAATTTTATTTTAAATTATTAAATAAATTATAGCAAAAATTAAAATTAAAATGAGTTAAATAAGGTCAATCAAAATTATATAGTCCAAAATAAAATGAAAAAATGTATAAAATTAATTGGATGATGGGGAAAAATTATATAATCTCATACCCTAGTAAATTTATTTTTGGTTTTATATTTATTGAAAATACATTTATAATAAATTTATATTTTGAGGATTTCCAATGGTTCCCCACATCCCAATTCAAAAACAACACTCTTTCCTCTACTTTATTTGACATTATTGATCACGTTCTATCAAAATTTATATTAAAAATTATCTTATCCAATTCTTATCCAAATTATTGAGATCATGGTCTTCCAAATATAATAACCCTGGTGTCCTTAAGAAGAGATATAATGGACTTCCACTAAATTAATGTTATTCATATTTACCGACTATTTATTATTATTTTTTATTTTACTTCACGTTCATGTTTTTTTCCATTATAAAGTAATAAATTATCTATCATTTATATAATGATATTTTCTTATGGTTATGGTACAACCGTATTTTACCTCTTATCCCTGCCACAAAACAACCATCCCTCGAGTGTACATATGGCTTACCATCTTCACATTATGATGTAATTCATTTTTCAACACAACATTTAATGGATTGGTATAATATTGTAAATAATTGAAATATACTATAATTATTAAATGATATTAATTATGAAAAAATATTAATTTATCCATTTCCTTACCCTTTCACCATTAATAAAATGATATCGTCACTTGGGTGTACGTACAACTTACCATCTCCGCGACACGATGTGATTCATTTTCCATATTCACCATTCAAGAAAGAATATAATTTTTTTATAATGAATAATTATGATATCTAGTACAATAATAAAATTCAATAGGTGATGTAACTATGTCCTACGCATAAGAATCATGACATACATAGTAAAACATGCATATAAAAATGAAGATGTTCACAGACGAAATAAGGGAAACGACTAAATATTGTAAACAAATGGGGGATAAGATAATATAATAGAAACATATAGGGAATCATAAATATGTTTTTTTCATAAATTATTACAATTCATTGCATAATTAAACAATAATTTAATTAACATTCATCTAAAGGGAAGTATAAGGTAAGGCTCTTCGTCTTAATTTTCACTTCATTGAGACTTACTTGGTATTGTGAACATAGAAATTTTCATGTGGTGTATCCAATAACCCTTTGATATCATTTATAATTTGAAATTATATTTTTACTTAAATAACCCTATCTTGGATATGAGTATTTCTAATACCATCTACCATTTTTACATAGAGTGTTTACATTGAATGTTATTTGATTAAATTGGGAAATATTGATTAATATATATTCACTAATAAAATCATAACTTTTGGTAAGGAATATTGTTCATTAATTAAATCTAGGCATGAGGAATAAATTAGTCTTATAATGATTGGTGGGACCCGAAATTATATATCTACTCTATTCAACGACATGCCTCATGAGACTAAAATAGTTTTCAAAATTAAACCAGTTTCTACATATAGTTTTAAACTATCTTATGAAAGGTATTGAAGGTAGTGGTATTATATGACATATAAAATATGTTTGATAATTAACCATTTTAATAATTCTATATTCAGTCATTACTATCCATGAAATTTCAACTATGAAAAATTCTAGGGTTTCATTTTAATTCTCAGTTTATTTATTTAATGTATTTTTCCAGTTTTTTACCTTCCCATATTGATTATGTATTATTGAATTTATTTCACTTTTTATTGATTATTAATTTTATTTTATGTAAACAGTAATGATTGTTTCAGCTCCAATTTTATTTTTTCCCTTCCGCATGTTATGAGGATGAAATCTTTAACTACATTTTCATGAAGTATTTTATTTTCCAATTTTATGTTGTATATATAATTAATAATGTAATCAGGGAACCATGTATATATCTAGTTCATCAGGATTACAAAATTGATATAAAATTGATGATGTGATATCTTGTATTTATTCCATTGTAATAAAAGAACCACTAACTACAGTCGACTCAGTTCAGGGTTGATAGTGTTGGTATTAGAGCCATGTTTAGTGAAAACCTAGAGAACTATATTCTATAAAAAATAGATTATATAATAGAACCCTATGATAGAATTTTAGAATTCTCCCAAATAAACCATATACTAATGAGATAGTGAAACAATTCACTATAAATTTTGGATTCGAAGGGAAGCATGAAAACATGGGTACTGACTAGAAAAGGTTTTATAATGGAAAGAAGAAACAGAAGTATTTTCCCACATGTGATAATTATGGTATAAAACACCCCAGTACATTCCAAAAAGGAATGGGGGGTTTTCCATAAGTTTGGAGAAAAAAGACACCATCCTTGTGATTGAAAGGGTAAGAAAAAGGATTTCAATGTTCACTGATTCAACTACTAGGAGATGATACACTATAGAAATAAATTTATCACATGTCAAAGAAATATTCACAAAAATACGATAATGGTTCTTGGAAAACCATATGCTACTTTCAAAAATAATTAATAATGATTAATATGCCTTTTTGGATTCAATGATCATGTCATTTGAGTATTTTATATATAATTATTTGTTTATTAGAGTCTTGATATAAATAAGAATTGTATTTTAATGACCTGACCCTAGTTTCTCGGAGCCGGTGCCTTATTATAATACAATGGAATATAAATAAGGAGTATAAATCCCAAATTACTGAGTATTTTAGTAGATTTAGAAATAATATACATACATAAGATCAAAATTGAAACATGAAAAAAATACGACATTGAAATTCTATTGAAAACATCCACATCTTCTTTGTTATCCCTACATTTCATTCACAAAATACTTCTTCACAACCTAGGAAAAATAAAAAAATAAGAAAGGGGAGAGATCAAACACTTACCAGGGATAATAAATATAGTAGAAGTTATCATAAACATAGTCATTATGAATGGTGAGTAACTAAACATATACGACTTTAAACAAATAAACATGAATATAATATGACAGGAGTAAGGGATGCATAGATAATGTCATAATAAAACATAATTAGGGGTATTATAATAGACTATTAACCACAAGAACAATCAATAACTAATTTCATAGTGAGGGAATTCCAAATTCAGGATGTCATAACCATATCGTTGAGGCCTAATTCCAGGACCATAAATAATCATTTTGTCAAGGCCTTGTGCCAAGATAGTAGTTTTTCTCATGAGACATATGGATACATCGAAGAGATATAGTGTGCCCCACCAATAAATGATTAAGTCTAATTAATTCCACATATGAATTGGGATAAACATTAACAATATATACAATCATATTGAAACTAATATATAAAATGTAAATAAGATTCCACGAACATTAAGCATAAACACTAACCATTCTGGGTAAAATTGTGAATAGTTTTAAAATAGAAAATCAATTGTAAAACTATTCATAAACCATTAAATTAAATATGGTAGATTATATAAAAAGTAAAAATCAACATGAATGTTGAAATAGAAGAAGATACTCTTATAAAATCATTGATTAATTATTGAGATATATACTCTTCTACTTTGAAAAGATGTTTTCTTTTTGAAACGTATTTGTTTTATACAAGAAGTTATGTAAAGTAGTGTTTTAATTATAAAATCAGTGATTTGATAATGATAATGGTTGTTAAAATATATTATAGAGTTCCATTGAAAATAGGTAAGAATTTGAGAAATTCCCTTGAATCAGGATTGTATTTCAGGATAAATTTTTGAAAGATAATTTTAAAACATACAACTCCCCAGAAATGCATGTAGGATTCTTGTTGGTATACATATATCGAAAAATGTATCAAAATATTTGAATAGTAAATATGAATAAATAAAAATTTGATTGCGGTATGTAGAGAATGAGAGTAACCTTGGTGCTGTGTGCTTAGGTGGCTGTAATTTTGGTGATGTTTTCTTGTTACTTGGTTTTTGATTTGTTTCTGGTTTGGTTCCAAGAGGCTGTATGATTATAGTTTGGGGTGGATTCATGTGATGGTACTGATCTTCTTGAATTCTGTTATTGATTATCTGCTTTGGAGGATTCTGTTGTTGGTTTGGGTGGATCTGCATTTTTGTTTTGCGGTGATTTGTGTGATTGTTCTTTTTTGGTGGATTGGATTTGGTGGAAGAGAAAATGAAGGTGTTTTGGTGACGGATGTCTTGGGCTGGTTTTTCTTTGATATTGTGAAATGGTTTTCATAATGGATTCATTTGGGGGTTGTGATTAAGAATCACATAATGATTTCAGCAGTAGAAGGGTTCAGGGGTTGCTTCGTTAAGAGATTCTACAAGGAAATGCTTCAGAAGAGGATTAGAGTAGGTAGATTTCACCATGTGTGGATATTCGGATTCAGAAGATTGAGAGGGTATGACATTTCGATCAGTACCAGGACCATTCATTGCTGCATGAGATATCTCACTGAGCAGTCATACAATGGTGGTAGCCTTCCATAATGATGACGACGCTGGGGATGGGTATTCCTTTCTTGTCTTGTTCTAGGATGATTTCATCCCTTTTGACCTTTGGGTTTTGTTTTTCTCAAAGTATTTTAAGTCTGTGAGGCTTTCACATTTACCCTTAAAAGGGGGGTTATCAAAAAATGAATAAAAAATTCAGGCCTTCGGGCCATTCAATATTTATTGAGAGCCTCTTTAGGGGAGAGGTTTTGGTAAATTTTTTTGAGAAAAAGGGAATTTTTAAGTGAGGGGGGAGTTTGGGAGGTGATTTTATCAAAATTTAGAAATGTCACAAGGAATGAGAGGAGTGAAGAGAAGAGGGAGTGTATTGGGATTTTTTAGTGGAGGAGAGGACTGATTTATTGATATCTTATTCATTATTTTATTATTTCACTAAAGAAAATAAATATTGTTGATTAATGTGAGCCATAATAGTAATAAGTGTATTTGAGTTCCAACCATGTGTGATTACATCATCCATGATAAAAGGAATAGTGAATTTAACGTACGATGTATATATATTGTAAATTAAGGTATTTTACTATACATAAAAAGTAGACTATTTAAAATAATTCCCAAATATTCACCAGAACCATTTTTCGATGTGTATAATGGAAAAAATAACTCTATTTTTAAACATAATTTTCCATAGATGATTAATTTAATTTTTTTATAAAAAACAATTTATTCAAAAAATAAAAATTATAAAACAATAATTCATTTTATATCCCATTGAAAAATTAATCAAGATCTCATTATCTTATAATCACAAGTTATTAAAATAATAATATTATTTAAAATTTATAAGTTTTATATTAATATTCATATTTCTACTCATAAAGGTGTGTTACTATTCACCAATAATTATGTTTGTTTATTGGTCTTTAAATATCTTATCGAATGCAACTGTGTTTTCTAGTTTTTCAAAATTCAAATCACAGAGGTGGAAAAATTATGTTTACTGGACTGGTTATAAAAAAGTGATTTTTTTAGAGAATTAGTGTGTCATGAATTTATTTATAAATCCATGGGCTGTTACATTCTTCTCTGCTAACAAATATATCTTACACAAAATTACTAGAATGTTACATCAATAAAATATTTTTGTAGTTCATCATCATAATCTCCTCAGGATCCCATGACTCCTCTTTGATTTTATGATTTGTCAAACTATCATTACCAGTCGAGTCATGTAATTCCTCAACACTTATTCTTTAGTGTCCGGAATCTGGATTAGCTCTTCTGAGTAAGATAGTTCACGATCCTATTCTATTCATTTAGAAGTGAGGACATGTGCTGGGTTTGGCATTTCCATTCTCAATAATGAGACATGGGACACATTTTATAAACTAAACTGGCTAGGAGAGATAGCAAAACGATATGAGATGACAACAATTTTCTCCAAATTTTCAAAAGGTCCAATGTACCTACGGTTCAGTTTCCCTTTCTTCACAAAATATTATAACATCTTTCCATGGAGATACTTTTAAGAAAACATGATCTCCCACAAGAAATTCCAAATCCTCCCTTTAATTATAACCATACCACTTTTTCCTTCATTTATTTGCTTTGATATGGGTTCGAATAATCTTTACATTCAGTGGTGTTTACTCCAAAATCTATGGACCCACAAGCTTCCTTTCACCGAATTCATCCCATTATGTTGGTGTACGAAAACTCTTTTCATATGATAATTCATATTGTTCGATTTTAATGCTTCAATGAAAACAATTATTGTATGAAAACTACACCAAAGGTACATATTGATCCCACATACCATGAAAATAAAGTGAGCATGATCTCAATGTGTCTTCTATTGTTTGGATCATCCTTTTTTATTTCTAATCTGTTTGAGGATGATAAGAAATACCCAAATGAAGCTTTGTATCCAAATAATTCTTAATACATTTTCAGAATTTGGATGTAAATAGTGGGCCGTGATCAGAATCAACTAAAATTGGTTCTCTATTAAGTCTAAAAACTTTATTGATATATAGTCGTGTTTGTCACTCCAGTGGAAAATACTCTCATAAATTGAAGAAATGTGCATTTTTTAAGACGATCAATAATTACCCATTCTTTTTTATTCATTCTGGGAGTTTTGGGTAATCTTGTAAAAGAATCCAAAGTTATTTTAACCTATTTATATTTAGGGAGAGGTAGAGGCTGCATGAATCCTCTAGGATGTTGTCATTCGAACTTCACATGTTGACAGACATAATATCATGATATATAAACAGTAATTTCTTATATCATGTTGTCCCACCAGAAATGTTCCTTCAAATATATATTCATTTCAGTGCTACCAGGGTGTACATGGAAATTCTAACTATGGGAATCATCAGATAACATATTTTTAGCTTGGGTATAGTTGGAAAACAATTCCTCTTCCCAAATTTCATAATTCCATCTTCACACACTAAGTTAGCCAACATCACATCATTCACACCTTTAATTTTCATTTTAGATTTTCATCATCAGACTGATAAGTTTTAATCCATTCTAATAGAGAGGTTTTTCCAATAAAATTAAAAAGTAGGTTTGTTTCAACTACATTAATAATTTATATGTCCATATATTCAAATCCATGAATACAATGTCCCTTTTAATCCTATTTTTTTTAAAACTCCATGATCCTTCATTCTCAATGCATCAACCTCCTTATTTTTCTTTACTAGGTGGTAGTGTTTGGAAAAATAATAATCATTATGTAGTTCACGCCATCTCCTTTTCCTCATGTTGACTTCTTTCTATGAGAATATATACTTTATACTCTTGTGATACATATATATCTTATATATTTCACCATAGAGATATTGTCACCATATTTTTAGGGAAATGATCACATTAGCTAACTCAAGATCATTAGTAGGATAGTTTTGTCTAGGACATTTTAACATCAATTATACATAGGCAATAACTCTATCATTCTGCAAAAGTACACAACCATGTCCTTTACTTGATGCAAAACTATATATCACAAACCCAACATTCCACAATGGAAGAGTTAGGATTGGAATATTCAAAAATATCCACATTAAATATTTGAAATAGTTCTCAAATTCTTTTTTCCATAAAAAATTAACCCCTTTACAGGTAAGCTTGGTCATTTAGTTGGCTAAACGTGCGATGTTTGGAATGAAAAATCAATAATAACCATCTAAAAAAATAAAATAACGTACCGAAATTATGTTCTTTAGAGTAGGCCATTCATGAACTACCATTGCATTTATAGGCTAAAAAAATATTAAATCCTTAGAGATAATGTATCCAAGAATTCCAACTGATTGATGAAAAAATCAACACATTCTAAACATCCAATATAATTAATTTCTTCTATGAGTCTTCAAAATATTGTGCAAGTTATTTTCACATTCTTTATTCCTTTTGGTGTATACCAAAATATCATCAATAAATGACACCACAATTTAATAATGATATTCCATGAAAACACTATTCATTAAATCAATGAAGAAAGAGGGTGAAATAGTTAGTGATGAAGACATTAGTATTAACACGTAATGACAATACCTGGTTTGAAATGTTGTATTTGGAATATCATCCTTCCAAAACTGTAACTGAAGATATAAAGATCAATTGTCACTATTCAAAAAATATAGGGCTCTGTGAAGTTTATCAAATAAATTATCAATGCAAGGTAGGGGACACTTGTTCTTTATTGTGGTTGCATTGATCTCCCGATAGTCAATGCACAACCTCATAGATCTATATTTAATCTTAACAAAATGAATAGAGGATCCCCATGGAGAGACAGTAGGGTGAATAAATCTTTTATCACTCAATCCCTATAGTTTTTTTTTCAATTCTATTAAATCCATAGTGATCATTCTACAAAGATCCTTTGATATAGGCCTTGAACCAAGAAATATTTAAATGAAAAAAATCAATTTCCCGCTCTGGAGGATGTCCATGTAAATCTAATGGAATCACATTAAAATATTCTTATACAAATGGAACATCATCTATTTGAACATTAATTTACTCACCCAAGGACATTTTATTCCCTTCCTATCTAATAATTTAATTCAGTAGAGCTACTGGGGTGGATCTAGATAAGAATAAGTTATTGCGGTTTATTATTCCAAGAAAAGGGATTCAACATTGTTCTAAACAATCATAACTTATCTCTTCCTACAATATATAATCGCATTATGACATGAAATCCAACTAATAAAAATGATTATATCAATTTCAAGCATGATTATGATAATAAGGTTATAAACTAAAGCATGTTTAAGTGTCCTGAGGAGGACTGATCGACAAATCGTTGTTGCAATGATACATCCCCTAGTAGTTTTTACTAAAAACTCATTTATTAAATCAAACTGAACATGTATAATTTTATTGTAAAACTAAAAAGATATAAAATAATGTGATGATCTGGAATAAATTAGAGCATTGTATAAGCTCAAGTAAACAATTATATTACCCACAATCACATTGTTAATAACTCCAACCTCCATAGTTGTTAATACATAATCTTAGTCTTTCTCCTTTGGAAATCATTGGGAAACATTTTCCTAACACCTAGGAAAATCATATTTATAATGCCCCCTCACCCTTAAATTATAGAAATGTACACTGTTAGCATATTTCATCACCTTACAATCATGAGATATGTGTCATTTTTCTCTACAGTTGTAACAAACACCCATACCCTTCTAGAAAGTACAAAGATGTATCTTCCCACAATTATCATAGGGTGGAAGGAAACTCTTAACTTCTTTACCATTTCCCTATTTTATTTTATTTATTTTTCAATTGACATCTTCTTCTCTTTCCTTCCCTTAAAATCATAAGACATAGGGAATTACTTTTCTTTCTCGATAGCACTGGAGACTATTTGTTCATATAATGAGAAAATTGTAAGACTAGAGCTCTTCTGAGGAGTGGTTTTTAGCCATACTATAATCGAGAAATCTTGATCCTTTGATTAAAAATATAGACCATGACATTTTTTTATATCCTTGTGAAGTTAACTTCATAATTGGATACATTCCCATATTATTTGTTTTCATTAGATTCAGAAACTGCCTTTCCATATCTGCTTGATGTTCATGAGGGAAGTATTTTTATATGAAAATTTATTTAAAATCCCTCAATTCCATTTGTTTTATTATTATTCATCCTTTTTGTTTTCAATTAAAGACCAACAATGATCTACATCTCTTGATATACGATGAACCACCATGAAAACCAACTCTCTTTCGTTACATCGCAAAGAAAGAAATATCTTCTCTAATTAACTTATCCACTGCTCCACTACGAATGGGTTTTTAGTTCTATTAAATGATGCACGACATTTTTACATAAGGTGGTCAAGAAGAGATCATCCACATTTTGGATTTTGATGTTTCATATGGGTAATGATATTTTTCATAACCTAAGTCATTTGACCTAGTATATTTATAAGTTTCTCAACACCAGTTGTAGCACCATAGCCAACATCACTATCTTTCCTGAAATCCATACATAAGATGTACACATTCATGTAGTTTCCATTCCTTACATTAGGAATCATTTCTAAATAATGGAACACACTAGATTAGTTTATGATTCATAATGTAATATATCAATGTAGAAAAAGGCTTAGCATAAATTGAAATTCTATACATTTCTAATCTCATAATTATAAAAATGGTTTTTCTAAGAAATCATTAACATTTAAATTCATCATAATGGATTGTAAGAAAAATTTAAATTCTCCAAAGAATATCCCCCGGGAGTTTCAAACTAAGAGAATAATAAGGCATGTTGTCATGTACTAGCATACCTCTGGTCATGATTGAAACTCCTTAATAGAGTTATAACTCCTAAGTTCATTTGTTCTAGAACTATGTCCACATATAGTATCTAGAAATGGATTTATTTTCTAAAAATATCAAAATAATCTACTACTAACAAAAAATTCCATGATTTCCTTGTATGTTTTTCCTCAAAGATTATTTAGGTTTTCTCCCTAATCTACGTTTTCTAAATCTAGTTTCTATGTTTTCAACTAATCTTCCTCTGATACCAAATGTAAAGAACCGAATCCAATTACCTAGAGTAGGTGCCTTATTTTATTACATTGCAATATAAACAAAGATTATTCATCCTGAAGGATATATTAGTTTTGTATCTTTGGAAACAAGATACATTCAAATGTTCAACATTAAAAATTGAAACGAAATTCAACATAAAAATTCTTTTGAAAAAATCGATATCTACAAAGTTATCGCTGAATTTCATTCATAAAATACTTCTTCATTTCCTGGGAATAATAAAAGATAAGACTTGGGTGAGATAGAATGTTATGTAAGTGTGAGAAATACAAAAAAAGATATTATAAACATAAACATTAGGCATGGTGAGTAACAAAAAATAAATGTCTTTAAAAAAAATAAAATTGAACAAAATATGGAAAAATAAGAGTTGAATAAACAATTACATAATAAAACATAGTCATGGGTATTATACTAGTCAAATAACCACATGAACTATCAATTATTAATTTCATAATGAGGGAATGCATAATTCCAGACACAATAACCTTACCATGAATGCATTATGCCTAGACTATAAATAATCATTTTAAGGCCTTGTGCCATGACAGTAGTTTTTCTCAAGAGACTAACTGAGGAATAAAGGGAAAATATAAGGACCCTCATGCCACAAATTATGTCTAATTCATTCCTCATATTAAAGGGGATAAACATAAAAAACATATAATTTTTTTAAAAGTCACTTAAAAATTGAAAATGAAATCTTACAAAAGTCAAAAGGTGGGGGTTTTATTACAATCATTCTGGAAAAGATGGGTGAGATCATCATGAAGATTCTCCATTTACGTACTATTACTATCAACACCATTTTTGGAAAGACCATACCCTACATTTTTCGCCTCTCTGTAGGTGTTTGTGATGATATGATAGAGTCCTGATAGGTATTGAAGGCAAACGATCCGTTTAGCACTGAGGGTCTATTCAAGTTGAAATGTTCCATGTCTAAGAGCTTCACAGATTGTAGTTGAGTCACTTTCAATCCAAACATTGTTCCACCTTTTTTCCTTTCAAATCAACCACACAAATTATGATGTGCATGCTATCTTCAAGGGAGGAGGCATGACCATATGAACCATAGAAACAACCAAGAATGTCTTTATTGTTATTTTTGCATATGATGACATACCCAGCTTGCCCTGAGTTTCCTTTTGAAGCACCATCCATATTAATTTTTATCCATCAGGGATTTGGTGGTTTCTAGAAAACTTCCAATAATCCTCTCATTAGTATGTATATTCCCCTGATCCCAATCTGTCCCAGGATTCAAAAATCTTTGAATGAGTTGTGGCAAGTCCCTGTTTGCTTGATTAAAGCTTCCTTGATCGTAGTGTGGATTTTTATTTTCACTGCACAAAAATTAATAGTATTAATATTATTGAGATTATTTAAATTTTCTTTCATACCAAATAATATGAATCAGTTCTTCCACAACAGTAGTGAAGTGTTGATGAATTTGCTGAGATGCATCAATAATAGTGCATCTTTGAAGTTGTAAACCATTAGAGTCCAAACCAATCAATCTGTTATTAAAAATATAAAAAATGTAATTCCATAAAGTATACGATGTAGAACATGATTAATGTAGGTGATTGGTATCTTATCTATGTTGATTACATATGAAACATTTAGAACAATGCTGTATACCACACATATGAATTTTGCAATCCTTGGGAATCCTATTGTGAGAAATTCTCTAAACTAGGGTGATCTGTGATGGTCTAATTCTTTTTTTAAAAAATTATTTAACCAGGAAAATTTATAATTATTGCAAATGACATTATGACTATTGTAAATTTTAGTGGTTATCACACCATTTTGAGCCATTTCCCAAACTAAGAAATCATTAGTCCTAATCAAAGTGTAGTTGTTGATAATAAAAGAGATTTCATCAGGTAGATCCAAATCAGGAGAGTTCACACAATCATTGATAGTGATGTTAGAAATTTTGGATGAAGTAATAACATCTATAATGTTACATAGAGTTATTCCATTCCAGTTATCTATTCAAAAGAGAATAAAAGAATTCTTATTGACTATCCATCGAGAGTTAGAGAATATTATTGAAAAACTATACTTGATGGAAGGCTATATTTACGAGTCCATATAGGCGTGCATGCCTTTCCTAGGATTATTGTTAAATCTACAACAATGAAACTAATAATTATGAGAGTTGTTTCTCACAATATTAAATTTATGTTTAGCTTTCAGAGTATCATGGAAATTCCTAAGGTTTTTAATACCAAGACCCCCATTATACATGGGTGTGAAACATGTTTTCCAGGGAATAGTTACAGGTTTTCTTTCAAGAGTGTTTCCACTCCAGAGAATGTTTTTTATTCTTATACTAATATTTTTATGTAAATATATAGACAATTTATAAACCATCATAGAGTATACCATTTTAGAAACATTGGTGTGTTTGATAAAATAAATTCGAACTTCCATTGATATATTTTTTTCTTTTTATAAGAGGAATTATGGTTACTAATTTGATCAAAGGTTCTTAGGAAGTAAGTGTTTTGGGATTTACCCTGAATATTGGTACCCAAGATTGGTAAAAGGTACAAATACTTCTTTTACCAATAGTTAATTTATCACATCAATTTTTTGGTGGACGGAAAATGTTTACTAAAGAAAATAGAAGACTTTTTCTAATTTATGGATTGACCGGATACATCCTCGTAGTGTGAGAGGTCATCCTTGAGTTTTTATTATTTTTCCAATCTCCTCGAAGGAATAAAATTATATCATCAATATATAAAAGATGAGAGGGAAAGTTAAAGTTCTAGAGGAAAATATGGGATTTATTGTACCATGATTAATTGATTAAGTGATGAGTATTCTAAGGAGGTCTTCAACAATAATAAAGATGGATGGAAGAAATGGGGTCACCTTGTATAACACCCTTTGTACAAGTGAAATATCCCTTTGGGGAACCATTTATTAGAATAGAGATGTGAGAGGAGCTAAAAAGAGTTTTTATTTTGCTGATAATATTATCATTAAAGCCAAATCTATAATGAATTTCTAAGTTGAAATACTAATCGATGGTATCAAAAGCTTTCCTAATATCCACCTTGACGAAAATTGTTCCCCCTCTTTGTTTTTTATAGGTTAGTACTTTCAAAGGAAATGCATATATAATCTTGGATATTCCTCCCCTTAAGGAAAGAAAATTGGTTCCAAGATATAATTTTATTTGAAATAGGGGTCATTCTCATAGATAAAATCTTGGAGATAATTTCATATATCGTGTTAATAAGGGAAATCAGCGTAAAAAGATGTATTTCCAAAGCAATATCTACTTTAGGAATGAGGGTAAGGAATTGAGAATTAATACCATAAGAGAGGAATCCATTAGTGAAAAATTATCTAACAAGGAGACAAACATCATGGAAAACAATGTCCCAATGATGTTGGAAAAAAGAATTAGGGAAGCCATCAAGACCAGGGGTTCTATCAGACCTTAAATTAAACCACCTATTTCATTTAATGTTCAATTGGAATACTATTCATGATTTCATTATCATTATATCCCACTCAGAGGGGAATTATGTCTGTCTTGATATGCTTATTCCGAGTAGGACAATTAGAGATGTTTTTAAAGTAGGTAGTGACATGATTGGTAAAAGTCTCTTCATTATCAATGACATTATCCCCATATATAAGTAAAGAAAGTGTTTTACTTGCATTTATATCCCACTGTAGAGTATTAAATAATTTAGTTTTTTTGTCTCAATCTTTAAGCCACTTGATTTTATGAGTTTGTTTCTTGAGATTATCTTTCAAGGTCAGAATAGAGTTATGTTTATTTCTAAACTCTATTTCTTGTTTTGGATCAGTAGAAAAATCATTATGAATTGAGTCAGTTTGAATTTTTTTATGTTTATGTTCTTAGGAGTTAATATAATTATCATCTTTTTGTTCTCAGCCTTTTCACCAGAGCTATAATTTTTGTTTCAGGAGTTTCAACTTCGTAATTTAAGCATAGGCATTAGTTGAGTTAACTGAATTCTAGGTATCTTTGAAAATTCTTTTACAATCCAGAATAGTTTTCAATGAATTAATGAACTTAAAAGGAATAATAAGATTTTTATATCTAGTTTTTAGGCACACCAAAATTTTATTATGTTTAGAATTTAGCCTACACAAGGTAATACTGGAGATGTTATTCTATTTATCAAGGGCCTGGAAATTTGTGAATGCTCTATCCAGCATACATGCAAAAACTCTATTATGATTCTTTCTATACGAATTATATTTTTTTACCAATAAGAGTAATCTCTTCTAGGAAATTAACATCAATACAAATCTTAAACTCTTTAGTGGAGATATTAAATTTTAAGCACCCAAGAATTTCACTAGATCCAAGAATATAATTAAAGTCCCCAACAATGACCCATTGTGCTTGAATGATGTTATTGAGGATGGATATATTGTTCCAAAGAGTTATTCTATCCCGATATCTATTTCATGCATACATGAAAGTAATGAAGAAGATTTCATCATGTAGTTTCACTTCACATGTCATAGATTGAGAATCTGCATTGTAAATATGTTAATTACTTATAGAGGTATGAGCAAAGACCCATAATGAGTCACAATTTCAATTATTAGAAGTGGGACCTATAAAATTATAATTTTATTTATCCTGACTATTAAAAATATAATAAAAGGTGATTATAGGCTCAGATATACGAAAATCATAGGTTTATGCGTAAATAAAATGGGTTTTAAAGTTGCAGTGGTGTCATGGTTGGAAATACCCTAACAATTCCAGTAATCAATATTATTTTATACCTATGATTGGGGCTTGGACCCTTGTTTTTGTTACCTCTAAAGTTCATTCCCCATTTATATTTCCTTAGTTGTTTAGCAGAGTCATTGTTTGGCGTTGTAATTTTTTCCTACAAGTTCATGGAAGAGTTAAGAGAGATATTATAATTGTTTATACCTTTTAACCATTATTTATGGGGATCCTAGTTTTTATCCTCATTGGGTTTTAATTTTATCTTCCTTATGTCACAATTGTTAGAGTTGCAGGTTGGATTGACCTTTCCAATTATAGACATGGGGTTCTTTTGAAAATTTAGCACACTGACTTTGAAGACCTGCATCAGTTTTCCATCTCTTCCAGAATCCTTCGATTAATGTGTAACAAGAGATTTAAAAATATTGTGAGCAAAGCTGGACAACATCTCTACATCAGAGTTTATTCTATATCTCTGCTGAATTTTGAAGTGTGAATTACATCTCTCTATAGGTGCCCGAGTCCCCTATGTATTAGTCTCTTCCCACTTGCAGCCTTTGTAGCTACATGTGTTATGAACCGGGTGATCAGAAACTAGCCTAAGTTTTCTTTGACAAGTTTATTCCCTGGAAATAGACTACTACATATGCTGATCATTATCATAGAAAGAGTTCAGCAGTATAATAGTATTTGATCAATCTGAATCAATAGATAAACCTTATATTTTTGGACCAAGTTCCTTATCTTCTAAATGGTGATTAATGTTTTCAACAAGCCTATGAAAATTCTAAGTTGCATCTATTTTCACATCTGTTAATTGTCAATCATTTAGGTCCAACCTAGTGTTACCAGTATTCATAACATAATTGATAGTGTCTCGAACCATGTATGTTATTTCTTCAAAAATAGGCCTCTCTTCCTTATCAAGTTCCTACAAATCAACAATATCTTCCCATGACTATTTTCGAGGGGATTTTGTAGTAGATGTTTCATCACCCTTCTAATCAATTTCTAATTTTTCTTCATATGTAGGTCATATTTTTCTAATTCATTCATATAAACCTTCCTGTTCCTTTTGACTTCAATCCATCATTTCTCATTAGAGGGGTGTGGTTTCTTTTTATTCACACGACAATTGATAATAGTATAAACAATTATTTTGCAATAGTCACAAAAGGGGGGCCTATGTTCATACTAAATCCTAACCTCAGTCATATATTTCATTCCATTTAAAGCAATGACATGATGTAGTTTTGATCCAAGTTTAACATCCACCAATACTCTTTAATAATTCCCCAATTCTCCATTTATCGTTCTCTGACCGATATTTAAGGGGAATTTTATGCAAGAGGTGAGGTATTTTAAAATTTTGGGGTGAAAAAAGTACCAAATTAGTTTATATAATAAAACCCATATCTGGGCCATGGATTTCCTATGAGTAAAATGATAGAAATCATAATCGCAAGTGGATAATCTATGGACACGTGGTTGTGGATATACATTTCCAAGTTTCCAAACATGATCTAATTCCCTTTACGAGTGTAGGATAATATAAAAATAGCTCATCCCGAGTAAGAACTAATTTCCAATTGGTTGATCCACAGAAATGGCCAATCATAGCCATTATCTCATTATATGACCACGACTTATCACATTGAAGGTAATAAATATGACCACGAATAGAAAAATGACACATTTGTTCCCTCTGTTGTAGTGCATCAAAGTCTACTTCAACCATAAATCCTCCATCATCATGATTTTTAATCTATGAGGGTATAGTTGAGGTAGTCTTCTATAGATCCTAGCCTTTTAGGGATTCAAAGAAGGAAATCCCTTTGATTTTATGTTTCAAATCTCGAATGGAATTTCTTGAGGGATCTGTGACCACATTTGGGATCGATGCGTTGCATTCAAAGGACCTTTCCCAATCTGGGCCAAAAGAAGCCATTGTAGTTCATATTTTTCATGCCAAACAGAATTCATATATGAGGTCCTCAATGTAGGTTTTATTATTTCATAAACAACATATAAATTCATATTGAAACTAAAAAATGAAATTTAAATAACATTACCCAAACATTAAGAATTAACACTAACTATTCGAAGTAAATTGGTGAAAGATTTTAAGATTGTAAATGAAAAATAAAACTAATAAGAAAATATTCAATTGAATGTAGTAGATGATATCATACATAAGAGTAAACAATATTGTTGATATATACAAATAATCTATTATAAAATCATCAAGTAATTCCTGAGATAAATACTATTTTACTATGAAAGGAAGTGTTCTTTTGGAAAATTTATAGTATAAAACCAGAAGTTAATTAAGAGAGTATTTTCATGATAAAATGATTTATTTTAAAAATATAATGGGTTATAGAAAAAATTATATAGTTCCCTTGAAAATGGATAATAATTTGAGAAATGTTTTTGAATCTAGCTTGTATTCTAGTTAGAAAATTTGAAAGATCATTTTAAAACATATAACTCCACAAAAATGAAAGTAGGATTCTAGTTGGTACACATATATAGATAATTTTCAAATAATATATGTGTAGTAAATATGAATAAAATTCAATTTAATTAATGTGAATATTCAATAAGATTAACCCAAATGAAAATGGTGGTTCAGGTAGAAAACCCTTACATTAAGTCTGGAGGTGTTCCTATCTAGATCTTAATGACCAGAATAAATAGATTTTTGTTTGTAAAATAATATTTCCAAAACCTTACCTACACTTAATAAATTTCTTATATCCTTATTTGGTTCATACATGGACTTTTGATTGGTTAATAGATTCAATTTCATTGTTTGGCACTAGTTTCTTCCATAGTTTTCACAATCGATTTACTTATATTAATTTATAGATATGCATGTAGAATGAGAATGGTTGTACAGAATTGAATTTTTATGTTATAAGTGAACAACCAGAACAATACATGTTTTTTTTAAAAAATGGTTATTGGGAGAAAATACATATCAATAAATAAAACATTAATTACAATTGTTTGGGTTAATTGGCGGTTTTTTGATCTCAACGAAATTATTTTGATTTATAAATTAATATCATGCATAAAAAACAGACTCAATAACCTTAAATAAGTTGTAATACATATATTATAGTATGTTTCAAAAATTAAATTGGTTTTATGACCATAATTGAAGATGGTAATAGAATTTGAAAACCCATCATCCTTGAATGTGACAAAATAACACATCTTTGATGGTGTCTTCATTTCATGTATAAACGAAGTGGAAATGAGAAATGATGAAGTATTATTACTTTATAAAATGAAAAATATAATAAATTTATTGTACTATAGTCATGAAATCATTTGGATTAAAGGAGTTTCTTAACGAAAAAATAAAATAAAGAAACATGAAACAAAACAAATCAAGAGAGGAATTTACCTCTGGATGTTATCATCCTTGAGTACCTCTTTCAAAGAGGGGTTTTGGTCATTCTACAGGACCAAGGGATTCTGGACATGGGGGAGAAAATTGGGAGGATATTTTAAAATAATTTTGGTAAGGAACAAGGATTCACAAGAGTGAAGAGAAAATGGAGTGTGTCTATGTTGTGTGTGGGGGGGGGGGGTTATAGTTGAGTAGAGGACTGATTTTTGAATATCTTATTCTATATTTTATTATTTATCTCAAGAAAACCAATAGTATTGATCAATGTGACCCTTAATAGTAACAATTTCATGTGAGTTTGAACATAGTGTAATTACATCATCCATGTTTCTTGGAATGTTTAATTTAACTGATAATTTATTTATTTGTTAAATTGCTTTATTTTACCATTCATAAAAAATTCTAGTATTTCGGAAAAATCCAAAAAATTCATCTTACCTATTTTTAGATTTGAATAAATGAAAAATTAAATCAATTATTTGAAAATTATTTTCTATATATGATTAACTTAATTTTTAAAAAGAATCATAATTTATTCCATCAATAACAATTTTAATACAAAAATTCCCTTTATATAACATTGAATTTTTTTTCAAGATCTCATTACCTTATAAACTTAAGAAAATTAAATAACAATATGATTAGTATTCATAAGGGTATATTACTATGCATATTACTATTTATATGGGTATGATACTATTTACTAAAAAATAAGTATGTCTTATCAGACTTTAAATATCATACTTAATGCAACTGTGTATGTCCATTTTTCAAAATTCAAGTCACAAACTTGGAAAAATTATGATTAATGGATGGGTTATAAATAGGTGGTGTTTTGTAGAGACTTAGTGTTTCATTAATTTATTTATAAATACTTCAGGTATTACATGTATTATATTACTTTTTCATTACATATTTTCGTGCATATTGTGAATTGTACTGATGAACAAGAAAAGTGTTTCAGGGGTAGAAGATATTTTGGAAACACATGATTATGGTAAGATAACTTTAATATATAATTGATTTTGAGATAATAATGACAAATTAGCTTCTATGGGATAATATAGGGGGGTGTGAATGTGGTTAGTTATTTGAGGGTATATATTAACTTTACTATGATTACTAATTTCTTGGAATAAAGAAATATCTATAATATTTGATTACTAGAAGCAAGAGGTTTTTAATTCAGGTTTTAAGATGATAAATGTATTCATATATTGGGTATATAAAAATAAAATCATAATTTTTTTTAGAGAATTTAAAGTTATGATTAATTTTGGTAATTCCGTAATCTTTTTGAACTATGAATGTGGACAAATATATTTTGGATGAGTCATAAGGTTAACTACTTGTGGAAAGAATTATGTCAATATTGAATATTATAATTTGATGTTAAAGTATGATTTATTATATTGGATAGTTTATTCTAACCATTTATTATTTTGTTAAATATTTAATGGTTGAAGGAATGACTTATGTATATTTTGATAAAGATTATTTATTCATAAAAATTAATCTTGAATATCCATCTCATTGTTTAAAACATGATGTGGAGATAGATTGAAGCACATCCAAAGGGTGAGAGATGGATTGTGACATAGAAATAAATTAATTATGTTTTTTCCTTAATTTATTATAAAGATAGGATAATAACCTCTTAACCCTATAAATTTTATTTTTCAATAGAAATGTTAGCCCTTTAATTTTAATAATTAGAAATCAATTTTTTTAAATGATTAATGTTTTATGTTTTTTATAGGTAACTTTCTAATGACCATCTTCTATATTACTCTCCATCCGAAGATGATAGTATAATTTATATTCCATAACTAGGTTTTCATTTTAGACTAATTATATCATATAAAAAGTTTAAATATTTGGTGACTATTACATTTTCATTTCCCTCTAATTAAGATTATTTTTTATTAATCCTATTTATGATATGGGTTTCCACAAAGGTATATTCATTTAATCAAACAGTTATTTTTAATGTTTGATTCAAAAAATATATGATGAGATTTTATTAATGTGGGGATAAAATAATAATCTAATATTTTTACCTTATATATTTTATTAAATAAATTCAATTTCATTAATATCTTACATTCCATGTAACACATAGTTTAGAGGAACTGCGATATGCAATTAAATATGATTATTTTTACACGACCCTTATAAACTATACATTAAATTAGAGGGAATGAATTTTATTAACCAAAATATTAAATTCTCATATTATATGTTCAATAAAAAGTTTTAAAACTCATGAGATAGATTTTATAGACATAAGATAAGAATAAATTCAATTTTACACATTAAATTATATATTTATCTAATGGGAGTTTTTATTCTTTTAATGGTGAAATTGTTTGACATTAAATTAAAAAACATTTAAAAATACTATTTTACAAAATGGAATCAATTTTAAAAATAGTATAATAAAATATTTTATTAGGACTATTTTTTGGTGTTTTTCTAAAAATATTTATTTTTGAGTGACATGTAAATAAATAACAATTTTTCGAAAACAATGAATTTTGTTATATAAATTACTCTTTCGGATTTGAATTTGATATCATTGTAAATTAATAAATATTTAGTTATAATTAATATAATCAATTTTATTTTAAGAACCCTTATATCTTATTTTTGTATAAGTACATTTTTTGGCATAAAAATACATTTTTCGATAAAACTTTTTTTTTCGTCATGTTTTACGGGATTAATTTTAAATTAAATTATGAATATTATTTGTTTTGAATAATGAATAATTTATGCTATATACTTATTCATTAGGTCTAAATTTATCTAATAATTCCCATTAATTTTTTTTTCTATATAAATAGTGGCCTCATTATTTTTTACCACATTAAAGGGTAAATTAGGGAATTTTGGGTATAAATAATATGTTAAGGACTATATAGTTACCATAAAACATTCCAAAATTATATTTTAGAATTAATATTTTAATCTTGAATCATATGGATATAATTTTATTTATTTATTTTGAACATTTCAATGAATATGACTTTGATGTCTTTCAAATTAATGAAAATAACAAAATGTCACTTTTTGTCTTAAACACCTCTCATGTGTCCACATGGGGAAAATTAAAGGTTATGAAAGAATATAATTATCTATTTAATGAACATAAATAACTTATGACAATAATATAAATTTATTTGTAATCTTTAGGGACCATTTGGATGAGGTTATTACATTTATAATTTATAATTTAATGAAAAGAAAAAAAGACACATTAAAAATTTCATTATAATATTATTTATAATATGTTGTTATTCAGAAGTTATCATTAAAGATATATATATATATATTTTTAAATATAAATGTTTTAAAAATATAATTTTATTTTATTAACAATATTTAGTGTATAAATAATTTCTGTAAATAATTATATATGGATGATGTATTAATTATTTTAATAATGAAACAATTAAATTAATGATATTAAAAATATTAAAATTAATATAAATTTAATTAATTAATGTTATGAAAAAATTTGATTGATCTATATTACTTATTATGGGTATGTTAAATAATTTTTTTGATGTTACCCTGATGTTTTATTTTTATTAAAATCAAGGTAATAAATAGTAACCAAATTGAAAATATATATATGTTTTGAGATTAATAATTTAATAAATTATTTAAAATTCATAAAAAATAAATAAAAATAAAACGTGATTCTATTGTGGTATAATATTTCATACATTATTAATTTATTCTCCAATTTACATTTTTATGTAAAAATTAAAACAATTTTATATTAAATAAATTGATACCATAATTATAATTAATTTAAGATAATTAAGGTCAATCAAAATTATATTGTTAATAATAAAACAAAAACAATACTATATTTTATTTTATGATACCTCCAATGGCTCAAAGGCCTTTATATTTTATTGATTTTGATAATCCACCTTTCAAGGGGTGAGGTGGAACTCTTACAAGGCCCGTAGGCATAAGTATTATGTGGCATGTAGGCTTTAGAGGAATTCATTGTCTGTAGGCTACAAACATTACATACAACCCAGACTAACTACATGGAACTACTCCTCCCCAGCATCTTCATCGTGAAATCAGCTCTCCACCTTTGCATGGCTATTCGTCTAGGCATTCTCATGCATGCATAAGATTTTCCTGATGTCAGGTTCCATACCCTCTCATTCTTACAATCATTTTAGCTTCTACTATGGTGAAAGCTCCTTGATCATCCAACTTTTGGGGCTTGTTCCTTGTAGGTTGTCTGGTTTTCATCTGCACTTAAGGTGTCCTGAAGGCGTTGAGATGGCCCAAAGGCTTTACTGACTAGAAGGCATGGGTGGCCTGAAGGCCTTATAGGACTTATGGACCAAATCGGTGGCCCGAAGGCCAAATGGGGGCATTTTCCCTCACCTAGATTATAAAAGGCCACTCCTTCAATGAATTCATTTGACCACATTGATCCTTATATCATAAAAATAGTAAAAAAATATTCTATTCTAATATTACTTATCCAAATTTTTGTGGTCCTATATTTCTAAAAATACCAACCCTAGTGTCCCCAATAAGCGATCTATAGGATGTTCAATGAAGAACTGATAATCATCTTTACTGACTCATTCAACATTATTTTTTCTTATACATCTTCAAATTGTGATGTTTTCATGATAATTTAATAACTAAAGGTTCATCTATGTTATCAGTTGTTATTATTATTTTTGGACTACCATTTTCCATAATGTTTCCCTCTTATGAAAAAAATGAACAGTGTGTGCATACCTATGACTAACTGACGACACATCGTACTGTAATTTTTTTTCATCAGTAATTTACATGGATGGGTATAATGAAGAATATAAAGGATATATATATGATTATTATGAATTGATAAATATTTTCTAAAACGTGAAAAACTATCCAAATCCTTACCCCTCCTCTATTAAAGAAATGATACCATCGCTAGTGCGTACGTAGGGACTATAGTCTCCCAAGCACGGTGTGATTCATTTTAAATATTAAAAATAAAATAATATTTATAAAAAATATATATGATGGATAAATATGATATATATGACAATAATATCTTTATATATATGACATAACTATGTACTATTCAAAATAAATTGGACTTAAATGATAAAACATGCATAGAAAAATGAAGCAGTTAACAACTAAAACATGGGTAATGATAAAATATTAATAAAAATGTGATAAAATGATATAATAGAATCATATATGATATAATAAATATGAATATGGTTTTATAATAAATTAATAGCATTATTTTAATCAATATAACGAACTTAAATTAATTATCACACAAAGGGAAGTATAATTTAAGGGGATGCATCTCAATTTTCACATCATTAATACTTGGTATTATGAACAAAATATTTTTTATATGGCGTATCTTCAACATCGTTGAGATTATTTTTTGAATGATACTATTTTTCTTAAATATCCATATCATGGATATGAGTATTTCCTAAAACAAAAAACATTTTAACTCATGGTGTTTACTTTGAATATTATTTGATTGACTAGAGAAGTACTGATTAATCCATATCCACTACTCAATAAAGATATTATGCTAAGGAATATGATAATTATTTAAATATTTGTTTTAATAATTCATTTATATTGTATGGACATTTGCGGATCATTATTATATATCCCCTTGATGCATCAATAGGCCTTAAGAGACAAAAAAGTTGGACAAATTAAATGGGTGTCAACATGTAGTTTCAAACTATATTATAAATGATCTTGGTGATAGAGGAATATTGTTCCCGATAAGTGGAATTTGATAATTAAGTATCTCCTTTATTTTTTATTCATTTATTATTATCCTTTATATTTTCACAATGAAAAAAATCTATATATTCATTTTCATTCTCAATATATTGATTAAATGGAATTAGTTTTCTAGTTATTTACATTTCAATATTCTTTATTTATTAATGAATATGTTTTAGTTATCATTGATTCATGTTTACAATATATGTATCACATACTGATAATTTGATCTCACACTTTTATTTCTTCCTTCCCCAAGTTATTAAGTTGAAATCATTTATTAAGTTTCAACGAGTAAGTTTATTTTCCATTGTTATGATGTATGTTTAATTACAAATGAAATAAAAGAACTGTGTTAGAATCAAGTTATTCAATACAACAAAAGTGGTCAATCCTTGGTGATGTGATCACATATATATATTCCATTTTAATAAAATTACCAACAACTTAGGGAAAACGTATTCAAGGATGTTTCAATACTAGAGATTATCCCAAGCCCAAAGAAGGTATATGAGTGGTCCCCCATGCATAACATGTTATTAATGTATTGGTGAGTAGAATTGACATGTGCTAACATTGTTTATCATTACTAAAAACCTATTAAACTATTTTTTACATTGTATTTGGCCAAATATTTATTCTCATTTAACATGTTATTTGATTCATTTATTAATCATGTCTTATTGACTCCTTGGAAATATTCTAGGACTCATGATGTTATCGGGAGGTAGAGATTTTTTTTAATTTTGATACAAATATTGTAATTAATGATATGTAATTATTCTGATAATTATGTAGACACATGCCATGATCATATTTTGTATATGATATTCCTTATATAATAGTTTATATATTCCTCTACTTTTTACATTTCTTCTATCTAATTGTTATATCTGCATATATTCACTGAACATTATATTTTCTACCACTGTGTTACACACTTGTTTGAGGAATAGTCTCTGCATAAACACACCATAGTTCATCACTTATATTTTTTAGCCTCTATTATTTGGGGATATTCACATGATTCTATAAAGGTAATAAACCTAGGGGAACTGTTGAGGGGAATCCAGTTCTGAGACTTTACATAAATACTTTTCCTCTATCCGTTGTATTGTAATTGATAAAGAAACCCATCAAAAACTAGTTTTATTAGGAATCATATGAATGGGATTTATATAATTTAACATGATAGAATTTAAACATTTATCTCATGAGGAATAGTTGAACATACCTCAAAGGTGATTTAAAACATTAAATAAAAAATATAATTATATGCAATAAATAAATCACTAAAAGGGAATCATTGGAGAAAAAGAAGACAAAAAAATATAGTAGTAGCTAATTTAACTCACAATATGTGGTTTAATAGTCTGAGGTCATCAGCCTCAAAAAATTTTAGGGGTATCCAAAGATATCATAGTCATGTTCTAATAATTTTATAAAAGAAATTTTATATTTTAGAAGAAACATGTAAAAAGATCAACATGTGACAAAATGAATAATTTTATAACTAATAAATATTTCCTTGAAAATAAACTAGACCGCCTTCCATTTACCAAGGATGGTTCATTTGTCTTTTCATAGGTTCTGATTCAACAAAGAATGATAGAAATATGGAGAATTATCATATGAAATAGAAATAATAAAAATGAGATTGTATAATGATTGAATCAAAAGTTAGTATAAAAATTATTAAAATTGGTGGTGGGAGTGAAAAAATAACCACAATGCCTCCAACACACCTGAAAGAACATGAATATGAGGTTTTGTTAAGGAGATCCATCTATGATAAATAGAGGGATAAGAGGATACCCATGTTTGATGGAGGGTTGTGCATGGGTGGATGTTTAAAGGATGAGGAGAGATTAATTGATTTAGGAGAAACTGTGGTTTGTTACTCTTTAACAAGCCACATGGTTTGGATGCACTTTTTTGGAAAACCATACACAAATCTTATAGTGATACTGTTCAAAGGGAAAACTCCTCGCACAACATGAAGCATGTTTTAACATATTGTTCACATCCCATTAATCCAACCCTTCAACTTATCCCATACATATAACTATTAAATGAACCTAACCCTGCAGGTTTTACTAACCCATATACTTTATATAGGGTCCACATGGATGAGATTATTAGTCAAAACTAACTATGCACCAATTTTTGTGGCGTAGACTACTCCATCATTAAAATATATTTTTAATTTTCCTGATTAAAAAACTCATTTGAACACATGAGACAACTATTTTTCCTAACAATCTTCAATGATCATCACATTAAGTAATCCAAATATAATATTTACATTCTGATTATCAATTTATGATTCTTCCCATCTACAAAATAATTAGTTCAAAATACATGTACTTTCCAACCAGGTCCAAATCATGGGACATTATATATATTAAAAGAAATTACTTTTTATTTATATTTATTTACTATTGGATAAGGAAATGTTTTGTTGATTGACCCCACCAATTTCATTGTTATACTTTTAATTCTATTTAAATACATTTACAACAGATTTTTCTTGTGGATGAAATTTTCTAGTATAGTAAACATATTTTCCATCTATTTTTCCCACATGAAAAGTGATAACATCTAGAGTATGGGAACACGACTTATCTTATCAACATAGTAGTGTAATTAACCTTTCATCCCCGATTTAATTAGACATCTATAATGATTGAAATAATTAATATATATGAATGTTTATTACATAGTTATATTTTTTAAAATATAATATATCATTACCCTTCTTACCTTTCCATCCATTAATAAATAATAACAACACTTGTGCTTACGTGGTAACTACTACCTCCATAAAGCAATTGATTCATTTTTCAGTTACACTATTCATTATTAATAATAAGTATAGATTTAGAGAATATATAATATATATATGATACAATAATTATTATATAATTATAAATTAGTATTTTGTATTCATTAAATATTTCTATTAATAAGTGAAAACGATGCTAATTCGTCCATGCAATCAACTTTCCTTATGAATGATTTAATTCATACTTCTATCTTCAGCTCTGATGAATGATTCTAAATATTAATATTATGATTTTATATAATTTTTATATCATTATTATATTTTATTAATATAATGGAACCATGATGAATTTTCATGGATCAACGCTTCCAAACTAAAAATCTTATAAAAATGAAAAAAAATCAACACCCATTAATGTTGAATTTAAAATAATTATTAATAAATGGGTGTTTAAATATAACAGTGAAATCATATATGATATTATAGGTATGAAGATAAATAAAAAATACAAGTATATTAATTTTAAATTTATTATAATATATATTAATATCATTTATGATGCACCTTGGATCCATGGTTAGGGATTTATTATCTTAATTTCCATTCTTTAATCTATACTTTTGAAACATTATTAGTGTTAATTAACAATTATATTCAAAATTATCTATGATTGAATTATTTTTTATTTCAACTAATGTTGTGTGGATAACTTTTTTAAATTTATAACTTCATTGATTAATAATTATATAAATAATATATTCTTTATAAGGGTTTATTTCATAATATAGTCATTATTATTTATGATTTATGTTTTAGTATATTTTGGGGTAATTATATGGTCTTTGGATATTAAACCTAATATCTTTTTGTATCGCCAATTTATTATTCAAAATCATAATTTTCATTTCATTTTCTCTTCTTAAGTAATCAATATTCTTAAATAATGTGATTTTTGGAGGATAATCCTAGTTTTTCATTCATTCGGGAATCAATTTCTACCATTTCCATATTTTATTTCAAATTTTTCATCAATAAATTTTCTATTATCCAATCAATTATTAAATTCATTAATATATATGTTCTAAACATTATAAAAACATATAAAAGTAATAATAATTTAATTTTACAAATAAATCACCTTTTACCAAATGTTTGAAAAAAATCATCAGTTTAATGTACACCACATGAAGACCTGTTCCGCCACAATGACAACTGAATGTTTTGAAGATTATTTTAGTATTTTACCTTTTTATATTCAATGAATTTTTTGTGTGCAATGTTTTCTAATAATTTTATATTCTAATATATGTAATTTTAAAATGAGAAGGTAATTTTCCTCAATAAATATTCTAGCTATATTTTAAAAGAATATTAATCATTTACAGCATTTTTTTTGATAATTAAGAAAAATCAAGATTATACTATTCTATTTCCATCAACCATTTTACATTGGATCTCATATTTTCCTATTATATTAATTGATTAAGGAAAATATTAAAATTTCATATATTACGTTTTCTATAATTTTTTTGATGACTATGTATTTAATTTTTATTAACCACATCCATTTGATTAATTATATGGTTGAATTATGTGATGAGAGGATATTTTAATAACCCTTTGATGCATTAGATGGCCTCAAGAGAAAATTAATTTTAGATATTTGGAATACAGATAATTATTTTGTATATTTTCATTTTAAAAGGCATTGAAGAAATATTTTGATGTCTAGAATTATTTATTGTAACAACCCATAGTTCATAAATGATATTTTTTTCATGAAATTAATTTTTATTATGTTATATCATAAACATAAAAAACATATATAAATATGAAACAAATTATTTCACCAATGAAAATCATTACATTAGTAAATGTGTAAACCCATTTAAATGTAAATTATTATGAATGGAAGAAATAGAAAATAGAGAAATTATAGTTAGAAAATATGGATTTAACTAATATTATTGAATAATACATCCCATGAATAACACTATAAAAAAGAAACAAGATATTATTAAACCAATCAAAATATTATAAAATGTAAACGTAAATATCGGTGTCATTTTTTGGAATATTGAGTGAATGGATGAAGTGATTTTTCGAGTAGGTATTGTGACCACCGAAATCGTATTGTGACTATTATAATAGTAACCCAAATATTGGGAATAGTAACTTGACCATTGGGAATAATATCTTGACCAATAAAAGAGTAATTTAACTTCAAAATAATAATATGTGATATAAATATTATTTATCATGATTAATATAAGTAAATATAATTATTATATTTATCAAAAATAAATATTATAGTTTAAAAACAATGAAAATATAAGAGCATGTTTAATAAAATATGTTTTAAATTATTTTTTAAAAAATAATAATTTTTATATAAATAATTAAAATTACCTATTCTATAAATATTTTTGTATAATTTTATATTGTTTTTTGAGATATTCATGTATAAATTATTCAAAAGTGAATTTTTTTGTTAATTCTGTGAAATACATCAATTTTGATATGAATAGTAAAAATTATCGTTTTTCTCAAAACTGGTTTATCTTAAATAATATAATTCGAAATGTAAAAAAATCCTAGAAATATCTAAAACATAGGGTTTTGAAAACCATATAAAATTTTATAAATGGGTCACTAAAATATAATAAACTAAAATTCCAATCCTGAAAATCATTTTAAATAACATGATGTTAAAGGTGATCCCATAACTTTTTTGTTTTTGTTCACTATACTTTTTAATAAACTATTAAATTATATTTATAATTTTTTAAATGTATTTGAAACCATTATATTATATTTATATATGATATATATTTTCAAATATTGACTATTACATGTTTTAACTTTGATATATTATGTTATTGAGAATTTTATTCTGGAAATACCCCTATCCTCAAGTATAAATAACCCCTCTCCCTCCCATTGGAAAAAAACACTTCCATTACTATAAAAATATAATTTTCATACCAAATACTTCATATGGATCCCATAAATATACATAGGGACGTTATATAGTAACCAAACTCCAATCATAAAGTGCCCTTTGTTGTCATACAAATGTATCTGCACTGAAGAAAGAGTACATTTTTTTCAAACACTTCTCTCATTTTATAATTCTTATTTATCATTTTTAAATTTAATTCAATATAAATTATTATAATAATTAATTATAGATAATTATAAAATGATATTAATAATGTTAACATTCTGTAAAAATTAGGGTTTTGATGTATTTATATTTTATATTTATTTTTCTTTATATTTGGGCAATGTTTAAATTAACTTTTAGTTAAAGAAACATGAATGATGAAAATTATTTTCCAACCCCCAAACCAATGGATGGTTATAAATTTTTTTTTGATATATAAATGTCTAAATATTTTTATTTTAATCTTTTATAATTTTTATACTAATTTATAAATTACATTGAATAAAATAGTGAAATCAAAGAAATATGGGAAATTTTTATGGAAACATAAAATTATAATATCTTATATTTAACTAGGGAAATTTAGAAATATAATCAAAATAATATAATTAATAAATATTGGTAAAAATAAAAATAAATCATTTATGGAACAATGTTTTAATAAAATATATGTTTATAATTCAGGATTTGTAATAGGGATGAGGTATAGTGGGAAATAGGGTAGGCACATTCTCGAACCCTACCCCTTTTTCATTCAATTATCACTTCTTCATGTCCATGTCATTATGAATATATCTATATTTTTTATTAAATATCTATCACTATTCTTCCCATTTATTTTAGGGAAATAAATATTAACACCTTTATTTATAATACAAATAAAATTCTTTTCCAAAAACTATTTTCTTTCCAAAACAATTATTCTTAATCCCATTGAGTTTTTTTCTTATTATCTCATGAATAATGTTGTGTTTGTCAAATTTTTTTTAATATATTCACATTGAAAACCCAATTTGACAAACTAAATCATTCATTATGAAATCCTTATGAAATTAATTCCTTTAAAAGTGTTATTTTATAATAATGTTGGTTATGAATTCTATGTTTCATGCATGAATATGTAAATATTATAATTTTATGGGTGATCCAATAATTATATAACCCTCTAATTTATTGGTTAATGTAAATTTACAAATGATATATTGTGTATTATGAATGAAAATGATTCCATATTTTTTCGCAATGATGATGTAACAATAATGGACTGATATTATGTGTGAAGATGATGATAAAATTGTTCATATCTTTGTTTTTTACACTAATAAATGATGTTTCAGTTTTATACGTCGCCACATTCCATTCATATATAAACCATTTACCTCAAGATTATGATGATGATACTATGCTTTGTATGTGATGATAATGGTTATAGTCACCCATTATAATTTTATTCATGTCCCTTATTAATATTATTTCTAGACTTTTAGATCATCCGTACATTGATGTATATCTTTAGGTGGCTACATTGACTAAAAAGAACATGATATTTTATATGGTGTAGAAGAATTCATCAATTTTTTTCAGTTTATTATGTATAAGGATTTATGATCCTAATATTCCCAAGATACCAAAACATGTGATCAATGAATGTATAACTGTTATATTATTATCTTTAAAATGATGTAATACTCATCTAAAAAAACTAGGTTCAGTATTGATGGTTTTAGAAGCACAATTAATTTAATTTTGGAATTTGTATTATTGAAAATTTGTGAGAACCATAATTATAATATTATGTGTAACTAAACATACAAAATTTATATAAAGAATAAGAGTGTTAGTTTTTTGAGAAATGAAATCCATCTCTATATACTAAATTTGTATATGGATATAGAATAATTATACCAAGGATTGAAAACCCTAAAAACATTGTATTGAGCATGACTTAGTCAAGAAATGGTGCTTGCCAATGGTCCAGGTGGAACACCTAGTATTACACTCATGGTAGAAGTTCTATGGTTAATAAAAAACTCTAATAAAGACCATTATAAATGATATATAGTTAATATAATTATTCATTTTAAAGATCGATTAGTATTAATTTTCATGAGCCTATAAGTATCATTAATGGAAAAAGATAATCCCAAGGATCCCATAAGACATGAATTTAGAATTAATTTTTTCTTAGGAATAAATAATTTTTTATGCTTATTTTTTTATGATGGTTTAAAAGTATATATATTTTTATATAATATTGGGAACCCTGATAAAAAATACCGACAAACTTTGTGAAAGAAAATTCAATGATTTATCTAATGATACTCCAAAAACAATAGGATGTAGAGTACAAAATATCATGGAGATACTTACCCTGCTGTCTCAAGAAATAAAAATAATATCAACAATATTAAATGTATACATTGACCTAATAAGGAACAACTAGTTATCAAGTACATTATGAAGAAACTACTATTGATGTTTTTATGATCGACTAATCTAATAGTTTTGAAATTTTTAATTAACACAATAAAAAAGTTATTTTCAATGATCTAATATTATAACAAGGATAAGGTTACAATAGTAGTCTATTGTCTAGATTGAGATGGTGTTTAATGGTTTTCACTAATAAATAAATCTATTTCAAATGTTTAAATAAAAAAAATTGCTTGGGATGACTATATGAAGTTAATTCATAACAATTATATCCCTAGATGTCTTTAAAAATAGAAAGAGAGATTTTTTATAGATATTTTTTTAAATATAGTGAATCATTCATATTATATGAGGAAAATTTTACAATTCTTCCAATATATGCCTTAGGTTTTTTTAATAAAAAATGATTATAGATTTGATTGACTACTTATTGGGTTAAAACTAAACCTCGAAAAGTATCTATCTATCCAAGACATTAGGATTTATCAAGTGGTTTTTATCTGTGATCTATAAGTAGATCTAAATTCTAAATTTTTTTAACATGGTTGTGAAGATAAAATATTAATAAAGGAGTTTTAGGATTTGGGGTTAAATGAAAAACCTGGAATATAGTTTCAACGACACTCATGTCAAAAATGTGAAAAAACCATCATGATAATTACCTAAATAAGATATAGAACTGTTAAACATGTGGTAGGGAAATCCCAAACACCCATTAAGGTCAAATAGGCATAATCAATCCATCCAACATCCATGATGATATGAAGGAACCTCGTAATTCACAACTCATGGTTGAATGCATCAACTATAGGGTGAAAGGGAACTATGAAACATGGTGCACTAAACCATGGGTCCTCAAGGGTTATCTATTTTAGTATCCACCAATGACATAAGGGTAACAAAAAGCTTATTCCATCACTAATTCTAATATGGATCATGAAAATGGTGTATTATAAGGCAAGATTAATTTTCTCTAAAGAATGTAAATTTTTTCATTTATTTGGTGTATATTCATTCCATTATATCCTACATGTTGTATTGAACTGTTGAATTGAATCCTTGTTACCATGATGTACTTATATATATAAAAATACCCAGTAGTGTTATCATTATAATCTTGTTTTGGAATCTTCTACTATTAATGTATATGGAAATATTATTCCAAAATATAATTTAATCCTTACCTTGGTGGAATTTGATGCTATTCTATGCATGGACTGGCATTCCTTGTATAGAGAACACATAAATTTTAATGAAAATGAAATATCTTATCATATTCTAAACCACCCCATGACCCACTAGAAAAATAAACTACGATCATAAATGTCCATTAGAAAATCCCTCTGTATTGTGTGTTTCCATACCATAGGAAGAAGCATACCATGACCAAATGGCTACATCAATGTAAGTTATCACTTTTAGGAGATTCCCATTTCTTGTAAATACATAAAATTATTTCCCAATGTGTTTATAAATAACCCCCAGATCTTGAGATAGAGTTCTCAATGGAACATTTACATGGACCTACTTATATATAAAAATGTACCTACATGATATCTCCAATTAAATCGGAAGAGTAAAATTACTTTCTACAAGATAATTTGGAAAATGTTTTCATGCACCCAAGGTAATCACTTTGTTGTGCACATTTTCAATTTATAATGAAAGATGATAGATTAATGAATATTTGTATCAAATACTGAGAACTCAACATGATTACCATTGAAAACATGTTTACTCTACTAAGGATAGATGATTTGATCAATCAACGACGATGAGATCAATACATCTCAAATATGGATATCTATTCTTGTTTTCATCACCTGAAGTTAAAGATGATGATATTCAGAGGATTTCATTCCATATAAGTTATGGACACTATGAGTTCAAAGTGATATACTTTGAACACACTAATTACCTGAGAATATCATAGATTTGATGAATAGAATCTTTAGAGACTACTGAAAATACATTAATGGTTTTTAATGATGAAATTATCTTGCAATAAATGTGAAATTAGTAACATGAAGATCATATAACTATTATTCTAGAAAAAATCAGGAATGATAAAAAATAATTTAATTTAAGTGAGTGTAAATTTTGGAACAAGTATGTTATATACTTGGGGAACATGATCACCCATGTGTGGATATCTATGGACCATTAACATAAAAACGTAATTAAGGAATGGAAAATACCCACTAGTTTCATAGAAACATATAGTTATCTTTTATATGATGTGTGCTACCAATGTCTTATGATATATTTCTCATCTCTATCTGGGCCACTAAATAATTTAATGTGAAAAGGGTTAATGTATGCCTTGTTTGAATAATATTATGAAAGTTACAATGAGTTCAAGAATAGGCTAATTAGTTGACATGTACTCACACTACCAATAAGTGTACATGGTTTTGTGATATACAATGTTGCATCAAAGAATTTATTTTTTTGTGTAATCAAAAAATGATAAAATGATAGTCTATGCCTCATGATGTTTAAATATCAATTAGAAAAAAATATTCAACACATTATCTGGAGTTAGAATAATGGATCTTCACTCTAAATATTTGGAAACACTGGCTCTATGGTGATATGTGTGAAGTATATAATCTTCATAAGAGTCTAAATTATATATTTAAATAGAACGTTCTAAATATAAAACCAATAATAAGGTTTAATATAATTATAGAAAATTATTTATACATTCTCTAACATTTATGAATGAAAAAAATGTTGTTGATGCTCTTAAAGAAAATGAATTTGATACATTATCAATTATGTTTATTAAAAAAGACCCTATTATCATGGTTTTGTAAATGTTGGATTTGAAAATAATGTGTCTATGAATACATCCTGTGTTTCCAAAATGGTTTCCCAACTACCAATCCAATTGATGATCAATGAGGCATAAAGGTATGATTTAGAGCATCAAAATAATTTTATAGAAATAAAATTGGGGATACTAAATGAGTTCTATATCAATGATGATGTTATCATTGGGTATGGAACTAGGCCCGTGTGCCTTAATCACATGATATAATGAAGGATAGTTTAGATAATTCTCAGAACACATAATTTTTTATCCCTCTCAAAAGTAAAAACGTGTACAGTGATGTTCGAGATCACTTCTTCTTGTACAGCCTAAAGAAGAACATTGAAGTGTATATCTCCAGGTATTTGGTATATCAATAATTTAAATCTGAGATAAAAAATTATAAAGAGATTATAATACCATGGTCTATACCTATTTGGAAATGGGAGAACATCACCCTGGACATTATCAATAGTGTCCCGAATATATATAAAGTAAGAAATGTGATATGGATACTAGGGGATTTACTAACCAATACGGTCCACTTCATCTCAATCTCAGAATATTTCCCACTCAATAAACATCCCGTGATATGGGATTGGCTGTGTTTTAGAAATAAAAATGAAAGTTTAATCCATGAAACAACATATAAAGGTTACTCAGTATTGAAAATATATCTATGGTGAAAAAAATCGAATGGATTTGGTGATTGAATATGGAGGTAATTTTTTTCCTTATAATTTCACCATTTAAGAGAGTGATGTGGTTTGGAATGATAGAGAAGGTTACCCTAAGTACTTTTGTCCCTTTTAGATCCGTTATCATATATGGGTAGTGTGCTATTGGCTTGAACTTCCCCCAAATACGGCTCATGTTTGTGATGAGTTCCATGTATATATCATGATCTTGTCCACACACAACCCCCCTCATGAATTGATTATGGAGGTTATACAACTGGATAATAACATCTCATATGAAAAGGAGACGGTGATGATCTTGTTTTATAAAGGCAATGTCCTCTGAAATAATACAATACACCATGTAAATGTTATTTGGTTTAACCAAAATTATGAAGAGGCAATATGGGAGAAGTGGGAATAATAAAATAAAATCACCCTCACCTATTATCATCTGATAATATCAGTTGATATTTTAGGAATCAAATTTCTAGAGGGAAAAAATGCAACATCCCAGAGTCTATAAATAGATTTTTATCCCCAAAATGAATGTGTATTATTTTATATTACAGCATAGAACACATAGGTAAACCGAAAAATAATGATTTCATAATTAATGTTGGTACACTAGTCAAGTAGTAAGCCCGTTATAATTAAAATTATTAAGAGTGGAAAAAATTGAAAACAAAAAAACTCTAATGGGAAAATATGGAACCCCAACTTTTTATGATTATCAATCCCATTAAAAACATTAAAGAATGAATAATAATATTATTAAACCAATCAACAACATGGTAAATGAAAATATTAACATGTAAGGAATTATAGTGAAAATTTCGTGAAATAATGAAGTTCTATTTATAGGAGGCAATATGAACATTGGAATTATAATATTAATGTTGAAATTGTAACATGAATGATGGAAATAATAAAATAAACTTGGGTAATAGTAACATGACTATTGAAATAGTTATTTAACCTCAAAATAATAAATTTGGATAAAAAAATTATTTATTTTGAGTAATATAATTAAATAAAAAATTATAATTTTGAAAAACATATATTATAATTTAAAAGATCAAAGAAAATATTGAAAATATTTTTAATAATAATTTTTTAATATATTTTGTAAAAAACATAATTTTAATATTTAAATTTTATATTAACTATGATGGAATTTTTTTCAGAAAAACTAATATCATTTATAGAATCAAAATAATTATAAAGTCTAAGGGTTAATTTTCTTTAAAATTTTGAAATACTTCAATTTACTTGTGAAAAATAAAAATATATTTTCTCTCATCTTTAGTGTGTCATAAATTAAATCATTAAATATGTAATTATGATATAATAATGTATAGAACATGAGGTTTTGGAAAAAATTCCTTAATAAATCATTAAAATTACATTAACTCCAAAACTAAAAATCATTTTTTGAAACAAAAATTCAAATGTTATCCCACAAAATTACGATTTTCCATTTTATTAGCTTTCCTTTTTAATAAACTAATGAATTGAAATTATAAAGCTGTTCAAATTCATGAAAAATATTATATTATATTTATAAATGTTTTATATCTTAAAATATTAACATTTACTTATTTTAACTTTGATATATTATTTTATTCAATATTTTATTTAAAAAAACCTCTCCTCACATATAAAGTACATGTTTCCATCTCGAAGGAAAACCAAATTTTTTCACTTTATGAAGCCACATTTTATCCCATATCTTCCCTCTTTAGCACTATGTAATACACATGTATTATCTAGAGTAATAAAACTCCAATCATATAGGGATTTTTAAAATTTTACTAGAGAAACTATTTTGAGGAATAAATTTTATTTTTCGAACCCTTTTACAATTTTCTACTTCTCCATCATTTTTAAAAGTATTATTGAAAATATAATCTTGAAAAATTTCATTTATAAAAGTATTAAAATTATATAAATAATTTTTACATACAATGAAATTTTATTTTTTATGTATTTTTTTCATTCCACTTTTTATTAATATTTGTAAAATGTTTCCCTTAACAGATGGTTAACCACCAACAAGGATGTTAGTAATTATTTTCATACCACAAACCCTATTGATGGTCATTTGAAACTATTTGTGATATATAAATATACACATATTTTAATTTTATTATTATGAATTGAAATATACTAATATATAAATTACATTTAACATTATAGGGAAATTAAGAAAAAACAATAAATATTAACGGAAGACACGGTTTCAAATGTCTTCCCATTAACAAAGGAAAATAAGGATTATAATTAAATTAACATAATTAATAATTAAGGGTTAAATTTAAAATAATTCACTTCTATATAAATATTTTAATAAATCTATGTTTATTATTTAGGATTTATAAAAGAGATGAAATAAAGCGTAAATTAAGGTAAGGGAATTCTCAAACGTGATTCCCATTACTTGGGTTATCCATTTTTACAAAATTTTCAATATTTATATTCCTACAATTTATCATAAATAAAATTTACTATTATTCCATTTTATTTTAAGGATATACTTGTTACCGGAATGATTTATACTTAAAAAAAATATTTTCCAAATAGTCTTTCCTTTCTAAAATACAGATTTTACTCCTCATTTGTTATATCATCTTCACTCCATAATTATGATGCAGAGGAAAAATATACATTCCATAATTCATTAAAACCCCCAATGTTAATCATGAAATCATGCTTTATAAAATATTTAAGAAACCCATTTCATTCCGTGGGACATTTTATCATTACGATTGTTATACATTTTATGTATCATGCATGAGTATATACAAGTTATGATATACTGGTTGGGAATAAAATTATAATACCAGATATTGTATTGGGTAATGTGATTTAACTTATGGGATCATATGTATTATTCATGAACATGATGACATATTGTTTTATAACGATTAATTTATTATTATGAAAATATGACGTGTGTTAACATGATGCTAATTTTTTTCACATATATATTTGGTATTTTAAAACTGTGACATAATGTTTAGTTTTAAATCCATCACCACATTCCATGCCTTTATCAACTATTTCCCTCAAGATTATGATTGTGATCATATGCTTTTGATGTGATAATGATTATTATGATCACCAATTTTATGTTGATTCATGTCCCTTATGCCTCCACTTAATGGGATTTTATCTAACCTCTTTCTTAAAATTATATCCTTAGTTCACAACATGTACTATAGATAATGGGATTTATTATAAGGAAAAGAATAAGCAATGAAATAAATGTGTATTATTTATTATATATACATTATGTATGTTCCTAATTTTCCCTAGATATTAAACCTTCCAATCTATGAATGTATTACTATTATGTTATTTATATTAAAAATAATATAATAGTCATGTATGAAAAATTAGGGTCTCTATATGTGTTATGTCATTATGAAATTAGTTATAATTAACCATATGGTCATTATTATGTTTTAGTTATCTATAAATTCCACACCATTTTATGGTATTAATTATATTTTATACTATATTATTTCTAATTTTGACCATATTATTCATGTTTTATTTATTATAAGATTAGTACAGCTATATTAATTCCCTTACTATGCATTTTTGGTCACCCCTTTACTATAAATCCTTTACCTAGGTTATTATGAATACTGTTATAAACAATATGAAAGGAAATTATTGCGATAATAATGATGTGTTTAATGAATATATATATATATATATATATATATATATTTCTAAATATAAAGTGTGATTCATTTATGTTTCTTGTCATTCACGAGTACTAAACTGTTCTATATTTTGGGATGTTTTATATTGTATTCGGTACCAATGTAATAAAATAACCGCTATCTCCAGGATACCAGAGACACAATCTTTTCATTCTAAATCATAGTAATTTTATTAAAAACCATGTGACTTAGATACTGTCAAACATATATTTGGTAAAATAATCCTCTAATAGACTTTTATGATATTTATAATTTTATGAAAAAGTCATAAACATTTTTCTAAGGTAGATATTCTGTTTTATTTCTAGATATACAACCATATCTATATATTATAAGTGGATGTCGTTTTGTAATAGATACATCAAGGGGTGATAACGTCACAAATATTTTTTAATTGATATCTCATCCGTCAATATAATTAATGGTGATTGTGACCCTAATATGAATCTAGTTTGACAGTTATGGGAGATATGATTTGGTTAATTCACATTTTTGTTAAGAAACAATATGACGATTGGGAAAAACTATCCTATAGAAACCTATAGTATTTTATAGCGATACAGGATAATCCTAGGGTGTCTTGGGTTGATAAATGGAATTTTTATCATATGTTTATAAAGATATATTCCCCATGTTCTGTTTTATATGACGAGAGATTAATATGACTAATGATATTTTGGGAGATATTTATGCAAATACAAATTGTTTGTTTAGAATATGTTTTAGTGATATTGGTATTAGTGGAATTGTATTTGTTTTTATTGAAATAATTTTAATGTTATTGAAAACATTTTGGGTTATTATAATCATTGATGTTATGGTAATAATTTTAAATTGTGATTATTTGATTTTGGGAAAAATAATTCGTATAGAAAATCATTTTGGTTAAAAATCAATTTAATGATTAATGGTATATTTAAGGATATGCGTAATTATTTTTGGTATATAATAGAACTAATATTAATATATATTTAGAGAATGATAATCCCATATTACATGTGACAATTAGTAAAATTTGAAAATGTCATAGGTCATGAACCAACAAACAAACAGAGACTAGAATATAATGCCACCCCAGGCATACCTGAAGTCCTAGTTAGTATTATATTTCATTACATAAATTAATTTATGGATACAGATTATGATTCATTTGGAAAGAATATTATAGGACAAATTATTTTTGATTTTTTTAGATTTCGAAGAGATTAATTATATTTCAGGAGACATATTATAGGGTTGACGTATATATAATTTTTATGTTTCATATAAAGGAATCTTTCGAAAGAATGAAATTATGTTTGTGGAGATGTAAGATTAAGGGTATTCTATAATAGATGTGGTTAAAAATTTCATCATTTTTAGGTTGTTGTGTTTATTTGGGACATATGGTTATTTATTTATGGAATGATCTATATTAAACATTTAGATATATTGATGAATTTTGGATATTAATATATTATATCTTCATATAAAGGTGAATTAATATTGGGAAATTTATTATATTGTACTAATCATTTTAGTTTTATTAATTATAGGAGGAATAAATTGTTATTATTTTTTGGATTATGTGATCCCTTATATATTCATTTTTGTGAATTAATCATGATAAATTCATCGTTGGCTCTAATAATTTGGAGTATAAGATGATGTTGTAGAGGAAGTAGATTAAAAGATGAAATTATTCATTCCAAGTAAGTATATTTCCTTATATTATTAGTTTTCATGGTAAAATAATTCATTAAATCTATGAAAATGGTCTTGAAATAAATATTTTATCCAATTAAACTCATTTTTTATTAATCTATTTTCTTTTTCAATCCTCAATGATTTTTTCTTACGTGGTTGTTATCATTAGCCTCAAAATGTACTCTATTAACCTTTATTTGTATTTGATTTTAGGTTTATCTTATATTTTTTTATTATATCTTCCCACTTATATTATATTTATTTACGAACCTTATTATGAATTATTTTAGGTAACCATTACATTTCCCACCTTCCCATTTTAAAGGATGTGTTACCATCCCTATGTATATTGTTTGTTTTCAATAATAGTATTTTGAAATATTAAAAATTTGATGATTGAGATTAATCTGTGAGGGAAAATATTATTTAAGTTGGGTATAAATTTAACACCCCAATATTTTATAATATATATATCTATTAATAAATCAAATTTTGTTTATAGTTTGTGTTTTAGACAATACCAAGTTTGACTAAAAATCAAAATATAATTTAAATTTAAACATAACTATTATAACCATTCCATTTAATTGGTGGGTTTGAATATTTTAAATTTAATTTATATAAATATGTATTATTTAAATGATATATAAAAATTTGTTGATTAATTATTTATAAATAATATGTAATAATTTTAGTAAAGTCATTTTAATCCTTAAAATATAATTTTCCCAAAAAAAATAGTTTATTTCATAATGTGCATGGATATTATAAATAATTTCGACAACATAAGAAATAATAATTTTTTACATATTTTTTTCAAATCCTGAATTCAAAATAAACTATTTCTGAATTTTAGATCATTTCTGAAATAAATGACTTTTTCAATAAATAATGAAAAATAAAAAATTTTCAAATACTCTAATTTATTTCCATCGAATATAGTAATTTAAAATTACCATTATATTATTGATTTTTAATATAAAATATTTCAATTATAATAATCTAATTAAATAAAATTTAATTATCAATACTTACGATATTGATATAATTTTATATTTATGCTTAAACATTAATTTTTTCTTGAAAAATTTGTTTTCCATTGAGTTTTAGGAATATATATCAAAATTTATTTCTATAACAGAACGTGAATGTGTAATAAAAAATTGATACTAGATTTTTAGTTATGAAGTTAAAATTTGGTAATTTGGTCCTTTTAATCTTTTCATAATAAATAATAAAAATGATTAATATTTTTCACCTTGGTAAGGGAAAAATAGGTAAAAAAGATAAAACAATGAAATAATATATCAAAATCATCTTAAAACATAAAATAATTTCTCTTTTTGAGAAACAATATGACATATCCATATAAAACTTGAATATATGGAATTTTGATACCATATTCCCTTGATAATGAAATTTCTATTATTTTATGTAAATAAAATTCTAAAATTCCACCCTATTGACTTTAATATCTATATATTTTTTACATATGGAGATTAATATTAAAATTTAATTTATATACATTTCTTTGAAATATGAATTAATCATTTATCACCATTATTTATTTTTAATTTTTAGTGAAATATAATTATCTTAAATTTCATCCCAACATAGACACATTTCTTTTTCATGTAGTAGAAAAGGCATGTAAATGATTTTAAAAATATCTAAAAGTGATATTTATTATGTAGTTATAGTAACCCATTGATTTTATAGATTAATTTAACATATTTTTGATGTTGTAAATGTTAATATTAGAAATCAATTTTTCCTGGTTTTATCAATGTGAAATTAAATAGACATTATTGAAATTAAAATTAATCATATTTTAAAAGAAATATTACATTGAATTATTTAAAAATCACTAAATTTATAAAATATAGAAATTAGAATGGTAAAGTTTCTAAAATTTCATCCCTTATCTGTATTTCATCCAATTTTAATCTTATAAGTGAATGTGTTACCCTTTAGTATTGAAAATCCATTAAAATTATTTAGGTTAAAATTTGTTGTCCAAGGTGGTAAAAAGTTATAAGGCATAAAATAATATATAAATATATCTTATTTTTATTATAAGTTTAATTTAATTAAATTTCCATCAATTCTTGAGATTTTTTCTAATTTTAATTCTTTTATTGAGTTATACATATACTATATTATATTTTTTTCATTTATTTTAAAAATGATGTTAATGATATTTCATAAAAATTATATATTAATAAATAATATAGAATTCATAAAATCTAATATTTATCCAATTGAATGGTATATAGTTGAAAATTTCATCCATGTTCCATTTATGGTCCACACATCTTTTTTGCAGTAACATTATTCACCCATAAAGGGTAGATAACTATAGTTTTTCTGTAATTGTCATAAAGGTTTACCAGGGGTTAAAGTTTACATATAAGGGTTAAAATATTACATAATAATATGTAAATATTTTTCTATGGGAGTATTCAAACTTAATATCATCCTATATTCTAAATATATCATTTCGGTTCCACTTATCAATGAAATTTAATTGGATATGAATTTCATACTTTAAGAAATACCAAGAGTCCCTCTCCCCACTCGCATATAAAAAGACACCCCTCCCCTATCTTATTTAAACAACCTTGATAAATCATGATTCAAAAAACCCTAAACAATTATTTTCAGAACATACCTAGAAATTATTTATTTGTTATGGAATTCCAAAAAAGTATATTCAAAGGGTCTATAATAGTGTATATAATGGATGTTTATTAAGGAAGAGATGATCGTCTTTACCGACATTTTTAATTTTTTTTCCAATTATAATTATCCACTAAACCCATAATAAAATAATATTTATTATATCATAAATATTATTATAAATTAATATTATTATTGTAATACCATTATCCATCTCATTTCTATCCTATAAATGGTAATAAAATACCTCATTCAAATGTGCAACTTATCATCTCCATGTAGCTGTGTAATTAACATGTCGTCACCATTATACAAAGTTGGTTATAAATATTTATCTAATGAGTATATATGATATTTTTAGGTAGTTTATTTCATGTAAATTTAATATATCATCAACATTCATATATTTCCATCTATTAAAAAATTATAGGAGTGCTTGTGCGTACGTGGGGGATACCACCTCCATGAAATGATGTGATTCATTTTCCCTTTTCAATTTACATGGATGGTAATATGGATCTATAAAATTAATATATTTGATATATAATAAATAATAATTAATCTATAAATGTTAATCATAATATACTATTCTTTAATTTTATCTTTGGAAAAATCAAAACAACATTCATGTGTATATATGACCCACCATCCCCATCAAAGATGTAATTAATTTTTCTATCTACACATTTCAGGAATGATTATAAATATATTTAAAATTAATATATAAAATATTTATATCATTATTGTTAATTAAATACTATGTAACCATGATATATTTTCATGGATCAAAAATTACAAATGAAAAATTTGTTAAAAGGAATATATAACACTCGAAAATAATGATTATAAATGAATTATTAATAAGCTTGTGTTGAAACATTACAAGTTGATAATATATGATATTACATGTATGAACATGATTCTTGAATATAGTTATAATATATAAAAATATATTATATTGTATGTTAAAATAACTCTTGAATAATGTCAAAACAAAGTTAATAGAATTTCTAATTCATTTTGAAATCCATTGGTTTTTATTTCACATTATTGAGTAAGTTATTCCTTGATTTTTTGTGAAATGACTTTGATTTTATCATGTTATTTTTCACCCATTATTTTATTTAAATTTATCAATCATAATCACTTAATTGATAAATTATCACTTCAATGATACAAACAATGTAAGGATTTATTTCCCAGTTTTGTCATTAATTGGGGTTGTTTATGTGAAAGTCTCAATTGGTGGAATTATATGATATTTTTATCTTAAAACTATATATTTTGTGGAAATATTTTTTAAATATTGAATTTACATATTTTCAATTCATTTATACTTTTATTTAATGAGGATATGGAAATAATTATTTTCAAGGAAAACCAAAACTAATTTTAATTCGCATGGGAATATTTTTATTCCATGTATATATTTTCATTTAAATGATTTAAATATATTTTTTTCTACTCTAAATTTTTTTATTAAATTATTTTCACCCATTTTAATCATTTAAAAATTCTTTAATATAAATATTCATTCTATTTACCAAACAAGTAAAATTTTAAAAAATGTATGAATAGAATCATTAATATAATTTACACTCCATGAATAACTTCTCCCACAATAATTACCACTCGATATTTTAAATGAAAAACTCTATTTTTATATGGTTATTTTAAAAAAAATTGTTTTCCATAACATTTTTACAGGTTTGTTATATTTAATATTATTGAATTCAAAATTTTTTGTTTATTTTCCTCATGAAAACATCCTAGGATTATTGTATTGTGTTCTCATATAAGTCCATATAATTTGGTGAATATTATGTTTTACCAAGGTTATAGACTTTTGATATCATCCACCATATTACTGTTGAAAACTTATGACCATGTTATATTTATTTATTTGGTAAATTAATATTATTTAATATTATATTTTTACTATATATTTTTATTTTGATTATGGATAGAGTTATTATTAATTAATTTCATATGTTGACTTAATCAAACTTAGTAAATGATGGGAGGAACCCTTTATAGGCATGTAGTTCATCAATTTTTCACATGAAAGGAATTTGTTTGGATATTTGGTTTTATCTTTACAACTTTAAATATGTTTTCCTTAAAGATTGGATTGATGGTAAGATTCTGATGTCAAACATTATCTATTATTTCATTATGGAACTAGTTATTGTTAACCACAATATTATATACATTGTTATGTTATCAAATGATTTAGTCACCTTTTAAATAAGTTATATGGGATATTTCATTATTGTTTATATCAACCATATTATTCATGTTTTATTATTCTATGATATCTTCGACTATAAAAATTATTAAACTAAGAATCTAATATCACCCGTTTTTTATGTCTCATTTCCCCTATATTTCATGAATTGTTTAATAAATTATTTTTATTGATATGTTATAGAGAATAATGACACTATCATAGAAAATATTATTTTTTTTGTTTTCAATTGAAATGTGTGATTCATGTTTGTATATAGCTCCCATGAAATCAAAAATATTATAATCTTTAGGATCTGATCAACTGTATCTATTAATAATGTTGTAATATAAAAACCAACTACACTACATAAAGAGGGGTATGTAACATTACCATACAGAAGAGATTAATTTTTTTAGATTCATTGAGTTGGAAATACTTCATTGTCCTTAAAACGATGAGGCTTGAATGAGAACCATTTATTAGAGACTTAATACGGTTGGAAATATGAATCATAAGGGAAGGGATATCATTCATCCTATCCTGAATGATTTCTCAAGTATCATTACCCAATAAGATCAATATATAACAACGATACGATCATTTGATTTAAAATAATAAAGACGATATAAAGAATGGGATGTTTAATGAATTCAATAATTAACAATTAGGTGTTCCCTAATTTTTTACATTGCTATCTATCTTGTTTCCTTTAGAGAAAAAGAAATAGTAGATTTTTGAAACTCATAGGACAACATTATTAACAAATCCTGAAATATATAAAATGTATATGGTACTTTGTGATCATTAATTATGGGAGAAAATGAAAATTTATATTTCAAATTAATTTCCAAGGTCTTTCATGTTTCATAAAGTTATGGAATAGTACAAAATTACCAAAGAGTTGTTCTAATCACTACCCATACCTATAAAGAAGAATAAAAACACCATTATTGAAATATTCATTGTCTTACACTAGAGATCAAATTAAAAAAAATTATGGGTAATAATTGATAATTTAATAATGTATTGAAATTTAATTTCCATTAGAGTTGATTTTTCCTTGGAGTGAATAACTCACCTCTATATTCAACAAGTATTGAGACGTTATAGATTACATTTATCGATTGTTTTTATGAAGACCATAGATTGAATTCAAAATTCTAAAATATCCTTCTAAAGGATATGATCACACAATTCATCCTTAGTACAATATATCTTTATTAAACAAATTGACATTATAATAGGAAAATTAAAACATTATAAATAAACTCTATGGTGTAGATCAATAAATTTTAAATGGAGTTGGGATTAACATCTTCCACTTGTTGAATCATCATAAAAAAATAATTTCCACCTGATAATTCCATGGGAATATTCTAAAAAAATCTATATTAAATGGTTTATAACACTAATAAGTTCATATGATGTTCAATAAGGGAAACTATTCATATTATCTATTGTGTGGGAGACTGCAAAAAATTTAAAAGTAATTTAATAACACATCAATGTTGCTTGGAGTTAACTTAAAATCAATACTAGTAACTGAAGAAAGGACAATACATTTTATGTTGGGGATTAGGTATATCTCACGATATTACCCTATAAAAGTGTTATGAGATCTGAAAAGAAGGGGCAACCAATTCCACAAAAAATTAGACCATTTTTATTCTTGAGATTATTATAGAGATTTCATATCGGTTATAACTGCTGAAAAATCATTCCAATATCCACAATGTATTCCACATATCAATATTCATAATATGTATGTACGACCTAACAAATATATATTATATTAATGGCGTCGGATTAGAAAATTAATTTTTATACATATATAAGATGAAAAAAATTCTTGAAAAAATTGGACATGTTTTGCGGAATAATACAACAGGACTTGTGAAAGTTTTATGAGGAAATAGAAGGTTTCATGAAACTACTTGTGAACATAAAAAACCAATAAAGAAAAAATATTCACTTTGAGTTAGGATAGAAATTTAGAGGATAATAGTTTATAGAGGGATGTAGTAACAACTTGAAAATTACGTTTTTGATTAATAAATGAACATTTTTCTCATAATTATTATTTTATTATATTCCAAAAATAGATGGGAATAGAGTAAATATTAAAAAAAAAATATCTCATGTATTCTCAAATACTAATTATTATATTTAAAACTAGTATAACGGCATAAAAACCAATGAATAATGACAATGAAATGGTTTGTGCTACTGGATCAAACTCCTCTAGGATGATTTCAAATTCAATTAAAAATGTTAATTAGAGAAGAAAAACTTTTAATGAAAAATTCATTATCAATGTAATTTTTAAAAAATTTGGGAATGAAATATAAAATTTTGATGTTTGGTGGTATTTATATATTATTTAATCGGGAATATGACCATTAAAATATAATCATTAAATTACTATTACATGGACAATGCTTAATAGAAACATTGGAAATAATGAAAATTTATTGGAATTTGACCATTATAATTAGTGTTTATAATGGGTAATGATAAAAGATAAATTATTTTGAAGTAAGAAATGATTTTATGATACATTAGGATCATGCCTTTTAAAGCCTATTTTTTAGAACATTGGATAGATGTAATATCATTGGGGTTCACCACTTAACATGCCCTAATAGATATTCAAAAGGTATGGATTAAGTGAAATTGACTATTGTATTTGTTCAATTAAGTGGAGATCACCACTAGGTTAATGTTAGTAAATCCACATCAAGAAAATTCCACTAAATAAAAAATAACCATTAAGTTGTATAAATGAAATTATTATTTCTTTAATCACATTTTATGTAAAAATTTATTCAAAAAATACATATGAAAATAAAATAGATTTGAAAAATTATTTTTTTATCCATAAAATACAATCATTTATTTTTTAGAATATATATATTTTTTATAATAAATTATGGAATGATAAATAACAATTATTTTCATGAATTGTTTTTCAAACAACATTAATATTTTTTAAATATAAATGAAATAATAGTTTTATAATGTAATGGGAACTTTTAAATGTGTAAGAATGGTGACAATGTTGTAAAGAGTTTTATTATCCAATAAATATGTATTTTTAATTTAAATGTTAATATTATCAAAATTAGTGAACTATTTTCATAAAATTAAAATTTGGAATGAATTATTCATTTTGAAATTTGGTTTTGTTAAAATTTTAATAATATTCTTAAAATATTTTTTTATAGTTAATAGTAAAAAATATAATTTCAGTATTCAATGTATTTTTGGATTTCCTTAATATAAAATAATGAAATAATATTTGAAAAATAATAATACATGACTAATGATATATTATTTTATTAATATTAAGTATTTAAATAGATTTAAATCTATTTCAAAACCAATAAATGAATTTGTGTAATCTAAAATATAAATTATGATTATTGAAAATATATTTTGGTTAAAATTTTATTTTCTAATAAAAACCTAAAATAAAAATATCAATTTGTTTTAATGCATTAAAATATTATTAAACATGGATTAAATTTGAAATTCCATGAGAAAAAACTATGGTTAATCCAATGGTTTTTCATTTTCCAAAAACCAGAATTCCAAGACAAATATTTAGAAATTATAAATAAATTCCCCCACTATTAATAAAAATACACTCCCATCCACCAATTACTCTTCACTACAAAACCATTTATATTTTAATTCTGACCATTTTCAATATCTAAAAACCCCATGTTGTCTCAAAGGTCATATGATTTCTAGATGAATTATTTAAAAATATACTTCCCAAGGTAATTGGACTCTCCTATCAATTGTTTCCATTAAATTACATTATTTTTGGTAGTCCTTATAAATATTGAAACGTATTCTGTCATTAATTTTTTGTTATCCCATTACATAAAAAACTGTTCAACCAATGTGAGTTCTTTTTTTACTCTCAACAACTCTTTTATTTAATCCATATTTTTTTCCAATCATGTTGCCGAGATATTTCATAAATTTCTCTTTCTTATAAGGAATAATTTTTAAAATACCCAAAACTATTTCCATTCATCGGGTATTCACATATATGTAAAAATAATTTACGTATTTGGGTCATTCCTTATATAAATCTTACATTTTATTTAATTGTGTTAGAAAATATTTAATTCAAAGGTATTTATGCATTTATGAATTTAATTACTTATACATGAAAAGTTTTTACTATATCTAATGGGTTTTTAAGGAATGGTTTTCTTATGATATATATGGGTGATATGTATTGATAAATATAAAGGGTAAACCCTGGTATGACTCCAAAGAATTTGTTAACACATTATTATTTATATATGACATGTTTCACGATACCTTGGTTAATTACCATTGTAATTATGTTTTATGAGACCTTGGTGATATTCATTTGAATGTATAGATTTTTAAATAATTATAGATGTATCATTTTTATGTTGTAACCATAATCAAATATTATTATTTCTAAAAAATATATTATGATATTTAGAATGTTATTATGGATATGTCTTATTATTATACCTCATAGTCCCATGACAAATATTTATTTCCTTTACTCACTTAATGTGATTTTTTAACACCCCTTACATTGGATATATGTCCCTTAGATTAAATATGCACTAATTTTTATAATTAATGAATATATAAATATTAATTATAATAGTATATTAAGATAGTCTATGTTTTTCAAGAATAATGATCCTATTTTAAAAAAAAACTAAGCCTCAAAACATATTATTTGTTATTATATGTCTTACCTAGTAATGAATGTTTTATGTATTAAAAATGATGGATACAATATGGGTAGTGTCTAAATTAGCGCAGCAAGGGTCAATGCATTATATTATGTTTTTTTATATGTATTATAACACACAAATATTATATTATATATATATCTGTTTAAATAAATTTAACTTCATTTCTAGATTGACATTCATTAAATGTTTATTCTAAATCAACCATAATATAGTTTACCATTTTATTATAGACATTAAATTGGAGGAATATAATCATAACAACATTTTGAAAAAGAACATGTACAATGATTTTATATAATGAAAATATACTGACAAATAAGTAATAAATTTTTGGTAGTCATCATATTCTAAAATATTACATTTACCCCAAATGGGTTTTATTAATAATTATGACAATATAATAAAATAAATTTCTTCCAAATAACGAATTTATTTTCAAAAATGAATTATATTTTTTGGAGTAATCATATTAAAAATAAATACAATAATTGTTTTTAAATTTTTCAGAAATGATTAATTATTCAATGAGTAGTGAAATATACAGGTTTTGTATATATTATTATTATTTTTTGATAAAACCATGTTGTTTAAAAATCCTATTATTTTTTGGTTTTTTAATTGAAGTAACATATTATTCATTTTATTTATATTAACTTAATTAATTATATTTGAATTATAAATATTCAAGATTTGGTATATGTTTTGGATTTTTTATTCCAAACATATTTATATAAAATCATTTTCATTGAATTTGACCCATTTATGTTAAATTTAATTAAATAACTTTCAGGAATTTAATATTAAAAAATGGATAAAATATTTAGATAAGGGAGGTTAAAATTTGGTAAATACATTCCATTCATTTTTTCAATATAAATATTAACTATAGTAAATATTTATTACTTTGCTACAAGTAGAATGGGTAAAATAAAATTAATACCATGAGATAATGTCTATAAATCAATCCAAAAAGGAATTTATTTCATTATATTGATTAAAATAAACTATACGAATCAAAATATCAAATATATAGAATTTTTACAATTTTTCTTTGATTATGATATTTACATAATTTCGATTAATATAATTTACTGAATGTCCCCCTCTTGAATTTAATATATATAAATATTTTTTAAATTTTTTAAACATTTGATATGTGTGTTATAAATGTTTATGTGAATTATGAATTTTTTGGTAAATTTTTTTTAAAATTTTAATGATTAAATAATAAAAATAAATGCCTACACAACTCCGAAAATGTGCTTGAAGAAATAGATTAAAAATAATGTAAATGATTAGAAAAAATATAAATTTTATACTATTTTGGGGAGTTTTATTGTTGATGAATTTTATAGATTATTAAAAAATATTTGGGATGTGGTAATGATTTATATTCCAATTAAATCACTATTTTGATGTATTTATGTTATAATTAAATGGATAGTGTAAAAAATAATATTATTGATATTTGATGAAAAATGATATGTTATTAAATAAATTAAAATTCATAAAAATATTTCAATATTTAATTTATGATACGATATGATTTAAAAATTTCACCCCGTGGCCCTTTTAGGGCTAATTTTTGAATTATTATTAAAATTATGACCATTTAAGTTTGAAATAAATATTATCCAGGTTTATGTTAGAAATTATTAGTTAAGGGGTTAATAAAAATCCAAATTTTTAAAATGAAACAAAAAACATGCCAAACTTTACTTGGATGATGATATTTTGACTAGAAACACTTTTTCTACAAATTCTTATGTATTTTGACGATTTATACATGAGACATAAATTTATTATATTTAAATATGTTATGTGATTACAAGGGTGTCCTTCCCCTTACAAAAGAGCATCCATTCCCTATTTTAATACACAACATTGAATCATATAGCTTGAATAATATGGGGATTATACCTTTTTATACATTTATATTAAATTAATTCAAATAAAAAACAAAATATTTATACATTTAATGATATAAAGGCTTCATATATTCAAAAAATATGGATAATACATCACTCATAAATAATAAATAATAATAAATAATTTAATACCATCATCTTTTCAATCTAAATACTCATTTATTGATTTATACATATAGTCACCATATAATATATATAAATGAAATGGGAAAATTAAAAGGCCCATAAGAGGATGAATGATGGACATGAATCAATATAAAATGGGTGAGATTGACCATAATCATCACATCCAAAGCTCTAGATCATTATCACAGTCATAGGGGAAACATTTGAAAATGTCCTAGAATGTGGTGGTACATACAAAATAAATCATCATGTTATAGTGGTGAAATCCACGCAAAGATGTGAACACTTCTTGTATCATGTTCATAGATAACTTATGTGCATTATCATAACATCACCATTGTGAAATAATCTACAAATATTTATGCACTTGATAAAAATTATCTTAAGTGAAACATCACAATACCCAATGCATTGGAGGGAAATACAATTCTACTCCCTCCTATCACATCATTGTATTTACATAATTCTGCATACCATATATAATTTATAACAATTATAAACATTCGATGTCCCTTGGAATGGAATCAGTTTCACATGAATTTCACATATCAATATTTGGTCGTTAAAAATGGGGTTTCCAAAGGATTAAGTAAAAAAATATATTGGAATTGAAATAATAATTCCCAAGTGAAGAGGAAACAACTCAATAGGAGAAAACTATGTGTTTTGTAAGAAAAGATTTTTTGGAAGTCTTTGTATTTTGATTATAAATAAAAAAGGAAAATTATATATCAAAAAATGATAATTTCATAATAGTAAAAGGTTATTTAAAGAACATTAATGTAAAATATTAAAAATTAAATTACATGAAAAGGGAAAACCAACAATATGAATTGGGTTTGAGAATCCACTTACATTAATTTAGATTTTATTTCATCACTTTTACGCCTCTAGAAAAATAAAAATAAACTTATTAAAAAATTTATCCACAAGTGAATTATTATCAATTTTATCTCTATAAATCCATTATTATAAATTTATTATATTTCCTATTTTCAATGGTTAAAGGGAGTGCATTTTTTATCATGTTTCCCTGAGACATTTATAGTTTTTTTCTCAGATTTCACTATTTTATTCAATATAATTTATAAATTAAAAGAATTAATTATATATAATTAAAATGAATATATTTAAAAATTTATATATCATTAAAAGTTTGTAATTAATATTTATAGGGATGTTGGTAAGAAAATATTTGAAAATTTCCTTGTTGGTAGTTAATTGGTGTTAATTAAGACATTTTCCAAATATAATGAAAATGAGGTAAAAAATATAAGTACATAAAAATAGAATTATTATATTATGTAAAAATCATTAATATATTTTTAAAATTATAACTATTTATATATTAGAATATTTTATTTTTAAATAGATAAAATGAAATATACGATAGAAGAGTTTAAAAAGAACTGACGTTGTCTTTGATGTAGCTTCTATATGATGACACTAACACCCCTTGGTGTTTGTATTTTAATTACTCTATAATGTCCTTTGTTTTATAAGTTGTTTAATAGGGAGTATTTTATATGAACATAAGATTCAGAATGTGAGGGAGGATTGGTTACTTTTGGGGAGGGAGAGGGGTCATTTATACATGAGGAGAGGGGTTTAATGAGAATAAAATATTGAATTAATAATATATCAAAATAAAATTATCTAATTGTGAATTATTTAAAATATAAATCATATATAAATATAATATAAGGGGTTTTAAGAAACTAATAATCATTAAAAATCGATATTAATAGTTTATTAAAAATGATAGTCGGAAAAATGAAACTGATATTTTAAGGGATCACTTTTGAATTTTGTTTTTGGAAAATGATATTTTGGTTTTGAATTTAAAGTTATTTTTCAAATAATAATTTAAGAAATATAATGTGTTTTTTCTTATCCACATGTTCTATAAATGATTACTGAATTATTTAGTCATCAATGATGTAATTTAAGATACATGAGTTTTTAAAAAAAATTGTATTTTAACTATCCACCTAAAAATTGATATATTTATATATATATATATATGAAATTTACCAATAACTCACCCTTGGAAAATTTCATGACCTGTCCAAGATAGGCTCGTGCTGTGACTACCCAAAACTAGCCTCCAATAGGATAAGGGAAAGTGACTAGAACTAAGTAGGCATATCTCATTAATCAACGGAATTAGCCTAATGTACAAAGATGCACACACAAATCTCCAAGAAATATATGATGAAATATAAAAACAATAACTATAAAATAAATTCAAACCACAATATACCACAACTAGAGTACAATAGTGAAATTTTTGGAATGTAAATCGGGCCAAAACAATCCCGCTATAATGTTTTTGTATGATGAAGTCCTACATTTAAGGAATAAGGAACTGGGAATATTTTCCAAACCGTAGGGACACAAATAATCTATCTGGCCTCGCAAAGAACCAAATGGTATAGGTCCACCTATTACTCCATCAAGGGGTCGATCATCGTCAAAATACATAACATGTGGAGGTGAAGCCCATGAAAGTATGTGTATAGTAACACCTAGTATCACACCCCGAACCCACAAAGGAAATACCTGAAAGGAAATACAACAAAGGAAGTTACAATCATCTCTGCATAGATATATTTCTATAGTAATTATAAAAATAATATGAAGATATACTCAATCGAAGACACAAATTCTATAGTTAAGCCACGACCAATTACTAGCCACAGGATTCTTCTCGAAGCCCACTCATTCTGGAATAACTCACTCCTTAAGCCATGATGTCACCAGAGTCACTCACAAGGAGGACTAACTCATTTTTGACCTTCCCAGATGGGAAAATATTTTTCAAGGAAGATTATGATACATAAAGAGGGGATCTTATCCAAATATGCTCAGGAATACCACTAACATAATCGGTATCAATTCACAATGTAAGGGATGCTTCCCGATCACACATGGGAATACAAATGACCCTATTTGGTATGCTAGATGGAGGACCAATTCCCTTCTCTCCTATGTTATATCTATTCAAAATAACATCAAAAGTGGTGATATAGGATCAAACTCCATTCCTAGGGAGGGATTCTAGACTCTATCTCGGAGTCGGCCTCAAGATGGGATTACAAGCTAGTGATGTGGATGAAATACAATACTGAACCGTTGAGGAAAGTTCTTGGGGAAACTCTCTCAAAATATACAAGTCCAAAATAAATTATCCCCACTTTTCCAAACATTTCAATTTTGCAACTAAGTTCCCAACTCCATAGACATCTCATCAAACTAATGTTCCATTTGAATGTAATAGTAGTTTGATGTTTCAGGGGGGGTTACTAGGCCCATAAACCGACCACAAGGTTGGTTCGCTTACTATGGAAGTTGACTACTACAATTGACCACTCGGAGTAGCTACCTTGTGGCCCCTGAGTTCGACCTCTGAGGTCGATCACTCCCAATGAGACTACATCTATGTGGTAGATGTGGAAATCATGGCTCTCAGTCAACCACCTCAGTTGATCATGGCCCCACGGAAGACCAGTAGACCCAAAATTGACTTGCGTCCGACCCATCCAATGGTCCTAGACAATTCCATTCGCTGGGCCTATACCACTCATGTGTGGGTTTATGACCATGGGCATGAGAACATCATGGGGCCATGCAACGTCCGCCACTATATTATACAACCCACCATCGTCACCGCCATCTTCCATGGCCACCACCATCAGTTTCCACAACGCCGCCACCTCGCCTCACTGAACCATGTCCATAGTGGTCCAACGGTGACGAACATGATAATCATAAAGTGAAAACCCCAAATAACACCTTTGAGGAACAATCCTCACCCTTTGTTCATGTCATCCTTAATTCATTTTCATTATAATGACGAGAAAAGATGAATAAGTAGAAACTCCCAAAATAATACCTAAAAATAAAAACTCATTCATAAAAAATGATTGAAATTTAGATAAATATGTTCATGTATTAACCCGTATTCATCAGGAAAATTAATAACAGAGAAAAATCACCATGAAAAATCCACCCTGCGACGATTCAGATCCATCACTGATGATGTACGATCATTTTGTAATCATTGTTGGAGAGGTTATTTTGAATCGGTTGCACATCGATTGTTGATCCATGATCCATCACCGTTGGGTTGAGAGAGTTATTTCACCATGTCTCAGAGGAATTCAATAGTTATTGTGATTATTATAAATGTATGAAAAAGGAAAATTAAAAAGAAGAGTTCAGTGTGTGAAATTTTTTATTATAAAACTATTTTATTTCTAGTTTATCCCTTTGTGATTTTTCTATAGAGTACCTACACAAAAAAAAATATATGTTTCGCCTAGGGTAAAGAAACATCTTTGAACTCAATTGTTCCCCCATATTTCTAATCTGATATCCCATTTAAATTTTACTCGACTTTTTCAGTTAAACTACATATGCTTGTTAAGTAAAGTTTTATTTAATTTTTAAAAAAAATTCTGAGACAGTCGAGCCTCGGAGTCATACACCGGCTTAGTTATTGGTCTCAAAATTAATCCATATAATTTATAAAACAAATATGGGATAATAAAAGCCATCAAATTCTCCCCTACATGTGTATTTATTTCTACTAATGCCAAAACAAGGGCTATTAAAATCAATGAGGGTACTGAGGATGAATCTGAGCTTTCTACTCGCTTTTTCTCTCTTAGATAATCCTGTGTTGGGGCCAAATGCGAACCATAGGAATCGGCTCCCAGGGAAGGATCTTCTCCTAGAGATCTTCGATCTCCATTTGGTACTCAGCAAAAGTCTCCCAATCTTCAATGTCCAACATTCCCTAGTGAATGACGTGTGATGGTTCATTCATGTACCTCCTCAGCTATGACATGTAGAAGATTTTGTTTATAAGATCTAACTAATAAGGTGGAGTTAAGCAGTGCACCACACCACAAACTATCCATAGTGTCCTGAACGGGTGGATGAACCTTAGAGATATCTTGTTGACCCAGTCTAATCTCTATAATCTGCCTTGAGGTGAGACATGAAGGATCACATGGTCTCATTCTTTAAACTCCAAATGAATCCATCACATATCATCTTAAGATTTATAATATCTCTATTAAGCTTTCATCAACTCTTGGATGATCTATAACTTCTCCATAGTATCCCACACCAACTCCAGACACATGAGGGATGGATCTCCTAGGTCATTACAACAAATTTGTGGCATGATGGGTTGCCCTTACCAGGCCTCAAATGGTTCCCTACCAAAGGTTGAGTGATATATATTGATGTATGCAATCTCCCCTAGTGGTAGGTGATCCTCACACCTATGAAAAAAGAACAACATGCATGATCACATAATTTCCTCTATAACCTGAATGGTTCACTCAGTCTGGTCATAAATCGTTGGGTGAAACACTATGCTCAAGTGTAGTTGGGTACCATATTCCTCCAATAATATCTTCCAATATGAAGATGTAAAGAGTTCCTCACAACCTGATATTATCATAGAATTAAATCCATGGAGTCAACTTATATCCTTCAAGTAGATTTTTCCTATGATATATGTGGAACTCTTCTCTCAGATAGTTAGGAAGTGAGTCGACCTCATGAGTTGGTTAAGGATCACCCAGATGACATCATTTACCTTGGACGTATGTGGTAAAACCATGAAGAAGACCATTTATATTCAAGACCACATCTATTCTGGAACCTCAAGGGGTTGATCTAAACCCACTAGAACCTGGTTCTCATCCTTTACGTACTAATATGTGAAACATTGATAGACAAATTCTACAACTTCATTCTTCATACCTAGCCACCAAAAGTGACATCATTTTTTATAGAAAATATTTTCCACACAAGTATTTAACACCAATGGGGATGTGTCGAACACCCTCATAACCTCCTTCCGCAAGACCATTAGAAGTATTGTGCACCGTATGAAAATAACGACTTTCTCCCCCACTTTTCAAATATACCTCAAGAGGAGGTCCAGTCAAAATCTGGGAATGTAAGGCCTCACTTTTCATGTCCCCATGGGGTGCATCTGTGACTCTCTATAAGAGTGGAGGGGTAAAAAACATTGACTAGAGGTGTGATTCCCAATATACATCCATAATAGTTAACTAAAATGATGAAAACTACATTGATTCCCGGTTCATAAACCACAAATTAGATCTCTTGCTGAGATAATCTATCACCAAGTTCCCCTTCATAGTATAGAAAATCACATATTCATATTAATAATGGAACTCTATCTATAACCTCTTTCTCATGATCAGATCCTTCAAAGATAAGATATACTTGATACTATTTTGATTGGAGTAGTTGATAAAATGATCACCCATTTGGTATTGTCATCACATATTCAATGTGAATACTACCCGTGATAGCTCAAGATCATCGGTCACATAGTTTTTCTCATTCATTATCGACTAGTGAAAACGAAAGGTAATCACCACTTTCCCCTAAATTAAGAAAATACCAAGCCCGATCCCTGATGCAATGCAGAACAACACTCCCTCGACGCATTCTTCTGGTATCTTCCGTATGGGATAACATGTCAACCTCTAGTCCATCTCTTAAAAGTTATTTTGGTACTTCTATTTCCATAAAAAGGGATATCACATTCATGATAATGAGGTCAACAGTACATCTAATCTACAGAATTTGGGTACAAACCATTGATAGTACCATTCCTATTGTAGGAAACACCACAACATAGTAACACTCTAGGGGATCCCATGAAAGCACTACCATAACCTACCATGGATCCGATGCAACTATAGCCGCTGATATTACGTGTCCCTGAACTAAAAATCACATCAAGGGGGTAGAGTCACAACCTATTTGGGGAAGACTTCTAGGAAATCACTGACAATCCCTCAAATATCCACCATCTTTGAGTTTTCTTATTCCACTAGTAGCACAACTAATAAAAAATTAATGGGCTCCACATAGAGGCTACCATCTTGGAAACTCCTCTCGCCTACAAAAGATACACGCTATATGATAACACAAATCTAATTCAGAAGCAATTGATAAAATAATTCACAAAAAATATACATTTGATATCTAGGATGACATCATATGGCTGAAGTTTTTGAATAAGAAGATCCCCACTAGACTGATGTGGCCCCAACATCAGTCTACATCCTCGACAAACATCAAACAAGCTGGACTAACCTCAAAATGGCATACTCAACATAAGGGGAATGGAATTTTTCTCTACATCTATACCCAGGTAATGGTCTAGACTAGGTTCAACAATGGGGTGTGAAGCGTCTAGATTAGACAAGGATCATTCAAAGGTACTAAACAGAATGATCGTACCTTGAACAAATTCTGGCCCCGCTAGATCTGCTACCTCATAAATGTGAAACATCCCACACCCAACCCCGACACCCCTCTTCTCTAAACTGCTTCCCCAAACATGCACTAATTGAGGTCCTTGTGGAGCCCCCTATAGTCAGCCTCCTCCAGAACTATCTACTCTTGTTGGAGTGGGAGGTCGCTGCCACAACTGCTAGAAGGGCCTGGCAGGAAACTACTACTCCTGGGTTGGGTACAAAACCTACCCACCCCCACTGCACTACACTCATACAGGTCAACGATTCAAAATATTCCCACAACTTCCACAGATAATTCATCATAGTCATAGGCCCATAGAGAATGGGTAATTACTAGGAGATCGAAACTGAAACTACTGAGGACGACTCCCTACTGGCCCAAACATGGAAGGCCCAGATGCTAGAGACCTACTACTGACGAACTTCCTCTTTGATGAACTCGACTGTCTATCCCCATGATGTACACCACCCAATGTGTGCATCCTCTCCACCACCTCAACCATCTTATGATACTCCAAGTATGTTGGTAGATTGAAGGGAGTAAGATTATACTGAATTGAAGGTCAGAGTTCCTCCTTCATGCATATTGACAGTGACTCCTTATCCGAATATATATATGGAGACAAAAATTAAGGAGATTCTTGAACTTCACCCCCAGTTCTCTCAATGACATACTCCCTTTCTAGAAGAAGATAATCTCCTACCTCTTCTTGGCCTTCAATGTGGAAGAATGGAATTCCGCACAAAACACACTCTCTAAATCATCACATTGATCCTTAGTTTCCTTCTTCTCTCCAAGGTAAACCATCCACCACTGATGCATGAATCCACTCATCTAGATCATATCCAGAAGAACCTAGTACTCTTTCGGAGCCCAGATCATGATGAAATAAATCACCATATCCTCATGCCTCCTCTCTGTCTCTATGTTCGACACACTTCCCTCAAACATTCCCAGATTCTTCTGCTGATGTCCTGAATCGTCTTCTTCCACTGGTCTTCCTACTCCTCTCAATCAGCCATCTTATGATCAACCATATCAAACCACAAGGCCTTGATTTCTCGTACCACTCATGGATGATGCCTATTTTCTATAGATGATAAATCAAACAAGAAACTCTTAATCCCGGTCACTGTAGAAAATTTATTTTATAAATTTTTGTTCAAACACTTTATTTGTTTTAAATTTTGAAAACACCCAAGACAAAAAAGAACACAAGTCATTATGATACATTTACAATCTATATGGTCTCTACCCTGCAATCAATGTAGACTCACCTAGTCATTCAATAGGTCAGTATTCCTTCCATCTAATCACGGGGGACCCTAGAATCTCTTGTTATATCCTATCTTTTGTGGCCTATTTCATGCACAAAGAGTTCGTAACAATGTTTCCCAAATATCCCATATAATCCTCACTGTGAATAACCCTAAAATCTTTCTTATCTCTCAACCATCACCTCTCATACCATTATATCATGACCCACCTTCTTCAAGAATGGGGATCAGACAATAAAGGGACATGCGATTCTCTCCTCAAGATAAAGGATAGATGATGAACCCAAAACAATAATCCACATTCCTTCTCTCATAACACAGACATTCATCACCACTATCCAAACAATTCCCCATTGCATTCCCACTGCGTAATGAGTTCATAACCACACTACAGTCCCACTGTTTTACATGGCTTCGTGACCATAGCACAACATAAAGGAAGCTCAGATGCCAACAAGTTCATCCATTCCATAATAAAAAAATCTCTCAGACTAAGACACCAACACACCCCTTGTACAACCCCACATACCAATCCCACAGAACCTAGATCATAACACATATTGTATGACCACATCCATCAAACCAGGTGTGTTCAAATTTAACTGACATGGGGTCTTTAATTTACACTCTAATACAACTAGGGTGATCGCAAAATAGTTTTGTTCATGGGGAATCCTTTTATTTAACCTGGTGTACGTGATAAATCATATATCAAATTTATATCTGTGCATAATAAAATCAGAATGAAAATGAACACTATTTCACAATAAAACACCACCAATGGTCATGATTTTTAAAAGGCATACAACCACAACAGCCATAAGTGAAATCAAATATAACTTTAAAAATAAAATAAATGACCATTTACAAACCACACACTTCTAATTTTTTTATTTACATGAGTTATCTTTGTATCATAATAAATTCTTGTGTAATTATTGTTAAAGGAATACTATCCAGCCGTTCCTGATAAGGAACAATTATTATACCCACCACAGATTCTGAACAATTAAATATAAGAAAATGAATATCCCTACATCGACGATGAAAGAGCAAAGTTTCTTCTCGCTCCAAGAATAGGGGATGGAGCGACATGCAAGAATAAATACAAAGGGATCCCACATGGGTCTATGACTCATCCTGGGAATAATCCTCTAGGATCACTAAGAGAATCAAAAAGGAAGAAGTAATAGAGAATCTCAACTTAATAAGATGCCAAATCCTAAAATCAAGGGGACTATTTGAAATTGAATAAAATTAAAAACATGGATTGACCATACGAATTAGTGTTTTCACACATTGAAGTTAATTATGATGGAATAATTCTTCTCATAAATGGTGGAGATAGACCAAATGATGACTATGAGTTTATAGATTCACATTAAATGGAGAGAAACAAGTAATAGTTGAGAAACTGGTGAAACCAAGAAAACTGGGCAAGGGGGTGAGACACAGTTTGGTGAGACATTGTAAGGGTTCCACCATGAACTGTGTGACATTGATGGAGTGACCAAAATTATTCCACTATAATGGGGTCACCACAAATAGTATGAACATAAATAGTGTGATCGTGACGATGCTACTTTGATGGTGCTACCATGACCGTGCAAACACAATGGTGCCACCAAAACTGGTTCCACATTGACTATGCCACCATAACAGGTGACACTATAATGGTAACACCATTTATGTGAAACCATTTAGTGGAAATTATGTTTTTCGAATACTTCTGGAGAATGTCACTTTGATCCCTACAAACACTACGACCATTCGATTTTCACCAAGGAATTGCCCAGGGAAATCCGGGTCATTGAAAATACTATGAACTGTCAATTATGCTGAATTTTTTAAAGGATTCAAGGATGAAATTATCTTAATGTGAATAATAATTTATTTAAGTGTGGAAATAAAGGACATCATGCAATTTAATTGCAATGTTATGGGAAGAAGATAAAAATGATTGAAAAAAAATTACCACCGAATACATCTCCCACACTACGGTGTTTCAAACGAATGATGTGTGGGAATTGTTTATATTAGTGCTAAAATTTTAAAGATATTTATGATTATTGATGATAGTAAACTCTTAATGAAATATTCAAAGGTATATCGCATGCGATGGGTATTATTGATGTACAGTATAATAACTATGTTGTGAAAGCTACACATACTGTCAATTAATTTTTTTAACATACTTTAATATTCTAGGTATGAACACTATTTTACATATAATGGAATTTATATGGGAATAAAAATTCATAATACCTAAAATTATATTGAATTATTAGTGAAACCCCATAATTGAAGAAAAATAACATATTGAGTCTATGGTTCTTCTAAGAATAAATATTTTTTTAATTTTCATCCTTAAAATATCTTTATTCCCAATATACTATAATTTGGTGTTATATTTAGCATAAAATATATTCATTTACATAAATAACCAATCAATTTCCTTGTAAGAGTTGTCGTTTTTGATATTCTAAAGCAATCTATAATTAGTCATATGTAAAACAAAAAATATGAGCATCCAAAAAAAGTTTGATTCTTTTTTATGGGTCATAATTCTTGTCCAAATGGGGGTATTTATCTTAGGTGGATGGGGAGAAACCCAACACAAAAGATAATACAACTATATGAGAGTATTTTAGTGTTTTCTCAAAGAGTTGACCAGTCTTCCTCAAAATCAAAATGTTGAGTATTCAATAAAACACATACCTGGTCATACAACTATTTTGAAGACTCCCTGTAGAATGAACAGGATTGTTTTATATAAATTAAAGAAACAAATCTATGATAATAATAAAAATCTATTAATTCAACCATATGAATTACCATGGGGTGATGTAGTTCATTTTTATGACAATATTTTGATCAATGTGGCACTATATTGTTTATTGGGTGCATAACTAGATATAAGTGAAGAATACACATTCTATGCCTCATATTGATTATTTTTTTAATCATTTATGAGGAGGAGAATATATTTATACAATTGAACAATGATATAAGAAAAAAATTAAGGGTAATACATTAAAACATACTAAATAAATCATTCATTATGTGGTATAGACCTAATGAAATTTCGGTCATTCCATTAGTTCTTAATAATTCCACCGATATTATAAAGCCCCAACCTTAAACCAACCATATTCATTTTATTTCAAAAACTATAAATCACATTATATTACCATATATCTTTTAGTTCTAGTGTTTTATAGAATTATGAATATAACTTACATTGTAAAGACATACATTACATGTGGACATGTATACTCACTAACAATTTTTCCCACCAAAGAATCCCTTTTAAAAAAAACACGACTTCTTTCAAGACACATCTTCAATTCATTCATCAATACATATTATTCATCCTCACTAATATAAAGACCTATGAAAAAAATTTAAAACATTAAATGAGAAAAAATATCTCTATAAGAGATATAAAAATAAATAAAAAACTATTCAACCATTAATACTTATAAACCTATGAATTTTTTTTCACAATGATATACTTTTCACCCATAGAAAATAAGCTATTTAGTTTACCTCATAAAATCATATGTTTCTTGTATAACTCCATTATAATTAAAAATAATAAAGGAGACATTGGGAATACATTTCATATCATACATACATTCTAGATTTCATAGTTATATAGGGAGTAACCATCATTGTTACATTTGGAATACTGACCTTAGTATAATCCTTTAATCTCTTAGAAGAAAACCTATCGTATAACTCAATCTCATCACCTAATGCATTTTAGAGCTTCCACTTACTCACTCACCCTATTTTTATCATGAGTCCATATATATTCATAATCTATTACCATAAACTAATCCTAACACATAAATGATTCAAATTTTCAACATTTTAGCTAAAAAAATTCATTTTCAATCACATAAATTAATTTAATGGAATTTAAATTATAAATCCATTTCATAAACCATCTGTAATACCAAAATATACAAAATTGGAATAGGTGATGTCATTTAAATTTTAAAAAAATTAGCCTTCTAGAGGAATCTAAATACTAAATAATTTTCATGCCGTTGGAGAAGTCATTGTCTCCATATAGATAAAAAAACATTCATTTTTTCATTTATAATGAAATTTAAACCTTATATATATAAATCAATAGAATAATCCATTTTTAAAACAATTTAATATAAATTCAATATATAAATAACATTTACTTTATAATAATTATAAATATGTTAAATAACATCAAGAATATAGACTTAGAGAAAATGATGTGATAGTTTAATCATTAAAATTCAATGTGCCTCATTACACATTAAACATTTAGATAATAATATCCATGAAATAATGAATTACCAAAGAATTAAATAACATGAGTGTATATATAATATGATTATTTAATGTCTATGGAGCTCTATATACACCTTATAAATGAACAAATCTACGTATCATCGGGAAATTCTTCAACGAAAGGAGATTGAGATGAAACCCCTTACCGTGAGTCCAAATTATCATGTACATTATTTTTCATCTGGAATAATAAACATTGGTTAAATGATAATTTCATTAGAAAATTTTTCTTGGTAATTATTCTCTTTATATAACTTATTACAATGTTATAATAAATACGTATTTAGGTAATCACACATCAGATGTTATGTCAATATTTTGTACATAAGTCTATGTTGAATATGGTTTGTTGTTTATAGTCAAAGTGGTTTGATGTCTACCATCTCCATAATAATATTCATGAAATAATAATCACTTTTAAACATTAATTATACTTTTAAAGTGTACCATTTTTTATGGTTACGAAAAATGAAAAACGTTATAATCATAGAGACGGTAAATCATATGTAGGTTTGAGTAACATTCCACCTTTTCATTTATCATTTTGAAAAACGTTTACTGACATTTTACATACCTAGAATTATAATAATATTATTTAAATCATATTAATCATTTAAATATAATTATATATATCATACAAGTAATGTGGTGAATAAAAATGGATCATATTGCTTCGTGGAGGTGGTAGTTCACACATACAGACAATTGATGTAACAATTTTTATGTGCATGGAATGTAATAGAATAATTGATATATATTTTTCTTATATTGATAAATATTTCATTAATAACATTTATATACATTATTTAAATCATTATAATTTGTATTGAGAGACGGTACTGAAAAATTTAATATATTGGTACACTAGGTGGTAGTTTGTCGTACATACAAACAAAAATTTCATTTCCCATTTGATGAAATAGGAGATAGATTTAAGAGATGATATTTACATAATAACATCTCAGTATAATGAGGGTATTGGAATTATTATTTCATCATGGTTGAGGGATATTTTATGTAAGTGGGAAAAGAAATAGAATAGGAACCCTTAACTAAAAATGTTACCTTTCCATCGAATGATCAACATCGATTAACACCTTAACACCTGTAAGGAGAGTATTATGACTAAACTAAGGCCTATAGGTTGTGTGGAGGTATTGTAATAAGGTTTTTTGAATGATCCTTGCCGAACCAAATGGAATTTTATGTATAATGAATAAAGATGATTATGTTCCCTTTTATAACAATGGGGAGGGGAACTCTTGGAATTATTCAAAGTATCAAATTAATATAAATCAGTTTTCTATTCCATATGGATACAAACTCAATTATTTATAAGGTACAATGATTTTGGATTTAAATAAATTCATCCAATTAAAATTAATGTTAATAGATAAAATTACAAAAAATTTAAAATAGCCAAAAAATGAGTCATTAATGACATTTTTAATCTTACCACAATTAGATGGATGCAATTTATATATTTTTTATTATATATAATTTAATTAAATATTATTTTTAAATAATATCATAAATTTCAATTTTGGAACTATTCACTAATTGAACTTTTAAAAATATTATAACAACTTGATTCCTTCGAAAAAAATAAGTTCAATCATTCAAAACATTTCAAATTCAAACATAAAATTAATGGATAACATCAAATATTTCATATTATAATTATCTTAACTTTACTAATATCATTTATTTCATCAGTCCTTTAATAAATAAATTATTACATCATCCTAGTGTCATAATTAAATATAAATAAAAAATTTATGAAAATTGTAAATAAATTATCATGATGTAGATAAAAATATTATAATTAAAATGGATATTTGTAGTCGAATATAGCTATTATATAACCTTATATCAAAAATTATTTAATTATTAAACATATAAGAATGTTATTTTTAACTAATATTTAATTAAAATATAATAAATGTCATATTCTTACCCACTTGGATTAAAAAGGTTATAATTTCAGCTTTATGTTGTTTTTTGTCGAAACATCCAATGATATTAGGGCAATTTTTAGGTCAATTTTATAATATTATAATATTATATTAACCTTTAATTACTTGATTTTAACATAACCAAGGTAAATAAAATACTAAAGTTACTATTCATAAAAATTATGTTGACTCTCCTATAAAATATATTTCATACTAATTACAATAGTTTATGTCCATTTTTTGATAATTAAATTCATATATGTGGAAAAACTAATTTATTATTAATCCCATTTATAGATAGAGAAAAATGGGTTTTGAAGTAAAACCATTCAAAATCCCACCATGTTTTTATATCTAATTTCAAGGTGAAATAGATTCCAATGACCTACATTGTATTAACTAAAAAAATAATTATTTTGTTATACAATAATACTAATTAAAAATATAATCTATCTATATAAATAAATTTTAGAAAAATGGAGTTTGGAATTAAAACACACTATATTTCATTGTTCGTTTAATAATGAAACTTATTAGAAAAAAAATCAACAAATTTAATTTTTGATACATCAATTCTAAGAAAGATGTTTTATTTTTAATATAAAACCTATAAGTGTAAAAAATTATAGTTAAAAATTTTTCGCCCTTAGTAGTCGGAAAAACCACCTTTTTAAAAAAATACTCCTTTTATTTGTAAAATGGATTTGGTTCTTATATCATGTCTAGAAAATATATAAGATGAATTTTAAACATTAGGTTTAATATATATATATATCATTAATAATATCCAACCAGTTTTATTTATTAATTTATTGTTATAAAAAAAACTTCTGAACATCTATACATATTCATAGAAAATGATTTTATTTTATTTTAAAAGGGTTTTAATTAATTTATAATTAATTAATCACAAAAAAAATTAATTATAAATTCATCTGTAAATGTCTTTTCATAATTATTTTAATATTATTTAAAATCTCCATTTTAATTGTTAGGATAAAACTATAACATTTAAATAAAAATATTTAGTTGTTCTCTCATGCTCGATGTGGTTTATCATGTACAATATTAAACATAGTGTTTTATTTTTTAAAACATGGTATGGTACATTATCCCTCCTTTAAAATATTGATAAATGGATATTTAAAATCAGGATTGAAAACTAGGGGTTTGACTTTTCAAGATAACATTATTGAGATAACACAATAGAAAAAGAATTAATGAGACATCCACTATAAAATAAATTTTTGTTTGATGTTAACATGAAACAACACAGACTAGGTTTCCATAGTGGAAAACATGGACACAAAAGAGAAAACTAACTATTATAAATGAATAGTGAGTGATAGAGTATCTTGATCATGGAAAATTAACCATCATAATACCATAAATCTATGATGGTTAAAAAGGCCATTAATAAAACAAAGAGGATAATATTTTTTATTCTTGATTATATTCATAGAGTTATGTAATTTTTTTAATACTTGGACAAAGAAAATAAGGAAATATACTTACACGACAAGTAGCGATTAATCTTTTATTCAAATTCAAATATAAATTATATTTTTTTTTCCAAATGATGTGTATTCAAGATGAATGTTTTATATACCTAAATCACTATAATAAAATTATAGAGAATAAAATATTCCCCAAAATATTAACTATCTATTTATCATGTAATGAAACATTAACCAAAAAAACAAAATTGTTATTTCAAGATAAGAATATTCTGCAAAAATATAAAACATACAAGAAAAACTACATCAATATCTAAAAATTAAACAGTAATACCCAAAAAGTTTGACATAGAAAATTCAACAAATAACAATCCTTAAGATTAATAACCCAAAAATAAGAAGTAATTAATCACATAGTCTTCATATATAAGTTTTATAATTTGTCTCCTCATAACATCAAGTGTAACACCCCAAGTAAATAAACAATATGAAATTTTTATATTTATCCCTATTTGTGGAAAAAATATTAATATCACTTTAAAGGGAACATTATGCTCGATGGCGTACCCAATACGCGACAATGAGTTTCTTTGAAAACTTACGTTGCACACTAGTAATATAATAATATTATTTTAAATGGTAGTTAACATGTAGCCGTTGTATTGACAGGAATGGATAGAAATAACTAAAATATGATTATATATGTTTTTTAAATTCTTTTACATTTATTCAATAAAAGATAAAGTCTTAAAATACGGAAATAATTCAATTTTAGGCATTTATACCCTTATTTTCACTAAAGGTTCACTTATCACCTTTTGATGGAGTACCATCATTAAATATAGTTTTGATCACTATTATACATTCTATTGGACCAAATAAAACTCTTTTTTAGAATCGAGACATCAAAATTTACTTTGTGTAAATTTTTGGTATTTTTCCGATAAAGTTCATTTTTTAATGAATAGTCTAAATTGTTGTATTTCAATTCAAAAAACCTTTTTAATATAATTTATTTATATGATTATATTATCTTTTGAATTGTTTTTAAAGTTAAATTAGAATATATTTTTACCATTAAATCCAATAGTAGTCATTGGAATTAATTTCACTTTGAAATCGGACTTAAACTAGTGTCAATCTTTTGATACTTATTGTTTCATAAAAACATGATATTTGCTCTGACAGCGGGAATTAAACATTAAATTAATTAATGCAACTTATATGTTGTGAATTTTGTAAAATGGACTTCATTTTTGAATTCGGAATATCAAATATAGCTTAGTGTGAAGTTTTGGTATTTTTTCTGAAAAAATTCAATTTTTTATGAATAGTGAAACCAGTAAGTGGTACTTAAAAAACTGATTTTTCATTTAAATGAATTTTTACCACCTCTGTGTTTTGAATTTCAAAAATCTGACACACATGGTTTTCATTAAGAAGTAAAATTTGGTTTAATGGGATTAAAATAATTTTTTGGTGAATAGTAACTTATTAAGTTTTTAATCGTGATTAGATGTAATTAGTGTAGTTTAAGGTAAAAATAATGTTTTAATAAAATTATATGAGCTTGAAACATGTCCTACCATCATTTTATGTGTCATGGCCGACCACGAAAATACATGGGTCAACTTGGGGACCCCATGGAGCCACTTTGGAAGGAAAATGACATAAATACCTTTTTATTTAATGTTAAAATAAAAATGTCACAAACATGAGTTGTTTTACTAAAACAATTGTTACATGGGGTTATAAAAATCATATTTTGGACTATAAATATTCATTAAAAATATAAAAAGATTTCATACATCATGAATTTTTTTTTATAATTTTTAGAAATTAAATATATTAAATTATTTATGACATCATGATGATGCATCGATTACCTCAATAATAATGGATTTAAATAAAATGAAAAGATAATGTAAAATCTATGACCTACACATGTCCAAAATCTATTGGATGGGTATATTTAGAATTTTTATCACCTTATCCTCTAATTATATCAATGTGGGACCTCTTAAATCCGAATATCATTTTAAAATAATGTTACTTTTCTTTACTTTCCAAGAGTGCCCCTCCTCTCCTCTTATAAAAGGCCCCCAACTCTACCACCTTACACACACTTCCAAAGCCTTTGTCTCGGCCCAAACCTGCCCATTTTGTCTCTACACATCCCTCTCTTACTCCTTGAAGCCTCAAATTGGGCATAAGTCTTCCCAAGGAAGCCTTTGAACTCAAACCAAAGGGAGTTACCCGATTTTAAGGTAATGTCTTCACTTGAGTCCTTTTGTTTTATTTTGCTTCTCCAACCCCCTAAACTCTTTTTATTCATTTATTTTGTAACAACTCCAGTATCATAAATATACTATGATGTTTTTATAATAAGCATTCGAGCTACACTTACACAAACCTACATCTAATGGTTAAATAACATACTGTTTCCGTGGACGGCGAATTTCGGCCTCCCGAAACGATGATTGTTCAACATTCTTTTAACACCTTCAAAGGTGGCCATTAAGATGACACTATATTTATATATGATATATAATATGTTTATTTTTTTCTTAAGCTTCTGAATTTTTCATTTTGGGCATACCTTTATGGTTTCCATTATGGGTAAACGCGATATCTTCATTTAAGGAAGTGCGGACTACCGCCCCCTCTAAGTGATTTGATTCGTTAATGCCATATGTGGGATGTATAATGGATGGATTTAAAGTTATTATATATGATGTTATACTGAAATTATAATATACCTCAATATCATTATTATTTCTATCCATTAAAGTATGAGATTGAAATGAACGTAGCGTTCATGCATACGTACGGCTTACCGTCTCCATGAACGGTGCATTTCATTTCTTATCCCAAAATGTAATGTACTATTATAAGTACATGTATATATTGGATATATATGATGAATGATACATATAAATGATGAATATAATTATATAATTAAAATATAAAAACATCTCATTTAGTTTTAATTCCATTAATATAACAAATAAATGAAAGAAGCGCTCATGCGTAAGTACGGCTTACCGTCTCCATGAACGGTGCATTTCATTTCATACCTATAAATGATTATGTAATATTATAAATACATGTATATTATGGATATATATTATATATATGATATCCAAATCCGGAATGTCATTCTGAATATACAGAACCTTTGACAACAAAAACAACATGTAATTGTAAGAAGTCCACTTTGGACTTAAGAACCAAATATCGACAAAACAAACACTATTAACATAATGATTACATAATGTTTATAACATGTAAATAAGTGATATAAAAGGAATAATAAGCTTGAAAAAGGTTCTTATGTAAGTAGAAATTAACTCAAGTTTCTTATTCAGGATGTTAAAGAATGATCGAGTCAAGTCGGACCCAAGGTAAGGGATACTACCCCTCTCTTTCTTTTTAAGTAAACTCTTTTATGTCATTCCTTTTAAGCTAATATTTCCTAAGATTGGGATGTTCTTTTATATTACTACTATTGTAATTTTTATTTTCATATGATGAGAGACCCTATTTGATCTCATAAATCCATTTTTTTGAAATCTTTAAGTGGCGCCGTTAGGCTGCCGAGTTTTCGTAAGGGATTTTTCATCTCACATTATTTCCGTGACATTTATGCTACATTTGACACTATTTCCTTTGAGTGGTGTATGTACTGCCCATTATTATACGCCTTTTGTATTATAATTTCATTTATGGGTATTTACATCTTCATTGTATGACCCTTCTTCCATGGGGTGTACTTTTCGAAAGTTACCCAACTCGGTAAGGGGACCTTTCACCCTCCTCTTTTTAAAAGACTTCTTTTGTTATGTCTTTTAATTAACATACTATTATGTTGGGATATGTTCTTCTATGTCCTTATTTATGTAAATTTTATGTCCATGTGATGAGATACCCTTTATCTCTCTCATCAACCCTTTTTGTAAAATTTTATGTGATGTCGTTAGGCTGTCGGATTTTACCAAGGGAACTTCTTAACCCAATTTCGATTTATTTGGGTTCAACATGTTGTTATTTAATATGTAATCCTTTGAATATGTGTTAATTACCTTTGATTGTTTTACACTTAACATCGAATTATATTGGGTTTATTTATATTTGTCACACATAATTATGAGATTGATTTATCCTTAATTTAAGGATACCTTCTTTATAATGGATTTCATCTCATTTTACATTTTGAGACTTCATTGTTGTTATCCACCATTTAACTCTTATATGGTGTGTATACTGTCCTTTGACATATTATATCATGAATCCCTTTATTCTCATGATATTATAAAGTTCGAATTAAATTTTATTCCATAATTATTTGAATTTAAGAGTCTCTCATTTTGTTAAAAACACTTTAACAAAAATACCATTTTAAATGTTTTAATGATTCATTATTCTAAATATTTTTCTTTAATGTCCATGTTTTCAAAATGTTTTTCAGTATTTATTTATTTGGAAATTAATGTATTAAAATTATAATTCAATTAAAAGCTTCAATGTGGTATAGTACACTTTGATTCAAAAATATCTTTTAAATGGTTTTTGAAAGTAGATTGATTAATTCAATATCTTGGAATTACTAATTGTGATTAAAAATGAAATGTTTTTATTGAAATGTTTATATTTTCAATATTTTATGTGTAATGATGGTACTTTGACATTTTACGGGTTGTTACGTGATAAACCATATGATGGGTGGTGCCGTGAATACCAGGACGGGTGGTTACGTTATAACATCCAATACATTGGGTATGGAAGTCGACCGTATGGCTATTCCATTAAGTATGTATGGAAGTCGATCGTATGGTTATTCCATTTTAGTATGTTTATGTCCCAAGTTACCTTTATATGTTATGTGTTCTTTAAATGGGTTTTATGGTAATCTTTTGGTTACAAAAGGGTAAGTAATGATATTTTATTCAGCTAAGTGTTTTTACTACTTCGAAAAGGTGAAAATTATTACTTTTATAAAGTATACATGGTTTACATGTTGTTTTGAAAAACTAACAGTTTTCATTCATTGTGTATCCCTTACTGAGCTTTTTATTCTCATCCCAAGTTTTTGAAATGTATTTCATAGGACTTAACATGGAATAGGGTCATGGATGGGATCAAGGGAAGGTCATGCTACCTAAAACATGGAACTAGACATGTTTCTTTTTAAGAGTTTTTATTTTATGGAAACATTGAATAAGTTTCTACTTTGTAATCTTTTGAGATGTAATAGTTATGTCCTAATTCTCTACAACTCTAAACCTGAAAATATCCTCAATGTGAGTTATTCATTTAATTAAATATTAAGTAAGGTTTAAGGTCGGGGCCTTATAGTTGGTATCAAAGGTCATTTTAGATAACATTAAGGGTTAGGGTATCCTCTAAGCATAAGTGACAATACCGTAATGGTTAGGATTTCAGAAAGAGTCCTAGTTTTATATAAAGTGATTTAGTAAGTATGTCTTAGTGTTTATCTTCCTCATTAGTATATGATGGTTTTGTTGATATACTCACACTGACCATTTTTGTTTTAGTAAATGGATGGATCTAGCAGGCACCAATGTAACAGTGGATGTGAAGGAAACTGTGTTAGTTTTCTGGGCGAGCAACTGAATGATATGGGAGCTGCAATGAGAACTCTTGTGTTTATCCTCAACAAACTATCTGGAGTCATGATTGACCACCTAAACCTTGGTGATTTCTATAAGGAATCATATATGCGAGAAACAAATCCCTACGGAACTACAGGTAATAATCATAAAGGTATGTGTGTTCAAAAACCAATGTGTCAAAGATGTGGAAAGAAACACCTAGGAAAATGTTTCAAGGGGACAGAAATATGCTATAGATGTGGAAATGAAAGTCATAAAGCAAGAACCTTCTATGGAAAAACGAAGCATCTAGTTGACTCGAGGAAAGGGAAAGAAGTTATTTCTGAGGGATCAATTGAATGTTTTAAATGTCGTGTGCATGGTCATTATGAAAACACATTTCCTATGAAGAAGTTTCGATAATGGGATCACCAAGATCATAAAAATATTCATTTACCAATACCTAATGCCATTCCGATTGAGGATGAAGAAACTGACAATGACCAATCAAAGGTATGGATAATTTCATAACTTTTGTTTTCCTATTTTGGAATATTAGGATATGATTCATGATTTTGTCTGTAGGAAAGATGTATTTCAGAATAATTTGGAAATGAATGGTTAATGGATCATGAAGAATTTTTAATGAGTAAGAGGTAAACATATAAAGGCTTCAAGAGTTATGGTGAAATTATTAAGAGTATTAAGTCTCTTTTGATGATAGGGTTACATTAGAAGACTTTTTATAGTATGTGTAACCCTGATGTTTGATATATGAAAATTTTATTCAAGGAATAGTTATCTGTTCTTTTGAGGACATAGTTATAAAGAACCATTTGGGTTTATATGATCCTTACTTTTGAGGTAATTATGGGTTACTATATGTTATGATGGAAAGTGAAAGGCATGAGATAAAATTGAGGTTAAAATATGTTATGATTATTTTTGAAGATTTTATCTCGTTTTGGTGAATTTTTTAAGAATTATATAGTTTTGGAAAAAGGACAACATGTAGACCGTGTGACAACCCGTTGCGTTGGACAAAGCTGCGGGAATCGAACCCACAACCAAAGTGCAACTGGTATTTATCGCCTACCACTGAACTACGTGAAGTCCCTGGTTAGTTTGACTAATTATTTTTAGTTAGATGATTTTAGGAATCAAGAGTATGTTTATTTTGGGTTATCTATGGAAATGATTAACCTATCATCAAGGATATGTGATTAGGTTAATTACTTTTCAATATGAGAATTTAAGAGCAACGGATGTTATTTGGAGATAAAAGTTAATTTGTACCTTGGAAGACTATGTCATTAAATTCTTCAAATATTTGGGTTTCAATCGTAGTTTGGTTTACTTTAAATAATTTTATGGAAAATTTGTTTATCGAATGGTCCTCGTTGAACTTTGGGTTTTGTTGGACAAATTTTGGAGATTAAGAATAAATTTTCTTTTTATAAAGGGTTATCCTTTTCTAGATTATCTGATCTTATACTAACAATTTTGGTTTTGGTTTTGGTTAAAGTCTAAAGACATGGGAAGTATATAGTTCAATTTTTTGGGTTAGGTGATTCTCTAGATGTTGATTATAGCTCTCTTAATGTAAACAAGTCATCCTAAATACTCATCTTTTGGAGAAAATATGAGTTCGTGTAAGAAATCTAGTAAAAATTGAATGTCAACATGACAAGTAAGTATTTTTCCATATGTTTTAGTTAAGCTCAAAAATAAATTCCTCAACAAAAAGTAACTAAAAAAATGATTTCCATTATCTTTCCTTACTGGGGAATCCAATACCGTTTAACCGACCACAAGTTTGCGATTTTCTTATGGTTAACTTTCTCCTAGACATGTATACTATCACTCTCCATCAGAACATGACCCTTTGTTTTTTATCCTCCATGTCCATATTTTCATACATGGAATCCTAGTCTGGGTTAACGTGGCTGACCTTTGTATTTCCCTTTCTTTATTTTAAAGTGATAGTTTAATTTACTCCTTTTCCAATGTGGGACTTACAATAGATTTTTAAGCCCAATTTTGACATTGCGAGGAAGCAATTCCCAAAAGGGGGGAAGGATGTAACACCCCAGGTAAATAAAAAATATGACATTTTTATATTTATCCCTATTTGGAGAAAAAATATTAATATTACTTTAAAGGGAACGCTATGCTCGATGGGGTACCCAATACGCGACAATGAGATTTTATTAAAACTTATGTTGCACACTAGTAATATAATAATATTATTTTAAATAGTAGTTAACATGTAGCCGTTGTATTGGCGGGAATGGATAGAAATAACTAAAATATGATTACATATTTTTTTAAAATGTTTTTACATTTATCCAATAAAAGATAAATGCTTAAAATAGGGAAAGAATTTAATTTTAGGCATTTATACCCTAATTTTCACTAAATGTTCACTTATCACCTTTTGATGGAGAACCTTCATTAAATATAGTTTTGATCACTCTTATACATTCTATTGGACCAAATATAACTCTTTTTTAGAATCGGGACCTGAAAATTTACATTGTGTAAATTTTTGGTATTTTTCCGATAAAGTTCATTTTTAATGAATAGTGTAAAATGTTGTATTTTAATAAAAAACCTCTTTTTAAACTAATTTATTTATATGATTAGATTATATTTTGAATTGGTTTTAAAGTGAAATTATAATTTATTTTTACCATTAAATCCAATAGTGGTCATTGGAATTAATTTCACTTTCAAATCGGACTTAAACTAGTGTCAATATTTTGATAATTATTGTTTCATAAAAAACGCTATTTGCTCTGACAGTGGAAATTAATTATTAAATAAATTAATGAAACATATATGTTGTGAATTTTGTAAAATGGACTTCATTTTTGAATTCAGAATATCAAATATATCTTACTGTGAAGTTTTGGTATTTTTCTGAAAAACTTCAATTTTTGATGAATAGTGAAACCACTAAGTGGTAGTTAAAAACTGATTTTTCATTTAAATGAAAATTTACCACCTTTGTGTTTTGAATTTCAAAAATCCAACATACATGGTTTTCATTAAGAGGTAAAATTTGGTTCAATGGGATTAAAATAATTGTTTGGTGAATAGTAACTTATTAAGTTTTTAATCGCGATTAGAGATAATTAGTGTATTTTAGGGTAAATATAATGTTTTAATAAAATGAGATGAGCTTGACACATGTCCTACTCTCATTGGATGTGTCATGGCCGAAAGATACAATCCATGGGTCAACTTAGGGACTCCATGGAGCCACTTTGGTTGGAAAATGACATAAATACCTTTTTATTTAATGTTAAAATAAAAATGTCACAAACATGAGTTGTTTTACTAAAACAATTTTTACATGGGAAAATACAAATCCGATTTTGGACTATAAATATTCATTAAAAAGATAAAAGTATTTCCTACATCATGATATTTTATTTATAATTTTTATAATTTAAATATATTAAATTATTTATGACATCATGATGATGCAGCGATTACATCATTAATAATGGATTAAAATAAAATGAAAAGATAATGCAATATCTATGACCTAAACATGTCCAAAACCTATTAGATGGGTATATTTAGAACCCTTACCACCTTATCCTCGAATTATATAAATGTGGGACCTCTTAAATCCGAATATTATTTTAAAATAATGTGACGTTTCTTTACTTTCCAAGAGTGCCACACCTCTTCTCTTATAAAAGGCCCCCACCTCTACCACCTTACCCACACTTCCAAAGCCTTTGGCTCGGCCAACCCCTGCCCATTTTGTCTCTCCACATCCCTATATTACTCCTTGAAGCCTCACATTGGGCAGAAGTCTTCCCGAAGAAGCCTTTGAGCTCAAACCAAAGGGAGTTACCCAATTTTAAGGTAATGTCTTCACTTGAGTCCTTTTGTTTTATTTTGCTTCTCCAACCCCCTAAACTCTTTTTATTATTTTCTTTTGTAACAACTCCAGTATAATTAATATACGAGGATGTTGTTATAAGAAGGATTCAAGCTACACTTACACAAACCTACATCTAATGGTTAAAGAACATACTGTTTCCGTGGATGGAAAATTTCGGCCTCCCGAAACGATGATTGTTCAACATTATTTTAACACCTTCAAAGGTGGCCATTAAGATGACACAATATTTATATATGATATATAATATGTTTATATTTTCCTTATGATTCTGTATTTTTCATTTTGGTCATACCTTTTTGGTTTCCACTATGGGTAAACGCGATAACTTCATTTAAGGAAGTGCGGACTACCGCCCCTTCAAAGTGATGTGATTCGTTAATGCCATATGTGGGACGTATAAAGGATGGATTTAAATTTATTATATATGATTTTATACTTGAATTATAATATACCTCTATATAATTATTATTTCTTTCCATTAAAGTATGAGATAGAAATGAAAGTAGCGTTCATGCGTACGTACAGCTTACCGTCTCCATGAACGGTGCATTTCATTTCTTATCCCCAAATGTAATGTACTATTATAAGTACATGTATATAATGGATATATATGATGAATGATACATATAAATGATGAATATAATTCTGTAATTAAAATATACATACCTATCATTTAGTTTTAATTCCATTAATATGACAAAGAAATGAAATTAGCGTTCATGCGTACGTACGGCTTACCGTCTTCATGAACGGTGCATTTCATTTCATACCCCTAAATGATTATGTAATATTATAAATACATGAATATGATAGATATATTTGATATATATGACATCCAAATCAGGAATGTCATTCTGAATATAAAGAACCTTTGACCACATGAATAACATGTAATTGTAAGAAGTCCACTTTCGACTTAAGAACCAAATATCGACAAAACAAACATTATTAACTTAATGATTACATAATGATTATAAAATGGAAATAAGTGATATAAAAGGAATAATAAGCTTTAAAATGGTTCTTAAGCAAGTATAAATTAACTCATGTTTATTATTCAGGATGTTAAAGAACAATCGGGTCAAGTCGGACCCAAGGTAAGGGATCCTACCCCTCTCTTTCTTTTTAAGTACACTCTTTTATGTCATTACTATTAATCTCATCGTTCCTATGATTGGGATGTTATTTTATATTACTACTACTGTAATTTTATGTTAATATGATGAGAGACCCTATTTTATCTCATAAATCCATTTTTTTGGAAGCTTTAAGTGGCGCCGTTAGGCTGCTGAGTTTTCGTAAGGGATTTTTCATCTCACATTATTTCCGTGACATTTATGCTACATTTTCCACTATTTACTTTGAGTGGTGTATGTACTGCCCATTATTATACACTTTTTGTAGTATAATTTCATTTATGGGTATTTACATATTCATTTTATGACCCTTCTTCCATGGGGTGTACATTTCGAATGTTACCCAACTCGGTAAGGGGACATTTCACCCTCCTCTTTTTAAAAGAATTCTTTTGTTATGTCTTTTAATTCACATACTATTATGTTGGGATATGTTCTTCTATATCCTTATTTATGTAAATTTTATGTCCAAGTGATGAGATACCCTTTATCTCTCTCATCAACCCTTTTTTTAATATTTTATGTGATGCCGTTAGGCTGTCGAATTTTACCAACGGAACTTCTTAACCCAATTTCGATTTCTTTGGGTTCAACATGTAGTTATTGAATATGTCCTCCTTTGAATATGTGTGAATGACCTTTGATTTTTTTACACTTAATATCCACTTATATTGGGTGTATTTATATTTGTCACACATAATTATGAGATTGATTTATCCTTAATTTAAGGTTACCTTCTTTATAATGGATTTCATCTCATTTTACATTTTGTGACTTCATTGTTGTTATGCACCATTTCACTCTTATATGGTGTGTATACATTCCTTTGACATATTATATCATGAATCCCATTATTCTCATGATATTATAAAGGTCTGATTAAATGTTATTCCATAATTATTTGTATTTAAGAGTCTCTCATTTTGTTAAAAAATCTTTAACAAAAATACCGTTTTAAATGTTTTGAAGATTCATTATTCTAAATCATTATCTTTAATGTCCATGTTTTCAAAATGGTTTTCAGTATTTATTTATATAGACATTAATGTATTAAAATTATAATTCCATTAAAAGCTTCAAAGTGGTATGGGACACTTTGATTCAAAAATCTCTTTTAAATGGTTTTTGAAAGTAGATTGATTAATTCAATATCTTGGAATTACTTATTGTGATTGAAAATGAAATGTTGTTATTGAAATGTTTATATTTTAAATATATTATGTGCAATGATGGTACTTTGACATTTTACGGGTGGTTACGTGATAAACCATATGACGAGTGGTGCCATGAATACCAGGACGGGTGGTTACATTATAACCTCCAATGAATTGGGTATGGAAGTCAGCCGTATGGCTATTCCATTAAGTATGTGTGGAAGTCGACCGTATGGTTATTCCATTTAAGTATGTTTATGTCCCATGTTACCGTTATATGTTATGTGTTCTTTAAATGGGTTTTATGGTAATATTTTTGTGACAAAAGGGTAAGTAATGATATTTTATTCAGTGAAGAGTTTTTACTACTTCGAAAAGGTGAAAAGTATTACTTTGATAAATTATAAATGGTTTACTTTTTGTTTTAAAAAAACTAACTGTTTTCATTCTTTGTGTATCCCTTACTGATCTTTTTATTCTCATCCCAAGTTTTTGAAATGTTTTTCACACCACTTAACGTGGAATAGGGTCAAGGATGTGATCAAGGGAAAGTCATGCTACCTAAAACATGGAACTAGACATGTTTCTATTTAAGAGTTTTTATTGTATGGAAACTTAGTAGACGTTTCTACTTTTTAATCTTTTGAGATGTAATAGTTATTTCCTAATTCTATAAAAATCTAAACCTGAAAAGATCTTCAATGTGAATTATTCATTTAATTCAATATTAAGTAAGGTTTAAGGTTGGGGCCTTATATCAAGTACTCTTATTGCCTCATAAAAAATTTAATCATTTCCATAAATAACCTGAATCACCATAACTCTACACTAATATCCCAGATTCATAAAAAATATTATTAATCCTTATCCGATTAAAAAAAATTACATAGTATTCAATTTGCCTTGATCATAGAGTATTTTAAAAGTAGTGAACATGTCATGAAATAATTTTTTTCACTTAATCCCTAAAAATTATCCAACCCCAAGATTATATATTCGTTAAAACATGGTTTTTAAAAAATCAACATATTCCTAATCTATTTAATTATTTAACTTAAATTAATGTTTCTATAATTTTTTGGACTCCATATTGCCCAGTGGTAGGTGATTCACCCTTGATTCCTTCTATTTGTGGGTTCGATTACTGCGATCTTTCCGGATGTCATTGGTTGTCACCTTTAATATGGGTTGTACTTTTTATAAAACTATATAATTAATTTTACACTCCAAAAAATTATAATGTCTACAAAAGTAATCATATCATGTTTTAGCCTCAAATTTTATTTCATATATTTAATTTTGAATCTCAAAATGTAATAACTCATAATTACCTCAAAAATGATGCCTCAAAAATTTCCATTAATCACCTTTGCATTTCATAACATAGATCCAAAAATGGGATTCAAATATATTGACGTTCTGAAAAAATTAAAATAATAAAACCATGATGATATAGATAAATCTTAAGAAATCATCGTAATCTACAATGTTATATTAAACCTACTCTGATACCAACTATAAGGACCTGAGCATAAATAATATATATTCTAGTTATCTCATAAACTAGAATAACTGCAAATATATTTTTTTCATTTTTGAAAGCTGGTTTATGGGTTTCTGGTAACCCAACTTACAACCAAAAACACAAAAGAGTGAATCACAAACTTCAAACAATGCATACCAACACAGAATTACACATCATTATAACCATACTCTTCTCTGTATCCCATGCAAGATTCATCCTCTATAGTAGACGATTCCCATTCTGGATGCCTCCAAAAACTTTCACATTGAACCCAACTCTTATGTTGATCAACTAGAAATCACTATATTTTCCAATAGATCATTTATGTTCATAATTAGAGACAATTGGGAAAATATATTACAATGTAAACCCATTCATTACATGTGTATAGATATATTCAGTATCCACTTTATCCTCTAAAGGAAACCCTTTTTTAATATAACATAACTTACTTTCGAGACACATATTCGACTAATTCATTATCACATCTTATTTACCGTTACCTATCTTAAGACCTATGAAAAGTATTTTAAAACATGGAATGAGAACAGAAATATCAGTATGGGATATAAAAATAAATAAGGAAACTGATATTCCATGAACACTTATAAACCGTGAATTGTTTTCACAAAGTTATACTTTTAACCCATAATACATAATCTATTTTTTCCTTATAAAATCAAAATTTTACTGTAAAACTCCATAAAAACATAGATCATAAAGGTAACATTGGCCATGTGTTCCGAATCAAACATACATTTTTTCGTTCATGACTATATAGAGAGTAAACTTCATGGTTATATTTTGAATACCCATAATAATGCATTCCCTCATTCTCTTAGGAGATAACCTACTGTTTAATATAGTATCATTACCCAATGAATTAGAGAGTTATCGTGGGTTAAACCACCACCATTTTATCCCAAAACCTCCAATATTCATAAAGAATGCATAAGAACCAATCATAGCAAAAAAAATCATTTTTCAGTATTTTACTCAAAAAACAACATTTCCAATCCGAAGAAATATTTTCATATTATTAAAGTAATAAATCCATTTTATAAACAATTTTCAATTCCAAAATACCCAAAATGGAATTAAGAGATTTATTTTTATTTTAAAAAAAATAATTATTCTAGAGAAATCTGAATATCAAATAATGGTCATGGTGGTAGAGAAGTTGTTTTCATTGTATATGCTAAAAAACATTCATTTTTTCATTTATGAAGGAATTAAAATGATCCATATAATAAGAATTAAAAAATTTGTTTTCTAATATGATTTAATATAAATTTATAATAGAAATAAAATGTATTTTATTACACTTATAAATATGTAAAATAATATTATGAATATTTAAAATGTGAAAAGGATTTGACAATTAAATATTTTGACACTCAAGGTGACCCATAAATGATTGAAAACTTAAATCACAATATGCATTAAATATTAAATTAAAAAAACATAAAATAAATTAATTTTATATAAAATATTGATATTAATTTTCAACAGGGTTGTACATACAACATATAAAATAATAATTGTGTGTATCATCAAGAAATTATTCAATGAAATGAGATTGAGACAAAATCCATTACCTTGTGTCTGACTCGTCTCGTAAATTTTTTATCTTCATAAATATTAAACTTCTTGTTAATGAAAGGGGATGATTTCCGTGGGTATTTTTAATGTTTTTCAGTTAGGTTTAATTTATATTGTGTTTCTTTTTCATTTTTTCCGGTCACCAGTTCAATCAGTTATGACAGGCGATGAGGACGACGCTAGTTCAACAAGATCATGACTGATTACAGGCGATAAGACAGATTATAATGGGTGGCTCATGGCTTGAGGCCTCCACATGTTTGGAGCCCCTTTTTTGAATTTTAAATTTGGTAGGAATCTTGTATTTCGGTTCCCGCTTGTATTGTGGTTACTTCATACCCTCAAAGTAGCACTTTTTAAAATAAAAAAAATACTTTTCAGCCATTTATATCACTTATTATAATTCTACATCAATTACTGAATTGGTTAAACTCACTTTGAATGTTTAGTCAATATTCTATACTTGAGTTCATGATGACACTTTTATGATATCAATAGTCAAAGTGGTCATAAGTACATAATCACCATAAAACAATTTATGACATAATAATAACTTGTATTGATGAAATATACTTTTAAAGTGATCTATTTAAGTATGTTTATAAAAAATAAACGTGGTTATAATCCTGGAGAGGGTAGACCATACATACCCATGAGTAACGATTCCACTTTCAATTATCATTATGGAAATAAGGTAAGATTTATTTCTCAATATCAATAGTTATAATAATATTATTACCATACTATAAATCATTTAAAAATAATTGTATACATCATACAAGTGAAGTGATGAATAAAAATGAATTACATCACTTCTGGGAGGTGATAGTTCAAACGTACACATGAATGACATTATCATTCTTATGTGAAATTTAAGTAAGAATGTAATTGTTATATTATTCAATTATAATAAAAAATATCTCTTGAATATCCTTTATTAAAATTAATACCATTAATATAAGGCCCCAACCTTAAACCTTACTTAATATTGAATTAAATGAATAATTCACATTGAGGATCTTTTCAGGTTTAGAGTTTTAGAGAATTAGGACATAACTATTACATCTCAAAAGATTACAAAGTAGACACTTCTACTATGTTTCCATAAAATAAAAAAAACTCTTAAAAATAGACATGTCTAGTTCCATGTTTTATATAGCATGACTTTCCCTTGATCCCGTCCTTGACCCTATTCCAAATTAAGTCCTGTGAAAAACATTTCAAAAAAACATGGGGTGAGCATAAAAAGCTCAGTAAGGGATACACAAAGAATGAAAACTATTAGTTTTTCAAACATCAAGTAAACCATGTATACTTTACCAAAGTAATACCTTCACCTTCATGAAGTAGTAAAAACTCTTCACTGAATAAAATATCATTACATACCCTCTTATAACCAAAGGATTACCATAAAACCCATATAATGAACACATAACATATAAAGGTAACTTGGGACAGAAACATACTTAATTGGAATAACCATACAGTCGACTTCCACACATATCACTTAATGGAATAGCCATACGGCCAACTTCCATACATACTTAATGGAATAGCCATACGGCCGACTTCTATACCCAATGAATTGGAGGTTTTAATGTAACCACTCGTCCTGGTATTCACGGCACCACCAATCATATGGTTTATCTTGTAACCACCTGTCAAATGTCCAATTACCATTATAAAAATCAGAAGACATAAAACAAATATAATGGAAAGAAAACATTTCCACACTTTGATCACAATATATCACTTAAATATATTGACATAAAAAATCCATTATAAAAACCATTTTCAATACCAAAATACATAAAAGAGTATATGGTATTTATTTTATTTTAAAAAAAATTATGGCTTGTTTAGGAAGCCAAATACCAAATAATACTCGTGGCGGCGGAAAAGGTCGTTGTCACTGCGTACGTTAAAAGAAACATTCCTTTTTGTCGTTTTGTAAAACGATTCATAGAAAAAGATTTATTTTTCATAAAAATAAAAGACAAAGGGGTTTATACACCGTATAAAATAAAGATGTGTATAAAAGGAAATATTCCTCAATGAAATGAGATTGAGCCGAAGTCCCTTACCTCAGGTCCGACTTGACTTGATCGTTCTTTAACGTCCTGAAATATTAGACTTGAGTTAATTTCTATTTTCATAAGAACCTTTTTCAAGTTCATTATTCCTTTTATATCACTTATTTCAAGGTTATAAACATTATGTAACCATTCAAGTTAATAATGTTTGTTTTGTCGATATTTGGTTCTTAAGTTGAAAGTGGACTTCTTACAATTACATGTTGTTCCTGTGGTCAAAGGTTATTTATATCCAGAATGACATTCCTGATTTGGATATCATATATATCATATATATCCAGCATATAAATGTATTTATAATATTACAAAATCATTTAGAGGTAAGAAATTAAATGCAACGTTCATGGAGACGGTAAGCCGTACGTACGCATGAACGCTACTTTCATTTCTTTGTCATATTAATGCAATTAAAACTAAATGAGAGGTATGTATATTTTAATTCCAGAATTATATTCATCATTTAGATGTATCATTAATCATATATGTCCATTATATACATGTACTTATAATAGTACATTACATTTGGGGATAAGAAATGAAATGCACCGTTCATAGAGACGGTAAGCCGTACGTACGCATGAACGCTACTTTAATTTCTATTTAATATTTTTATGGAATGAAATAATAATTGTAACATCCCAGGTAATTAAAGAATAAAAAATTTTCATATTTATTAATATTTATGAATTAAATATTAATTTTAATTAAAATGGGTTTCTACGTTCGATATTGTACTCGATACGCAACGATGAGTTTCTTTGAAAACTTACATTGCACACAAGTAATAAAATAATATTATTTTAAATGTTAGTTAACAAGTAGCCACTGTACTGGCGGGAATGGATATAAATAACTAAAATATTATTATATATGTTTTTAAATGTTTTTACATTTACCCAATAAAAGATAAAGGCTTAAAATACGGAAAGAGTTCAATTTTAGGCATTTATTCCCTAATTTTCACTAAGGGTTCACTTATCACCTTTTGACGGTGAACCATCATTAAATATAGTTTTGATCAATCTTATAAATTCTATTGGACCAAAAATAACTCTTCTATAGAATCGGGACATCAAAATTTACTTTGTGTAAATTTTTGGTACCTTTCCGATAAAGTTCATTTTTTAATGAATAGTGTAAAATGTTGTATTTTAATTCAAAACCTCTTTTTAATATAATTTATTTATATGAATAAATTATCTTTTTAATTGGTTTTAAAGTTAAATTAGAAAATATTTTTACCATTAAATCCAATAGTGGTCGTTGGAATTAATTTCACTTTGAAATCGGACATAAACTAGTATCAATCTTTTGATACTTATTGTTTCATAAAAACACGCTATTTGCTCTGACAGCGGGAATTAATTATTAAATTAATTAATGAGACTTATATTTTTTGAATTTTGTAAAATAGACTTCATTTTATAATTCTTAATATCAAATATATCTTAGGGTGAATTTTTGGTAATTTTCTGAAAAACATCAATTTTTGATGAATAGTGAAACCACTAAGTGGTTCTTATAAAAACTGATTTTCCGTTTAAATGAAATTTTTCCATCATTGTGTTTTGATTTTCAAAAATCCTACATACATGGTTTTCATTAATAAGTAAAATGTGGTTCAATGAGATTAAAATAAATTTTTGGTGAATAGTAACTTATTAAGTTTTTAATCACGATTAGTGGTAATTAGTGTAGTTTAAGGTAAAAATAATGTTTTAATAATATGAGATGAGCTTGAAAGATGGCCTACCCTCATTGGATGTGTCATGGCCGACCAATACAAACCATGGGTCAACTTGGGGACCCCATGGAGCCACTTTGGTTGGGAAATGACATAAATAACTTTTTATTTAATGTAAAAGTAAAAATGACACAAACATAATATGTTTTATGAAAACAATTTTTACATGGGGTTATAAAGATCATATTTTTGATTATAAATAGTCATTGGAAATTTAAAAGTATTTCCTACATCATAGTAATTTTTTTATAATTTTTATACTTTAAATAAATTAAATTATTTATGACATCATGATGATGCAGCGATGACTTCATTATTTAACGATTTAAATAAAATGGAAATATAATGTAATATCTAAAACCAACACATGTCCAAAACCTATTGGATTGGAATATTTCTAAGCCTTATCATCTTATCTTAGAAATATATCAATTTGGGACCTTAGAAATTCGAAACACTTTTGAAAATAAAATAATAGTTTCATGATTTCCAAAAGTGCCCCTCCTCTCCTCTTATAAAAGGCCCCCACCTCTACCTCATTTCACACACTCCTAAAGCCTTTGGCTCGGCCATCCCCTGAACATTTACTCTCTCCACATCTATCTCCTCATCCTAGAGGATTCCCTTTGGGCATAATCCTTTCAAAGGATGCCTTTAAGCTCAAATCAAAAGGAGTTACATTTTTAAAGGTAATTCATTCTCTCTTGTTCATTTGTTTTATTTTGCTTCTACAACCCCCTAAACTATTTTTATTTACTTATTTTGAAACAAAACCAGTATATTCAATATAGTAGGATGTTTTTATAAGATTTATTCGAGCTTACGCTCACACAACTACATCAAATGGTCAAAGAACATACGGTTTCCGTGGATGGAGAAATTCTGCCTCCCGAAACGATGATTGTTCAATACTCATTTAACACCTTAAAAGGTGGCCATTATGATGTCACTATTTTTATATATGATATATAATATGTTTATGCTTTCCTTAAGCTTCTGTATTTTTCATTTATTGCATACCATTATTGTTTCCATTATGGGTAAACACGATATCTTCATTTTAGGAAGTGCGGACTACCGCCCCCTGAAAGTGATTTGATTCGTTAATACCATATGTGGGATGTGTAAAGGATAAAGTTAATGACATTATATATGTTATTATATTGGAATTATAATATACTCTTATATCATTATGATTCCATTCTATAAAATACGAAATAGAAATGAAAGTAGCGTTCATGCGTACGTACGGCTTACCGTCTCCATAAACGGTGCATTTCATTTCTTACCTCTAAATGATTATGTAATATTATAAATACATGTATATACTGGATATATATGATATATATGATATCCAAATTAGGAATGTCATTCTGGATATAATGAACCTTTGACCACACAAACAACATGTAATTGTAAGAAGTCCACTTTTGACTTAAGAACCAAATAACGACAAAATGAACATTATTAACTTAAATGATTACATTATGTTCATAACATGGTATAAAAGGAATAATGAACATGAAAAAGGTTCTTAAGAAAGTATAGATTAACTCAGGTTTATTATTCATGATATTAAAGAACGGTCTGGTCAAGTCGGATATGAGGTAAGGGAACTTCTTAACCCAATTACCATTATTTGGGTTAATCTCCTAATTTCAAATTATGTCATGATATTATTATATCCTATCTTGTATTTTTTACTTTCATTATGTGTACTTATATTTAATACACATAATAGATCTATTTTATTTAAAAATGCTCTTTGTAAGGGACTTCGTCTCAATCTCCTTTCATTAAGGCATATTTCGTTTTATACACAACTTTCTTTTATACGGTGTATAAACCCCTTTGAATTTTACTTTTATACAAAAGGAATCTTTTTCTATGAAGCGTTTTACTAAACGACAAAAAGGAATGTTTTTTTAACGTATGCGGTTACAACGACCCTTTCCACCGCCACGAGTATTATTTGTTCTTTGGTTTTCTCAACAAGCCGTAATGTTTTTAAAATGAAATAAATACCATATACTCTTTTATGTATTTTGGAATTGAAAATGGTTTTGATAAAGGATTCTATTATGATATCTTGTGATTGAAATGTGGAAATGTTATCATTCCCTTATATTGGGTTTATGTTTTATGACTTTATATTGGTACTTGGACATTTGACGGGTGGTTACGTGATAAACCATATGACGGGTGGTGCCGTGAATACCAGGACGGGTGGTTACGTTATAACCTCCAATGCATTGGGTATGGAAGTCGGCCGTATGGCTATTCCATTAAGTATGTATGGAAATTTTCCGTATGGCTATTACATTAAGTGATATGTGTGGAAGTCAACCGTATGATTATTCCACTTAAGTATGTTTATGTCCCAAGTTACCTTTATATATGTTATGTGGTCTTTATATGGGCTTTATGGTAATTCTTTGGTTGCAAAAAGGTAAGTAATGATACTTTATTCAGTGAAGAGTTTTTACTACTTCATGAAGGTGAAGGTATTACTTTGATAGAGTATACATGGTTTACTTGATGTTTAAAAAACTAACAGTTTTCATTCTTTGTGTATCCCTTACTGTGCTTTTTATGCTCACCCCAAGTTTTTTTGAAATGTTTTTCACAGGACTTAATGTGGAATAAGGTCAAGGATGGGATCCAGGGAATGTCATGCTATATAAAACATGGAACTAGACATGTTTCTTTTAAGTGTTTTTTTATTATGGAAACATAGTACAAGTGACTACTTTGTAAACTTTTGAGATGTAATAGTTATGTTCTAATTCACTAAAACTCTAAACCTGAAAAGATCCTCAACGTGAATTATTCATTTAATTCAATATTAAGTAAGGTTTAAAGTCGGGGCCTTATAGTTGGTATCAGAGGTCAGTTTAGACAACTTTAGGAGTTATAAAAGTGTTAAATTATAATATGATTGAAATGATATAGCATTTACGGATTACCATGTTGCTTCGACTAAGATATTTCTATTTTCAGAATGTCATTTCGCAGAGGAAACAAAGCAACTATGTTGGGACGACATCAGGAGGAAGACAACCTTCCAAATCAGCAACCTGAGATGGTTGGAATCAGAACTGAACAGTTTCTTGCAGTGATGGCACAGTTGACTCAGGCTATAAATGGTGGTGGTATCCATGCACGAGATCAGCTAGATCAACCGCAGAGGAAAATGTCAGCGGTGGAACATTTCATGAGGCAACATCCCCCATCATTCAGAGGTTCATCTGACCCTGTGCAAGATGAAGGGTGGATTAAAGAACTGGAGAAGATTTTTGATGTCATGGGGTGTTCAAAACATGAAAAGATTAGTCTTGTTGTTTACCATTATGAAGGTGAAGCTGATCAGTGGTGGTCGATGGTGAAAAATATCAGGGATAGTGATGAGATTGAGGATCTTCACTGGGACGAATTCAAAGGTATGTTTCTTGAGAAATATTTTCCTAAGGTGGTTCGTCTTAGGATGGAAAAACAGTTCCTAGAATTGAGGCAGGAGGATGATTCAGTGGCTGCTTATGAAGCAAAGTTCACTCGACTGGAAAGGTATGCTCCAAACTTCATACGAGATCTTGATAGTAAAATAAACCGTTTTTACTCAGGGTTAAAGCCATAGTATCAAAGGGCTTTAGCTTCTCGTGAGTTCAAATGTTATGAAAAACTTGTTCGATGTGCGGAGAAGGTGGAAATGGAGTTTGCCGATGATCAGGTGTTCTATGAAAAACAACAGAATTAGAGGTCTAGTTGGCAGGAAAAGGGGAATAATTCATCAAAGAAGCAAGGAGGTAAGAAAACCAAATATCCATCCTGTGAGAAGTGTGGTAAAATGCATCCTAGAGAATGTTTATCCATGTCTGGTTAGTGCTTTCGGTGTGGTAAGTCTGGTCATATTGCTCGTAACTGTAAGGAAGATGATCAAGCAGGCAATGAAAAGCCAACGGTAAGATGTTTTAAGTGTAATGAAATGGGTCATTATGAAAACGAGTGTCCAACGAAGAACTCAACTGGGGGAATGCAGCTAGACTACAAGAAGAAAGGGGTGGTGAAATCCATTGCAACAACTTCAGCAGATGTTGGGCCATTGAATGAAGTGGTATCAGGTACACTGTTTGTTTGTTCAGATTATGCCAATGTGTTGTTTGATTCAGGGTCTACAAACTCTTTCATTTCTGAGGAGTTTTCTAGTAAATTGGAAATTCCATATCAAGATATGAATCCTGAACTTATGGTAAAAACACCTGGAGGGAACGTTGATACAAAAAGGAATTATTAGAACCTTCCTATCCTTGTGTGTGGAAAGAATCTACCAGCAAACCTTATTGTTTTTCCTCTAGTAGAGTTTGATGTTATTTTGGGCATGGATTGTCTTTTTGTTTATCATGCTAATATTGACTTCAGAGCTAAAATGGTTTCTTTTCAGAAAGATTTTCAGTTTGTGTACAAGTATGAACCCTAGATTTTGATAACATATCAGGAAGTTTAGAAACTAGTAAAATATGGAAATGAATGTTACCTTGCACATATTGTTGAAAATAAAGTAACTGTTCAGATTAATGATGTGCCAGTGGTAAATTATTATGTTGATGTTTTTCCTGATGAGTTGCCTTGTATTATTCATGACCGGGAAGTTGAATTTATTGTTGACTTAGTTCCTGATTATAAGCCAATTTCAAAATCCCCTTATCGAATGGCTCAAGTTGAACTTTTAGAGTTAAAGAAACAATTGCAGGAGTTATTAGATAAAGGTTTCATTTGACCTAGCACATCACTATGGGGTGCTCCAGTCTTGTTTGTTAAAAAGAAAGATGGATCAATGAGACTTTGCATTGATTATAGAGCCATGAATAATATTACTGTTAGGAACAAGTATCCTTTGCCTCATATCGATAATTTGTATGATCAGCTCCAGGGAGCTCAGTATTTTTCAAAGATTGACTTGAGGTCGGGGTACCATCAGTTGAAAGTAAAAGAAGCAGACGTTCTGAAGACTGCGTTCCGTAATATATATGGCCATTATGAATTTGTAGTTATGCCTTTTGGGTTAACCAATGAACCTGCTGTATTCATGGACCTTATGAATAGAATTTTCCATGACTTCTTGGATAAGTTTGTGGTTGTTTTCATCGATGATATTTTGGTGTTTTCTAAAAGTAAATAGGAGCATGAAATTCATTTAAGGGTTTTCGTGCAAACCTTAAAACAAAAGAAAATATATGGAAAATTCAGCAAGTGTGATTTTTGGTTACAAAAAATTTCTTTCCTAGGTCACATTGTTTAAAAATATGGCATAACTGTTGATCCTACTAAAACAAAAGTTGTTGAAGAATGGCCAAGACCCACAAATGTAACCGAGATCCATAGTTTTCTTGGTTTGGCAGGTTACTACTGAAGGTTTGTTGAAAATTTTTCACGGTTATCTAGTCCAATGACTAAGCTAACTCGTAAGGGTGTTAAGTTCATCTGGACAAAAGAATGTGATGATTGTTGTCAGGAGTAGAAGAGAAGATTGGTGAATTCTCCAGTTTTGGCACTTCCTTCCTGGAATGGTGAGTTTGTTATATACAGTGATGCTTCGATGAAGGGACTTGGTTGTGTCCTTATGCAGAATGATAAGGTAATTTCTTATGTTTCACGACAGTTGGAAACTCATGAGGTAAATTACCCTACACATGATTTGGAATTAGCTGCTGTTGTCTTTGCTTTAAAAATTTGGAGGCATCATTTGTATGGAGTAAAGTGTGAAATATATACTGATCACAAAAGTTTAAAGTATATATTCACTCAGAAATAATTGAACATGAGTCAGAGGAGATGGCTGGAATTAATCAAGTATTATGATTGTACAATTCATTACCATCCGGGAAAAGCAAATAAAGTGGTTGATGCTTTGAATCAAAAAAGTAATGCTTTATTAGCAATGTTGGATTTGGAACGTGATCCTTTGGTTAAAGATTTGATGTACTTTGGCATAGAAGTTGTTGGTACAGTATGTTCTTCTGTTTTGTTTCAGGTATCAGTGAAATCTTCTCTATCAGACAGAATCAAGCAAGCTCAGAAGCGAGACAGTGAGTTGAAGAAAAAGGTAGAGCTGGTTTAGAAAGGTAAGTTGCCTGAATTCAACATTGATAATGATTGTGTTTTGAGTTTTGGGAAGAGATTATGTGTGCCTTGTGATTCACATTTGAAGAATGAGTTGTTATGTGAGGCTCATAGTTCCCCGTTTTCAGTTCATCCTGGCAGTACTAAGATGTACAGAGATCTGCGGGAGTATTATTGGTGGGATGGAATGAAAAAAGATATTGTTGATTTTACTGTGAAGTGTCTGACTTGTCAGCAGGTTAAAGCAGAGGGGCAGTTACCGAAAGGGATGCTTCAGCCTTTACCTGTGCTAGAGTGGAAATGGGAAAACATATCCATGGACTTTGTTGTGGGATTACCGAGGACATCTCGAGGTAATAATGCAATCTGGGTTATTGTTGATCGCTTGACTAAATATGCTCATTTCCTTGCTATACGAGATACTTTTTCCCTAGATCAACTTTCCTGTTTGTATCTTAAAGATATAGTCAGGCTACATGGAGTTCCCCTCTCCATTGTATCTGATCGTGATCCCAGGTTCACATCTACCTTTTGGAAAGGCCTTCAGAAGTCATTGGGTACTAAAATAAATTTTAGTACAGCTTTTCATCCTCAATCAAATGGGAAGTCAGAACGAAAAATTCAGACCTTGGAGGATATGCTACGAGCTTGTACGATGGATTATTAGGGAATTTGGGACCAACATCTTTCTTTGGTTGAGTTTTCTTATAATAACAGCTTTCATTCCAGTATACAGATGGCATCATTTGAGGCATTATATGGGAAGCAGTGTCGAACTCCAGCATTTTGGGATGAAGTGGGTGAAAGGAAGCTTATGGGACCAGAATTGGTAGAAGAGATGGTAGAAAAAGTTCAGTTGATTCAGAAGCACATGAGAACAGCTCAGAGAAGGCAGAAGAGTTATGCGGATAACTGTAGGAAGGATCTATCTTTCGAGGTAGGTGATCATGTTTTTTCTCAAGGTTTCTCCTTGGAAAGGTGTGATGAGATTTGGTAAGAAAGGAAAGCTGAGTCCAAGGTTTATTGGACCATATGAAATTCTGGAGAAAGTTGGATCAGTTGATTATCGAGTGGCACAGTTGACTCAGGCTATAACTGGTGGTGGTATCCATGCACGAGATCATCCAGATCAACCGCAGAGGAACATGTCAGTGGTGGAACATTTCATGAGGCAACATCCACCATCATTCAGAGGATCATCTGACCCTATGCATGATTAAGGGTGGATTAAAGCACTGGAGAAGATTTTTGATGTCATGGGGTGTCCAGAACATCAAAAGGTTAGTCTTGTTGTTTACCGTTTCGAAGGTGAAGCTGATCAGTGGTGGTTGATGGTGAAAAATATCAGGGATAGTGATGAGATTGAGGATCTTCACTGGGACTAATTCAAAGGTATGTTTCTTGAGAAATATTTTCCTAAGGTGGTTCATCTTAGGATGGAAAAACAGTTCCTAGAATTGAGGCAGAAGGATGATTCAGTGGCTGCTTATGAAGCAAAGTTCACTCGACTGGCAAGGTATGCTCCAAACTTCATACGAGATCTTGATAGTAAAATAAACCGTTTTTACTAAGGGTTAAAGCCAAAGTATCAAAGGGCTTTAGCTTCTCGTGATTTCAAAAGTTATGAAAAACTTGTTCGATGTGCAGAGAAGGTGAAAATGGAGTTTGCTGATGATCAGGTGTTCTATGACAAACAATAGAATAAGAGGTCTAGTTGGTAGGAAAAGGGGAATAATTCATCAAAGAACAAAGAGGTAAGAAAACCAAATATACATCCTGTGAGAAGTGTGGTAAAATGCATCCTGGAGAATGTTTATCCAAGTCTGGTTAGTGCTTTCAGTGTGGTAAGTCTTGTCATATTGCTCGTAACTGTAAGGAAGATGATCAAGCATGCAATGAAAATCCAACGGTAAGATGTTTTAAGTGTAATGAGATGGGTCATTATGCAAACGAGTGTCCAACGAAGAACTCAACTGGGGAAATGCAGCCGGACTACAAGAAGAAAGGGGTGGTGAAATCCTTTGCAACAACTTCAGCAGATGTTGGGCCATCGAATGAATTGGTATCAGGTACAATGTTTGTTTGTTCAGATTATGCCAATGTGTTGTTTGATTCAGGGCCTACAAACTCTTTCATTTCTGAGGAGTTTTCTAGTAAATTGGAAATTCCATATCAAGATATGAATCCTGAACTTATGGTAAAAACACCTGGAGGGAACGTTGAGAAAAAAAGGAATTATAAGAACCTTCATATCCTTGTGTGTTGAAAGAATCTACCAGAAAACCTTATTGTTTTTCCTCTAGTAGAGTTTGATGTTATTTTGGGCATTGATTGGATTTCTGTTTATCATGCTAAGATTGACTGCAGAGCTAAAATGGTTTCTCTTCAGAAAGATTTTCAGTTTGTGTACAAGAATGAACCCTTGATTCTGATAACATATCAGGAAGTTGAGAAACTAGTAAAAGATGGAAATGATTGTTACATTGCACATATTGTTGAAAATAAAGTAACTGTTCAGATTAATGATGTGCCAGTGTTAAACGAGTGTCTTGATGTTTTTCCTGATGCGTTGCCTGGTATTATTCAAGACCGGGAAGTTGAATTTACTGTTGACTTAGTTCCTGATTCTAAGCCAATTTCAAAACCCCCTTATCGAATGGCTCAAGTTGAACTTTTAGAGTTAAAGAAACAATTGCAGGAGTTATTAGATAAAGGTTTCATTTGACCTAGCACATCACCATGGGGTGCTCCTGTCTTGTTTGTTAAAAAGAAATATGGATCAATGAGACTTTGCATTGATTATAGAGCCCTGAATAATATTACTGTTAAGAGAAAGTATCCTTTGCCTCATATCGATGATTTGTTTGATCAGCTCCAGGGAGCTCAGTATTTTTCAATGATTGACTTGAGGTCGGGGTACCATCAGTTGAAAGTAAAAGAAGCAGAAGTTCCGAAGACAATGTTCCGTACTATATATGGCCATTATGAATTTGTAGTTATTCCTTTTGGGTTAACCAATGCACCTGCTGTATTCATGGACCTTATTAATAGAATTTTCCATGAGTTCTTGGATAAGTTTGTGGTTTTTTTCATCGATGATATTTTTTTGTTTTCTAAAAGTAATGAAGAGCATGAAAGTCATTTAAGGGTTATCTTGCAAACCTTAAAAGAAAAGAAACTATATGGAAAATTCAGCAAGTGTGTGTTTTGGTTACAAAAAATTTCTTTCCTAGGTCACATTGTTTCAAAAGATGTCATAACTGTTGATCCTACTAAAACAAAAGTTGTTGAAGAATGGCCAAGACCCACAAATGTAACCGAGATCCGTAGTTTTCTTGGTTTGGCAGGTTACTACCAAAGGTTTGTTGAAAATTTTTCATGGTTATCTAGTCCAATGACTAAGCTAACTCATAAGGGTGTTATGTTCTTCTGGACAAAAGAATGTGATGATTGTTTTCATGAGTTGAAGAGAAGATTGGTGAATGCTCCAGTTTTGGCACATCCTTCCAGGAATGGTGAGTTTGTTATATACAGTGATGCTTCGTTGAAGGGACTTGGCTGTGTCCTTATGCAGAATGATCAGGTAATTGCTGATGCTTCACGACAGTTGAAAACTCATGAGGTAAATTACCCTACACATGATTTGGAATTAGCTGCTGTTGTCTTTGCTTTAAAAATTTGGTGGTATCATTTGTATGGAGTAAAGTGTGAAATATATACTAATCACAAAAGTTTAAAGTTTATATTCACTCAGAACGAATTGAACATGAGACAGAGGAGATGGCTGGAATTAATCAAGTATTATGATTGTACAATTCATTACCATCCGGGAAAAGCAAATAAAGTGGCTGATGCTTTGAGTCGAAAAAGTAATGCTTCATTATCAATGTTGCGTTTGGAACGTGATCCTTTGGTTAAAGATTTGATGAACTGTGGCATAGAAGTTGTTGGTACAGGATGTTCTTCTATTTTGTTTCATGTATCAGTGAAATCTTCTCTATCAGACAGAATCAAGCAAGCTCAGAAGAGAGACAGTGAGTTGAAGAAAAAGGTAGAGCTGGTTCAGAAAGGTAAGTTGCCTGAATTCAACATTGATAATGATTGTGTTTTGAGGTTTCGGAAGAGATTATGTGTGCCTTGTGATTCACAGTTGAAGAATGAGTTGTTATGTGAGGCTCATAGTTCCCTGTTTTCAGTTCATCCTGGCAGTACTAAGATATACAGAGATCTGCGGGAGTATTACTGGTGGGATGGAATGAAAAGAGATATTGTTGATTTTACTGTGAAGTGTATGACTTGTCAGCAGGTTAAAGCAGAGCGGAAGTTACCGAAAGGGATGCTTCAGCCTTTACCAGTGCCAGAGTGGAAATGGGAAAACATATCCATGGACTTTCTTGTGGGATTACAGAGTACCTCTCGAGGTAATAATGAAATCTGGGTTATTGTTGATCGCTTGACTAAATATGCTCATTTCCTTGCTATATGAGATAATTTTTCCCTAGATCAACTTTCTCGTTTGTATCTTAAATATATAGTCAGGTTACATGAAGTTCCCCTCTCCATTGTATCTGATCGTGATCCCAGGTTCACATCTAACTTTTGGAAAGGCCTTCAGAAGTCGTTGGGTACTAAATTAAATTTTAGTACAGCTTTTCATCCTCAATAAAATGGGAAGTCAGAACGAACAATTCAGACCTTGGAGGATATGCTACGAGCTTGTTCGATGGATTATCAGGGAAGGTGGGACAAACATCGTTCTTTGGTTGAGTTTTCTTATAATAACAGCTTTCATTCCAGTATACAGATGGCACCATTTGAGGCATTATATGGGAAGCAGTGTCGAACTCCAGCATTTTGGGATGAATGGGTGAAAGGAAGCTGATGGGACCAGAATTGGTAGAAGAGATGGCAGAACAAGTTCAGTTGATTTAGAAGCACATGAGAACAGCTCAGAGTAGGCAGAAGAGTTATGCTGATAACCGTAGGAAGGATCTATCTTTCGAGGTAGGTGATCATGTTTTTTCTCAAGGTTTCTCCTTGGAAAAGTGTGATGAGATTTGGTAAGAAAGGAAAGATGAGTCCAAGGTTTATTGGACCATATGAAATTCTGGAGAAAGTTGGATCAGTTGCTTTCCGAGTGGATTTACCTCCGATTTTATCTCAGGTACACAATGTTTTTCATGTTTTAATGTTGAGGAAATATATTCCAGATCCATCTCATGTTTTGAGTCCAGAGGTAGTTCAGCTGGAGGAGAACCTATCTTTTGAAGAACAACCAGTCCAGATTCTTGACCATAGGGAGCAAGTGTTACAGAATAAGGTGATTCATCAGGTAAAGGTTTTGTGGAAAAACCATGTGATTGAAGAGGCAACGTGGGAATCTGAAAATGCTATGAGGGATAAATAACCCCACTTATTTTGATAAGTGAATAAAATTGCGAGGACGCAATTCCAAAAAGGGGGGAAGGATGTAACATTCCAGGTAATTAAAGAATAAAGAATTTTCATATTTATTAATATTCAAGAATTAAATATTAATTTTAATTAAAAGGGGTTTTTACGTTCGATAGCGTACTCGATACGCAACGATGAGTTTCTTTGAAAACTTACGTTGCACACAAGTAATAAAATAATATTATTTTAAATGTTAGTTAACAAGTAACCGTTGTACCGGCGGGAATGGATAGAAATAACTAAAATATGATTATATATGTTTTTAAATGTTTTTACATTTTCCCAATAAAATATACAGGCTTAAAATACGGAAAGAGTTCAATTTTAGGGATTTATACCCAAATTTTCACTAAGGGTTCACTTATCACCTTTTGACGGAGAACCGTCATTAAATATAGTTTTGATCAATCTTATAAATTCTATTGGACCAAAAATAACTCTTCTTTAGAATCGGGACATCAAAATTTACTTTGTGTAAATTTTTGGTACCTTTCCGATAAAGTTCATTTTTTAATGAATAGTGTAAAATGTTGTATTTTAATTCAAAACCTATTTTTAATCTAATTTATTTATATGATTACATTATCTTTTGAATTTGTTTTAAAGTGAAATTTGAAAATAATTTTACAATTAAATCCAATAGTGGTCATTGGAATTAATTTCACTTTGAAATCGGACTTAAACTAGTGTCAATCTTTTGATACTTATTGTTTCATAAAAACACGCTATTTTCTCTGACAGCGGGAATTAATTATTAAATTAATTAATGTGACTTATATGATTTGAATTTTGTAAAATAGACTTCATTTTTGAATTCGTAATATCAAATATAGCTTAGGGGGAATTTTTGGTAATTTTCTGAAAAACTTCAATTTTTGATGAATAGTGAAACCACTAAGTGGTACTTATAAAAACTGATTTACCGTTTAAATGAAATTTTGCCATCATTTTGTTTTGATTTTCAAAAATCTGACATACATGGTTGTCATTAAGAAGTAAAATGTGGTTAAATGAGATTAAAATAATTTATTGTTGAATAGTAACTTATTAAGTTTTTAATCGCAATTAGTGGTAATTAGTGTAGTTTAAGGTAAAAATAATGTTTTAATAATATGAGATGAGCTGGAATCATGTTCTATCCTTATTGGATGTGTCATGGCCGACCAGGAAAAGCCGTGGGTCAACTTGGGGACTCCATGGAGCCACTTTGGTTTGGAAATGACATAAATAACTTTTTATTTAATGTAAAAGTAAAAATGACACAAACATAATATGTTTTACGAAAACAGTTTTTACATGGGGTTATAAAGCTCAGATATTTGATTATAAATAGTAATTGGAAAGCTAAAAAGATTTCCTACATCATAGTAATTGTTTTATAATTTTTAGACTTTAAATAAATTAAATTATTTATGACATCATGATGATGCAGTGATGACTTCATTATTTAACGATTTAAATAAAATGGAAAGATAATGTAATGTCTAAAACCTACACATGTCCAAAACCTATTGGATGGGAATATTTAGAAGCCTTATCATATTATATTTGAAATATATCAATGTGGGACCTTATAAATTCTAAACACTTTTGAAAATAAAATAATAGTTTCATGATTTCCAAAAGTGCCCCTCCTCTCCTCTTATAAAAGGCCCCCACCTCTACCTCATTTCACACACTCCTCAAGCCTTTGGCTCGGCCATCCCCTGCCCATTTACTATATCCACATACCTCTCCTCATTCTAGAGGATTCCCTTTGGGAATAATCCTTTCAAAGGAAGCCTTTATGCTCAAATCAAAAGGAGTTACACTTTTAAAGGTAATTCATTCTCTCTTGTTCATTTGTTTTATTTTGTTTCTCCAACCACATAAACTATTTTTATTTACTTATTTTGTAACAACCCCAGTATATTCAATATACTTGTATGTTGTTATATGATTTATTCGAGCTACACTCTCACACAAATACATCAAATGGTTAAAGAACATACGGTTTCCGTGGATGACGAAATTCTGCCTCCCGAAACAATGATTGTTCAATACTCATTTAACACCTTAAAAGGTGGCCATTATGATGTCACTATATTTGTATATGATATATAATATTTTTATTCTTTCTTTACGCTTCCATATTTTTCATTTATGGCATACCATTATTGTTTCCATTATGGGTAAACACGATATCTTCATTTTAGGAAGTGCGGACTACCGCCCCTGAAAGGGATTTGATTCGTTAATACCATATGTGGGATGTGTAAAGGATAAAGTTAATGATATTATATATGTTATTATACTGGAATTTTAATATAATCTTATATCATTATGATTCCATTCTATAAAATACGAACTAGAAATGAAAGTAGTGTTCATGCGTATGTACGGCTTACCGTCTCCATGAACGGTGCATTTCATTTCTTACCTCTAAATGATTATGTAATATTATAAATACATGTATATGCTAGATATATATGATATATATGATATCCAAATCAGGAATGTCATTCTGGATATAAAGAACCTTTGACCACACAAACAACTTGTAATTGTAAGAAGTCCACTTTTGACTTAAGAACCAAATACCGACAAAATGAACATTATTAACATAAATGATTACATGATGTTCATAACATGGTATAAAAGGAATAATGAACTTGAAAAAGGTTCTTAAGCAAGTAGAGATTAACTCAAGTTTATTATTCAGGAGATTAAAGAACGGTCGGGTCAAGTCGGATACGAGGTAAGGGAACTTCTTAACCCAATTACCATTCTTTGGGCTAATCTCCTAATTTCAAATTATGTCATGATATTATTATGTCCTATCTTGTATTTTTACTTTCTTTATGTCTACATATATTTAATACACATAATAGATCTGTTTTATTTAAAAATGATCTTTTTAAGGGACTTTGTCTCAATCTCCTTTCATTGAGGCATATTTCGTTTTATACACAACTTTCTTTTATACGGTGTATAAACCCCTTTGACTTTTACTTTTATACAAAAGGAATCTTTTTCTACGAAGCGTTTTACTAAACGACAAAAAGGAATGTTTTTTTAACATACGCGGTGACAATGATATTTTCCGCCGCCGTGAGTATTATTTGGTCTTTGGATTCCTCAACAAGCCGTAATGTTTTTAAAATGAAATAAATACCATATACTCTTTTATGTATTTTGGTATTGAAAATGGTTTTGATAAAGGATTATATTATGATATATTGTGATTGAAATGTGGAAATGTTATCATTTCTTTATATTGGTTTTATGTTTTATGATTTTATATTGGTACTTGGACATTTGAGGGGTGGTTATGTGATAAACCATATGACGGGTGGTGCCGTGAATACCAGGACGGGTGGTTACGTTATAACCTCCAATGCATTGGGAATGGAAGTCGGTCGTATGGCTATTCCATTAAGTATCTAGGGAAATTGGCCGTATGACTATTTCATTATGTGATATGTGTGGAAGTAGACCGTATGGTTATTCCACTTAAGTATGTTTATGTCCCAAGTTACCTTTATATATGTTATGTGTTCTTTATATGGGTTTTATGGTAATCCTTTGGTTGCAAAAAGGTAAGTAATGATACATTATTCAGTGAAGAGTTTTTACTACTTCATGAAGGTGAAGGTATTACTTTGATAGAGTATACATGGTTTACTTGATTTTTGAAAAACTAACAGTTTTCATTCTTTGTGTATCCCTTACTGAGCATTATATGCTCACCCCAAGTATTTTTGAAATGTTTTTCACAGCACTTAATGTGGAATAAGGTCAAGGATGGGATCAAGGGAATGTCATGCTATATAAAACATGGAACTAGACATGTTTATTTTAAGTTTTTTTTTTATGGAAACTTAGTAGAAGTGACTACTTTGTAAACTTTTGAGATGTAATAGTTATGTTCTAATTCACTAAAACTCTAAACCTGAAAATATCCTCAACGTGAATTATTCATTTAATTCAATATTAAGTAAGGTTTAAGGCCGGGGCCTTATAATAATGATATAGAGGTATATTATAATTCCAGTATAACATAATATATAATAACTTTAAATCCATCCTTTACACATCCCACATATGGCATTAACAAATCACATCACTTTGAGGGGGCGGTAGTCCGCACTTCCTTAAATGAAGATATCGCGTTTACCCATAATGGAAACCATAAAGGTATTCCCAAAATGAAAAATACAGAAGCTTAAGGAAAACATAAACATAATATATATCATATATAAATATAGTTTCATCTTAATGGCCACCTTTTAAGGTGTTAAAAGAATGTTGAACAATCATCGTTTCGGGAGGCAGAAATTGGCCATCCATGGAAACATAATGTTCTTTAACCATTAGATGTAGGTGTGTGTAGGTGTAGCTCGAATTATTCTAATAAAAACATCCTAGTATATTGAAGATACTGGAGTTGTTACAAAATAAATGAATAAAAAGAGTTTAGGGGGTTGGAGAAGCAAAATAAAACAAACAGACTCAAGTGAAGACATTACCTTAAAATCGGGTAACTCCCTTTGGTTTGAGCTCAAATGCTTCCTTGGGAATACTCTTCCCAATTTGATGCTTTAAGGAGTAATAGAGGGATTTGGAGAGACAAAATGGAAAGGGGTTGGCCAATCCAAAGGCTTTGGAATTATGGGTAAGGTGGTAGAGGTGGGGGCCTTTTATAAAAGGAGAGGAGGGGCACTCTTGGAAGGTAAAGAAAAGTCACATTATTTTAAAATGATATTCAGATTTAAGTGGTCCCAAATTAATATAATTTGAGGATAAGGTGATAAGGGTTCTAAATCCACCCATCCAATAGGTTTTGGACATGTTTAGGTCATAGATTTTATATTATCTTTCCATTTTATTTAAATCCTTTATTAATGAGGTAATTGCTGCATCATCATGATGTCATAAATAATTTAATTTATTTAATGTCTAAAAATTATAAAAAAAAATATCATGATGTAGAAAATAGTATTAGCTTTCTAATGAATATTTATAGTCAATAATCTGACTTTTATAACCCCATATAAATGTTTTTTAGTAAAACATCTCATGTTTGTGTCATTTTTACATTAACATTTAATAAAAAGTTATTTATGTCATTTCCCAAACAAAGTGGCTCCATGAGGTCCCCAAGTTGACCCATGTATTTTATTGGTCGGCCATGACACATAAAATGAGTGAAAGACATGTTTCAAGCTCATCTCATATTATTAAAACATTATTTTTACCTTAAACTACATTAATTACCTCTAATTGTGATTAAAAACATAATAAGTTACTATTCAGCAAAAAATTATTTTAATCCCATTGAACCACATTTTACTTCTTATTGACAACCATGTATATCTTATTTTTGAAATTCAAAACAGAGAAGTGGTAAATTTTCATTTAAATGAAAAATCAGTTTTTATAAGTACCAATTAGTGGTTTCACTATTCATCAAAAATTGATGTTTTTCAGAAAAATACCAAAAATTCACCCTAAGCTATATTTGATATTCTGAATTCAAAAATGAAGCCTATTTTAAAAAATTCAAAACATATAAGTCACATTAATTAATTTAATAATTAATTCCTGATGTCATGACAAATAGCGTGTTTTTATGAAACAATAAGTATCAAAAGATTGACACTAGTTTAAGTCCGATTTCAAAGTGAAATTAATTCCAACGACCACTATTGGATTAAATGGTAAAAATATATTCTAATTTCACTTAAAAAACAATTCAAAATATTATCTAATCATCTTAATAAATTAGATTAAAAAGAGGTTTTGAATTAAAATACAACATTTCACACTATTCATTAAAAAAAGAACTTTATCGGAAAAATACCAAAAATTTACACAAAGTAAATTTTGATGTCCCGATTCTAAAAAAGAGTTATATTTGGTCCAATAGAATGTATAAGAGTGATCAAAACTATATTTAAGGATGGTTCAGCATCAAAAGGTGATAAGTGAACCTTTAGTGAAAATTAGGGTATAAATGCCTAAAATTGAATTCTTTCCGTATTTTAAGACATTATCTTTTGTTGGATAAATGTAAAAACAAGTAAAAAACATATATAATAATATTTTAGTTATTTCTATCCATTCCTTCCAATAAAAAGGCTACATGTTAACTACCATTTAAAATAATATTATTATATTACTAGTGTGCAACGTATGTTTTCAAAGAAACTCATCGTAGTGTATCGAGTACGCAATCGAACATAGCAACCCCATTAAAGTAAAATTAATATATAATTCGTAAAAATTAATAAATATGAAAATTATTTATTCTCCATTTACCTGGGATGTTACATCCTTCCCCCCTTTTGGGAATTGCTTCCTCACAATTTTATTCACTTATCAATATAAGTGGGGGTATTTATCCCTCATAGCATTTTCAGATTCCCACTTTGCCTCTTCAAGCATATGGTTCTTCCACAAAACCTTTACCTGGTGGATTACCTTATTTCGCAACACTTTCTCTCTTCGGTCAAGAATCTAGACTGGTTGTTCTTCATAAGAGAGATTCTCTTTCAACTGAACTACCTCTGGGCTCAAAACATGAGATTAATCTGGCATATACATCTGCAACATCAAAACATGAAAAACATTGTGTACCTGAGATAAACTCGGAGGTAAAGACACTCTGTATGAAAATGATCCAACTCTCTCCAGAATTTCATATGGTCCAATAAACCTTGGACTCAGCTTTCCTTTCTTAATAAATCTCATCACACTTTTCCATGGAGAAACCTTGAGAAAAACATGATCACCTACCTCGAAAGATAGATCCTTCCTCCATTTATCTGCATAACTCTTCTGCCTGCTCTGAGCTGTTCTCATGTGTTTCTGAATCAACTGAACTTTTTCTGCCATCTCTCCTACCAATTCTGGTCCCATCGGCTTCCTTTCACCCACTTCATCCCAAAATGCTGGAGTTCGACACTGCTTCCCATATAATGCCTCAAATGGTGCCATCTGTATACTGGAATGAAAACTGTTATTATAAGAAAACTCAACCAAAGAAAGATGTTGGTCCCAACTTCCCTGATAATCCATCGAATAAGCTCGTAGCATATCCTCCAAGGTCTGAATTGTTCGTTCTGACTGCCCATCTGATTGCGGATGAAAATCAGTACTAAAATTTAATTCAGTACCCAATGACTTCTGAATGCATTTCCAAAAGTTAGAAGTAAACCTAGGATCACAGTCAGATACAATGGAGAGAGGAAATCCATGTAACCTTACTATCTCTTTATGATACAAATGGGAAAGTTGATCTATGGAAAAATTATCTCATATAGCAAGGAAATGAGCTGATTAAGTCAAGCGATCAACAATAACCCATATTGAATTATTACCTCTAGATGTCTTCGGTAATCCCATGACGAAGTCCATGGATATATTCTCCCATTTCCACTCTGGCACTAGTAAAGGCTGAAGCATCCCTTTCGGTAACTTCCGCTCTTCTTTAACCTGCTGACAAGTCAAACACTTCACAGTAAAATCAGAAATATCTCTTTTCATTCCATCCCACCAGTAATACTCCCGCAGATCCATGTACATCTTAGTACTCCAAGGATGAACTGAAAACGGGGAACTATGAGCCTCATATAACAACTCATTCTTCAACTGTGAATCACAAGGCACACATAATCTCTTCCCAAACCTCAAAACCCAATCATTATCAATGTTGAATTCAGGCAACTTACCCTTTTGAACCATCTCTAACCTTTTCTGCAACTCACTATCTTCCCTCTATGCTTGCTTAATTCTGTATGATAGGGATGATCTCACTGATACCTGAAACAAAACAGAAGAACTTCCTGCACCAACAACTTCTATACCAATGTTCATAAAATCAAAAACCAATGGATCTCATTCCAAATGCATCATTGTTAATGAAGCATTACTTTTTCGTCTCAATGCATCAGCCACTTTATTTGCTGTTCCCGGATGGTAATTAATTATACAATCATAATCCTTGATTAATTCCAGACATCTCCTCTGTCTCATGTTCAATTATTTCTAAGTGAATATATACTTTAAATTTTGTGATCAGTATATATTTCACACATTACTCCATACAAATGATGCCTCCAAATTTTTAAAGCAAAAACAACAGCAGCTAATTTCAAATCATGTGTAGGGTAATTTACCTCATGAGTTTTCAACTGAAGTGAAGCATAAGCAATTACCTGATCATTCTGTATAAGTACACATCCATGCTCTTTCAACGAAGCATCACTGTATATAATAAACTCACCATTACTGGAAGGAAGTTCCAAAACTGGATCATTCACCAATCTTATTTTCAACTCCTGAAAACAATAAACACAGTCTTTTGTCCAGATGAACTTAACACCCTTACGAGTTATCTTAGTCATTGGACTAAATAACCGTGAAAAATTTTCAACAAACCTTCGGTAGTAACATGACAAACCAAGAAAACTACGGATCTCGGTTACATTTGTGGGTCTTGTCCATTCTTCAACAACTTTTGTTTTAGCAGGATCAACAGTTATGCCATATCTTGAAACAATGTGACCCAGGAAAGAAATTTTTTGTAACCAAAACTCACACTTGTTGAATTTCCCATTCAATTTCTCTTCTTTCAAGGTTTGGAAACTAACCCTTAAATGTCTTTCATTATCCTCTTTACTTTTACAAAACACCCAAAATATCATCGATAAAAACAACCTACATTTTTCACCTGATTCAACTGAGCCATCACTACAATAAACTATTTAGTTCTGATTCTGAACATCTCAGGATACTGACTTGAAAGGTCATTTCCCTCTGTATTCCTTCCCAGAAAATCTGTTTTGTTTCCTCTATGAAAAACCATTCTTAACACAGAAATATCTTAGGTGAAGAAACATGGTAATCATTAAATTCTATATCATTTTAATCGTACCATAAATTAACTTATAATTTTACACTTTTCTAACTCCAAACGTTGTCTAAACCGACCTTTGATACCAACTATAAGGCACCAACCATAAACCTTACTTAATATTGAATTAAATGAATAATTCACATTGAGGATCTTTTCAGGTTTAGAGTTTTAGAAAATTAGGACATAACTTTTAAATCTCAAAAGATTACAAAGTAGACACTTCTACTATGTTTCCATAAAATAAAAAATACTCTTAAAAAGAGACATGTCTAGTTCCATGTTATATATATCATGACTTTCCCTTGATCCCGTCCTTGACCCTATTCCACATTAAGTAATGTGAAAAACATTTCAAAAAAACTTGGGGTGAGCATAAAAAGATCAGTAAGAGATACACAAAGAATGAAAACTGTTAGTTTTTCAAACATCATGTAAACCATGTATACTTTACCTAAGTAATACCTTCACCTTCATGAAGTAGTAAAAACTCTTCACTGAATATAATATAATTACATACCCTCTTGTAACCAAAGGATTACCATAAATCCCATATAAAGAACACATAACATATAAAGGTAACTTGGGACATAAACATACTTAAGTGGAATAACCATACAGTCGACTTCCACACATATCACTTAATGGAATAGCCATACGGTCAACTTCCATACATACTTAATGGAATAGCCATACGGCCGACTTCCATACCCAATGCATTGGAGGTTTTAACGTAACCACCCGTCCTAGTATTCATGGCACCACCCGTCATATGGTTTATCATGTAACCACCTGTCAAATGTCTAAGTACCATTATAAAAATCATAAGATATAAAAAAATATAATGGAAAGAAAACATTTCCACACTCTGATCAAAATATATCACTTAAATATATTGACATAAAAAATCCACTATAAAAACCATTTTCAATTCCAAAATACATAAAAGAGTATATGGTATTTATTTCATTTTAAAAAACATTACGGATTGTTCAGGAAGCCAAAGACCAAATAATACTCGCTGTGGCAGAAAAGGTCATTGTCACCGCGTACGTTAAAAGAAACATTCCTTTTTTTCATTTTGTAAAACGCTTCGTAGAAAAAGATTCCTTTTGTAGAAAAGTAAAAGTCAAAGGGTTTTATACACCGTATAAAATAAAGTTTTGTATAAAATGAAATATGCCTCAATGAAAGGAGATTGAGACGAAGTCCCTTACCTCGGGTCCGACTTGACTCGATCGTTCTTTAACATCCTGAATAATAAACTTGAGTTAATTTCTATTTTCTTAAGAACCTTTTTCAAGTTCATTATTCCTTTTATATCACTTATTGCCATGTTATAAACATTATGTATCCATTTAAGTTAATAATGCTTGTTTTGTCGATATTTGGTTCTTAAGTCGAAAGTGGACTTCTTACAATTACATGTTGTTCGTGTGGTCAAAGGGTCGTTATATCCATAATGACATTCCTGATTTGTATATCATATACATAATATATATCCAGAATATACATGTATTTATAATATTAAATAATCATTTAGAGGTAAGAAATGAAATGCACCGTTCATGGAGACGGTAAGCCGTACATAAGCATGAACGCTACTTTCATTTAATTTTCATATTAATGGAATTAAAACTAAATGAGAGGTATGTATATTTTAATTCCAGAATTATATTCATCATTTAGATGTATCATTAATCATATATATCCATTATATACATGTACTTATAATAGTACATTACATTTTGGTATAAGAAATGAAATCCACCGTTCATGGAGATGGTAAGTCGTACGTACGCATGAACGCTACTTTCATTTCTATTTCATATTTTTATGGAATGGAATAATAATGATATAGAAGTATATTATAATTCCAGTATAACATCATATATAATAACTTTAAATCCATCATTTACACGTCCCACATATGTCATTAACGAATCACATCACTTTGAGGGGGCGATAGTCCGCACTTCCTTAAATGAAGATATCGCGTTTACCGATAATGGAAGCCATAAAGGTATTCCCAAAATAAAAATACAGAAGATTAAGGAAAACATAAAAATATTATATATCATATATAAATGTAGTGTCATCTTAATGGCCACCTTTTAAGGTGTTAAAATAATGTTGAACAATCATCGTTTCGGGAGGCAGAAATTCGCCATCCATGGGAACAGTATGTTCTTTAACCATTAGATGTAGGTGTGTGTAGGTTTAGCACTAATAATTCTTATAAAAACATCCTAGTATATGTAAGATACTGGAGTTGTTAAAAAAGATATGAATAAAAAGTGTTTAGGGGGTTGGAGAAGCAAAATAAAACAAACGGACTCAAGTGAAGACATTACCTTAAAATCGGGTAACTCCCTTTGGTTTGAGCTCAATGGCATCCTTGGGAAGACTTATGCGCAAATTTAGGTTTGAAGGAGTAATAGAGGGATGTGGAGAGACAAAATGGGCAGGGGTTGGCTGAGCCAAAGGCTTTGGTAGTGTGGGTAAGGTGGTAGAGGTGGGGGCCTTTTATAAGAGGAGAGGAGGGGCACTCTTGGAAGGTAAAGAAAAGTCACATTATTTTAAAATGGTATTCGTATTTAAGAGGTCCCACATTGATATAATTAGAGGATAAGGTGATAATGGTTCTAAATCCCCACATACAATAGGGTTTGGACATGTTTAGGTCATATGTTTTACATTATCTTTCCATTTTATTTAAATCCTTTATTAATGTGGTAATCGCTGCATCATCATGATGTCATAAATAATTTAATTTATTTAATGTCTAAAAATTATAAAACAAATATCATGATGTAGGAAATCTTTTTATATTTCTAATTAATATTTATAGTCAAAAGTCTGACTTGTATATCCCCATATTAAAATTGTTTTAGTAAAACATCTCATGTTTGTGTCATTTTTACTTTAACATTTAATAAAAAGTTATTTATGTCATTTCCAAAACAAAGTGGCTCCATGGGGTCCCCAAGTTGACCCATGGATTTTCGTGGTCGGCCATGACACATCCAATGAGTGTAGGACATGTGTCAAGCTCATCTCGTAATATTAAAACATTTTTTTTTACCTTAAACTACACTAATTACCTCTAATCATGAGAAATAGCGTGTTTTTATGAAACAATAAGTATCAAAAGATTGACACTAGTTTAAGTCCGATTTCAAAGTGAAATTAATTCCAATGACCAATATTGGATTAAATGGTAAAAATATATTCTAATTGAACTTAAAAACCAATTCAAAATATTATCTAATCATCTTAATAAATTAGATTAAAAAGAGGTTTTGAATTAAAATACAACATTTTACACTATTCCTTAAAAAATGAACTTTATCAGAAAAATACCAAAAATTTACACAAAGTAAATTTTGATGTCCCGATTCTAAAAAAGAAATATATTTGGTCCAATAGAATGTATAAGAGTGATCAAAACTATATTTAATGACGGTTCGCCGTCAAAAGGTGATAAATGAACCATTAGTGAAAATTAGGGTATAAATGTCTAAAATTGAATTCATTCCATATTTTAAGCCTTTATATTTTATTGGATAAATGTAAAAACATTTAAAAAACATATATAATCATATTTTAGTTATTTATATCCATTCCCTCCAATGCAACTGCTACATGTTAACTACCATTTAAAATAATATTATTATATTTCTAGTGTGCAACATAAGTTTTCAAAGAATCTCATCGTTGCGTATCAAGTACGCAATTGAACATAGAAACCCCTTTAAAGTAAAATTTATATTTAATTCATAAATATTAATAAATATGAAAATTATTTATTCTTCATTTACCAGGGTTGTTACAATTAATATAGTTATTATTGAGAGACAATAATGAGTAAAATTAATATCATTACATCAGGATTTAATAAGATTTAATGTGTGTTTAATAAGAAAAAAATAGAAACACTTAAAATGAAAATTTTACCTTTCCATCAGTTGATCACCTATGATTAACACCTTATAGCCTATAAAGAGGGTTTTATGCCAAAACTAATGAGTCAAGAGTGTGGGGAGGTATTTTAAGAGGGGTTTGGGGAAGAGATTTTCCAATAAAGATGGGTTTTGATGTGCAAGGAATAGACATGAATGGGTGCCCTTTTATAGGAAATGGGAAGGAACTCTTGGAATTATAAAATTTAATAAATAAATATAACTTTTTTTGTATTCCAAAATTATCTAAAGTAAATTATTTCTATGATAGGATTATTTTGGTTTGAAATATATTCATCGAATTAAAATTATATGGAGTAAATAGAGATACAATAAAATTATAAAAAAAGAAGTCAATAATGACATTTTAGAATTTCCAGAATTAGTAGGAAGACATTTATATTTTTATGAATTTTCTATCATTTAATAAAATATTATTTAAAATAAAATCTCATAAATGTCAATTTTGACACTATTCACTTATTGAATTTTTATAAACATCATAACTACTTTATTCCTTTCAAAAAACTAAGTTAACTCATCACAAGAATGTAAAAAATTTCCAAAAAATTTATTTATAGAATCAAATATTTCAAATTATATTTTTGTTCATAATATTAATATAACTTATTTGGTTCTTCATTTAATAAATCAATTATTGCATTAGCATTGTGTCACAATTAAATTTAATTAAATAATTTCTAAAAATTATAAAAAAATTATCATGATATAGATAAATATTTAATATTTCAAATGATATATAATAATAAAATTTCTCTTTTATATATCCCTATATAAAAAATGAATTACTTATTAAAAATATGAGTATGACACTTTTAACCTATCTTTAAATAAAATAAAATAAATCTAATATTCTTACCCATGATGCTTAAAACTGGATATAATTTTAAAATAAGGATGATTTAAGTTGAAACACCATCATATTATGATATTACAATAGGTTTTGAGGTTATTTTATAATATTGCAATATTATTATTTCCACTAAATACCAGATTTACCCTTTATGTTTCTAAATAAATTACTAACACTAATATACATAAAAATTTATGTTGATATTATTAGACAAAAAAATTCATCATGATTATAACAATTTATGTATGTTTTTGATAATTCAATTAAAATTAGTGAAAAAATTAATTCTAAATTAATCCTATTGACGTATTGAGAAAACATGTTTTTGAAGTTAAAATGTTCATAAGTTCAACAAGTTTATATATCAAATTTCAATGTGAAATTAATTCCAATGACCTACATTGGATTAAAGTATAGAGAGAAAATATTTAATTATAAATTATTACTTATTAAGAATATAATATAATAATATAAATAAATTATATGAAAATGCATTTTTGAATTAAAATACAGTATTTTTCACTATTCATTAAAACATGTAACTTATCAGATTATTACAAAAAATTCAACCAACGTAAATTTTAATAATGTAATTATAAATAATATGTTTTATTTGTTATATAAATATTAAAAAACTATCAAAATTATATTTTAAAAATATTCTCTATCAAAAGGAGGTAAAACTACATTTATAAAAAAAATACACCATTTATCGACAAAATTTATTTTGATCTTATATTATGTTTAGAAATCATATAATATGTAAATATAATAGTATATTAATTTTATCATATATATATATTATTAATATAATACATAAAGGGAAATTTTTTAATTTATTTGTATAAAACATATTTGTTAACATTTAAACAGTTTTACAGAAAATAAATTCTTTTTATTTTCAAAAGGGTTTTATTTCATTTATAATAAATCATTCAAAAAAATATTTAATTATAAATTCATTTATAAACCGTAATTTAATAATTCATTTAATTCATTTTATACCCTCCATTATAATGGTTATATTATAAATATAACATTTAAATAATAATATTTAGTTGATCACTTAAGCTCAATGTGGTGTATCATGTACTCTATCAATTATAGCGTTTCATTTTAAAAACATGAGATGTTACATTTTTTGTCATGGATTAAGGGAATAATGTCATTTGATATTAACTTGATTTGTTATGGTTGTCTTTAGAGATGATATTCATATATATTCAATGTTAAAGGAATTATATGAAGATCATGTTAGGATGGTTCTGAATACAATTTGGTAGGAGAATATATATGAAACATTTAACAAGAGAGAATTATGGATTAAATAAATTCTAATTTTTAGCTCATATGTTATCATTTTATTGCACGTATGCAGATTTATCAAAGACAAAATCTATTAAATGCTCACCCATACCGACTATTTTTACTAATATTGGGATTTTTATTGGTTTGGATGGATATTAGTAGTGTTCTGGGGATATTTTATCATGGCTGAATAATCCACTACGGATGTTAACTTTTATGGGAGATAGTTTCCAATAAATAAGTGAATTCAAGGAAAAATTCACTGAGTTGAAGATATGATTAGTTAGAAAACATTTTTATACATTTCCCTATAGTTAAAAGTCCATGTGATCTATAGTTATGGACCAATGAAGGGATTTCAATTAATCATTATGTTAAAAGATATGGTTATATCTTATTTATCATGATTATTGGAGTTTTATGAGAAAAAATAACAAAAAAATAATTTCAATTATAATGAGAAATAAATAATTTCAATTATAAGGGATATTTATTTATTAAAAATTAAAGGAATTGTCTTTAGAGGGAGTGGTGTGATATATATTCTAATAATATAAGTTATATATATATATATATATTAACTCAGAATGATTTGAATATGTACTAAAGAATATGGATTGAGTTGATTGAAGATTATAACTAATTAATACATTACCAGCCTAGGAAACTGAACATATTATAATATTTTCTATGTCAAAAAGTATAATGAAAGCTTATCTATGATGATGATAAAAAATATTTAATTTTATTGTTTCAAAGATTATTGATCTAGATGTCTAAATGAATGGGTATAAAAATTATCTTTCTCAAATTAGTTTTTATCCATCTATGCATGTGATGATTAATATGAAACAAATATATGATGTAGTGTTATAATAGAATGTGATAAATTTCCCAATGTTAAACAATGAATATGATGGAAGGATATGGTTCAGGAAGGATAAATGTGTTCCATTCACACCATACTAAAAATGTATAATGAAAATAATCCCATTTTCATTATAATTGATCACCTTACAAAGTAAGCATAATTTATTACTATTATATAATTTATATTTGGACCAGCTTTCTATAATATAAATTTAGAAGGTGGAATGGTTATATGGAGTACACTATTCTATTTTTTCTAATCGAGATATGAAATTAATCACAATGTTCTGGGAAATTATTCCGAAATACCATGATTCAAATTTGCGTTCATGTACTTATTATCATCCCAAGATTGATTTCTAATCTGATAGAATCATATAAACCATATACGATATTCTGAGGTATTTTTCCATGGATTTCAATGGTTTTTGAAATAAATATCTTCCTCTCATTGAGTTTTCATACAATAATATCACTCACTTAATAATTTAGATTCCCCCTTAAGAATCCCTCAATGGAAATTAACGTATAAATCTAATTTTTTTGGATGATGTTATGAAATAAAAGTTATTGGGACCTAGGAAAAATGAGTAAATAGTAATCAATGTCTAATGAATTTATTAATAATTAAGGAATCACATACTCAGTAGAAAATTTATGGTAGAAAACATAGGTGAAATCATAAATTTCATTTTAGTGAGAAGTTATTCCTTTGGATTTCTCCAGGAAAGATGGTTTTGAGATTTAGAATTTTGGGAAGGGTATGGCATAGTTATATTATCGAATTTTATATTATTAATTCAGTATGGAATATATCTTATCACATGGTGCTTTTTCCGAACCTCTATCAGTTTCTTGATGTGTTCTATGAATATATCCTATTGAAGTACATATATAGTATAGAAAATGCTATGAAATTAAATGCATTACCATTTCGGAATGATATTTTATCAGAATAAAAACAGATAGAAATATTGGATTTTAGATATTTTCTTTTATGGAATAACACTACTCACATATTCTATGCTCAATGAAGGAAATGAAAATTCAAAGAAGCTTCATGGGTTCCCAAGGATGTGATAAATATGGATATCCTCATTTTCTTATATTAGAGTGATGAAATTTAAATGGTGAAAATTATTTTATGAGGGTTATAATGTAACAATATGAGATATTTTTATATAATCCACATGAAATAAATTTTATTTCTCTGATAGCTTGTGATACAAACATCCCCGAGTCTAAATGAACCATAATATTGTATACCATTTTATGATAGCAATTAAATTGGTGCAGTGAATAAAAATAAACATATTTTGGAAGAAAATATGTATAATGATTATTAAAATAAATATATCTAGACAAATAAGAACTAAATTTTAAGTAGTCATTAAATGTTTTAAATATACCTTATCCTAAAAAACATTTTTAGATATTTTTTTAGAAATAATAAAATTTATTTCTTCAACTTTTATAATGATGTTTGGATAAAATTTAAATTAAAGTAAAAAATTTTCTTATCAAAATTTACGTAAGGAAACGTTTTGGGATTTTTCTCTAATAATCTGTATTCAGTTAATTGTGAAAAATACTAATTTTTCATATAAAATCACTTATTTTCATTCATCAAATTAAATAGAATGTTCCTGTATATTATGTATTTTGTATTAAATTCACACAAGATCCATTTTTTATGTAATTTTAAAAATAATTCTTATATATTTATTAATATTCATGATTTTGATATTAGAAAATTTGTATGATTAATAATGCAATTTTGTAAAAACAATTCATTGTGATTTAGGTTTTTTTGTTTTCATTTTATTCTACCAATTATAGATATTTAATATTTAAAAATGGGTAACATATATGTAATAAAGAGGTTCAAATTTTATAATTAGGTTTATTTCATATTGGTTCATTGTAAATATTTGTCACCATAGTAAGGGAAAAATGGGTGAAACATGGTTAATGTATCAAAATCATCCCAAAACATTTTTTAGTTCATTTTTTGAAATAAATATGGGTTTATACATGTCAAGATCCCATATTTTTTATTTTGGTGTCAATTTCCATTTATAATTAACTTTTCACTATTTTAAGTGATGAAAATTTCAGTGATTCTATCTCTTAAATTTAGTATCCATAAAATTTTGACATTAAGATAAAGTGTGGATAAGTTTAGTAATAAATTTTAGTTTGAAAAATAAGATAATTTTTTTATGTTTTCATTTTTTTCAAACTTTTATTAATCGAATAACTTCCTTATAAAATTTCACAACACTAATATAGTTCTTCTACTAGGTGTGTATAAATGAAGAAAATTATTTTTAAAATAATAAAAGTACTATTTCAGGGGTTTTTATAAATCCAAAAGAATTTCAAATATGATTAATACCTTTTAGGGATTTTTTAACGGTTTATATTATAATTAAAAAAATTTTATGAGGTATTTAATATCTAATTAAATTTATAGTGTACAAAATAACATTAATGATATAAAATGATATATAATAAATTCTTAAATTAATCATAAATTAGAAAAAACATAAAATAAGTCATGTAGGATAATATATGGTCTAAAATTATATTCCAATGCCATTTATGAGATAATTTTTAATATATACGTGAAATTATTCACCTTTAATATTGAAATAGATTTTATGTTATTAAGGATAAAAATTATTAATTAAGGGGTTAATAAAAAGTTATCTTCAAAATATAACCAAAAAAAATACATTTCATTTTATGAGGATATTTCAACCATATCATCTTTTTATTTGAATTCATAGATATTGGAATCATTGTAAATAAAAAAATAATTTAATTATATTTAAATCTTTTATATAATACCAACTATTTTCTTCCCCAACATTATAAAATTAAAGTCATTATCTATACTAATTACACGAAATTGAGCAATCTAGCTCGACAAAACACTCACCAATTCACATATCAGCTTTCCACTTCACAAATTAGTGCTGTTAGTATTCCAAAAATACCAATGCGAGGTTCCTTAAAAAATGATCTAAATGAGGTCTATAAAAGATGATGTAATCATATTATACAACATATTTCTACTTATTAATTATTATACCTCTTCAAGGTTGGGGGAATTAATCATAAAATAATAAAATATGTATCCTAAATACACAATAATGTGATTATATTCCTGAATAATCTATTATCCAGCAATATTTCAATGCAATGTGAATGGAAAGTGTCACTCCTGCGTACATGTGAACTATAATATTCACATATCAATACAATTCATTTTCAATAACCATGTTTCTTTAATTATTATTATGGTGATTTTAAGGATTATATATGATATTTATAATATTTTTATGATTTTTTTAAATATATAATCTTAAAAACTGTTATAAATTCACAATTATTGGAAATGGTTGATTTTCCGCATGCATATATGTAGACTACCTCCAACACAAAGCCATGTGATTCATTTTAATTTATGATATATGTGGATGGTAAAAAGTATTGATTTAATAAATATATATTATTTAAATAATATAATAATCATTTATTAAATGTGAATTATTTTTTATGGTTATTTTATACCAGTCCATCAAAATATAAAATGAATGTTCATGCGTATGTACATTCTATTGTGTCCATGAATTGTGTAAATAATTTTTCTTTATCTAAATTTTATGGATGAATATAAATATAAATATAAATACATATATAATAAAGATATATTATATTTTTTTTAAATAATAAATTTTATGGTTATTGTTGAACTATCATTAATGTACACGGACCAGAACTAAAATAATAATTTTCATAAACAAATGTAACAATTAAGAACCAAAAATGATGATTTTAATAAGTAAAAATTAAAAAATATATGTTTAATGTTTATGAGTGGATAATATATGACATTAAAAGTATGTAAAGTACATTTTTATGCAATAAATAAATATATTTATTGTAGAATATGTTTGATAACCTTTGATGAAATTCAATGTTTCGGTTTGAGATTTTTGTTTGAATCACATTTTAATGATGATTTTTATGATTGAGTTCCCTTTAAAAGAAACTATATTATATTTTCCTCATAAAAACCATAAAATTTATTCTCCCTTGGATATTTCATGATAATAATTATTTTCCTTTCACTATCCTCACATTAATTAATAATGATTTTGAAATAATTCTTTTAAGGGAAAAATTTTATTGATCTATTCAGTTGAAAATAAGTTTTATTTCACATATACGATACATATAAATGTTTTTTAAAATATTTTTATAGTATTATATGACATTTAAATTCCAATTTTATGATTTACTATTATTTTTAAATTGTTTTTTGAAAAATATTATTATCATATTCAAAATGAGGTGATATTTACATTTTATAGAAAATGTGAAAATAAAACTTTTTCTGACATGTAAGACATGAATAGAATTTCCCACCACAATTAATTATCTATGAATTCAATCATTCATTAAAAATTTCATATTTAATTATGAAGTAAATTTTTTTTAACAAATATTTGGGATTTTTTAACTTAATATGTTATTTTAAAATGAAAAGTTTATTTTTTTAATGAAATATTCATGAAATATTATATGTAATTTTTTATCCATGTTGACATTCTTCGATGTCACTTTAGATTTAGTGGGATAATATCATATGATAGTATTTTTAATACCTCTCTAGATGGTATATGATTAGGATGATGAAATATTAGTGAAACACTTATTCTTTTTTATGGGTTCAGTTTTGATGAATATTTTTATGTTATTTTGATTTACATGTGATTTGATTTATGAATATATGATGGGTGGACCCATAATTATATATTGATCTAATTAATTGTTTAAATAATAATCTTTTATTACCTCTTAGGGAACAAGAATGATTATTTCAATCCCTGAATAAGTTACACTAAAGTTTATCCCAATCATGAAGTAGGGACACATGTGTTTATCCCAATCCAAACATGTCATGAATGTCTCGGTGGGTATCCATGAAAAAATATTTTGATTAATATAATTATTACTCACTTTAATGACATGATATTATTCCAAAATTTTGTTTTCTTTGCTAATGAACCTTGAAACCTTTTTGATTCATGTCTTATAACATGATAAAATACAAATATACACTCATTTATACAATATATGTAATTATCGGTATTATTTGAAAATATTAATCTCACATTATCATACCCATTACATACATGTTATGTCTCAATGATAATTGATATCTCCCATTTTTACCCTTTTTATGCTTATGAGTTCACTATATTTTAATTTTTCTTTTCCCTAGAATATGAAGATTTTTTTAAAAAAATGATATTTTAATAAAGGTTTATACTTATTAATAACTCTGTGGGAGGTGAGGTAGATATTTTATAAACCAATTTTTAATGTATTCATGTATCTAATGGTGCTAAAATTTCATGGTCCATTATGGATCATAATGTTTAGTAATTAATATTAATATTTTAAGAAGTAATATTTATGTATGAAGTTTATGTGTTGAAATAGATATCACATTCCCAAACATTCCCTCACAATAAACTGCAACTTATGTTAAAAAATCAAACAGACACTATAAAACCTATACATCTTGCCTTCAGAAGATACCATACTATGATAAGTATTTAACTTATAAAATTTACTCACTCCCACTCACTTTTTCTCCAAGAGTGTTACAAAAGTGACAGTTTCAAATCATATGAAAAAGTCTAAAAGGCTAATTTTTATTATAAATAACACCAAACAAAATTTGTGCTCTATATATTTTTAATATCTCTAACTACCTAGTAATTACATGTATGTATGGTAACTCTTTACTTCTAAACAAGATCATTGAAAAAAATTTATCTATCCACTAATCACTCAATAATTATAAATATAAAATGATAACCAAAACATAATTTCATATCATTTATTATTATCAAATTTGAACTATCTATTTGGATCAATATCCTATTAATAACTTTTCTACTCTTTTTTCATGCTATCTTTCACAACATATTGTCAAATATATTGAAATTTATATTTTTAAAATTTAAAAACATTAAAATCATTTATTTAGAACTAATAATTTCAATAAAAATCATAAAGATCACTATTATTAACTCCACATAGGCTTATGAGTATTTTTACATGACATTCATATAGTTAAAAAATTGAAAAATCGATTCTGGACATACAGTATAGATTATATATATGCGCAATGTTTTCAATACTGAAAAATTATGTTTCGAGATCTACATAAAACCAACCATGATGTGGTACTCCATCTACCAGGATATCATTCTAATCGTAAAAAATATTCCTTCAAAATATATTTATTGGTTCTCACAATCTAATTTAATGTATAGATCTATAAACCCTCTACTAAAAACACCTCTCTCTATGGAGTGGTAACATTCTAGTTGACTATTTTAATTAACAATCTGTGAGACATTCACCATTTTTTTGTAAATATGAAAAGATTATTTTTTTCAATTTTATTAATATAAAATACAATCCAACATGACATTCAAATTTTCCATTTTAGGCCTCCCTATTATAAATATGTATTTATCAGCTAAAACACACAATGTTCCACAATGTGGTGTGAATCCTCCCAATATTTTAGTAAATGAGTTACCCCTATAAATACCATAATAAACATATAAATAGATTTCAAGAAATTTCAACATATCCATATCTTTTATTATATCATGAATTTTTTGAAATTTTCATTTTTACAACCCATTATTTTTAAAAAATACTATGTTCAATAGAATTTATGACACACAACACATTGATTAAAAACACCAGTAAATATTATCATTTTAAAATTATTTATTTATCGTAGATGTTGAATTATTGGATATAAATTGAAGTCACCGAATTGTGAAAATATATATTTTCTTTCTCAATACAAAAATTTGGATTGATTATTAAAAAATAAATAGTAAAATTTCATTAATGTTATTTTATTATTCAAAAATAAATATTATTAAAATATTATTATTATTATTTTATGCAAGGAATGACTATAATAAATTATTTAAAAAGTTAGAAAAATTATTTTATAATAATTACATAATTATTTAAAATGGTCATATTAAAATCATCCTAAGGTAAAATTTTGGTTTTTTTACGACTGCAATGTTTTTAATGAATATTGAAAAATATCGATTTCTATAAAAATGTTATTTTTTAGTTAAAAGTATTATTATGCTTAGAATTTGGTCCTAAATTATCCTATTTATATTATTTCTATAAATAATAAAATAAAATATTTAGTAATCATATTTAAACATGATATTTCTATTAGTTTGTTCTTGGGCTTAAAAGGCTTTTTTTTAAAACACCATTTCATTTTATTTTACACATTTCAATAAAAATGAATTTTTACCACATATAGACGTTGATTCTTGTAAAATTTGTTCCATATTTTTTTAGGAAAATTAATATAATTTAACATGTTTAAATTAATATTTGGTCATCATGAATAATAACCATGGTAATCAATTTTCACCTAAGGGAAAGACTTGTAAAACAGTGTTAAAACCCTGGGGTAAAGATTTAAAATCACTATAAAACATGACATTATCCTATTATATGAGTGTTTCTAAGTGAATTATTTTTTTATAGATAAAAATTATACATTTAAATAAAATAATTATACGATTTAGAACCAAAACCTTGCTTTAGATATAGTTAGTAATATTTTATTAAAGTCTAAATATATTTTTTGGGTCATTCAATTTATTATAATGGTTGAAGGTTAAATTTTGTTTTCTAATGATCTAAATACCTAAATACATTAATTTTATTATTAAATAACTAAAACAAAATTTTTAATGATAACTTTCTACTTTATATTAAAATGAAATCATTTTTATTCTTAAATCTATGTATATTTAAGAAAGATGTATTTCATGTATTTTGAGTTATTTTTGATAAATTTTCTTTTTTAAAGGCATAGGAATTTAATATTAATAATGGATTTGAATTTTGTAAAAAAAAATTATATTTTTAGAAGCCCCATATTTTTTGTAGACATAAAATTTTTTAATCATGGTAATAATTTATATTTTCATGGTTAAGTTTAAAATATTCTTAGAGTTTATTAACTAATAGATAAGGAGTAAAATTTTTAAAAAACGTTTGAAAATTTTATTTCATTATTTAATTTCAACTACAAGAAAAATTATATTTAATATAGGGTTCTTTGGTGCAACATGACTTGATTATGATAAGAATATAGTTAATCCTTTATGTAATGCGAGGTGTGTTCATTCCCTCTCATATAAAAGGGAAAAAAATCATCTTTATTATTAAATAGTATTGATACTTTATAATAGAAAATATTTCTATAATTATATCATATATTCCATATCTAAATCATAGAGACCTTCTTTTGACTTCAATACACACTTTAGAAGGATAAAGTAGTAAACCATAGGTGGTTGTCAGAACAAGGGGTAAGGCACTTAACTAATGGTTTTTATTTTATTTGACCCTTTGATTATATAAATACTATAATAACCATGAAAATATAATAAAATAAATATATATCATACACTAATATGTCATTATGTTAATATATCATCCTTCTTCATCTCCTTTTTATCATATAGAGAAAGAAATCATTGTTCATGTATATGTGTGGATGACTACATCTACAAAGAAATGTGTTTTATTTTTCAACACCACCTCACAAGGATGGTTATTATGATGGATTTAATAAATATTAAGTATTTATTATTCTAACAACCAAATATATTACTTATCTTCTTTCTCTTCCACCCATTAAAAGATGGTATCATCATTCACTCATATTTATGCCATACCACATCGACGAAATGATGTGATTATTTTTTCACATATTACATTTAGGGGTTATTTAAAAAATTTATTTGAAGTACGAAAATGATATTTATATATTGATATTTATTCTACAGATGATGTAACACCATCATTTTTTTCCTTGTTCATGAATTCAAATAACTTCTATAACTTTGAACCAAACATCCCAAAAAACACATGATATGACATAACCAATTAATTAATTAAATATTTCATTGATAAAAATTAATTTAAACGTATATTAAAAAGGGAATAAACCTAGAAAATATTCTTTGGAAATTAAATAATTAATATATGTTTACTATACATGAGTTATAAATTTTTTTAGGGTCTCAAGATTCGAGTTAATGAGGTTAATAACTCAATTTTTATTAATTGGGTTATAAATTAACTTTATTGAAAATTTTATGAAAAAAGTGTCATTGAAATGACTTATTATTGTATTGTGGAGTTTATAAAATTGGTTTTTAGTGTTTTATATCTGTTACAGATAATCAATTCATTGATATCTTCTAACATCAATGATATGATCTTTGTGTAGATGATTCATGTCATTATTATTTCCTATAGACATGTTTCATATTTTCACATACGTACTTTTAAAAGGAATGTATGTTGACTATAAAGATATTATATAATGAATTAATATTTTATCATTATATTTGAGCATTTATTTAAATTCCTTATTCCAGGAAAAATATATTAATTTTTTTAAAGTATCAAGGATTTTCTTTGTCTCAATTGCAATTCATTGAGACATACCTCACATTATGAACAATGTTTTAATTATTATAGTGTACAAACCTCACCATGATTGGGTTTTCAAATTTTATTTCTGGGAATTAATTGATTTTATAGGATCATGTTATTTTCATTTTTAATGTTGTTTTGATTCAATCATTTTTTGAGTTGTTGGGGTTTCTCATCTAAAAAATTATTCTTGGATACTTGTTTTAGTTGATCGACATATATTCACTTATATAGTGTATATAACAAATTTTTATGGATAATATCATGAATATTTACGAACATATGGTATTTTATGTTCTTTATTAAGTTTCTTTTTAAATATTTTTCCTGTTTTAGATGAGAATAAATGGGGTTTCTTGAAAAAATATTACTTTAGTGGTTTTAAATTCTTTTAACCCAAATATTCCTTTATGTTATTTTTCTTATTTATATAATGTTATTTTATAAATTTAAATTATTTAAAAAAAATACTTTACATTATTTTTTATCTTATTTTATTTGTTTTTAAATGGAATTTTCATAACATTCCCACATGGGGTACTTTTGACTCTCTTTTGAAATTATTTAAAATAATGTTTGGCTATAACATTTATAACATGAATATATCTTACCATCATCATGAAAATTATTTTCATGGAACCATACTTTAAAAAATATCTATTTTATTTTAAAATAAAATGGGTTTAAAAATAATTTTATATTTTTTAGTTTAACAATGGTATCATAAAAATATTATTTTACCATGTTTTACTAAAAATGTTTTGAATGTTATTTTAAATGTATTTTTATTTATGTACAAATACAATAATGATTCATATTATTTAATAGATATTTAATATTTTGATAACATTCAATCCCATTATCCGAATGGTTTATAATGATGTTTTAAAATGATTCTCCAAAAGCCCATTTCATACTCATGTGTAAATAAAGATTTTATTGTTTTAATTAAATAAAATAATTCATGCGTTTTCTTTCATGATATGGTATAGGAAAATTACTGATGATAGAGGGATTGAGGAGTGACCCAAAATACATAAGAAACACTGTTCTATATGTTACATGTCGGTATTTGATATAACATACATATTTTGGTTAATGGGATGGAGTTAACTCGATAGAAGTTACAACTATGAGATGACTTATTTAAGTTACTCATAAGAGATTATTGAGGTTATGAGTTATAGGTTACTCCTATTATATATTGGAATTATCTGGTTATGAGATTCTATGATAAATGTTCTATGCTACAATATATAAATATATTTCTAATTTGATGGCTTTGAGTTCCAATGAATCATTTTTTCAAGGATTGATATCCCATGGATATTTATTATTGAATTATTTTACACCTGTCTTATATTAAACCATTATTACATGTATCCATATTTATGATATGCAATATGATGGTTATGAATTCTCATAGGTTGTTAGCATACACATTGTTCATGTCATCATATCTGTATTCTTATTTTATTTTCACTAATGGATTTCAATTGTTAATGGTTATGTATACCCATACAGTTTATTTAATCTCACTCATATTATATATCATTTACGTAGGATATAAAAAATGTTTTTTGAAAGGCATTTATAGTAATGATTCATATGTGAGTAATTTTATGATACATGTTGATGACATAATTTAATATAATAATGTGGAGAATAATGAAAAGATGCTCACTAGAAAACATGTGTAATATTATGTAACAATTTTTTATAATTATATAAAATTATAAAACTAAAACCACATTGGGAATGTATGTGATCCAATGTTTTTTAATCACGTAGTATGTTTGGGATGACAAAAATTGGTTCTTCATTATCATTATCAAAAGAGGAAATGTAATGATTATGTTTAAAATATAAAATCATGGTGTGTGGTTCATGATTATTATAATGAGTGAAAACATCATACCAAACATTTATACTTCTCCGATATACATTTGACCATGACATGACTATGAGAGTCATTTCAAATAGTAATTCTCATATATATAAATATATTCCAAAACACCCACAAACTCGTATTTACATTATATTTCTTTATCCACCCAGGATCATTCATCCTCACTATATTGTGGTTATTTCATCATCCACTAAATATTTATAACAACCCCCCAAATCAAATAAAAAACTGCAATTATTTTTTATTGACAATAATTATCATAAAATTTGAAAATATAACAATTTCATAAAAAAAATATAATATAAATTAATGTTACTCTTATGTTATAGTCTTAATATACCAATTATATTTCGCATAATTTTCTTAAGTACATAAGATATATTTTATTTAAAAATTACTTTAAATTAAAATGGTCTTGTAAAAATCAATATTTATGTTATTTTTAATTTTATATTTTAATTTTGACTTCTCTGAGACCAATAATAACTTTCACAAGCCTCATAAAAAATATATTCCTAAAATAAATTATTCCATGTCAATAAAACATTGGTAACAAAATTCATTTACCGTATAATTTCATTTATGGTATTTTCAATAAAAAATTAAAAAACATATCTCATATGACTTTATTAAATAACATGTAATTTTTATTTTGATAATATAATTTAATTGATGATTATAATTTGAAATGTTTTTAAATTTAATCACTTAAATAAATTATTTTATTTTTATCTCATCATGATTATACTATTATATCATTTATATTTAATTTAACAAAATCTCATTGACTATTTGAAAATAACCTTGTGTTTCCACCCAAATATTTATTTATTTTAATAAATAATTCTCCATTCAATTATATAAAATATATAAATCAAATAATGAAATAATAAACGCACTATAAAGTTTATATAATCATAATAGAATTAATTTATTTTAAAATTTTATAGAAAATTACATTGAAATTTTATAGAATTTAATATTAAAATATGATATTAAAACATTTTCTTTGTCTGGAATTTTCAGAAATTTTAATAAATCATTATTAACAATTCTTAATTTTATAAAAAATTTATGAACCCTTCAAAAATTAAATAATGATTTTCAATTACACTAAAAATAAATCCATAAACCAAATAATTATTTGATAAATGGAAATAAAATTAGAAATATAAAACATTTATTATCAATTATATTTATATTTTCTATATCATTATGTTTTATAAAAAATAACTCAATAATTAACAAATCATTATGTTATCATATATCTCAAACGTTCCTTTCCTCTATATCATTGATAAAGATATTTCATATCATCGTACATGGAACAATGAATGACCCTTATCGTATAAAAATAATTTGACCATTTATAACAATTTTATGAATTGAATAATGAAAAACTTCTATATTACATCTCATGTTTCTATGAGAACATACATTTTGAGCTATATTTTGTAATTCAACAACTTAAGGTAAAACCATAATATGAGACTATATTTTTTATTTGTGTTAATTTGGTTAATCATTGAGATCTATATAATGTAATATACTTTTGGTACTTCCATTAATGACAATAATATTTCTATATATTCATATAGTATTTTTAAATTCCTCATCCCATGTATCCCAAAGATGGTGGTGACTTTATTACATTGGAACTATATAGAAGTAATCACATCTTAAGGTATGAATAGTTTAGTATATTGGAAAATTTATACAATCATGAATCCCACATTACAATAGAAAAATAAATTACAAAATAGTAATTTTTGGGAACCCCATTTTATCTTTAACATATCCATTCATATTAATCAAAAAAAAATATCCCGTCATTCTGGTGAATTGAATCATAAGAAAGTAGTGATCTCAGATGATGATTAACAGTATGTGTAAAATAAATCATATCAAGATAAATTAATATGTAATCAATATGGAAAGGTTAATATATAAAAACATAGGTTATTTAATTAATAACTAGAACGTGAAGAATAATATGAAATATATAAATTATGACCAAAATATTCCATCTAATCAATCACATGATCACAAAATATAGTCATGGATGTCATATGTGTTCAAATAATCACATGAAAATAAATAATTAATCTTATCATGAGTAAATTCATAATAGTAGACATAAAAAACTCACACTCTAGGCCTCATTCTATAAAATCATATAGAAATAGGTATGGCCTCAAACAAATACCTGATATAGTTTTTCTCATGAGAGAGAAAAATTCATCAAGGTGATATAGATGACCTCACCCATAATTTGATAATTCTAATTAATTACTCCTATGAAAGTGTATAAACATAATAAACATAAATATATATTTTATTAAAAACTATAATAAAAAATATGAATAATTTCCCCAACTAATATATGCATTCATAAACCATCCTCAGAAATATAATAACATGTATCAAAATAGTATATCCCTAATCAAACTAATCATAAATAATTCAAATAAATAGTAATAATTATATAACTACAACATATCCTAGAGGTGAATAGGTTAATTATAGGGTATTTTCAGGGATTAATATAAATAACAAAAGAATATCATTAAAAATATTCCTGAGAAAATACACTTTTCAATTTTAAAATCAATTTTGTAATCAAAATATTTCTAAAATATTAGAAACAAAATTCTTGGAAAATAATCAAGAATTTGTTTTAAATGTAGCTTCAATGTAATGAATGATCAATAGGGACGGTTTTTCTATATATTCTATATAAGTTAAAATATATTCCTTTCACACCGTTGTAAAAAGATATTAGAGTTCCTTATTTGGAAACTAAAAATAAAGATATATTAAAATCCATTTATGAAATAATATGAGTAAAATTATCCTTAGTAAATAATTTATATATTATTGAATTTTTTTAAAGAAGTATATGGGAGAAAATTTAATTTTATCCAAGATATAAATAATCTCTACTTTTTATAAAAATATTTTATCAATAAATTTTATGTACCAAAGAACGAAAATTGGAAATATTACTTGAAAATCACCAGAATAACATGATGTTAATGAAATATATTTTTTCAATATATAAATATCATACAAATACACTATGGGATACATAAATATAACAAATCCGGAATAATGAGGTGATTTTGAGATAAACAATTTCCTCAGGTTGGATGTCCTTCATATGTGTCCAAACATTCTATATAAAAATTATTATTTATTATAAATCAACTCTAAAATGAAAATAATTTATATAATAACATATATGATTTACTTATATCATATTATAAATTATTTTTATTAATAATTATGTAATAGATGACTACTCTAGGATAAAACTATGTTTTTCATGTTTGTTATGGTTTAGTTATTTTGGTCATTGAATATCAATAAATGGGTCATTATATCCAGAAATTAATCATGATATAAGAATCATATATATTCATTATATATAAATTTATAGTCATCCATAAAATTTATATATTGAAAAATTATATAAACTTTTCACGGAGATGGTATGTATTACGCACTCAATAATGTGTTTTAATTTTTTTAACTGATGGAAATAAATAAAGATAAACGAAAATTAAAATTAAAATAATAATTATTACACCATATATATCATATATATTAATTAAATATATCCATATTAACATCCATATAAAATTTAAATAAAAAAATAAAATCGCTTCATGGGGGTGGTAAGGTGAACATACATACAACTGCATTTTTTGTTTTCTAATTGATGGAAATTTATGAATTTTGATAATATATTATCATTAAAAAAGTGTAATTTTATAATTAATATTTTAAATAAATAATACAAATTATGTAATAATACTCCATATAAAATGGAAATGATTAATTAATGGTATTTTTATATGTAGACAACATGTTTTTCATGTGAGAGAGTGATACATTATCATACTATAAGATGGTAAAATGGATCGATAATGGTTGGTTGATAATGGTAATAAAAATTAAATATATTTAGGGTAATAATATATTATTTTAGGATAAACAAAATATATTTATCATATCGTAAATAAGAAGTAAAAAAAGAAAGTGATCGATTAATTTTATTACATCTTCCTTGAAAGAGCTCAATTTGATATCATCTTAATGACCCTAGGGTTGGTATTTTGGGAAGAAAATAATCACTTGAATGATTCCATTAATGTTTTTAAAATAAATATGTATATTTTAGTTGATATATAGATCTCATTTTAGTTTGAGTAAGTGAAAAGAGTGGTCCCATTTTATAACTGAGGGGAGGGGAACTCGTGGAATTACATAAATATTAAAATATTTTATAGCCATCATATAGCCCAAATGCCTAAAAATACTAGGGTCTCAAAGAAAATATAGTATTGGGTTTACATAACTTCAAAAAAAATAATATTTTGGCATTTATATGTTGTGTTTAAAATGCTAATTTTTTAACCTCTTTAATTAACATTATTTAACATTAACTGTTGTAATATATATTTCAAACATAATGTGATTTAATTATTCATATAAGATGATTATTGGATCTTAAATTGATTATCGGAGACAAAATTGAAAATAAATTATAAACCTTTTCATATTCTTATATAATTTCTTAATTTTAATTAATTAAACAAAATATCTTTTTTATAAAACATCATTAATGTAAATTCTAAGACTATTCATATAATTTTACGTAAAATGGATATAACATGTTAGAATTTGAAAATAATCCAATAACAAAACACTATTATTTAATTTCAATCTATAAAATTCATGTTACACTAAAAATAAAATATATTTTATTACTTTTAATATATTTTTAATCATTAATTATATTTTTCTATTAACTAACAAAATATAGTATCGGTGTTGCGAAAAAATTTAAGGTAATTATATAATTATTAAATTTTATAAAAAATATTCATCATGAAAATAATTTCATTAATATAATAATAGAAATTTATATTCTTTTATAACATTTTTTGTACCCATGTGGACACATAACTGATATTTTAGAGTAAGGGGTTGACCTTTTATATTTTTCATTGATTTATAATTCATTTTAAAAAGATAGATGTCATATAAAAAATATAACTTTACACTAAGGTGATATGGGTTTAATTCAAATCATATTATTACAATTTTAATGGGAAATGGGGACCTTAATCCGTAGTTTCAACCTAGATTTATATGATTTACACTTTTTGAGGTGAAAAACATTTCAATAGTTTCTAATATTATTTCCTAAAAAATAAAGAAACTATTTTGAAAATATAAGACTCATAATTCTAAATATGGAATTAATTTTTAAAAAATTAACACATATAAATTAAAAAAATTAATTTTTAATTATGTGCATAAATCGTGAAAAAAAATACTTTTTATAAAAATTCAGTTTAAAGAGAAAAATATAATTTATTCATATACCATGGATAGTAAAAATATTAAATCCAAATTGAAAAAATTTATTTAATATATAATACATAAATTTAATAAATATAACTCTAAAAGGGTGATTAATTGAATTTTAAAAAAAAAATCTTGTATAAAATTGTTTTTATGAAAACATTTTTTTACAATCAAATGATTTTAATTTTTATATATAACAAATGAATTTATTTTTCATTGGGTTAATAATTATAAATTTTATAATTTAGTTATTTATATTCATAACATCAAATTTTATAGGTAGATTAAAATAGTTCACTGTATTATGGTTCACTTATGCTCTGTGTTTCTTATATCTCAAGCTATTAAGGATTTTAAATTTATTTAAAAATAAGTATATCATAAAGTCTCCGGGTGTTTCACAATTTCCTCCATCAAAAACATTCACCCTCAAAACATAAAAAATGTCACCTCAAGAAAATATTTGTTTATTTCTTCATTATTATTTATTTTAGTTCTCATATTGCCTCATCTATCTTATGTTTTTTCCAATGTACCATTACCAGTTGGGTTGTTAGATTCCTCTACACTTGTTCTCTAGTGTATAGAATCCTGATAAGATCTTCATAGTATGATAGTTGATGTTACAATTGTATTTTATCATTAGTAAAAACATGCATTTGGTCTAGAATATAGTTCCTTATTAATTATATATGGAAGTCATCGCATACTTTGGAGAGACCTAGTGGCATTTCCAAATAGTAATCCACAACTCCAATTCCTTCTATGATTTTAAAATATCTAACATACCCACAACTATGTTTTATTTTCATACCAAACCGTATGAATCCATTATTTGGATATAATTTCATGAAAACAATATATACAACTTGATGTTATAAATTATCCATCTATTTATCAGTATAGCTCATTTACCTACATTTAGCTACTTTAATATGGGTTTGAATTGTCTTTACATTTTTTATTATCTCATCCACATTTCCTAGGAAAACAAGATTCCTTTCACCAGCTTTATTTAAAAAATATGTAGCAAGACATCTTTTACCACAAAATTCATCTTATTAGACCATTGGAAAATTTGATTGGATGATTTTATTATAGGAAAATTCAAGAAAAGGTAAATATCGATCATGTATTCCATGAAATTCATGTGATCATGACCTATATGTGTTTTATAATAGTTGGATATTATTTTATGACTATACTTATATTTTCTTGTGATAAGTGGTACTTAAATGAATCTCGGTATCAAGATACTTCAGAATACTTTCCCATTATTCCAATTTAAAATTTGGATCAAGATTATATAATATTTAAAGAGGTGCATCGGGATGAGTTTTAAATTCAATAACATATTGAAATTTAATGTGACCAAGAGTAAATTATTTATGTGTTTATAATAAATTTCAAAACATGGATTCGTAATTCACAAAAACATGTATTGCATCATTCATTCAAGGATTATTTAATAATACATTGAAAAACTCCATATTAATATCATCCCAGTTTCATATCTAAATTTTTATAGGTTGTGTGTCTACTCAATGATATTGTCTCTCAACCTTCACTTAATTAAGAACCAAAAATCATGAAACATAATCATCAATTTTCTTCTTCATAGTATCCCACCAAAAGTGTTCATTTAAATATATATATATATCTTTAGGATATAATGGTCTATAGATAAGTTTTTTATATTAGAATCATCTAATACTTCCCCTTTAAATTCATGTATAAATGTAAAACATAAAATCATTACAAATTTTATAATACTATTTTTAAATAAAATTATACCATTTTTTCATTGACAATATAAATTATCTTTTTACGATTCGCAATATTATAGTGAGAAATATTTTTCATTTCCATCAGAGAGAGTTTATTAATCATATGAAAAAGAAGTGATGTTTCCCCTTACATACTAATTCCTAGATGCAGCTTCACTAAATCACTGAACATATGGTCCTTTTCTACCCTAATTTTACACAGGATACATTGAAAATTCTAGATCAATGCATCTATGACCTTATTTTCCTTCTTATGGAGGTAGTGTTGATTGAAATCAAAGTCCATGAGTACCTTGATCCATCACCTTTTCCTCTTGTTCAGATATATCTATGAGAAGATGTATTTCAAACTCCAAGGGTCAATATTTATCTAATACATACTTTTAAAGAGATAATGACTCAATATTTCTACAAAATATAATAGTTTCCACCTCAAGATCATGGTATGGATAGTTTTGTTCATGAATCACGATCCACCTTAACGGGTAGGCAATTACATTATCATTCTAAACAAATAGAAAACCATAAAACTTATTTAATAATTCAATTTATATTAAAAATACATCATTTCATGATGGTACAATAAAAATCAGTGTATTCATAAATATCCTCTTCAATTAATCAAAATATTATTCACATTACATTGTCCATATGAACATAACCCCATATCATATATATTTGGTTAATGGTTAAAAAATTAAGGAATTTTCTGACAAAATAAAAGATAATTACCTACCAAACCTAGGAATATACATACCTTGGTTATGATCTTTGTTTTAGTCCACTCTTTCACTACATTTTTCTTCATAGAATAAATTTTTATTACATCCCTAGAGACAATATGCCCAGGAAAAAAATCATTCTCAAGAGAACATTAACTCTTTGAAAATTTCCCATATAAAACATTTATTCTAAGTGTCTCAAGAATGATATGACTGTCATTCTCATGTTCCTCCTAGATCATATTTTACAGTAATACATAAGTAATAAATATCAAACTAGTATTATGATGATTTTAAATGAATACTATATTTACTAAATCTATGAATACACAAAGTAAAATAGTGAATCCAAATGGAATTATTATAAACACATTATGTCCATTCCTAATATGAAATTTTGTCTTCATTATATATTAATTATAAAATTAAATTTGATGATACACAACATGAAATTGAGTCATTGAAAAATATTGATCACTATGATGTTGATCAGATAAGTCATCAATGAGAGGTATAATATACACATTCTTTATGAAAATAGAATTTATTTTTATATAAATAATGAAAAACCTCTAAAATCCATTTTTCTTCTTAATTAAAAGAACAAGGGGTCACCATAGTCAAACACTAGGGGTGTATCAATCTCTTTTTAAACAAATCCTATATTATTTAATCAATTACACTTACTTCATAGTGGTCATTATATAGGGTGTCTTTGATATACTTCTTTAATCAATGATTAAATCAATGGAAAACTCAATCTCATTCTCTGGTGGGATTTTAAGTAATTCCTCATGAAATAAATCAATCTATTCATACAATAATTAATATTAACTCAATTTAAAGATATTCTTTTCCATTTTTAGATTGTGTTTTCTATTATTCTCTAAGAATATCATTCATACGAGCAACCAGGGGAGGACATTAACATCACCTAGATAATTATGTATCACTTATAAAGAAAACATATTCTACATATTCATCGTGAATCATAATTAAATATATTTTAAATAGAGTTTGGATCATATTTTCAACCCTAGTGCACAACACGGATTGTATCAATATTGACCATATCTAAAATAATGTACTCCAAAAAATAGGGAATGTTTATGTGTCATAATGGGAACTAACTGACACATCCTTATTTTGGTGAGACTTCCACTAGGAGTATTGTCTAATAAAAACCTTATTAGGATTATAGGGAAATTTATAATTTTATTAAAAAGCTGTGAAAATATAAAATACATTGAATATCTTGAATGAAATAAATAAATACATAAATTTTTGGATATTATTGAAGTAACTTCCACTAAATGATTAGGTACTTCTACTTCATCTTATGTGATCACCTAAAAATTTAAACTATATCTTATACATTTCGTGGGAAAATTTCCTCGATGCTAGTGGAAATAAAATTTAAAGTCCATAATATTTTTTTATTCGATGCATTTTACATTGGTATGTTATTTTTTTCCATTGCAATAATTACCCATGTGGCCTTTTTATTTAGTTAAATCATATTCACAGAATTCATGTTCCATGGAGTTTATTTCAAAAATTAGTAAAACATTTAAATTCCACCTCTCTATTAATTTATTTCATTTAGTTTCCTTTCCCAATATTCTAGAAATCCTTTTATAAAAATTATCTCATTTTAAGATACATGAATTGAATATTATATTCAATGAATTGATATAACATGATAATATATAATTATATGATGATAAGGTTTTGGTTACTAGTTCCATTCTAAGGGTTGGACTAACTTGATCAATGAAATTTTCTATCTTTTACATGGGATTACATATGTAATTTTCATTATTCCATGATAACCTTGCAACTTTGGAATTATACAATGAAATATTTTAATCTTCATTTTTTCCAAGCTATAGGAATTGTCTCCCCATTTCGGGTCAATTCTTGCATGGACAATAATTTTCCTTAAATAATAAATACATTTCTTCCATTCTAGGATTTATATTCATTCATCATCCTTTTTATTTTCAATCAATAAACACTATTAATCTACTTCCCGTAGAGATGATAAATTTCCATAAAGATCTTATCACTTTCAATATTTCCCAAATAAAGAAATATCTTCTTTAAGGTACATTAATAATGAAAAGATGAAATGGATATATAGTCTCATTTATTGATAGTGGTTGTTGTCTCATGATGCAGTCAATCATTTTTACACCACATTATAGAATAGTAGGATATTCTTTATGAGCTTGACTTTAATTCAAAACCCTAGCTAGCTACCCTAATACAGTTATAATTTTTTATCACTACGTATAAAATCATAATATTTCCCATAATAGAAATATTTATTTGAATTATGAGCATTAATATATTTCACATTTCATACATAGGTAACTAGTTCTAAAAAATGAAATAGATTGTGTTAGAAAATAAGATTTTGAAACGTAACTTATATGTGTAAAACCAGTGAAAAAATTGAAAAAAATATTTTTTTTTCATATATAATATCAAAATAATAAACAATTTTTATTTGGAAATGATTTCAAATCCTAAAAATATTTCCAAAAACTTAATAATGGGTTTTAATTAACTATCAACTATATGTATAATTTCCCATGGAAGTGTCAATCCAGCAGTTAAAAAATGATGATTCATAAACAAGGTGATGATCTTGTCAAATCCCAGTTATCCATTTTCATTGTTATTACAACTATGAAAAATATTTCTAGAGACTCATCCACTTGTAGTACCCAAATGAGGATGTATTTATAGTTATTCCACATAATATCTACCTTAAAAACATTGGGATGTTTTCCTATACATATACATCTCATCTATGTTATTAATTGGGTTAATTTTTCTAATCAATATTTTCCTAAATCATGTTACCAAAGATTCAACATACCCTACTCTGATTGCATCTATAATGACATTAAACCTTGTATCCAATATGTTATGGTTACTATGTTACATTTCCATAGGATACAATGAATCAAATCGAAAAGGATAAAAAGTTTTACTAGTGTTAGAATACAATATACATTTATGAATCCAACATTATGATCTATGAATTAAATATAGAGATAATAATTTTATTAGGAACACCTTTTTTATATTTTAGTATATCCATGCATATAAATCATAAAATTCTTTAGGGAATCATTAGGAATGATAATATAATAAAGGGGTGAGATGAGATGGTCATAAAGGGTATGCTTATAATTGAATATATATTGAATAAATAATACATAATCAATATGGTGTGGTAAATATCAAAATTAAATTTCCCTTTAATAATTAACTAGAGCATGATGAAAAATATTATTATAATAAATTGGTATCAACTAAAGAAACATAAATAATCTCATTTACTAGAATCATATCTATGGATATCATAACTGATAAAATAATCTCCTTGAAATATATAACTAATCTCACAATAAGGTAATGTAGTATTTTAGGTATCCTAAAAATACGAGCAATGTTACATTACATTTCATATTGTACAAATAGATAAGGCCTTGACAAAATACTAAATCTATTTTTCCTCATCATATCTTTTGATTCATTAAGGGGATATAATATGCCCCTTCCATAACATATTAAGTCCAATTCATTTCTCAAATGAATGTTTTGAAATATAATCTATATAAAAATTCATATTCTAAAACTGGCATATCATGTGTTAATGATTTCCCCATCAAGAAACATAATCATGAAACTTTTAAAGTATTATGTCTAATGGTATCATAATTTTTAATACTATATAAAATGGTGATAATAATTTAGTAGATATAATATCTATGTTATCATTACACTATATATCAAATGTATAATAATTTAAATAATCATTCTTATGATTAAGGAATCTAAATAGTGTGAAATGTCATTAAACACATTATTGAGGAAAAAAATATTTTTACATTTTAAATAACATTTAAAAACTGAAAATGTCTTGAATTTTAATCAAAATTTCCTATGAGTAATCATGGAAAAAAATAAATAAATATTATAATAAATGATTGTTTATTATTGTGTGTAATTCTATATATTCTTTTTATATAAAATAACAGTCGTTTCACATTCTTTTAAAAATTTCACAAAAGTACCCCAATTGGAATAAAAAATAATGTAGATCTATTTAATTAATAGAAAACATGGGGAAAAGTTTATTTAATAAATCATTTTGATAATATAGAAATCATTCTTTGAATTTTTTGAAAAACATTAATATGAAAGAAAAATGATTTTCGACTAAAGATATATATAAATTATATATTTCATAAAAGTATCTTCAAAATCATTTTTTGTAAAAAGGGAGGAAAATGATGTTGTTATTATAAATGTTCATTAATAAATAATAGATTAAAGAATATATTTTTTATATTTTATAAATATCAAACAATTCCTCCAAATGTAGACTTACATATAATCCATCCCAAATAATGATGACATTGTGGGATAAACCCTTACCTTAGGTCCGATTTATTTCATATATGTCCAAAACTCTTATATAATAAATATATATTTATTAAAAATGTATTAAAGTACTATAATCACATATATCTCACCATAAATTATTTACTTCCTATCATTATCTATTAATTAATAACTCTTTATTAAATCATCGTTCTATGTAATAAACATTTCGTTTTTCATGTATTTTTTGGTTTGATAGTTTCAATCATTGTTGAATGATCATATTTTACTCATTTGAAGATTTTAATAATTATATGAAATTCATATATATTAATTTTATAAATTAATTTATAAATCCATAAATTTTATCATTATAAACCTGATTTACATCGTACATGGAGACAACCGACCGTACATACGTGTGACAAAAGTTTTAATTTTTAAAAAGATAAAAATTAAATATTAATATTAATTAACCAATATATATAAATTATTAAATTTTATATATCATATAATTTCATTAAATATATAAATATTACCATAAATTAAAATGGAAAAGAAAAACGATTCTCATTGATTCATGTATGTGGTAGTCCACATGTACGAACGAGTGATGCTATCATTTTCCAACAAATTGAATAGTAAGAAGGTAGAAACTAAGTTATAATTTTTGAAGAATAATTACTTTATTAATAACATACAAAAATATTAAACATTACTTAGTATCATTACACATAATATTCGGATGAAAACCAATTTTAATTGCTACCTGCTGACGGTAAACTATACTTATTCATGATTGATACATACAGTTTCTATTTTATGGAGAAAAGGGTACATAACAGGGGTTTATTAATGGTGAGAGTATTTATTTTTATATATTATACATAATTTATTTTTTCATGATAAATAAAATATATTTATAGGATATAAGTGAAAGATAAAAAATAAAGTGACTATTTTAGGTATTTATGGCCATACTAATCAGTTCAATTTAAACAGAAAGATATTATGATACAAATACTCATCTATCATTGTGTTTTCACACAATAAGACTTCCTTTAATACTAGTAATTGTTCATTGTGTTATATCTCTTCCTTTACCATATGAATACATTTATATTTAGGCCTTAATTTTTATATGTCCCTGTAAATATATTACTGGGTTACAATTGAAAAGGAATCTTCTACATCGATTATCCCCACAGTTTATAAATAAACTCAACATCATATCCGATAGATTTTTCAACCTTGTATTGAAGTTTCATTGACATCAAACATTGACTCAATTGGGTTTTGAGGATTTTGTTATTTGAATAAACTGAAAATCTTTTCCCCATCAAACATTTCTCTTAATCCTTCATTAAGAGGAAAATAACAGAAGTTGTTTTTCATACATTGACTTAATAAAATTATATCTATAAATATCATATTTGTAATAAGTTGGAGGTATTCCTTATTTCATAAATTAACAAACAATAATCAAACATTAATAATATCATTCCACTATAATGGACTTTTTGAAATTAAACACATATAATACCAGGGAAGAATTCATATCGCTCTTCATGCTATTAAGGGGTTTCTGTTCAACAATCATCCACATGAACAAGTATTTATTTGTCAAAGATATCAGTGGTCTTTATATCATTACATATTTTTTTATGAAAATTATTTAATGCTCATTATTGAGTATAAATCCCAATGAAACTTTCACATTTCATGGTGATTTCCATATATACACAACATTTTGTTTGTTTAATTTCATATATAACACTTCAAATGAAATAACATATTCAAATATTCAATAGAACTCTTTTGAATGAAACACTATTTTGAATCACCAGTAAAACTTCTCATGTACACTAAATGAATATAGTCAAGAAAATGTCAAAAAATACATTATGCAATCAAACATGTAAAAATTCAATTTTAAGGGAACATATCTGTAAGTTATCTCTACCACTCTTATAAAATATAAATAAAATATTTTATGTAGTTATTTATGAATTTATTCATAATTTTATTTTAAAATGTGAATTTGTGATTATTGTTTACTTTATCATCAACTAATTTTATATTTTAGAAATATTCTAATACATTATCGTTAAAAATTGACATGAAATTTTTAAATGGTGTTTTAAAAAATATATATTAAAATTGGTTTTGAATTTCGTAATTTATTAAATACGGTTCCAAAATCATGACACTGTGTCATGGAATTGGACCAACACCACAATATTGAGACCACATCACTTTTTTATATATCCTTTTCATATATAATGATACCATAAAAACATTATTATAAATTATTTTTCAAAAAAAATTCTATAAGTCAACTATTTCAATTTAATAGATCAAGTTTGTAATTAATATTGTAAAATAATATAATCTTACTCACAAAATTGATAAATTATAATGTATGTTCATTTATTATATAATTACAATTGGGCCACACATATGATTCAACATTTATTAAATATATAATGGAAACCTTTATGCCATATTGAGAAATTTATCTCATATATATGAATGTTCATCTCACATTAAAAGTGACTCTATTACCTGTGATGAGGTGGATTATTAGGTAATGTTGTCGAATAATTAGTTGTAAAATCTAGGTCTATCACTCTTGGTAGTGGATCTGGATTGGTTTTTTAGTAGATTCACAAACTATGGCTTGCTAATCTCAGGATCGTAGGTATTATATATATATATATTGTATTATGAATGTTTTCTAATGAGAATCCTTGTAAACAAATGATAATAATATAATAAAAAAGTAATAAATATATCCAATGGGGTCTACGCCAAGTAATGAGGGTACAATATCAGCATAAAATGATTTCAATCTTATAGATCATTGAGATGCTAAATAAGAACATGATATAAAGATGGTATATCCCATGTAGGATAATTATGATACATAAATGGTATTTTCAATGCATTTATATAAGACACAAGGGAAGGTACATAATCTATTGGGGAAGGGACCATCAACCATTGTGGGAGGAGCATCAAACAATGGTGTTGTAACAACTCTATATCAGTGAAATAACCAATGAAGAACTTATCCTGGAGGTGGTAGTGATATAAGGTCTTTTAGGTTGGGAAGACCACGATCATGTGGTTTTTTATTTTCCTATGGATCCATATCATACACACAATCATATGGGGTTTAGAGAGGCTCTGGAATAATCATGTTATTTCAATGAAAATCAACCCATCTAAAAAACACCAATTCACAAGGACCAGTGATTTAATATATCACATTCTTTTATATCCTTCATTGAGTTTTGTGGGATTGAAGTTAGTATATAATCAAAAAATAATAATTATCTTTTATGGACTTTCCCAGTCCTGGAGTTCTCTATTGTGACATTTATGGGTCATAATGGTGTGTTAACTATACCAACCACGATAGTAACTCTAACCATATCGATGTAGGATAACTTTATATCTGCAATATTGAAATATAAAATACTATGTGTATCTATAAAAAAACTCTAATTACCTCTCATGATACCACAAACAATTAGTGTCCTATCTCCGAATTGACATCATAGAGTGTATATGTTCCTCATATTATAGAGTAGGTGAAATAATATGAACTAATTGAAACTATCTCATCACCAGATCATATTGACGACACAAAACTACCATGATGTAAAGTTATTATGATAGAATGTTTCCTATAATAAAATAGTTATAGTTAAATTTTATATTCTATTTAAATATCCTTATACTAATTTAAAAGTATTTTTCATCATGTTTTTAAATCATATTTCATCATCATACTCCATTATACATTTCTAGTTTTTTATGTTTGAATCATGTAACCATAAACTTATTGGTATTACCTTCATATTACATCAAAGAATTATTCCACCAAATTTCCTTAGGGTTTATATATTGAATTGAATAAATAATTATTTACATATAATGAATTATATAAAAAATTGAAATTAAATTAGTGATGATAGCCTAATAAGTTGTTTGATTTTATTCCTTATAACATCCTCATTGATTTTTTTCAAACATTATTAGCAATTTTCATAATACAATATCTATTAAAAACATGATATTGACTCTATGTAAGATCGTATAAATTTATTACATCTTCAATTTCATAATTATGATATTTGATCAAGAAAACCCCTTAAATATTTTTAACGGATCCAAAATTCATGCTATAAAATAGATTCTAGCTAAAAGGTTTACCTTTATAACAAGAATAAAAGATAATGTAATTAGAGACTAATTTTCATCAGGTGTGTTAAAAAGTAAAAACCTTCCAGTGTACATTGAATAAAAAATTTTCTATCAATTTTAATAAACGAGATCCAATAAGTAAATTTTAATATTCAAGGAATGAATATATTCAATTTCCATAAAATAAAACCTTAAAATTATCATATCATTTTTTCTATGTCACATAAAATAAATATTAAAATCATAAAATGACTTGACTTTTGATATGGATTTTCAATAGAATATGTGGTAGTACATGAATATAGTTTTCCTAATACCTATAATCATTTAAAATCTATATCTAATATTTTAACCATGATTTCCAAAATAATCTTATCTATTCGAATAAATTTTGTACAATCTCGTAAGAATTATTTACCAGAAATACAAGGAATGTTCTTACAATATCATCAAAAAAAAGTTTAAATGAATATTGAATACATTTTTTGGTCATGTGTCATATGTGTACTAACAAAATTCAATATAGAATAAACTTTTAAAATCCTCATGTATAGATATTTTTATCAAATATTCCTCAAACACAGATTTCATAACATTTTCCATACTTATCACACCGAATAATATATATAGATCTAGTTGATTCATCAAGAAAATAACTTTATTTCCATTCAATGTTATTTAGATATAGTTTTATTTTTACCACTTGTTTAATTTCAAATTACTTATGAAAATATAAAACAACATCATCATATTGTTGGGTATCACCAATTATTACTATAAATTTTATAGTTGAGATTATGCTATCCTAATTTAATTCAATCATGCTTGAGATTCCTTTCAAATACCAAAATGATTATGTAGTTTTAGGATTCATATCAAGGGGTTAAACTATATTTTAAGATTTTATATTTTCTTCCACATCGTCATATTTTTCAACATCCTCGCCTTCTGTCCCATTATCTTGATCTTAATTATCCTGGTAATCAACCACCATCATTTCATCCATGGGTTGCAGAATTTCATAAATAGAATATGTTTTTTATGAAGGTGACATAGTATTGGGATAATATATCACAATATATGTATGTGATAGACTAATATCAACATAAATATTATTTTTTTGTTGATGCAATGGGTTATTATTTAACCCATAGAGAGATAATTTAATAGATCTCTCCATCATATTGAAATTTTCATTGCTTAATTAACATTATAATTAATTCTTTCTAGACATTATAGTCAATAATGGGACACAAAATAGTCCACATGCTATAATTACACTATTGAGGTCTATAATTGATTATTAACAGTACCTAATCAACTCATAGATGTAACTAATTGAAATTGTTTTCCTTAATAACTTCAAATGCTGTAAAATATTTGAAATTTAAAATAAAACCATCTTCTATAATATAAATAACAACCTATTATATGTTGGATACTTCCCCATTTCGAGGAATATATGTCGATTCCATGACTATTTCCATAATATATTTTTCTTATAGTAATATCATGAAACAAGAAATATAAATATATATTATGTTGACTTATTGTCTTAAGAACTCATATCCCTTTTTTAAAATAAAACAATATGAATATGTTGAATGTGAAAAAAAATATTAAAATTACATGAATAAATATAATAATAATAATAATCATAATAAAACTATTAAAATTACACTATCAATGGTACAAAAAATTATATATATCAATCATTTAAACTATAAATACACAAAAAATATACAATAAGTTATTGTTGTAAATTTTATAAAACCATATGAATGTAATTAAACATTAATCGTAGTATATATTTAACCAAAAATTAAAATAAATATAAATAAATAATAACATTAATATTATAACTATAATAAAAACATTAACTAAAATGAATATTTATAACAATATTAATGTGACTGAAAATAATTACATTTTTGTACATCCTTATATCATAAAGCATCATACATAATGAATAATAAAAAATAAACATAAATAAGAAAAATAAAACAATTATATTGAATAATTATAACCCAATTTATGTTATTCATAATAGTTAATTTCTCGTAAATTAATAAAAAACTAAATATATTTAAAATAGAATTATAATAATGGAAATAATTAAATGTATAAAAAATTATTATTTTTATAAAAAAAGTGTAATATTAAAACAAATAAACCAGAATATAAAAATTATAATTACAATTTAACATGAGATTTAATAAATAAGAATATTTGGAACTTAAAGATATGATGAAAACAATACATAAATATCAAAATAAATAATAAAAAATATCTTAGATATAGAAAATTCATAAGAACATCATCAACTGTGAAAAGAGATAATTTTAGATAGATTTGATATTCAAATATATATATTTATAATGCTTTTAGATTTTATAACCAACTGGAGACGAATAATGTAACAATGAGTTTGTTGAAATAATGAGACCATCTCTCAATTCTACCTTGTGAAAGAAATTGTGATACCATCACAATAATTGGACCATTATTTAAAATTGTTAGACAATTATATGATTTTGGAACTCCTATATGCCAAAAACCCTTAAACTATTTAAGTATAATTTTTAGAAAATACATATGAAAAAAATTCCCTACAAATAGGGGTTGAAGTTAGTAATACGTATTTATTTTATAACAATTTTACTTCTTCAGAAAAATTTATTGGTTCTTTTTTTAAAATGATTTTTTTACATAAATATTTTAGACAAAATGGTTCTTTTAATTTTTCTAAATTTGTAACTATTTTTATACATGTTAAAAGACTATATAGTAGTCCTTCTTGGTCAAGAATATTTAATTCCAACATGGATTGAATTATTTTTCAACCGATTGTAAATGTATTATGATAATTTCATTCATATTTCATCAAACGCTTCAAACTAATCTTATCAGTCTCTATCAATGATGATTCTCATGATTGAAAATATCAATGCTCATCTTGTTTGGAAATATCCACCATTATCAACGTCTATAAAACTATTGAATTACTACAATTCTACATACCATTTTTTCTATTTAAGGAATTATCTATACCATCTACGCCCAATGAATCTAATGATGACATGATACCCCAAATATTTTATTTTTTATTTAAACCCTTTCATATTTCAACATCACATTACACTCTAGTATCCTATAAACATAATATCAATGAATGTTCTCAATATTATATATATATGAGAAGTTTTTTACTTATAAATATTTTTTTTTGATATTTTAATGCTAACAGTTTGGAATATTCTCAATTTTACACATGACATGGATTCATTTATATTAAAAAATTGTATCAAAATTTCCACCTACATATTAATTATTAATTATGTGTTACTTTATGAGTTAAGTATCTATTGTGAAATTTTTTCTTATACTGATTGATGGATTTATCTATTTTTTATTGTGATGTTTGTAACACCCTGATATTTAAAAAATTAACTTTTATTGATAGTTTATTCAACAAGAAACACTGAGTTTAAACGAACTATGATATAATATTAATATATTATTCCATACATGTGAAGCATTAAAACAAGACATTAAATTAACTTGTATGGATACAATTAATCTAATTTTGAAATATATAGTAATGTATTATAGATATTAATTAAAAATTCTTAATTATCACTCAATATTTAATAATGATTTTTTTTAGAAAAATTATTCCTACAAAATATATTTTTTAGTTTTTGTGAAAAAAATATCATAATTAATTCATAGAACAATTATAAATACTATTTTATAAAATGAACATCATTTTTGAAATTGTCATATGAAAGTTTGTATAGTTTGATATTTTTGGATAATTAGAAAAATAATTATTTTTCAATGAATAGTTAAAATTCAAAACATTTTAAAAATGTACATCCCTTTTAATAAATTTTTTAATATAAAATTTAAATTTGTATAATAATTATATTTAAATGTAATAAAATGAATAATTTATTATATTTAATACAATTAATTTCATTCAAAACTTCTTTATACCCGAATTTACTGTAAGATTAATTTTATGATGAAAATTTTATTTCTCTGAAAACTATTTTAAATTGTATAATGTTTACAATTTTTAATTAATTTAAATAAGACCCAATGAGGAATTTGTAAATGATATTAAAATTTAGAAAATATAATTCTATAAATATGATTTCTAATTATTTTTAATAATAATCAAAATGTTAATATATAATAATCATTTCCATGAAAAATTTGTTTTTTGAAATACCAAATTTTTGTCACCCTTCGTGTATTATATTAAATTAAACTATGCCAATTATTTTAAATGAATTTAATAAAATGGATTATATATTTTTAATAATTATTATTTATATTATATAATATGTTCCACTTAATTTTTTGTCATTATCGATTGTAAAAAACCGTTAAATTTTTTTCTAACTTGCTATAATATTAAAATTGTAAAAGTGTATGACCATAGAGGAAATGAGGATAACATTTTTGACAAATGTTTATTTTATATTTGGAATATATTTATTATAATAATTAAAAATTTAGTCCTTTATTCATTAATTTTTTAAGAACTTATCGTGAGAATGAAATCCCGTTATTAAACAGTTTTGCGTATTTACTAAAATGTCACTTGTCCACAATTATAAAAGGTAACACTCCCCTACATTATTCAAACATGTAAATTCATTTAGATAGATAAAAACCTTTATAAATATCTACCCAACATAATATTACTCATTATAGTTCTTATCGTAATACTAAAATATGAACTATGAGTCCCTTATTAAAAGGTCACAATGAGACTCCTCAAAGAGATGACAATCGTATTCCCTAAGCTCTTTATTTTTATTTATTATTGTTCCAAATTAAATATTTTTCTCAAAATTTAAACATAATAACACATTAATATAATATATTTTGATATATTATCATGATAAGATAATAATATTTAGCCATATCCCCTTACATTAAATATAAAGTGAAACCATTGTTCTTGTATAAGGTGAACTACTGGGTAGAGAACAATCCTTATTTCATTTCAATCATAGACTCTGAGAAATTTGAATGATTATGGATCTAATAGTTATATATGATATTCACGAAATATTATTTATTATTTAAATTACAAATATTATATAATTTCTTACCATACCATCCATATGAAAATGACAATATCGATCATGTGTGTGGTTAAATATAACCTCATGGTGTCATGTGATTCGTTACATTAGCCACATCACATGGATGGGATATGAAAATGTATTTAAAAAAATAATATTTTTTATGATATTATTATCATTTTTTAATTATAAAATAAAATGTACCTTCTTCCCATCATTATCATTGAAAAATGGAAACATTATATATAACACCCTAAGACTCCACAGTATGCTTCTTTTTTAAATAATTTAATAGTTTGTGCTACACAAAACACCGCTATTTAAAAGGAGGTTATGAATAATATTAACCAAAATTTTAAATTTATAGTTTTAATATTCATCTCATTTATTTCTTAAACATGATATAATAACAAATTCAATATTTTGTATAAAAATGAATTTTTTTAAATGTAGTTTATCGTATTTTAATGGTGAACCATTTAAAATAAAATAACTGAAACTATTATATATTAAATTTGAAAAAAATAATCTTCTTCAATATAAGAGGGAGATAAAATAAAATTTTGAAACATTCTTGGAGTTTTTCTGAAAACATTGTTATTTTAATTAATAGTGAAAAATTATGCATTTTAAATCAAAATGACCTTTTCATATAATTTATATATATTGGTAGATTATTATTCTAATTTGTTTTAAGTTATAATTATATTATATTATTTTCATTTAATATAATGTATTTCAGCAGAATTATTTTCACATTAAATTTTTTTAAAGACTCATTTTCTTATTTTTTGAACAGGGATTAGTTTTATATTAATTACTTATTCTTTTGAATTTAAAATTTTGAGAAATGGATTCCAGATTTTGAATCAGTGAGTCCAAATTAGTTTAATAGGTTATGTTTTTTATATTATTAATAATAACTTTTGTAATTTTTTTATTACCACAATTAAGGTTAAATCATATAATTATGGTTAAAATAATATTATAAAATTACCATATCACCAATCCAGATCCTATTAGATTACCAAATTAGACCATTATTACATATATTTATCAATGGAATAATTTAATGGACCCTTGTCTATGAATATGACATGAATATTATTAAAATTAATGAATATGAAAAAATGGTTAATTTTTTACACATGGTCAATTATTATAACATGGTTAATTTTTAATAACAATTATTAATATTTATTTAATAATTATTAATTTATATATTAAAATGATAAAATTTTCATGAGTATTAATCTAGAGATGATTTAATAGTGACCCCTTTCACCATGGTCAACACACTGATGCACTTTTGAAATTTATGAATTGTGCATCCATAAGAAAACGAATTCAGACATAAATAATTAAGTAAATAAATATGTTATGAGAATAAAAGATATTAATTTATTATATATAATATATTAGGCCAAAAAATGTTACTTATGAAATTATATAACTGATATATGTTTATTTATAGTAGATAAATGACATATATCATATATTTGGAATTTAGGTAAGGGTTTCTGTATCAAAACATCCTTCTTTGAGGAAAATTTTATTTTGTGCACGTAATATATTTTATATGGTGTATATAGTACCCAATAAAATATAATATCATTAATAATTAATAATTCACCATATTTTTTTGTTATAATTCACTTATTCAATCATGGGGATGATTTTTCAAGAGTTATCAAAGCATTAAGGTTTTATAAATCAATATCATTTTAATAAAGAGTGATTAATCTTGAATAACCTTTATAGTAAATTAATTGAATATATTATAGTAAAATAATTTAATTTTATTCTTCTCTAGAACCACTTGAACCTTTCATGTAATAGTACATGTTTCCTCACTTTTATACATAAAATGAATGTGTAATGGTTTTTAAGGAAAATCGAAATCATTTCTCTTTTCGGTAAAAAACACTTTATCTTCCATGAACATGTTTAATTTAATATGTTTGAATATATATATATATATATAATTTTTAAATACTTTGTAAACAATTTTTCCTTCATAAAATAAATATATATAAAATAATTTTTTATATTTTGAATGTGTAATTGTTAAAATTTTTAAAAAATTGTGAAATGATTTTTTAAATTATAATTTGTGTAAGAAATAATCAATAATCATGAATTTTATTTTATATTAGAATTAATTAAAAATTTTAAATTTTTCCATTCAAATAAAATGATTTCAATAAAATTTGGGGAATTTAAAATTACACAATAGTTAGTTTCAAATTGGAAGGTTATTTTCCTATTGAATTTTTTAATATTTTTAAACATATTTTAATTCATCTATAATTTTTTTACTATTTTTGGATATTGATGAATTATTTATATCAGTTTCATAAAAATATATGTTAAACGCTCTCAGTTAATTTTATTTGGTAATGAATTATTTATGACCATTTCTCAAATTCCATATTTATGAATTCTTTGTTGATTATGATATGAGTCAGTATTATGATAAACATAGAAATAATATGTTTTACTCTTATATTTATTCTTTATGATTTATTTTCATATGTTAAAAACAAATTAATTTAATGAAATGTATGTGATAGTTGTGCCAATAATTCTATATCCCTATAATTAATTGTGTAATTTTTTTCTCCTGAGAAATCATGTATGGGAATATTGTGTGAATATAATTTATTATGGGTCTCTGTCAACATTGTGATTAATCATGTGTCATCTCTCATAAGATATCATGTAACAAATTTGAGTCATACATTATGTTTTCTTTTCATGTTTATTCCATTAATGGGATTTTATGATCACCCATTTTTTTTATTTTTTTCTTAGTTTATTAAATTGAATTTTAAGAGATAAAAACTATTTATGAGGTAATTATATATAAAATAATGAATTTTTTAATTTAGAATCACTCTGATGAATAGTGAACCAAGTATTCTAAAGACAGTTGGACTCAAGATAATTATGTTTTATTGAATTGATATAAATTTATAAAATTATTTTATAATATCTATAAAAGGCTTGGGTTGCTATAATTGTTATATAAAAAAGGTTATGATATCCTTTGGTAACAAGGATGAGATAAATTTTGTGTCATTTTTATGGATAAGTCTATGGATAATTCTAGATATAGGAATGTATAATGAAATTTTGGTAAATGATAGAGAGAGTGGTTTCTAGGAAGTTTCATCCTTATCAGAATTATATATGTGTATATGGTTATGGATTGGTTTTTCCTTGGGAGAAAAAAATGCACATTATCCAAGACTCCAACATCACCTAATGCACAACTGTGGTCATTGATACACATTTGGTTTTAAACTCTTTAGGGATATGCTTTGCAGATTAAACAAATTCATTACAAACCATTATAAAAGAGTTGGATAAATTATTATTACATACAACCAAATAAGACAAATTACCATATATAACCGATATTTAAACATATATACTCTTATTTTATGGTATAATTATCAGTTTTATATTGTCACCTCTACTTTTATAAGTCTACCTTTTGTATGTTCATTCATTCTCATCCGTCAATTTCTATTCTCTATTGTATATGGATGGAAATTGGATAAATCAATCCAATAAAAAATGTGATGTGAAATGTTATGACTTCCCTAAGATGATTAATAATCTAATGGGAGTGATAGTTATAATAATTATGATCATTTCAAATGATCTATCTAAAATTATGATTAATAACATAAACATTGTTGAATTTAAAAACCCATCAATGAAGATAAATATGGATTATCATTGACATTTATGTGTTGAAATGACAATGAAAAGAAGATTCAATATTCTGCATGTCAATAATTTGTGAATAGTCACCATGGAATATGTCTTAATTGAACTTAACGATTTTTTATATGTTTTAATGGTGACCATGAATTAAATTATTTTTTAATAAGAATGAATATATTGGTTAACAAGATGTAGGTAAATAATGTTCAACCTTTGGAAACACTAACATTTCAATGTTATAAATGTGGGTAACTTTTTCATTATCTGTTATCATTCCATAATCCAAGGATTTAATCATAATGTCTAATTTCATGAAAATCATTTAATTGGAATGTTTTTTGTGTTTAGGTTTTGGAATTCAAGAGTAATATTATTGAAGTATTTTTATTAATTTTATTATTATTATGAGAATAATGAAACATATATGTATTGTTCTTCAATATTTTTTTAAGGATTTTCAGGAATATGTTTAATGGTACTAATGTCCTTGATTAGTAATTTTATGGAAGGGTTATATTTTATAGGGAAAAATGATTAAGGAAAAAAAATATTTGATATGTTCTTGATGTTTTGTTATGTTTTTTTGTAACATCTCATGTAAGTAAAGATTATGAAATTTTCATATTTATTAATATTTGGGAATTAAATATTAAATTTAATTTAAATTTAATGCTATGTTTGATGGCATCCCCAATACAAAACAATGTGTTTCTTTGAAATCGTACGTTGCACACAATGTTGAGTTAAACCAAAAAATAATATATTATTATTATTATTTTAAAATAGTGGTTACCTCATAGATATTTTATTAGAGGAAATGGATATAACTAACTAAAATATTATTATACATGTTTTTTAAATTATTTTACATTTATCTAATAAATTCTAGAAGCTTAAAATGCGAATGAATCCAATTTTAAGAATAAATAGTCTAATATTCTTTAAAAGGTCAATTTACCGCCGTTTGAGGAAGAATACTTTTTAAATCTAGTTTTATCACTTTTATATGTTCTATTTGAAAAAATAATATTCTCTTTTAGAATCGAAACATTTCAATTTAATTTGGATGAAATTTGGTATTTTTCTAATTATGTTCATTTTTTAAGGAATAGGGAAAAGTACTGTATTTTATTTCAAAACAACCTTTTAATTTAATTTATTTATATATATAGATTGATATTTTAATTATTCTAATGTTTAATTGGAATATATATTTACCATTTAATGAAATGTTGTTCATTGGAAGTAATTTCACTCTTAATTTGGACATAAAAAGGTAAATCTTTTGATAGTTATTATTTCTTTAAAACACGATTTTTGTTTTGACAATAGGAATTAATTATAAATTATTTTCTGCCACTTATAATTTTTAAATTTGGAAAATGGGTTCCATATTTGGAATTAGGAGGTCCAAATTGTGTATGTAGGTTACTTTTATTATTATACATTATGAATACTTTAGTAAATATTTTATTTACCGTGTTTAAAAGGTAAATATGGTAAATTATTGTGAAAAATAATACTATAATAATATTAAATTACCCTTAACTTTTCCTAACCATGTTGAATGATACAGTTAAATCTATTTTCATCCATGGGTCCATTTTGGGACCCTATGGAGCCACTTGGGAGTGATAATGACAATTTCTATTAATTAATTTAAAGTAAGGACAAAAATAACAAGAACATGAATCGTTTTACTAAAAAAAATTTTATATGGGGTTATATAAGTTATATCTTATACTATAAATATCAGTTGGAATGATAATATGGTTTAATAAATTATTTTATTTTATTTATTATTTTTAGACATTATATAAAGAGATTTATTGATGGCACAATGGTGATGCAGTAATTGCTTCATTAATAACGGATTAAAACAAATGATATTATAAATAATAAAATAAATTCATTTTTAACGTTTTTTTGTCATACACTAATATTATATATTAGGATTACTTTTTATCTTTTAACTAATTATGTTTTTTTGAAATTATTAAGTTTGTATGAATTTTTAAAAAAAGTCATGTTATGAATAGTATTAAAATTGACATAAAAGAGTTTACAAATCAATCAATATTTTATTAAATGATAAAATAGTCAAAAAATACTATTATTAGGCCTAATAACATATATGATGTTCAAAATATCATTAATGATCCATTTTTTTCATCTCTTTTCATTTTTTAGTAAAGATATTAACCATATCATATTAATATATAAGAGGACATGGTAAAAGTTAAATTAGTTAACAAAGGGTTGAATAAAAAAATATAAGGATTAAAAAATATCCAAAACCTATAATATTCTTATTGTATGAATTTATTTCGACTTATATACACCTCATATTAAAATTTAATATGTTTTGGACCTTTAGAAACCAAAAACCATTATATAATAAAATAATATTTTCAAGAATTCCTAAAGAACCCTTCCTCCCCCTTCTAAAAAGACATCACCTCTAACCCTTAATCACACCTCTCATTCCACCTTGGATAATCCAACCACTACCCAAATAATCTCTTATTATCCCTCTCTTACTCCTAGAATCCTTACCTTAGGAAGAAATCACTTCAAGAAATCATTTTGGATCAAACCAAAGGGAGTTACCCAATTTCAAGGTAACGTCTTTCTCTCAAGTTCTCTTCTTTTATTCTACTTATTCTCTCCCTATGATCTTATAATTATTATTTAACATAACAAAAAATGTATCCTCAAAATATTAGGTTGTTGTTATGAGAATAATTCAAACTAAACTTACATTTACCTCCATCTAATAGAAACAAACATACTGTTTCTATATACATCGAACTACTGGCTCACAAAACGATGATTGTTCGATTGTCTCCTAACGCATCTTATGGTGGCCACAATGATGACACTGCATTTATATGTGATATATATTATATTTTTATTTTTATTTTATTCTATATATTTCATTTATAGTATTCCTTTATGGTTTCCATAATGGGTAAATACGATAATTTCATTTGCGGAAGTGCAGACTACTGCCTCATCAAAGTTATATCACTCGTTCATGCCATCTGTGAAATTTATAAAGGATGGTATTACAGAAATTATATATGATATTGTACTATAAATATAATATACCAATGTATCATTAAGTTTTTATTTCATGAAATTATAAATAGAAATGAAATTAGTGTTCATGCATACATACGACTTACTATCTTCATGAACGGTGCATTTCATTTATCATCTTCAAATGTTAAATACTATTATAAATACATATATATATTGGATATATATGATATATATCATATATAATTCATTAATATCATTATGTATTTAATGTAATTTTGACCACTGGGAACACTATTAATTATAAGAAGTTCATTTTTGACTCAAGTACTAAATATCGACAAAACAACCGTTATTAACATAAATGATTATGTAATGTATATAATGTAGAAATAAGTAATATAAAAGGAATAATAAAATTGAAAAATTTTCATGATAAATTATAAATTAACTTTTGTTTATTTCTCTGGAGATTAAATAATGAACGTGTCAAGCCAGACACGGGGTAAGGGGTTTTAATCAAACTTTTTATTCCCGTGAGATTCAGGCTATATTTGACACTATTTCTTTTTTCTTGTGTATGTACTGACCATGGTTTTATTAATTGTATAATATTATTTAATTTATTGGTATTTATATATCCATTGTATGATCCTTTGTTCATGTGGTGTTTGTTTCGTAAGTTACGAAATATATAAGGGAACCTTTCATCATCTTTTTTTTTGAAAGAATTATTTTATTTTATGCCCTTTAATTTTAATTTTCAAATGTCGTGATAGTTATTATATATCCTTATTTCTCTAAATTTTATTTCCATGTGATGATAGACCACTTTTCTCCCTCAGTAACTAATTTTTTGAATTCTTAAGTGACGTCGTTAGGCTGCCGAATTTTTGGTAAGGGATCTTTTTAACCCAATTTAAATTCTTTGGGTTAAATATCTAATTTTTTTATTATGTCGTGCTATGAATATGTGTGACTAAAATATGATTGTATTAAACATAATATATAAATTTATTGGGTGATTTTTTTTAACACATAATTATGTCAATGGTTTATCTTTAATCTAATGGTACAATCTTTTTAAGGGACTTCGTCTCAATCTTCATTCATTGAGGCATATTTTGATCTATACATGGCATTATTTTATATGGGGTAAAAAACCCTTTAACATTTAATTTCATTTAAAGGTAACCTTTTTATATGTATCATTTTAGTAAACAAAAAAGGGTATGTTTCTTTTTAATGTACAATGTGGCAATGACCTTTCCGCCACTGCGAGCGTTATTTGAATTTTGGATTCCTAAAAAACCCGTAAGATTTTTTATACTATTTTACATATTATGGTATTGAATAGGGTTTTGATAATGGATTGGTTATGTAAATATATTTAAATGATATATTGTGACTGAAATGTGGAAATGTTATCTTTCTTTTATGTTTGTTTTATTTGTTATGAATATGATATGGTTCTTGGGAATTATTTACATATACGGGTTGTTCCATGATAAACATAGGGCAGGTGAGGCGAAAATATCTCTATAATGCATTGGGTAACATGAAAGAGTTAAATGTAATTATTTCTCCTAAGAGATTTAGGGAATTTACTCTGATTGATATTCCAAACGTAACTCCATAGGTAGATGTGAAAGCTACAATGTTAGTATGTTTTGGATGCCACCGGTTTCTTTTATGATTTATGATTTACATTTTTTATTCATAAATCTTATGATTTTTTGTGGTATGTTAAATATTTAAAGGTATGATTTCATATATTTGAATGTATTTATGGACTAATTTTTTTTTTCTTTGTTTTATAAACCTTACTGATCATTTTATGATCATCCCATGTTTTGAAATGTTTTTCACAAGATATAAAGAAGTGTAAAAGAAAGGAATAATTCAAGAAGATTTTTATCAAGAAAAAAACTCTTGTTTTCTTTTAATAATTTTTATTTTATGAAAAAAATGGATACTGAGTAGAAGTGTCTACATTTTTAAAAATTGCGATGTAATGTAATAATTATGGCCTAATTATCTAAAACTCTAAACCCTAAATGATCTTGAATGTGAATTATTAACTTAATTTAGGATTATATATTGTTTAAGGGTATGTCCTTTTAGTTGGTATCAATGGTCGGTTTAGAAATAATTAGGGATTATGAGTTTTTGTTAGACACATGGTTTGTATCTATGTTAATTATTTAGGTCAAATCCCTATTCTTTTTAACTTTTTCAGATCACAGAATGTTGGATACAAATAGAAGGAGGAGGATCTAAAAATCATTCCTTTCTCTTCCTAATGACATGCTTAAAATAATTATTTCAAAGTCATGTACAGACGACTCTGAAAACTTTTCTAACACACAACTCACTTTCATGTAATTGTTTGAGATAACAAGAACCTCTACAATACCTCGATACCATAATGGATCATGGTTTGTATTTATTCAAATACTATTTACTCAATATTATCATACTTTCAAGAATGGAAAATATTATCAAGGTATCTTATAATATTTTACCTTATCATTAGATTTTGAAGCATTTTATGATTTTGGAAAAGGTGCTGAAGAAGGTGTCTATTGTGAAACCTATTTATATTTTCATTTAATTTATATTCTTTCAGCATATTCTTATTTTAATTTAAAAGGACCAATGATTGAATGTTTCAACTCAAACTCGGTCCAACTGTTGTATAGAAAAAAAATTTATAAGATGTTTTGAAATTATATGTCAAACATGAGTTTTTTTCGAAACAATGTTTCAATGAACACTGATATGGCCCAAAGCGTATGAGGTGTATTTGGATAAAGGAATATGTGATTTGGAACTATCTCCAAATCATTATAGCAATTCAAGTACTATCTATCTCTATGAACAAGATGATGATGAAACCAGGTGGACACCATGATCAAGGTATGATGCTCTATATTCGGGAATAGTGTTATTTTATGGAGGTAAAAAATAATAATAATGCTTTATGAATTATGATATTGAGGTCATTATGTATAGGGGTGAAAATCAGAGGTATAAGGCAACCAATGATGTTAAATCATGTAATGGTTATTTTTGAGGAGTTTATCTCATTTTTGGGATTGTTATAAAATAATATATTTTTTAAAAAAGAACAACATGCAAACCGTGTGACAAACCGTCGCGTCAGTCAAAGCTATGAGATTTGATCCCACAATTAAAGTGCGATTGGGATTTATCACTTACCACAAGACTATGTGAAGTCACTGGTCACTATGACTTATTCTGTTTTGGTGAATAATTTTATTAATAAAGAATAATTTGATTTTAAATATTATGTTTTATAATATGGATATCCTTAGTATATGAAAATGATTTGAGGATTAAGGGATAAAGGTTATTTTTGAAGACGTTTTGTATTTTTGGAAACTATATGCCTTAAGAAAATTGAATAATTTCAGATTTAATTTGATGAGTAATGGTGAAATTTTATTTTGGAAGAATCTTTGTTTTTATTATGGACATATAATGATTATTTTTATTTATGGAAATGAGTAACCTATCATAGAGAATATATGATTTGGTTAATTACAATTCAGTATGAGAATTTAAGAGTAATAGATGTTATTTAAAGATAAATGTTATGATTTACTATAGAATACCAAGTGGTCAAATCATTATGAAATTTGGATTTGAGATTGAGTTTGGATTATTTTAATGAATTTTCAAGACTTTTTTGTATTGAATGTTTTTTTTGATATGTTGGTATTTTTATTCAATGTTGGAGATTAAGAGTAGTATTTTTTATAAAAGATTATCCTTTTTTGGGGATTATATGATCTTGTACTAACCATTATGGTTTTCGTTAATGTCTAAATATAGAGGAAATATATGGTTTATCATTTGTCAATTATATGATTCTATAGAAGTTCAATTTTTGCGCTTTAGGTGTGACCATTTCTTCTTGAATACTCATTATTTTGAGAAAATATGAATTTTTGGTAGAAACATTCTAGATGATGAAACTCTACATGAAAAGTAATTATATTTCCTTATGTATTTAGTCAATATCATAAATAAATTTTCTAAATTTAAGTAAGTGAATATAAAAAAATATGTCTATTTACTTTTCCTAATGGGAATCCAATGACCATTTAACCCATCACATTTTTGTGGTTTTCTTTTTGTTAAATTTCACTTAAACATATTTTCTATCACTATTTATCAGAACATGATGGTTAGTTTTCTCTTCCATATCTATGTTTTTATTGATTCCTAGAATGGGTTATCTCGAGTGACATTTGTATTTTTTTTTATTTCTTTTAAATTGATATTTTTATTTACTATTTTTTCGATTTTTGACTTTTAATGAAATTTATATGACCAATTTTAAAATTGTAAGGATGCAATTTCCAAAAAGGGGTGAAGGATGTAACATCGCAGGTAAATAATGAATATGAAATTTTAATATTTATTAATATTTGTGTGTAAAATATTAATTTTACTTTAATTGGTATGCTATGTTCGATGGAGTACCCGACACACAACCATGAGTCTCTTTGAAATCTTACGTTGCACACAACATTGAGTTATACTGAAAAATAATATAATAATAATATTATTTAAATGGTAGTTAAATCATAGCTAATTAATTGGAGGTAATGAAAAAAACTAACTAAAATATTATTATACATGTTTTTTAAATGTTTTTACATTTATCCAATAAAATTTATAAGCATACAATGTGAATGAATCCAATTTTAAGCATAAAAACTCTAATATTATTTAACAGATCTACTTACCGCCTTTGGATTGAAAATCGCTTTTAAATATTTTTTTTCACTTTTATATGTTCTATTTTAAAAAATAATATTATTTTTTTTGAATTGGGACATCAAAATTTACTTTGGATGAAATTTTGGTATTTTTCTGATAATGTACATTTTATAATAAATAATGAATATACTGCATTTTAATTCAAAACTTCCTTTTAATCTAAATTCTTTTTATATTTATATTTATATTTTGATTGGTTTTAAAGTGTAATTGGATTATATTTTTACTATTTAATCCAATTTTTGTCATTGTATGTAATTTCACTCTTAATTTGGACATAAACAAAGGTAAATATTTTGATATTTATTATTTCTTTAAAACACGCTTTTTGTTCTAACAATGAGAATTAATATTAAATTAATTACTACGACTTCCAAATTTTTGAATTTGGAAAAATGGATTCCATATTTGCAATCAAGAGGTCCAAGTTTTGTTAATAGGTAACTTTTATTTTTAGACATTTTAATATTTACTTGAGTGAATATTTTATTTACCATAGTTAAAGGGTAAATCTAGTAAATAAGGGTAAAAAATAATATTATAATAATTTAAATTACTCTTACACTTGTCTTAAACCTACTAAATGATTAATGGATGACCATATTAATCCTTGGGTATATTTTTGGATCCCATGTAGCCATGTAGGAGTGATAATTACACATTATATTAATTAATTTAAATTAAGGGAAAAAATAATATAAACATGAATTGTTTAATTAAAACAATTTTTATATGGGGTTATATAATTTATCACTTTAACTATAAATATTATTTTGGAAGTTAAAACTATTTCATATATCATGGTATTTTGTTTATAATATTTATAAATTAAATAAACTAATTTAATTATGAAACAATGGTGAGGTAGTAATTTCTTAATTAATAATATATTCAAAAAAATGATGTTATCAATATTAAAATAAATTTATTTTGATTAGTTTAGGCCAAAAAGTAATTTTACAGCTTAGTATTACTTGTTATATTTTAATTAATAATGTTTTTTTCAATATAACCATGTTTGTTTGTATTTTCATAAAATGTCGTGATATAAATAGTATTTAAATTGTTATGAAAGTGTTTTTAAATCAATAAATATTTTATTAAATGGTAAAATAGTCCTTAAAATATAATATTTTTCAAAATTACATATATTATGTAAAAAATATCATTAATTATTTATTTTGGGTATCTTATAATTTGATAGTAAATATATTAATCATATAGTATGAATATATAAGAGGACATGGTAAAATATAAATAAGTTAACAAAGGGTTAAATAAAAAATATAAGGATGAAACAATATCCCAAACTCATCCAATTTTTATTGGATAATTTTATTTCAACTTTTATACACCTTATCTTAGAATTAAATAAGTTTTGGACCTTTAGAAACCGAAAATCATTATATAATAAAGTAATATTTTCTAACATTCCTAAAGAGATCCTCCTCCACCTTCTAAAAAGCCATCACCTCTAACCCTTACTGACACCTCTAAATCCCCCTTGGATCATCCAAACTCAGCCCAAATAATCTCTAAAGATCCATAGATTCTTCTTTTATTCCTTACCATAGGATAAAAGCACTTCAATAAAGCCTTTTGGTTCAAACCAATGGGAGTTACCCTATTTAAAGGTAACATCTTCTCTTAAGTTCCCTTATTTTGTTTTACTTCTTTACTCTCTATGCACTTATTATTCATTGTTAACATAAAAACACCCGTATCATCAATATACTAGGATTTTTTTATGAGAACGATTCAAAATAAACTTACAAACACCTCCATCTAATTGATATGAACATACAATTTCATTGTACGACGAACTGTTGCCTCAAGAAACGATGATTGTTTAATTATCTCCGACCATCTCTCATGGTGTCCATTCTGATGGAACTATATTTTTATGTGATATATATTATGTTTATATTTTTTCTATGCTTATTTATTTTTCTTTTATACTACACCTTTATTGTTTCCATAATGGGTAAACGTGATAATTTTATTTGAGGAAGTGCATACTACAACCCCCTCAAAGTAATATGACTCGTTCATGCCATACAAGGAACATATAAAGGATGGAGTTACTGAAATTATATATGATATTATTTTGGAATTATAATATACATATGTATCCTTATTTTTTCATTCCATTAAATATGAAATAGAAGTGAAGGTAGCATTCATGCGTACGTATAACTTACTGTCTCCATGAACGGTGCATTTAATTTCTTATCTCCAAATGTTATGTAATATTAAAACTACATATATATACTGGATACATATGATATAGATTATTTCTTAATAATTAATATAATTCAGTAGATAATGTAATTCTGACCAATTGGATAAATTTTACTTATAAGAAGATCATTTTTGACTCAAGTACCAAATATCGACAAAACACCCATTATTAACTTAAATGATTATGTAATGTTTATAATGTGGTAATAAGTAATATAAAAGAAATAATAAAGATTAAAATGGTTTCTAATCAAGTATAAGTTAACTTTACATTAATATTCAGGAGATTGAAGAATGAACGAGTCAAGTCATACAGTAGGTATGGGGTTTTTATCACACTTTTTGTTATCGTGAAATTTATACTATATTTTCCACCATTTTCTTTTGTTTTGTGTATGTACTTATCATGATTTAATTCCTTGTATAATATAATTTAATTTATTTGTATATAAATTTTCATTATAAAATCCTTTTTTCATGTGGTGTATGTTTCGTAAGTTACCAAATCGGTAAGGGGACCTTTCAGTATCCTCTTTTTGTTAAAGACATATTTTATGTTATGTCTTTAAAATTCAATTTTCAAATGTTGGGATATGTTATTATGTATCCTTATTTTATTACACTATATATCCATGTGATGATATACCCTTTTTTCTCTCATCAACTCATTTTCTGAATTTTTATGTGACGCCGTTAGGATGTCAAATTATTGTAAGGGAACTTCTTAACACAATTTCCATTCTTGGGTTTAACCATCTAATTATTTATTATGTTGTGAAATGAAAATGTGTGAATGAAATAATAGTGTCAAAAACATAATATCCCCTTATATTGAGAGTATTTATATTTATCACACATAATTATGTCAATGATTTATCCTTAATCTTATTGTACAATCATTGTATGGTACTTCGTCTCCATATCCTTCTATTGAGGCATATTTTGATTTATACACGAATTTCTTTTATACGGTGTATAAACCCCTTTGAATAATCATTTCATTCAAAGGTAATTTTTTATATTTGTAATTTTACTAAACTAAAAAGTAAATTTTTCTTTTTAACGTACATGGTGACAATGACCTTCGTCGCTGGAAGTGTTATTGGATTTTTGTATTCCATAACAACTCGTAAAGTTTTTTACACTCTTTTACATATTTTGGTATTGAAAATGGTTTTGAAAATGGATTGGTTATGTATATATATTTAAATGACATATTTAGATTGAAATGTTGATATGTTATATTTCCATTATGTTTAATTTATGTATTATTAATATGATATGTTTCTTGGGAATTATTTACGTATACGGGTTGTTCCATGATAAACCTAGGGCGGGTGTGCCCATGATTGCTCTCCAATGCATTGGGTAATGTGATAGAGGTAAAAGTTAATTTATCTCCTAAGAGATTTAGGGAATATACTGTGATGGGTATCCCAAAAATAACTCCCTATATAACTGTGAATGCTATGACATAAGTATGTTATGTATTCCACATGTTACCTTTATGAAGTTTGATTTCTATTTGTTATTCATAAATAATATGATTTTCAGTGGAATTTAAAAGTTTAAGAGTTTGATTTCAATGATTTGTATATATTGATGGACTAATGTTATCTTTCCTTTTTTTAGAACTCTTATAGAGTTTTTATGCTCATCCCATGTTTTTGAAATGTTTTTCACACGATATTAGGAAGGGTATGAGAAAAGAAGAATTCAAGATGATTATTATCCTGAAAAGAACTGTTATTTTCTTTTAAGATTTTTTATTTTATGAAATGAATGGACACTTCGTAGAAGTTTCCACTTTGTAACAATTGATATGTAATGTAATAGTTATGGCCTAATTCTCTAAAACTCTAAACCCTAAAAGTTATTCAAAATTAATTATTAACTAAATTCAATATTACTTACTGTTTAAAGGCAGATCCTTATAATCGTCAATTCATATTATTTATTTATGTTTTTAAAAAATAATATTTATAAAAGAAATTAGTGGTTAAAATCATATTTAATGATTAATATTATTTTTAATGGGTTATTTATATTTTTGGTAATTTTATAGGAATTATAATAATATAGTTTTTAAAAAATTGGAACCCCATGCCGGTAGACAACTCATTGTATCTGGAAAATCCATAGGGTATGAACCCACAACTGGAAGGAAATAAGGGTGTAGTGCCTACAACTTTCCTATAACACATTCTTGTAAACAATAATTTTTTTAAAAAAAATCTATTTTTGGATAAATATTTTGTTTATTTTGGAAAGAATTTACAGACTCATATATTTTTAAATTTTATTATTTTGAGGTGATAAATGATATTATGAGAATGATTATTTAGGTTAAGATATATATATAAATTTTGTATTAAAAATGGATTATATTTAAAAATTCCTGATATTTATTTGAGATGTAAGTAAACTATTAAGGATATGACATTACTTAATGTTGGTGTAATTGATTTTATTTATTTATATTTTATGGTATGTTAAATATTAAATTTAATTCTTTGGGAATTAAATTTTTTAAAAAGGAAATTAATTTCTTAGATTAATTGGTGACGTGACAATTGATCAACTCTTTAAAAAATAATGTAATTGTGTTTAGGTCATTGAAAATTATCAAGTATATATATTTTTTAGTGTTAAATATATTAATATTAAAAAAATACATCAACTATTATAAATGAATATTGAAACAATAATTTTTTCGCCATTACCTATATATATGATGAATCAAGGGACCTTTATTTCACTACAGATTTTTCGTTTTTGTTAGTTTCCAATATATTTATCATTTAATTTATTCTGTTAAATGTGATAGATAACTCTACCCATTTAATTATACCTTTAATAATTGTAAATATTTTCACTTTCCATCAATTATCTCCTACAATGAAATTTTTTCATGTGTTATTCTAGATGATCATCATATTTTCCTTTACATTTTTATGAGGATGTTTTATTAACCATTTTTACGATGTGGGTTTTCTAGGATGGGAATTATCAAATATAAAACCCTTTATTACTTTATAAATGTTCAAATTTTGAGTTTGAAAATTATTTATAGGGTAGAAAATATAGCCTTGATATTATAAAATAACACAATGATCAATAATGTAATCAAGATTATACACTGAATCTAATGGAACCAAAATATAATGCTAAAATATTATTATATAAATGTTGTTGATTTAACCTAGACATTAAATTTTTTTGTATGGGTATTGATAACATATTTATGAAATATAAATAAAATTCCTATATATATTTATTAACAAATAATTTAAATGAAATGAACATTTAATAAAGATATTTTTATAAAGCAATAGGGTTTCTTATAAAAAGATTTTTTTTGTTTCGGTAAGAAAATAATATTATTAATTTATGAAACAATTATAAATTCTATTTTACATAATGAAATATTTTCCTAAATAATCAAATAAAAATTGAATTAGGGTGAAATTTTTTATATTTTTTATAAACATTAATTTTTTAGTGTATAATGAAAAATAAGGTTTTTTAAGGATATCATTTATTTATAAAAAATTATGTAGTTAAGAAGTCCGATTAATATTTTTATTTTATATAAAAATACCTTAAGTGTTATTTAGTTTTATTTAATAATTTTTATTACATTTTAATCCTAAATATACCATATTTTAGTATAATTATATTCTTCAGCTCCAAAACACATTTTTCTAAAAAATAATTAAAAGTGAAAAATGTATAATCATTTTAAAAAATTAATATAAACATTAAGGTGTAAATATTTATATTAAATGTGTAGTTTAAAAATAATATATATTTAATTAAATATATTATAATAATTTTTATTTTTCATCTATAAAATTTAATATAATATTTTATGGGGAAAACAAATTTTTTCAAAAACCCCATTTCCTCATGCATAGAAGTTGTTTTCAAATTAAATTATGATAATGAAATTTATTGAATTTTATAATAATGACTATATTTTAAAAAATCTAAATATTGTTTTTCGACTATTTTCTTTGTTCAAAACCATTACTAAAAATAAAAAAATATTAGTCAAATCGGTAATGAAATTAAAATGGTAAAAGTGACTGAACGTCTTAGTATAAGAAATTATATTTTAAAAAAAAATTTAATTTTACTAGTGAATGTATGAATTGGACTTATCAAACCTCCAATAATTTTTTTAATATTGAAAGAACTTGGATTGATAGTGTATTATTGTTATTGAATAGATTTCTGTATCAACAAAATTTACACTCTTCCACAATTATAAAAAGTCACACCTACCCTCACTTATTCACATCTATAAAGAAATTAAAATTGACCAAAAACATCCAATTAACTACCCAACATCTTTATACACATTCTAGATCTTATTTTATTCCCAAAATACTAAACATATTGTATTTATTGAGAGATCCAAAGGAGGTTCCCATAAGAGAAGATAATAATATTCAGGAAGATCCTTCTATTTTAATTAATTTTCCATCTGAGAGTTATGTGTTAATAATATCTATTTAATGAAACTAATATATCCTATATAACTATATTTTATTATTTTTATGGTGTAATATTTATCTGTCTCCTTTTCCATTAACATATCCAATGTAATTCATTTCCCATCATCACCCATCACTACTTTTTACGATGATGGATTTAATATTTGTATATGAAATTAATGAAATAATAAAAATATTTAAATTCCATATATCATAATCATTCCTAACATCTTATCCATAGAAAAATGATAATATCATCTATGTGTATGGAGGACTACCACCACATGAGGCGATATGATTCAATTTTTATTACCACATTACAAGGACGATATATGAGTATATAATTGATGAAATAATATTATATTTACCATATTATGATCATTATATAAATTTAAAATAACACTTTACTTATTTTCATTATTATCGTAGAAAAATGGAAATATCATACATGCTTACGTATGTTCTATAGTATCCATGATTATAAAGTAGTTCAATTTAGGAAACCATAATTAATGGTTATTATTAAAATTATTGTTTATAAATATAAATGATATTTTTTCATGAATATTATTAGTGATATTATGTAACTATGACCTAATTTATCAGGCCCATCACACCGATGCTATTTTGAAATTTATGAATTTAGCATCCTAAAAACACCGAATGTGGAAATAACTGAATATGTATTTAGATATTTTTTTAAAATAAATGATTTAAATTGTTTATATATATGGTTTTAAACCATTAAAAGTATATTACTGAAAAAAATAAAATATATATGTTTTTTATATTTTAGATAAAGTTTATATACAAAAAGTCACAACTCTAGGTAAGGGCTTCCATCTCAAAAATTAATTTTTTTACACACATATTATTTTATACACAAATTATTACTTATAGTGTTTATAATATCCCTAATTACATATTATACCATGAATGATTGATAATTCATCGTATTTTATGTTAAAATTCACTTACTCCATTAAAGGAATTGATGATTAAAAATCTATCAAAGTGGTAAGGGTTTATATTTCAATCTCATTTTAATCAATATTTTTAATGGTTGAATATACATTGAAGGAAATTGTTTGATCATTTTATATTAAAACTATTTAATTTTATCCTCCTTTGGTTATTAAATATCATATCATGTAATAGTACCATTTCCCCTATTTCGTACAAATAAATATTGATTTAATATTTTTAATGAAAATTAAGATCATTTATATCTTTGGACGAAAATCATTTCAAATCTATTAACATGTATTCTTTAAAATGATTGTAAAAATATTTTTAATCTTAATATATTATATTTAGATTTAATTTGACACATATTAATCTTTTTAATAATTTTTTAATATTATACTTCTTTCATTTTCTTGATGAGGTACTTTTTCACTTTCCTTCATAGTTTGAAAGATTTTTTTAAATATTATGACATGTATAGAATTAACAAATTCCATGGACACTTTTTTAATTGAAGCGTAAATTATAATTTTGCAGGGTTATTTTGAATGGATATTATACCAAATATAATTTTTAAATTTTAAATTTTCTTAAAATTTATTTCATAAAAGAAATTTTATTTTATTCAATATTATTTTTAACCACTTTAAAAGTATTTTTATTCATCATTGGAAAAAATTTATCATTTTGGAAATATCATAAATCTTTTTTATAATTCTCTTAAATATATATGTGGCTCAATATTCTATCCATTAATAGGTTAATGTAAACATTATAGTAATTTCTAAACCATATTTTTTATGAAATATCTTGGGATTAAGATATGTGGCTAGGATATGAAATATATATAATTTACAAGGGTATTTCTTACGTTTATGATTTATGATTGATTTCCTTATGTGTAACACATATTCATGTTCATATAGTGAATGTGATTATGGGGATAAAATTATAAATCCCTCTAATTAATTTAGTAATGTTATGACCAAATGATATTTCATGCAAGGTGTTATGGAGTGAACCTTATCCCTTATGGGACTCTATATACCATGTGATTCTATCTTGGAGGTTATCTTGAATTATGTTCATGTCATGATTTATGTTGTTTTAAGATTTCATTGGATTCCATAATATTAATATACAATGTTTTAAATGTTATGATATTATTTTAATAATCCTAAAACATATATTTTATGATATCATGTTATACATTTGACTCATATGAAATGTTTACATTACAAAATTAGTAACTTACTGGGCTTTTCAGGTCACCCATTTTTAATATGTATTCCCTTGGATATCTCATGTAGTTTCAGAAGATCAAAATAGTTTCGAACAAAATAAATAATTTTTTATTTAGCCTAAATTCGATGAATTATGAAGCAAGTCTTCCAAAGAAACTAGGCCTTAAGATCATTTGGTTGTAATTAATATATTTTTATGTTAAAAATCAGAAAATAATATTTTTAAAATACTTGTGTCACTATAATTTTCAGGTGTAAGAAGATTATAATTCAAAGTGTATAATGTATTATATTGGTTATTTTATTAGAATATGGTGGGTTAATTTTAATTTATTCAAATGTGTTTGACGTTTAGATGCCAAAATATTTCAATGTTATATGAATCATTGTGTTTCATATTGAGTTATCTTAAGAGGAGACCCTTTTAATTTGAGGAATTAGCTGAGTATGCCAAGTAATATGATATATTTAAAAAAAATCCCTAATTATATGAAAGAATATGGAATATTTTTTAGTTAGAATTGATAAAACTTTTTTGAATATTAAAATAATTAACGCCATTCTTTTTTAATGGAATTATAAATTTGTTAGAGGCTTTAAATTTCCTTCGCTAGGATGTGTATTGGTTGGTTCAGTAAATTTTTTGTGAGATCAAAAAAATGAATAATATGATTAAAAAAAATTATGAAATCAAAATAAAATTTTCATTATTGAGAAATAGATTTAAAAAAATTAATTTTATTATTTTGTTTGGTAATTATTTTTTTATATGTAGATATAAAGAAAATATATCCATATATATTTTCACATTATCAATCATGGTATATTTAAATAATTATTTCTAATTAACATTTACATATAATACTTCTATGTTAGTGAAACCATAATTAAATAAACTCTATTTCTATATTCTTTCAATATGATATAAATTAGTGATAATTTTTTTATGTTAATAAAAATATTTATGATATATTAATGGTTTTTCCTCCTCTGATACCACATATTTCTAATATATATTCGGTTTCCCTATTCTAATACTTTATATTCAATTTTTAAAACTATTTCTTTTGGTATTTTAGTAATAATTTGTAAAATAATATTATCTCAGTTATTTTTAAGTAATATTAAAAAAATTAAAATAACTGAATATAAATAGATTGAGAAATCCTTATGTGGGACACATAAATAAATCATTAAATATGTTGTTAATATTTTTATTAATAAATATATGCTCTAAAATTGAGATAATTGTTGAAAAATATTCTTTTTAGCTATCCCTAGTTAATTTTTTTTACGAATTGTCTATTTTTATTATTATATTTAAAAACAAGTAGATAATAAAAAATTTAAATATTGAAAAAATAATAAATCTAATTAAAATTACAAGTTTAATTTGGATTTCCTCACCCATAATTATGGGGACTGTGGGAGATATGTTTGGTCAAATTTTACGATATTGAATTGTATTCAATTTTATATAAACATGATACACTTTAAATTTACCAGGGTTCTATAAGGGGTCAATCTACATTTATTTTTGTTGTATTATATATCTATGTTTTTTAATTTGTACTTTGACTGATAAATAAAGGGTTAACTTCGTATTGAATTTATACCAAGTGTTTGTGAGAGGGGTCATTAATATTAGATTTTAAGTATTTTTATTTTGTATTATTCATTTAATTTCAAGAGATATCACAACTAAATTCCATTCTCATGACATGTATTCTTTCCAATTAACATTTAAATTTTATTTGGAGAATTTGGTTAATTTTAATTCATAAATATAACTTGTGTAGCCATTTTCATTTGGTGTGACCCTTTTTTCATTATTCTTCCCTTCAAGTGGATGTTCTCTCATTTAATGTTATATATCGTTATCTTGTTCATTTTTAAAAACCAAACTACAATGGATTATATAATCTTAATTATTTCATTAAATCATGGTTTCTTAAGTGTAATTCCCTATCACAAATACATATATATGAATAATAACTATAAATATTAATAAATAAAACTATAAATGTATATTATTATATATAAGGACATATATATATATATTCATAATTATATACAATTCTATATAATTACACACACATATTAATATAATTATACACATATGTTCTTATATCAAAAAACTTATATATATTGATACATGTTCTTATATTTATATCTATTTTTTATCTATTAATATATATTTCAAAATACATATACTTTAAATATAATTTCATGCACATTGTTTTATATAATTATATATATATATTTACACATATATATTTACATATATTATATATATACATATTTATGTATTTATAAATTTGTAAATATTCAATTCTATTTTCATTTATATATATATATATATTTATCATTTTAAATTTATATCTTTTTGAATATTTATGGGTATTTATATATATTTACAAGAAATATATTTTAATTATTAATAATTTTAACACATAATGTGATTATTTTTATATACTTGTATCGATTTATATTTTTAAATCTCATAATACATGTAAGGGAACTCCCCATGTTTTTCTCCACCCGGACTGAGAATAGGGGCCATAATTGAGATATCTGTACAAATGATAAGGGAAATTACCTATAAATACAAGATGTGAGATACTCTATAGAAGCCTCATCAATGATCACATAAATTAAATGCCAATAGTTGAATATAAAATTTGAAAATATTATATAATCAACCATAATAAACATATAATTAATCAAATGAATAACATGAGACATCAACAAAACATGAATAGATGAAAATACAATCATCAATGACATTTGAGTGGCCATATTATATATAACTCCCCTCTATCAAATTTATAGTCAACTACTAATCTCAATTATCTATGATCCTATTTCAAATAGATCTTTTGATATACATTTACACATGGAGAAAATCTCAAAATTCCACATGTAGTGGTGGTTAATAATATTAGGAATGGGTATACCATGCAGTCAGTTTTTTCAATTAACATCTAGTGTTTACATGAATCAATAACAAATATAATGTAGGAAAACCAACATCACCTGACTTCATCAACCAAAAATAAAAAGATTCTTGATCAATCATTAATAGGCTTCTCATATTTAACTATCATCAAGTGGACAAACTACTTTTTTTATTATAAAATAATATTAACATCATCCTTGAATATTAATATGATATCACATTCCTTCATAAATTGTGTTCCTGATAATTCCCAAAAGAAACACATATCCATGAAATTCTAGAGGGAATACCTTCTTTCCTATCATTGATGTACTGAAGGAAATATAAATTCCTAGGGTGGTAAGGTAGAAACCCATTAGGATATTAGATGAAATACACTAGTCTTGGGTAATAGCTATATATCTCGCAATTCGATGAAGTAAAAATCAGTAGTGAGATAGTTATATATTTAGTCTTGAAAATTTCATTTTTTTAGGAAATGTAATTTAAAATATTTAGTGCATCATGTTCTACTTGGATCCAAGAGTTATGGGTGAGATTTTTTATAAAATCCCAAGTGAATAATCATCCATTTCATTTCCATATTGGAATTTCTGTTGGAACTACCCATCTTCAGTTATCTCATATAAGGAATGCTATAGGTATTGAAAATATCTCCATATGTTTTATCCAATATCTACTATATCTGAACCCATATTTACGGGGTAGTAAGGATTGATTCATTTATCAGTCATCACCTATCTATACTCGGATAAGTTTGAGAGACGGGTGTGATTATTATTATCACTCTCCATCACATGAAAAATGGTCGGTGTGAGGAAAACCACTATGGTATCTTATAACCATAAAATTCCATCTACCAAAGTTTCATTTGATGTTAATAACTTATGGTTTCTACATATAACACTTTCTGTGTTTTCTTCATCATATAACAATCCCATATAAATTTTTCTTTTAGATCATTTAGAAAATAATATAACTCAATATATTAATATCATTATTACCAATATAATATAAACTCATTGAGGTTACAAAGTAAAATTAACTTTTAATATTATTATTTAATATATTATTTGTTACACTTTAAACTCCTATATATCTAAAATCTATTAGACGTGATATTTTATAAAATAAATATTTGAAGTAAAAAAATCTTTTTTTATGAGATAATGGATATATCATTAATTTGATGTTTAAAGAGAAATTATTAACCACATTTTATATGGAATTACATATTTTTAGACTAATAATAAAAAAAGTAATTCTTTAAAATATACCATTGAAGTCTTTCAGAAACTATTTTCCACTTATTATTAAAAATAAATATGGAAAAAACTTTTACCCTTGACAAATATTTTTTTTCTTATCTTAAATAAAAATATGTTGTAGAAAAAGATAAATTAGAGGCCCAGTATATTTAACCCATTATATAATATTTTTCAACAACGCATTTTTATATGAAAATTATGTAATCACAGATGTGAAATTACTGAAAAATATAAATATTTTATTTAAGATTCAAGTAACCATTATAATAACTATATGTATCAATATACATTGTCTACTGACCCTTTTCGTCGTCAATTGATTGAATGATAATAGATTTATAAATATGTTTCATTATTTTTTATCATCTATATATTAATTATATATTTTAAATATAATTTTTTATTATATCCAGTTATTATAAAATAACATATATCAATGAAATTAATAAAAAATATAGACTCTACATAGATATTAAGATATTATTTTCTAGGAATGTATGTCTTTTTGTTTTAATGTAAACCTAATTTAGTTTTTTAAACCAATATATCCTTAAAAAATGAATCTGATTCTTTCTTTAAATCATGGATTCAGAGTTGTTTGGTGGATTTAAGACAATTTAGTATTCGATAATAGAAGTGGATAATGGTGGAATGTTTTTTGGAGAACACACCATTACCACTGACTAGTCAGTGGGATATGTTGGTAATCACCAGGCTTACAAGTGCTTCACTAGATAACACATTTCCCTAGGTAGTTTGGGTCTCCGAAAAGAGACTCATAAGCCCACATTGGGGGTGAGGGGTTCCTAACAAAGCAGTGGTTCCAACAGCCACCACCTACTAGACGACGGTGTTTGTATTTGTTAGACTAAGAAGGGGGAAACATATTTTTTTACCTCAAAACCCCAGTTTTTCAATTTATCCTCTATTATGACCCTAATTAATTACATTCATTTTCATAAGGAAATCCAATGAACTTGTGGCTTTTATATCACATTCATTGGTCTTGTGTTTTGTTTTCTAATACAATGTCCAAAAATTGATGTGTCATTATTGGAATTGATGAATTTTGTCTTTTCCTAGAAATGAAAATTTCCTAGTGGATAGACATATCTACTATCATTCGGAAGTAGGTTTGGCTCATCCAAGGTGTCAACTAGGAGCCCAAGGGTTGGTGGGTTTATTTATTGTTCAGTATTACTATAGGAACCAATGACACTATCTATTTTTCTATTTCATTAATTATTTAATCTGCCTAGATTCTCTAAACCCATGGGTGTCAGCATCCTAAGTATTATTGACAAATATTTATGGCCACCATATTTTCTTGAAAAAACATCTTTAATATTTGATATTTAAAAAGGAAAGGTTCCCTAAGGTTGATTGGTTTTATTACTCAATGGGATCGGAGGTTGGAAACAAGATTGGGTATGGGGATCTGAAATATGACCTTTGACTCTTTTTTATAGAGTGAGATTATTGTTTTTTTAATTTTATGTAATCCAGCATGAAATTTAAGTTAGCATTATGTATTGAATGAGATAGTTTAGATTTTTTGGTATTTAACTATCATCGATATAATCTGTATATTATGGACAATTTACCTTATTTTTGTTGTGATTACTACTATATTCTGGATTCCATAGTCTCCCAATAATGTTCCTTACACCCTTATTTCAGGATTTCAGCCTTTGGTGTTTGGTGTCACAAATTTTTTTTGTTAGTCAAGGGAGAAATGTTCTAGGGATATTAAAAAGTGGAATCAAATATATGGTATTTTTTGTTTCATTTCTATTTGGAAAAGGTAGAAATGATACATGGATCTTTCACAGAAAATAAATGAGTTCGTACCTTAGATTAGTTAACCCATGTTAAGGAAAAAACCCAAGTTCATATGGATGTGATTTTTTTCCATGATGTTTTTTTGTTATAGTTACGATGTTATTTCACCTTAGGTGATAGATTTTCTGTGATGATATTGTTTAATGAGATTTTATTCATGGGTTAGTATAGAATATGATGATTATACATAAATCATTGTTGGGATTTAAGAAATATATTGTAATTAAATTTTTATGTTTGGGATATATTTATAACCAAGGACATAAATACCTATCTATGATGAGAAAAGTAATCCATTTACATATCTACTAAAAATGAAATAATTTAATTATTATGAGACTCTAATTAATTTTTTATGTTATGTTGTGATATAACCTTATATCAGTGGTACATTTTTTTTCATGAACATTTGAGGTTGTTATTGTGTTTTATCATGTAATATTATTAGCATATTGAACACTATATATAAACTCATTTTTGAAATCATCAGTTTGAGTATCATGTAGTGGTACTCAAAACACACTGAGTGCATACAAGACAAAACATCATGTGGATTCAAAGAATCATATAGAGGATAATCTCCATAATAGTTTCCTTTAGTTCCTGTGATACATGGATAGGGAAACTAATGACATCATTAGATTAATGTATAATATAAAGGGAGAGTCTCATCTACATCACCCACCAATGTTCACTGGGGAGGTATGACCGAAGTGAAATATTTTTCTGTATAAAGTCATTCTAATGATCTTAAAAAACATAGAGACACAAATGATTCGGTGGGTAAATAATTATAATTACAATATATAAGTTTTAGATAAGAACATTTGTCACATCATAGAAATGTTGTGACAACAGGAGGAGCTATCCTAGAAAGACTTTGAGGGGGATTTCTAGAGTCACTTTTTTCTAAAGGTGATGAGGGATGAGAGGGCTTGAGATTTCATGCACTAGACACTGGGGATCATATTTGTGATAGCCTACCGTGGATATCTAAAAAAACTGTATATTTTTCCAACATTGGATATTGATGATATAGATTGGGAAATGGAATCAATAATGGTAATATTTATGAAATCATGTCACATTTGAGGATCTTTAACTAGAATAACTACATAGTCATTGTCACGAACCTGCTCGGGAACCCTGGTGATATGATAACTGATACAACCCTGAAACAGCTAAATTGGCATTCTCAATCCACATGGTTTGATAACTAGCATTACACAACATAAAATAAGCAACTGTGAACAAATCTGAAGGTAAACATATCATAATCAAAAGAAACTACATATTATGCATAACATGGGTAGATCCACTGGGATTACTAGAATACAACTAGGTATAAAATACCAATGGATTACAACCCAAGTACATAGAAATGAAAAACATCCCTAGTCCCTAAGGAAACGACTCACAACACCCATTGTTCAACTGCTGGATTCACATCCAAGATATCTTATCCCCTTACCTGAACCTTGAAGAATATAAACTAAAAACACTTTAAGGAACACATACGGTTGGGTCTTAGAATACATATAGGGTCTCTCCATATATTCCATAATATATTCCAAAAATATATTAACCAAAGTAATTATTTCAAATTTATTTGTAAATAGTTTAGGCATTATAAAGAATATTCAAAAAAATCATGCTATACAGTACAAAAGATAGAAAAATAATTTATGAAAAGGATTTTCAAATGACATAATATTTATAAAATAGTGGATTAAATTAAAAGAGTTTCATTAAGTAGTTTTTTTAAATTCATAAGTAATGAAATGCAATATTCAAAATTAGAATACCTTTTTGGTAAGTGAAATCAAAACTACGTGTACTCACACTTCCCCCTGACATTGGCCAACAATGACTTTTCACCCTCCCACAAAATATTTTACTAGCTACATATGGGTATTATAATGTTGTAATAGCATAGAGTGTATCCAAATAATGCACCAACTATCTAAGGATGGCATGGGATCTTACATAATCAATGATGGGAAATTAATTTTAAGACATCTTAAAATAAAATAAAATCCCAACCTTGAATTTCAAATGCTAATTTTCCTTTTGTATAACCAAAATTGATTTTAATAAAAAAAATTCTCTTTAACAAGATGAAACCACTAGATTTATATCAAAACATTTTAAGTCACTGCATGAGTTTGAAATCCCTTAAAAACTAATTCCATCATTTCACAATGCATATAAATAATTAATTTCAACAATTTAATGGAAATAATTTCCATCAACAACTGAAATAAAACAATTTAAGTAAAAAAATTTCCATAAACACACACCAATTCAATGGAATATGGGGTTTTCACAATTCATAAGACAAAACCATTTCAATTCCCCCAATTTACTAGAATTGTATTTTATTAATGAATATTTTGAAATAATGGATGAGCAATTGAATTTAAACCATGAGATGAAGTAAATTAAGAAAATAAATGTTGATCAAATTGGAAAAATATGATGGGATCACCAAACTTTTTCTAAAAAACAATATTTGCAACGGCACTCCTCAATGAGAATGAAGGGGAATGAAACCCTTGAACCCATCCTAGAATGATATCTAAAACCATATGGAATGAATCCATTAATTTTAGGATGATACATTAAAACCCCAAGATAGGATAAAGAGTTAAAGACAAGGAATGAGGATGTATTCTTATCCAGGAATCACACTACAAGAGCTATAATCGTCGAAGGCCGACCAGAGGGCTAAGAAATTTTTAAAGGCTTCCAGTTCGCTTAAAAAAAGACTTGGTTCATGGGTGAATAAAATGGATAGGAGGTAAAAGAAATGTTCAGATACACTACATGTTTCCTTAAATTAATTTTGGATATTACCTGACTTGTATTATCAATTTAATTATTTAATTATTTGAGTTTTGTAAATGTCGATACAATCCATATTTCTTCATTAAATGTTGACATTTCATATGAATAACCGACCTATAAAAGGTTCACGACATGATAGGTACTTTAATGACATGTACAATTCAGATTATAAATCCTTTCACGACTTATCCAAAAACCATTACATAGTGTGTAACCAAGTTACACAACGAGTAATCCTCTAGCAGTCTATAGAAAACCCTAGTTAATGATGAAAAATCCAACATGTATGTTAATTCAGCATCACAGGTATCCTCCCAATGCCATCTCAATATTATCCAGTAATGAAAAGAAAAGATCCTTGATAGTTTTAAAGATATACCTTTATATTTATTAATGGGATATGACATCCTCCAAACTAAGAAAATATTTTCTCCCCAAAAATCCTATATTGAAACTTACATGATAAAGTGATGATCCAAAAGTCTCTAATTAGTTCCTGGAATTCCCCGGTCTCATAAATATCAAAACCATGATGTCATAGCACAAAAACAAAAGTTATCATCCACCGATAAAGTACATTGGTTTCAGAATCAACTATCCCGAATGGCCACTCAGTTAAAGATAAATTATGTTTAATCTCAAGGTCACTCTAAATAAAAACGTGAGATGGATCAAAAAGTTTCCTATTCATAATTATTACATGGAATAAATTATGTATTGACATTAGCTGTGGTGGAAATTCTATATGGTATGAATTATTACACACTACCTCAACCACCTTAAAAGATCTCACAAAACATGGGTAGAGAATCCATTGACTCTGAAACCATAAATGAACCAACCCGGAAGAAACAATCCTGAAAACCTAGTCACCAACATAAAACTCCAGATGTCTATGCTATGATCAACATTTGAATTTTATCAGATCTTTATAGTCAATATTTTTTTGAACGATCTACTGAACCTTTGTTTTCATCTCTTGCACCAAAATTGGACCTACCAAGGAATTTTTACCAATATCCAACCAACAAAATAGATATTTAATTTTTTAGAAATAAAATTCCTCAAAAGGTTCAATTATGATCAAGTAGTGTTAACTATTGTTATATGAAAACACAACTAGACCTGGGTGACCATCCCTTGCCCCACCGATGTCGAGAATACATTAAAGGAGAATATCTTCAAGAATCTGACCATCTGACTACAGATATTAGGTAATTATCAAATTGAACTGAGAAGCTAGTTCCTCTTGAAGGCCTCTCAAAAATTTAGAAGTGAACACATGATCCCTATTAGAAACCATTTCAAATGGAAATATTTGAAAACATACAAACTATTACACGTATATATTTACCAACTCCTCAACAATGGTTTTATCTCTAATTTGTATGAAGTGATATGACTTGGTCAACCTATCAATCACAACCCATATCACATTCTTCATTCTCTAGTTTTGAGGAAACCCATTAAATAATTTACAGAGAAATTTTATCCCACATCCATGTAGGTGCTGGATGTGGTTCATGAAAACATGAAGTCTTCTAGTGCTTAAAGTTCACCTACTATAATGTATTTCAAAGGGAAACAAACTCAGAAATTTTTTATCTCATAAATGGACTCAAAAAATATGGCCTCAAATCATATAACATCTTAGGGGTTTCTATGTTCAATACCCACAAGGAATTATGCCAACCCACCATTACAACCATTCTTTCCTCGAATGGCACAAAAGAGTGACTCTTATAGCATAAAACAACCTATTTGGAGAACAACCGCAGAAATTTTTTTTCCAATACCATAAAAAGAGTCGGAAATGTTTTAGAATTCATCATCATCATCTTGATTCAGAAGAATCATCACTAGAAGAGTGGATTTCATTTGAAAAATGGAGAAGTAAAAGAAACCCCCAATCTCATAAAAATCCAATACGAAACTTTTCAAATAGTTCTAAAACATTCAATTATTCTAATGATTATTTCTCTTCCCTGATGGGAAGATTCATGATCAATGCATATGCACCAAAATTCCCTTTTCCCAGGGTATAAGTGATTTCAATGTTGAAAGAATTAAGCCATTCATCTAAACAAAACTGGTGAAGATTCAATTAATTTTTAGATAATATATAACTTAGTATTTTGTGGTAAGAAAAAAAGTTATACCATTCTATGAAATGGTTGTGTCACCAACTCGTAATTGTGTAGATCATGGAACAAATTTTAAGGTCATTTGTAGCATAATTCTTCTCAAGAGGCATAAGGTGACAACAACCATAGGAAACTACATTATTATCTGGCATAAGAGAAAATTCTAAACCTGAACTTGATGCGTCAGAGAAGACCACATAGACCATCCCACCATCTAGAAGAGTTTTCACCAGAGTAATTATCAAAAGACATTTTAGATCAACAAAAGAACTCTAAAATAATATAGTCTATGAAAACCTAAACCGCTTCTTAGTCATAGAAGTCATCAGAGAATCCAATGTCAAGGAGTCCTTTAGAAAACATCTATAATATCTGCCTAATCTGAAGAAGCTCCAAATTTTGAGGACATTATGTGGTTTTTCCCAAGTCTTAATAGATTTCACCTGCTTAGCTTAATATATATTCCTTGTTCTGACACCATGTGTCCCATGAAAACTGTATAATTTTTTTAGACCAATGGGAATAAAAAGGTACTCATAATGGTCTTAACAGCTCAAAAAGGTTGTTTTCTAAATATTGGATTACATTATCCTCAACTGATGGAAACCAGATCAAAGTTCACTCTTTGAAAACCACTCACCACTTTTAATTGATTAAAATTTTTATAAATATGTAGAAAAATATATTTATTATTTACCTTAACTCTATTTATATTTGAGTAACGAGAATAAAAAATGCCACCCAAGGTGACACAATCAAGCATATAAATCCTTTATCAAGAAGATTGTCAAACCGAGACTTGATCTCTTTCAGATCATATGGTTCCCTATTGTAACATGGAAATAAAAATGGTTGATTATTTGTCCTTAAATCAATAGAACACTAAACCAAACTTATGAGTGGAAGACTAGAAAATTTAGAATGGAAAATATCTGTAAATTCAATGAAAAACGGAGGTAGATCGCCACTCAATGATTCCCGCTCTTGATCTAATGAAAAAAAGGATATCACTTTCCCAATCATCAGATAATAATGTCAAGAACTCCACTACCTTTGGTCCCAATCTCTTAGAAATAGAAGATCCTCACCACTAGGTGTGGTAAAGCAGACCTGATGAAGAAAACAATCAATCAGTGCTCTATTAAAAATGATCCAATCTATCCATAAAATGAAATCATGATATTTTCATGTAAAGAACATAAAAATTCCAATTCATCTTGATATATAATATAGAGAAGAAACATACATGACCATGGACAACCTTCAGTCTCTTTGTACCAATGGGTGTAGTAATATCCATTAAACAAGTTAGAATATCTATAGAATGATTAATCAGATTAATGTAATGGGTTGAAATAATATAGAGAGATTCACTAGTATCAAATAGAGTAGTCGCTGATGATGAATCTATAGTAATGGTACCTCTAAAAGGGTCCATATTGGGATATACCTAACATTGAGAGGGGTGAATCAGTGTTGCAGAATATTTAAAACAATTCCAAATTTCTATCCATGTACCTGTTGACATGTTAGGATTTGTATTCTCTTATTATATTTCCCCTGTATCATTAAATAATAAAAAGTAGTAGAAATATTCACAGAATATTTTTAGAAGGTTCACCACGCAATAAGAGCAGCTATGTCCTTTCCATGCACGAGAATGACTATTTCATGCACTCTCCACTATAATTATTATATGCTTTTACAATGGAGTGTCTTGGAAAACAATCCACTAGATATTGTGAGTCCCCAAACTTTGGAGGGGGTGCGAAACAATCATCTTCCTAGGACGGGTGATAGCCTAGTCCAACATGCAACCTTTAGCTAGTTATTTATATTTCTAATAGTGACAGTTTTCCCCCTTCTTGATAAAAAAGGTTCTTCTCTCGGTCTTCATTTTTTCTCTTGACTTGATTACATGAAAAGTAGTTGGAAAGAAATATATCCATCTTTATTTCTCTTCTTCTCTAGTGAAACCCCAACTATAGTAGACTTCTTCTTACTTCTTCTTAGTGTAACAACTGACTACACTAAAACATCTTCTCTCTTCTTGGCTAGGACCGCATACACCAATGAGATTATTTAGGAAATGATTATTAGTTCACATGGAATGATATAAATTTATGTATTTTATTCTTTTTCATGTATGCATGCGATCATGCATATGACATTAGGGTTGAACTCTTCCTTTTTCTTCTTCACATATGTTCACTCATAATTTTTGTTATTTCTTCTCAGTTTCGTCAAACATTCTTGTTCCAGTATGCAGACATTAATTCGCCTATTCTTCTTCTTGTGTGAGACCCCTTAATGGGTATGGTTCTTTAAGCACACATACACAGACTCAACCTATTATACTCTTCCACTTCTTTCTTCTATTTACATCTCATGCACTAGGTTAGGGTGTTTGTTTAGGTTTATATGTGTATGTTTCTTCAAAACCGAATGTGTGTAACCCTATCCATGTGTGAGCTCCTTCTTAACACAAGTGTACATGGCATCGGGCTCCTTCAACCAGAGCACATGCATGTATTCTTCTTCTTCACTTACAAACACCTAACCCATCAGGTGTCTTCACATCAAACACACACTTTCATGAAAGTCACCACTTGTGATCTCTTTATTCTTTAACAATGAACCCCTTCACATATTATAATACAAACATGCAAATATGTTGGTGTTCTCACCGTTCTTTAGGAACTAGGGTGGCCACAGGTGATTTTCTTCATATAATGATCTATAGATCTCTTTTTTTCTTGAGGTGCACAGTTTAATCTCTTAGAAAAGCTCAGTGAGATAGTATCTCAGGCACTGGATCATGATGGAATGACTTTTGTAAAGCACAATGAGGGTTTTTACAAAACCTATCATGTTTTCGGGTGCCAGTTCTTCATGAAGAAATTTGAGGGTTCATTGCACATGTCAAAGGCTTGCAGGATCTCTTCATTGCAGAGCCTTGAAGACACAAAATGCTCTGCTTTCTCTTTGTGTGGTGATGTGTACCGATGCCCTATTTTTTGATAACACAAGATATTGGAAATGGGGGAGCAAGAACTTTATTCATCTCAAGATCCTCCTTTTATAGGAGAGGGATGATCCACAGCCACGTTCACAAACCATGTGAGAGGCCATGAGGATCACAATTTGAATGCTTGGAATTTTCAGGGTTTTGAAAATATTCAAATCTACAAGTGAAGATATGTCGAGATCTTTAGTTTGTTTCCACTTTGAAAGCATGATCCTATCTTCACGCATGGGTTCAACATCATATCCACAATTTTCGTTCATAAATCTCGCTCAAACCCTCATGGCCTCAGCAACTCTATTTGCCTCAGCCAATCCTTCTTCTTTGAGATATCGCATGCTTGGAAGGTGTAGATTTCATGCATGGTCTCGGTTAGTTCTAGTAGCCTTCATGGTTCCGAATTATCATTATTTGATAGTTAGAGGTTGTCCATAGATATCAGGATTCTTCTCCAGTGAGATACAATTGCGCCAGAATGTGATGGATGTTAATGTCAACGTCGCGGCTCGTTCAAATCCCCAAGAGCATCAGATAGCTCAGATTAAAATGTGAATGGTGCCAAATCAGATGAGTGGTGGAGATTAGATTATCGGATGTCAGGGCTGATCAGACAGTTGACCGATATACAGGATGAGATGAGAGGCTGAGATGAAATCTATATTTTTAAAATGTTGTCCCACATCGAAACAGACTAGCATGAGAGGCACGATTTATCAATAAACTCCTCCTAAAAACAACTCATAATTCTCTTCTACCCCCTCCGGTGCTACTCTGCACCAGTTCTATGCAGGCACATGTTTACTCCCATCGATGCCTCATGTGGGCATGCTCCAAGAACCCACTATGCATCCTTATGTATAAGTTGTTCACCATGCACACACTCCTGTGGGATTATACATGGCCCGTACATCCCTGCTTCATGTGAGGCCAGTCTTGAGGGTTTCCATCAAACACGGTTGACCCTTGGGTCCCGCATGTGCTTGAGGTGATGTCCTCAACTGGCGTCCATGGTTGGCCAAATTGTTTTATGCCAAATGTAAACCATCAAAGTGAAATGCATGGTTATAGTAAAATATGTGCATATAATCCTCACCTATCAATAGTATAATATGTGCATGACCTCCTCATGATCAATAAACCATTATTCAACCTTATTCCTCCTCCTTTTTTTGGATTATTAAATATAAAGTGCTTCAATCATCCTCAAATGTATGCTCGCTCAATGTTGTAAATGTTGTATCACACATGATACAAGTTCTTTGAAAATTCAAGGTTAGTGCATCAATTATTTGATATCCATTATAGATTTTACTTAGGAGAGTATCATTAACTATCATGTTAATTCATTGACCTTACTGACAACAAATAAAACCCAATTACTAAAGTGGTCCCGATAATACCCCCCATTTTATTTGTTTGCAACACCCAAAGTTTTTATTCTAAATGAATGTGTCAATGTGAGTCTTCACTTATTTCTCTCTCAAGAATTTCTTTCACTTACCCCCCTTATTGACAAGAAATAAAAAGTTCATATTAGAGAGGGCATCATTTCATACTTACATAATTTTCCATCAATCATTTCACTCTAAGTCTACTTGAGAAATGTTCGGTGTAGAAAAAAAGACTATTTGATTTGGATAACCAAGCTTCCCATTACCCACTGAATATGACAACTCATATGATGAGAACTCATGTACTTGTCTCCAATGGGTTTCCACTTAAATTCCAGGAGAATAAGTGTGATATAAAATAATCAATATGAAACTCCTACAATCTCTCCAATAAAAAGGTAAAAAACATTCAAGTTCAATTGGCAGAATAAGTGGACATTTGACACATTCACTCTTCTTATGTCACTGATTCACCTTGTTACTACCTCTTTCTAGAATGATATTTATATTGAGTAATCGAGGATGAGAGATTTAGAAATAAAATACCTTTTCCAATGACATGATCATCAGAAAATCTTCAAAGTAATTAAATTTTATACCAACGGATATTGATTCTAATTTAGATAATGACTCTGGAAGCTTCTTCATGTGTCTCCCCATCAAGGGAAAACTTCTCATCACTGAATCTCAGGTTCTCCCCATGAGATCTTGCTTAACCTTGAATTCCCTATATGATACGAAAAAAATAAAATACATTATGTTATAAAGGGAATAAGGAGGATCCTCCTTGCTTTATAAATGTGAACAACAATGTTGAGATATTTTTCTCAACCCAGATAATCCATTCATCACACATTCACACTTGATTTTCAATGTTGAATATGATTGTGTGTACCTTACTATTTCATCCATTTCTTGGTGTGTGAATCTTCATTCCTCAAGGTCATTCAAAGAACTAGAATATCCTAGTGCAACATTCATATTTTTGGTGAATTTATACTGGGCTGGAGTAAATTCAAAGAATCTTATAACATCATGACCATCTTTATTGCACCTCACACAAAGAACATTTAGTATTCATGTAGAATCGTTTTTTTGATTTTAGGAGAAGTCTTAGCCTATTTATCTTCAATCATTATAATTCTTTCCGAATCATCTATCCAAAACCACCAATATATCATTATAGACCAAGGAATCAAGATTATATCTTTTACATGGTTTATTTTGAGTGGCATACTTCTTAGTAGTTCTATTGGATGCACAACCCTTCACCTTCTTGGATTTAGAATCCAAGTACTTCCCAAATTTTTTCCTCAGAGTCTTCTTGGGAGTGTTTTCATTTTCAACCTTCTTCTGACTTCTTCCCAATGATGATTTTTTTTCTTAGCCATCTATGGTGATCTTCTTTTCTAATCCTATTTAGGGACCTTTTGGAAGGAACATTCACCATTCATGTGACCACTCCTATTGCATTCATCGTGGATGTTATCTGACATTCAAAATCAATTTGTAGTATACATATGTTTCTTGATCTGGGGATGTCTTTTCTTATTCTATGGATTTATCCCCCTTGGGATGGGATTTCTATATGCTTTTACATTTTCGGGATTGTAGTAACAATCCAATGCACAATTCCCAAATCTATTAAAAACCCAACATTGACCAACAAACCATAGATTCCTTCCATCTTCTTTATAAGTTTGTTGAATCTTCTTCTTGATATGTTGTGCTTTCTGTGGGAAGATATCTTCCACACTATTTCCCCTATCCACTCTAGCTATAGTGGTAGGTTTCTTCTCACTTTTCTTTGTCTATAACTATTTATAAATTTTCATCCAACATACACTTTTTGTAGATGAAATTTAAGAAACATTCATACAAGTTGGTAGATATGGTACCTTTACATTCTCACGTACATGTGACAGATCAATGAGTGATGCCCTGATCTTATTGTCAATGTTGGATGTCTTTTGATAGTAGAATCCTCCATAGAGCATTGAATACTTGCAGAAATTATTTATTTCTTTTGTGGAGACTCAATAAGTGTCTTCTCATGATTGGTCAACATATCTTCCAATTGTAGACATCACATATTGAGGATGACTTCTTGGTCTTCAATCATAGTCTTCTTCACTTCACATGCATTTTTTAATCATTTAACATTATCTTCATGCATCATTACATTGTTTTGTAACAAATAGTCAATTTTTTTGATATTTTTGTAGTCTTCTTCCAAATAAAACATCTTGACTTGATTTCATCTTTCCAACTCATCTTCAAGTGCAGAGATCTTATCTTCCAGAGTCTTGTTGAATAAATACTTTTCTTCAACATCTTTGTGCCACTTTGACAAACATACTTCAAATACCCTCTATGTTACTTTAAAGGCTCTAACATCTAGATCAGTTGAGGTAGGATAGTTTTCCATCTTCATGGTGAGAACTTGAGACACATTTTCATTATATTCCAAGTACGGTGTGTCTTCAATGTCAGCCAGATATAGGGAAACATATACTTCCTCTTCTTAGATAAGAGTAAATTCATTCTCAATTCTCTATTTTCATTCTTCTCCATGATAATCATGCTCTTCGTAGATATAACCTTCTTTTCAGAGATAATTGAATCTCCAATGAAATTACATTTTATTGATAACTAAGGAAAAAATATAAGAAATGATTTTTGGGGTATATATATATCCATGAAATATTTAATGTTTTTTTGTGTTCATAGAGGTAAAGTTTCTAATAGAGATGAATTTTTTAGATAATGGTTTTGATAGAGCCTTTTGATTGTATTTTGATTAACGTTTTTTTCTAAGAACAACATATCATCATTAGACTAATGAAAAACATGAATAGATGTTTATGATTGAAGAGGATATGTTCTGAGCCTCTGTTTTAAAAAATTGTTGTTATTGGGAGTAGAATATGAAACACATGGTGTTCATTTATGATATAAATTTCATGAAATCAACCCAAATGGACCCTTTCAATGATTTACATTGAGGATCATGTTTTTTGAACAATTTTAATTAAGGATAGGCGGGTTATCACCATTTTCACCAATCCCCATTTTGGAAATTTTAAAAGAGTTTATGTGGACCATGCATCATTTGTTAACCATAAAGTGTTGAAAACAATCAAACAATGACTATATGAGAGGACCACAAGAGATTGATTTAAATAATTGGGTTTCCCTCTTGGTTTCTCTTAGTCTGAGAAGAACTATATCCATAAGCATGGTTTAATAGTTCCCAATCTCATTTTGATATTCAAGATAGTGGAAAGGGTGAGTCTTGTGGCATTCCAATTGGCCCTTCCAATGTGCGAATTGTCCACACACACCATGTTTAACATTTTGAAAAATTATAGATATCATCTTAACCATTATCACATGATACATGTTAATGATTTTAATTAATAAGTAAATAATTTCCATGAGAAGATTCTGATATATATTGTGAAACATAGTAAGAATAGTATATAAGGGAAGACCCATACACTATTGCGAGTGCAGTGGATGCTTGGGTGCTTATATGAGTAGACCTATGAGAGGGAGTATGATAGGTGTGTATATTTTACCATTTTGTTCTCATGTATAGCACAAAGATTCATGGGATAACCACATGGGAATAAAAATATTTATGGTAATGAGGTTATAAGGTAATAGTTTTTTGTATGTACATCCCCTTTATGTTTTTGTTTGACCCTATTTGATTATTTTTTATCATTTGTATCTATGGAAAATGAGACATGTTCAAGGTTTAGAGAATGGATGTTGAGGTTTTTTGTATAAAATAATTTGTAGTAGTAGAAAATAGAAATCACTAGAGGTGGTTTACATTTTACAGGAGACTGAAGTAACCTCTGCGAGTCGGTGAGGACCCCAACTAAGTAGTGACTCTGTTTGTATCGACCTAGTTTGGATTAGGATGGGATAAAATCATATTTTATTTCCATGAAACCCTAGTTAATTCAATACAATCCTCTTTTATAACCCACATTTTTTACTTTGGATTTGTGAAGCATCTCAATGGTTCGTCTCGATTCTCTAGCACCTATCCTTGGTCTTGTGTTCCATTCATCGAGCCTACAATCCAAAATCGGTGGGATATACTTGAATATGATAAATTACCCTTATCCTCATCTTGTGTCATATTCTTACATAATTTATAGTGTGTTTCATTTATTTACATAAGATATCCTACTTCTACTCATTTATCTTAACACATTATCATTGATCTATTCTTCAATGTTCATATGGTGTGTATTCTGAAACAAGTGTCTAAATTCAATTTTTATCCCTCTAATATGTGAAACATATGTGATCACACCATCATGCCATGCATGATATTTCTTTTAACGTGTATCTAAATTATATAGATGATCCAATATGTTTGACCTACCATATATATTGTTGGGTATGCTTGTACTAATACTGGGACATGAAGCAATCTGAGAGGTTTTCCAACCCATGACACTAAGGTGAAATTAATAAAATAAGATCCTATATCCAATAGTGAGATAAACAACTGGTAATGAAATGGAATAAATTATTAACTAGACTAACACATGAATTGTGTTAGTTTGCATGATATTAAATCAAATTGATTGGATGTGATTAATTTCCATGTAAATAGAAAATGACATGATAATATGTTAGATACGGTCCTAATCGTTTTTGACTAGAAATATGGATTAATTGGAAAGTTAAATAGTATTCTTAAAAATATTGTAACAATTGGTATTTTTCATAATTAAATATAATGGTTGATAAGATATGTACAGGCTCGACCGTAAAAAAAATATATTATAGTAATTATTAATATGAAATCACATTCTTTTCAAAAATATATTTTAGTTTTATTGTTTTAGATCATTAGTGAGAACAATTACATAGTAATCCCATTCATTAAAAGTGGAAACACATATATAGTATCCATTTCATTCTATAAAATGAATGTCATATATATAAAACATGATTATATTCGTGAAACATCTTAAATACTTTATTTATGAGATATTATTTATCATTACCAATCTATATGACTAATGAAAAAAATTTAAAAACATGGGATAAACATAAAAAGCTCAGTAAGGGATAAAAAATAAAGGAAACCATTTGTCTACTAAAAAGCAATAAATCTTTTTTCTTGAATCAATTTTTACCCCGAAAAAGAATTCACCATTTAAAAAAGATCATTATATAGTGTTATATAATTAAATTTATTTTCCTAAAGACTCAAAATAAAACATATAAAAGATGATAATGTAACTTGGGACGTCATTTTCCACATCGCTCTTACAAATAATGACTCTCACAGCTACACTAGGGGTAATCATCACAGTTGTATTTGGAGTAAGAACCACAATATTATTCCTATAATCTCTTAGGAGAAACCTAGTTGGTTAAATATGTCCGATTACCCAATTCATTAGAGAGAGATAAAAATATCACTCACCCTAGGTTTACCAAAAAAACTGCTTGTGTGTATAAATAGTTTCTAAGAACCATCATAGTAGAATAACACATACATATTACCTAAGAGATAAATTCTCGTGGAAAATAACTATTCCATTTTGAAGTTGATTTTAATTTTTAAGAAGTTAAACACCCATAAATGATAACGTTTTAATAGAAATTAAAATATTCAACATATAAAAGTAGCTTTCAAAATATAGGGCATACTAAAATTCAAAAAATATGTTCATGCTGTATCTGATAAAAAAACTCATTTTGAAATTTATAAAAATAGGTTAAAGTGTAACTTCAATATATGGTTTTTAAAAGAAAGTACCTTAAAAATACATTTTCAAAATTTTTTTAGATAAATTAGAAAATTTCAATTATAAAAAATTATGGTCTAGAAAAATTGATTCATAAATAAAATTTTTAAATCATGTACATGATGGAAAATATTTTTTAAGGATAAATCATTAAAACATTTAATATATGTTTTAGTTAAATTGTCCATTAGTAAAAATATGACTCATCAGATATGTAATTTATTTTATTGAATAATAATAATAGGTTAATTATTTTATTTCAAGAGAAATGTTTTCATGTTTTTTATTCATTTATAAAACTGTTTATCATGTTATAATAATTAATTAATTTTTTGAATATATGTTAGTCATTTTAATGATATTTTATACTTGAGTAAAAAATGAATTAGGTATGATGTCTATAGAAAATTCTTTCTTTAGTCCATATTTTCCGTAATAATATTCATGAAATAATTATCATTATTATACACACATTATACATTTAAATCCATCCAATAAATATGGATATTAAAAATCAACTATGTTACACTCATGAATACGGTAAGACTTATGTATTCAAGAGTAACATTTTCATTTCCCATTGATCATTAAGAAAATAAAGTAAGTATAATTTTATCTTTCAAAAATGATCATATTATCATTAATATTATATTAATAATTTAAATATATATCATACATTTGATGTTGTGTTTAAACATGAATCACACTGCTTCATGGAATAGATAATTTACACATACCTACAAAAGAAGTTATCATTTTTGTTTGTATGAAATTATAATCATGTAATTGATATATTATCGTTTCATAATAATTATTTAATTATTATACTCTAGAAATATTAATTTCATCATTATAAATAGTCTTGAAAGATAGAGATAAAAAATGAATTCAATCACTTTGTGCAGCGGTAGTCCGCTATGCACATGAATGATAATTTCTTTTCCCATTTCATAGATGTTGAGATGGATATTTGAGATGATATTTTCAAAATTAAATATAAGTATATTGATGATACTTGAGATTTTATTTCATCATGGTTGAGTAATATTTTTTGTATGTTTAATAAGAAACCATAAAAAAACACATAGTTAAAAATAATACATCCTCATTAGAAATCATTCGTTTCTTAACACCTTGGGATAATTAAGTATGTTGTTATAAATAAACTAAGATTTCTAAAATGTGGGTATGAATTATAGGAATGGATATTTTTACATATTTAAATAAAATAAATTTTCCTTAAATGGGAATAAAAGTGAATAATATGTTTCCTTTTATAAGAGAGGGGTGGCGAACTCTTAGAATTTCTCAAAATTTTAAATTAATATATATTAATTTTAATTTAAAAAAGGAAAAAAGAAGACATTTATTTAGAATATAGCATGATTATGGGTATAAAAAATATAATTACATATATTTTGGACTAGTTTAGGTCACATTGTTACCCATATCATTTAGTTTTAACCCTTATTTTACCACTTTGACCTCTACCATGATAACATGGGGTTTTAAGGATTAATATAGTCACAATAGAATATTGATAAACCCCTAATGGAATCATGGATGGAATTTTAAACCCTATAAAAATAATTGGGGAGAATATAAATTTTTATGAATTTTATATCATAAAAAAATATTAATTATTTTGAAATATCATTAACATCAATTTTAACACTATTCATTACATTTAATTTTAAAATATCAAATAAATAGGTGGTGATTAAAAAAATATTTTAATACATTTATAACATGAAAAATTAGTCTAACATTTTTTGTATAAGATTAATTATCTAAAATTATATATTTTTTAACAATTATATTAATAATTATTTAATATTTCTACTATATAAACACTTAATACTTCAACATTGTGTCAGAATTTAAGGAACTTATTCCAAATATAAAATTTATAATTAAATTAAAATGACGTTGATAGATATTTTTATTTAAAATAACAATTTATAGTTGAATAAACATTCTGAAAAATCATATATTAAAAATTATATAGTTATTTAAAATATTAGTGTGACATGTTTATCATTCCCATAAATAGAATATTATGAATTTCATAATCTAATCTAAATGAATTAAAAATTAAAAAAATTTCTATCATGAAAATAATTTAATTTAGTAAAAAATTAAAACCTAGGTTCGTTCCTAACATACTTTTTAATCTATTTGGACACATAAGCAATATTTAAGACAATGAATGTTACATTTTGTTACTTTCTTTTTTAAAATAACATATATGTAATTTTTTTGGGAAAATTTTACATTAAAGAAATAAATTTATATCATTAGGTGTTAAAGGTCCAATTAAATTCATCTAATTAGATTTATTCATGATTGATGGAAATTTTATTGTATGCCGTTTTATTTTTAACATAAATTACCCAATTTAGTATTTACCATGGTATCAAAAATTAATAAATATATAATTTATATTTTCAAAAAATAATAGTGACCTATTTACTAAATTAGGAAATTTGGAATCAAAAGATTACATGAATTTTTAAAAAATTAAAACACAAAAGTGTCGTATTTTTTTGAAATTTAAACCAAAAAATCAAAAGAAAAATAATTTTCAGAATATTTCTATTTGTAAATTTAAAATGTTTTCATAATATATTGAAGTATAAAATCCATTTTTGAAATAATAATTGGAGTAAATAATTTAAAATTAAGTAAGAAAATTTATGAAAAATCAAAAAACATAATTTTACCTTGTAAATTTTTAAAAAATTATAATTTTTAGTAAAACAATTTTTATTTAACTAGTCATTCAAAATCAATCATTTCATGAAATTATAAAAATATCATAATAGGGAAATTATGATATGATGATTTTATGAAATATTTCAATTTTAAATTTTTTTTAATTATCCCAGAATTAAATATTTTATTTTTACATAAAAAGGAAATAAAAATTATTTTTGACAAATACATATATTAGTTGAATCTAATAATATTAATAATAAGTTTTTGATTATTTTATAAGAATTAATTAATACATTATTTACTAGTCTGAATATGTTTTATTTGACCATTTAGTTAATATAATTTATTCTCACCCATATAAATTCTAGCTTATAACTGTTACATAATAAAAATATTCAGTTGTCAATTTAAGATCATGTGTGGTAAATATTTTACAATATCAAACCTAGTATTTCATTTTTAAATCAAATGATGTAACATGATCCTTAATTTTTTAATTTCCCTCTAAAAATATTTATTACATTTTCAGTAACTAATGTTAGACATTTAAATAATCTTTTTTAATCCCAAATCTGAAAATGGGTTTATAAAATTTCCACTTGAAAATAGATTATGGAAAGTATAATGGTTTTATAAGATAACAAATATTGTAGTTCCATGTAGGAAAACATTATCATGGAAGATAAAACTAACTATCTTGTTCTAATGGAGAGTGAAGGGGAAAAATTTCATTATATATTTACCCATCATAAAACTGAAAATCTTTTGTGGATTTTATGGAAATTTATTTCCTAGTATAAAAACTGAATGGACAATATTTTTGTTTGAAGATCCATTTCTCAGTATTAGGGAATTACATTACAACATGGACTAGGAATATAATGAAATAAACTTACCTAAAAATTATAATTTATTCCTTTGATCAATTGACTCCACAATTTCATCTTATTCTCCAACCAATGAGTATTTAAGATGAGTTTTTTATGCACGAAGCCTTACAATCAAATACAACCAATAAAAAAATCAAAAAATTTATAAATATAAATTCCTCCTATCATTATACATTATCCAATAATGGTGAGGATAATATCATAGAATTACCCAAAAATGATAATCCTTTTTGTGATGAAACACTACATTAATCCCCAATATTGATCTATAATACCCAATATTAAACAAACAGTAGTCATCAAATAACTATCCTTTTCATTCTTACAAAATATTATAGACTAAGATTGATTCCCAAATCATAAGGATTTGAAAACATAGACATCCAAGAGAAATACCCCAAATAATATCATTAAACATTAATATTTAATACCAAAATTTAATTTCCTTTATCATATAATCATTAATATATGATATATTATTACATATATTACATGAATCACCCTAAGTCCATAATAAAATTATATATTTTCTAAAAGAATAATCCAACCTTTATTCTTATATAAAATACATAATATTCTATCTAACATAATCATATAAGGTTCCCAAGATAATTAACATCTTAGAAACTAATATTAATAACTTATTTAGAAAATAAGTTTGAAATTCCAATGAAATCTATTCGATGATACAAATTCTATGAAAATCAACTTTTTCCTCATACACCATAAATGTTTAATTGAAAATAATAAGTCATATTAACAAAAAAGTCACGTTGGCCCGTTGTGGGTGATGAATCGTTGTAACCATTTAGTTTTGGATTCAATTCCCACCACATTTCCAGATACACCATGTTTTTAAACGGTCTTTGGGTTGACTTTATTCTAAATGTATGTTAATATAATATTTTAAAAATGATAGAAATGAGTGAAACATCCTCAAAAATAACTTTAATATGTTCTAACCTCAATGGTTGTCTCATTCAATACATTTTTCAACCACAAATTTAATAATCCATAAATATCATAAAATTAATCTCTCCAAACATACTGTTAGTAACCATAAAATTTATTATCATATGGAATGAAATTGGGATTATAAGATACTGAACTTATGATAAACATGGAAGTTATAAACACATGATGATATCCATTTCCGCAAAATATATTGTCTCAAAAAATCCATACTTCATGTGTTTTGACAATTTAGAAAATACTTACCTTTATTCTAACATATTTTTTTCAGTATGTAAGATTATTTTTATCTTACACAGTTTGTTAGAAGTATTTTTATTACTGAAGAATTGTATCCTATGATAATTATCATAAATATTTAGTTAATTAGAGAAAGTAATGACAACGTATGATTTCATATTTTGATGTTTATATAAGATACTTGGAAAAATCATGAAAATTTGAAATAAATTTATCCTTTTTAGAAGAATATAAATAGATAATTGAAGCTAAATTAAAGTGAACGTTTCATCATAGCAACATCTTATCATTTTCTAGATTATTTCCTTACCATGAAGAATTATTATCTTACAGAAAACATATCCATTAGTGAATAATATGTTCATTAGATACCTTATAATGATCAGATATTACAGATCATTATCATTAATTTACTAATCTCTTGATTATTCATTTCAAACTTATTGAGTGTATCAAAATAAGGTTTACAATTTTTGGAAAAAATGGATTTTACAAGACATTTGATAATAGAAAAATTAAAATATGGATAAAATCTCGGATATTGTGGTTGAAAAACCAATTCTATATTAAAAAGGAGTGGATATAAGCTCACAACATTATATCTAATTAGGATCACAACATGGAACATTCAATCATTAGAGTTAACCTATTTTTAATGTGAGAAAACATATTAAATGAGTAGTCTACTACTACTCAGATGTGGAGATAAGAAAAATATGCCATTTTCCATTCCCCTATCAAATGATATATATTTTACCATATTATGAATCAATTATTCAAGTGATAATATTATCATATCTATCTATTTCATTGAAGATCATCCAGAGATACAATTGAATTTTATCTTTTCACTAGATGAGTCTTCATCTACAATAATTTTTTGATTTCAACTATGAATTCAAAACATTTCTCAAATAGTGAATCCCTTTATACTATGTTTTTACTCAGTGTAAGAGTGTGGTTAAGACCATTGATAGGTATTGTAATGTTAGAGAATATTTAATAATCATTGGAAATAATTACTAAGTTACAACTGCTTTTACTCAGGTGGGTGCACTCCGTAAAAGTGTTGTTTAGTTAATATCATAATGCTTAAAGAGCAGACTATTGGTGGAGTGTACTATGAAATTTCTATTCCCCATAACAATATAAATATATATTATAGAATTCCTATCAATATATTTCAATTCATCTACATATAATCTTAAGGAATAAATTTTAAATTACTAACTTTGAAGAGGTTGGATATAATTTCTCAAAGAATATTTTAAGAAATCAATTCACCTACCCTCTTTTGTTATTTAGTCAGTCATTATTTTCGATAAAAAATAGAGATAGAGGAAGTGACTCTCATTTTCAAAATTGTCAAACGTTGATTTCCTCTGATCTATAGTTAAATGGATAATATAGATGATAACCGAGAAGTGTTTTCCAAGGTCATAGCTTTATACATTAATAGTGAAAACTATGGTTGATAGAAAGATCATATGATCATTAAACAACGAAATAGTGATCTAAAAGTTCACATCAAAGAAATTAAACCCTTAAACATTCCTATGAAAAAAATAGAAACATGGGAACCTACAATTGAAGCAATCTATTTTTTAAACTATAGAGCTATGAATGTTGTCATTTATGGTTTAGGACTATAATAATTCTATTTAATATCTAAATTTTAGATAATGAACTACTTGTGGACAACTATAACAATAGAATATGATGTTACTACAATTGTGAAAGAACATAGAAATGATGCAACCATGATAAAGATTGATACATTCAAATGTGTAAAAGAGAGAGCATTACTCAATGGAATTGAAGACTAACTGAGATAATGAAAAATATTTATTCTATAGTAATTAATATTATTGATCCCTAATAAGCAGTAAAATTCTTTAGAGTATTACCAACAAAATAGATTGAAATCTCAGCTGCCATTGTACAATCTACAGATGTGAGGAAATTCAAAATAAAATATATTATCAGAACTCTCATGAGGTATGATAATGAAATGGAATCAACTGATGAGATGCTCAATATTGTCAAAATGGAAAAGCATTCATTGAATATTCCTATTACAAAAGATGATAGAAATCGTTGAAGTGCACAAGTCACTGAATCATATAAAGGAGAATAATCATCAATAAATGATGAATCAACTTATGAGCTTACTTAATTTGCATGACTGTTCAATAAATTCTATAATAAGAGACAAGGATTTCGAACACCCTTCAACAACCTTATAAATAAAGTTTACCACTCCTAGAGGTGAGATTCTTTGAATGGAAAAATATAGGACACGTTACGATTGATTGTATAGAAATCAAAGATGGAAAGTTCATGAAAATCGTAGCTATAATAAATTAAAGAAATATATAAAGGCTACATGGAATGATTTTTAAGATTATAGTAATTAAATTTCATAAGAATCATAAGATGAAGCATAAATCCAATGGCCAATATACTATTTGTTTACAAACTAGATGAGGTACATTATTATTAATCTCCCCATCAACATGAATCAGTAAATATAAATTTATTCTATTTAGAGCTAAATGAATACCAAAAAATGTTTTAAATTATGTATGATAGTCTGAAAAATAATAAATAAAATCCTTTCAAATTTGTATAATGATTTTTTTGAGTCTCAGAACTTTCAAACAAACATATTTTACACCAGAAAAATTAGTTGAAAAATAAAATTTCATGAATTCATAAAAAATAAATCAAACTTTTTAAAAAATTGAAGTAATAAAAATTAAAATTCATATTTTAAAGATTCTTCAAGTGTATTTGTAATATCATAGAACTATTTAAATAAAATCAATTTCCGAAAATCAATATTAAATGAAAAATTTGGATGTTTTAGTCAAACTATAGAATTTAATTTTCAAATAAAATCATTATTCCTCTTCAAAGAATAAATATCTTTCTAAAGTATGTTTTTTTCCTTAATGTAAAATAAGAAATTATTTAAATATTTTTAACATAAAAATATCCATAAATTTGTTGAAATAAAATTTTATTTAATTCAAAATTTTTTTCAAAAGAGACACTAATGTTTTATGGAAATCAAAAGCAAGTCTATATTCCTAGATCTCTTATCGATAACATATCTGGGCCAGAAATAATTTTTATACCCAAAAAATCTATTGTGTGATATTTCATTATAGGAAACTATTCATATGAACATCAATTAATAATTTTTCCTAGAAATTTTAAGTTCATGTATGTTGAATAGATATTACTCGTATTTTCATTCTACATCCAAATTAGATAGAGTATTTTTCATGTTTTGATATAATGAAAAAAGAAAATAGTTTGCACTGCATTAGTAGTAAATCCACATTCTATAATTATCAATAAACTACATTACATTTAAGGATTTTAGAAAAAAAATGATTAGTTTATATAAATCTTGTGATGATGGTTATTCTTTTTATTTTTAATAAATTCATTTTTTTATTTAAGGAAAATTTTTTCATGTTTAAAGAACCCATAAAATAAAATGTTCACATAATATATTAGAAATCATTATTTAGATAAAATTACAATTGTTTAATTATTGAAGTTGAGAAATCATGGATTTGGCATATAATGATAAAAAATTATAATGTTTAGCCGTTAAGAATAATTTATAAAAATAATTTTCTCTCTAAATTTAATAATTATAAATTTGACAAAATGAAACAATGGGATGCATGGCAAATGGGTATGAAACATAAGTCATATTTTCAATCAATTAAAGATGTTTCTAATTAGAGACCTCTTGAGCTTATCCATATATATTTTTTAGACCATCTTGAATTTCATTTAATTATGGTATATTGTTTTTTATTATTTATTTGATGATTTGTCAATATTTACATGGGTTTACATTTTATAACATAAAAGAGGATCATGTTCTAGTTTTATTTGTTTTTTTAAATTCTATGTAAAATAAATAATAATTCAACATTATCTCTCTGAGTAGTGATTATGTAGGTGAGTATAATAATCATGAACATAATTCTTTTTTATCTATGAATAGAGAAAATAATATATTTTCCACCTAGGACACCTCAAAAAAATATTTTTTTTAAAAAAATGAGACATAAGACACTACAAGAAATTGATCAGTCTATGTTTTTGAATATAACATGCCCACTAACTTCTATCATGATGTTACTAACATAGCATTTAATATCATTAAAAGAGTATAGTTAAGACCTATTTTAAATAAAAAACCATATGAGGTGTTGTTAAAAACTAGCACGGGTCAACCCTTAGCCAGTCACCCAAGCCGATCCGTGTCAAGGCCCAAGTGGTATACCAGATCCTCTCAGGCTTGCAATAATCACCAAATGAATCATTAGAGAAAATAGTAATAGTTTATACCAATCAAATAAAAAAATAAGCCAAATAAATAAAATAAAAAAACAAATTAATTATAGTTTTCAAACTTTGAAACATTTACACCGAAATAAAAAATACAATGAACTAGGAAATAGAGCTACACAAAAATCACATACTGAATCTGAAGACCAAGACATCTCTACATTACCCCAAGGATCACTCTCTAATAGAAAACTATCTATCTCTTAAGGAGATCATGATCGATTTGGAACATGTAGTGGAAAATAAATATTATAAAACACTATAGTCATGTGTATAAAAAATCAGTAGAAAGGAATGCATATTTCTATTCCTAATTCATATCATGTATATAAAAAACATCGACCATCATGTTTTAAATACAATATATAAATATAAGATTTTCCAAAAATCAAATTTTATAGTACACAAATAAATCAACACTCCATTTTCCTCATGTTTTAAGACAATGTTAATGGGGAGAAGGGGGGATGAAACAAATTAGGAAAAGATCATTTCTCCAAATGGTGAAAAAGAAATTTAAATATATTCTCTCTAAAAATATATTCTTTGAAACCTTTAGAAAAACCACACATTAAAAAATTTAAAAGAAAAAAACCAAAACCATGAGAAAAGATTATGATTCCAAACATCAAGGGAAATGGGAAATATGATAATAGATCTTAAGAAAAACTATAATAAATTGATTCATAGAGGATAACCAATATATTATATACATGTGACTCATCCCAAAGGTATTCTCTACCAAATGACATCATAATTCCCACACGACCCATCATTTCCCCACTTGGCCTGACTAAGGGGAATCATCCCATAGAAATAGAAACAAAATATCCTCCTATTATTGGACACTATCTAGTGCATGTCCAAGACTAGTGTGTCAAACATTCTCATAATTCCTCTTTGGTATGCTTGTTTCCCATGATATGTTAACAATGTGACGTTCCAAATAGTCAAAACAATAAGACACATACACAAGATGTTATACATATCAAACATATCGACACCACCACTTCCACCTCAATAAGTAGTTCCATTACATAATTTAATTATTACCCAAGGGAGGTCCCATGCAGAGGACACTCCGATATCATCACCAAATTATAAGGAAAGAATCACTCTTTAATGTATTTTCCAATGAAAACCATTGGAATGATGTAAAATGGGACTAGAAAGATTTTCACATTACTACCCCTTTAACAAATAATCATACCGAACAATTTTTGAAACTAAAGAAAACATTAGAAACCTATTTAATCAATATAAACAACCATTTATGTGTAGAACTCATTTAGAAAGTCCAAATAGGATTTCACAATCCACATGTAAAAGCCAATGTGGCTATTTAAAAAACACATGGTGTGCACGATAAGAAACCCACACCACATATTCAAAAAAATTAAACAGAATAAATTACAATAAGAAAATTGTACTAAAAAACATAAATACTTATTTAACTCTCAAGGACGATGAAAAAAATAAATCAATGAAATCATAAATTTAGAAGAAATTTTCAAAGGGATCCTACCTCACATGATGATGTACATATGGAATTTATCGTGAAACCTAATTGTCACCTCACCCACAACCAATATAAGCTATATCTAACCTAAAAGATCTATATTGATCTCAACATTTTAGGATTCAACCCAATAAACTAATACTTAGACATTAGATAAAGAAATCCCACGAACGATGAAACAAAACCATAGAACATTGAAAGAAAAAAACGGAGAGAGGAATTACTTCGGGATCCCTTGAATAATTAGAAAAAAAAGTTCCAAAAAATGGAGGTCCAAGGGAGCCAGGAGAGGGGAGAGAGGAATCTAAGCTGAAGGATCCAGAATGGAAGATACAAAAGGGTTTTGTGGGATTAAAATTTTGGAGAGAGAAAAGAAACCCCAAAATTTTAATGACCTAGACTTTCCAAACAGTTATTCCGCATGGTTCTTCAAACCATTTGGAGACCAGGAAGATTACTCTAACAAGAAGGAGTCTTATAGCATAGGAAAACCACAAGTTCTGACTAACGTTGGGGTAGTTGTATGGTGACTTTTGGTTGATACTCAACCTGCAGTATGGTTACCTAGGTCGATGCGCCTAATTACTACTAACCATGTACCTACTATGGGCCCGAGTCTACACACCCTAGAAACACATATTTTCTCAAAAAACTCAAGGGGGACTCGGCATGAATGTCAAAGCAAGGAAATTAAGGAAGAACATCACAAAAATTAAAACTCGTCACAGCCAGTCATCGAGAAATTAACTAAGGACATTACCCGAACCATTATCAACTACGAATTTAAAAACCCATGTGTTAAAATTCTCCCCACCATTATGATTTACTCTCCAAAAAATACAACCTATTGGTTAATTTGAATGAAAAACCCCACCACACACATAAAAATAAAGTAGGTTCTCTATTAATAAAAAAAGGAGAGATTACAATAACACTACCAACACGAAAAGAATATCATGATGAACAAGGGAGACCAAAATGGACCCCATGCTAGGTTCCACCCACAACCGAAAGTTTAAACACCTCTCGTTGATCAATCCAAAAGACACAAAACTTTCACAACATAGAAACCATCATTAAATCATGAACACCATATACATAACTAAGAGTAATTTAAAAAAATCACCCAAAATGAAAAAAAAATTCAAACCACGTACGATGAATACATCTATAACATGAATTCAACAAAAACAATATGGATCATTTTACTCCCAAACATTACTAAAAGGATGAACATAGAATTAGGTGATTCTACAGAAGAACATCAACCCCCAAACCAATACCAAGAATGGAACAGAGATACTGGAATGGGGAGACTTGAACAGACTCCCCACCATAAGGAACATGCTAAAACTACATTCATTACAGAGTAATTTCAATGAGGCACATGGTGGGTCTACCAACCATAAAAAATATGATATCCTACTAACTCGAAAATTTTCCAATGCGGACAAAAAAAATCCTCCATAATGAGAGGGATGGGAAGGGTCCCATTTAATGGACTATATAAACCACAACAGACAAATCAGAACAACATTACACTCTTGAAATAACACAAATCAAAACCACACTTTATTCACACAAACATTCCACACAAGTTCCATTAAATAGAGGCCCACATCGGGTGAGACATGACCACTACGGCTTTAAGCTAATAAGAAAAATATAACTTATAAGAACCTGGATCTTCTTTTCATGTATGTTTGTCTTTTTTGGTTGTTTTTTTAGAAAAAGAGGACTTTCTGTAAATATCAGGAGTACACGCCGTGTACTTTAAAGTACACACCGTGTACCCGGTTACTGATGGTGATGACTATGGGCCGGTAGTGAAACTGCTACGCACAAGTTCGTGTGTGGTGACCATTAGACAGCCTAAAGAGGAGGCTGGGAAAGGCATGTACATGCTGTGCACTTTTGAAATACAATGTAACACACCAATTTTTATGAGATATATAAATTTTAATTTCTTTGATGTCTTCTGTTATACACTACACCAAGATTAGCTTGTACTATACACTACACTGTATTATCTTGTAGTATATGAAACACTACTCTTGGCTCGTGTTACACACAATTTCATGTTCGTTTTGTGGAAATTATTCTATGAAACATTAATTATAGATTTTGTTTAATGTGTAAATGAAATATGTTTTGATTATGTTATACACAGCACCAAACAGAGATTTCACTACACGCAGCCGTAACTTGGCTTGCATTACACGTAATCAAGACCTTCCTCAACAGCGTGTGTAGTACACAATATCGAGTTTCACTAAATAAGATAATACTATAATATTATTATGAACTAGCTCTTATGAAATGTAATACCCAATTTTTGAAATTTTATAAATTTATCTTTCAAAATGGACTTCATTTTTTTATTTTGAATATTGAAATTAACCTAGGGTAAATTTTTGGTATTTTTCTGAAAACATTCAATTTTTGATGATTAGTGAAAACACTTCGTTACTATTTAAAAACCGACTTTTTATTTAAATAATTATTTATTTTATTTAAATTTATTTTAGGTAAAAATTGATACATAATACCTATATAAGTTCAATGTAATTCATTTGGGTCATTTTATCATAATTTTATATATATAAAAATTTTATTGAACTATTCACCGTCTTTTACCCACCTCATAGGAGAATTTGAAAATTTACATAAAACATAATTTTACCGCTTCTGTGAGTGGAATTTCAAAAATTCGAGAGACAATGTTAATATCAAGGAGTAAAATGTGGTTCAATAAGATAAATTTTTTTGGGTGAATTGTAACTTTTTACTTTTATTTACCACATTTAAAGTAAGTAGGGTAATTAAGGGTAAAAATGGTATTATTATTACCCTAACACATGTCCTAATTCTATTGGATATGCTTAATTCGATCAAAAACAACTTCAGGAATAAAATATGACCATTTAGGTCCACTTGGATTAGATTAGGACATTTAATATTATTTTATCTAAATAAGATTTAAAATAGTTAAAATGAATGTTTAATAACAAAAAAAATTTTAATATAGGGTTATAAATAATATAAGTTAGATGATAAAAATTCATTAGAATGATAAAAATATTTCCCACATAATGGTATTTTATTTATAATTTTTAGACTTTAAATAATTTAATTTATATATGACACAATGATGATGGAGCAATTACCTTTTTAAGTTAATATTAACATAATTGATATTATAAATACCAAAATAAATTTAATTTGAGACTTTTAATGAATTAAAATAATTTTATAGGTTAATATGACATATTAGTATCGTTTTCATTAACATTTTTTGAACTAATCATGTTTTTATGATTTTCACAAAAATCAATTACCAAATAGTGTCAAAATTGACATAAAATAGTTTTTAAAACTAATAATATATTATTAATTATTATTATATTCCTAAAAATCTAAGGATCGGTCAAATGACTTTTATATGGTTATATATATTAATAATTAACCACTTGGGGTTCGTTTGTCTTGTAATAGTATGTTTATTAACCATATAGTGTAAGAAAACAAGAAGACATGGTAAAAGTAAAATTATTTAACTTAGAGTTAAATCTAAATGATAATTTTAAAATACTAACCTAAACTTTTCAAAAACCAATTTATTGAGAGTATTTCGACCCATCCCCACTTTAGTTTAGAAATAAATGAATTTGGAGAAATTATAAACCCAATATGACTTTATTATAAAATAATATTTTAATTTTTTTCAAAGGTGCCCCTCTCCTCCCTTATAAAAAGGGAACCCCTTCCCTATTCTCTTCACACCCTTTTGAGCCTTTATGCTCGGCCAAAACCTAAAAATTAATCTTCTAAACCTCTCCATTTATATCATAGAGGTTCTGGTCTTCTCTAAAGACCAACTCTAGTGCCCTAAGAAGAAGTTTAAAGCAGGTGCGTCGAGGAAGAGGTAATCTCGTATACCGACTATTTCAAGATTGTTTCTTCTTCTACTTCCTCTTACTTAGTTGTTTCATTATAAATTTATAACATCAGTATTACTTATATACTGATATGTTATTATAAATATGAAACAACCCTATTTCAATGTCTATCTATACTACAGAAAATGAAATCACCGCGCGTGCGTACGTACGGAATATCGTCTCCACGCCGTGGTGTAATCTGTTTTTCCCCCACCACCTTACATGGATGGGTATAATGGTGTAAAGAATAAATATATATAGTTATTATAAAATCATAGTGATTCTGAGATAATATATCATCCACTTCTATTCAATTCAATAATTATGGGATCAATATCATCACTCATGCGTACATACAGATTACTGTCTCCACGACGTGATGAGATTCATTCTCCATGTTAACCCCTCCAGAATGATTATAAAGTACATATAATGAATAATAATGAAATATATGACATGATAAATCTACTGGATTCATTTATATATATATATATATATATGTTTTTCATCTACTTACATCCATTCAATTCAATAAGGAAAAGAAAACAACGTTCATGCGTACGTACGGCCTACCGTCTCAATGAATGGTGTATTTCATTTAATTTATTTATCTGTTATATATATAATGAATATATATGATATATAAATCATGATTTACATTATGGAAGTAATTATATCATGATATAAGTAATAATAATACCAAGAAACACAACTCCAAACACGTATGATAAATAAAACAATGTTACCCAAAACACTACTTTAACATGGAATTTACAAAAGAACGAGTAATATAAAGTCATAAGTGAACCATATATGATATAATAACAATTAATATTATTCTTTATTAAGTAAATGACATTATTTAAATCATTATATAGGAGTATCAAATATGTACGAAGCATATCAGACCGATGGTAAGGGATAACTATTCCAATCTCACCCTTATTCGAGATTGTTTATTCATGAGTATTTACTAGGGTTATATTTTTCATCCATATCCATGATAATGTTTTTAATAAATTATTTAGTATTATTAAATGTTTTTTTAAAAGTAATGATTACCCCTCTTTGACTTTTACAATGTGTTATGAAAATAATCTTTCTTCTGTTTACGATACAAGGAAATTTTTGACTTTTCTGAAAAAAGTACGAGAAGAATGTAATTTTTATCTTATATGGCGTAAAAGGATTTTTACGGTTTCATAATGCCGCATTTTTATGAAGCTTACTCTATAATATTTTTTAACTATTTTCAACAAAATACTTTTCTTTTAAAATTACATGGCATTTTGTGAAAAGAAAATGATTTTAAAAAAGGGAAGTTATTTTTATCAAGAATTCATTTCAAGTGTTTATTCAAATCTATTTTCCATCTAAGATGACATTATTTCATATGTGTGTGTTTCAAGTATAATTTATATATGATTTACATGGTTTCACTTTTCTTATTATCAAATATCCATTTGTTTTTTTACGGATTATTTGATGATGGGATGAAGTTTATGAAAACCATTTTATTCTTTAGGTTTTGATGAATGTTTTAAGTTTATTTTGTGGCACAAGTAAGAATAATTTCATAATGAGATGGGTGGTACCTCTATATCCCTACAATTAATTAGTTATATATTTATATCTCATGAGATAGACATTTCAGGAATGGCAAGTTAATCCGGTTCAGTGATACAGGACTAGAATGAGGAGTGAACTCAATTGAGAAAGGGACATTACCTACTAATATGGTCTTGGAAGCAATGACATGGCTACTATGAAAATCATAACATGTGATTAATGGTTTACACAATTACATGTTTTATTATAATTCTATTTTATCATGATTAATGTTTCTTTATGATCTATGCCTTACTTATTGCAGTGTTTTATGTCATTGCTCAAGATTTTGATGTTTAAACATTATGTTCATGTTTTTTGTTCACATATATATGATTTGTTTTATTTTCTCCATGATTACCCTTAATGATAATTAGAGATCACCCTTTATATATTTTCTTTTCACCAGGATTTAATGAAAGGTTTTAGGTAAGAGACATAAAGGGAAGATCCTTATGGGAGATGTTGAAGATCTTTCACCAAGATTAGAAGATTATATCCCGATTTTCCAAAGACACTAAACTATTACGGTCATTGTGTGTCTATTTTTTTATGTATTAAGAATTCCAAAAAATTAATGTAATGTCTATGTAAATCATGATTTGGGTCTCTACAATTGGTATTAGAGGAAAGGTTTAGTCAACCTTTGGAAACTCGGATGCAAAAACATTAGTGAGATCCCTAGAGATATTTCTATGGTATGTCTAGGGATGTCCCTAAGGATAAGTAAAAGTATAGGTTATAGTCCTAGAATTATGGTAACAATCATTGAATTAAACCTAAGATGTTATATATTGACGTTACTCCCTCTTTATTATGTTGTTTTCCCTAGCATGCTTGTTTACCTCTCACACTATTCATTTTGGGTTTTAGACGATGGCTCGAACCCGAAGGAACCGTGTTGATCAATGTAATGGAAAATGCAATGATTTTCCTCTTGAACCAACCAATTCCATGGGAGATTCAATGAAAAATATTATTTCTATACTTACAAAAGCTATGAATCATTCTGGACTTCCAAATGAGCAGAGAAGGGAACAATATTCTATTGAGTCCTTCATGAGGCAACGTCCACCTTCTTTCAGTGGGTCTTCTGATCCATTTGTTGTTGAACAATGGATCAGTAAGATTGAAAAGATATTTTCTATAATTCTATGTTCGGAACATGAAAAATTCATTCTAGCTATTTAACATTTAGAATGTGAAGCAGGTCAATGGTGGACTCTAATTAAGAATACGAGGCCCCGAGATGAAATTGAATCCATGGAATGGGATGAGTTCAAGAACTTATTTTTCAGTAAGTACTTCCGTTGTATTCTTAGAACCAATATGGAAAAGGATTTTCTTGAGATTAATAAATTGGATGATGAATCTGTTGGTATATACGAAGTGAATTTTACAAGGCTTGCAAGGTATGCATCTGGATTTTTCATCCTACCTGAAAGTAAAGTTGATCGATTCTTCAGTGGCTTAAAACCAAGTCTTCGAAGGGAATTAGCTATAAGAGACTTCAGTATCTATGAATAAATTGTGCGTTGTGCTATCAAGCTAGAAATGAAAGTTGGTGTTATATATCCATCTCATGTTTGTAAAAAGAAACAAAAGATGGAGTTCAAGGAGAAATCTCAGAATAATGGTGAAAAAAAGATGAATGTTTCTTTATTCTCAAAGTGTGGAAAGAAGCATGGTGGAGATTGACCTAAAGGGACTCGAAAATGTTTTAATTGTGGAAAATTAGGTCATCAAGAAGCTGAGTGTAGAATTAATGAAAAAAGGGTTTCTAATGATGTGAATAAAGAAAAGACTATATTGAACGCACCACCAACATTTCAATGCATCAAGTGCAAGGAAATGGGGCATTATTCTAATCAATGCCCTAATCCAAGGGTTAATGATGATCAACGTGAGTAACCTCTTAAGGAAAAGGAGAAAGGGAAGTCAAAGGTGATCACTATTTGTGATGTTGAGTTTGAAAATGATGTTGTGTAATGATTAAGTGTTAATGTAATGGGATTTCAAAATAGTATAATGGAATCTCATTTATGGTATTGTAGACTTTTGGAATATCTATGTACTGGTTTTCAATATTTATATGGTACCGGTAACCATGAAATGTGATTGAAATATTTTTGGAATGAAGATTATATTTTCATAATGAAGGGAGAAAGAAAATAATTAAATGAGCTCATGACTGATATAAGGACAAAGTTATATCATTGTTTGAGTATATAGAAATTTTGGGATTTTGGTATGTGGAAAGTGTTACATTTTGAAAGTATTCATGTTTTCACTAAGGTTCAATGGGTATTAATTTTTCAAGAGAATACATGATTAAGGAATTCACATGTTAGTAATTTGACCAACAAGATATATCATATCATATATGTGGGATAAATGATGGTATTCACATTCTGGGAAGATGACATTTCTAGTAATTGGTTTCTTTATACTATGAGCTCGGACAGATGTATTTGGATAAGCCTAAAGATTGGAATGGATTATGTTGGACATAAGTTAGTATTGTTTATGGCTAGAACATTTTATATATTATTGATGGAATGTTATAATAATTTAGTTTTAGAAAAAGGACAACCTGAAGGACGAGAGACAACCTGTCGCGTCAGACAAGGCTTTCGGAATCGAACCCACAACTGAAGTACGATAGGCCTTTATCACATACCACTAGCTTACAGGAAGTCCTTGGTTAGTATAAATTTGTTTTAATTCAATATGTGGTATGATATATGAATTATATTTCCATTTTAGGAACCATATACGATTAATATCACTGTAGATGGACTTATGTATATTTAATAACTTTTTATATCCTTTTGTTTGAGACAAATGGAATGACCTATCATTATATCACATGATCTTCTAACACTTCACGATTGAAAAATTAAACTTCATTTCGTCGAGAGATGAAGTGGAAATTGTTCAAGGAATGACCAACGGTGAGATTGTACCAAAATCAAAAAAGTATTTTTTTATTCAAATTTCTTCAACTTTAAAGAAATGATCTAGAAAACTAAAAATGTTGTCCTAGTGCCCATATATCTGATGAATTAGATGGTACCTTAGATCATAAAAAAATTATGGCTTTGTGATTGTTTGCTTTTTTATAACCATTTCATCTACCACTCTTCATCAGAAGTTGATGGTTATATTTCTCTTCCATGTCCATATTTTCACATATGTTCTCTTATGTGGAAACTCAGTAATGCGTTAATTTGGATAACCGTAATGTTTCGTACATTACATTTTAAAATTATGTTTTAGTAATCCTTTTTATGATGTGAGTTTCTATGAAAGAAAATTTCAAGTAGTAAACGATTTATAACCCCGACGAATTTCAAGGGAAAAATTCGCTTTAAGGGGGGTAGAATGTAACACCCTGAGATTTTTTGAGATATATAATTTTTAATTTCTTTGATATCTTCTATTATACAATTCACCATGATTAGCATGTACTATATGCAACACCGTATTAGCTTGCAGTATACGCAACACTATTCCGGGGTCGTGTTACACACAATTTCATGTTTGTTTTAGGGAAATTAATCAACGCAACATTAAGTATAGATTTTGTTTAATGTGTAGATGAAATAAGTTTTGATTATGTTATACACAACACCAAATGGAGCTTTCAAAACACACAGACCTGAATTGGCTTGGATTACACGCAATCAAGACCTTCCTCGATTTTGTGTGTAGTATACAATACCAAGGTTCACTAAACAAGATATTATTATAATATTATTATGAACTAGCCGTTATGAGTAGTAATACCCACTTTTTAAAATTTTATAAATTTTATCTCTCAAAATGTAATTCATTTTTCTATTAGGAATATCGAAATTAGACTACGGAGAATTTTGGGTATTTTTCTAAAAACATTCAATTTTTGATGAATAATGAAAACACTAGGTTACTATTTAATAACTAACTTTTATATTTAAATAATTATTTATTTTATTTAAATTTATTTTAGGAAAAAATTGATACATAATACGTATATAAGTTCAATGTAATTCATTTGAGTCATTTTATAATAATTTTAGATATATAAAAATTTTATTGAACTTTTCACCGTCTTTTACCCACCTCCTAGGAGAAATTAAAATTTTACATAAAACATAATTTTACCGCTTCTATGAGTGGAATTTCAAAAATTAGAGAGACAAATTTAATATCAAGGAGTAAAATGTGGTTCAAAAAGATAAAAATATTTATTGGTGAATAGAATCTTTTTACTTTTATTTACCATAGTTATAAGTAAATAGGGTAATTAAAGGTAAAAATGGTATTATTATTACCCTAAAACATGTACTAATTCTATTGGATAAGTTTAATTCGACCAAAAACAACCTCAGAAATAAAATATGACCATTTAGGTCCACTTGGAATAGATCAGGACATTTAATATTATTTTATTTAAAGAATAGTTAAAATAGTTAAAATGAAAGTTTAATAAATAATTTTTTTTATTATAGGGTAATAAATAAGATAAATTAGACTATAAATATTAATTAGAAAGCTAAAAAGCTTTAATACATAATGTTATTTTATTTATAATTTTTAGAAATTAAATAATTTAATTTATTTATGACACAATGACGATGCAGTAATTACCTTATTAAGGAAATGTTAACATAATTGATATTATAAATACCCAAATAAATGTAATATGAGACTTTTTATGAATTAAACTGATTTTATAGGTTAATATGACAATTATTATTGAATTAATTAACTTTTTTTAACTAATCATGTTGTTATGATTTTTACAAAAATCAATTACCAAAATGTGTCAAAATTGACATAAAATAGTTTTTTTTAAAATATTATATTATTAATTGTTATAATATTCCTTAATATATAAGGTTCAGAAAAATGACATATATAAGGTTATATATATTAATAATTAACTTCTTGAGGTTATTTTTTCCTTTCATAGTATGTTTATTAACCAAATAGTGTAAGAAAACAAGAAGACACGGTAAAAGTAAATTTATTTAACATAGAGTTAAATCTAAATGATAAGGTTAAAATAGTAACCTAAACTTGTCTAAAACCTATTTATTGAGAGGATTTATACCCATACCGACTTTATCTTATAAATAAATCAATTTGGAGCTATTATACACCGAATATTACTTTATTATAAAATAATATTTTATGTTTTTCCAAAGGTCCCCCTCTCCTCCTTTATAAAAAGGGAACCCCATCCCTCTTCTCTTCAAACCCTTTTGAGCCTTGAAGATGGGAAAACAACTGAAAATTCCTCCTCTAAACCTCTCTAGTTATATCATAGAGGTTCTGGTCTTCACAAAATACCGACTCTAGTGCCCTAAGAAGAAATTTAAAGGAGGTGCATCGAGGAAGAGGTAATCTCTTCTACCGACTCTTTCATGTTTCTTTCTTCGTCTACTTCCTCTTCATTAGTTGTTTCATTATAATGTAATAACATAAGTATTACTTATATACTAATATGTTATTATAAATATAAAATAACCCTATTTCACCTTTTATCCATCCTACGGAAAACGAAATCACCACGCGTGCGTACGTACGAAGTATCGTCTCCACGCTGTGGTGTAATTTGTTTTTCCAAGCCCACCTTACTTGGATGGGTATAATGCCTTAAATAATTACTATATATAGTTATTATAACGTCATAATGATTCTGAGATATTATATCATCCACTCCAATTCAGTTCAATAATTATGGGAATGATATCATCCCTCGTGCGTACATACAGATTATCGTCTCCACGACACGATGCGATTCATTCTCCATGTTAACCACTCAAGAATAATTATAAACTACATATAATGAATAATAATTAAATATATGACATGATAAATCTACTGGATTTATGTATATATATATATGTCATCTACTTAATTCTATTCATGTCAACAAGGAAAAGAAAACAACGTTCATGCGTACGTACGGCCTACCGTCTCCATGAACGGTGTATTTCATTTAATTTATTTATCTGTTATATATAAACATATATACTGAATATATATGATATATAAATCACGATTTATATTCTGGATGTAATTAAATCATTATATAAGTAATAATAATATCAAGAACAACAAGTCCAAACATGTATAAAAAATAAAATGATGTTACCCAAAACGCTGCTTTTACATGGAATTTACAAAACAACGGGTAATATAAAGTCATAAGTAAACCATATATGATATCATAACAATTAATATGATTATGTACTAAGTCAATGAAATTATTTAAATCATTATACAAGAGGTTTGGATACGTACAATGCATATCAGACCTAGGGTAATGGATAACTATTCCAATCTCACCATTTTTTGGGATTGTTTATTCGTAAGTATTTACTAGGGTTATATTTTCCATCCATGTCCATGAAAATGTTTTCAATAAAGTGTTTAATATTCATCAATGTATTTTTAAAGTAATCATTACCCCTCTTTGACTTTTAAATTGTGTTATGGAAAGAATCTTTCTTGTGTTTATCATACGAGGAACTTTTTGACTTTTCTGAAAAAATTACGAGAAGAATGTTATTTTTAACTTATACTGCGTGAATGGATTTTTACAGGTTCATAATGCCTAATTTTTATGAAGCTTACTCTACAATATTTTATTACTTTTTTCAACAAAATACTTTTCTTTTAATATTACATGGAATTTTGTGAGGAGAAAATTATTTTGAAAAAGAGAAGATATTTTCCTCCAGAATTCATTTCAAGTGATTTATCAAATCTCTTTTCCATATAAGATGACATAATTTGATATGTGTATGTTTCAAGTATAATGTCTCTATGATTTAGATGGTTTCAATTTTATTATGATGAAATAACCATTTGTTTTATTTGGATTATGGGATGATGGGATGATGTTTATGAAACCCATTTTATTCTTTGGGTTATGATGAATGTTTTATGTTTATTTTGTGGCACAAGTAAGAATGATTCCATTATGAGATGGGTGGGACCTATATCTCCCTCCAATGCATTGGTTAATGATTTATATCTCATGAGATAGACATGGCTGGAATAACAAGTTAATATGGTTCAGTGATACCGGACTGGAACGAGGAGTGAACTCGATTCAGAAAGGGACTTTGTCCACTAATATTGTATTAGCAGCAATGCCTTGGATACTATGGAATTCATAACATGTTCTTAATGGTTTCCTCATATACATGTTTTATTCCCATGCTATTTTATCATGATTAATATTTCTTTATGATCTTTTCCTTACGTACTGCCATGTTTTATGTCATTGCTCAAGATTTTGATGTTTAAACATTATGTTCAATTTTTTGTTCACATGTATATGATTTGTTTTATTTTCTCTATTCTTACCCTTTCTGAGAATTTTAGCTCACCCTTTATTTTTTTTCTTTTTCCTAGGATTTAACGAAAGGTTTTAGGTAAGAGAAAAAAGGTAAGATCATTATGGGAGATGTTGAAGATTTTTCACCACGATTAGAAGATTATATCCCGAGTTTCCAAAGACACTAAACTATTACGGTCCTTGTGTTTCTGTTTTTTTATGTATTAAGTATTTTGAAAATGTAATGTAATGTCTATGTACATCAATCTTTGGGTCTCTAGATACATGTCGTGTTCTTTTTTATTAAACAGACCAGGGTCGTGTCTAATCGACAGAACCCTATTCTTCTTCATATGTCTCATCCAAGACTGACTGTATATCTATAGATCTTCCCTATGCCCCTGAATCGCTGTCTGTTCTCTAAATCGACTATTTTCGATTGAGTTGGAATCGCCTCAGTGAGTTCTCTCTTCTTCTTGAGCACCATCTCATGATTTCTCTTCTATTACAATTTATCCTCAGTTAAATGTTTTTAATATTTTTGTAGATCTTTGGTGTTCTAGGGAGATTTCTGGCCCGAAGATCATATATATAAATCTCACGATAATGAGGTAGGTGGTTTGTTCCTTTTTTGTAGTTGGTCATTGAATTTTATGTGCAATAAGGCCCAATACCCAAGAACAGTGTATTACATGTTTATGGTTTTTAGCCCTTTAATTTACTTATATGACTTGTTTTTTAGAGTAGAGTTTATTTGATGAGAATAGGGTTATCTTTCCCAAGATGTGGTTGTTTTTCCAATGTTTTTTTTGTTTTAGACCATTTCGTCTAGAATTGTCTATTAGGTAGCTGCTTTGTTATCCATTCCTAGTATTGTTAGGATGAAGTGATTATTATCTGACATGATATGATATGCTATAGATTTTTTATACAAGTAGTTCTTGAGTTTTACTTTGGATTCCACATATCATTTGTGCATGACTAACTTACACAAGGCCATAAGAACATGGTGTAGAGGAATATAGAGAGAATAGATGCTGAAGGATTCTCCAGAGTGTCTGTTTACTATTACTTTGCAAGACCATAGGGGTGATGGAATTTGGGCTCCATCAGAGTGTCTGTAGTTCCTCGATATGGGCCACAGGGGTAATTAGATTTTGAGTGGTTCCTGAATGTGACTATTATTTATAGATACATGACCACATGGGAGATTGACAGTGAGTGATTCCTCAGAGTGTCTTTGCTAAAGATGAACGAGAGGGGTTAGACGGTGTTTACCTCCCAAATGGATTCTTGTGTTCATTTGGTTGAACTATAGGGGTTAGAATTTCAGTAATTCCTAGATGTTTACATGTTTTGGTTTATCTACGGACTTGATAAATAAAAATGAATGAAATTGAATATGTAGGATGGTTACTATATGTACTTCCTTGCCTACTTCTTCTTTTCTTTTATTACCGGCCATATATATTCGCTGACTGTTAAGAACGAATTTTTTGGTGGTTTCCTAAAAGGATTCATCTCACACCATATTTGGGTCATGTTTTTGAGCTCAAATAGATTATATTGTTTCAGGTCTAGATAAGGGAAAATCGCCCTTCTACTTCCGGTACATGATTGCTATGAAGTTGGGGAGCCTGGGACCAAGGTGAGTCTTGAGATGCTACAGAGTTGTTTATAGCTTTTATTTTGTACCATGGTTTAGTACCGTATTCCAACAATGTGATTTTTTTGGATTCTTTCTTAGACATATATATCATGCATCATCTATATATGTGAGCTCCAACTATTTATTACTTTCACTGTTTACTTTCGGTATGCTAATTTTATAGATTCCATTATTGATATCTATTTTACCTCCACTGTGTTAATATTCCAATGAGGGAATATATTCCCCACTATCACACCCATGGCCCACACTGCTATTCGGCAGCCTCTGGAATTCGGGTAAATGTTCTTGAGGAAATGTGACCAACAGTTGTACGGGGCACCTCTGGTGGGCTTTCGGAACCGGGACATTACAAATTTATATCAGAAGAATAATTTTCTTCTTGACATAATTTTTAGAGCCTATAGCTATGGATAAGAAGGAATAAGTACTTGGTAACTAGCTGTTTCTAGGAGTAGCTAACCCGTCTTCAGGGAAAATCCAATCTACCTCGTTATTACAATTTTTTTGGTTTTGAAATTTTACAGTTGATTTTATTTCACCATTAGGAGATTCACATGTTTTGTGCTGTTTTTGTTGATATTATTGAGGTTTTATTTATTTTTCAACTAGTTGAGATGAGGTCATGCCATTACATGCATTATATAGGCAGTTTCTAGAAATCACATGTATTGCCGTCTTTCCATGCCATTTAGGGTGAAGTAGTGATTTGATGTTGTTGTGATAGAGGTTTTGTTAGATATGAATGTTGTTGTGATATTTTACATGATAGAATACCTTATTTTTTATAAGGTATAGGATGTGTATGTCTTGGTTTGAATTAACACCAATATTTGGTTATTGAGGTGTGTTATGGTCCTTCATGTACCAGAATTTGGTGGATCATTGCACTGTTATCCTTGTTTTTGACCTGAATGAGATGCCAAACATTGATTCACAGGGAGTATGGGCCCTCACGGATCGGAATTGGGTACTTTAATGTTCGTTTCATTGTTTTTCTATGTTCTAGAGTAGTTTCTAAGGCTTACTGTCTGGAAGAACCCAGGATACAAGGCATGTAATGATGAATACATGCCATGTGTTCCTCTGTTTGGGATGAAACTGTTTCTCTTGAGTACATGACATGTAATTTATGTACATGTCGTGTAGTATCTAACTGTGTCACTGACTGTGTGGGAAGAGAAATGGGGTTTACAAATCATTGGGGGAACACGCCGTGTACAGATTGTAAATGCCATGTTGGGTATATTTTGTGTCCACCCGTGTGACTAACGGCATGGAAGGATTAAATATTATGTTTTTCATGCCATTTCAACCTTGAACAGTCAGTGTAGCGGAACCAAGCTATCCAGTCGTGTAGAGAACAACATGGGTCGGTAAAAACATTCTAGTACACGTTGTGTCTGGCACAAACACGCCATGTAGAGTGAGACGTGTGACCATCCGTATGACAAACAACATAGGTTGGTGAAGTTCATCTAGTACACACCATCTCTGGCACTAACACACTGTCTCTGGAACTAACACACCGTGTAGTATTGTTCATGGAGAACCATGTGGCTTAAACATGTAGAAGAACTCAGGTAGGGGAAGAGGATTCAAGTACACATCATTTGTTAGGACAACACATTGTGTGTATGTGGTGTTACATGACCTGAGTTTCCAAAAGTATATATCCATGTGAAGGAATAAGAGAACACGCCCTGTTGACATTATACATGCCATGTATCCATGTTTTGAAAAATGTGAATTCTTTCTTTCCCTAGTTCCCTTCTCACACATCTATCTTTCAGCCCATGTTAATCTTGACTTAAGGTGCATGGTTGACCTTTCAGATCCATGCCACCGAGACATCCTCCGATTGTACTATAGTTATAGGGAGTTGATCAGACACCATATTTAGCTGACCAAGGACTACCAGTAGATCCTCTAGTTGTTCCAGTCTTGGCACCAGTGATCATTTTAGACACAGGTGCTGACGCATAGTTCCGAGAGGGATTTATGATGTTTATGCAGACCTTATAAGGAGTACCAAATCCTACCCCGTCTATGGAAGAACTAATGCAGGTATTTCAGTAGTATCATCATCCCACTTTCTCAAGGGATAGAGGACCCTAGGCTATATAGTCATGGCTAGAAGCCATGCTGATGATCTTAGAGCATCTGGAGATGCCTCTAGGGAGAAGGATGAATCTTGTTGTGTATATGCTTTGAGACTTCACCAAGAGATGGTGGGATGTGATCTCACACGAGAGACGCCAAATGGTTATGGAAAGGTAAATGTTCTAGTGTTCCTTTTTTTACTACATATACTCGAAGACCTTGAGGGCCGATCGAGCCCTAGAGTTCATGAGTCTGGAGAATGATACTCTTTCTATTATAGAGTATTCTTCTCGCTTCATAGAACTGAAGCACTTCACTCTAATTCAAGGAGGTTATGAGTTATTTCTAGAAAGGAAGTTTGAGGATGGTCTCAGGCACGACATTGAATCACAGGTGAACATCTTCAGGTTGACTTCCATCACGTCAATTGTCAACCAGGCGCTAATCACAAAGCGCAATTTGAGGGATTCTAGAGTTGTGAGGTCAGGTGGCTTGATATCTGAAGTTGGTATCCCTCTTACTGACAGTAGGAAGCGCCATAGGGAGTCTACACATGGAGATATGAGGAGGCGGGACACTTCATCTGGTAGACCGGTGGTATGCTACCAGTGTAGAAAGAGTGGGCATATGAGGTCGTATTTCTCGAGAGACCCAACAGAGTATCGATCATGCTGCAATATGGGGCATCTTCAACGCTTTGGTCAGTTATTCTCACAAGTAGCTGGTGACATGTGTTCTTCTACGACTCAACGTTTAGTAGAAACACCACTAGTTTCTCATCAGTCTGGGAACTGGAGTTCTTCCAACATTTTGGGCTGAGTTGGAGGTTGTGGCCATGGTAGCCAGTTTACAGGATTTCAAAAACAATAGGGTGGATCAGCTCAGAGTGGTCAGGCAGAGTCGCAGGGCCATGGTGCAGGTCATTCTTTGGTGATGGAGCAGACCCAGCTGGAGCAGGATCTTGGACCCTCAACAATACGAGGTACAATCCCAGTTGCCTCATTTATATCTTGTGCCCTTTTCAATATAGGTAAATCCCATAGTTTTATATATTTTTTCATTCTGGAGATTCTTGGACTCTATATATTTTCTTATACTGATATCATGATTCTAGGCACTCCGTTGGGTACAAGAACTTCTAGTACACGACAGTGCATAGAGTACCCTCTAGAGGATTATGGGTGTCACTTCTTATGGGACCTTTCTGTCTAAGAGATGATAGGGTATGATGTCATTCTCTGAATGGAAAGGTTAGTTCCCTTCAATGCAATTGTCTATTGCTATCACTGTAGGGTGAGTTTCATATCACCATAGGGCATATCGTTTCTTCACAAGGGAGAATAAGATGTCCAGGTAAGCAGAGCAGGACCCAAGCATCATGGTTTGGGACGAGTTATAGCCCGGATTTCTAGTCTATATCTGCATGACAAGGGGAATTCACAGATGGACCTTCCTCTAGTGGTGGATCATTTCAGGGATGTCTTTCTAAAGTACTTTTCATGTTTTCCTCTAGAGCAAGAGGTGGAATTTTCTCTTGAACTTGTTCCAGGAGAATACCTAGTGTCTATTCCTCCTTATAGGATGGCTAAAACAGAGTTAAAAGAGCTCAAGAGGTAGTTTTAGGAGTTTCAGGAAAAGGGTTTCATTAGACCCAGTACTTCTCCTCGGGGTTAACCTGTCTTATTTGTGAATAAGGCGGATGATACCCTTAGAATTTGTGTGTATTATCAGATGTTGAACCAGTTGACGGTCAAAAACCGATATCCCTTTCCATGGATTGATGATATATTTGATCAAATTCAAGGATCTCGGGTGTTCTTGAAGATTGACTTGAGATTTGGTTACCCTCAGTTGCATGATAGACCATCAATTGTACCTCTTACAGCCTTTCAGAGTAGGTATGGCCTATACGAGTATATGGTTATGCCATTCGGTCTCACGAATGCACCTGGAGTTTTCATGACACTAATGAACTGAGTGTTCCATCTATACATGGCTTCTTTTGTGGTAGTCTTCCTGGAAAATATCCTGGTGTACGCTCACACTCGACACGACCATGCCACACATATTGAGATCATTTTGAGTACACTAAGAGAGCATGGGTTATATGTTATGCTCTCAAAATGCCACTTTTGGATTGACCAAATTCACTTCATGGGTCGTGTTATCTCAAGGATAGAAGTATCAGTAGACCCAAAGAATGTGAGAGTAGTAGTTTCTTGGGAGAAGTAAAAGAATGGTTTTGAGGTAAAGAGTTTTCTTGGGCTGGCTGATTACTACATACATTTTATATAGAACATTTCATGATTAGAATCCCCACAGGAGGGCCTATATAAGAAGGGTTCAAGATTCTTGTGGTTATATTCTTGTGAGTAATCCTTTAAGGAGTTGAAATTGAGGTTGACTTTAGCAACGATACTAGTTCTTCCGTACCCGGGAAAGAACTATGCTGTGTATTGTGATTCAACTAGTATTGGGCTAGGAGTAGTTATTATGCAAGGGGAAGGGGTTGTTGCGTAAGGGTCTCGGCTGTTAAGGCTGTATGATAGGAACTACTTGACGCATGATCTCAAGCTGGCTGTAGTTGTTCATGCTTTACGATGTTGGATAAATTATCTAATGGGAGAGAATTTTTTGGTTTTCACCAACCAAAATATTCTCAAGTATATCTTCACTCAGAGCGATCTAAATTTGAGACAGTGAAGGTGGGTTGAGTACCTTTTGTAATTTCACATTGAGGTTGCTTACACGCATGGGAAGGGTAACGTTGTGGCTGATGCATTGAACAGGAATACTCAGATACAGGAAGTTCAAGAGGCTATCAGTGAGTGGAAGCTTATGCCTCTCATTTTTGAGATTCATCTTGAGGTGCATGACAGGAAAGGGCAGAATTTTCATTCTTCAATAGATGTTACCTCAACTCTACCTAATCATGTGTAAATGAGGAATCTATTAGATTTAGAAGGCCTGGTATTATGGGAATGTGTGTCAAAAGAGGACCCTATTCCAAGATAGACCATTGTAGAGGATGAGATCTTGTGTTTTCATGGGTGTGTATGGGTGTCAGCAGACATACTCAAGAAGATGATGAAAGACTTTCATTCCTTAGATTGGGATGTTCAAAATGGTTTTCCCAAGATGTATCATGATCTACACCATCACTATTGGTGGACAGTTATGAAGAGAGATATTGTTGGTTTTGTCATGTGGTGTTCCACCTGTCAGCAAGTGAAGGCGGAGCATCAATGACCAGTTGGGATTTTGCAGCAGTTACGCATTTCCAAGTGGAAATTTAATGATTCCGCAATGGATTTCGGGATAGGTCTGTTGAGGTCGCCTTGAGGGAATGATGCAATTTGGGTTGTCATTGAAAGGATCACAAATGTTGATCACTTATTTCCAATCAAGTACACCTTCAATTTTGATGAGTTGGGAAGGTTGTACATCCAAGAGATTATACGTCTACATGGGGTTCCCCACTCCATTGTTTCAGATGAGGATCCACATTTTATTTATCGGTTCTGACAAGGACTTCAGAGGGCTTCAGGTATATAGGAACTCTTGAGTATAACATACCATCCCCAGAAAAATGGCCCGTCCGAGCGTACGATACAGGTGCTTGAGGGCATGCTTCGAGCATGCATCCTATATTTTAGAAGTTCTTGGGAGAAACACATACCTCTTGTGGAGTTTTCCTACAATAATAGTTATCATTTGATTATTCAGATGGAACCCTAGGAGGCTTTGTATAGTAGTATGTTCCAATCAACCCTATGTTGGCTGGTGGCAAGGGAGACAGCTATGCTAGGGCCTCATCATGTCCAAGAGACAATAGAGAAGATATATTTTATTCAGAAGAGGATGGATACTGCACAGTCACGATAGAAGAATTATGCTGATCAACAAAGATGACATCTAGAGTTCGAGGTCATAGATCAGGTTTTCCTACGTGTCACACCAAGGTTGGGAAACAATAGGATTTGGAGATGGGGTAATATTTCACCAAGGTGAATCGGGCCATTTGAGGTTTTAGAGAGAGTCAGACTGGTTGCCTATAGGCTAGAGTTAACTCAGAGGTACCGGGCTATGCCTGATGTCTTCCACATTTCTCAGCTTTGATGTTACTTCTCAGACCCATATCAGGTTTTCTAACCCTAGGTGGTTGAGCTCATGGTGGATTCCTCGTTATAGGATCATCTTATCTCGATTGTTGATAGAAATTCAAAGTTTCTCCGTGGTCATTATGTTTCCTTGGTACGAGTGCATGGAATCACGAGCGAGTATAGGATGCGACCTTGGAGAGGGAGACCGATGTATGATCATAGTGGCCAGAGCTGTTTGTGGATTCCTCTTTATTCTATGTTTCCTTGCTAAGGAAATTTGGGGATGAATTTCATTAAGGGAGGAAGTTTGTAAGATCTCATATCTGCTATTCATGTATGTTTTTCTGTTATGGTTTTTTTTGAGAAAAAGGGTAATTTCTGGAATTTTCAGGAGAGCACACCATGTACTTTTAAGTACATGCTGAGTACCCAGTTTCCACTGGTGACGACCATGTGCTAGCCATGTAACAACCAAGAAAAAGGTCTTGTGTGGTGACATGGAGACCGCCTAAAGAAGAGGCTAGAAAAGTAAAGTACACACCATGTACATTTAAAATACATGCCATGTACTTTTTTTTATTAAGTGGTCCATGTTCAAGTCTAATTGACAGAACCTTATTCTTCTCCATCCATCTCATCCCAGACCGACCATACGACCGTTGATCTTTTCCAAGCCCCTAACTTTTCATCCGTTCTCTGAATTAACCATTGTCCATTGCATTGTTATCACCTCGGTGAGTTCTCCATTCTTCTTGAACATCATGTCTTTATTTCTCCTCTCTCACAGTTATCCTCAGTTGAACATTTTTAACGTGTTTCTAGATCTATGGAATTTTAGGTCAATTCAAGGACTGAAGTTCATGTATATCGATCTCACAATGTTGAGGTATGTGGTTTGTTCCTTTCTGTAGTTTTTCTTGAAATTTTACATGAAAAAGTGCCCAATACCCAAGAACAGGGTATTGCGTGTTTATGGGTTGTAGTCCTTTTATTGCATGATATGCCTGGTTTGTTTGGATAGAGGTTAATTGTTGAGAATATGGTTATCTTTGCAAAGTTATGGATGATTTTCACATGTTTTCTTATTTTTGACCGTTTGGTCAAGCTTTTCTAGATAGGAAGCTACATTGTTTCCCATTCCTAGTTTTGTTAGGATGGAGTGATTATTTTCTGAATTGATATGATATGCTAATGATTGTTTATCCATGTAGTTCTAAAGTTTTACTTTGGATTCCATATATCATTCATGAACGACTGACTTACATAGGGCCGTGAGAAACTGGGGTAGTAGAACATAGGGAGAATAGATATTGAGGGCTTCTCTAGAGTGTCTGTTTACTGTTACGTTGCGAGGCCATAGGGGGATGGACATTGTTATCTGTTAGAGTGTCTGTAGTTCCTTGATATGGGCCATAGGGGGAATTAGTTATTGAGTGCTTCCTCAGAGTTCTTAATAGTGACCGATATGTGACAACAGTAGGAATTGATGGCCAGTGCTTCCTCAGAGTGTCTTTGCTAAAGATGAACCAGAGGGGTTATACAGTGTGTACTTCTTAGAGGGTTTCTTGTTTTTGTTTGGTTGAACCAAAGGGGTTAGACTGTGAGTACTTACGAGAGTGTTACCTGCTTTTGTTTAGCTATATACTTTATATATAAAAATTAATGAAAATGAATTTGTAGGATGGTTACTATGTGTACTTCCTTGTCTACTACTTCATTTTGTTTATTTCCAGCCATATATATTCACTGACTATTAGGCACAACCTTTTGGGTTTTTTCCTGCTAGGATTCATCTCACACCCTATTTGGATAATGAGTTTGGGCCCAAAAAGATTATATTATTACAGGTCTAGATAAGGGAATGCGCCCTTCTATACCAGGTACATGATTCCTAAGGAGTTTAGGAGCATGGGACCAAGTAGAGGCTTGCAATACTGTAGAGTTGTTTACCTCTTTTCATTTTTACTTTTGTTTAGTACCGTATTCCAACATAGTGATTTCTTCCTCTTCTTTCTTATACATATATATCATGCATCATTTAAATATGTGAGCTCCAAATATTTATTACTTATTTTTTTCACTTTTGGTATGATATTATTATTGCTTCTGTTATTGCTATCTGTTTTACTTCTGTTGTGTAACTTTTCCAATGAAGGTATTGTTTCCCCACTATTACTCCCAAGGCCCTTACTGCTAGTCAGCAACCTCTGGCGTTCAGGGAGATGCACTTGAGACCATGTGACCAACAGTGTATGGGACACGTTTGGATAGCTTCCGAAACTAGGACGTTACACACCTCTTCATCACCAAGGGAGAAATCATACACCCAAATGGTTCATAAAGAAGAAATGAGGCCCCAAACATATTTCTCCCCAACGGTACCAATTAAAATTGAAGATTTACACTAAAATATTGAATTTCCTATTCAATCCACACTAAAAAATGAAGATACACCAAAGTCATTCACACCCCTAGGGTTTTCTGGACTAAAAATGAGCATCCCTCCAAGTCTTATGGCTTGAGAAATGACGTTTGAATCATCTCATCCCTCTTAGTTAGTATTTAAAAACCCTCAAAAAACATATCCTTCTCAAGCCACAATCATCCACACCACCTCCCAAATAGAGCCAACATAACCCAAAAGACCTAAATATTCACTCTTCCTCTACATGATACATTACCATGATGGGGACTCAAATGATGTAAACATATAGTCCCTTTAAACTCAAATATGGAACCTGAAAGAAGGGTCAGAAAGGAAAATATATTCATCTAAAACCAACATGTTCAGAATTCCCAAATGGAAGATCTGGTTCTGTCCAAATAGATGTTCTCAAAAGAATTTACAATAAACAAATTTTAATTTTACTGAGAACTTTGAAGTGGGAGACGCCACTGATCAAGACCCCTATAAGAGAATGAAACATTATAGGGAGAGTAATCTCAACCCAGGTCCCAAACAACACATAATTACTACAATCGTCTATAGAATCCTCTTATGACCAGACATTCCAAACAAGTGGCCTAGGATGACCTCTTCTAAGATAAACTGATCAAAGGTATAAATATCCATTCTATGGAATAATCTATCGCCATAAAAAATAGATTATGTGTCCCCACTTCTTAATTGGAATTTTACATGCACCAATTTCTGACTAAACATTTAGACACAACGATTATAGACACCACCATCACTAACTTAGGAAACTAAAGAAAATATAGCTTCTTTAAACTGCTCCCACATCTGCCCTTCTTCTATGAGAGGATTATCTTAATCGAAAAAAATAAAACTAGAGGATAAAAGCTCCAAATCCATTGATGAAAAACCTTTCATTGATCAAATGGAGGGTTAACCACTTATGGGCACCCATGGAAACATTTCGAACAAACATTAATTTATTATGTGGATGAACTATACCAATAGAGGAGAAACCAATGTCCAAATTGAATTGGTCCATTAGAAAAAAAATACCAAAATAAATATCAAACACATTTAAGAAACCACTACATAGACTTATGAAAACAATTCCCACAATACAAAAGGACACATCCTATAACCACTTTTAATTAAAATGCCCCATTTTCATTTAAAATCAATTTTTAATGGGAAACCGTCATTAAGAATTAGACACCCACCAACGGTGTCCCATGGAGCCTTACACATGCAATTCCTCATGAAATACCAGTCCCCCATCCACATTATTAAAAATATATCTACATGTGGTCTCCCACAAGAATACCTATGGTAAAATCACATTTTAATGAAAAAAATAAATTCACACTTCCTTTTCAAAATCCCATTAATCAACATTTCAAAATCAGTATCCACAAACCCCAAAAACCAATTCAGATCTTACAAGACATATTATAAAAAACCCACCATTCAAATAAAAACTCATTTACAAATATTACACCGACATTCCAAACTATTTTACACATTCTTAAACACTTACTATTGCACAAAAAATCTCATTTTATCTATAAAAAATTTATTTAAGAACCCAACTCTTCTCATTTGAAACAAATTTACAAAATACTTATTATAGTAAATATCCATTTTTATAAATAATAAATTTCAAGAAAACTCAAGTTTTGATTACGAAAACCCATTATAATTTCATACAATGACTATTTAATGGAAACCGATTTTTCTAAAACATCATCCAAAAAAACCATGAAAATGCATTTTCCAGCTTTTGAAAATTAAGGAGTTCTTCATTTAAAAATATAATATTCCTCAATTATCAAATAAGGGATTTCAAAATGATTTATTGAAACCCTAAGGAACACATTTCTCCTTTCAATGGGGAATCTATTGTCAAAGGGTGAATCCAGAATATGGTTAGGAGCCATATTCCTTTCACATGACCGCAATAGATAGCATTCTACGGTAATTTCCTTATCCCCACATGGATTTTTATGCACTTATTGCTCATATAGGTCACTTTCACAACCCCCTTTTCGTTTCCCTACACCAAAAAATCCATAATAACCTATTTACACCAACAAACCCAGATATCGCATGGGATCCTATGGTTTGAAATGAGAAAGAGTTTGTGTTGCTACTCCCACACCTCCCCTAGAGTCATGAAAATCATACAAATTCTACTATGTCAACCCCAATTAATTATGGGTGTTCTAAAATGAATGGTTATCAAAAGAGAAAAAATCCGCAGATACCATTCTGTTAAGAAAAAACATTAAAAAACCATGACCAGGTAACTTAAGTCGATTCATGGTAAGGACTGAGAGGTGTTCTAGATCCTCTTGGGATGTATAAAATAACTAAAATGGATTATTAGATAAAATGGAAATGCATTATCATTATCAAATAAAAAAATAAAAAAAATAAATAAATGAAAATAAACTAAGTATGGTTTTCAATCATTCCAATATTTACACCAAAACTGAAAATACAATGAACATGAAAACAATGATACACAAAAAACCTAGATTGAACTTGATGACTAGGAAATCTCCATGTAACCCTGAGGTTCACTCCCCAATCCAAAAAAATCTATCTCTTGAGGCTATCAAGTATAAGATGGAACCTATAGCAGAAATTAAAAATTAGAAAACATTATGAGAAATGAGTGTAATAATTCATTAGGTAGGGGAAAATAAATCTATTACCAATTCATATCCATTAAATTATGAATCATAAACTATATGTTTTAAAATAAAATATATAAATATTTTCTTCTACACTCCCCATTTTAATGAACACAAATCAATCCCCATTAAATTTACATCATATTTAAAATCAAATCCCAAGGAGAGAATGGGTATGAGAACCATATAAGAAAATATAATTTTTTATAATGGTGAAAAAGAAAGGGAAATACATTTACTTTCATGTCATTTTTTTTAATTATTTTAAAAAAACCATGCATTCCCAATTTATTAGGAAATCACACAAAACCATGAGACAATATTATGATTCCACACAACAAGGGAAATTGGACTAATGATACTTGATCTGGAGAAACATTTGAATAAAAATAAATATAAAAGTGAACTAGAACATACTACACAGGTGACTAATCCTGAAGTCATTCCCTACCAGATGAAAAGATAATTCTAGAATGCATGATCATCACACCACCTGACCGGACTGAGGGGCCTAATACCATACAATAATAACAAAATATCTCCTGGTATGGGCCACTACCTAGATCATGACGTAGACTTGTATTGAAAACATTCTCAGAATTCATATTTTCTATTCATGGTGCCCATGTTATGTTCAAAATGGGGTGTTCAAAATAGTCTAACCAACAAGCCTCAAACTCATGCCATTATACATATCACATTAACTAGCACCACCTTGGCCTAGTCCAGAAGTATTCCCTTTCATTAATTTAATTATTACACAAGGTAGGTACCATGTGATGGCCACTCTTGACTCATATCCATCTAAAAAGGAAAGACTCACTATTGGAAGGGTTTTCTAAAAAAATCATTTAATATATTACCAAATGGCCTCACATGATTTTCCTATAACAATCCCCTCCACAAATAACCTTACCAAACCATTTTAAAAAACAATCAAACCTTTGGAAACCTATTTAATAAATCCATAAAACCATTTAAGTATAAAAAAATTAAAAAGGCCAATGAGTTAATCAAAAACCACTTAAAAGTGACAACCAAACCATTTAGCAACACATGTTATGGAAAACAACAAACCCACACCACATATTCAAAAAAAATTAAACAAAACACTTTATCACATATAAATTAATTGTTCTAAAAATCATAAATCACAATTTAACAGTCATGGATTGTGTGAAAAATATGAAATCAATGAAATATTATATTTATTGGCAATGTTCAAATGAATCCTACCTCACATGATAAATAAATTATGGAATCTAGTGTGAAAAATAATTCTCACCTCAACCGTAACCAAAGGAAGATGGATCCAACCTAAATAATCAAGATTGAACACATAATTTTAGGATTAAACTGTACAAATTAAACCTTAGTAGGTGGAAAAATAGGTCAAATGAAACAGGAAATAAAACCCTAGATTTATGGAATACTACAAAAGAGTGTGGACTTACTTGAATAACCCATGATGAATACTCCATAGAAATTAACAAAAATTCAGGTCCATGGAGGCCATGATGTTGGAGGTGGTTTCTATGGTGGAGGATCCCAAATGGGGGTGATATATGTGGGTTTGGGGTCTAAAATCATGGAGAGAGAAAATAAACCCTAAAATTTTAATGACCTGGACATGATGCACCGATAGTTCATAGAGTTTCTCAAACCATGCGGAGATCATGTGACTGCCTCTTCCAAGAAGGGTAACTACCACATGGGAAACCCACATGGTGGGACTAACCATGTTGTCTCTTCTATCCAAGACCTAACCTGCCACACAGTTACTCGGGCCGATGAGCAGGGTTACCAATAACCATGCACCAACTGTGTTCCACATTATGACCACCCCAAAAATATTTATTTTCTCACAAAACTCTAAGGGGGAACCAGGGAGGAAGGATTGTTTAAGGAAAGAAGGGAAGAATATCCCAATAATTCAACCCTGTCACACCGTGTTCCTGAGAGAAGAACTGATGAAAAAACTTAAACCAGCTCGAAAAATGAAATTCAAAATCGAGGTGTGACAGTTTTGAAAAAATATAACACCCATGGTAGGATACATAATATTATTTTAATGAATGTTTTACATATTGAACACCACGTACAATATTGGGATGTTTGATAAAAAGGATCATGAAGGTATCTTCCTCGGTTCTTCTACTACATCCACTGACGATAGCGTTATAATCATAAGATCAAGGATTGTTGAAGAACCAACTCATTTAAAATTTGATGAAACTGATCATTTCAGTCACAACATGACTCAAATTGACGATAAAAATGATTCAATAGAAAATGAAACATAATCCCACCCTTCACGATAACAAGGATGATGATTTGGAATATTATTCTCTTGACCCAAATATAACAAGGACAGACACAAGAGAAAAAAGAAGTGTCTTTCCTATAACACCCAAAAACCATAAAGACCATTATTTATAAACAATTATAGGAATTATTTATAAAGGATTAGAGAATAGAAGAAATATTGGAAATCTTGATTAAATTTATTAATTTTTATCCCAAATAGAACCAAAATTCATAAATGAATCCTTAATAGAAGAATGATGGTTCTTAGAAATTGAAGAAGAGATAAATAAATATTTAAGAAATAAGGCATTTGAACTATCTGAAAGTCCCTAAAAAATCCTGTAATTAGAAAAAATGGGTTTTTTATAAACAAAAAATATGATCCCAGTGGAATAACTAGAAATAATACAGGATTAGATTTCAAAATGTATAATCAAGAAGATGGAAAAAATCATGAATAAACCTTTTATCCCGTAGCTATATTAGAAGCTGTTATAATCCTTCCTAAATTTTTATCCTATATTCATGTTAAATTATTTCTGATTGAAAAGAAATAATCCTTTTAAAATAGATTATTTATTATTTAATATTATGTAGAACATACTCTTGGTTTTTAAGATAATAAATTACAAAATTGTGTGTTTAAACGATCCAATCCTCTATATAGAGAAAAAAAATCTCCATGGGAATGGTATAAATGATTATGTTATTTTATCTTAAAAATAATTTTATAGTTGGAGTATGATATCCTACATTATTAATGAAATCATAATTTAATGATATTTTACTTATACAAATATATGAATACAATGTTATATTTGGATCAAAAAATATAAAACTATAAAAAGGATTTTCAAAAATTATGAAAAAATAAATTTCAATGAACATGATTGGTGAACTAAATTGTAATCTTTGATTTAAATTTTATCAAAAATATTTCTAAATTTTTTTAAATCAAATTAAATACAAAAATTACTTACATTCAATGATTGGACATTAAAATAGTAAGAGATAAAAAAATCCTATGAGATCTAAAATGAAATCTTACTCGACTCAAATTGTAAAAATTGTTGAAAACAGGTTGTTTTTAGGAATCATATGATGATTTTTGTAATTTAATTCAAGAAGAATAGAAATTATCATTTCAGTATGTCTTTGTGAAAAATTTTAATATAATAAGAAATAAGTACATTAAAATGATGTGAAAGGAATATTAAAATATTTAAAAGGGGTTGTAATTATTTCTCTTTATTTTCCAAAAACCTCTGATTTCAATTTGATTTCATACCTGTAGGTTGATTTTCGTTGATGCAGAATAGATAGGAAAATAACATCAGCAACCATTCATTTTCATGGTAACTATCTTATAACTTGGTCACATAAAAAGAAAATTTCTATTGTACTATCAACTTCTGAAGATGGATATATTTCTATTAGAATTGGTTTTGAAAATGTTTTGTTGATGAAATATAACTTAATGAATGTTGGCATTAAATTTAATTTCCTTTCAATCAGATGTGATAACAATAGTGTAATAAACATATCATATAATCCAATAAATCATTCAGGAATGAATACTAATGATTTATGAAATCAATTCATAAGAGACCATAAATTAAAAGATGATATATATTAATAATTTTTATGAAAAAAAATGGTTAGCATATATTTTAACTAGGCCAATATCTTCTATTAGATTCGATTTCATTAAATAATTATTAGGAATATTAAATTTTAAAAAATTAAAATTTTATTTTATATATATCATATATATAGTGATAAAAATAGTTGTCTTATTTAAATATTATACCGAACCTCAATTTTGAGTAATAGTCATATTTGGTAGGCGACAACAAATTAAACTAGTAATAATTAATCATACATAACTGCATGACCCCTCACTTACTAAAACAAAAAAGAGGAATTGGGTATCAACTGTATGTGTGAAATGAATCTAAAATCTTTAAAACCCTATCACTCTTTACCCAACCATTTGATACAATTTTGACCATCCAATCTCTTAACTAATCTAAAAATGATAAAGACAAAAGGGGGAGATAGTACATCATCAAGAAATAAGAAATTCTAAATGATATTAAGAAATGTTAAATGAGGAAGAGTGAATGATTTCAAATGTTTGGACAAAGAATATATGTTATTGATGAAATATATAAACCAACAGGGATGAGAATAAGTTTTTGATTCATCACAAATCTTAGTAGTGTCCAAAATAGATTGAAGTGAGTTTTATGAATTAGCTGTTTTACTTTTATTGATGAATAATAATAATTACCCATTATAATATTCAATAAGAAATTTTTTTCGGTTACATATGTGTATATATAAGAAGATTTCAAAGCCCCTCATGAAGGGTTCCCATTCATAAATACCACTATAACTTCTATCAAAGGACGCTCTCCACTAAAAATCATGAAAACTATTTTTTATACTTCTTTTACCAAGAAGAATCATGTGATGAACATGGAGCTAGAAATAAAGGCTCTAGTCAAATTCATTTTGTTCGAGATAACTCAAATAAATTGTGAGTTCAAAAAAATCTCTTTGATGTTGTTTCTCTAATTTAATTTTTTATTCTTTATAAACCTGTGAATATAAAATGACATATATTAATACATGTGTATCATATTTAAAATAATTCCCTAAACATTTACCTTTTGGGAATATCTTGTCCGTTAGTTTTCAATGTTCCTATGTTGTTTAGGATGAAAGCATTGCAATGGTGTGTCATGGTTTGAATAACATTAATATATGTATCTTAAGAAAAAATTTCATGTAGTGGGAATTTTATTTGAAGGTGTTGAATCCCTTTAAGTCAAGGAAATAAATTGAACCTAATCATACTCAGGGGGAGTACTCGATTATGTATAAGTCAGAAATCTTAGTGGTTGAATTGTCTCATCGTTCGAAGACTATAAAAATATGTGACGAATAACAAGACACTCTTACTCTAAGAGGAATATTAAGGATTGGGCTTTTATGTAGCCCTCATTTTATTTTCTAGAAATAACTCCATACGCGCCTATATATCCACCAGTAAAAGAAACAAATGAATGGATACCAATAAATACAATCTTTAAGTTTGGACACACTTCTATGAGATAGAGATAATGGTTGAAGAATGAATAAAAGAATCATTCTTGTAAGAATCACATAATGATGAAGTAGTACCATATGTCACTAAGAATCATCCAATTCAATAATAAAGTGATGAAGTTCAACAAGAAAGGGTTTCCTTAGATCCTTTAGGAGCTCAGAATGAATGATTACATGAAACTAAAAGAACCATTTCTAAAAGACCCCACTGGATCCCTTTAATGTTATCATTTGATTTCGAGACCATAAGAGCTCAAATTCTGAATCACATCATCATTAAATAACATTATGTATTCATATTTCCTCTAAATATGTATTTTAAGTTGTTATATTATTGAAACCATCTATTTAAGAAAAATGTTCTATGTGACATGTTGCTGCAACCATGCTCCGATCAGAAGTTCCTTCATAGATTTTAGAACTATCTCAATCTATAGACTCAGTAATTATAGAGTCTCACCCACATCAATGTGAAATTATGAATATAGAAATGTACCAAAATCATAAAATAACATTTGATGAATAAACCAGAAGTATAAATTGTGAAATGATGGAAGCGACTATAGTGGATGATAAATAAACACAAGTATGATTCTCTATGCTCAATCAAATGATTCAAGACTCTCAAGAAAACTTCTTACAGGTAAATAAGGACAGAATTATTATTTCCAATCTTATGAAAAGATACCTTGATATGTGATTTTTTTGGAGAAATTGAAATTAAATAAAATATCTTCATACAATATTGATAAAAAATCGTAATAAAACATTATTGGATGATGATAAAAAAGAATATGATGCATTTGTGAATTATTTAGAAAGAGTTGATCCCTATAAAGAAAGAGTTTTGGTTCCTATCAAAGGAATAATAGTAAATAATGTTTATGTTTTAAGAAACCTAATAACCAAATATGCTAAGAAAGGAGACCTCTATATTTTTATTGAATGTATCGCATAATGTATGTGGAATTAATTTACAATTATTTTATCCTACTGTAAGTATGACATGATGAAAAAAATAATTTTATTTTCAAAATCGCATTTTCAGTTCTTATATTTTCAATGAATGTTTTTATGTCTCTTAGTGAATCAAAGAGAAATTTGATACATCATATGATCAACCAATGCAACATCAAAAATTTTCAATAGATAAATATTCATTATTACTTGACCCATAATTTTAATTACCCTTTACTCATGCAGATAATTTTTATATAGAGAGGGGACATAAAAAACTCACAACATTTAGTCAACACCAGCTATGTTTTCTCTTGAAGATCATTATGGTATTAAATAATCCCCATAGATGTTATGGGATGTTGTTGGCATTACAGCTAATGATCTTATTCTATCATCTTCACTACTTCATGACCAACTACACTAATTCAAGAAACCATCTTCTTAAATCCATTTTTAGCAGAACAACTGATACTTATCTCTCTCGAAGATGATAATGTTAGTTGACCAAATGTTGGGTCTTAAAAAAATAATAATGCTAAAATTTTTATGTAATAAAAACATTTTCATATTCTTATATTTAATATATCTATTAGAAGATCATTATACATTAATCTATTACTTCTAATACTCTTTATTTCATGGTTTTCATTGTTTTGATTTTAATTTTTTCTAGTATATGTTTGTAGATCATAATTTTCTCTCAATATTTAGTATTATTATATTATTATATTAGTATTTAAATGTTTAATTATGTAATCCTACTACTACTAAAACATTTATTTATCAACTGACACCTATGTTAAATATAAAATGTTTTCTTCATTTTACTTATTTTTGGTATCACAAAAAGGGAGTGATGAAAAGTAAAATAAAATATTTCAATTTTATTTCATATTTTTCCCTTATTTTTTAAAAATATATAAGAAATATTTTCTTTTTATGAGATGAAAAATATATTCCTTTATAAAAATATATAATAAAAAATTGTAATATTTTTTTCCTTTTCATGGGTTTTTTGACCATCAAAAAGGGAGTGATTTTTGTAATATGAATTATTTCAATATATCTCCACATTATGTGTTTTGATGATTCAAAAAGTCCCTAATTTTATTCTAACATTTTTTTCTAAAAGTATCAAAAATATATTAATCTTACATTGTGTGTTCCGGTATTTATCTTACACAGGAATGTTATTATACAATAATTGAGAGACATCTTCTGCTACTCATATACATGAATGATAACATAAGATTTTAACATATAGAGATTATCAAAGATAATTAGAATAGTCATGAAAATGTGGAAATTAATTATAATTTTAAGAATAATATTCATATATAGAATAACCTGAAGAAATAATAATGATACATCATATTAATATTTTTTCATTCACTATAATGTTTTCTTACAATGAAGACTAGTTATCTTATGGAACATATATCATATGAGAAATAATATGTTCAGTCGATATAATATGAATATGTGATATTAAAAATAATTATAATTACATTTATAGTATAATAAAATTTAATTTCATAACTTTTAAGTACATAAAAATAAGTTTATTTATTTTAGGAAAGATCAAACTACAAAAGACATAACATAGATTCATACTTTCAATGAACTAGAAACTATCTGACGTTATGGTTGAAAAATATATTCCATATTCAAAATAGTGGATAAAAACTCTTATCATTATACTATATTAGGCTCACTATATGTCCAATTAAACCATTACTATTATATGGTGCTCATATTTAAACAAAATGTAAGAGGAATAGTTATTTACAACTCAAATATAGAGGTGAGAACAAAAATAATAAAATAAGGTATTTTTCATTCTCCTTGTCAAATGATGGAGATATGTACATATTCAGAGTCATTTCTTACTGTTATATTCTTATCATCACTATATATTGCACAAAATATCATCCCAAGATATAATTTATGTCTGTCTATTCTCAGGATGAATCTTCATCAAATTTCACTAGTTGATTACAACTATACACTACAAAGGTATCTCAAATATTGTATCTATTTTTACCTAGTTTTCAGTTAGTGTAAGAGTATAGTAAAAACTGCTGATAGTTCGTGTAATGTTATAGCCAATTTCAATGATATTTGAACTCTTTACTAAGTGAATACTACCTATAATATACTAAGATCCCCTAATAAAAGTGATTTTTAGTTAAATTCAACAAACCCTAGAAGTAAAATGTTGGTGGAGTATACTAGGGGATTTTTCCCTAAAAAACTGTAAATCTATGTGTTTAATTTCATATTGAAATACATTAATTTCCACTTTATATACTCTTAAAGAATAAAAATTAACATACATACTACCAATATAGTGATTATATTTTCTCAAAGACATTATTGTTAGGTCATTTCAGCCCTACCTTGAGTTATTCATTCAATTATTATCTGGGATAAAAACCATAACTCTAAAAAAACATCCTAATCTTTAATGTAATCTAAAACCTTCTTTAATACCAACTATAAGGACTTGTCCATAAATAACCCATATGATAGTTATTTTGATACATGAAACCAATTTATTTTCATTATGATCTTTTAGTTTTAGAGATTAGATAATTTCGACATAAATATACCGTGATAATACATATGTTACAAGTATAAACAAGAATACAACATCCCTTATCATAATAAAAAATTTATAAAATAAAACATGATTTAATTTCATTACACACCATAAATACTTTCATCATAACATCATTATTGTCCATACCAATCATTATTATCTATGAAAAAAATTAAAACTTGGGATGAGCACAAAAATATCTATAAGGGATACAAAATAAATGAAACCAATATTCTAGTGAAATCCAAAAAAAAAACATCTAAAAACAAATCATTTCACCCCATAAAAGAAATTACCATTTTAAAATGATAATTATCTTATCTTTTGAAAATCAAAACAATTTTCATGTAAAGTCATAATAAAAAATATAAAACTTGAGTAGGTGACATGGGAAATAATTTTCTATAAAACTATTAAAAATATCATTGCTCTCTAGAAACACAGAGAGTATCCTTCATAATTACATTTGAAAAAATCATCATTTTATTATTCTTATAATCTCTTATATTAAACCTTATAGGTTTACTCTATCCCATTAACCAATTATTGAAGATCTATTGTCACACCACAACCCTTTTAACATGGATCTGGTATAATACTTCATTATATTGGCATTGATACCAGACTCAAATCCAAATGGACTGATTAGTTTATTACTTTTTTGGAAATAAGATTAGACATATTAAAAATAAAATACAAGAGAATATATAAAATAAAACATAATTTATCCATTTATAACACCATTATTATCTTATATTAACCATACATGAGAGTCATTATATACACTTTCCATTCTAAAATAAAAAAAAATAAGAAAGGTGTATTCTCAAATGCCCTGTAAGGGTAAGTACAGTGTTAGAATAATGAATTAATGAGATGAAATATATATGTCAATATCAATAAAAATAAACATATTCAATTTAAATTAATATATAATTAATAATCAACAAGGCATGAAAATAACATTAAAACACGACCTTTAATAAATAATCTATGAATAAATTGCCTATATATATAAATACTGTCAAAATAATAATCTCTTGGATAATAATAATAACAACTAAATTATCAATATTTTAAATTATTTAGTATCATATATCATGTTTCATAGGATCATGATACCAATACCTACATGATTTATTCAAAATATAGATTAAAAAAATACTAATTTGGAAAAATGATTCATATCCTGACACATCTAATGAATCTTGGGGCTTGAATTAATCGGTCCCCGACCCCTATAGGTAATTTCCAAATAATTCATCATATATTGAATCATCTATTTAAAAAGTGATTGTTAATAAAATTTTTCTCCTACAAATTTAAATTTCATGAACCATCTTGATATGTCATCTGAACTAACACCTTACACGGTCCACAACATAGTGAAAAAGTAATTCTCAATACCCATGGGCTATCAACTAGTGTCAGGAATCACATATAAACCATATTAGAATGATTTTATAGAAAATATAGGATAAAAAATATTATCAATATAAGATAAAAACATAAATAAATCTCAAATAAATAAATTATTTTATCTGCTACAATCTTAGACACAACAATGTAGACTAAATCTAAAAAAATTGTGATAAACAGGAAAAATGGTCCATGTGACCATGATATCCAAGTGTCCTCTTGGTGATGTCAAACCACAAGACCACGATTGCTGGAACAATGATAATATAAACTAGGAAAACCTAAACAAAAAGAAGGACCAATAAAATAGCTCGGTTCTACTAACACCATGTGGTACAAGTAGGGTGTGAGATTAATAGCAATGCAGGAAAACAACATATAATATATAAAACTCCTTTCATAAAAAACAATACATCATGATTCGTTTTAAATATGATTTAAAAAATCAGGATTTTCACGTTTTTACAAATAAAAACATTTTTCTCCTTTTTTAAAATAAAACATAATTCCTTTGATTTCATATGAGGCTATAAATTTAGAAACTAAACCCCAAATAAAAACCAAAGTAGTCACTACAAGGTTGTGGTGAAAAATAAATATACCAAACAATTAATAATGTATATACAATAAAAAGAATGAATGTCGATAAACATTGTAACCATGGGTTATCCTAAACAACCCCTTGGCATCCCTTGGATGTACATGGATTAGAACCAACATCTTGACAATGGTGAATGACCTAAGTCTACAGACAACTGGCTACCCTCACATGACTAATCCAATGGAACAACCATCCTAGAATCATGGTTATCGAGTGGGTACCAACATTTATAATTGAGTCTGGAAAGATACCATCACATCATCCTCTACAAGATGCCTAATAACACATGGTGGTACAATACTATGTAATTGGGAAGCCCCTGAACACATGACTCTCCATACCTATAGTCACTGGAGTTGCCTACCAAAATCCCGAACACCACTTTGCAATAAAACATAAAGGGAAATTACTTATATAGTGGTTCCATCAATATAAATATATATTTCACAACATTGAATGTGACAACCGGGCCCTCACATCACTTATGCATTCAAAACATTCATTAACATCACACAAATTTCCAAATATGCCTTTGACTTTACACACCAATGTAACTTTTCCAAAAAAAAACCTCAAAATGAATTCCCTCACAATGTGGAATCCCACATTCACTAATCATATTCCAAATATTTCATTAAACTGGTACTCACCAACACACATCTCAATTTCAAAATGGGCCTTTTATATCCTCCATACATAATTTCACCTTTAACAACATTTCAAAACCAAGGATGAAAAAAATCCAAGTATTCCCATATGAAATTGAAAAATACAAAGAAACTATCAATCTTTTATATAAATACCAAATTCTCCATAAAAACCATCAAAATATTGAAACCAAATTTTATCACTCGAAAAACAAGGAAACATTTTTCATGAAAAGAAGTAAATAATGATGAAGATAAGAAGAAAAAACTGTTTTTTATAAAAACAATTTTTATTAAAATAATAACATCTAGTGCCATCATTATTTCAGAACTCATCTATGTGTGCACTTTGTTCACCTAGTGATGTACCCAAATACAATGTCATACCACAATTATTTCAACCCAAAATATTCTGAAAAAACACACACATTCACTCAAATTGGGATAATAAACCATTTCATGAAAATATCACAACAATCCTCATATCAAGCCTATCCCCAATCAAATTACTCTAATAAAACACTTAAAATGGATACACAACTCAACAACCCAATTTTACCTTTAAATATCAAATATCATTTAATAAAAAAATTGGCATAAACATACCTATACATAAACCCATAAAATCTTCGAAACCTACCTTTAAAAAATATAACCAACAAATAAACACAACAATTACATAACCATATACGTTATAAAGTTTTGAATCATGTTTAATAAAAATCAAAAAAAGTCAATCATTAATAGATATCTTTAGAAAGGAAAGGTAACGAAACACCTACCTCAATAGTGTGAAAAGACGATGAAACTCTTGAAGTAGGAAGATTACATCTCCAAGGATGATCCTCAAACTCTAGACCCAATGAAAACCATACTGTACATCAACCATATCATATAGGGTTTATTCAAGAGAGTTCCTACCTAAGGGAAACCAGGAAATAGAGAAGGGGAAGAGAGAAAGGGGATAAAATTGAATAATATCCTAAAACTCACATTCTAATCAAATATGAAACTCCCATTGAGGAGGATGAACTAATGAGGGGGCCTAGGGGGGGGGGGTCCCTTCATGATCCCTAGTCGACTAGGAGGAGGGGCTCATGTTAGGGTAAATTAAGGGGATGGAAAAATAGGGTTTTAATGTTTTAAATTTTTCTAGGATGATTTCATATTGTGTATGACCATGTGAAAACCATATTGTATCTTATGTACCATCATATTGTGGTCGCATGAGTACCTACACTAACCACACTATTTCCACTAACCACGTGTTGCACATGGAAAATAAAAAAAACCATGAAACTTCCAAAATTAGAAAATTTACATAGGGTCTCAATCCTAAACATTATCCAAAACATCCTAAAATAAGAATCTGATAAAATAGAAGACTTTATGATGTCAGGGTGTGACAATTTTACCCACCACAGTCACTTTCATCCCTCTTAAAGTCACCATATGAAAGGATAACAAAAAATTTGAGTCCCTACCCAATCAAAACTATGGGAGACGAAGAACCTTGGGGTGACCTCTCTCTTTAAACGTCACACCTAACCAATCAATAATAAACCACATCCAAATAATGAGGGGATAACCTGAGTGGTTTCTAACCACCATAATAACTCAACTAACAAGGTAACATTAGAAAACATCCAACACACTCACTAAAAATAGGATCTACAGAATTCTTAACCCAAACTCATCCAATCTCCCTACACCACCAAACCACATTGGAAGTACATAATTGAAAACCCCACTACAATGAAATCTAGAATACAAGGATATAGGGAAGAGGAAACTCCCCAACATAACTACAAACCTTCAAACTAGTTCAATCAAAAAAATATTTATAACTAGAAACCTTTCACACACACATTGAACACACAACAATCGGGGAGAACCTGAGAAAATAAATTCAAGCCAAAAAATAATATAAAACACCATCCATTTCTCCCATAAAAACCCCAAGAACTTCCAAACGATTAGTAATAAAATCAAAACCAACCTGAAAAAGTGTTTATAACACATTAATAAAAAATATGATTCCATATAAACATTCAAACTGTAATGACTAATTGTATTACAATGAAATTTTTTTCCTAAAACCCTTATAATGGAATGTTGAACTTATAATTGAAAAAATACTAAAAGTAGGAAACTATTTATATTTCCAATCTGATATATGGAGAAATAATAGGTCCATGGTTTCACACACTCCTCAAAACTATTCACTATGTGTGATGTTTAACCCGAGACCCATGGTTGGGGCTCTGATGGATGAAGCATATCATTCATCATTGTAATGTAGTATAATCATCTAGTCACAACTCCTTCTTCAAGAGATGATTCCTGAAAAACTTCTCTGGATAACCCAAATAGCTACAATGATGGTAGGTCTTCTTAGTGATGTGACAAGACTGCTTGGAATGCCCAGACTAGTGACACTGATGTCGCAAAAAAAATATGACGAAGAATCGAAGGAAAAGACCATCGATGGAGGACCCATAAAAATAATTTCCCCTAGAATGATCTCAATTCATGATGGGGAACCTTTTTGAATAGAAATACACACCAAATTATCGATTTCATGTGCTTTGTAAATTAACATGAATAAAAATGCCCCATCCACTAGCTTCTCGAAATGAAGGTAATTAAAAGAGATGACATACACCATGATCTTGGGAAGAATACCCCCATGGAAAATATAATCTGTCATCAGTTCTTATGATTACACCTCCAGAGAAGAGGAAAATAGATCCTTGAAGTGTTCATCATTATCCTTCACCACCCACTGGCCTTATTGAATACACAAGTGCTCTTCCCTTTTCTTCATCTTCACCTCCTCATGTATGAACCATAAGACGAAGAACGACAAAAAATTATCCATCATTATCCAAACTTGTAATGATGGTGGGGATAAAAACTACCATTATACAAAATATGAACCCTAAAAAAAAATCCCAAAACACCTTAGAATCTAACTATTTCAATAGTTCCCAATTATTTGAAGACATGTTCTTCCTCTTCATACTCCACAACTACCTCTAACAAACCTCCATCCCATGATAAAATGAAAAAATTCAATAAGAACAAGAAAATGAGCATGAATTACCATATATTCTGGGGAATATTTTGGTTGGCATTTTTCCAAACAACTCAAATATCATCAATTCACAACAAACATGAATCAGAGGAGAAAAAAAGAACCTCTTGACAAAACAATTGGATCACATGAAGAACATATAAGAACACAAAAAAATCACATCTTTTAAAAATTATCATTTCCATTTTAAATTTTTTAAAAAAATCCATTTTAAGGCTATTTTCCAAATAAAAAAATACAATTTTCACAAAAAAAAACCACATATCAAAATAAGAACAATTTTATAAAATCGTTATCTTCATTAATAATTCTTTTGAAAATATCTAGGATGAACCATTTATTTCAATCACCCTCTCAAGGAATTCGATGAAACATTTCCCATGTGTTAATCTGTATCCATCTTTACAAGGAATCATGCACTTTCCAACAATACCCTTACTTGTGTAACATTTTAAAAAAATAGTAAGGGTCCCACTAAGCAACTTCATAAAAAATTCCAAAAAGTACCAATTTTATCAATCCAAGACATTTTCTATAAAACCACATTTTATCAATTTTAAAACCATTTGAAGGAATCCCCTTTTTATGATTTAAAATCCACACTCATATTCAAAATACACTAACACCAACTGGAACAATGATGAAACACAACATACAATGAACTACCAGAATGAGGAAGTAGGGTTTATATCTAACTTGTTGGCATGCTAGTTGGTCATGCCCCATGTAATCCATAACACTACGTGGCCAATGAACATGGAACTATAACTCCACATCAGTAAATAATGCATGTGAGGACACAACATGACAACCTATATCTTCCATTTTCATCCTCCAATCTAAAACAAACACATAACACTCAATAACATGATAACCCCTAATGACTCAAGGTTCAAAATTAAAAAGGGTTCAAGAATCCCTTCTCATACCTACCTCCTGAGTTCCAATTTTCCTAATACCCATATAATAAACACCCCAAATAAAAGTTCATAACTCTCAAACTATTTTTACATGAACTTGGATGATATTTCATCGAACCTAATACCCGACCTGATCCACAGAATAGCCTGAATAGTGTTTCTGATCCCCACGACCTGGAAATAGTGTTAGGCGTCAAATATAATCAAAATGGGAACTATTTTAACCCAAAAATAATTATTATAAAAATATTATATGGTAAGATGAAGAACAAAAAACTAAATCATATATAAATAAATCACTAATTCCACTATATGATACAACTAAAAAGACGAAAAAAATGTGATAAAAAACTAAAATTCATCCATGGTAACATGATCTCCTTGAGATATATGGGTAACCTCCAACCTCAAGAAAAAACCTTCTCTAATAAAAATAATATAAACTATGAGAACTATAATAAAAATTAGAACCTTCAAAACTGATCGGGTTTATCAACACTGAGTTCTACAAGTAGGATGTGAGCTTCCCATCTCAGTAGGAAACCACCAAAGAATCTATAAAATTAATTTCCCAAAAATAATTAATTAATAATGGATTAAAATAGGGTGATAAAAATAGGGTTTTAATGTTTATGAAAAAGAACACAGTTCTATACTTTTTAAAAATATATCACAATGGATTTTTTTCAAAATAAGTCATCATTTTAGAAACCAAACCCCAAATCAAAAACCATGTAGACACTATAGGAACATGCTGAAAAATAAATAGTTAGAACTAATAAAAAACTATGTATAGTGAAAGCATGAAACAAGATATTCATAAGATCCATGGGTGATCCTAAACATCGATTGAAAGACTGTTGTATGTAATCGGTTTAGAACTACATTTAGGTGTATGTTGATTCCCTAATGTCTATAACCAACAACCCACCCTCAACTGACCAATCCAATGGCATAACCCACCTAGACTTTCGTGATCTTGGGGTTACCAACCTGTCTAATAGGGGAAGGCAATCTACCTACACTCAATCTTCTCCAAAAACACCCAGGAACCAATAGTGGTAATATAATGTGTAAGTGGGAGTCCCTCACACGTGAAATTCACCTTACCTACCATCACTGCACTTCCCTACCCCAAACTTGGAAAAATCTATATGATAATACATAAATGAATATCCATCATATAGTGTTTCCTTATTCCCTATATATTTCACATCATGGAAGGTTCCAACCAGACCATCATATCACATAAGCATTCAGTCCTTTATTTAAAATCACACAAACTTCCAAACATTCCTTTGACTTTAGTCACCCAAATACCTTTTCCAAAAACACTTCAAAATCCATTTCCATACAATGTGGAATCCCACTAAATTATGAATTTTCCAAATATAACATTACTCCAAAACTCACCTACACACATATCAATTTCCAAATGGTCCTTTATATCATTCAAACATAATTTCACCTAAAAATCCATTTCAATACCAAGTTTGAAATAATAAACAAAATAAAAAAGTATATCCAAATGGTATATCAAACTACATATAACTTAACACTATTTTAATATATGAAAAATGGTCTACTCATTCCAACATAATCTTGAAAAAAAATTATCTCATTTGAAAATAGTGGAACCATTTTGCTGGAAAAGAGGGAAGCGGAGAAGAATAGAATTGGAAGAACTTTTTTTATAAAATTGAAGTTCAAGGAAATAAGTGATTATGTTGAAATAATAATTTGTAATCCCATCCATGCATGCACTCCGAGCACCTAGGGATGTTCCCACATACAGTGTAATACCACAATTATTTCACCAAAATCATTTTTAATTAAACCACACATTGTTTTCCATTAGGGAAAAAATCCATTTCATGAAAATATTATCAAAATCCACATATAAATCCCAAACCCAATCCAATCAATATAATAAAACATATCAAATTAAAAAACTACACAACCAAATAAATTTACTCTTAAAAATTAATTATCATTTAATCAATCATTTTTGGTATAAACACGCCTAACCGTAACCAAGTAATTGCTTCAAAACCTATTTCTAACAAATTATACATATAAATAAACACCACAATAACCTAAATATATTCATTATTATGGTGGGAACCATCTATAAAATTTAATTTAAAAAACTCAAACATCAAAAGATTTCTTCAGGACTGAAAGGAATAGAAACACTTACCTCAATGGTGTTTAAAGGAAATAAAACACTCCGAGAAAGAAGGGTAGAGAACTATGGATGATCCACACACCGTAAAACCAAATAAATAAAAAATATACATGACCCATAACATCAAGGGTTTGACCAAGAGAGTTCCTACCAAAGGGAAACCAATAAATAGAGAAGGTGAAAGAGGGACTGGAGAGACAAATGACTAAAACCCATAAATCCCAAACTAGAATCGAAGTGGAAACACCCATGTAGGAGGGGGAATCAAGGAGGGGTCCTATGGGGCTCCCTTCAGGCGTCCTAGATTACAATGTATGAGGGGGGGTTAGCTGAGGGTAAAATAATGGGAGTGTATAATAGGGTTCAATGTTTTTAATGTCATTTGGCCTATCAGAGGGTTTGAATATATGGTCTAATAAACACTACCCCGACTATGTAGTATCCACTGCCCAAAGGAAGGAATAACAGTATGTTCACCCCTCATGGATTGTGCAACTATGTGAAAACTATAAAACAGATTATGGAGAAAACCCAGACCTATTGTATAGTTTTCACAACAGTTCACAAACCATGCAGTAACTTATATTTGTTCTACAATAAATCTTACAAGTACCTCCACTAACCTCACGATTTCATCTAATTGTACAGTTCCCATGCACAAACCAAAAACCCAAAAAAATTAAAATTCAAAAAATATAAATTGTCTCACAATCCCAATCCTCAATCAAATGATACAAGGGGAAGATAATGATAAAATATAAACATATTTGGGTTAGGGGTGTGATATTGAACCATTTGAATAAAATAAAGGTAAAATGAGTAATGATTATATATATAAAACAATGTAATAAAAACACAACATAAAATATGTATTTGGTGAATTCGATAGTTATATCATAGATGTAAAAAGTGGGGAGAAAATACCTTACCACATTATAATCATTTATTTAAAAGGAAATATGTTAAAAATAGAAAATTTATTCTTTGAAAATAATCTTGTAAACATAAAATTAATATTCAAACCATTACAGTGCCAATAAATAGATAAATTCATTTCATGTCATATGTGTTAGAAAGTATACCTTTCACTTTTGTATGTTAAGTACCTTGTTTTTGAAAATTATATGAAGATTCCATTTATTTAATTTTTAAAAAGAGAAAAAGAGGAAATAAAGAATTTAAAAAAGAATTTGATAATATTAAAAAAATTATAAGAAACTAACATGGAATATAAATATTCCCTAGTGGAGGCTTAATGAAACATATTATCAAATAATTATGAGATTGTGGAATAACACCTTACAATTTTATAATCGTAAGAATCATATGCCCTATGAAATAAAGAAAACTATATTGATATTGTAATAACATAATATTTTAAAAAATAATCATAAATTATATTCATGGTTAGTATATACACCAAAAAATAGAACCATATAGTGTATATGGTGTGTGTCCGAGACAAATAATAGAAAGGCAAAAAAACACATACCTTATATATGGACACTATTTATAATTGTTCAAACAACCTGAATAATAAAAAAAGGATTATTATAAATATATTACAGAACCACATTAATTTCTATAATAAAATATATTATTTACTTATCACTTAATATTACCCAATTATTTATAATCTTTCATTATTTTCACTATTCTGGGTGTTAATTGGTTAGTTTTTCAAGTATGTTTTGGAAATTTTAATTGTTGTCACTATTAATTAGATACTGATTTACTACTATGGAAAATAAAAACCATGATTGAAATATAATATATACCCAATAGATATGTATTTAGAATATTCAATAATATTTTTATATATTAAATGCACCATTCATGGATATGGTAGGTCGTACGTATGCATGAACGCTACTTCCATTTTTTGTAAAACATAAAATAATGAAATGCAAATATTATATTTACATATTATGATCCAATTATCATATATATGTAAAATAGTTTACATGTTTTTTAATTAAATACTCTTTAATACTTTCCATATATATTGTGAATGAATTGCATTCATTCCGCACAACCACAAATAATGTTATTATATTTACAAAAATGGAAACCATACAGGTATGTATTTTATAATAATTTTATAATAATAATTAATTGATAAATACCATATAAATGATAGAAAAATAAAGGGTATATTATAATTTCATACCATGATAGGTGGTAATGGAAAATTGAACAACATCGTCTCATGAGGAAATGGGTTTCTATAAATGAAAATCTTTTTTTTATTACCCATTTGAAGGATGACATTGTATGTTTAGGCTGAACCCTTAATAAAACAATATCTCATTATACATAGGATGTTTTGTTTTTTATAATATCAAAAATAAAAATAACTAATGGTGGTTTAAATAATTGATAAAACAAAAACATTTGATCAGGAATGTTACCTCTTCTTTGCGTATCACTTTTTGATTTGCCCAAAAAGGACCCCATTGGTTAGATTTCCTCCCAATGTATGTCTTCTAGGATGAAGGGAGGTTTAATGAGATATCCCCAATTTCCATTAGCTAGTGCCTTATTATATTACATTGGAACAAATAAAAAAAAGTTGTATCCCCAATGAATGAAAATTTTAGTAGATTTGGAAACAAGATATGTACATATGTTCAAAATTACAACTTGAAATGAGAAACAACATAAATGTTCCACTTGAAAATCCACCACTCTAATATTATCCCTACAAGTCAATCATAGTATACCTCTTCTAGTCCTGGGAAAAGTGAAACATAAGAAGTGTAATGTTCATATGCTCATTAAGGGTAATAAATAGAAAATAAGATATAATAAACATAAACATTACACATGGTGAATAAATTAAAATACATTCCTCTACAATTAATAAACATCAATACATTATGATAAGAATATGAGATCAGTAAATAACTCCATAATTAAAAATAATCACCGGTATTACACTAGTCGAATATCCTCATGAACTATGAATTTATAGATTCATAATGAGGTAAATTAATATTCTTGACATTCTAAAATATACTTTCAAGGCCTTGAGCAGGACATATAAAAATGACTAAGGCCTCATCCAAAAAAATATCTAAAAATGGGAATGGCCTAGGAAAAGTCCATATCTATTTGTATCATGAGACCTACCAATGCATCGAGGGGATATAGAGGGCCCCACCCATAACAAAACAGGTCCAATTCATTCTTCATATGATATGGCATAAACATAAAAAACATATGCATTCACATTGAAACTGGCATATGAAATGTAATTAACTTTCCCCAAACATTAAGCATAAACACTAACCATTCAGAGTAAATTAGTGAATAGTTTTAGGATAGAATTTCCACATCAAAACTAATCATAAAACATTAAATTAAATATTATAGATGATATAATACATAATAATAAATAATATTGTTGAAATATATGAAGAAACTTATATAAAATCATATAGTAATCCTTGAGATAAATACTCTTTTACATTGAAAAAAGTGTTATTTTGGAAAAGTGAATGTATAAAACCAGAACTGAATTACGATTTTATTTTCATAATAAAATGAGTAATTTTATAAAGATAATGTTTACTAAAAACAGATTATATGGTTTCCTTGAAAATATGTATGAATTTGAGAAATTCCCTTGATTTGTGCTTGTATTCTGAAAAGAATTTAATAAGTACATTTTCAAACATGTGTCTCTCATAAAACAAGATGTACTTTTGTTTGTAAAAATACATAGATAATTAAAATATAATTTATGAGGATTAAATAAGAATATTTATGAATTTAATTGAGATTAATAGAGACATTGAGTAATCCATAAGAAAATGGATGTTCGGGTAGGAAAACATTTTCATTATGTCCGAATGTGTTTGGATCTTGAACTTATGATCCTGGAATATGACGTTAGAGTTGTTAATAGATTAATTCATAACCTATTAAATTTTTTTTAGTTTATCATTATTTAATTAATTTGATTATTTCTTTATTGATAAGTTATAATGTTGAATTCTGTCATTACAGAGTGTTTGTTTCTATAGTTTTCAAGATTGGTATATTTGTATTTTAGTATGGCTATTCATGTGAAAAGGATGTAATTCACCCAAATTGAAATTATATATTATTTATTAACATAAACATGTGTTAATGCTTATTGATATCATTTGTTTAAATGTTATGATTATGAATCATTGGGTGAAATATTAATGAGAATCACTTAGATTATTTAGTCGTATTTGGATTATTATGAATTAGTTTGGCCCAATATATTAATTATATGTACATATACTGGTTCCTAAATATTAAGTATGTTATAATAAATATATTATTGTCTATATAAATAATAATAAATGTTACATTACCATTAATTAAGGATAAATTAAAGAACAAATCTTCATCGTCCATGAAAGATGGAAATTGGAACCACATGGATGATTATTCAATTATTAAAAGGGAGGGGGAGAGAGAGAGTAAGAATAAGGAAAATGGTTATTACATTAACATGGTATAATTACAATATTAGATGTTACTAGAGTTATAATAATCAATTTTACTATTGAGTATAGGATAGAATAATAAAATAAGATAAAATTAAATGAAACTAAATGAAAAAGAATGATGCTTTACCTCTCGAAATAACCTCCTTTAGAACCTCCTTAAGGGAAGGGGTTATGGTATTTTGGAATGAATAAGAGATCCTGGACGTGGGTAGTGATAAGGGAAGGTTATTTGGGATGAACATTGATGATCTTCAAGGATTAGATGAATGAAGATAAGAGGGTGTGAGGGGTGGGGGTTATAGTGGATGAGAGTAGTGTTTTCCTTTTATTTTACTAGTTATTTTATTATTTTTCAAAATACAAATGATAGTATTGATTATTGTGACCAAGAATAGTAATAAGTGCATGTGAGATTGAACTAAGTGTTCTTACAACACCTATGATGTCGGGAATAGTTAATTTAACTAATAATGTATATATATAGTAAATTACTATATTTTACAATTCCTTACAAATTAGAGTATTCTAGAAAAATACAAAAAATTCACCCTACATTTTTTTCCACATGTAGAATTCAAAAATGAACTCTATTTTTTTGGAAATAATATTCTAAATATTATCAATTTAAATTTTAAATATATTCAAAATATATTTAATAAATAACAATTTTAAAAATATAATTTTTTTTGTATCCACATGAAAAATTAATCAAATTATCATTATATTATAAACATAAGGCAATAAAAAATTAATAATTTACTACTCACAAGGTTCATATTACTATTCATATTACTATTCATATTACTATTTGTAAGGGTATTATACTATTCACCCAAAATTAGGTTTGTCTTAGTAGACTCTAAATATCATACAGAACACAACTCTATATTTATGATTCGTGAAATTCAAATCATAGAGGTGGAAAAAAAATGTTTTCTAGGAAGATTATAATAAAGATGTGTTTTGATGAGACTTAGTGTTTTGTCTATTGAAAAACAAATTCATTTCCACAAATGTTGGGGTGTTACATTATCTCCTCCTTACAAAAAAGTTTTCCTCGAATTTAAAAAAATGCTACCTCACGAAATGATTTGGGTAGTTCATCATCATAAACTACTCAAGATCACATATTTACTCATAGACTTTATGATTTTTACGAAGTATCCTTACTGGATGAGTCATTTGATTCCTCAACACTGGTTCTTTAGTGTCTATAATCTGGATAGGCTCTTCACAGTAAGATAGGTTAGGTTCCAATTCTATAACATCGGAAGTGAGGACATGTGTTGGGTCTGGAATGTACTTTCTTATCAATGAGACATGGAACACAATATGTACTTTAGATAGGCTAGGTGGCATAAAGTACAAGAAATGAAGTTTATACCAATGATTCTAAACTGTTGGTATATGCTGGAAAACAGTTGGTATAGCCTATACCAACAGTTTTCCAAATCGTAGGGAAGTAAGACATGAAGAAATACCTATACCAATAGTTTGATCTAAACCGTTGGTATAGGCCACTACATGTATTGATTTACAAACGGTTATAGGCTAAATTTTGGTATATGTTTGTATAGAATTTTTACCAAAGGTTTCATTGGAACCGTTGGTTTATATTGAAGACAAAACACTATACCAACGGTTTTAAAACCATTGGGATAGTTTTTAAATTTTTTACAATGTATAACAATGGTTTAAAACAGTTGGTATTCTGTATTTCCATAAATATTGCACAACAACCCCTCCAATAACAAATCTAGTATACGCCAACATAAATAATAGCACAAAAAACACATACAATAAGACATAAGACATCATAAAAACACCTACAATAAAAAAAACACATAAAACCATCAAACTCTTCTAACCATGTCATGTACTACAATTCAATATTTCAATATTCATATGAAAACAATCTTCCAGATGAGTTGAATAACAGTTCCAATAACTCAAACATTATTTACACCCATTTCAATCTTCATATAAAAACCATTATTCTAGTAGTAATTCACCTCACCCCTGGACAACCCCCCAACCAGCATAGCACCCCAACCTCCCCATCAAATTCTAATAGGTAGAATAGTCTAAGAAATACTTATTAGAGTTGAATAAGAGTTTGAAATTGGTTCAAATCCCAATTTTTTTGATCATAGATTTGGTTATGTAATGATTTGTGATGCATTTTGCATTGAAGTTGAATGTTTATAATATATGGTGAAATGGTATTATCATAGGATTCTCATCACTTATGACCCCATGAGTGAAACTACCCAACTCATGAAAAAGAGTTTGCAACTATCATTGATGAGTGTAAATTTCAGAGACACCACCTCTTTTATTAGAGACATGCGATATATTCAAACAGAATGTCATAGTAATATAATTTATTCTAATGAGAACTAAATCGTTTTCAGATGTGTTGGTTGAAAAACATGTAGATGTTAAAATTTGAAATGGAATATGTTCTTTGTATAGGAAGTGTCATTTTTGATGCACTAAGAAGGATGATAATAGAGGTAGGGGTGTTAATGTTAGATATTGGGTGAATGGTAATGGCTTTGTTAGTAGAATCTATAGTGGTATTAACATAATATACTTGGGTGTTGGTATTTATACACATTGTGATCATATCCAAATTGGTTGAATAAGTTGATGTTGAACATGTATCTAATCCAGAGTGTGTTGTGATGCATATGAGGTTGAGCAAAAACATTCCCCTTCCTGGATGGGTTATAGTAATACATGGTGTACTACTGGTTAATGTAAGGGAGACACATCTTTATTCCATAATAAAAATAATTGAGTGGTATAGGCCACACTGTGACTCAGATTAATGCGGGGTTGACTCATACACGTCTCAAATGTCCAATGGATCGTTGTCCTAAATTATCAACACAATATGAATGCATTTGGTAGGTTTTCTTCATTCTAGTTGTTGCTTTCACTTAAAATGTTGTCAATTTCAAATAAAAATGAGACACTTTGAGTGGTACCGGCCACACCGCAGCTCGTATTGAGGCCAGTTGACTCGTTCCCATCATAAATGACCCATGTATTATTGTGCTAATGTATCAACACAATCCAAAAAGGTTTTGTCAGTTTTTCGTATGTATGTTTTTTTACATAAAACAATGTCCATTCTAAACAAAAGAGAAACACATAGAGTGCTAGAGGCCACACCGTGCCTCATATTGAGGCGGGGTTGACTCGTACACGTCACATATGACTCATGGATCGTTTTACTAAAGTATCAACATAATATGAATGTGTTTTGTTGGTTTTCCGTATGTCAGTTGTTGTTTTCACATAAAATAATGTCCATTTTATGTTGGGCGGAGAAAAAGGGAAGTGATGGCAAGAGGGGGGGTGAATTGCCTTTTTAAAAAATGATTAACAAATTAAAATCAAAGTTGAAAGTGCAGCGGAAATAAAGAGGCAATACACAAGAATTGATAACGGAGTTCGGCCAAAAACCCGGCCTACGTCTCCGCTCCCAACTCAACCGTTGAGAGATTCTACCGCTTGCTTTTCAATGGTTTTAGCAAGAAACCCACTAGACTTTTCAGGTTAGTCTAGAACCTATTACAGCTTGATTTTATTGGTTGAGCAAGAACCCAGTAGCCTTTTTAACGGGTGAAGGCTAGCTCACCGAAAACTCAAGCCTTTTAAAAGTAAAGGCTTGACAAACCTCTTCACACCTTAAAGGTGATGTGAAAACCCAAAAGAATGGAGGATGAGAAAAGTGGGAGTTTGTAGGCACAAACTCAATTTTAAGCTCAAAATAAATAAAACGATAAAACCCGTAATTGGGAAGACTTGGGCGCCAATGGATGATTGGAGTTGAAGACGTGCTCTCCCAAGCTTCTTTGGTGATGCTCCTTGGATGTGGAATTGAGTTGGAGCTATTGGGGTTCCCTTGGAGGAATGTGCCGGAGGTATGCCAAATGATCAACAAGGTGTCCGTGGGTTTCCGTATAGTTCCTGTAGTGATCCTTGGCTTCCTAGTCCTTTATTTATAGAGGGAGAACCCTCAAATGGCCTTTGGAGGTCTTCGGAGCCGTTGGAAAAGGCTTCGGAGCCATTGGGAGGCCAAGTGGACAGGCTGGTCAAAGGCCCAACGGCTAGTTTGACTGCCTCCACCGGCTGACCGGTACAGGGCCACCGGTTGGCCAGTGCCTTGGAGATGGGTGGATGCTTCTGTCCAGACTCCACCGGCTGGCCGGTGGTGAGGCCACCGGTTGGCCGGTGGCAAGACAGTAGCAAACACTGTTCTGCTGGGTGCCACCGGCTGGCCGGTGCTGAGGCCACCGGTTGGTCGGTGCTGAGGCAGTGGCTCTGCCTTCTGCCCAGTGTCCATCGGCTGGCCGGTGGTGAAGCCACCGGTTGGCCGGTGGACTGAATTTCAGTCCAATTTTTCTTCTTGCTTTCTTGGCCTAATTCCTTGGCAACCTAAAATGATTCCTATCATCCAAAAACACTTGAAAGAGGATTAGATAAATAAGAGGGTGATTGTGATCATGAAAATCAAACCACGAGGGGTACGAGAGGTACAACAATCTCCCCCTATTTTGATGATCACAATCACCAAAACAAACAATGTAAAAATGAAATGAAAGGCATGCTTTAAAATAATTTTTCCCCCAATCAACCAAGAATTTCTCCCCCTTTGTGATTATCAAAATAGCACGGGGCATAAAACTTGATTGAGGGAAAAGTTTGAAAAACAAGATAGAGATTTTAAACCAATTGACATTTTTGAAATTTTGAATCAAAAAATTGAATAACAGTTTGAATTGAAAGTTTTGAATCAAAAATTGAATAACAGTTTGAATTGAATGTTTTGAATCAAAAATTGAATAACAGTTTGAATTGAAAGTTTTGAAATGAAAAATTCGATACCAAGAGTTGAAAATTTTGAAATGAAAATTTAATAGAAAATTGAAAGTTTGAATTGAAAGTTTGAATTGATAATTTTGAATAAAACAAAAAAGCTTAAACAAACCTAACTCCCCCTAAATAAAACAACAAATCACCGGGGATGGGTTTTTGAAACCGAAATAAATTTTGGGCCGGTGAGACTCGCTAGAAGGGATTATTCAATCCATATTTATCTAGTGGCAGGTCTTCTCCTATAAAACTCATCGGAATAGAAAATAGTCTTTGGCCTACCGTACCGGGCATTTTTGCAATCACACTCATAAATGAGGTGCCCGGGTTTCTTACAATAATTACAAAATTTAAAACTAGAGCTCCCCCTTACAAAAACAGTGGGTGCATGGGGGGAGGAATCTATATTGGTGTAGCCAAGTCCATTGGTGGTTTTAGATACTCGTTGAGAACCTAAGAGTTTGGACAAATTTTGTTCACCTTGGGTGAACTTGGCTAGGGATTCCCTAAGGTCCTTAATGGTTGATTTCAAAGAATCAACATTGGGGAAATTTTGGATTTTTAGGGAGAGTTCCTCCTTCTCTTTGAGAAGTTGGTCTTTTTCGGAGGAAAGCTTTTTGAAATTCTTTTTCAAAGCAACGAATTTTGACGAGAGTTCGTGAAAACCATTTTCTAATTGGTCTCGCACATGTTGGAGTTCTTCGTATGACAAATGATTGAAAGAATTAGAAGAACTAGAGGATGAGGAAGAAGAGTCGGAAGAACTTACCTCGTGAAATGCCATTAGGCATTTGTTACCTTGGTCGCTCGAGGAGGAGGAGGATGATGAAGAGGAGGTGTCACTCCATGTCGCCTTGAGGACCTTTTTCTTTCCTTTTTCCTTTTGCGTGGCCCGTTTCTTGTGGAGTGGGAAATCGGGCTTGTAATGTCCCTTTTCGCCGCACCCGTAGCATTTCACCTTGGGCTCGACTTTTGCGGTGGATTCTTGCTTTCGCGCCTTGCGAGATTTCTTCTGCTTCTTGTGCTTCTTCATGATTTTTTTCATTTGGCGGGCTAGATTCTCCATTTCGGAATCGCCGCTTGAAGAAGATGAGGAAGAAGATGATGATGATGAGGAGAAGCTTACTTCTTTTTGTACCTTGAGGGCGATGTTCTTTGGTGTCTTGATTGGTGTGCCCTCCTTTTGAGCTTGCCTCCTCATCGTGATCTCGTAGGTCATTAGGGATCCAATGAGCTCCTCGACCGGCATGTTTTTGACATCCTTAGCTTCTTGGATTGTCGTCACTTTAGGTGCCCATGAGCTCGGAAGAACCCATAGAATCTTCTTGACCATTGCTTCAGCTGAAACATCATCACCAAGAGATTTTCTACCATTGAAAACGTCAGTGAAGCGTGTAAACATTTCAGAAATAGACTCATTTGGATGCATTGAAAAAGATTCAAAGTCTTGTCTATACATATCTAATCTAGTATCTTTGACTTTATTAGTGCCTTCATGGGTCACTTCTAAAAGCTTCCAAATTTCATGTGAAGTGGTGCAAGTGGATACACGATTAAATTCATTTCTATCTAACCCGCAATGAAGAGGATTCATGGCTTTGCCATCAAGCTCAAAATTCTTAATATCGGCGGGGGTCCATTTGGATTCGTCGGGGGAAGACAAAGAATAACCTTGCATGACAATTTTGTAAATAGGATATCCTATGCTTCTTAAAAAAGTGGTCATGCGGGTTTTCCAATAGTTATAGTCGGTTCCATCAAAAAATGGAGCACGACCCAAAGAAAAGCCTTCGGGGGCGAAAGAGGTTGAGGCCATCACAAGGGATCTTGAATTTGAAACTGGTGAAGGTATTACTCAAATTTCCCTTTGATACCAATTGTTGGGCGGAGAAAAAGGGAAGTGATGGCAAGAGGGGGGGTGAATTGCCTTTTTAAAAAATTATTAACAAATTAAAATCAATGTTGAAAGTGCAGCGGAAATAAAGAGGCAAGACACAAGAATTGATAACAGAGTTTGGCCAAAAATCCGGCCTACGTCTCCGCTCCCAACTCAACCGTTGAGAGATTCTACCGCTTGCTTTTCAATGGTTTTAGCAAGAAACCCACTAGACTTTTCAGGTTAGTCTAGAACCTATTACAGCTTGCTTTTATTGGTTGAGCAAGAACCCAATAGCCTTTTTAACGGGTGAAGGCTAGCTCACCGAAAACTCAAGCCTTTTAAAAGGAAAGGCTTGACAAACCTCTTCACACCTTAAAGGTGATGTGAAAACCCAAAAGAATGGAGGATGAGAGAAGTGGGAGTTTGTAGGCACAAACTCAATTTTAAGCTCAAAATAAATAAAACGATAAAAACCGTAATTGGGAAGACTTGGGCGCCAATGGATGATTGGAGTTGAAGACGTTCTCTCCCAAGCTTCTTTGGTGATGCTCCTTGGATGTGGAATTGAGTTGGAGCTATTGGGGTTCCCTTGGAGGAATGCGCCGGAGGTACGCCAAATGATCAACAAGGTGTCTGTGGGCTTCCGTATAGTTCCTATAGTGATCCTTGGCTTCCTAGTCCTTTATTTATAGAGGGAGAACCCTCAAATGGCCTTTGGAGGTCTTCGGAGCCGTTGGAAAAGGCTTCGGAGCCGTTGGGAGGCCAAGTGGACATGCTGGTCAAAGGCCCAACGGTTAGTTTGACTGCCTCCACCGGCTGACCGGTACAGGGCCACCGGTTGGCCGGTGCCTTGGAGATGGGTGGATGCTTCTGTCCAGACTCCACCGGCTGGCCGGTGGTAAGGCCACCGGTTGGCCGGTGGCAAGACAGTAGCAAACACTGTTCTGCTGGGTGCCACCGGCTAGCCGGTGCTGAGGCCACCGGTTGGCCGGTGCTGAGGCAGTGGCTCTGCCTTCTGCACAGTTTCCATCGGCTGGCCGGTGGTGAAGGCACCGGTTGGCCGGTGGACTGAATTTCAGTCCAATTTTGCTTCTTGCTTTCTTGGCCTAATTCCTTGGCCACCTGAAATGATTCCTATCATCCAAAAACACTTGAAAGAGGATTAGATAAATAATAGGGTGATTGTGATCATGAAAATCAAACCACGAGGGGTACGAGAGGTACAACATTTTAATCATAAGATAGACATTTAGAGTAGTATCAGCCACACTCTGCCTCAGATTAATACGGTGTTGACTTTTAAATGTCACAAATTTTCCGTGAATCATTTTCCTAAAGTGTCAACAGAATCCTAATGTGTTTGGTTGGTTTTCAGTATGCCAGTTGTTATTTTCACTTAAAATGATGTACATTTTAAACAAAAGTGGGATAGTTAGAGTGGTGCCAGCCACACCTTGCCTCAGATTGATGCAGGTTTGACTCTGAAACGTAAAAAATGTCCCATGTATCTTTTTACTAAATTATCTACACAATATGAATATGTTTGGTCGGATTTCTGTATGCCAGTTGTTTTTACTTAAACCATTGTCCATTTTAAAAAAATAGAGACACTTAGAGAGGTACCGGAAGCACCGTGCCTCGGATTGATGCATAATTGACTCATACACATCACAAATGTTTCATGGATCGTTTTCCTAAAGTATCAACAAAATCTGAATCTTTTTGGCTGATTTTCTGTATGCCAGTTGTTGTTTTCACTTAAAATGTTGATCATTTCAAATAAAGTGAGACACATTGAGTTTTAATGGCCACTTCGTTCCTTGTATTGATGCGGGGTTGACTTCTATAAGTGAAAAATGTCACATGGATCATTGTTCTAAAGTATCAATATAATCTGAATAGGTTTGGTTTGTTTTTTGTATGTCAGTAGTTGTTTTCACTTAAAATGTTGTCCATTTCAAATAAAAGTGAGGCACTTTTACTGGTACCAGCCTCACCGTGCCTCGGATAGAGGCGGGGTTTAGTCGTACACATCACATATGACACATTGATCTTTTTCCTAATGTATCAGAAAAATTAAAATACATTTGGTCAGTTTTCCATATGCCAGTTGTTTTTTGCTTAGAAGAGTGTCCACTTTAATCAAAAGAGAGACAATTCGAGTGATACCGGCCACACCATGCCTCTAATTGAGGTAGGGTTGACTCGTACACATCACATATGACTCATGGATCGTTTTCCTAATGTATCAACACACCATGAATGCGTTTGGTCGGTTTTTCATATGCTAGTTATGCAAATCGGGAAACAACAGTGATAATATCTTATACTAAAACTATATACATTGTGCATGATGTGAATCCCCTAATGCATGGTTATGCAAAATCATGAACATTGATTCATCTATATAGCCTTATATGGTTTGTAGATACATTGTGGGATGGGCTTAAATTTTTTACTAATCGTGAGGCATAGTGTCTTTCTACGCCGACCGGGGTTCCGAGCTCTGAACAATCCCCAGATGCCCCATAAACCATTATAACATCATTAGTATTCCATATTTGGTCCAAAAAAAAGAGTTATACTAAATTCAAAAATAACCATACTAGAGTGAAAACTAGGTTTTTATAGTCTTCCCATTTAAAGAAACTCATTCGGAATTTCACATTCAATGGGTGGTAAATTGTTTTTGAGAACAATTTTTTCTGGGGGTTTTCCGGGGTCCAGGGACTATTGGGGGGGGGGGGGTTGTTCGGTGTCCATGGTGGAGGGGGGGGGGGGGTTGTCCAGGTGGATGTCAGGGGGGCTGTCTGGGGTCCAGGGCGGAGGGTGGGGTGTAGTCCAGCGAGCTCTCTTGGGGGTTATTTGGGGGACCGTCTGGGGGGTTGTCCGGGGTCCAGGGATGAGGGGGCTATGATGGGTGTGTGAAAGGTGTTATAGGCTTTTATGTATAACGACACATCCATATTAAATCAAAAATAAAATGTCATAAATATCAGTCCAAAATGTAATGGATCAATCTACCCCTGATCACCATCACCAATGTCATCATCAGCCTCATCCTCACCACCATATCTGTCCTCATCAGCATCCTAATCATAGTCCCTATAATCAGACCTGGCCCCATCCTTTCCCTCATCCTCATCATAATCCTCTCCCTCGCCATCACTTTCATCCTCACCCTCGATCTCAACATCATCATCATCCCCAACATCTTCCTCTTCAACATCCTCGTCATCACCAAGAACATCATCATATCGAACACCACTTGAACAGCCACCTGGTGCATTTGATAATGCACCCATAGAAGTCATATATGACTGATAAGCCATGGTGGCCTCTGGTTGAAGTGATGAAGATAACGATTTGATCAGTTTCATAACTTCTTTCTCCCTCGTTTGATCCTGTTCTTCCAACCCCGTGACCCTATTATTAGACTGTCTAAAATTCTCCTTTACCTCTTCCAACTCTGTGTTACTAGAATGGATACCTGGAGAAGACCAATACCTCTTTAAGAATATATTTATACCAGGTTAGTAGTGTACTCTCCCAAAGTTCTCATCTCCCAAAACCTGATACAAATAATCGTGTGGCCCAAAATTGACAGGCTCGTGGGAATTAAGGAATACATAATCCTTAAGGGTATTGTTGAGAGTTCATGTGTTTTATACTTTAACTTCTTAAGTGAGATCAAGATAAGGAGTAAGATGAGGATCACATCAAAAGTAGTTATGGCCTCATCAAGTTTCACCATAACCAGGGATTAAAGGATCATAGGTTTGGGGAAATATATCATAGGTTTGTAGGGTTTATTTATTGAATTATGTGTCAATTTATTTTGGAGAGGGAAATTAAGTAGTTATTTTTATGGATTGATTATATTAATGTTATTAGTTCCCTAATGTACTACTCTGTCTTCACATTAATTTATTTCTGGTCTCATATTTTTTTATGGTTCTGGATAGATCTCCCCTATTATTTAGGGCCTTAATACAAGCCTTTAGAAGATGATGGATCATTATTATAAATGGCCAATGTTTCTTGTAGTGGTTATATGTTATAGACATAAATGGTATATCGTGATCCAATATATTAAGAACATTGATATTTTTTTTCTTACGAGACAGTTTACTTATTATAAATAACACATTGTTTTTTATAATAAGTGGATCTATTTTACCAACCCTAATGACTTGGAGTACATTATTACTTGGGATTTAAACCTTGAGGTATGTAGAACATGTCCATGCCTAGCCATGATTTGGTCAATTATGGCATAGATGGTAGGCTTGGTTCCTAGAATGATGAGGCAGTTATGTCTTTGGTATAACCTAGAAACACGATTCAGTTTCAACGTTTCTGATTAGGTTGGATGGTTAATTCAGTAAAAAAAATTATTTAGAAACACCTATAAATATGATGTACAGGAATTGAGACGTCCCAAACCATGATTCCACTGATTAGTGACCCAAACCTAGATGGCCACATGTCCGGAAGCACATCTACCAATATTCTAAATGTTATTGACTAATAGTGAGAGCCTTTGGTGTGTCTAGGGGGAGACTATTCCTTCATTACCTAAGTTTAAAAATTATAATATTATCAGTTAAAAAGTGGAAGAAATATAACAATGGGAAAATATTGAAAATGTATGAAAATAACCAAATAAGTAATACCAACTAATAAAAAAATATTTAACCTAATGACGGTAATGTATGTCATGTATCAAGAAGAAAAACATAGTTACAACTAGTAGGAAGGAGTACTATACAAAAGGATCAATAAATACTAAAATTCGACCAAGCTTCTTAATCTAAAACACAATCATCTACTACATGCTTCATCCTATGTCATGTGAGTAGTCATGCATCTGTAAGATAGTGATTAACCTTATCTAAACATATAATCATGTAGTTTATAAGAGTACACAATGTAATCTTGATCAATGTGTGAGATACAATTCATGTAGGTGACCACTATGAGGTCTATAACTATCTAGTCTATTTATATAGAATTTTAATATAATGATATGATAAATTAAAGAAAAAAAATAAAAAAATGCAAAAGGGTTTTCTATGGTTCCGGAGAAAAAATCCCTCCATCTTCAATGGATGGTTAAAGATTAAATTAATTAAATAGATTTGAATGATGAAATTATATGTTAAATCAAAACATGAACCGAAAACATATACACATAAAAATAAAAACAAAAAACTAAAATATTAGATAAATTTCAATAAAAATAAGGTACCACTTAAGAAAATACCTAATTTGGGATGGGTCATATGGAGATTCAGCGGGAGATTCAGCATCTTGAATGTGATGGAGGAAGAGGAAGCCAAATGAGCTCCTAGATCGCCTAGAGAGAGGGGGATGCTACAAATTTGGGGGAAGTTCTATAATTTAGGGTTATGTCTCATGAATGGGGGAGGGGAGGGGCTGCTGTTAATTTTGGGGGAAACATTTACCAACAAGGATTAAAAAACATTGAAAAAATGTTAGGGAAACACTTATACCAGCAGTTCCCTAGAACTGTTGGTAAATGGTCCCCTCAGCCATCCTGTTACCAACGGTTCTATTTAAAAAATTGGTAAAGGTTTCTTAGGAGGTGATTTACCAATGGTTTTAGGAAACTGCTGGGAAAACCCTTATTTACCAACGGTATTATGAAACCATTGGAAATGAAGTGTTGCCAAAAAACCAAATTCTAGTAGTGATAAAAAAATTATATGAAACAACTCCCATTCTATTCAAATTTTCAAAAGGGCCTATGTACCTAGGGATCAGTTTCCCTTTCATCCAAAATCTTATAACACCCTTCTAGGGAGATACTTTTAAAAAAACATGATCTCCCACTTGAAATTCCAAATCCTTCCTTTGGTTATCATCATAGTTTTTTTTTCTACTTTGAGCTCCTTTGATATGGCCTTGAACAGTCTTATCATTCAACATTGTTTCCACTACATGTTCAGGGCCCACAATCTTCCTTTATCAAACATTGTCCAATCATATTTGTGTACAATATCTATTTACTTAGAATTATTCATATTGGTCCATTTGAATACTTGATTAGAAAATATTATTTTAGGAAAACTCTACTAAAGGTAAATATTGATCCCACGTACCTTTAATGTCAACTGAACATGATCTCAACATGTCCTCTATTGTTTGGATCTTCCTTTAAAATTTCCTATTAGTTTGAGGATGATAAGATGTACTCAAACAAAACACATTACCCAATGATTTCTAAAGGCTATTCCATAATTTTAATGTAAATAAAGGATTCAGATCTGACACTATTGAAAGAGGTTCACCATGAAGTCATACAACTTCATTGATATAGAGTCTTACAATCCTCTCTAGTATAAAATCCTCCCTTATAGTTATGAAATGAGTAGATTTTGTAATTCGATCAAGAATTACCCATATTGAATCTTTCTTCTTGGAGTTTTGGAAAATACAGTGATCAAATATATAGTGATTCCATTCCATTTCCATGTATGAATAGGTATAGGTTTCATGAATCCTATAGGATGTTTTATTTTACCTTGACATATTGGCAGACTAAAAGTATTGATACATAATTAGTAATTTTATTGTGTCATGTTGTCCCACCATAAATGTTCCATCAAATCCATATACATTTTTGTGCTACCAGAATATATAGTGAAATTATAGCTATTGGAATCATCCAATAACATCCTTTTCATCTCGGGTATAGAGGGATCACATAGCCTCTTCCCAAATTTCAAAATTCCATATTCACATATGATGTCATCCAATTTTCCATCTTGCACAACATTAATTTTCTTTTTAAGGTTCAAATTATCAGGCTGATGTGTTTCAATACTTTCTAATAAAGATGTTTGGGAAACTAATTGAAAATGTAATGAATTTTAACCTTCTATGATAATTCTCATATTTATACTCACAAGAACCACAAACATAGGATCTCTTACAATCATCATTTTCTTTAAAACTCCATGATTATTACTTCTTAATGCATCAACAACCTTGTTTGCCTCTCCTGGGTGGTAGTGTGTGGAACAATCCAAGTGCTTGAGTAGTTCGAGCCATCTCCATTCCAACATGTTGAGTTATTTATTTTATAATATATATTTTAGACTCTTACGATCTATATATATCTCAAATTATTTCCTTAGAGAAAGAATTTGTATACAATCAGTGCAAATATTACATATGATAAATCAAGATCCTTAGTATGATAGTTTATTCATGAATTTTGAACTTCATTGATCCTTATATATTTACTCAATTATTACTTATAAGGAAAAAACAAAGACATTTCTTTAATGCATCACTATAGATCAAAAACCCATCATTCATCGATAGTAGAGTCAGTATTAGATCATTCACTAATCTCTTATTCAATTCCACAAAGCAGTCCTCACATTATTTTTTCCACATGAACTTATCCCCTTTACAAGTAAAATATGTAATTGGGTTAGATAAATGGGTGATGATCTAAAACAAACATTGATAATAACCTTGTAAAACAATAAAAATATGTACCTCTGTTATTTTAGTTGGAGTATACCATTCTATCCTAGCCTTTATCTTCACATGATCAAAAAATATTCCATCCATATAGACAATGTGGCCAAGAATAGAAAATGATTGAAGTGAAAATTCACACTTGATAAACTTACCATATAATTTATTTCTTCTAAGAGTCTTCTTGATAGTACTCAAGTGTTTTTAGAGATCCTCGTGAATTATAGATCATACAAAGATATCATCAATAAATTCGATCACAAATTCATCAAGATATTCCTTGAAAACTATTTTCATTAGATCAATCAAAATAGAGGGTGCATCATTCAGTCCAAATGTCATTACTGTAAACTTATAATGCCCATACATGGTTTGAAATGTTGTATTAGGAATATCTTCCTTCCTCTCATGCAAATGATCAAATAGAAATCAATTATCAGTCTATGAAAAAAATTGGTCTCCATAAAAATGATAAGATAAATCATCAAGGTAAGGTAGGGGTTACTTTTCCTTTATTGTTATAGAATTTTTCTCCATGTAGTCAATACACAACCTCATAAATCCATATTTCTTCTTAATGAAAACAATTGGGGATCTCAATTGAAAAACCCTTGAGGGATTACATCCTTTATCACTCAATTCCTCGTGTTTTTTTTCAATTACACAAACTCAACCATGGACATTCTATAAGGTTTCATTGGTATCGGCCTTGAAATATAAATTATGTCAATGTAAAAATTAATTTCCCACTATGGAGGATTCCTATGTAAATCCTGTATAACAACATCAATATATTCCTTCACAATAGGTACATCGTCTATTGTAAAATTACCTTCTTAACCCATAGTTATTTCATTCCCTTCATTTAGTAGATCTACTGGGGGTGGATCTAGATGAAAATCATATGGTCATGTTTCTCCTCTAAAGATAAGTGATTCTACATCGTCCAAAAAATTGTAACCTCCTTCTTCCTACAATAAATTATTTCCTCATGGTTCGGAAGGAAATCCATATTAAGGAATAATGGGTAAGATAATAAAATAATTAGATAATGAATGATTATATTCCACAATTGGGTCTACTTGACACAACATTGTTCCCATGAAACTTCTTGTATGAGTTTTGACTAACTACTACCTTACTAAATCAAATTTAAATTATCTAATGTTCTTGGAAAACAGGGAAAACATGAAGGAATGTAATGATCCAAAATAAAAAAAAGCATTAGCTAAGTTCAAAAAAATGATTAATGTACCTACCATGACATCATTAGGAACCTCAATATTGGAAATTGTGATGGCATAAGCTTCCACATGCTTCATTGGGATTTTTTGAGGAACATTTCCTTGATGATTTGGACAATTATTAGCATAGTATCCTTTATCCCTACCATTGTATCATTTCATATTAATATGTTCTTTATTCCTATTAAAAACATTAGAATAATATCCTTTCTAGCCAAAGTTTTAACAGACCCCTTTTCCTTTTAAACATGCACCTAGGTGTTTTGCATGCACAATAATTATAGGGTGTAAAGTCAACTCTTCCCTTCTTACCCATTTCTTTATTTTCTTTCCTAGTATTTTCAGTAGACTTCATCTTCTCTTTGGTTACATTAAAGTCATAATAATTAGAAAATTGCTTCTCTTTCTTGGTAATAATTAAGACTATATCTTCATATAATGAGAAACATTGGGAGACTTGAGACCTTCGGAGGAATATTTTTAAATCATCAGTGAATCGAACAATCTTTCTCCTTGAATTATATATGTAGTCCAGAATATTCCATGATAAACTTATAAATATTGATTCATACATTAAAATATTTTCATCCTACTTATGGTTTAGATAATCTGATTTCCTTTCCATATCCACTCATTTTTCATAGATAAAATATTTTTCTAGAAAGATTTCATTAAAATATATAGATTCCATATATTTTATTTCTTCAGCATCCTCTGTGATTTGGATTAATGACCACCATTGATCCACATCACCTGAAGGATGATAAAATACCATGACAGTCTTTCTCTTTCATTATATCACAAATCAAAAAATATCTTCTCTAGTGAACATATCCAATGCTCGTCTTCAAATGGGTTTGTACTCCCATTGATTGATGGAGTCTATTGTTGTATAAAGAGATCCAACATAGTTCCTCCACATTGTAGATCACGATGCTCCATACTGGTAAGGTTATTATTCATATCCTGAGTTAGTTTTCCCAGCATAGTTATAAGTTTCTCAGTACTATTCGTAGCTCCATATCCAACTTCAATAACTTTCATTAGAGGGAAATCCCTGCATGGGATACGCGTGTTCATGGAGTTTCCATTTCAAACTCTGGGTTCTATTTCTAAATAATTTCAAACACTAGAATAGGTTATGCATTGTAATGTATAATCACAACAAAATAGAATACATAGAATAAATTTGAATCATACGCATAGATTGTCCCATAATAACAGTCATGATTTCTTTGAAAGAAAATTTTCATTTAAATCCTTTTTAATGGACTGTATAGAAAATGTGAATTATCCTTACCATATCCACTAGGTGTGTCAAATGGGGTCCATAGTAGGGCCTGTTTTTGTGTATCTGGATACCTCATGTCTACCCCAAAACACATTGTCATATTTTTCACTCCTAGTAAAATCTATTTTAGTACCTCATCAATTTGTAGAATCCAGACATGGATGAATTTTTTAGAAAGATTCCCAAAATCTATTATTTACAATGATTCCAGGATGTTCTTTTATATTTATCCTCAAATACTATCTTAGTATTTTGTTCCTTAATCTACATTTTATAATTCTAGTTTCCATGTTCAATACTAAACATCCTTTGATAATAACTATAATCAACCGACCCAGTTTCCCGGATGTGTAGCCTTATTAAATTACATTGGCATAATTAAAAGAATTCATTTACCCAATGAATGAATATATTAGTAGATTTGGAAACAAGATACAAACATAAGTTCAACATTACAATATGAAATCTAAATCAACGTAATAGTTCCATTGAGAATAAACACATGTCAATGATTTTCCCTGAAATTCAATCATTATATATCTCTTCTTGTCCTAGAAAAAATGAATCATAAAAGGGTTGAGCTTAGATTCTGGGTATGGGTATGAAATAAAGAGGAGGATATCATAAACATAAACACCAGGCATGAGGAAAAATTTACAACACATGCCTCTACAAATAAAAAAATGCAACACATTATAATTGGAATATGAGAAAAGTAAATAATTCCACAATAAAACATAATCATGAGTATTCTAGTAGTTTAATAGACTCATGAACCATGAATTTATAGATTCATAATGATGGAAATTTATATTCCTGACATTCTAAAATATACTATCATGGGATCGGCCAAGACATCTAAAAAAGAGAATGTACATGGCCAAAACAGTATCTAAAAATGTGAAAGGCCGCTACCAAGTCCATATCTATTGGTCTCATGAAACCTATAGATTAATTGATGATATATAGATATCCCCATTCATCACATAATAGGCCTAATGCGTCCATCATATGAGCGGGGATAAACATAAACATCATATTCATACTTATTAAAACTAACATATGAAATGTAATTAACTTTCCCTAATCATTATGCATAAACACTAACCATTCCAAGTGAATTAGTGAATAATTTTAGGATAGCGTATCCACAATAAAATTATTCATAAACCATTAATTTAAATATTTTAGATTACATCATACATGATAATCAACAATAGTGCTGAAATAGATTAAGAAAATCTTATAAAATCTTCGAGTAATTCTTTTGATAAATACTCTTTTACTTAGAAAAGAAGTATTCCTATTGAAAAAGTATTTGTATATAACGTGAAATTTAGTAAGATAGTATTTTAATAACAAATATAGAAATTTTTGAATGATAATGGTTTATAATAATAGAATATATATATCCCTTGAAATTATGTATGATTTTGAGAAACTCCCTTGAACCGAACGTGTATTTTGAAATGAATATCGAAAGAACCATTTAAAACTTGTGACTTCCATAAAATAATGAAATATTTTGGTTTGTAAATGTACATAGATAATTAAATAATAAATTTTGAGTAGAAATTAAGAATATTTATGAATTTAACTGAGATTAATAGAGACAAGGATTATCCTGATAAAAAATGGGGGTTCAGGTAGGAAACTTTTTACCTTAAGTCTAATGGTGTTCCGCTATTGAACATGAGGTCTTGGTATATAAAATTTGGATTTTTTATAAATTAATTAAGAAAAAATTATACATGTAATTATTTTATTATAATTTTAATATGTTCATTATGTAATTATTGATAATTATAATATTGAATTCCATCATCCCAGAGTGTTCGTTTCCTTAGTTTTCATGATCGGTATATTTGTATTTGAGTATGGATGTTCATGAGGAAAGGATGAAATTATAAAGAATTAAAATTATATATTATTTGAGAAATTCTATAAATAATTATGGTTATAAATATATATATATTTTTTATCATGGTATGAGGATGAATCATCAGATGAAATAGTAATGACAATCACTTGGATTATTTGGTGGTATTTGGATTATTATGACCTAGTTTTGTCATATAAATTAAAATTCATACATATTATGGTTCCTGAATATTATGTTTGTTATAATACATATATTTTAGTCTAGTTCAACCATTAAAATGTTTTCATGGCTATTAATGAAGGATAAATTGATGAATGAAACTTTGTCGTCCACGATGGTCGTAAATTGGAACCTCACGAATAAAGATTTCATTTATTAAAGGGAGAAAGGGAGTAAGAATTTTGATTAGAGTTATCAAATTAATTGGGTATTATTATATTATATATATGATACTAGCGTTTTAAGGATTAATTTGATATATGTGGTTAGGAGAGAATATGAAAAGAATATAAATTGAAATGCAACTAAATGAAAAAGGAAGATGTTTTATCTCTTCAAAAAACCTCCTTGAGAACATCCTTAAGTGAAGGGGTTTTGGTCTATTGGAAAGAAAAAGAGCTCCTAGAAATTTGGAGTGTCTAGGGAAGGGTATTTCAGAATAAAATTTATGATCATCAAGGATTATATTAATGAAGAGAAGAGGGAGTGAGGGGGTAGGGTTATAGTGGAGGATATGAGGGTTTTACCATTATTTTACTCATTATATTATTATTTTTCCAAAGGCAACCAATAGTATTGAATATTTTAACCAAGAATAGAAATATGTGCATGTGGCTTCAAACGAAGGGTTAATACATCATTTATGATTATATTAATAGTGAATTTATCGGATAACATATATATATATATATACGGTAAATTTCAATATTTTATTATTTATAAAAAATTCGAGTATTTTAGAATAATAAAAAAAATTAACCCAAACAATTTTTTGATGTGTAGAAATAAAAAAGTAACTCCATTTTTTGAAAATAATTTTCTAAATATTATTAATTTTAATTTTTAAATAAAATCATAATTTATTCAAAAAATATCTATTCTAAAACAACAATTCTTTTTATATCCTTTGAAAAATTAATCAAGATGTCATTATCTTATTGACAGAAGACAATAAAATAAAAAATGATTTTCTATTCATAAGTGTCATAATACTATTAATAGTACTATTCATAAGGGTATGTTACTATTCACAAAAAAAAATTAAATTTGTCTTATCACACTCTAAATATCACACTGAATGCACTTGTGTATAACAGTTTCTTGAAATTCAAATCACAGAGGTCGAAAAATTATGTTTACTAGATATGTTTCTAAAAAGTCGGGGTTTTAAGAGACTCATTGTTTCATGCATTCAATATTAAATTTGTTTTTAAAATATTGGGGTTTTAGGGGAGGGGTGTTGAAATGATATTTGGATAAGGTTTTACCAAATAAATATGTGATTAATTGTGAATAAGAGAAATGAAATGGTTCTATTTTATAATATAGTGGAGGGGAACTCTTTGAAATATTCAAAATATTAAATTAATAAAAATTAATTTTTATTACAAATGGAACCAAACATATTAATTTGGAAGATTGGATGATTTTCCATGAGATATATTTGAAAAATAACTATCATATATGTTTTGAATTTTTTTAACCAATATATTTTTCCTTTTACCGTAATTGATCCTTTTTAATTATTATTTTAATATATTTTAATTTAAAAGATTTAGGGTTAATATAATAATAATAAAATTAAAAAATTAAAATAAAATAGTCATTAATGAAATTTTATGTTTTATCCCAATCATTTAGTCTAATTTTAGATTTTTATGAATTTTATATCATTTAAAAAGATATTATATATTTGAAAATATCAATAATTTCAATTTTACACAATTCATTACATTATATTTTTGAAATATTATAAAAACAAGGTAAATTTTGAAAAGTAATATTAATTCATCAATAACATGTTAAATTTAACCATAAAATTCATGGGTAATACTAATTTTATAAAATTATATTTTTTAAAATATTTTAATATCATTTACTTGATTCCTACATTAATTAATCATTTAATTCATCGTCATTGGTTCATCATTTAATATAATTGTTTCATCAGTAAAGATTATAAACAAATTAAAATGATGTATAAAATTAATCTAAATTTAAAAATACTATTTATAGTATATCATATCACTCTTATAAACCAATATTAAAAGTATTACACTTAATAAAAACCAATGTTTGAGAAAATTTACTTTTTATTGAATATAAAATTCTAAATTCAATACTCCAGTAAACATTGCATATAAAAATTATAATTTCATCCCATGTATGATTTTTGTGGAAACACGTTCATCTAATGAAATTTGGAATCATTTTCTAGGTAATTTTATAATATTCATGAAATAAATTTTACCTTTATTTACCCAATTTATCCTCAACTATGGTAATAAAAATTATTACTAATGTTATTATTCGTATTGTAGAAAAAGAAACAGAAAATATTAAGAAAATTTGGTTATTATAATTCAAAATATTAAATCCTTTTTTTCAAAATTCAAAATAAGCAAATTTCAGAAATGAATAAAAATTATTCTTATTGACAGAATGAGAAAATTGTGTTTTAAAGAAAAAACATTGAAAAGTTCACAACGTTTTTAAATCTAATTTAAATTTAAAATTGATTTCAATGATATAAATTATATTAAATGATAAAATAATGATCTTATTAAACATTGAAACCGAATATAAATATAATTTAACATAATAAATTATTATTATTGAAATAATTCTTTGAATTAAAATGAAATATTTTATCACCATTCATCAAAACCTAAAACATATCATAAAAATAAAAAAACAGATAATTTAAAATTCTAAAATACATCATAAAAAATATTTTCAATTTTTTAAATATATTATATAAAAGTGTGAATAATAAGATTTAAAATAGATTTACCATTAACAGGTAGTAAAATATCTTTTAAAAAGCGATAACCTTTTGTTCTTAAAATTGGTTTTATTGTTATCAAAAAACTATATAACGTATTGGATGAATTTAAAAAAAACTAATATATAAAATATATATTTCTTTATATTCTATTGGTTTTTACAATTAACCCCAACTAATCTATAATCAAGGAATTAATTTTATAAATATTTTTCAACAATATTTTCATAATATACATAATACTATTCCTATCGGACAACTTAACGACTAAGGTTAAATTAATAATATTTAATAGTATATCGTGTTTTGTTTAAGCCATACATTTCTTCTAATGTATGATATTGAAGAGGTTAAAATAAAAAATATACATACTGTAAAATCTTGTTGTGCTACATTATCCCATCCTTTAATAAATCTAATCCATTGATTTTGATAATGTACTTCATAAATCAATGGTTGTTGCTTGGAAATTATATTCTGTGAAACCCATATAAAAAATATGGTTAACAAAACATCACCTTAAAAAGGGGGAATTTGAAATGGGAAGGTCACCACGAAATTTGTCTTCTGAATATGAAACAAATAATGGGAAGTGAAAATATGGACATTGAATAAAAATATAACAATAAAATTCTGGCAGAGTGTGATTGAGAACATGGTAATCCGAATGTTTATCATCACCAAATAGTAAATATGTGATGGGTTAGATAGGCGATTAATTTCCCAATTAAAAAATTAAATAAAGAATTTTTTATTTTAACATTTTTTTTCATATTTTTACGGAATTCAATTACTTCCCAGTCTATGAACATAAAGAAACATACATATATGAACGTTATAGTTTTATTCTTTAAAACTTTCCTCTAAAAACGTAATTTTTTCTCCAAACAATTAGTGTTTAAGATGAAAATTTTTATGTATAAAGAATTCAAATCAAATTATACAGATCACAATATCCATAAAAGTATATGTGTCTATTTCTCTTATATATATACAATATAAAACATCTTTAGGATAAGATAATAAGATTCCACAATACAATAAATCTATATATGATGTAAAATAACTTTAATCTCAATAATTCTGTAGTAATAACAAAATTTCATCACATATCATTTGGAAAATAACTATCCATTCTAACGAATATTCTAGAATAATATTGAAACAAAAAATCAGATGTATTTGATCATATATTCTTCCAAATTACATTGATCATCCTTAATGTCAAAAAAAAATTAATTTCCTAAATCACACAATCAGTAAAATATGAAAACCATTTCCATAAATAACTTAAATCACCATAAGCCTAAAATGAAATCGTATTTAACTCTGAAATACAATTCAATAATTATTCCAAAAAATATTCTATTTATTCTGATCTTATAGGATTTTTAAAATTGTGAATGTCTTATGAAATAACATTAATAATTTAATAATATATTCATTTCTTAGGTTATCTATTTCATAAAAAATCAATAATATAAAAATAATTATTATCCAATATATATTTTAATTAAAAAGATGCACACTGACTAAGAATTTATGTAGGATAGTGGTAGGAATTTAACCCTTATCACCCTTCGGTTGGGGTTTTAATGAATTTGGCCAGACCGGATGCTATGGGTTATTACATATCATACAGGTTGACCATTTTCTAAAATTATATTAATATGACATCCAAAATAAATATAATAATATCTTTGAAATAAGGAAAATCTATCAAAATCCTTTAATTTTATGGTTTAAATACAACCCCAATACCTAAATACTTGATCCATTTATTTCCATATAGGTCCTTGGTCTAGATTTCATACTCTAGAATAAGGAATTTAATGATTTGAAAAACTGTTATGTGATCATCAATTATCAAATGGGAAAAACCAGATAATTATATTTAGGATGACTAATGTAACACCCTGACCCCAGTTGCCTAGAGTCGGTGCATTATTACATAACATTGACATGATCACAAGAAAGATCACGTCTCGAAAGACCGATTAGTTTAGTAGCCTCGGAAACACTAGATACATTCATAAAGTTTAAATTACTTCATAAATTGAAAAATACAACAACATCTTGTCTCCACACTCATATCCCCTTATACTATCCATACAGGTCATTCATAAAATATTTATTCACATCCTGGGAAAAAAACATAGAAAGGGGTGAGCTCAAATGCCCAGTAAGGATAACAATATAGCAGAAACTTTAATAAATAAGAATACACATTTAAGGCAATGTTTACCTAAAAAAATCTTTATAAACTTGAACTTCTGCATAATATGGAAAAAATAAAATGAAATAATTCCACTTACTTATTCACATGGATATTCTACTAGTCGAATAATCAAATGAAATATCAATAACCACTTTCATAATGATGGAATGCATAATGTCAGACTATCATAACCACATAGCCGAGGCCTCGTGCCAAGACTACAAATAAGATTTTGTCAAGGTCTTGTGCCAACACACTAGTTTATCTCACGAGACCTACCGATTCTTTGAGGAGCTATATCAGGCTCCACCCGTCACATATTAAGTCCAATGCATTCCTCATATGAACAGGATTAAACATAACGAAAACATTCGTATTACAAATAGCATACGAAATGTCAATACATTCACCATAAAACCTGAATGGTATAAAAATAACACATACACAATCAAACATATCACAAAACTTTCAATACAATATGGAATATTTGTATCATAAAAAATAAACATCAAATAAGTTTAAAATCCATCAAAGGATGTTGACATAGATGAAATCAAAATTATTTGTGAGAAAAATATCTTTTTTTGAAATCATTTAAAAGTCGCTTAATTATAAAATAAAACTTTTACTTTGCAAATATTTTTAGAAGCTTGTAAGGGAAGCTTCTATGATTTTATAATGGCGGAAAAGAGCCGCACCCACCGTATAAGTTAAAAGAAGACATTCTTACCTTCATTCTATCGAAAAGGTTAAAATGACCTTATTTGGAAAACGATGGGAATATTCCATTATAAACATCTTATAAAAAGTCAAACATGGGTATTAATGACATTAACCCATATTCTCTAAAATTGTAAGAATGTTTTGAAACACATTTTAAGAAACATAGATGTGTATGATAAAGAAGTCGTAGTAGATATTTACGTATAAACAACCTCGGATAATGAAGAGATTGTAAAATTAACCCTTACCATGTACTTTTCCTTGGTTGGGGGTAGGATAACCTCAAGTATAATGGTGAAATAATTTTTATTAAATTATACAAGAATCATTTAAATTAATATGATATCATATATGATCTTTTAACATTGCTTTGTTAATAATATATTAGTATTATCTTTGCTTCGGGTGTTAACTTTCTCATTTTTTTATGTGTTTTTTTACATAAGGCGTGTTTTTATGGATAGGTTGTATCTTATTAATATCCATAATAATATAAAGTCCATTAAACACTATTTTTAATCATTAAATGAGAATTAGTATTGAATGGATACAATGTGGAATGAATCTCATCGTGTTCGTGGAGACGGTAGTCCGTACGTACGCACGAGCGACAATATCATTCTTTTGATATTAAAATAATATATAATTGGATGGTATGTCATATATACAGAATAATTATCAGGTTATATGTATTATTTACATGAATTACACATCATTATTATACCCATCCAAATAATAATTTATAGAATAACAATTGCACCACGACGTGGAGACGGTAAGACGTACGTACACATGTATGGTTACATGTCATTAAAATGATGGATAGAATACTGAATATGGTTGTATCATATTAATAATAATGTAAAAGAATATATAAGATACTTGAGTTATTATTTTATAATTGGAATAACAAAGAAAGGAGAAGTTGAAGAAGAAAGGAAATTGAAAGAGGGTGGTGAAAACATTACCTCTTCTTCGGGTTCTTCCTTTTCATTTGATCAAAAGGGATCCTTACGATGGATTTATGATCAAAATAAGGCCACTAGGTTGATGTGAGGGATGTTTAGAGAGTTTTTGGTCAGGTTTTGGCCGAGCCAAAAGGCTTTTAATGTGTGAATTAGTGAGAAGGGTGAGTGCCCTTTTATAAGAGGGGTGAGGGGCACCTTTTGAAAAGATAGAAATATTATTTTATAATAAAATAATATTCAGTTTCTAATGGATCCAAAGTGGATTATTAAAAGTCTATGGTGTTGATGGGTCTAAATATTCTCAACAAATAGAATTTAGATAGTATTGGGTCATTATATTAACCTCATCGTTTAGTTTTAACTCTTAGTTAATAAGTTTGACATTTACCATGTCATTTTGTATTTTTTTATTATATAGTTAATAAACATACTATAAAATTCTTAGAGACACTCAAGTGGTCCATTAATGATACACCTATCATGATATAAGTCCTTTGGCCTAACCTTATATTTTAGGAATAGAATATCAATTAATAATATAGTATTTGTTTTAAAAACTCATTTTTGTCAATTTTGACACTATTAAATAATTGATTTTTGTTAAAGTCTAAAAATCTTTATTAATTAGAACCAAATTCATTTAAGCAATACTATAATTTCATATTAACCAATACAATTCATGTGTGTCATCAAAACATTCAAATTATATTTATTTTAACATTTGTAATACCAATTATTTGATTCATTCATTAATAAGGAAAATACTGCATCATTATTGTGTCATAAATAATATTAATTATTAAATGTATAAAAATTATAAATAAAATACCATTATGTAGTAAATAATTTTTTCATTCTAATGAATATTTATAGTTGAATCCCTATCATATATAACACTATGTAAAAATTGTTTTTCTAAAATATATATGCTTATGTCATTTTTGTATTTATTTTAACTTAATTAATATAAAGTATTCTTATCACTTACAGGTGGATCCATGGGGACCCAAAATAGACCCAAAGATGGATATGGTTAGAAATGTATCAACAAATAATGTTAGGAAACGTTTTAGGGTAATTTATTATTATTATAATATTATTTGTATACCCTTATTTATCGGATTTAGCTTTAACCATGGTAAATAAAATATTTACCGAAGTAATTATTCAAAATGTCTAAAGATATAAGTTATCTATTTACACAATTTGGAAATCCCGATTCCAAATATGGAATCCATTTTTCCAAATTCAAAACACTTAAGTTGCTGAAATTATTTTAAAATTAATTTCCGTTGTTAAAACAAAAAGCGTGTTTTTAAGAGATAATAACTATCAAAATATTGACACTTGTTTATGTTCGGTTTAATTGTGAAATTTTGTCCAATGACCAAAATTTTATTTAATGGTAAAAATATATTCTAAATATACTTTAAAACCATTCAAATTAATAATTTATCACTATTAAGTATTTCTATTAAAAATGTTGTTTTTAATTAAAATTTAGTAATTTTCACTATTCATCAAAATATAAAAGTTATCTAAAAAGTACCAAAAATTTTATCCTAAGCTAATTTCGATATTCGGAATTCAAAAAATGAAGTCCATTTTGAGAGATAAAATTTATAAAATTTCAAAAATTGGGTATTACTATTTATAACGGCTAATTTGATTGGTTGTGGTGTGTGTTAGAACTCGAAGTTGCGTACAACACACGCTACTGTATTATTCAATGGGAAGCGTACCATGGAAGCTTGGGGTCTTATATTCTCTCCTCTTTCAAATAATTTCTTCCTCGAAATTTATAGAATACTACCACATGAAAAGACGTGGGTGGTTCTTCATCATAAGTTCCTCGGGTTCCCAAGTTTCCTCTTCCATCTTATGGTTTCTGCATAGCACTTTTACCAGACGAGTAGTTCGATTTCACAACACTTGTTCTCTGGTATCAAAATCCTAACAGGCTCTTCCCAATAAGATAGATCAGGTTCCAGTTCTAATTCCTCATAGGTGAGTACATGCGTTGGGTCAGGAATTTATTTTCTTAACAGTGGTACGTGGAACACATCATGAACTTTGGAGTGATTTGGCAGAATTTACAAACGGTAAGCTACAACCCCAATTTCTTCTAGTATTTTGAAAGGTCCAATGTACCTGGGTCTTAATTTACCCTTATTACAAAAACTTATAGCTCCCTTCTATGGAGGTACCTTAATGAAAACATGATCTCCTACCTGAAATTCCAAATCCTTCCATCGGTTATCGGCATAGCTCTTCTGCCTACTTTGAGATGCTTCGATGTGGGTTTGGATTACTTTTACCTTTTCCAATGTTTCCTCCACCAGTTCTGGGCTTACATGTTTTCTTTCAAAAAGATCATTACAACGGGTTGGTGTGCGACATCTCATTCCATATAACGCTTCATATGGTTTCATTCGAATACTCGAATGGAAGCTATTGTTATAGGAAAATTCTACCAGAGGTAAATATTAATCCCACATACCCTGAAAGTAAAGTGAGCAGGATCTCAGCATGTATTCTAAGGTTTCAATAGTCCGTTCGTATTTTCCATCTGTTTGAGGGTGGTAGGTAGTGCTCAAATGAAGTTCTGGTTCCAGGGATTTCTGAATAGTTTTCTAGAATCATGAAGTAAAACGGGGATCACGATCTGAAATAATCGATAAGGGTACTCCATGAAGTCTCACAACTTCATTAATGTATAGTATTTCTAGATGTTCCAGTGGTAAATATTCTCTTATATCAAGAAAATGAGTTTACTTGGTAAGCCGATCAATAATGACCCATATTGCATCGTTCCTTCTAGGAGTCTTTGGTATCCCCATGAAAAAGCCCATCAGAATATTGTCCCATTTCCACTCCAGTATGGGAAGAGGTTGCATGACTCCTCCAGGCTGTTTCCTTCAAGCATTCAATTGTTGAAAAACCATAAAACATAACACAAAATCAGCAATCTCCCTTTTCATGTTGTCCCACCAAAAATGTTCCTTCAAATCTCTATACATTATGGTGCTCCTAGGGTGTGTAGAGAAATTGGAACTATGAGTATTGTCCAGCAATTCCCTTTGTAGATCAGTTATACTGGGAACACAGTGTCTCTTCCCAAATTTCAAAATTCCATCTTCATACACAAAGTCTCTCAATCTCCCATCATTCACAACATTAATCATATTTTGAAATTCATCATCATCAGTCTAAGAACCCTTAATTCTTTCTAGTAAATAAGATTTGGGAACCATTTGAAAAACCCTTGATGGTTCACCTTCCATGGTTATTACCAGGTCCATCTTCACTAGATCAATGAAAATTGTATCCCTTTCAATTATCATATTGTTCAAAACTCCATGATCCTTTCTGCTCAAAGCATCTGCCACCTTGTTTGCCTTACCCAGGTGGTAGTGTATCGTGCAATAATAATCCTTAAGTAATTAAAGCCATCTTCTTGTCCTCATGTTGAGTTCTTTTTGTGAGAAAATATACTTCAAACTCTTATGATCAGTATAAATCTCACATTTTCACCATAGAGGTAGAGTCTCCATATCTCCAATGCAAAGATCACAGCTGCTAACTCGAGATCATGAGTAGGATAGTTTTTCTCATTAATTATCAATCGCTGTAATGCATAGGCAATAACCCTATCATTCTGCATAAGGACACAACCATGTCCTTTCTTCGATGCATCACTATAAAAAACAAACCTATTATTCCCCGATGGTAGAGTAAATATAGGACCAATGACTAATATTCTCTTCAGTTCTTCGAAAAATTCTTCACACTCTTTTTTCCAAATGAATTTAACCCCTTTACGTGTGAGCTTTGTAAATGGGTTATCCAACCGGGAAAAATTCTGTACGAAACGTCGATAATAACCTGCTAAACCAATAAAACTGTGTACCTCAGTTATACTCGTCCATGCATGCCATTCTTGGATTTCCATGGTCTTAGAAGGATCAATATAGATTCTATATTTAGAGACAATATGGCCAAGAAATGAAATCTCCTAAAGCTAGAATTCACACTTACTAAACTTCCCATATAATTCATGTCTTCTCAGATTATTCAGGATAAAGCGCAAGGGATTTTCATGATCTTCATAGATTTTGGAGTATACCAATATATCATCAATAAATACCACCAAAAATTCATCTAGATATTCCTTGAGAACTCTATTCATTATATCCATGAATACAGAGGGAAGATTAGTCATCCCAAATGGCATTACTGTAAACTCATAATGCCCATACCTAGTTCGAAATGTGGTCTTCGGAATGTATTCCTTCTTGATACACAACTGATGATATCCAGACCGAAGTTCAATCTTTGAAAATTATTGAGCTCCATGCAGTTGGTCAAATAAGTCATCAATGCGAGGTAGGGGATACTTGTTCTTTATTGTTATATCATTGATCTCACTTTAGTCGATATATAACCTCATATATCCATCTTTCTTTTTAACAAAAAGAAATGGGGCTCCCCATGGAGATAAACTTGGGTGAATAAATCCCTTATTACTCAATTCATGTAGTTGTTTCTTTAGTTCAACTAATTCCACTGTTGCCATGCTATAAGGGGTCTTTGATATAGGCCTTGATCCAGGAATTAAATCAATGGAAAACATAACTTCTCGTTCAGGAGGATGTCCAGGTAAATCATCCGGAAACACATCTACATATTCTTTCACAATAGGTACATCTTCTATTTGGACATTCCTTTCCTCGCCCAAGATCATTTCATTTTCTCCCTCCCCAATAATTGAATTTTTTTGAGCTATTGGGAGTTGATCTAGATAAGAATTAGGTGGTGATGATTCTTCTCTAAAGATAAGGTGTTCCTTATCATCATCATCAAAAATCATAACCTCCTTCTTCTTACAATAAATCATCGCATCGTGGTCCAAAAGCCAATACATACAGAGTATTATATCAAACTCAATCATAGTTATGACGATGAGATCAGTGGATAAAGAACATTTATTTTCTCTAATGGGGACTGATTCAAAAAAACATTGTTGTAAGGATACTTCCCTTATGAGTTTTAACTGAAAACTCCCTTGTTAAATCAAATTGGAAATATCTAATTTTCTTAGCAAACTGGGAAGATATGAAACAATGCGATTATCCAGAATCAAATAATGTATTTTCTAAACTTGAGGAAACCATTAAATTACCTTCCACCACGTCTTTAGGAGCTTCTACATCAGTAGTAGTGATAACATAAGATTGGCCTTTATCCCTTGGCCTTTGCTGAGCTATGTTCCCCTGGCTCTTAGGAAATTCATTTGAATAATGTCTCATCTCCTAGAAATTGTAGCATTGGACATAAGTAGCTTCTTTCTTCCCCTGTAAATCATGATCTTCGTGGCCTTTTTCACCACACTTGTAACATACTCTCATTCCTTTTATGCATGTGCCGGGATGTTTATTCCCACATTTACCATAGGATGGGTATTCAACCATTCCCTTCTTCCCCTTATTTCCATTCCCATATTGATCAGCATATATCTTCTTCTCTTTCTTTTCTTTAAAGTTATAATAGTTAGAGAATTCCTTTTCTTTCTTGATAGCACATGAGACAATGACTTCGTATGATGAGAAGGATTGTGAGACTAAAGCTCGATGGAGAAACAGTTTTAACCAATCAAAGAAATGATCAATATTACATTTTGAGTTATGTATATAATCTCTAGAACACCTTTCTAACCTTGTAGTGATAGCCTCATACTTTGCAACATTCTCATCCTCCTTTTGCCTTAGACTTATAAATTTCCTTTCCATATCTACTCAATGATCACAAGGAAAGCATTTTTCTAAAAATAGATCTCTGAACTCCCTCCATTCCTTATTTGATACATCATCATATTCCTTCGTGTTTTGAATCAATGACCACCACTGATCAGCAACTCCAATGTGGCGGTAAACTGCCATGATAATTTTTTCCCTTTCACTACTCCCCAAAGCCTGAAATATTTTCTCTGGGGAATTTATCCATTTCATAGCTACTAAGGGATTTGTTCTCCCATTGAACATTGGTGGTTGTAGCCTCATGAACCAATCTAAAATTAATCCACCAAACGGTGGATCAGGGTGATCCATACAGGTAAGGTTATTATTCATAACCTGAGTGAGTTGTCCTAGTATGGTGATTAGTTGATCCGCACCTGTTTCATAACCATCTCCACTATAATTATCTTGACTAGGAGGGAAATACCTACATGGAGTGCGTTCATTGATACAGTTTCCATTTCTTCCACAAGGCACCATTTCTAAACAATTGCATAAACTAGATTAGTTTATGAATCAAAATATATAATTCCATACTTGTAAAACACTAAACATAAATTGAACTATTTATGGATATAATCCATAATCATAAAAAAAATTCGTTTAGGAAGTATATACTCATTAACCCTTCATAATGATTTGTAAATAAAATGAGGGTTATCCTAAGCATTTCCCCCAGGAGTGTCATAACCAAGAGTACAACAAGGCCTATTGTCGTGCACTAGTCCCCATTCGAGTCTATCTCAAAGCAGTGTTTTCTGGTTTTACCCCTAGGTATATCTGTGCCAGAGATGCCTCTACCTTCTCATATCCAGATAGGGATGTATTGCTCAGAAAAGTCACAAAATCACTACAATACCAAAATTATAGGAAATTATTTTATACTAATCCTCAAAGTCCATCTTAGATCTATGTGCTCTAATCAGAGTTTATCTAAATCTGGCTTCTAAGGATTGTACTATACTTCCTCTGATACCAATTGTAACGCCCCGACCCCATTTTCCTAGATTCGGTGCATTATTACATAACATTGGCATGATCACAAGAAATATCATGTCTCAAAATACCGATTAGTCTAATAGCCTTGGAAACAATAGATACATTCATAAAGTGTACATTACATAATAAATTGAAAACTACAACAACATCTTTTTTACACAGTCATATCCCATTATAATATCCCTGCAGTTCATTTATAAAATACTTCTTCACATCATGGGAAAAATAAAACATAGAAAGGGGTGAGATCAAATGCCTAGTAAGGATGACAATATAGTAGAAGCTTTAATAAATAAGCATAAACATTTAAGGCAATGTATAACTTAAAAAAAAGCCTTTTAAACTTGAACTTCAGAATAATATGGGAAAAATAAAATGAAATAATTCTATTTACTAATTCACATGGATATTCTACTAGTCGAATAATCACATGCAACATCTATAACAGCTTTTATAATGATGGAATGCATAATGCCAGGCTATCATAACCACATATCCAAGGCCTCGTGCCAAGACTACACATAAGATTATGCCAAGGCCTTGTGCCAAGACACTAGTTTGTCTCATGAGACCTACTGATGCATCGTGAAGCTATATCAGGCTCCACCCATCACATATTAAGTCCAATATATTCCTCATATAAACATGTTAAAACATAACATAATCATTCGTATTAAAACTAGCATAAGAAATGTCAATACTTACTCCATAAACCATGAATGGTATAAAAATAACACATCCACAGTCAAACATATCAAAAAACATTCAATATAATATGGACTATTTGTATCATAATAAATAAACTTCAAATAAGCGTAAAATCCATCAAAGGATGTTTACATAGAAGAAATCAAAACTATTTGAGAGAAATATCTCTTTTTTTTAAATCAACTAAAAGTCACATAATTATAAAATATAACTTTAACATTGAAATTATTATTAGAATATTTTAAGGGAGGCTACGATGATTTTATAATGGCGGAAAATAGAAGCATCCACCGTATAATTTAAAAAAAGACATTCTTACCTTAATTCTGTCGAAAAGGCTAAAAAGTACCTTGTTTGGAAAACGACAGAAATATACCATTATAAAATTCTTATAAAAATTCAAAAAAGGGTATAAATTACTTTAACCCATATTCTATAAAATATTTGGAATGTTTTGAAAAACATTTTTAAGAAACATCGATGTGGAAGAGAAAGAGGTCCCAATAGACAATTACGTATAGACAACCTCAGATAATGAAGAGATTGTGAAATAAACCCTTAACTTATACTTTTAATTGGTTGGGGGTAGGTTAAACACTTGTATAATGGTCAAATAATTGTTATTAAATTATACAAGAATAATTTAAATTAATATGATATTATATATGATATTTTAACATTGCTTTGTTAATAATATATTAGTATTATCGTTGTTTCAAGTGTTAACTTGCTCATTTTCTTTTATGTGCTGTGTTACATAAGCCGTGTTTTTTATGGATAGGTTGTATCTTATTCATATGATGAATAATATCATGTCCTTTAAAAAATATTTTTAATCATTAAATGAGAATTAGTCTTGAATGGATACGATGGGGAATTAATCTCATCACGTTCGTGGAGACCGTAGTCCGTATGTACGCACGAGCGACAATATCATTCTTTTGATGATAAACTAATATATAATTGGAGGGTATATCATATATATAGAATAATTATCATCTTATATTTATTATTTACATGAATTTAACATCATTATTACACCCATCCAAATAATAATTTATTGCATTACAATTACACCATGACGTGGAGACGGTAAGTCGTACGTACACACGTATGGTGACATGTCATTCAAAGGATTGATAGAATACTGAATATGGTTATACCGTATTTATAATTACATCACAGTATATATAATATTCTAGTTTTATTATTTTATAATGGTAATAAAAAAGAAAAAAGAAGTTGAAGTTGAAAGGAACTTGAAAGAGGGTGGTTAAAACATTACCTCTTCTTCGGGTTCTTCCTTTTGATTTGATCAAAAGGGATCCTTAGGTTGGATTTATAATCAATCTATGGCCTCTAGGTTGAAGTGAGGGAAGTTTAGAGAGTATTTGGACAGGGTTTTTCAGAGCCAAAAGGCTTTGAATGTGTGAATTAATGAGAAGGGGGAGTGCCCTTTTATAAGAGGGGTGAGAGGAACCTTCGAAAAGCTAGAAATATTATTTTATAATAAATTTATATTTTGTTTCTAATGGATCCAAAGTTGATTATTAAAACTCTACATTGGGGAAGGGTCGAAATAATTTCAACCAATAGTATTTAGATAGGTTTGAGTCGTTATATTAACCTTATCTATTAGTTTTAACTCTTAGTTAATTAGTTTTACATTTACCATGTCACATTGTATTTTTATATTATATTGTTAATAAACATAATATAAACATTCATGAGAACCCCAAGTGATCCATTAATGATACACATATCATGATATAAGTCCTTTTTCTGAACCTTAGATTTTTAGGAATAGAATATCAATTAATAATATAGTATTTGTTTTAAAAACTCATTTATATCAATTTGGACACTATTCAATATTTGATTTTTGTTAGTCTTAAAAACGTTATTAATTAGAAAAAAAATTCATTTAAGAAATCCTATAATTTCATATTAACCAATAAAATTCATTTATGTCATCAAAACGTTCAAATTATATTTATTTTATCATTTATAATACAAATTATTTGATTCTTTCATTAATGTGGAAAATACTGCATAATTATTGTGTCATAAATAATATTAATTATTAAATGTCTAAAAATTGTAAATAAAATACCATTATGTAGGAAATATTTTTATATTTCTAATGAATATTTATAGTCAAAAATCCAACATATATAACCCTATGTAAAAATTTCTTTTCTAATAGATATATGCTTATGTCATTTTTGTATTTATTATAACTTAATTAATATAATGTGTCCTTATCACTTACAAGTGGATCCATGGGGTCCCAAAACCGACCCAAATATGCCCATGGTCGGAAATGTATCAACCAATAAGGTTATGACACGTTTTAGGGTTATTTATTATTATCATAATATTATTCTTTTACCCTTATTTACCGGATTTACCCTTTAAGCATGGAAAATAAAATATTTATCGAAGTAATTATTCAAAATGTCTAAAAATAAAAGTTAACTATTTACAAAATTTGGAAATCCTGATTCCAAATATGGAATCCATTTTTTCAAATTCAAAACACAGAAGTGGTAGAAATTAATTTAAAATTAATTCTTGATGTTAAAACAAAAAGCGTGTTTTTAAGAGATAATAACTATCAAAAGATTGACACTTGTTTATGTCTGGTTTAATTGTGTAATTATGTTCAATGAACAAAATTGTATTCAATGGTAAAACAATATTCTAAATATCCTTTAAAACCAACCAAATTCATAATTTATCACTATTAAGTATTTCAATTAAAAAAGTTGTTTTTAATTAAAATTTAGTAATTCTCATTATTCATCGAAATATAAAAGTTATCCGAAATGTACCAAAATTTTACCCATGGATAATTTCAATATTCCGAATCCAAAAATGAAGTCCATTTTGAGAGGTAAAATTTATAAAATTTTAAAAAGTTGGTATTACTATTCATAACGGCTACATTGATTGGTTGTGGTCTGTGTTAGAACTTGAAGTTGCGTACAACACACGCTTCTGTATTTTTCAAAGGGAAGCATACCATGGAAGCATGGGGTGTTACAACTAAATTTTAAAAAAATCATGTTCAGTCTAGGACACCTCATGTTATACCTATTTCATTAATTTACATTATCTATTCAAATACATTATAATGTTTTGTAATTAAAAATTTAATTATCCTAGTCATATCCCTCGGTAGTGCAAAACCATGTGCATTGTAAGGCCTATTGTTTTGTACAAGGTTAATCTGAGCTAGGACCGATTCTCATTCTTATAGTTGTTTTCCCTAGACACATATGTTCATAATCACATTCACTTGTAGTACACATACAAATATTTTTTCTAAAAAACACACATAATCACTATCTAATATAAAAATTAGGATGTTCTTCAATGCATGTCTTGATATTTTACCTTATGGTTAATTTATATAATCTAGATTTACCAAATATAGTTTTTAGGATTTCTATTAAAAATTATCTAATACTAACTATGACAACCCAACCCTAGTATCCATGATCTGGTGGAGTAAATCATTATATTGGAATTGAAACATGAATCGAATCCCAGTAGACTGATCTTATTAGTTGTTTTGGATACAAGATTACAAACCTGAAACATAAATTACAATTGAAAAAATAAATTACAACAGTGTATGGCCTTTGAGAAAACCATTATTCTCATAGCTTAACCATACATAATATTCATTATATATATCATGGTATCCTGGGAAAAATAAAACATAAGATGAGGGTGAGCTCAAATTCTTAGTTATGTTATGTACAATGAAAACAATAATGAATCAAAGATATCAAATCTAAATGGAAATTTCAATAAAAAAAATTCAATTAAAATAGATTAATAAAGAATAATCAATATGGAATGGTAGATAACTAATACATATTAAATTTAATAAATTAAATGAGAATGAAATGAATCAACATGTATAATCATAGCAATAATCTCGTGGATACTAATAATAAAAAAAATTTCAATAATTGAAATTATTATAAATTGTATGTCATGTTTCTCAGACACCTGATACCTTTATAATGAAGATATATTATTAATACACTAAAATCAGTTTTCAATTATCAAACTGATTCTTCTCATGAGACTACTAATTTTTTTAGGTTATTTTATTAAGTGGTCCCAAGACCACATAGTTCAAGTCTAAATAATTCCTTATATATCGATTAATCAATTTAAAAAGAGTTTTTTAAACCAATGTGCCACACACCATTTTGAAACATTTTAATACAATAATGATGAATTTATAAATGATGTAATATATCAAAATAGGCATTAGATACAACTCAAAAAATAATTATGTGGTGAACATGACATTTATCTCATATATATATATATAAGTGACATGATACTTATTTACTATATTATAATAATTTATTTAAAAATCCTCACATTTATAAAAGATAATTTTTCATTTGAAAATTTCATTTTAGTTATTTAAAATAATCTATAAAATAGTATGACTTCATGATTTTACGGAATTTATTTATGTCATATAATTTAAAAAGAGTAGTCATTTTACATTTGTATGAATAATACATTATTTTAGAAAATTATAGGAAGACTCATTTTAAATAATATTTTAAACAGTAAAAAATTTGTGAATATGACTATAAAAAATCATTGGAAAACAGTAAGGAAAATTCTGAAATCCCTTTTAGAATACACTAATAAGGTGGAGAAATACACCTTATTGGAGAATTAAAAATACCAATCCCAAATAACGGTGTGATTGTGAAATTACAACATACCACTTTACAATCGGTTGAATCATATTCCCTAAGATATCACATAAGTTATATTGATATTACAATATATTAATAATAATCATAACACTCATAATAGTCATTAATGTTCACTATATACACCACATAGAAAAAAGTTACTTTATATCATCTGTGTCCCACAAAAATAAAGGTTAGATGAAACAACACTAACGTTATGTCTTCAATCTCATTGAAATATTTCAACCCTCATTAATAATAAATTTTTTATTATTATAAATATATTATATATACATATTTATTTCCATAATTTCATATATGATTTACATTTGACTTTATATTGCCCCGTTTATTAACGAACATTCATTATTTTCACTATTTCATGTGTCAATTGCATTGTTTTTTGTAATACCCTGACCCTATTTACCCAGATTCGGAAAATTATTACATAAAATTGGAATGATCAGAAGAGATAAATTCTCAAAAGTCCTATTAGTTTAGTAGCGTTGGAGGTACTAGATACATACATATGTTTTATTATACGTTATGATATAAAAAAATAACAACATTGTGTATCCTTTGAACACACTGATATCCCTTAGCCAATTCCAGCAAGTAAATCATAATATACTTCTTCACATACTGGGAAAAATAAAACATAATAACGAGGTGAGATCAGATTCTCTGTAAGGATAACAATATAGAGAAAACTATCATAAGAAAACATAAACATTTAAGGCAATGTATAAAACAAAAACACAAGACTTTTAAACATAAACATCAGTATAATATGGAAAAGGTAAATCAAATAATGACATTTACGTATTGAAATTGATATTTTAATTTTTGTATAATCACATTTAATATCAATAGATAATTTTATAATGATGGAATATATAATACCGAACAACATAACCACATAGTCAAGGCCTCCTGTCAAGAAAAAAAATAAGATTTTGTCAAGGCCTTATGACAGAACACTATTTTGTCTCATGAGAACCACTGATGCATCGGGGAGCTATAGTAGGGTCCACCCATCACTCACAATGTCCAATTAATTCCTCATATGAAAATGTTGAAACATAATCTAAACATTCGTATTAAAACTAAAATAAGAAATGCCAAAAGTTTAACTACAAACCATGATTGGTAAAAAAATAGTACATCCAAAATCAAACATATCTAATTCAACAAAATATGGTAGATTTTAATATAAAAAATCAAACTCAATCAATAATAATGAAGGATATTGACATAGATGAAAATAATCATTAAAAAGATTTGAGAAAAATATCCCCCTTTTCTTGAAAGCATTTAAAACTGTCTCTATTTATCAAGAATACATTTAAAATATATATCTGAATCCAAGTGTCCCGTAAATCATTGAAATTTTTAAAAGGAATTTTATTTTTAAAACACTCGTGTCCATATAAATAAATCCTTAAAACTATTTTTAATTCATGGACATTAATGAGAATGATTTCGATGAATAAATCATTAAAACTATATTTTAATTAAAGAGTTACTAACTAAATGGGAGACACATGAATTCAAATTTTTGAGGAATAACATTAATCCAAACATTATAATATAATTATAATGAAGTTATTCATGATATAATATGTCGTAGTTTAGAATATACAACATATAAAAGTGAATTGGTGCATTAAAACAATGAAGTATCAATGGAATGTAAATTGAGATGAAATCCCTTATAAAGGCCATATCCTTAGATTAAGGAGAAATCAATGTAATAATTATGTGTGAAAAATAAAAATACATTAAAAATTATTGGATACTCAGTTTAAATTAATCCAAGTACATTCACACATATTCTTATAAAAGAACCAATGACTAGGATGTTTAACTAAATCAATGGAAATTAAGGTAAGATTACCCTTATCAAGTTCATATCAATGACTTCAGAATTTATTAATGGGGTGATAATGTGTATCAAAAGTATATCCAAAAAATTGGAGGGTAAATTTCTACATAAATATAGAAATAATTATTCCACACATAATCATGGAGTAAAATATTCAATGAAGTATGCATAAAACCCAATGAGTGGAAATTGAAATCTGAAATTCCCTTACTGATTTTGTAACTCATGAAACATGAACCCCGTGAATGAAAGATCATTCAATGTATATTTAAATAAAAGTAAATTAATATATATTACAAAAATAATACAATCATGGGATGTACATACACTACACAAAATGAAATAGTTGCTATATTACATGAATCTCACAGGAATAAGAAGTGAGATGAAATACCCTTACCTTGTAATTTTTCTTAGTAGAGGGTACGTTAACCTCTAGTATAATAGTAAAATCATAGTTATTAAATTATACAGGAAACATATACTTTAATATGATATCATATATGGTCTTCTAATATTTCATTGTTAAAAATATTTTGCTAGTATCATTGTTTCAGGTGTTAACAATTTCATTTTCCTTTATATGTTTTGTTAAATAACTCATGTTTGTTATGCATAGGATTTTTTTTGATTGATATCTATAATGATATTATGTTATTAAAAAATATTTTAAATCATAAAATTTAAATTTATCTTGAATGGTTACAATGAGAAATGAATCTCCTCATGTTCGTGGAGACGATAAACCATACATTCTTACGAGAGAAAATATCATTCTATTGATGGTGAAATAATATGTAATTGGATGTTATATCATATATACAGAATCATTAACATGTTATATTCATTATTTACATCTATTATACTTATTATTATATGCATCCAAATAATGAAGCGTTGAATAAAAACTATACCACGGTGTGGAGACGGTAAGCCATACGCACACACGTATAGTGACTTTGTCATTCATAGGATGGATAGAATAATAAATATGATTGTAACATATTTATATTAAAATCACAGTATGTTGAAGGTACTGTAGTTATTATTTTGGTAAGGAAACAAAAAACAGAAGAAAAAGTGTAAGAAGAAAAGAACATTTTTATAGGTGGTGAATTTATGACCTCTTCTTCAGGTGCTTCCTTTTGATTTTGTCAAACTGGATCCTTATGTTGGATTTATGGTAAAATTAAGGACTTTAGGATGAAGTGAGGGTAGTTGGGAGGATATTTTAGTAAGGGGTTCCCCAAGCCAAATGGACATGGATGTGTGAATTTGAGAGAAAGGAAGTACCCTTTTAGAAAAGAGGTGAGGGTCACATTAGGAAACATTTGAAATGTTATTCTATTATAAAATCATTTTGGGTTTTTAATGGACATAAAAGAATTTTTTCAAATCTAAGGTGGGGATGGGTCAAAATACACTTATCCAATAGAATTATGACATGTGTTAGGTAATTATATTATCATTTTTACCTTTAAATTCTTTATTTACATTTAACCGTATTAAATAAAATGATAAGTTACTATTCCCCAAAAATTATTTCCATCCTATTAAATCAAATTTTATTTACTCATGTCAACCATGTCTATTGGATTTATGAAATTCAATACACAGAAGTGGTAAAATTACATTTTATGCAAACTTGCAAATGTGCCAAGAAGGTGGGTAAAAGATGTTAAAAAGTAATAAAATTTTATATAACTAATCCTATTATAAAATGACTCCAAGTAATTTCATTGGGCTAATATAGGGATTATGTATCTATTTTGACTTTAAAATACATTTAAATAAAAATAATATTTATTTAAATAAAATTCGGCTTTAAACAATAACACAATGATTTTGACTATTCCTTAAGAATTGAATGTTTTTAGGAAAATACAAAAAATTATCCAAAAGTTAATTTTGATATTCTAAATTCAAAAATGAATTCTATTTTACCAAATTCAAAACTTGAAAGTTGTATTAATTAATTTTAAAAAATATTCCCATTATCCAAACCATAAATCAGGATTTTGAGATGTAAAAGCTATCAAAAGATTGATATATGTTTAAGTCCAATATAAATGTAAAATTACTTTCAATGACCAAAAATGGTTTAAATGATAAAAATATTATTTAATTATACTTAAAAAACATTAAAATTTATAATTTAACACTGTAAATTATAATGTTTAAAAATGTTCTTTTCAATTAAACTTATTATTTTTCATTATTCATAAAAAATATGAAATTTATCAAAAAAGAACTAACACTTTATCCAAACTAATTTTTATGTCCCACTTCTAAATAAGAAGACTATTTTGTAAAATTCAATATATATAAGTGTCAAATATTGGATTTAAAAAGGGATCTCCATTAGAAGGTGGTAAAATTGCTTTTTTTGAAAAATACTTCTTTTATCTGAGAAATTGAATTGGTTATTATATTATGTATAAGGATGCTAAAATTATATAAAGTATATAAAATTTAAAATGTAGTTTACAGTATTTATAACTGCTTTTTGAATGACTAGTTTGGTTTGTGGTGGTGTGTTCGAACTTGGTGTTGCGTGTAGAGCAAGCTATTGAGTTACTTTAAAGAAAATAACTTACTATGAAATATTGGGGTGTAGCATTCCTCCCCCATTTTGGAAATTTCATTCTTAGAATTTTAAAACAGGTATTGGAAACTTTATTTAATGTCCCTCATCAGAACGAGAGTCAATAAAACTATCAGTTTAAAAGAACGGAAGAGATGTAAAAAAGGTCACCCGAGATAACCCTTACTAGGATTCCTTGTAGCAAAACATTGATATGGAAGATAAAATAAATTTTATGTTCTGATAGAGAGTGATAGAAAACCTTATCATGAGAAATTTTAAATAAGAAAATCACATACTTATGATGGGTTAAACTATTATTTGTTTCCAGAAAGATAATTAAACCGATAACATTTTTTGTTTTATGTTCAATTTCATAATTTTAAGAATTTATTTATGAGATTGATTAAGAACATAATGATATATACTTACTTTTCATATAGAGTTTCATCCTTTAATAAATTTTTACCACAAACTCAAGTTTTCTTCAAAAAATGAGTATTCATGATGATTTGGTCACAAATGAAGCACTATAATCCACTTTAAAAGAAACACATAATCTACAAACGATAAACTTTATATTTCCCTTGTCTTTAGAGATTAACCAAAACCAAGATGGTTTGTTCAAGATCAGATGATCCACAACATGGATAATCTTTTATAGAAAAAATACTAATCTTAATTTCCAAAATTAATCAAACAATACCCAATATTCAATAAAGACCATTCAATAAATAATTGTCCTTAAAATACTTCAATATAATAAAAACTAAGATTGAACCCCAAAACTCAGAATAATTTAATCACATAGTCTTTCATAGAAAATCTTAACATTTATTTCCCAATAACATTAACTACTCCTAAAGTCTCGTAATGATGTTTAATTAACTAAATCACATATTCTCTATGATAGGTTAATGATTTCTATTAGTAACCAGAATCTCTATAAAAATATAGATTCATCCAAAATAAAATTATATCATTACTTCTTTAATGAAATCCCATAGTATTATATTTTCCTTAGGCTTATAGTGTTCCCAATGGAGTGACCATCTTCCAAAATAACATTTATCACTTAATCAAAAAATCATTTTCCTAAACTAAGGATATCCATTTGATAAAGCATATGATCTCAAATCAATTTATTATTGATCAATTAAATCATTTAACTAAAAATAATTATTTACACTAACCCGGGCTTTCACATAGTCTAGTGGTTGGTGATAAATCCTAGTCGCACTATGGTTTTTGGTTTGATTCCACCAGCTTTGTCCGACGTGACGGGTTGTCACATGATCTACCTACAGTAATTTTTCAAAAACAATATTTTATAATATTCTCAAAATGAGATAAGTTCCACAAAATAACCATATCATAATTTAACCACAAATTTTATCTCATAACTCATATTTTCATCCCACAAATTAATAACCTTCAATTTCCACAAATTAAAGGAATATATATTCTCAAATGGCTCTTTATAACTATATCCATAAATGAGAAGATAATCCCTCCTCAAATAGAATTTTCACATAACAATCTACAAGGTTACACATACATGAGAAAATTCATCCAAAGTAATAAAAAAACAAAGAGAATTAATAATTTAAACATTTCTCCCTCCATTTATTTCCACATAGGTTTTTCCATGATCGAGTTGTTATCATATAGAATAGGGCATTGTCTAGGGTAATAACAAGGTCCCATGAATTTATGGAAAATGAATGTAAAAGGATTTGTAGGATCATTTTTATTTTATTCTATAGTACGCTTCATTTTTCCTCAGTTATTCATTACTTTATGTCCTTCTTTCCCACACATAAATAATTTCATTGTTCCTTTGAGACAAATTCTTGGGTTTGTTTTCTTCAAAATTTCCTACATGATAGAAATTTAGCTTTCTCTTCTCCATGGTCTCCACTGCTGGAGCTCTTATAATTCTCCACCTTTCTCTTCGTTGTTGAGTTTGGGAGTTGGTTAATGAATTTGTTTTTTGTCAAATTTTTGGAAACCTACTTCAACATGAACAAATTATCTTTTACAGCTATAAATATTCAATTTATTTTCCCATTTACATCATCATGAGAACCTTGTACATCATGTTCAATGTTATTATGACTTCCTTGGAATCTAGCCATTGACTAAAACTAGAAATCATAGTGTATATAGCAATAGTCAAAAAATCATTTAGAGAATATAATGACTCCTTATTATCAATCTAAAACAGCTCATGATTAACCAAGGTTATTTATTCTTATATGATATTTAAATCCATCAAAAACAGTTGTAATGAAAATGTGAATTACCTTAAGCATATCCCACGTGAGTGTCATCACCAAGAGTCTTGAAAGACCCATTTTGGTGAACCTATTCTCATTTGAGTCTATCTCAATGCAATGATTTTAGGTTTACCCCTAGATACATCAATGCCATACCCGCCTCTACCTAAATGTATCCAGATAGAGATTTATTTCTTGGAATATTTACAAAATATCTACATTACAAAATTCTAGGAAGTTCTTCTATACTAATCCTGAAATACTATATTAGGGTAATGTTTTCAAATTAGAGTTTTTCTAAATCCATCTTCCAAGGATTGTACTAAATTTCCTATGGTACCAACTATAACATGCTGACCCTAGATACCCCGAGTCAGTGCATTATTACATAAAATTTTCATGATCACAAGATATCATCCCTTGAAAGACCGATTATTTTAGTATCCATGGAGGTACTAAATACATACATACATTTTATATTACATTATGAAATGGTAATACTATAAAATTTTGTCTCCTTTGAACACACTCATATCCCTTAGCCTATTCTTGTAGGTTAATTATAATATATTTCTTCACATCCTAAAAAAAAATAAAACATAAGAAAGGGGTGAGATCAGATTCTTAGTAAGGATAACAACATAACAGATACTATCATGAGAAAATATAAACATTTAAGGAAATGTATAAGAATAAAATATAATCCTTTTATACATAATCTTCAGAATAATATGGAAAAGATAAATCAAATAATTCAATTTACATATTCACAAGGATATTCTATTAGTTGAATAATATTATGTAATATCAATACAAAATTTCATAATTATGGAATTCATAATCCTGGACATCATAACCACATAGTCAAGGCCTCGTTCCAAGTATAAAAATATGATTTTGTCAAGGCCTTATGCTAAGAAACTAGTTTGTCTAGTGAGATCTACAGAATCATAGATGAGGTATAGCAGGCTCCACCCATCACATACTATGTCCAATTAATTCCTCATATGTAAAGGTTGAAACATAATCTAAATATTCGTATTAAAACTAGAATACCAAATGCCAATATTTTTACCACACACCATGAATGGTACAAAAATAGCACATACATAGTCAAACATAGCTCATTCAATAAAATATGGAAGACTTTAATATAATAAATCAATCTCAATCCAGAATAATGAAGGATACTAACATAGATGAATATAATCCAAAAAACTATTAAATAAAAATATCCCCTTTTACTTAAAAACATTTAAAATTCTCACTATTTATCACGAATCTGTTTAAAATAGATTTTTGAACCAATGAATACAATACCACATTGAAACATTTAAAATTAATTTTAATTTTAAAACATTTATGCCCATATAAATAAATTTTTAAAACCATTTTTAAAAAATGGACATTAATGAGAAATATTTAGAATAACAAATCTTTAAAACAATATTTTAGTTAAAGAGTTCCTAACCAAATGAGAGACACATGATTACAAATAATTGAAGAATATCATTAATAAAACCATTATAATATCATTTGAATAAAGAGATTCATGATATAATATGTCAAAGGAAATTATATACACCATGTAAAAGTGAATTGGTGTATAACAACAAATAAGACATAATGGACAGTAAATTGTGACGAAATACCTTAAAAAGACAGTATCCATAGATTAAGGGTAAATCAATGAAACAAATATGTGGGAAAAATATAAATACACTTAACATGATTGGATAATCAGTTTAAATTAATCAGAATTCATTTGCACATATTATTGTAAAAAACTAATGACTTGGATGTTTAACACAATGAATGGAAATTGAGGTAAGATTACCCTTATCATGTTCATATCAATGACTTGAGATTTTATCAATGGAGTGATTATGCGTATAAATTATATCCACATAAAGGGGAGTAGAAATTACTAAATAATTAAATAAACATTGATTCCACTCATAATCTAGGATTAAAATAATCAATGAAGTATGCACAAAATCCAATGAGTGGAAATTGAAAATTGAAATTCACTTACAAATTTGGTAACACACAAAAAATAAACCCCATGAAAGAAAGATCATACAATAAAAATTTAAATTTCCATAAATTAAATTATATTACAAAAATAATAAAATCATGGGTAGTACAAACACTAAATCAAAGTAATTAGTGGCAATATAGTATGAATCTCACGAGAATAAGAATTGAGATGAAAACCCCTTACCTTGAACTTTTCCTTAGTAAGGGTACGTTAAACACCGGTATTATAGTTATATAATTTTTATTAAATTATACAAGAACCAAATACATAAATATGATATCATATATGATTTTCTAATATTTCGTTGTTAAAAATATTTCAGTAGTATTATTGTTTTGTGTATTAACTAATTGTTTTCCCTTTATATGATTGGTTACTTAAGTCAAGTTTTTTGTGGATAGAATGTATTAAATTCCTATACCAAATGATATTAAGTACTTAAAAATTATTTTAAATAATAAAAATAAAATTATTCTTGAATGGTTACGATGGGAAATAAATCTCATCGCATTCGTGGAGACAGTAATCTGTACTTATGCACAAAAGAGAATATCATTCTATTTAAGGTGAAATTTTATGTAATTGGATAGTATATAATATATAATGAATAATTAACATGTTATATTTATAATTTACATAAATTAAACACATTATTATACACATAAAAATAATGATGTATTGAATTACATACTACACCATGACGTGGAGACGGTATGTCGTACGTATACACGTTTGCAGACTCTGTCATTAATAGGATGGATAAAATAATGAATATGGTTGCACCATATTCATCATAACATCATAGTATGTAGAAAGAAAATGAGTTATTATTTGAGTATGGAAACAACAAAGAAAGATGAAGTGGAAGAAGAAAAGAACTATGAAATAGGTGGTGAAAATTTTAACTCTTCTTCAGGTGCTTCCTTTTGATTTGATCAAAAGGGATCCATAGGTTGGATTTTTGACCAAAGTAAGGACTCAAGGTTGAATTCAGGGTTGTTGGGATGTTATTGGAGTGAGGGTTAGCTGAGGTAAATTTTTTTGGATGTGTGAATTTGAGAGAGGGTTATGTGCCAATTTATAAGAGAGGTGAGGGTCAATTCAGAAAAAAACATGAAATATTATTTTAATAATAAATAATTTTAGGTTTCTAATAGATACAAATGGATTTTTTCGATGATATGGTCGGGATGGGTGAAAACACACTTATTAAAAAATATTGGGAAACATGTTAGGTTAAATATAATATCATTGTTACCATTAATTACCGTATTTACTTTTAACCATGGAAAATAAAATGTTGAAGTTACTATTCACAAAAAATTTATTTTCATCCTATTGAAACACATTTTACATAATGATGTCAATTTTTTCTCTCATATTTTTTAAATTCAATTAACAGAAGCAGTAAAAGCATGTTTTATGCAAACATGAAAATATGCCTAGAAGGTGGGTAAAAGATGTTAAAATATTCAATAAACATCTATATATCTAATCTTTTTATAAAATAACTCCAACGAATTAAATTGGTCTAATATAGTTATAATATATATATTTTTAATTTCAAAAACACTACAATAAAAATATTATTTATTTAAATAAAATCCATCTTCAAACAATAACGCCGTGTTTTTTTACTATTCATAAAAAATTTAATGTTTTTAGAAAAATACAAAAAATTCACCCAATGTAAATTTTGATATTCCGAATTCAAAAATGATGTATATTTTAGAAAATTAAAAAAATTTATGTTTTATTAATTAATTTAATAAAAATTTTCTCTTTTTCAAAACAATAAAGCGGGGTTTTGAGAAGTAAAAACATTCAAAAGATTGATACGTGTTTATGTCCAATTTAAATGTAAAATTACATCCAATGACCAATGTCAGATTAAATGATAAAATCATAATCTAATTATACTTAAAACCCATTATAATTTATTATTTAACACTATAAATTATTTTGATTAAAAATGTTTTTTTAAATTAAAATATATTATTTTTCATTATTCATAAAAAATATAAGAGTTATCTGAAAAGCATCGAAAATTTATAGAAACTAAATTTTTAGGTCCATCTTCTAAATAATAAGTTTATTTTGTCAAATTCAATACATAAAAGTGTCAAACATTGGAATTAAATAGGGTTCTCAATTAAAATGTGGAAATTTTTTTTAAAAAAAATATATCTTTTATGTGAAAAATTGAATTTGTTCTTATATTATGTATAAAAAACACTTAATATGGATTATAATATTATATGGAGTATATAAAATTCAAAAATAATTTATTAATATTCATAATTGATTTTTTAATGGCTAGGTTTGTACGTCATGGTGTGCTATAACTTAGTGTTACATGTAGCACATTCTATTGAATTACTTTAAAGAAAATAACATACTATGAAATGTTGGGGTGTTACATTTTTTTAGTATGTTTTGACTTGTTACATGTTTTTCATCTTAACTAGATCATGATTAAAACTTCCAAAGAGTTTAATCCATGATTTAAATATCATATATATTCAATATATATGTATTTAAAATAATCCATTTTAATATGAGATAATAAATGGAATTCACTATTCATGGAGATGGTGGGTCCTATGTACACAAGAAAGCTACTTTTATTTCTTTTTCATATTTTATAGAATGAAAATTGAATAATATATATATATATATATATTCATTATTGTATCATTTTTATGTCATATATCTCACATATTTTTGTTAAATTAATCCTTCATACATTTCATTCCTAGTGTGAAAAAATCACATGTTTTAGGAGGTAATAGTCCACACATCCACAATGAGAGTTATTGGATTTACAAAAATGGATAGCATATAGGTTGGTGTTATAGAATAATTAAATAATCATAAATAAACCATAAATTACATATATATAATTTAAAAATATAGTTTCCATCATAATTCTCAACCATGAGTGGCGTTAAAGGATGAACTAAACAAATCATTTCATGAAGCGGTAGTTCAGAGTAGACAACAATAGTAAGTTTGCCACCCATTAAATATAAGTGTGTCTAAGTGTAGGTATAACAATTACAATGAAAAACCGAAATTATATTTATGATAATGATTTTATTATATATATTTTAAATTAAAATATATGGGGAATTATGGAATAAATAAAAAACATTCATTGATTAACGTTAACACTTATTTTGTTATGTCGTTTTGATTAGAAAAAATTACTTATCTGTATAAATTTATACCCAATTTAAGTCATCTTGAATAAATTTGGAGATGCTGCAAGTGGATTTGTATAGGATTTTTTAAATCCAAATTTGTTATGAAGTGATAATAATGAAAAGAATAGGTACCCTTTTATGAGAGTGGGGTGGGGCACTCTTGGAAATATTTAGAATATTAAATCAATATAAATTACATTTATATAAAAAAATGTGTCAAATAAATTAATTTATAATATAGAATTAATTTTATCTATATAAATTTAAAAAATAAAAATTATTCATTTTTTAAATATTTTTAAATCTTATCATTTTCCATGATCACCTTTTTATCCATTTTAATTCTTAGCCTAACATCATGTAATTTACACATGGATGGTTAATATAATTAAATTATAATTACAGAAGACCATTAAATGATTCATTTATAAAATTTCAATACAATTAAAAAATATTTGGTCAAATTTTATATTTTTATGGTCATTATATCATTTAGTAAATTATTATTTATTTTAAAATATCAATAATGTAAATCATGACACAATTCATTATGTAATTTTTTTGAAATATCATAAAAATAAGATAAATTATAACTAATTATTTTATTTCATCAAAAACAAATCAAATTATTCTATTTAATTCAGAGATAACATTATTTATAAATTATTTTATCTATTTGAAAATTTTTAAAATCAATTATCTGATTGATATATTAATTTAATGATAGAATCATAATAATTATGTTATAATTTAAGGTAATTATTTTATCACTATAAATTATTAATAAACTAAAATGTTGTAGATAAAAATCATAGATTTCAAAAAATTAATTATAGTTGAAAATATCCCTTATATAACAATATAATAAAAATAATTCACTTGTTAACAACAAAAGTGTGACAAAAGGGACTTTTCTTAAAATATAATATTAAATATTTCATACTCTAATCCATGTGGGTTTAAAAAGTAATAATATCAGGAATAAAGATTATTTTGGTCGATAAAAACTCATCCAATGAAATTATTACAAGTGATTGAATAATTTTATGATATTTATATTATACTATTTAACTTTAAGTACAAGATATCCCCTTAACTATGGTAATAGAGAATATAACCAATGTTACTATTAATGTTGTAAAAAAAGATATATTTAATAATTTTTACATAATGATTCCATATATGAAATCTAATATTTAATGTTTAAAATATATAAACTGAAAAAATTAAATAAAAATTAATCTTACTAATGGAATGGGATCATTAGTTATTAAAGAAAAAACGTTAAAAACTTCATAAGTTTTTTATATCCAATTTCAATATGAAATTGATTCAAATTTACAAAATTATATTAATTTTATAGTATATTGATATAATTATACTTTAAAATATAGTATAATTACAATAAAACAAATAAATTATATTAATGAAAAATCTGTTTTCTTAAATGAAAAATATTATCACAATACAGAAAATATTGAAACTTAACATAACAATCCAAAATTTTAGGAAAATTAAATATTATATTTATAATAAAAATAATATGTTGACATTTTAAAATAATATATATAAATGTTTGTAATATTACACTTAAAATTTACTAGCCATTAAACTAAATTAAAACTTCCTTTAAAAACTATAATAGTTTTTCCATAAAATTAATAATTTTTTTTCAAGCCTATAAAACATATTGGATGAATTAGTAAAAAATGTTTGAATAAAAAAATATTTATTTCATATATTTATTTGAATAGTATTGATTAATATGATTTATTATTAAATAATTCCACTATGGGTTTAGATGTAGTGTTCTATAAAAAACACATCATATATATTCTATTGGTTTTTATTTTCATTTTTAATTAATTTTTAATCAATGAATTATTTTTTTAAACATGCTTAAACAATATTTTTATAATTTAATTCACCCTATTGAAAAACTCCAACTTAATGGATAGTGATAAAATAATAACATTTAATACAATACCGCGGTTCATTTAAGCTCGGTGTTTCATGCAATTAATGTTATCAAATCAATTAAATTTTAAAAAATATATACCATGAAATATTGGGATGTAACAACTAAACATGATCATATTCCCTTACTTTATTCTTGAACCATGCTTCATCATAAAAAAATTACCTGAACCATACAAGAATCATAATACATAATTCCTTCATAAAAGAAACATTCTTGTAGATAAGAACATTTCTATATTGAAATCATATTTCACTTCTAAAAAGACATGCAGTCATAAATGAAAAAAATTATTTGAAATAAATAGTTTTAATATTTAATTAAATATTAGAAATATTATGAAATTATTAAGGTGGGAAAATATATTCATTTCAAATAATTTTAAAAAAATATTCCCTTTGACATTAGTCAAAATAGTAGAAATAATAACTTTAATAGAGAGTTTTTAAAAGGAATTCCCTTAATGAATATATATTTGAATATAATTGAGTTAAATAATAAAATTTTCTTTTTAAAAAATTATTTTATATAGAAATACATTCATAAAAACTATTTTTAAAACATGGAAATGAAAGAGAACAATTTCGAATATTTTAACATTAACACATTAAAAACAATATTTTAGGTGAAGAGCCTCTGACCTTGAATCTGAATCAACACGTATGTTCTAAATCATCATAAATAATAAACATTTGTTAGGTATTTAACTTATTTAGAATTTATTTCGAGTATATTATTCACATTATACAACTCATTACCTCATTATAAAAATTTCTTAATTATTTATGATTTTGTTGGATGTTTCGAAGATCTTTGGTAAATGACTCTAAAATGACATTGGTATGAATTTTATATTCAAATTACTCAATAATAAATCTTATAAAGAATAAAATTATTTATATTATTATAATTTTTATACATCAGTTATATTTTATACCTATCCTTTAAATATGTATATGAAGAAAATAACATGTTATAATAATGGAGATGATAAGTCGTACATACAGATGAGTAATGTTTCCATTTTATGAATGGTCATTATGGGAAGAAGTTTAGTATAATTTTATATTTATTGAATTATAATCATTTTTTTAATAATTTAATTTTATATTTTTTAGGTGATATGTTAATTAAAAACCAATCACATCGCTTCGTGGTGGTGATAATTTACATGTACGCATGAACGATGTTATCATTTTTCTATGGATGAAAAGATAAGAATATAAATGAAATATTTTATTTTAATAATTATAAATATTTCATTAATACAATACATACAATTTAATTCAGTCATTATGAAATTTTTTAGAGATGACGATGAAAAGCGAACATCATCAGTTTGTGAGGATGTAGTCTACCTTACACACTAACAATAATTTCGATTCCATTTTAATGGATGTGGAGATGGATTTTGGGGATTATATTAACATAATAATATCTAAATATATTTATGATATTATATTAATTATTATATAATGGTTGAATATTATTTTATGGATGGGGAAGCAGAAAAAAATAGGAAATAGTTAATTATAAACAGTACATCTACATTAGAAATCCTACATTTTGTACACATATAGTCTAATTTGGATGTTTTATTCTTAAAATAATAGATTTATAATGTGATTAGGTATTGTAGCAACCAATTTGGGTAGATTTGGGTTGATACAATGAGGGATTTATGTTTGAATAAGTGATTAGAAGAGGTTCCCTTTTATAACTAAGTAAATGGGAACTTTTTGGAATTTTTCAAAATAAGAAATTAATATAAATTACATATCAACTGAAAATTTATCCAATGTGATTTATTTAATATATAAAATGTGTATGAGTCTAAATTGACTCATTAAATAACTTTTTTAATTGTTTTAGTCACATTATTACCCTTATCATCTAGTTTTGACTATTATTTTACCCCTTTAACTTTTCCCAGGACAACATATATTTCTCTATTTAAGTGTTATTATAGTTACTATAAAACAAAAACAATACACCTAAATGAATAATGAATGAAATTTTAAACATTATACAAATTATTTTGTTGAATGTAAAACTTCTATATACATTATATCATTCAATAAAATAATATTTTTTTAATAAATCATTTATGTCATGTTTAACACTACTCAATACATTGACATTTATGAATAAAAGGACAACTAACTTCAAGAAATATAATTTATTAAATGTAAAACATGTTAATTTCATCTATAAAATTATTTTAAGACATTGATTAACTCAAATAATATTTATGTCAACATTTTTAATATCATTTAATAGATATTTCTCTTAATGGAATAATTCCTTTATCAGCAATGTTTTAAAACATATGACAATTATTCCACCTCTAGAAATATTTAAAAAATTATTATGATGTATAAAAATAATTTATATTTCCATTTACCATTTAAAATCAAATATATATTTTTAATAAACTAATATTAAAAATGATTTATTCATTAAAATTTTGAGTATGACATCATAGACTTTTGTTTAAATAAGAAATTATAAATGTCATACTCTCATTTGAGTTGTTTAAAAAGAAATAAATAAATTTATATACTAAAAATAAGTTTATTAAGTTATAAATGGATACTTAGGATCATTCACTGTCATATTTCATTACTATGTGGACTCATACGAGATATTTAAGAAAAATAATGTAACATTATTTCACTCTATTTTATTTAAATAATATATATGTCATTGTTATTGAGTATTATGAATTAAACTAATATATTTAAATAATTAAGTCTAAATGGATTAATTTACATAATAAAATTATTTTTTTCATGTTTTATAGCCATTTTATAGTCATTATAATTTTAATTTTATCAAATTTTATGAAATTTATGCTTTACTTTCATAATAAGTATTACTAAAATTACTATTCATGTGGGGAAAAAATAAAATTGAAATATTTACAAAACCAGGAAATTATGAATAAAAAAATTGTATCAATTATTTAATGTACATAACATAGATTTTTTAGAATATAATTTATATTTTAATCGATAAAAGACAACGAAACCGAGTTTTTTTGGAAAATTTCAATTTTTAAATTTTAAATTTTTTATAATAAATAAATTTAAAAATACATATAAAAATAGGATTTAATTAAAATAAAATTTACATTTATAATTTATAAATAATAAAAATTATAAATTATCCTCATAAATTCATGAGAAATATATATTTTAATAAATTTTTTTTATTTTTACTATTCAATGAAAAATCAATGTTTTCGGAAAATTATCAAAATTTCACCAATAGAAAATTTTGATATAATTATTTCAAAAATTATTTTCATTTTATATTTTCTAAATTATCCAAATGTAAATTATATTATTTTTACATACAAAAATAAATAAAATTTGTTGATTTTTTTGAATCATATAATAACATTAAAATTTATTTGTGATCATTTTCTAAGCATTAAATATTACATCATTAGTTTTTATGACCATTTTATACGTACTAATTTAGATAATATTATTTTCTCAAGATAATTTAGTGGTTTGGTTATAATGAACACAAAATAATAATATTTTTCTATTCGTTTAAGCTTGTAGGATTTGTCTATTATACTCCATCAAACCCATTCATTCCATTTATAAGATTAGGATGATACCACATATGTGGGAACCTATTCATTGTAGGGTCATATACAACCTATTTTCCTGAATAAATAACATCCATAACCAGCCAATATTTTTATGACATGTCCATTTTGATGGAAAATGTCTTCAAAAGTTTTAATTTTTGATGGAATATAACACTTAGTGTTTTTAAGGTGGTTTAAATCTCACCATATTATCTCATGAATTATCTCTATCATTTAATTCTTCTAAGGGCTTTCTTTATTATCATATTCCATGAAAAACATTAATATATTCAAATCTCATTAATGTATAAATCTATAGAAAACTAATGATTTATGTTACTAAATGAAAAAAATCCAATTACACTCAAACATATACAAATACATCGCAAGAATAAAGTACATGATATAAAGTCACTATAAAGGGTTAATGTAATATGATGAAAAGATCCCCAAAAGAGTAATCATTGGGAGATGGATATTCACCCCAACGTTTAAAATGTGACACAACCCCTAATTCTTTGAGAAGTCTATCCCCAAGTCCAACTATTCACAGATCTATACTAATGTTAAAGCTCAATTCCAATATAATAGAAAAACCTAATATACAAAAATCATAATCAATCATTACATTAAAATTTAAAATCCATAGTAAAATAATATTCATTGACAAATAAAACTAAATATTATTCCATATAAATCATATTACTCCTTATATAAATGTTATTAGATTTATAAGAAAAATCATAACGCATTAAAATAAATCATGCATAATATAATAATATATCACTTATATTCATGGATAATAATGTAATAAAAATAGTAAAAATGAATAATTCATAATTTTAGTCATGATAAAAATTTAAAAATGTTTAATAAATCTAAACACTAATAAATACATATGAAATTATTGAATATTTATAAAATTAAATAATATTAATAAAAAGGCCATTTCAAATTAATAACAAAATGATCTCTTTAATACTAGTATTTTATAATTAATATTATATAAAATCGTTTATTTTAAAAAATAAAATAAATTTCGAAATATTTTATAATCATATAAACATTTTATTTTTTATTTAAAAACTTTACATAAAATATATTCCCCAAATTCCATTTTATTTAATCCATTGATGAACTTATTCCAAAATACATTTGGATTGTTTCAAATAATTTTTCAAAATAATTTTTTGAATATGATGATTTCATATTATAATTTTTAAACTATTAATAAATAATAATAATCACATTTATATGTCACAATATTTTCTCTTTATAAAGACTTTATAAATCTGAACTATAAAATCCATGTTAAACAATGATAAACCCCAATAAATCAGATTTCATATGGTTTAAAATTACCTTGAGATTTATTATGGTCCCTTTTGTGTTATGAAAAAAACTACTCATCAAATTTTGAAATTTTTTTTATTTTTCTTATAAAAATGATGTAGTTTATGTAAAGTGACAATAACTTCCATGGCGGGTGATGATTGTTTTTTTCATTAATTTTTTTATGAATAAACTAATAAATATATTCTAATTATATATCTGTGACATAGTTTCACAAGGTAAATTTTTATTTTCTTATAGAAATAATATTTATATATAAACCACTACCATTTTACCATCAATTCATAATATTATATAATTGAATAATGATGTTTTTTAATAATATTACATGTAATTTTTTCAAAAAATATAAAATAAAAACTTATGCATGTTTTTCATTTAAAATATGATGTTGTCACAGAAATCCTTAATAACTATATACTTTTTCAAAAAACATGTTATGATTCTGGAAAAATTCATTTACCTAGTTTCTTAATCTATTCACAAACTCTAATCCAAATAATATAGATCATTATTTGATAGCATATAGGGGTTTTAAAAAGAAATTTTTGGTCTAAAAACAAATAAAAAAATCAACCAAAAAATATTTATCCCATAAGAAATTATATTCCATTGAGTTTTAATTTAATAATAAAATAGCATGTTCTATTTTGATGATGAAATTAATTTTCTGAGAAACTTTTTAGATGCATAATAAATTACTATAATGAAGCTAAAAAAATTAACCCTCATAGGATATACATATCTCAGTTTTATGGAAGGATCCCCCATCCAAATTATCTTACGGAACCTTTGAGTTAAAGATAAAAAGATAGGAAGAGAGGGAGGGAGGTGGGTAGCTTTGACATTGAACAATTTCATGCACTAAAAAAATTAAATTTCCTTGTAATTTATTATAAAAATATTTAACAACAATTTATATATTCTTAGGATTCTACATTGATGAGAAACATTCGATTTTCATTGATGACACACTTCACAAACATTTGAAACCATCTAATCCTTGTAACTCATTGTATGATAATACTAATTGTTGTTTAACATTAAAATAATCATTATAGAATTCGAACTCCACAAATTATAATCATGATATTTTCAAACCAAATATGATTTCATATAGAAGGATTAATAGATAAAATCATGAATTATCACATAAAAGATAAATTAAAATTGATAAAACCACGTTTCATTGACCTTCAATATATTATGGTTTATACCAGCAAAAACGATGATTTTGTTTAAAGAACAAAATTATGGTTTAATCATTATATCATATTTATAAAATTAAATCCATTAGTATATATTATACACGTTTCTTTTTAATGGAATTATTTGTATTATACATCGTAATCTATATTTTTTAATTAAAAAAGGAAATTACTTCTATAGAAGTATGGTGATATACAATTAGTGGTAATTTTCAGCCTATGGTTGATTGAAGGTGGGTTTTAGGGATCATGCTCAAACTCAGTATTGACAAATGTGGAGTTTCTAAAGTAAAAGGGTAAAGATCAATATCATTTCCAACTCATATATAATCACATGGTTTCACATAGGCAATGTTTCTAGGGTATTTATGACATGTTTTATTGGTATTTGAATTCTACTAAATTTATATAAATTAGCAGTTAAAAGATGAAATAATATGATCATTAATAGGGATGTAGGGTAGTTACTAGAATATTTTTGTGGGATTTAAAATATTTTTTTTTTTGTATAATTATAATATAGTTCTAGTTGTGTTTGGGGGGATTTTTCAGAGGTAAGGTGAAAGGTATTTGGGATGGTTATATATGACTGCAGTACAACCTCTATTAGGGATTCCAAGGGATTGTTTTTAGGGTTTCACTTATGTAATACCCCGACCCTAGTTTCCCAGAGTATGTGCATATTACATAACATTGGCATGATATCAAGGAAATCATGTCTCGAAAGACCGATTAGTTTAGTATTATTGCAATCAAGATTCATACGTAAGTTCAACTTTACAACTTGAAAAGAAATTAAACATGAATTTATTCCATTAGAAACATCCAAGAATCCTATATTAAGCCTGCAAGTCACTAACAACTACCTTCTTCATATACAGGGAAAATGAAACATAAGAAAGGGGTGAGCTCAAACACATAGTAATGGCAAGAAATATAGTGGAAGGCAACATAAATATTAAGCATGATGAATAATTGAAACAAAATGCATTTACCAATAATAAACATGAATACTTTTATGGAATGAATATGAGATGAGTAAATAATTCCTAAATAAATAATAACCATGGGTATTCTACTAGTCAAATGACCACATGAACCATCAATATTATTTTCATAATAAAAGAATGCATAATGATGGACATTTGGAAACATTTTTCAAGGCCTCGTCAAAGGCATCTATAAATGATCAAGGCCTCGGCCAAAACCATATATCAAATTGGGAAAGGCATCGGCCAATTACATGTCTAGTTGTATCATGAGACCTACCAATGGAACTATGAACTATAGCAGGCTCCACCCATCACTTACTAAGTCTAATACATTCCTCATATGAAAAGGTTGAAATATAACATAACCATTCGTATTAAAACTAGAATACAAAATGTCAATACTTTAACAATAAACTATTATTGGTATAAAAATATCACACCCATAGTAAAAAATATCACAAAACCTTCAATAAAATATGGAAGTTTTGTATCATAATAAATCTACTTCAGAAATACATAAAATCTGTCAAAGGATGTTGACAGAGATGGAATCAAAACATTTTAGAGAAATACTGCTTCATATTTTGAAATAATTTAGGAGTCACATAATTATAAAGAAAACAATTATTTTTAAAATATTCTTATAAGATTTTAATGGATGCTTTGGTGATGTTATAATAGTGGAAAATAGAAACACCCGCTTTATAAGTTAAAAAATCATTCTTTTCTTAATTTTGTCGAAAAGGTCATAAAGTACCTTGTTCGGAAAATGACGGAGTGATTCCTTCCAAAAAATATAAGGTTAAATAATTTTATAAACTAATTTACAAAATTATCTATTAAAAAAAGGTTTTGAAACACATTTTTAAGAAACATGGATGTTGATGATAAAGAGGTCCCCGTTGATACTTATGTAAAAACAACCTCAGATAATAAAGAGATTGTAGACATAACCCTTACCTTATACTTTTCCATGGTCTAGGGTAGATTAAACTCATTTATAATGGTGAAATAAATGTTATTAAACAATACAATAATCATATACATTAATATGATGTCATATTTGTTCTTTTTATATTGCTTTGTTAATAATATCGTAGTGTTATGGTCCTTTTAGGTGTTAACTGATTCATTTTCCATTATTTGATTTGTTACGTAAGTAATGTTTATTATGGATAGGATGTATCTTATTCATATTCATAATGATATTAATTATTTTAAAAATATTTTTAATAATATAATGAAAATTAGTATTGAATGGATACGATGTGGAATTAATATCATCGCGTTCATGGAGTCGGCAATCCGTACGTACGCATGAGCGGAAATATAATTATTTTAATATTAAAATAATATAAAATTGGATGGTATATCATATATATAGAATAATTAAAATGTTATATTTATTATTTAAATCAATTAAACATCATTATTATACGCATCCAAATAATAATGTATTGAATAAAAATTACACCACGACATGGAGACGGTAAGCCGTACGTATGAACGTATGTTGACATGTCATTCAAATGATGGATAGAATAATGAATATGGTTGTACCATATTTATAATAACTACACAGTATATAGAATATTTTGGAGTTATTATTTTATAATTGAATCAACAAAGAAAGAAGAAGTGGAAGAACAAAGGAACTTGAAAGAGGTGATGAAATATTGACCTCTTCTTCGGGTTCTTCCTTTTGATTTGATCAAAAGGGATCCTCAGGTTGTATTTATGAATAAATAAATTCATTTAGGATGAAGGGGGGATAGTTGAGAGGTTATTTTGGTAGGGGTTGGCTAAAAAAATGGATTTTATGGTGTGAATTAGAAATAAGGTCGAGTGCCCTTTTATAAGGGGGGTTAGGGGAACCTTAGGAAGAGCTAGAAATATTATTTTATAATAGAATCATTTTCGGTTTCTAGTGGCTCAAAAATAGATTATATAAAGAATAAGGTGAGTATGGGACACCGACCAATCTACCAAAAGTGTTTAGATAGGTTTGGGTCACTATATTAACTTTTTCTTTTAGATTTAACTCTTAGTTAAATAGTTTGACATTTACCATTTGTCTTTGTATTTTTATATTATATGGTTAATGAACATACTACATACATCCAATAGAACCCAAAGAGGTTAATTAATGATACAACTATCATTATATATTTCTGTTGGACAAAACATATATTTTTAGGAATAGAATATCAATTAATAATATAATATTTTTTTAAAAACACTTTTATGTAAAATTTGACACTATTTGGTATTTTGTTTTTTCTAAAATCATAACAGAATTATAACTTCGAAAAAAATTCATATAACCACTTATAATATGTAATATTAACATATAAAATTAGTTTAATTCAAAAAACGTTTCAAATTACATTTAATTGGATATTTATAATATCAAATATTTTAATATTTCATTAATTAGGTATTTAATTCATCATCATTGTGTTATAAATAAATTAAATTATTTAATGTCTAAAAAATAGAAATAAAATAAAATTATGTAGGAAATATATTTATCATTATAATTTATATTTATATTAGAATTTATCTTATGTGTTACCCTATATTAGTAATGGTTTAGTTATTAAACAGTGAATTTAACATTGTTAACTCTTCATTGAATTAAATAATAATAAATGTCCTAATCTAATCCAAGTAGAAATAAAGGATCTTATTTTATTCCTATGGTTGTTTGTGTTTGAATTAAAATTATCCAATATAATTAGGACATGTGTTAGGGTAATAATAATATCATTTGTACTATTAATTACCATATTAACTGTTAACTGTTGTAAATAAAAGTAAAAATATTCTATTCACCAAAAAAATATTTTCATCTTATTGAACCAAAATTTAACTACTAATATAATCTATGTCTCTTTGATTTTTTAAATTCAACTCACAGAAGCAGTAAAATCATGTTTTTGTAAATTTTTAAATGCTTCTAGGAGGTTGGTAAAAGACGGTAAAAAGTTCAATAAAATTATTATATATGTAAAATTATTATAATCTCACTCCAATGAATTACATTGAACATATATAGGTATTATGTATCTATTTTGACCTAAAAAACACAATAATCTAAATATTTATTAAAATAAAAATTTTCTTTTAAACTATAACATAGTGTTTTCACTATTCATCAATAATTTAATGTTTTCAAAAAAATAAATAAATTTCACCCTAAGATAATTTTAATTTTATGAATTCAAAAATTATGTCTATTTTATCAAATTAAAAATATAGAATTTTCATTTATTAATTTAAAATTAAATCCCGTTTTTAATACAAAAAAACATTTTTTTAAGAAATAATAACTAACAAAAGATTGATACTTGTTTATGTTCAATTTCAAAGTGAAAATGTTTCCAATGAATAACATTGAATTAAATGGTAAAAAAATAATCTGTTTATACTTCCAAACCATTAAAGTGTATAATTTAACACTACAAATTATTTTGATTAAGAATGTTGTTTCAGTTAAAATATAGTATTTTTCACTATTCACCCAAAAAATGAAAGTTATCCGAAAACACCAAAAAATTCTTGAAACTAACTTCTTATGTCCCGATTTCAAAGAATAAGTTTATTTTATCAAATTTAATATATAAAAGTTTCGAATATTGGATTTAAAAAGGGTTCTCCATTAAAAGGCGGTAAAATTGCATTTAAAAAAAATACTTCTTTAATCTGAAAAAATGGAATTTGTGTTTTTATTATGTCTAAAAAACTCATAATAATGATTCTAAAATTATATGGGTTATATAAAGTTAAAAATATAGTAAATACTATTCACAACCTCTTTTGAACGGCTATTTTGGTAAGTTGTGGTGTGCTTGAACTCGGTGTTGCGTGTAGTGCATTTTATTGAATTACTTTGAAGAAATAACGTACTATGAAATCTTGTTGTGTTATATTCTTACCTCCATCAATAAATTGCATCCTTGAAATATGAAATTTTTTTTCGAAAATAAAAGGTTGAAAATATAAAATACCTTTGTGGGAAAACACACATTGGAAATTGGGTTAATAAAATTTAGCCTTAATAAGAGGAAAAGGGGAATGAAATAGTCACCACGAAATTATGATATCGATTAAGAGAACATTGGTGTCAATTAGATACACATAATTGGAGTAAAAACATAAATATTTATAAGGAGTGATTGAGGTAATCAGTCACAAACAATTATAGAATTGGGGGCCTCAAAGCCCTCAATCTATGATGATTTAAAATATCACCGGTTCAATAAAACATTAGGTATTAGGATAAATCATTTTTGTTTTAGGACCCCTTACCTAAAGATTAAGAATTAATTTCTTCATAGAATAAGAGAAGAAAAATAAAATTAATACTTGACAAGTAGAGTTATATCCTTTAATAAATTTCTACCAAAAAGTCAGCTTTCACTCTAAAAGATAATAGAACATTAAAAAATATTCTATTTATCATATTCACATAGGGTTCCAAAAAAATGAATTTATAATTCATCTACCATACCTTAAAAAACTACACTATTCAATCTAGGACATCACGTGGGCTAGTGGTAGGTGATACACCTTTGTCGCCCTTCGGTTAGGGGTTCATGTCTTGCGTCCTTGCCGAATGCGATGAGTTGCTGCCCGACCTCTGGGTTATGCTTTTATGGAAATCCAAAAATAATCTCAGACTAAAATTATGAAAAATACTTCTATCCAAACTCACTTTCGAAAATTAATAAATAAGGTAAACAAAATGAAGGTCCTTTTTTCCATGTAATAACACGTGAACACCTTCATCATGTATTATTTTAAAACAATACAACATCCTGAATTACCATAAAACATTATTGATTTCATTAATGATGTCTTATTCCTTATAGAATACTAGATATACTCCTTGTATCCAAAAATTTTTTAAACTCCATCAATGATGGAATATACAAATCATTAATACGTTTCAGTATAGTCAAGAATATCTATTATAATTTATCAAAATCAATCATGTATTAATCCAAAATCACTACATCGGTATCAGAACCATATTATGGTTTATCTTTCTCTCAATCATATATTTTCAAAAAAATTAACCTTCTATTGAGTCACATTCCATGGTTCCACACAATCTCATGTCCATAATGAAATAATATTGTTGTACAATCATTATATAGTCTATAATTCTTATAACATGTACATCATTAATACAATACTCGAATGATACAATTCATTAATAACAACGTAATAAATCTAATCACTCCTCTTTATCTTTAGAAGTATCTTAACATTATTATTATCCAATACCAGCATTTGGGGTATACTCTGATGATTTGTACATTGATTCACATAGTGTCCTAACTCCATGTAGATGAAGTATTGTACATTTGAAACTTTTTTCTTACCCTTTAAATAACATACTTGGTGTCCTTTTTCTCCACACGTATAACAAACTCATATCCCCTTCATGTATTTAGTAAGGTGATTCATTCCAAAGTTATCACGTATGGGAAAATACTTCTTTTCCCTCTTCCCTTTATCCATCTTTCTCTTTTATATCCTTTTCTTCTCTTTCTTACCTTCAAATCCATAGAACATAGATAATTCGTTACTTATCTTATTAACACATGATACCATTTCTTAATATGTTGAGAATACATGGGTGACTACTTCCCTTCTAAATGTTGGAATAATACCATGAATGATATGATCCTTATTACGCTTTGGATCATAGGTATTTTTTGGCATCACATTCCTTCTACTGGATTCCATTTCTATACAATGGAATAGACTATGTCAGTTTATGAATTTCAATGAATAATTCCAAACATGAAAAATACCTAATGTAAATTGAACAGTGTATGAATATAATCCATAATCATAAAAATATTTTCTTTGAGGAGTTATATACTCATAAATCCTTCATAATTATTTTTAATATAAATGAGAATTATCCTAAGAATATCCCCCTGAAGTGTTGTAACCAAGAGTGCATCAAGGCCTGTTGTCATGCACTAGTTCCCGTTCGAGTCTAGCTCAAAGCAGTGTTTTTGGGTTTTTCCACTGGGTACATCTGTGCCAGAGCCGCCTCTACCTGCTCATATCCAGACATGGATGTATTGCATGTAAAACTCAGAAAATCTCTACAATACCAAAATTTTACGAAGTTATTCTATACTAATATTCAATGTCTATCTTAGGGCTATGTTCTCTAATCAGAGTTTATCTAAATCTAGTTTCCAAGGATTGTACTAAAATTCCTCTGATACCAATTGTTATTCCTTGACCCTAGTTACCCAGAGTTTCTATATTATTACAAAACATTGACATGTTCACAAGTAAATCATGTCTTGAAAGACCTATCAGTTTAGTATTATTGGAAACAAGATTCATACATAAGGTCAACTTTACAACATGAAAAGAAATAAAACGTAAATTTTTTCCATTAGAAACATCAAATCCTCTTAGATTATTCCTGAAAGTCACTAATAACTAACTTATTCATATCTTGGGAAATGAAACATAAGAAAGGGGTGAGATTAAACCCTCAGTAAGGGTAAGCAATACTGCGAAAGAGAACATAAATATTAAGTATGATGAATAATTGAATCCAAATGCCTTTACCAATAATAAACATGAATTCTTTTATGGAAGGAATATGAGCTAAGTAAATATTTCCACAATAAAACAGAATTATGGGTATTCTACTAGTTGAATGACCACATGACCTATCAATATTATTTTAATAATGAGTTAATGTATAATGACGGACATTCTGAAATATTTTGTCTATGCCTCGGCCAAGACGTCTAAAAATGATTAAGGCCTCATCCAAAAACATATATCAAATTGGAAAAGGCCTCAGCCAATTACACAACTCGTTGTCTCATGAGACATACCAATGCATCAAGGAGCTATAGCGGTCTCCACCTGTCACTTACTAAGTCCAATATATTTCTCATATGAAAAGGTTGAAATATAACATAAACATTCGTATTAAAACTAGAATAAATAATTTCAATACTTTAACCATAAACCATGAATGGTATAAAAATAGCACATCCATAGTCAAACATATCACATAACCTTCAATACAATATGAAAGTTTTGTATCTTAATAAATCAACTTCAAAAAAACTTAAAATCCATCAAAAGTATTTTGAAAAAGATGAAATCAAAACATTTTTTAGAGAAATATCTCTTTCTATTTTGAAATAATCTAAGAGTCACATAATTATAAGGAACACATTTATTTTTAAATTATTATAATAATATTTTAAGGGAAGCTTCAACGATGTTATAACAGTCGAAAATAGCCCCACCCGCCATATAATTTAAAAAACCATTATTATCTTCATTTTGTTGAAAAGGTCATAAAGTACCTTGTTTTGAAAACGATGGAAAGACTCTTTTCAAAAAATATAAGTTTAAATAAGGTTATACATTACATTACACCTTTATATAGTAAAAAAACGTTTTGAAACACATTTTTTAGAAACATGGATGTGGATGATAAAGAGGTCCCAGTAGATACGTAAAAACAACCTCGGATAATAACAAGATTGTAGAATTAACCATGATCTTGTACTTTTCCTTGGTGGAGGGTAGTTTAAAATCATATATAATGGTGAAATAATTGTTATTAAAATTTTAAAATAATCATATACATTAATTTGATATCATATATGATCTTTTAATATTGCTTTGTTAATAATATCTTAGTAATATCGTCATTTCAGGTGTTAACTGATTCATTTTCCATTATATGATTTGTTACATAAGTAATGATTGTTTTGTATAGGATTTATCTGATTTATATTCAGAATGATATTAATTCTTTAAACATTATTTTTAATTATCTAATCGAAATTAGTCTTGAATGGATATGATGGGGAATGGATCTCATCGTGTTCGTGGATACGGTCATCCGTACATACGCACGAGTGAAAATATCCTTATTTTTGATATTAAAATAATATATAATTGGATATTATATCATATATATATATAATAATTACCATGTTATATTTATTATTTACATCAATTAAACATCATTATAATACATATCCAAATAATAATATATTGAATAACAATTACACCACGACGTGGAGGCGGTAAGCCGTACGTACGCTCATTCAAAGGATGGATAGAATAATGAATATGGTTGCAAAAAATTTATAATAAAATCATAGTATATATAATATATTGGAGTTATTATTTTACAAAGGAAACAACAAAGCAAGATAAAGTGGAAGAAGAAAGGAACATGAAAGATGTGATGGAATATTTACCTCTTCTTCGGATTTTTTCCTTTTCATTTGATTAAAAAGGCTCCTTAAGTTGGATTTGTGACTAAATTAAGGAATATAAGATTAAGGAAGGAAAGTTGACAGGTTATTTGGTTAGGGGTTGGCCGAGCCAAATGGGTTTGAAGGTGTGAATTAGAGAGAAGGGGGATTTCCCTTTTATAAGAGGGGTGATGGTCACCTTTGGAAAATCTAGAAATATTATCTTATAATAAAATCATTTTCGGTTTCTAATGGATCCAAAATTTATCATTTTAAGGATAAGGCGGTTATGAGTCGAAAACCACTAAAAAATGTTTTATATTGGGTTGAGTCACTATATTAACTTTATCTTTTAGATTTACCTCTTAGTTAAATAGTTTGACATTTATCATGTCTCTTTGTATTTTTATATTATATGGTTAGTAAACTTACTATATACTTCCAATAGAACCCCAAGTGGTTCATTAATGATAAGACTATCATTATATAAGACTTTTAACTGAAACTTATATTTTTAGGAATAGAATATCAATTAATAATATACTATTTCTTTTAAAAACTCTTTTATGTCAAATTTGATACTATTAGGTATTTTTTCTTTGCAAAATTCATTTAAGCATTATTACATCGAACCAAATTCATCTATCCAACCATACTATGTCTTATTAACCTATAAAATTAGTTTAATTCATAAAAAGTCTCAAATTACATTATTTTTTATATTTAAAATATTAATTATTTTAATATTTCATTAATTAGGTAATTACTACATCATCATTGTGTCATAAAAAATTAAATTATTTAATTCTAAAGACTGTAAATTAAATACTATTATGTTGGAAATCATTTTCTGTTTCTAATGAATATTTATAGTCTAATTTATCTTTTGTGTAACCCTATATTAAAAATTGTTTAGTTATTAAATGTTGAATTTGACACTTTTTACTATTCTTTGAATTAAATAATAATAAATGTCCTAATCTAATCCAAGTGGGACTAAAGGATCATATATTATTCCTAAGGAAATTTTTGGACGAATTACACTTATCTTATAGAATTAGGAAATGTGTTAGGGTAATAATAATACCATTTTTATCCTTAATTACCCTATTTACTTTTAACTGTGGTAAATAAAAGTCAAAAGTTACTATTCACCAAAAATTGTTTTCATCTTATTGAACCACATTTTACATACTGATATCAACCATGACTCTCGGTTTTTTGAAATTCAACTCTCATAAGTGGTAAATTTATGTTTTATGTATATTTGCAAATCCTCCTAGGGGGTGGGTAAAAATGGTAAAAAGTTCAATAAAATTTTTATATATTTAAAATTATTATAAATTCACTCTAATAAATTACATTGAACATATATAGGTATTATGTATCTATTTTGACCAAAAAATTTAAATAAAAAAAATAATCATTTAAATAAATATTCGGTATTAATCTATAACTTTGTGTTTTCCACTATTCATCAAAAACTGAATTTTTTCAGAAAAATATCTAAATTTATCCCTAAGATAATTCGTATTTTCTGAATTCAAAAATGAAGTCTATTTTACTAAATTAAAAAAATTGAAGTTTCATTTATTAATTTAAAATTAAATCCCGTTATCGAAACCAAAAATCATTTTTAATGAAATAATAACTAACAAAAGATTGATCCTTGTATATGATCAATTTCAAAGAGAAATTATTTAAAATGAATAAAAATGGATAAAATGGTAAAAATATAGTCTATTTATACTTCCAAACCATTAAAATTAATAATTTAACACTACAAATTATTTTCATTAAAAAAGTTGTTTTCAGTTAAAATATAGTATTTTTCTCTATTCACACAAATATGAATGTTATCAGAAAAAGACAAAAATTTATTAAAACTAAATTCTTAGGTCCCTATTCTAAAGAAGAAGTTTATTTTGTCAAATTGAATATATTAATGTTTTCAATATTGGAATTAAGAAGGGTTCACAATTAAATGGTGGTAAAATCGCATTAAAAAAATACTTCATTAATCTGAAAAAAATGAACTTCTGTTTTCATTATGTCTAATAAACTCATAATATGGATACTAAAATTATAAGGGTTATATAATGTTCAAAATGTTGTTAATACTATTCATAACCAATTTTGAATGGCTTTTTTGGTAGGTCGTGGTGTTCTTGAACTCAATGTTGCATGTAGTGCTTGTTATTAAATTACTTTGATGAAATAATGTAGTATGAAATCATGGGTTGTTTCTACATAGAGATTTTTATTTTATATTTTTCTATTAACTATTCTATTAGTGTGTAAATAGGGAACTTACAGGATTGTAGATTATATAAAATCAATAAAAACATATTTTCATCTCTCCCTTGAACATATGATCCTAAGAATGGGTTATCTCGATTAGAGTGCTCCACATATTGACGTAGTTTTTGTTCATAAGTGAATGATGGAATAAATGTCACATATAAAAATTATGGAAATTTTTTTACATTATCTAGAATAAAAGAAAAATGAAAAAGATGTCTGACTATATGTGGTCATAATAAATTCGACAAAGATCTTTCGGGAGTATAGAGAACTCAAGAGTGTACTATTAGAACATTTGATATGGTATAATTCTCAAGAGTGGTCAACACAAGTAGTTGATTAGGATGATGGATTTAAATATTTCCTTTTTTTCATAATGGAGGAGTAGTTATGAATAGGTAATCATGAATTCATTATCTCTTGTGAAGGAATATTTAACTCAAAGTACTAGTAAAGATGAACATAATAATGAGAATGAAAATTAAAGATCCATTCATTTTCCTAACATTATGTGATGATTCTCTAAGAATTAATTGAAGGATGTGCTTTGTTTATTGTATATATGAGTTGAACTTCTAAATTTTTTCATTAGATTATCAAAACACATGGTTTTATATAGCCCTAAAATATTTTATAATCCATCAGACTCACACTAATTTGATTGTACATGTAGAAAAATTTTGCATGGATGGGATTGTGTATCACTTGATGTTATCAATTTCAATACAACAACTAATGATGGATTTTTATGAACTGAAGTGGGGATTTTTAGTTATTGTGGAATTAATAATGCATGTTATCAATTATATAAGTTTAAATTAAAACAACAATAAAGAATAGTGGATTAATATATAATTTAATTTAGTACAGAAACCATGTGAATTCCTCATATTCAATAGGAATGGTATAATTTTTTTTCATTAGAGGATTAAAACCATAAATTAAAATTAATGTCTAAAATCATGAGTGTAATATTAACGAAATGATCATTCCAACATGAAGGTATATTTAGGGTTATTTTATTGTGAAAATATTAATTTGAGATCATAAAATGTTGAATTTTTTTAAAAAAACTAATTTTATTCTATTATTCTGAAGGTGTAGCAAATATTTTATCAATACCCTAATAAATTCAACATGTTTTCCACCATGGGGAACGTTGGGTTATCTAGTTGGTGGGAATGATTGGTATGTGGGGTAATTTCAAGTGTGTTGTTAACAAATTTTATAAACATTCAGTTGTTGAATTTTAATCATCCATTAAAGGTTTTTAGACTTGTGAATAATTAGTGGGGCATTAGTTAAAGGTAAGTTTTGTGGTATATGAGACTGATATAGTTTATTTATTATTTTATAAACCACTTATTCCATTGAGAAACTATTATTTGAAAAAATGTTAAAAACATTTCCTTATAAATCATTTTATCAATCATATTTATAAACTGCAATCAAATTTGTTTTCAAATGTTTTGGGATTAGAAAAATAATTTAAAAAATCACACAACTATTACTATAATAATTAGAACCTCCTCATGACAATTAACATGGTTGTGATTGATGTTACATAATTTTTTTACTTAATGAATTTTAAAATACAATTTTTATTTTGCATAAAATTGTTATAATAATTAGATGAACTAATGGATCTCCAAGAGAGTGAAATATAAATGATTCCCATCATCCTTGTTTGATTTTTTAAATAGTAACCTTTATTTAATTTTTATTGTATATGGTATTCTGTGATTATTTTTTGTGATTATAATTTTTCTAAATTAAAATAATCATGATTTAACAATTGAGAAAATATAGTCATTAAAACCAAAATTTGGTAGTGTATATAGGGTATCCTTACTGGGAAGCTCCCTGTAATACTACGTGAAAAATAGGGGTTGAAAACCCATTGGGCGTATGGTATTATATCATTACGGTAGCGGTACTATAGTACCAGAGTCACTATAACTACGATGAGAGCTATAGAAACAGTGGGAACTATATTGGTGGTAAGACACTATAGCGGTAGTAGGACACTATAGTAGTTGTGGGTAATGTCCGCGTACTATATTAGGTGGGTACTGTAGCATCACTATTCATAGAATGGGCCATAGGGAAACAATTTGGGCCTATGGGCCATGTAATGGGATATATGCCCACTTGGACATCAGGATATTTAATGGGTCTCCCTCTACCCAGTTTAAAGAGGACCTTTCATTGAATTAATAATAAAATGAGGAATAAAGAAATGTTGTAGTAGTTGGGGGATTTGTAAAGGGAAATATTAAAAATCAGTGGGAGAATTGTTATATGATATTAGTATTGTGTGATTGTTTTAATATGATGAACATTTTAGTCTATATGGGACTTTTCATTTTTGATAGGATTAAATAATTAGTTTTCACATAGGGTTTAGATTTTTTTCTAGGGGTTCCCCCAAAGAGTTATATTTCATCTATTAATTTCACTTCTTCTATTCCAAAGAAAATCTAGAATTCCCATCTCTTATACTGGTATGAGAATATAGTAAACCACTATATTCATATTGTTTTCTTCTCTTCTATATCTATGTTTTAAATAGTAACTATGGAAATTTTGGATGTGATCCCTAAGTGGTTTAATAATTTAGAAATTAATTTGTACCTTAGAATAACATAACAATTTTTTATTTTTAAATACAAGACTTCCCCTAATTTTAATGTTCAATACACTTTCCCTCTTCAAAACTTTACATCATATACTAGTGGGATGATCCATTCAATACTTGTAAATTATATAGAGGAAAACATAATAAAACACAAAAAAATATAGAGTAATGGAACTAACAAAAAAACACATTATGGACTAATTGTTTGAAGAAATATGTTAATGACTATCCAAATTTCATCAATATTTTTTAAATAAAATGAAAAAAAATTTCCATTGATATAAAGAATAATTGTTAATAAATTATTTCCTTTGATAAAAAAATATGGAATTTATTCGGTAAATAAATTAAAAAAAATTATTTAATTAGATGGTGGAATCAAGATTGAAGATATGATTTTGTTATACTGAAGGAGAGTGACCTAATTACCATGACACCAATTTTGAGAGGCCATAACCATTATTTATAGATAATAATAATGATGTGATAATAACAAAAGTTTTTTGTGGGACTCATGTTAACATACAATCTAACATTTCCCATCAATCTCTATCAACCTTAAATTATAAATAAAAAAATAAACCTCAGTGGAAAATCATATTAGCCCGCTTAATATAGAAATAAATATAATGAATAAAAAATGGTCAATATGAATTGAATCCTTTTATGTGGTCCTGCTGAACTATCTTCTATGTGGAGGGGGAAGCCTTGGGGACTATGAAGATGAGGGTTCGTATGGCATAATAGGGGATTAAGATAGTATACATCGAGGAATTTCATTATGGGAATCATTATAACTTATGTTCTAATAAATATTAATCAATTATTATTTGGACTATTCAAAAGGTTGAACAATAGATTGATGGATAGACTATCAGATGGATGTGTAATGACATGTAAAAACATGATGGGTGCATGATTATTTAACATTTAATGATTAATAAACTTTAATATTATTTATCAAATAATACTTAATTTACTAAAATTTATAAAACATTACAGTAATTTTTTGGATTAATGTGTATTCCATGACCAAATCCCATTGGAATCCCATATGGATAGGCAATGGGATAAAAAATGATTACCAATTATTATATCTAATTTTTCTAAGATTTGTGAAGAATTATAAAAGAGAAATTATAGACACATGATTTGATTAATTTTCATAAAATACTTTAAATGTATATATCTCTACAAAGAATACTTATAGAATCATAATGGTGATCGAATATCCATAACTATCTAATCTTATAAATCAATTAAAATATAAAAAAATGGGTAATATCTCTATAAATATTGTCAAAATGAGGATGAATGAATGTAGTCAAACTTTAATGAGATCATAAATGTATGTATATAGAGATGAAAATATATAAATGAATTGATACTATTTGGGAATATAAATTAAAAACTACCGATGACTTGTGAAATTATATTTAGGACATAATATATATATTTATCAGGCTCAAAATATTCTCAATATTATTCATTTGAAAATTATGAAGAATGATATATGTTGATAAATTCATGTTGAGTCATTATATTTTGAGAATATTATATATATATATATATAATACACAATAGGTTCAATAACTAATTTACAAAAGAAGATTAATGAAGCCTTTACACTCTCACACATATAATTTTTTTGTGAACTATATAAAATTATCAAACCATGTTCATGGGATGATTTCTGTGCCATATAAAGAATTATAATGATTAATGGAACTAGAATACCTCCTATTTAAAAAAGGGTGTGTCTCATATCTAATTTGTTAATGTATAAATGTGGTTGGATGTGATGATTGAAATATATATATATATATATACACATTATTGTTATTTGGGAGAAAGTTTCAAAGTAATTAATGTCATACATATGTCAACACTACTTTCTGATATGTTGGGTTTTAATATTATTTAATGAACCATATGAATTTACATACGCAATACCGTATTTATTGATGATTCATGTAACACATTAGAAATAAATACCCATGGTGAAAAAGCACACTGGACATATAATGATATGTGGAAATATTGATTTATATTTAATTAATCCTATGTAAGGATATAATTAAATTCTAATAATAACATAGATAACACAAGTTGCATTGTTTCCAAAAGAAAAATAGGGGTAGATGATTTTTTGTGGGGTGTTGAGTGTGACTGAACATTCATTAATGTTAGTCTCGTATTTTTTGGTTTCAGGATAGAAAATTCAATGTAATTCTTGTCTTCACTCATTTTGAGTCAATACAGTCTTGATTTACAAATGCATGTGGTCACATTGACATTTCTCATGATATCATATAAAATGTGAGGATCAACATGTTGGGATTTATATATCACCACAAACTTTTTAAGGGGTTAGAGACTACTCCCAGACACTCTAATCATCTTAAGGTGTATTCACGAATCCTTTAAAAATAATAATTTGGTAATAGTTAACCCTCAACTGATGTTTCGATCAAGAGAATGTGTTTTAAATAAATATCTATATGAATTTCATCATATGTGTATTTCAATTATTTTTTAGTTATCACATTTTAAAAGTATATTATCTTGGATCTCTAGATTCTATTATCATATAGGGGTGTAATTGGGTGCTTGTATTTTGGATTTCACCTTAGAGAGATGTCATACATATCATGTGGAAACATGAATCAAAACCAATGGAGTTCAAATGAAAGTATAAGGGAAAACCGACATTGGGATTGAAACACAAAGAGGCATCCTACATATCCTGATACAAATAGTAATATCAGACCACATTTTCCAGTTAAGTGTTTTTTTACACATATAATGGATTCCTACTAAATAGATACATTCAAAATGTTTATGGAATGTATTCAAAGTTCTATATTCCAAGTTGATTTTTTCTCAGTGTGAGAAACACGAGATAAAAGAAGATCAGTCACCTCACCTAAGAGAAAAAAAATTTGTTTTAAATGTGTGATAATTAATTGAGTACATCCTTAGAAAATTCATATGCCATGTATCGGGACACAATAACATATAATTTTGGGCTTACAAATGAGGCTTCCTATGATAGCTATCCATGTAGGTGTTGAAGTACGTGTATTTTTGGGGGCATAATCCTTAGGTTATTCATGTATATATGGAAATGATGGGGGTCTCTCAATTAAATGTGAATATTAATAACCATGGGGAGTGTCTAAAATTAATGGTAATTAAAGGTGTTCTTATGGATTCCATCTATATGGAGGCCCATGTTTCTTGAACCAAGAGGATCATCTTGACTCATTTTGTAAAATGATAACCATGAATAATACATTAACTCAATGTTAATTGAATTTATAATAAATATGGCGAGGATTAATCATGAGCTATTAATAGACTCTAACATAGTAAGAGGCTCATGTGATATTAAATGTTTTTTATTACACCTAGTATGAGTTAGATGTATTTGAAACTAATTTTTGTTTCCCTACTAGATTTTAATAATGATAAAAATGGGAAATATGTAATATCAATGGTAATTGATTGGTTTGGTTGTTCATTACACTAATGAGGATTATTATAAATAGTTTCCTCCCCCTATTTTGGTGACATGATGGGGAGAAATATGGTTAAGGGTGTGTATCACACCTATTTGGAGGCCCTAGTATAAGTTTTAAGGGATTACCATTGAGGAGGATAACTAATCATATGGATTGATGCATATAATTTCACATATGGTTTACTAGATTACATTACAAAATAGGGCCAAAAATAGAATTACACATAGTTCTATCTGTATCGACTTTCCACATATGGGTATTAAGATAGGTTCCTCATAATGTAATTTTCTAAATTCACAACCATGTAAAAATTCTCCTAATTCTAGATTTATTATATATTTCATAGTGTTTGAGGCATATAATTTAACATAACTAAATATTTCCTATTATTCTGGATGAGAATTTTGAGATGTTTCAATGTGGTTATATTTCCCTATTCGAGGGATTCTTTTCGATATTACATCGCAAAGACCATTCCTAGTTTGTGACTCAGGAACATTACCAGGGACGTTCAATGAGAGTGATTTTAGTTTGAGTGTCTCTTTGTCCACTCCACTTTGGACCAAACATGGTAATCAATACTTATAGTCCATAGAGAATTACCACCTTCTTAAAATAGCTACCTAGATAGAAACGAGGCCTATATAGCAACAAGTTTCTGAATAGCATCTTCAAAAAATAATATATTCACTTTTATGTGGTTATAAAATGAATCCATAGATTATAAATGACATTATTTTTGTGGGGGAAGTGTATAAATTGTTTTTGAAGAGCTACAAAGAAAGAGAAATGTCTTATTCGGGGGAAAAAATCACTAACTCTAAGCCACATAGAATATTTGAATCTTGAAATACTTAATGTTTTCCATGAACAAGTAAAAATTCTTTGTGATGGAAATATAATTTTCCCAATTTAATAATAAATGATTTTTGGTTCGAACATGGATTAATGATCTATGAAAAATTGTTGAATTTTTTGGTTTTGATTCAAGTTAAATGAATCCCAACATAGGATGTTCATAAATTTTAATCATTAATTTCATGTTGTAACCATGTGCAGTCAAATAGAATCCATCTATGAAAAATACACCGTTTATCTACGGATTATATACCTAGAAGGATGTTTTCTAATAAAAAAAGTAACAAAAATACACTAAAAATGTGATTTAATGCATCAAACACTTTTTTATAGAAATTAAAAAAAAATCCACAATTAAACATGGAGGGATGTTCTCACTAGTAGTCCACTAGATATGGAATCACATCCGAGGAATTTAGATCCCTCTATTGTGAGATTTTTTAGACAAGAAAATCCAATATGATTATTCTTTAATCATTGAGGCAGATTTACTCAAACTTGTCATGTTTTTGTATGTACATATAAAAGAACTGGAAGTTTTGAAATGTGCAATGAAAGGATATTTTTTATGGCAAAAAATTCTCTCCATAGAAATGGATTGCTTAAAAAAAATGAATTTGATTCTATGGTAAATGAAGGTAACAATTCTGCATTCCAAAATAATATGGTGGTATTACCATCTATCTCACTAGTGGGAGGATGATTTCAAATTATATTGTCTCAAATAAAGGATTTTTAATGTCACAAAGTATTGAATATTTACCCATGGAATTATGGTTAAAAAGAAGAATAATTTAGAAGTGGAATTTTGAGTTTCCCTGAGGATTAATTCTTATACAATGATTTTATATCCTAAATTAGTTATGTTACAAATAATAGGATGGGAAAAGGGTATGGAAGGAAAGGTGATTTGTGGTTGGATCCATGATTAAAGTCATGGATGTTACTACATATCCTGTGAGAATCCGAATCAAGACACACATTACCTTAAAAAAGGAACTCAAATTTAGATAAAAAACATATATAGACAAATACAATTTTCAATATCAGTTCATTGATGAATTACTATATGATGAAATCTCTTACGTAGATATAGAACATATGTATTAGGGGGGATACCATCACAGGGCCTTGTATTCATGGATAAGTACCAATGATTCCATTAAAAAATTAAAATTGTCTTGTTTATGGGCCACATAGAGTACACAGATCTATGTAGTTTAAATTCATGCAGGGTTGACCAAGTACCATACAAATTTTTAGTCATGAAATAAGGAACTTGTACGCTTAGTTATGTTATGAGGATAAAACATGTTCTCTAACTCTTTCCTTATACAATTAACACAATAAATAAATATTGATTTTCACTAAGACCAAGTAGTGGTCTCTATGATCTTTAAATCTTTCCCATTACATTATCCCTAATATTTTACTATTGCAATATTGGGGATTCCTTTTATACTAGATCATGGATTTTACAATGGCCTCCCTTGTTCGGTTTTCAACCTAATTGTTTATTCATTTTCCTTTTATTTAAAATGTTTGTGATTTTCCATGTATTTTTTTGTGTGCATTCCTATAGAGATAATAATTGAAATTTTAATTGGATTTCGTTCAATGGTTTTAAACATTCAGAGTAAAATGTCTATTTTAATTTGAATTTTAAGGTCATGTATGCCTGAACCATGGAACATCTGTCAAAATTCTAAAAAATTTCACTAAAATAAATGAGGTATGCTAGGTGACATCAGCAGAACAAACTGAACATGATTTGAGTTATAAAAAATATGATAATACATAACATTAAGGATTGATTCATATAGTTTAATGTAACATTATTGAGACTGTATGATATTGATATTTTATTTAGAACATAACTGAACACATACTATGATAGTTTAATGTTATATACCATTATCCCAAATAGTGGGTTAGACATTCTATACCGAAATAGGCAATAAGAATCATGGATTCATTGGAGAAGTTAATGATAGTATATAATTCTTAAGGATAAGTATAGTTATTAATATTTCAATGTTCTCAGTCTAATGGGTGGAATTATTTTAAGGTCACATAGATTTTAAAATATGCGGGGAAGTCTATATAGTGATGATAATTAAAACCACAATATGGATAAGGGAACGATGGTGTACAAAATTAACATGGAAGAAGGATGAATTTAGTTTATAGTGATCTATCATGGACCCTATAATGAATAAGAATTTCAAAAGTAGAATATAAGTTTAATGAAGAAGATTATCTAAATTAGTGGCACACCGAAATAAGATAGGAATCAAGAATATAATTTCATAATCTTGCAATGATTGTTGGAATAATTTATGATGATGTAACAATGAGGGCACATTAATAATCATTAATAGTTTGGTCATGGAGTGTATTAATCCAAATGTTTAAATTTTAAAAATAATTTGGTAAAATAGAATATTACTGTATGATAGCCATTATTAATGTTGGAAAACCATTTCTATGATCATTTAGTGGAATCTTTTGGGGGTATACAAGAAAATACATGACTCAGTCATGGGATAGCATATGATTTTTAGGTGTATATTATTTCAGGACAAGAAAATACCCTAGAACAAACTTCATAAGCTTCACATGAAACTATGCTATTCACCATCAATTCCTAGGGGGACCCATAAAATCAATCAATTACATATACCCATTTTTCTAGGAAATAGAGAAATATGTGGATTTATAAACACATTGTTGAGGGATTCCAAGGAAAGTATATTTACTCATTTAATTAGTAATCATTGAACATGAAATATTATATAGTAACTTGTTTGAAAATAAATAGAAATATTCAATAAGGGTTCGATAAACCAAAAGTTTATTCTACCATATATTGAGAAAAACCCCACGGAAAAGTGATATAATGTCATATTTTAGAGTAAAAAGTCATTTTAATTAGTGTAATATTAAATGTGAAGGGGTGATATTTTTGTGAATAATATGGTTCCACTCTAAAAACATATGTTCACTTGTCATGGGTGAGGAAAATATCTTATATTGTTTTCCATGAATAAGGGTTAATAAAGAATATCCATGATTTTACTAAATTTTTGTAGTGAATAACATTATCATTGCAACTATTTCTATGATATACAGTTTCCCAAACAAATAGTGGGAATGTATTAGTGAGGGAATACATGACTTCTTCTCAAGATACCCTTTTGGGGTTTTCAATCGTAGAATCCTTTGTAGCTCTTTTGATTTGAAGTTTAAGGTCTTATAGTTAGGATTTTGTTTGGATAGAGTTTATGGTCCTAATAAATATACCATTTTTAATGGTCACACAACATATTGAAATTAATGTTGATGTTTAAGGTCACATGACATTTGAAAACCTTTTAAGGTGGTCTAGGGATAGAAAATCACATTGTCACTATGTATCTCAATAGAATGTTAATCAGGAAGTATATTGTTAATGGAGTGAAAGGGTATATTATATAGAACGGACTCATATTCCATCAAATGGGTATATTATTCCATGAATGGTTCTATAAGTGATATAACATTTATTAGAGTATCTTATGTTGATTTGTATCATAGGTATGAGGTGGGGTATTTATAATTTTAGACATATATGACTTTGGTGACAAATAATTGTTCACATATCGAGATCACATATTGTGGAGATAGAGGGATCATTAAATGGGCCTGAATTCGTAGTTTCGATTCATGTAGTAAAGACATATACCATACTATTTAACGTTTTGAGGAAGTGATACAAATGAAAACTTTTAATGTTTTACTAAAAATACAGATAGTAGGATGTTTAATGTCATATACACCAAACTTTTATTACCATATTTTGATAAATTTTAACTCAATCATGCCATTTAGATATACTATCAAGGTCCTATAAGCTCAAATTATCCATACATACTGTGGAAAAATAACGAATTACATGGAAAATCATTTGAACGACATGGGAGTGCGTGTTAGGTAACTACATTGAGTTTGTTTTATATTTAATCCTGAAATATGATTAGAATAATACCAATATCTATTGCTAGTACCCAATATACAAGACTCTTGTTTCATTAGAAATGGTCAATTGGACCATATAGTTGATTCATAGATATAGATCATATATCAAGTACCTTTACATTGATCTGCCTCCCCTCTAGGTATTTGGTCACATTGAATATACCATTTATCAAATTGTTTAATTTACTATTTCATGGAATAATATTTTTTATAGTCAAAGTTCATGTGATTATTAAATTTCTAAAATATTAACATCGATATTTTATTAATGTCATATGGTTTTATGTGATGTGAAAGGGATGTTGGATGCATTGTTTAATGTCATGTTGTTGGGCTTATTGATTGTAGCAGTTAAAGGTCCCAAAGAAATGAAAAAATATTGTTTCTTTTAATTTCAAGTATCTTATATCATTGTGGTCACTACAGTTTTGGGTTATGCTACTAAGGCCATTTGTTTATATGATTTAAGGTCAGATAGCTTGAACTACAACGAGATGATGCAACTAGCCATGGGAAAACAAACATGTAGTGAGTAAAGGGACCTGGGTGAAAATACTGAAGAATCATATGATTGAGGTTTATAAAAGAGGACCTAGAATCATTGCATAAATCATGAATATGAATAAAGTCATAAATAGTAATAAAATATTGTGTGGTAGGTGACTTTTAACGACAGTGGATGTTCTCACAAGGAAAGGCCAATGCCTCAAGTAGTTTTATCTCATTCAATAGGTATGTGAACCATGAAGATTAAAATCTTTTGGAAAGAAAGTTATACACTCATTTTAACAACATATGATTTGGATGTATATCCATACAATTTATTTTCTTTTGATTAGTATGTTTTCTTATAGTTTAACATCATGTGACAGGGGTATATTTTATTCATTATAATTTCATACATCTCAAAATATGGTGTCATTTTAATTTTAGGTCATATAATGATGAAATCAATTAAAAAATCTAACATCATAAAAACATGATTTGTTTCATAATGTTAATAATTTTTTATCTAATGGTTCAGGGCCATACAATTATGACCAATTTGACAGTATAAGAAAAATTAAAATTCAAGTTGGTTTTTAGTTTCGGTTCTCAAAACTATCGCTAACTATTTAATGATCATATTGAGTGTCTTTGTTTTTAAAACCACTAATAAATTTATATTTTAGTTATTTTTAAATTTAATTTTATAATTGGTTTTTAAAAACTATTATGAAATAGAGGTCATTTTTTTGGAAACCACCTCTAAATGTAAATTGAATTTTCAAAAACATTTGAAAAGTATATTTTCTTATAAAATGAGAATAACTTTTGTTGTGAATGTTATTTTACCTCCTAAACTAGTAACATGGATGTTTAAAAAATAATTATAGAAAAATTAAAAATTAATTACGTATGATAGAATAGAAGAAAGTTTAATACATTTTAAGGGAAGTTGAAAATCATAATTCAACATCAAAAGACCATAACATTTTACCAGGGGGGGATGTTTGGGCTCTACCATATATTAAATTGATGAATGGAAATATATTTATGACAGGTTGGGTTGGGTGACCCTGGTCATTATTTTTTTAGGTTCAAAATATCTCTAAATGCCTAAAAATTTGAGTTTATAGTTTGGATACAGTTAATTCTGACCATTTGGTTTTATTTCATCTTTATTTAAGAGTGTATTCATATATATGATACAAATCATTGGTTATAGAGATATTATGGTTGAGAGAGCATAATGAATGTTAATGTGGCATGATTATATTGATTTTCCATCTCTAGTAGGCCTTTAACTACTTTCTTCTCTATCAATTATTTGATGAAAAATAGTTATCAAATTCTATATTTCAAAATTCAATAGAATGGAAAATAACTATTAATATATTTAATTACTTCCTCCTTAGGTATTCTAATATTAAAAAAATTTATAAGGATGTTCTCAAATGAGTATGAGACGTATGGGGATATATTCCATACAATAAAACAATAAACCTTGATGTTTTTATCACTAAGGAATGGATGGTATTGAAAATTTGATACACTCTTTATTTTCTAATCAGGATTTCCACCTATCTGAAGCATAAACATGGTTGGAATTAAGTCTAATATCCCTTGATTTATCCACTTCTGAGTATATTACTTGAATAAAATTTACCTCTCTATTATATTTTCTAATAATCAATTGTATTCGAGTTATTTTTTATGTTATATTAACTATTATTCTTCAAGTCATTTAATCTATGGGACTTAGATCTAGTTATTTCCCCATGAATAGGGAAAATACTCAAAGAATTTCATCGATTGGATGTAATAAATTTTCCTTTTATATAATAAATAAATATACAACCACACTTCATTAATATTTTATAAATACTTCACTAATGATATTGGTACATGGATGAATTAGAGATCTAGGAGGGAGTTCCCAAATCTCAATCACGGTAGGTGTATAGGCTGAGGCAATAGAGGTACCAAATGCAATGAAAAGATCCCCAATATTGGGTATATATGACATTAAATAATTCTTTGTGGGAACTATTGAGGTCAAATAACATCTAGAATAAAAATAATTTCGAGGTAGAAAAAATGGAAATCTCAATTTCCTATGGGATGTGATGAGGTAGAAAGAAGTTCGGAATTAAACCGGTTAGGGTGTAGGAATTTTTTTAAAAACCCAACACATTTTGGATGGGTTACATCATTCCAATGTTGTTTTCTTTAAGAGTAATATAGTATTACAACATGTGTTAAATATCCATGAGTCCTCTTCATAAATAATTTGTATAGATCTTTGTTTTCTTTATTTTACTAACTGATCTCTAATCTATTAATGATAGCCCTAAAATAATTAAGTAGATGTCAGGAACAAAAATTTTTGAAAACCATTTCATTATTAATGGTGGTATGTTTAGAAGATAATGGAGTCTCAATGAGGACTATTGAGATAAATGATGATGGAGCCTCCAAGAGGACCATGGAAATCAAATATTTCATTGACCTTAGTAATATTCACTCTTATAAATTTAGCTTAAAGCATGGAAAGGTCCAGTAACACATTTTACAAAAGGGATAAGGGTATCACTAATCCATTAATCCATACATACTAGAGTAGAGGTAGATAAATCCTCCTCGGGATTAATGGATTTTAAAAATGTACGTTTTTTGAAATCTAGAGTGTTCTCCTCAGAACTAGGTATAATGTCTTCAGACCTTGTCAATACTATATTTATATAGAGGTATGTGAACCAGTGATCCACTTAATTTTAATGACCTATTTTGTGGGTTACCACCCATCAAACCATTTTTTGGAATGGTTCTCATTGAAACATTTTATGGGATGATAGCTAATTAACAATTTTTTCCATATAGTTCCCATTACTCATTTGGTGGTATGGTGCATGTTCTATTTTTTAGTGGGATGGTTCATTCTATTAAATTTTGTGGGATGATTCTATTTGGATAGTTTTCTAGAATCATTCATGTGAGTAATTATTTTCTTCTTTATAGAATAATGTTGAATCATATTCACCATGTGCATTCGGTTCATCCAATTAATCTTAACCATTTTCGATCATCAAAAGTGGTTGATATTTGAATACAAAGCATTCATGGATTATATGGTGCACCAATCAATGGTGATTATAGTAATATGGATGGAAATCTTAATGTACATCATCTTGATTCACTATTTCTAAATGCATGATCAAATATTCCTCTAGAGAAAAGTATAAATACCCAAGGGCCTAATCATAATGGAATGAATATATTTTATCCCCACACATTCTTGGTCATGTCAGTTTATTATTTCTAGCCTGAGGGTGACAGTATTTGTTTCCATTTTCCCAACAATTCATATATATGTTGGTGTTTCTTGATAACCACTTCTATTTTTTCCAAAAATTGAATCATATTTACATTGTTCTATAGTCACAAAAATTTTGAAACCACCAAGTCCCATTTAAAGAATTAGTTTAGTTCAAAACCAATCATGTATGTTTTCAACCAAAATATCGAGTAACTATTCATATAGAATTTTTCATTCCCATAAAAAAAATTTAGAACCTTTAATATTTCAATAAAACCTTAAATAATTTACATTACATATCCATTCAATTTTAATGGTTGACAATGGTCATATTCCTATATTTAGAGAAAAATTTAAAAATAAATTAATACTATATATTATCCTAGATTGAGAAAAACCCAACAGTATGGTTATTATTCAATGACATGGTGGAACATCCAAAGGTGTTCACAAAAAATATGATCTGAGTGACCACATTAGTTTCAATGATTTCCAATTATGATACATATTATTATGAGAAATTGGAGAGATTCTATTCATGATCACTCACTCCATTAAATTTTTAAAAAATTGGGTTCTTGAATCTAGAAGAGGGTGGAGTCAAATCCACCCACTCAAGACACAACATAATCTATGGATTTACTAGTGTAAATATACATTATAGAGAACCCATATCCAAAATATGGGAATCTTGTATTTACTATGATATCATGATATATCAAAACCTCATATAGGTTGCTTGAATCGGAAGCTGATGTTCTCCTAGTAGTGGGAAAATTTATTAATCATTCAACACTATAATATAATAGGCTAATTGGTGTAATATAAAATTTATGTGGTGATATATTATTACTTTATAGGTGGATAATACTTCCCAAATTAATTATTTTTATTTGAAAATTTCATTTTAGCTTCAATCTAATGACTATACTCAAGATATTTAATTCCCCTAAGTAACTCAGCATTAACCCAAAAATATTCTACTATGCTCGAATCAATCTCTAAAATATTCTATTTTTCTGAAATATCTTCTTCATAACTCGGTGATGGTTGGTTAGTGAATTATGTCACACTTATATCACTTTTCACAGTGTCACAGTTGTCGTCATCAATTTCCCAAATAGTTAGGATATTCACTGATATAAAACACATGACAAGAATATAGTATTCACTTTGTGGATGATTGGGAATTGTAATTCGTTCATACTTACATTATGACACTATAAGGTATAGTAAGGTTAAATATTATAAAAATTATCCAAGTTCTATGGGTTAGGATTTTCCCTACTATTATAATGTTTGTGAGTCTAGTGAAAAGAGTTTTTGAATTTTTGTGATACAAGGTATCTTGAATCAACCATGATATACTATCATGATGACCTACTAAGCCTCAATAGTGGAAGGAGTGGTTGGTACATGGACCTTCTCTGGATTCTTATTGACTAACATCACTTAGCATGCCCTATTTTTATATTCATGAATCTGGATAAAAATTCTGAATATTATATCATCTATAGTCTCTTGTATAATTGGGGATTCATGTTAGTGATGATGAATATGGTAAAAAGGTAACCACTTGGGGATTTCATGTGTCATTTAATTTATGTGATGTATGTCATATTCCACCTACCCAAGATAGGTAATGAATTGATTTCTATCAATTGGGGATGTGATTTTTTATTTTTAGATATGACTATAGATACCATTTGACTACTCACAGCCCATCATTGATAGGATTACCTAGGATCCATTATCCTTAAAATAAACTAATAAGATTACTCCAGTTATTGGATTGATCCATCTGGATGATACAACCACACTATGGAGTTTTCTATATAGCACTCAAGGTGTTGGGTTGGCAATATTGTTCTTTATGAACACAAGGCCAGAGTCTTAATTATTTCCAATTTCTAATTTTGACATTTACAGTAGTTGTGAACGATAGATTGATGTGTCCTATTCGTATTAGCAGCTTCTGAAAATATTTTAAAATTATTTTTCTCATTTGTTTATTCCATTATGATTATAGTTAATCTTTATGTTTTGAAGAGGAAAGAAAATCAATAAAACTGTCAGTGTGACCTCACAAATAAGAGTACATTCTAAGTTATTCACATTGACAATTGGAGTATCATATAAGTACATTTTTCTTGTTTGAATTTCATGAAATTGAATATTCAAAGGTCTAAATTTATTAAAGGTTTCATTTCATGTTCTCCATTATGTTTCCAGATGAAAATATTTCTCAATGATTGAAAATGGGAGGTTGAGTATGGCTAGAAAATCATTCATCTTGGGATCACTATTTTTCTATAATGGAAAGTATTATTTCTTTTAATCCCATGCCAATTTAGAGTAAATGATGAACTTATTTCATAAAGATTTATCTAACATGAATTTGTAGTGACACTATGGAAAACATATTTCCTAAGAGGATTTGAGGTTATGTACACCAAATATTTTTCATGGGGGGAGTTATTTCCTACTATGGGACACTATAACATATTTAATACATATTCATGAATCATACCCAAATCCTAGTGAAAAACATGTTACCTATATTCTATTTATGAAATCAAGATGATACATTTTATTTAAACCCATATATGTATTTTGTGTTCCATATTACTATTATTAGTTCACGATGCCATTGTTAAATGAAAATAATATGGTATCTCTCGGGTATATTGTGTTCTAGGGTGGTTATTGGGGAATTGGAGTTAGGACTGAACAACAATGAGGTATCCTATGTATCCTATAAAAATAATAATCAAATCCCATATAGTTGGAATCAATAGATTATTGGGAAATGAATTTTTTTTGAACCTCGAAGTGACATATGATGTATAATACTATTAATACGAATTAGATCCTGCATTGTTTTGTTGAGTAGTTAGACATTTCCATCAACATGAGACCTATAATAGAGGTATTATCAAAATATTGATTTAGTGATTATATCACAAATTTAATACCATGTGATTCACACTCATTTTTAGAAATAAGAGAAATAATAAGATTATTAAAATTTCATGAAACCATACCATTGATATTAATGGTGTTCATATGAATTGATGCTAATGTCATAAGATTCGTGTGTCATGTGTAGGGAGGAAACCAGAAATTAATTTTGGATTACACTTGACATTCCAAGGGTATTTTACTAGGTAGGTGCGTCTGGAGATGAAATGTTTTGTGTTATACACCTTGATGCATTCTCGTACAGCTGGAATGAATTAGACAATCTTACACAAAGGGGAATAATGGTAATAATGATGAGTATATCATCTTATGATTAATTTAAGGGTTGGTTGGGGCTTACACAAAGAATAATGTTGGTGTTTCTAGATCCAATAAATTTATATTGAAAAATGTTGGAAAATGAAACCCTTAAGGATCATCTTGAATAAAAGATAATTTAAGGTATATGAAATTAGTATGTTTGTAACACCCCAAGATTTCATAGTGTGTTATTTTTCAAAATAATTTAATAACTTGCACTACACACAACACCGAGTTCAATTGCACCATGACTTACCAAAAAAAATCCATTAAAAGAGGTCATGAATAGTATTAACTAAATTTTAAACTTTATAATTTTAGAATCCATATTATGAGTTTCTTAGTCATAATGCAAGAACAGATTCATTTTCAGTATTGCACTTTTATCAACTTTTGATAGTGAAACCTTTTTAAATACAATATTTTAAACTTTTTGAATAAATGGAGACATCAAAAAATTTAAAATGAAACTTCCCAAGCTTCCACGGTACGCTTTCCTTTGAATAAAACAGTAGCGTGTGTTGTACGCAACTTCGAGTTTTAACACACACCACAACCAATCAAACTGGCCGTTATGAATAGTAATACCTAAATTTTGAAATAATATATATTTTATATTTTGAAATGGACTTCATTTTTGGATTCGGAATATCGAATTTAGCCTAAGGTGAAATTTTGGTACTTTTCGGATAACTTTCATATTTTGATGAATAGTGAAAATTACTAAATTTTAATTAAAAACATCTTTTTTAATCAAAATAATTAATAGTGATAAATTGTGAATTTTAGTGGTTTTAAAGTATATTTAGAATATATTTTTACCATTTAATATAATGTTGGTCGTTGGAAATAACTTTACAATTAAACCGAACATAAACAAGTGTCAATCTTTTGATAGTTATTACCTCTTAAAAACACGCTTTTTGTTTTGACAGCGGGAATTAATTTTAAATTAATTTCTTCCACTTCTGTTTTTTGAATTTAGAAAAATGGATTCCATATTTTGAATCAGGATGTCCAAATTGTTTAAATAGGTAACTTTTATTTTTAGACATTTTGAATAATTACTGTGGTAAATATTTTATTTACCATGGTTATGGGTAAATCCGGTAAATAAGGGTTAAAAAATAATATTATAATAATACGAAATTACCCTAAAACGTGTCCTAACATTATTGGTGGACACATACCCGACCATGAGCATCCTTGGGTCAATTTGGGGACCCCTTGGAGCCACTTGTATGTGGTAGGGACACTTTATATTAATAAAGTTAAAATAAAAATAAAAATGGCATAAGCTTACATCTTTTAGAAGAACAATTTTTACATAGGGTTATACATGTTGGATTTTCGATTATAAATATTCATTAGAAAGCTAAAAAGCTTTCCTACATAATGATATTTTATTTAAAATTTTTAGACATCAAATAATTTAAATTATTAATGACACAATAATGATGCAATGTTTACCTCATTAATAAATCATTTAAATAAATAAGATTATAATGATTAAAATATTATCTAAAACCTGTCCAATTATTATTGGTTGATGTTATTTAGAATATTAGTCATCTTATCTTCGACCTCAATTATTTTTTGGACCATTATAAACCGAATATAATTATATTATAAAGTAATACTTTCACTCTTTCCTAAAGAGCCCCTCTTCTCCCTTATAAAAGGAGACCACTTCTACTCATTCCTCACACCTCTCAAGCCACTTGGCTCATCCAAAATCTGCCCAACTAAGCTCCCCACATCCCTCTCCTCCTCCTTGAAGCTTCCCCTTAGGCAGAAAGCATTTCAAGAAGTCCTTTGGTTCCAACCAAAGTGAGTTACCTAAATTAAAGGTAACGTTTTCTCTTAAATTATTTTCATTTATTTTGCTTCTCCAACCCCAAAACTCTTTTTATTTCCTTTCTTTTGTAACAACACCAGTATCCTCAATATACTAGTATGTTGTTATAAGAAGGATTAAAACTACACATACACAAAACTCCATCTAATTGATGATGATCATAATGTTTCTGTGGATGGCAAACTAACGCCTCACGAAACGATGATTGTTCAAATACATCTTACCTCCTCTCATGGTGGCCATTATGATGGCACTGTAATTAAATATGATATTAATGATATATATTTTATATATAAGCTTCTGTAATTCCATTTTATTTCATACCATTATTCGTTTCATGTTGTATATACATACGATAATTTCATTTGAGGAAGTGCGGACTACCGCCCCCTTAAAATGATATGACTCGTTCATACCACACATGGAACGTATAAAGGATGGTGTTAATGAACTTAAGTAAAATATATAAAATATTATATTATACTGGAATAGTAATATACCTATGTATCATTTGGATTCAATTCTTTTAAAATAAAAATTAAATGGAAGTAGCGTTCGTGCGTACGTACGGACTACCGTCTCCACGAACGCGGTGAGATCCATCCTCCATCGTATCCATTCAAGTCTTATTCTCATTTTAGGGTTAAAAATAATGTTAATATCATTCTGATTATGAATAAGATTTAATCTATCCATTACAAACATGTCTTACATAACCAAACATTTAAGAAGAACGAATCGATTATCACCTGAAACGACGATAATACTAAGATATTATTAATAAAGCAATGTTAAAAGATCATATATGATATCATATTAATGTATATGATTCTTGTATAATTTAAAAACAATTATTTCACCATTATACAGGAGGTTAACTGACCCCAACCAAGGAAAAGTACAAGGTAAGGGTTATTTCACAATCTCTTCATTATCCGAGGTTGTTTATACGTAATAATCTACTGGGATCTCGTTATCATCCACATCCATGTTTCTTCAAAATGTATTTCAAAACATTTTTAAAAGAATATGGGTTAAAGTCATTTATACCTTTTTTTGACTTTTTATAAGAGGAATCTTTCCGTCGTTTTCCAAACAAGGTGCTTTTTAACCTTTTCGACAGAATTAAGATAAGAATGTTTTTTTAACTTATACGGCGGGTGCGGTTATTTTCCGCCGTTATAAAATCGTCAAAGCTTCCCTTACAAGATTATAAGAATATTTTCAAAGAAAATGTTTTATTTTATAAATATATGTCTCTTAAATGATTTCAAAATAGAAAGAGATATTTCTTTAAAAAGAGTTTTGATTTCATCTATGTCAACATCCTTTAATGGATTTTATGCTTATTTGAGGATGATATAATATGATACAAAACTTCTATATTGTATTGAAGGTTTTGTGATATGTTTGACTGTGGATGTGCTATTTTTATACCATTCATAGTTTATGGTGAAAGTATTGACATTTAGTATGCTATTTTTAATACGAATGTTTATGTTATGTTTAAACCTTTTCATATGGGAATGCATTGGACTTAATATGTGATGGGTGGAGCCCGCTATAGCTCCTCGATGCATCGGTAGTTCTCATGAGACAAACTAGTGTCTTGGCACAAGGCCTTGACAAAATATTATTTGTAGTCTTGGCACGAGGCCTTGGCTATGTGGTTATGATAGTCTGGCATTATACATTCCAACATTATGAAAGTGGTTATTGATTTTTGCATGTGATTATTCGATTAGTAGAATATCCATGTGAATAAGTAAATTGCATTATTTCATTTTATTTATGCCATACCATGTTGAAGGTTCATGTTTAAAAGGCTTTTGTTTTAGATATACAATTCCTTAAATGTTTATTCTTATTGATGAAAGTTTCCGCTATATTGTTATCCTTACTGGGCATTTGAGCTCACCCCTTTTCTATGTTTTATTTTTCCCAGGAAGTGAAGATGTAAGTTATGAATGAACTGCAGGGATATTATGAGGGGATTATAGTGTGGACTGTGGAAACATTATGTTGTTGTAGTAGTTTTTCATTTTATGATGTAATGTAAAACTTATGAATATATCTAGTGTTTCCAAGGCTACTAAACCAATCGGTCTTTCGAGATTTGATCTTTCTTGTGATCATGCCAATGTTATGTAATAATGCACCGACTCTAGGAAACTAGGGTCGGGGCGTTACAGTTGGTATCAGAGGAAGTTTAGTACAAACCTTGGAAGCTAGATTTAGATAAACTCTGATTAGAGCACGTAGACCTAAGATGAACTTTGAGGATTAGTATAGAAGAACTTCTTAGAATTTTGGTATTGTAGAGATTTTGTGAGTTTTCCGAGCAATACATCCCTGTCTGGATACGAGCAGGTAGAGGCGGCTCTGGCACAGATGTACCTAGGGGTAAAACCCGAAAACACCGCTTTGAGCTAGACTCGAACGGGAACTGGTGCACGACAATGGGCCTTGCTGCACTCTTGGTTACGACACTCCCGGGGGATATGCTTAGGATAACTCTCATTTTCTTTACAAATCATTTTGAAGGGTTTATGAGTATATACTTCCTTAATGAAAACATTCTTATGATTATGGATTATATCCATAAATAGTTCAATTTATGTTAAGTGTTTTATAATTATGGGATTATGTATTTTGATTCATAAACCGATCTAGTTTATGCCATTGCTTAGAAATGGCGCCCAGTAGAAGGAATGAGAACTCCGGAAATGCACATGATCCAAAGATAAGGAAGGATCATATCTTTCATGGTCTTAAGCTATAATTTATAAGAGAAATAGTCTCCCATGTATTATCATCATATGAAGAAATAATATCATGTATTGATAAGATAAGTAAAGAGATTACTGAGTCCTATGGCTTTGAAGGGAAGCAAGAGAAGAAAAGGATAAAAGAGAGAAAGTTGGATAAAGGGAAGAGGGAAAAGAAGAATTTTCCCATATGTGGTAACTGTGGAAAGAAACACCCTGGAACTTTCCTGAAAGGAATGGGAGTTTATTATAAGTGTGGAGGAAAAGGGCACAAAGTACGTGACTGCAAGGGTAAGAAAATGGTTTCAAATGTATAATGCTTCATTTGCAAGGAGTTTGAACACTACGCGAACCTATGTCCCAGTCATCAGACTATGATGCAAATGATGCTATTGGATAATAATCAAGTTATGATACTACCACAGATGAAGAGGAATGATTAGAGTTCTTATGTTGATTATGTCAATTGAGTGTTGTATCAACAATGTACTTGTTATAATAATTATGGAGTATATAAGGATTGTACTGCAGTACTATTTAATTAAGGACTTGAGATTGTGTGGAGCAAAGAAAAGTGACTCAATAGCAGGATAAATTTTTGGAAAATATATGGTTGAGAGAATGATAAACTATAATATAGTTCTGATACCAAGGTAGTGATTTTCGAATAATACATGATTATTTTGGAAAAAATATATTGGATATTCTTGACTACCTTGGAACTGATTAATGATTTGTATATTCCATCATTGTTGGGGTTTAAAACATTTTTGGATTGATGAAGTATATCCAGCATTCTATATGGAATAAGGGAGCATGAATGTAATCAATAAGGAATATGGTAATACCTGATGAAGGTATTCATATGCTATTACGGGGTAAAAAGGATCTATATTATGTTTACCTTCCTTATAAATGTTAGACTGTGAGTTTGGACAGAAGTATTTTGGATAGTTCTAGTTTGGATTATTTTGGATTGCCATAAAAGGATAACCCGGAGGTCGGGCGGCAACTCGTCACGTCCGGCAAGGTTGCGAGACTTGAACCCGCAACCGAAGGGCGACAAGGGTGTATCACCTACCACTGGACCATGAGATGTCCTGGATTAAATAATGTAGTTTTTATTAAAAGATCATGTAGATGAATTATAAATTCGTTTATTTTGGAACCCTATACGAATAGTGTAAATAGAATTTTTTTTACATTCTATTATCTTTTAGAGTGAAAGATTAGTTTGTGGTAGAAATTTATTAATGGATAAAACTCTAATTATAAAGTAAGTATATCTCCTTATGATCTTAGCCAATCTCATAAATAAATTCCTCAATATTAAGAAAAGAAACTTTGAACAAAAATGTTTTCCAAGATGGTACCTTAAATCATCACTAATTTATGGCTTTGGGATTGTTGGCCTTTTTATAGCCATGTTCTCTACCACTCACCATCAGATAATTGATGGTTAGATTTTTCTTCCATATCCATATTTTCCTACATGGAACCCTAGTATGTGTTATTTTCGGTAATCTTCATACTTTCGACTCTTTATTTTAAATAGAGGCCTCATTAATTCATTTTTCGATGTGGGATTTCAACTAAGATATTTTGAAACGTCAAAAATGTGTTATCCTAATACACTATGTTTTGTTGAACCGATGGTATTTCAAATCATCATAGATTGATGAATTTAAGGACCTCAATTTTATACTTGTTTGTGATTGATGACCTCAATCACTACCTATAAATATTTACGTTTTTCCTCCGATTATATGTCTCCAATTTCCACCAATGTTCTCCTAATTGAGATCATAATTTGGTGGTGACCCTTTGATTTCTCTTTTCCTCATATTAAGACTAAATTTTAGTAACCCAATTTCTGATGTGGGTTTTCCCACAAATATATTTTCTACTTTCAACCTTTTATTTTCGAAGAACAATTTCAAATTGCGAGGACGCAATTTCTTGAAGGAGGGGAGAATGTAACCCCCCAAGATTTCATAGTGTGTTATTTCTTCAAAATAATTTAATAACTTGCACTACACGCAACACCGAGTTCAATTGCACCATGACTTACCAAAAAAAATCCATTAAAAGAGGTCATGAATAGTATTAACTAAATTTTAAACGTTATAATTTTAGAATCCATATTATGAGTTTCTTAGTCATAATGCAAGAACAGATTCATTTTCAGTATTGCACTTTTATCAACTTTTGATAGTGAATCCTTTTTAAATACAATATTTTAAACTTTTTGACTAAATGGAGACATCAAAAAATTTAAAATGAAACTTCCCAAGCTTCCACGGTACGCTTTCCTTTGAATAAAACAGTAGCGTGTGTTGTACGCAACTTCGAGTTTTAACACACACCACAACCAATCAAACTGGCCGTTAAGAATAGTAATACCTATGTTTTGAAATAATATATATTTTATATTTTGAAATGGACTTCATTTTTGGATTTGGAATATCGAATTTAGCCTAAGGTGAAATTTTGGTACTTTTCGGATAACTTTCATATTTTGATGAATAGTGAAAATTACTAAATTTTAATTAAAAACAATTTTTTAATCAAAATAATTAATAGTGATAAATTGTGAATTTTAGTGGTTTTAAATTATATTTAGAATATATTTTTACCATTTAATATAATGTTGGTCGTTGGAAATAACTTTACAATTAAACCGAACATAAACAAGTGTCAATCTTTTGATAGTTATTACCTCTTAAAAACACGTTTTTTATTTTGACAGCAGGAATTAATTTTAAATTAATTTCTTCCACTTCTATGTTTTGAATTTAGAAAAATGGATTCCATATTTGGAATCAGGATTTCCAAATTGTGTAAATAGGTAACTTTTATTTTTAGACATTTTGAATAATTTCTGTGGTAAATATTTTATTTACCATGGTTAAGGGTAAATCCGGTAAATAAGGGTTAAAAAATAATATTATAATAATACAAAATTACCCTAAAACGTGTCCTAACATTATTGGTGGACACATACCCGACCATGAGCATCCTTGGGTCAATTTGGGGACCCCTTGGAGCCACTTTTATGTGGTAGGGACACTTTATATTAATAAAGTTAAAATAAAAATAAAAATGGCATAAGCTTACATCTTTTAGAAGAACAATTTTTACATAGGGTTATACATGTTGGATTTTCGATTATAAAAATTCATTAGAAATATAAAACGATTTCCTACATCATGATATTTTATTTATAATTTTTAGACATCAAATAATTTAAATTATTAATGACACAATAATGATGCAATGTTTACTTCATTAATAAATCATTTAAATAAATAAGATTATAATGATTAAAATATTATCTAAAACCTGTCCAATTCTTATTGGTTGATGTTATTTAGAATATTAGTCATCTTATCTTCGACCTCAATTATTTTTGGACCATTATAAACCGAATATAATTATATTATAAAGTAATACTTTCACTCTTTCCTAAAGAGCCCCTCTTCTCCCTTATAAAAGGAGACCACTTCTACTCATTCCTCACACCTCTCAAGCCACTTGGCTCATCCAAACTCTGCCCAACTAAGCTCCCCACATCCCTCTCCTCCTCCTTGAAGCTTCCCCTTAGGCAGAAAGCATTTCAAGAAGTCCTTTGGTTCCAACCAAAGTGAGTTACCTAAATTAAAGGTAATGTTTTCTCTTAAATTATTTTCATTTATTTTGCTTCTCCAACCCCCAAACTCTTTTTGTTTCCTTTCTTTTGTAACAACACCAGTATCCTCAATATACTAGGATGTTGTTATAAGAAGGATTCAAACTACACATACACACAACTCCATCTAATGGATGATGAACATAATGTTTCCGTGGATGGCAAACTAACGCCTCACGAAACGATGATTGTTCAAATACATCTTACCGCCTCTCATGGTGGCCATTATGATGTCACTATAATTAAATATGATATTAATGATATATATTTTATATATAAGCTTCTGTAATTCCATTTTATTTCATACCATTATTCGTTACATGTTGTATATACATACGATAATTTCATTTGAGGAAGTGCGGACTACCGCCCCCTTAAAATGATATGACTCGTTCATACCACACATGGAACGTATAAAGGATGGTGTTAATGAACTTAAGTAACATATATAAAATATTATATTATACTGGAATAGTAATACACCTATGTATCATTTGGATTCAATTCTTTAAAAATAAAAATTAAATGGAAGTAGCGTTCGTGCGTACGTACGGACTACCGTCTCCACGAACGCGGTGAGATCCATCCTCCATCGTATCCATTCAAGTCTTATTCTCATTTTAGGGTTAAAAATAATGTTAATATCATTCTGATTATGAATAAGATTTAATCTATCCATTACAAACATGTCTTACGTAACTAAACATTTAAGAAGAACGAATCGATTATCACCTGAAACGACGATAATACTAAGATATTATTAATAAAGCAATGTTAAAAGATCATATATGATATCATATTAATGTATATGATTCTTGTATAATTTAATAACAATTCTTTCACCATTATACAGGAGGTTAACTGACCCCAACCAAGGAAAAGTACAAGGTAAGGGTTATTTCACAATCTCTTCATTATCCGAGGTTGTTTATACGTAATAATCTACTGGGATCTCGTTATCATCCACATCCATGTTTCTTCAAAATGTATTTCAAAACATTTTTACAAGAATATGGGTTAAAGTCATTTATACCTTTTTTTGACTTTTTATAAGAGGAATCTTTCCGTCGTTTTCCAAACAAGGTGCTTTTTAACCTTTTCGACAGAATTAAGATAAGAATGTTTTTTTTAACTTATATGGCGGGTGCGGTTATTTTCCGCCCTTATAAAATCGTCAAAGCTTCCCTTACAAGCTTATAAGAATATTTTCAAATAAAATGTTTTATTTTATAAATATATGTCTCTTAAATGATTTCAAAATAGAAAGAGATATTTCTTTAAAAAAAGTTTTGATTTCATCTATGTCAACATCCTTTAATGGATTTTATGATTATTTGAGGATGATATAATATGATACAAAACTTCTATATTGTATTGAAGGTTTTGTGATATGTTTGACTGTGGATGTGCTATTTTTATACCATTCATAGTTTATGGTGAAAGTATTGACATTTAGTATGCTAGTTTTAATACGAATGTTTATGTTATGTTTAAACCTTTTCATATGGGAATGCATTGGACTTAATATGTGACGCGTGGAGCCCGCTATAGCTCCTCGATGCATTGGTAGGTCTCATGAGACAAACTAGTTTCTTGGCACAAGGCCTTGACAAAATCTTATTTGTAGTCTTGGCACGAGGCCTTGGCTATGTGGTTATGATAGTCTGGCATTATGCATTCCAACATTATGAAAGTGGTTATTGATTTTTGCATGTGATTATTCGATTAGTAGAATATCCATGTGAATAAGTAAATGGCATTATTTCATTTTATTTATGCCATACCATGTTGAAGGATCATGTTTAAAAGGCTTTTGTTTTAGTTATACATTTCCTTAAATGTTTATTCTTATTGATGAAAGTTTACGCTATATTGTTATCCTTACTGGGCATTTGAGCTCACCCCTTTTCTATGTTTTATTTTTCCCAGGAAGTGAAGATGTAAGTTATGAATGACCTGCAAGGATATTATGAGGGGATTATAGTGTGGACTGTGGAAACATTATGTTGTTGTAGTAGTTTTTCATTTTATGATGTAATGTAAAACTTATAAATATATCTAGTGTTTCCAAGGCTTCTAAACCAATCGGTCTTTCGAGATTTGATCTTTCTTGTGATCATGCCAATGTTATGTAATAATGCACCGACTCTAGGCAACTAGGGTCGGGGCGTTAAAATGTTCGCGATGAAATGTTTTGGGTTATACACCTTGGAGTATTCCCGTACACCTGGAATGAAGTAGACTATCTCACATAAAGGCGAATAATGGTAATAATGACGAGTATATCATCTTATGATTAATTTAAGGGTTGGTTGGGGCTTACACCAAGAATAATGTTGGTGTTTCTAGATCCAATAAAAGTATATTGAAAAAAGATGGAAAATGAAACCCTTGAGGATCATCTTGAATAAAAGTTAATTTAAGGTATATGATATTAGTATGTTCTAACATATGATATACTCTAAGATAACTAAACTTCTATATGAGTGTGGTGATATTTTCCTTTGGGTATTACATATATGAGGTTACTGTATTTGATAAAAATAGAAGCATGTATAATTGTAGTGAATATTGATAACCATGAGGATTTTATTAGCGAAATGGTAAATATATGGTTTGGTTGGGACTTACACCATGGGGGATGTATATAAATTTTTTACATCCCCTATTTACTGGTGAAAGGATGAAGTAGTTAGATCTCTATATAAGAGGCTTATACCTGCTATAAGGCCCTATTTGATGTGTTTTGGGATTACACTAGTGTAGGAATCCCAATAATTGTATTTTTCATGCTAGTTCATAAAGGTAAATATTTATAGGGTTGGCCACATACAATTTCATGTAAGGTTGGCCTCATAACATTTCCATATAAGGATAACTCCATTATATTTCACATACCATGTCCCACATAATATTTTATTATTGGGGAATTCACATTGGCTCCACAAAAATTAATTTCATGTAAGGATGGACCAATATCATTTATTATAAGGCTATACATATATCTTTTTGAAAAGAGTTTTCCACCTATTTTTTCACGTAGCATTGGCTGTATATAATTTTTCGAAGTTCCCATGAAGAAGTATTTCTTTGAAATTGGACCTCTTTATGGGATTACGATGCAGAGGAATTAAATTTATTGAAAATTTAGGATTTTACCAAGGAAATATGGTGGGATTGAATACAAAATAATTGTCTCTCTATTCACCCCATATTATTCGGATGATTAAGATGATATTTATATTCACAATAAAATATCAACTTTCCCAAAAGGACTGGCTACATAGAGTCTTGGGACCACAAAGAAACAAGAATAGGCATAAGGTATTTTTAATATAATTTAATTATTATTTGCATGTCATATAATGATTACTAGAACTATTTGAAACTTCAGTTTTGAGGAATTGGTGTTTCTAATAGTTGGTGATAGGTTACAAGGAAAGATCAAATGTATTATTAGGGTGAAAACCCCCCAACCACTATGCTATAAACAAAAAAGGATTCATGGAATTGTTGAAGTGATATATTTCTCATGAATATTGACATGTGATTGGAATATAATAATTCCATCGTAATAAAAATTTGAATATGGTTTTCATAGGGATTTAAATGCAATGTGGAATATTCGACTATGTTTCTTTTCCTTCTGGATAAAATGATACATGATTCAAATGGTCCTAAATTTTTATTCATTAGTATATTTAGGAATTATTAGTAGTAAAATAAAAGCCTTATTATGGAACCAAACCACTTGGATACAATTTATAAACAATTTTAGGTTGTTTATTGATACAAAAATGTGCTCGAATGCCATAGAAATAGCTTTAAGGAATCAAATAATTTTATCTTAAATCTAAAAAATTCATAGGCCACTCTTGAATGGAGGTTCTCACCACGACGCCAACAAATTGGGAAAAACATCCTAGGAATATATATCCCTAGGTGTGTGAGATTAATTATGGTACTAAAAATACAATATTCATAATCTTCATTAATGGAGGTAAATTTCTACTAAAATCAAGATGTGTAATCTATGTACAGTATGTATCATGTGTGATGATGAAATTATAATGGAATGATTATTTTTTATATCCAACATATTTAAAAATAAATGATCATGTGAATTGTTTATATGAAAAACCAAAATATTAAATACACAATAAAAAACATATAATATAATATTGAAAATAATGAAAAAAATATGAGACATCTATGGACATGAGATTCTCTCAAAATGAATCTTATATTTTTCAATATGGAATCCATTTTAATAATATCCAGTATCAAAAAAATAAAAGCATTATACATATAACAGTCACCCATAAATAAAAATACACAGTTATTAAGATAATAAGACATGAATATATTCCAAAAATTTTCAATGAAATAAAAAATAAAATAAATCTTGAAATGGTAATCTATATAAATGTGAAATTAATTAAAATAAGAAGTAAAAAAATAAAAAATGGAAAAATTGTTCAAAAAATAATTCATGAAAAAAGTTGAAAATATGCAGTTTATATCAAATGGAATTGATTTTTCTATTCTTAATCCAAAAAATAAAATAATATAGAGTATATAGCATGAAACATAATAATGAGAAACAAATAACTGCTTTAGGAATAATCACATGGCCAATAATAGGAGGTAATATTTCACTTACATAATGATAAGATGTAAAAAGTCCATTGGACACATGTGGAACGAATTTTTGGTTCCCATGTTGTTAAATAGGGGGTTGATCCATGGTGGGTTTACATGTCGGGAATATTTTTTATTAAAAAATATTAATTTTTTTTTGGTTCTGAAAATTATAAAATCCTTCATGTATGGAAAAAAATAATAGTAGGTTTAGGACGGTACTATGACACACACAGCAAAAAACCACACCACAAAAGAGAATAGAACACACAATGTTATGTAGTATTAAAAGGTATATTATAAAGTAATGCTGTGGGGAAATGGATGTTTGTGATATGTAGTAATATTTAAGGAACCATTAATATCTATTTGAAACATGTATCTATCTAGAATCTAACATTTTCTTATTTGAAGGAGAAGAACCCAAACCCCATGTGTGTTTGTTCTTAAGTGAATGATACTAATAAATAATAACATATATTCATCTTATATGGGGATTTTACTCTAATAAGTCACGAGGAATAAATTTTAATCCAATGTGAAATTAAAAATAGCAGTGTTCACCTATTATTCATGGTATTAATGAATGTTAATAGAATATTTTTGTTAAGTACACATACTTTTACCCAAAAAATAGGGATATTATTAGGGTCAGAGGATAAGGTGGTTGAAAAAATATGATTACATTAAGCTAAGTGATTTTAGGAGGCCTGTTATACATGTAATATATTTGATCACGAGTGAAATGGGGCCCTACTAAATAAAGATGTGGTTGGGGGAGGTGTGACTGGAGGGGCATTACCAAAGTGTAGTCTAAGAGGATCAAGATAAAAGAGTGTGTGATAAATAAAATACTAGATAATGAAAAAAACATATAATATTAGATGTATTAGTATTATATGACACAAAAATACCAAATTGTTTTATCCATTATATTATTTAAATTATTATTTATTTTTTCATTGATATTCAAGCTCATCCTGTTGATAATTTTTTGAATATTTTGAACATTTACATAGGATCATGATTAATGTATAGTTACTGGATAACATATTTAATAATTGATAATATTAAATTATTTTGAAATATATTAACATATAGCTAGAACATAGTCTCTAGAACTGTGCTCTCATCCCATGAAATTTTCTATAGACTAATAATGAGAGGTTTAGGGTTTGGCTAACCATGAGACAAAAACTGGTGTGAGGTCTAGGATAAAAACACTCATTTATTAATTTTCCCTTCCTATTTATTTCAATAATATCAATCCTGAACCCAACACCTCTATTGTGTCTTATAGTGTCTTCAACCAATGTAATGGAATTTTATCTGAAATAAAGATGTTATTTTTAAAAATCTTATTTTGAATCATTGTTGTTATACATATATACAATGGTTTAAATATATATATATATATATATATATATATTAATGTATACGAATTAAAATAAGTAATTATTTATTGGTATAATAAGAAATATTATCTTTTTAATTTTTTATGGGTTTAATGAGATGAAACATTAAAATCAAATATTCTGCCCTTAAATCATTTTTTTAATATATGGTGTATTTAAATGAAGACTTTTTAAATGGATTGAATTTTTCTTTTTATATCATTTATGAGAATTTAAAATGGTATGAAATTTATATGGATTTAATAAGTGATTATTTTTAATGAAATTAAAATGGATTTTTTTAATTACCTCCAGCCACCATTCTGGTATAGATATAAAGTGTGTGTTTTAATAATTTGAATCATGAAAGGGTTTACATGATAATTTTTTATACTTTTTTCACATTTTGGCTATCTAAAAGTATTTATCCTTTATTTTATTGTATGTAAATGGGGGTTTAATGTAATTCAATATTTGAATGATGAAATTGATATTGATGGCTTATTGGAATGGCCATTATTTTTAAATGTAATTTGATGTTTTATAAATGGGAAAACACATTCAATGTTGAATGTCAAAGAGGGAAGATTAGTTTAATTATATTGTTTTGATTATACAACATTATTAATGAATAAAAAATTGATAAATGTCAAGGCTTCATGATACAGAGACTCCACACCACAACACAAAATATTATTCACATTAGTGGATATTTGAGGTGGTGACATGGTCGGGAATCACTACCTTACATGGAAAAAGGTATGTTCTCCTTATATGACATATTGGAAATTAGATATTTACTAGTTTAGATCTAGAGTTTGATAAGAGGATATAGTTTACCGCACTAATCTCATATGGAATCGGTATTTCACTAAATCTCTTATTATGAAGTGGATATATTTATATTTACATAACTCTTTTATATGTTGATAAATCATAGATTATACATTTTTAAAAAATATATCAATGCATGAAACTTATTATATCTATAAAAGTATATAGCATGTCAATGGAATTATTTAAATATATTTTTTAAACTCAATTACTATTTCCCTTTCATATTGGAAATAATTAAATAATTTTCTAAAAAGACTGTTTTTAAAATGTTTTTTAATGTTTTTTTAAAATTTATATTATATTGAAAGTGGAATAGGAAAAATAATGTTTCATAAGTGAATTTTATTTCAATGAAATGAAAATAATAATAATAAATTATTATAAATTATCAATGAACCTTTTGTTAATATTTATGAAAATGGAATAAAAAAATAATTTTTAATTAGTGTCATTCAAAAAATAGTCTAATTGATCCATAATTTAGAGCCATTACTAGGGATTTCATTTACATGGAGTTGAAAAATTATTATAATTTCATTCCGGTCACATCATGCAAATATTTTGTTTCTAAATGAGGTATTTCCATCAATGGGAAGTTATTGTCAGAATTTTGGATAGTGAATCGTATAGCCTTAGGGAGGTTTTTGGTTGTTTTTTATTTATTTTAGTTTCTTTTTTTATCAATTGATAAATGGATTTTTAATAATTATATGGATGTAGGGTAGCTATATCTTCTCGTGGTTGGAGAAAATTCATATTGAGAATGTTTTTTCATTTTTCAAATTAAGGTGGGGGGAATTATCTGAGTGGATAGATTAATATATATCATTACTAATTCTTTTTTTACTTTTATTATATTATAATGATTATTTACTAATTTATCATGGATATCTTATAAATGAAATGGAAAATCCATTTTTTCTATTTCTTTACTATGATTTCTAAGTGAAATGACTCTGATTGTTTATATCTGATGACTGTGATGGTAGTATCCTATGTTGGGTGATTAGGAACATGACATAGAAAATTCACAGGAAGGTTTGGGCATCCAATGGATATACATCTCTAGTTGGCTCACGAACGATATTTTAGATCTAGAAGTTATAAAAATGGAAATATCACTATGAAATCCACGTTAGTGAATCCTCTATTTTTTTCATATCTAATGAGTAGGTAATATATCCAAATTTCATGTGACAATAAAAAATAATGATTTATATGGGTGAATGAACACAAAATATGGTTAAAGAAGGGAATATTTACGAAGGTTTATTTTTAATGATTTTTATCTTTACAGATTTTATGGAATAGTATAATGTTTTCAGTTCATTTTCATCCAATTTCTAGAGCTTATACATGTGGTTCATTACATTAATTTTATTTTTTGAACATGGAATTCCAATTTAGTTACTTTGTGTGGTCTTATTGGAAGCCATCATAGACCTAACATCATAATCAATATTTTGAAGGGAAGGTGGATGACTATTCATTAATTGAAAATCAACCATAAGAGAAATAAATAATGCACATAATGAAGATTATAATAGATCATTTCATTCCTCTAAAAGGTAATATTAGTCTATGTTAAAGTAATAAATAGTTATAAGTCTTTAAAGGATATAAAAATATATATCAAATTGATTCTCTGAGAAAGAACATATGTCCTAGAAGAAAGTATCACATTAATTTAAAGACAAGTTAAAAACCGAAAAAATGGGATGGATGATCAATCAACCAAGGTAATTGAACCACCATTTATGGTTTTGTTGTATGATTAGATAATTATTATAGTATAATAATATTGATCTGAAATAGTAGAGTTATCCATTCTTTTTCTAGTGAATTGAGATAAGAATAACATAAATGTTAGCCTGGGCCACATGAGCACTTTATGGGGCATGCATACTGAATCAATTTTTCATTTGATACTATAGTTAATATTTAGGAAACTAGTATGAATACTATTCATAGACACCTAATATTAAATACATATAAAAAAGAAAAAAATTTAATTTCCAGTGAGTTAGATGGTTAAACAACTAGGGGTATCTGACTACTTATTAGCAGATAATGATTCATTGTTAACATCTTTTCCATTTTTTAAAAGGATTTCCCATAGTAAATGGTTTTCGAAGAGATTTACTGTATCTCTATAGTACTATAATATCAAAAAGGAAGTTGTTCAAGGACGTGGTTTGTCCCTTAGTAATATTTTAATAACTCATATTCTCTTATTCTTAATGGAACCATGATTTAACGCATTCATTGAACATGAATACAAATATTTCGATTTTTTAAAAAAAATCTTCAAAAAATTGATCTAAAAAACACATTAATAGAGTGAACCATTGTGTAAAAAATGTATTAATTGAGGGGAAAAAGAAAGAACCTACTACCTATATAGGTAATGATTTGTCAAAATGTGGTGGTCATCAAGGTGAAAATGATGATGATAATAAAAAATAACCTTGTGATAAAAAATGTTTTAGTTTGCGCACCTTGTAAGTGGAAAACAATGACCTCTATATCCAAAGTAGCGACCTTCATAGATTCCTCATTGTGTACTACCATTAAGGGATAATACATTCATATATGATGATATAATGAAATTAGTGAGGACTATATAATTATTTACAAAATAATATGACTAAATGAAATTTATAGAAACATTTGTGGGAGTAGTATACATATTGATTTTTCAAGTGAAAAAAACCTAAATATATTTTATATATGTGGAAATATGAAAATATATTCATGTTGGATTATCATCTTATTAGGTTATTTGATTTAGGTTCAATGAATTTTTTATATTTTCTACTATTGAATTTAATTTAATGTATTATAGTGAACTCAAATGTGATCCCTATCAAAAAATAAGATAAACTCCACTGATAATGGAACTAGAAGTAGTAAAAAACTATAATTCATGGATAGAATTAGAGATAATGATATATAGAGTTGATTGATATTAGTTCAATTCATTAAAACGCACATGGAAATTTATTTATCTTTTTAGGAGTGAAAAAATATTTCTATCTACTATGCAACAAATGGGAAATTCATTATATTTAGTTGAGGAAAATCAAGATAAGAAAAATGAATATTCTCTGTCATGGATTTGACCAACATCTACTATCATATTGTAATTTTTGTGTAATTAATGTGATCATCAGTATGACATGTACATGTTGTGATAATTTTAGGGAAAAAAATAGGTGTAGTTTTAGGGTATTAAAGATAGAGTTGTGGGTACGTTAGTAAGGGGTGAAATTAATAGAAAATATAATACATGATATAGAAATTAGATAATAGAATACCAACTAATTTTTTTGGCATTTTGCTAGACCGATACGAAATATAGAAAAATCGATATTTCATATTTGGGGTTCATAGTATAAGTGATGTAATTTGGATTTTCATTATAAATTAGATGTCTTCCTGGATTGGCCTCTGTGGTTTCCCTTTTTAGGGCTGCATCCCAAAATTTTTGGGGCTGATCACAATGGTTCCTGGGAATAGGGTTGTTGGTTTCATGAATATGTTGTATAAAATTGACAATGGATAGTGGTAGTGGGAGTGGGGAAGGTGAGTATGAATTAATTTCATTGTTACCCATTCTTTGATACCTTATGGAAACCATGATACCAAAATAATATGCCACTTGACTAATTTTATTCCATGTGACTAAGTTAAAGGATCTATTTATGGATAAATATATTTATATACATTATTAATAATAGATGGATGATACAATATTAAATCTTATAGTATATTGATATATGTTATATCATTACCATCTTATTGAATCTATATTCTCATACATATCATATTCATATAATTTCAACAAAAACATAAAACATGTATCCATTTTGTAATCCTCCTGATAAACACTAATGAACTCCAACAGTTACCGAAAACATACTCCACCATGACTTTCAACACCTCCACCTACGTAAAAAAATTGTATCTCATCTCACAACTACATTGCAGCATGAGTCTCATGAAGGGTACGTGGTGAATTAAATTCCCTGATAAGGGAACCAAATGTTTGATGGAATATCCATACAGAATATCCAAATAATTAGAAAGTGCATGAAATTCTATATGTGGAATGATAAGAGTGTTTGAGTGATAACACCACTACAAATCATGGTCTAACAATTAAGTCCAATTATTGTAGCTTAATGGATCTATATTCATACTTTTACAAAATTACTCATCAAAATGTGTCCCCTTAGAAATAGATGAAAATTGGGATTAGATCAAACCATACCTAGTCGAGAGGATTTTATTCACCATTACGATCACTTCATCCACAAATATATCATCCTAATATTTCACACCTACCATCTTTAGAAACTAGTAGTTTTTGTATATAAGGAATTATATGTCTTCTGTTTTTATATTTTATGGATCCGAAAAATGGTGGATATTTTTGAAAATAGTTCATGTCACGTTGGAATTAATAAATATTTAATCCTCATTTATATATTTCCATTAAATCCAAAATAAATCCTTACTACTCTACCTTTGGGGTATAAAGTTTTTTCATATTCAATTAATTGCAACATTTTCATGGCTACTCATCCATGAAGGTTAAACCATGCCCCATGTATGTTTGGTGGTTAAATTATTGTTAGAATAAAAATATATTTTATGAAACCTAATTTTTAAAACACTAATATATGTAATCACGAAGCTCTTCGAAATATCCTAATCCTAATAGTCAGTCATCGATATCCATCTTATTGTTGGATTTTCCAGCCAATCATATGTGATTCTATCAGTGTACAACATATATTGTAATGTGATCCCAGTAAATATGAGTCACATGATTAAAAAATGGAATCTTGTCTGTATAACTAGTAAACTACGGTTTCTACAAATCAAGAGATATATATGGAAAAATCTTACAAAAGCACATTTTGGACTTCATCAATATTTTTTAATCAATACCAATTTGGACAACACTATTGTAGATTTCATGTGATTTAGATCGATAATATATAATTAAATATATTAGATAAGGTTCCCATATCCCAACTATCATTATTTTTCCAAATCCATATGAATTGTATTCATTTCATTGTATTTGATTGGTGTTTTATGTATTTTTTAGGACTCTTTAGTCCAACAATATTTTTATGAAGTCTTTTAGTGATAAAATTAATTTTTTGGTAAATTTTATATTTTCTAGATATGAAAATAATGGTGCCACACCATTAAAAAATGTTCTTCTTTTATTATACAATAATGTGCACTTGAATTTACCTATAGAAATGTTGTGTTTTTATGTGGTGCCACACCTAGAATCGAGTGACCTATATATCCTACATGAGAAGTAACTGATCAATAGATCATGTGATTCCATCATCAAGCACACCATGGTCATGGGACCAAAAAATAGTAATATGGTTGATATGATGAAACATAACAAATTTTTTGGTTGAAATGTCCACACAGATCCATTAACCAAAGTAGAGTATCTCAGATTGTCATATCATCATAGATGCACTTACAATGTACACTCCCACCACTGGATGTGTTCTTTAATAGAATTACATGTTAAAAAAACAATATGTCTCAGAATTTCACATCATTGTGGTTAACAATCAATTCTACATAGTCTTACCCACTCATAGAAACCTAATTTCCATGTCATTCATTCCCATTGAATGATTCTTATTTTCAACATTATAAGAAAACCATGTAACAAATTATAAGAAGAAATTGAACATAAATCTCTATGGACACATGCACAAACATTCTATCATCTTGTAAGCTCTAAAATGTCATGATACACCCCATTGAAAACAACATGACTAAAAACAACAACCCATATATTTCCCCTATGAAATATGTCACTAATTTATTGGTGTGGTTGGATTATTTATTTTGAAATCATTAATTAGATATCAACATTTTACTAGTGTTCATAGTTATATAACTATATATTCTAAATGATATCCCAAAATAAAAAATTTGAAGTGTATTATCTATGTTATTTTATATTTGGGATTATAATATATATTATTTGAAACATGTTTATTATTTTAATTATTTATCTGTGTTAGTGAACTTGATCACTATGAATATTACAAATACTATTTTATAGTGTCTATTCTTGTTAAAAACTTCTAAAAATTAATGAATTTTATTTTTATTTTTTATTTAAAATAGTTCATAAAAAATTATTATAAATTTATGTTTATAATTTGACTTATGAGTCTTGGAATAACTAATATGTTGAATGTTTTGTATATTGATTATTAGAGATTTATGATATAGGGAAATTAATTTTCATGTTCCAATGTTATTGTTAATAATTTTATTGGATAGTCACAAGAAATATTGATATTGTTTTAGAGATCCCATAATGGATAACATAGTTAAAAATAGTGTTTTTAGTTTTATGTATTTTTAGTGACCTACAATAAAACCCTAATAAAAATATCTTGATTTGAAGAATAAATTATACATCATGGGCACTCACGGATGGTCTAGAAATTTCATGACTCCTGCTATAAGTTACAAAAATTCTAATCATGCTTCCCCCACATTACTCTATAGTTAAAAAGTATACATACATTGATAAATTGTTTCCCCATAAAAAAAATAAAATTTCATAAAATAAACTTCTTGATAATTATTGAATTTCATAATGGTTGATATAAAAGTCATGTTTTCCACATACATTTACAAAAGATAATACTTGGATTAATTTGAATTATTTTGAACTATTTTGACTACAAATTGTCATGTTTATGAGGTATTTTTTTTATTTATGGTGTCCTTATTTTATTCCAACTACATAACTACTATTTCATTAACATTGATTATTAGATACTATTTTTTAAAATAAATCTTTTAGTTTGTCGTAATTTGAATACATTGAATAAATTTGGATATTCAGGGTTTTTTGAGATGGTTTTTTAATTTATCATTTATTGTTTATTAGGTGAATTTTGAGGAAATATTCTATCAAATTTATTATTATCTGTTATTAATGATTAATGAAAATATGTGAGCATTAACATTTGATAAGACTCTATAAGACTTGTAAATTTTTGTGTGATAAGTTATTACAATTATTATATTAATTACATCTTTCAATACTAGATTATAGAAAACATATGGGAAACCAATTATTCAAATGGAGTTTTATGTTAAAATTATAGTTATAATGAAGTAGAATAAGAAATGTTTTGTTTTTCAATTAAGGTTCAGTTTGGAAATTTTGACGTTTTATGAAAATTAGTACATTTTTTATGACATGATCAACAATATACACATCCAAATAATTAGAATATATCATTAATCCAATGTATTTATGAATTATTAAAATACCTTGTTTCCTAAAAAATATTATATAAAATGAAAATTTAATTAATTTTTTGTGCACTCTATAAAAACACCTTCAATATTGGGGACAAATCCTCATTGATTTGCCTTATTTGGTAAATTTGAAGTATCACATTGGTAAAAAATAACTATATTTAAAAACATTTAATATTGTGGAATTTTTTTCTTTCATAAATAATTGAGAATTTTTATAACAAAGTACACCCATTATTGGAGTGTTTTTTCAATCCTTTGATGTATAAATGATAAATTTTGAATATTCCCACTAGAATTGAATTTAACATTTCATCTATAGTGAGTCATTTTTGTTTGTACACTACAATATAATGACATGTTATAGGAACCACATACCTAGTCTAACAAAATTAGTTACTAATGATCACCATATTTATCTTTTATGATAAATAAGGAAAATAATTCATGAATTTGGTAAAATTATCGGCCATTTACAAAATTCAATTTATTTCAATTTTCTGATGAAAAGAAAAATCATTTTAATTAATTTGACATGTTGGTTTTTTTCAATCAGTGATATTTGAGATGTTTTAAAATATCCATATCTATCTTGATTGGAGTGTTTTGACCTTGATTTTATTTCTAAATTTTTAATATTAAATATCCTTAATAGAGAATAATTTAATGAGTTGTGGATTGTGAAAACATTATTCGTGTTTTATTGATGTGGAAAGGGGGAATGATCAAGAGTTATAAAATATATTAAGGCATAGTTTTTAGACAAGGTTGTTTTAGAAATCAGGCATCATTAATTTTATAATTAAGTGTATTTAATATATTATGTTCCCCCAACGATTTTTCATTTAGTAGTAAGAATATTTTATTTTATGATTAGTTGTCTTGTATTTTCATAATTTCCATTTTTCATATTTTATAGATATGTAATATTTGAGGTTCATATATATATATATATGTATTTTTTAAAATTATTATTTCAAATTTATCTCATTTATAATTTGTGTGTTGAGCCTCTATACAATTAAAATTAATACTATAAACATGATTTATTTCCTATATTTTTATATTATAGCATAGATAAAATATTAAATCACCTGAAAACTATCATGAGTGGTATTATTAATTGGTATTAAATTGATTTGTGAAAAAGCGTCATTTGGATATTCATTTGGAAGATGTTATCCATCATATCATACAAATTTTATTCTAAATATTTTATGAAAAATTATTAATGAAAAATACGTACTAGCACTGCATGTTGTACAATGTGTGAACAAAAAAAATCATTTCATAATGATTAATATGTAAATTATAAATTTTTTTTCTTGAGGCCTTTAATTTTTAATGTGGTTAGTATTTATTGTTTTCATTATTGAAAATTTTATTATCATTAGAAGTTATCTATGTAAAATCCTAAATATCTTCATTTTATTATATATATGTGGATGTGTTACTTAGACTTAGGCAAGATCCCTAATATACCGAAAACTCGAAATAAATTCAAATAGATTTATTAATAAAATTGGAATTATTTTCCCATAGAAAACCCATCAATACGAAGAATACCATGAAAAAAGAATTCCTTATATGATGCATGATAATAATGTTATATAACTTAAACAAACACAAAATTTCATCAATAATAATCTAAAACAAACAACTATATCATAGTACAATGTGGAACATAAATCCAACCAGAATCAAAGACTCAACCATCATAAATCCATAACTCCCAACATTCTTTATGTTCCAGTTTCACAAGACATGCAAAAAGTATCATAATGACCCACTAAATAAATAATGCACATTTCATTGACATGTGTCTTGGTAAAAAGTATTTGAAAACAAAAAAAGTTTCCAAGATGGGGGTGACTAATGGAAAATGGTAGGTTTTCCCTCAAATGACAACCCTAATCATACCACTATGATAGATATTTGTTTTTAATTATTATAAAATAGTCTATATGAAAAAATGAAAATAGTTTATCTCAAAGACAAACCAGTCCCAAACCAAAATAGTTTTCTTATGTATAAAACCAATCAAGGGTTTAAAAATCTTTCACATTTCAATTTTTTCATATCCCAATTAATTTCACAAAAGAACGTGCACCCAAAAACACTATTATTGGGTGTTACCCTTGATGGATGAACATAAAATCTATAAACCTCCCCTCTAATGATGGTATTTCACCACCATTTTACATCCCATTCAATTCATACTCAACCGTTAATTCCGAAATACATGCCCAAAATTATTCAAACCCATTACAATAAATAAAACATTCAATTGTAAACACTTTTAAATTTAATTTACATACATTGAAACCAAAAAATGTTATTAAAATCATCAATTTTAATCATGATTGCAATTTCACATTAAGAAAAACAACCAAATAGTCATAATTACACCTACCATCACAAAATAATTTTTCCATAAGCCTTTAAATTTTTTTGACAATTTTAATCAATCAATTAACACAATTTGAAATGAATACATAATGTTCTAATAATAGGAGTCGAGAGTGAAGCAGCCTACCTCACAATCATAGGTGAAAATGAAAAATTCCACAAAAAATAAAAACAAATTGGGTTAAAAATTAAATAATCAAACCAAATATATTAATATATATCCTTAAGACAACCATATATTATCATTATTAGCATAAAAAAACTAGTTACATCTCCAATATATTTGATCTATCACTCCAAGATAGGGAAGTAGATGAAACTAATGATAAGCCACCAGGAACTAGCATTTTTCAAGAAAGATGGCCTCTAACACACCAAGGATTACTAACTCATTGCTCTTGGATTGATGAGAAGAGTATTCGTAGCCTTTAAGAAGGTATAATTATGAGTTATGATGGATTTGTTTAAAAAAACATGAATTATGTGGATAAACACATTTAGATCAAAAAATATGGATCAAAATTTTAATCACGAATGGTTATGGAACGTGGTTAAGAAAAACATGGACCATCCATGTACCAGCCATTGTCCCAAGAACCACCACCCATAGTTCGGTTACACAATAAGATAATCATTTCAACAAATATAAACATGATTTCTATACCAAAAAGTATGTTTTGGATAAACTATGCACTTAATCATGCACATACCGAGTAGCCTCCGTTTTACATAGAGTAGTTTCATGGAGGTGTTTTGTAGTTTCTTCTAATTGTGATCAAACCATCCCCATCTAGAAAATTTAAAAACACTCCAAAACTCCACCAAATGTTACGAATAATAACCAAACAATATGATATATTTACATAAATAAATAAATAAAGGGTTACATACCATGAATAGGGGTGATACATTCTAAAAAATTTTATATCAATCCATATAAAGTAGAAAATAGAAATTTTAATGAATGGTTTTGGGAAATTTATCAACTATTTCTTTTTTGTGTTCTAATATTTCTTCATGAATCTGACCATGGCACCATAAAAATGTCACTACCCCAATTATTTTCTCATGAAATCCATTCTGCTTCCAACCCACAATCCATAATGGGACCTGAATCAATGAATAATCCTACCCTAGGTCAATGTGATCCCATTTAATCTCGTAGTTAGGATCTTGATGCTACTTATTCCAATGAGATACATGAGACACATTATGAACTAAACCAAACCATGGTTGTAATGGAAAATGATGTGCCACCTAATTAACCCAATCATGTATCTCAAAAGGGCCTATCTATCTAGGAGATAAATTTCCTATCATAAAAAATGATTCCCACGGATTGGAGAGACTCTTAAGAACACAAGAACTACCACCTTAAACAAAAAATTGGTCATCAATGAATATATACATATAATTAATGTTGACACTAAGCTATCTCTATTCATTTTTTGATCAACTATATATTCAATGTTTTATCTTATACGTCACATGGTCTAACCAATTATGTCTCACATATTTCCACCCAACAAAGTGAAGAATGATAAGAATGACCTAACAATACTTCAAAAGGATCCAAATTTATCAAGGCCTAAAAACTATTTTTTACATGTAAAAGGAATTAATGGTTTTTTATCATCCCATGTGCCAATAAAATAAATTACACAAGCTAGATAAAAGTCTTCCAACATTATAATCATCCTTTTAGAATTTCCTTCCATCTGATGATGAAATGACAAACTCATGGTGATCTAAGATTTAAGGGATTGTTTTATGGATTTCTAGAAACGAGATGTAAACCTCAAAGATAAGTCAAAAAATATTGAAACGGTATGCAAGGACACTTTTCAACTTATCAGATACTAATTATATACATTTCCACCACCATATGAGATTAAGAAATAGTAAGGAAATAGTCTGAATTTATGAGTCTATCAACTATCATCCATATAGTATCATGTTTCTAAACTATCTGTGGGAAACATTCCATAAAATACGTTGCTATCAGATCTCATTTTAAAAAAACAATGTGAAATTAATTGACCATACCTACTGGACAATGATTCTCTTCTTTATGAATCTGACAATTGGGGTATCTAAAAACAAAATTAGCAAACATTATTTTCATGACAACACATAAAAACTTCTCTTTATTTTCTATATACTTCTTCTATATTCCAGAATGTTCATCCCAATTATATGATTGTATGAATGAATATTTTGTTCCTGAAAAGTCATAGATATGACCACATAATCATCAAACCACTAAAATAAATTCCAGTACATCTTCCATCTCCATTGGTATCCCTATCAATGTGTTCTGAATTCATAGACACACTTTTGAATCATATTTTTGTGTCTTTCTAACTATTTTCCATCAAATCAGGAAATAAATAAACAGTGATCCAAACCTAAAAAAATCCTCATTATTCACGATCCTGGTATATATATTCTTCCACCAACGTCAACTTCCACTGATTTGAAGCCTCTTTTTTCGACTGACCATATAAATTTATTCTTAATGCATCCGCAACTAAATTTATAATACTCAATGTATAAATCAAGATAATTTAAAACTTTCAAAGATAATATTTCTATATTTTTTTCATCGAATTAAAATATATTTGTTAGAAAATTTGTCTCATGGTCTTATGATAAGTATGTATAATAAATTTCTCACCCAATTGGTAATGACACGACTTATTCAATGAATAGACTGTAGTAACCAATTAAAAATCATTCGTTTGGTAGTTATTATCATGGAATTATATAATTATTGATCCATAAGAAATAAAATGTTCTCCATGCATGATAATTCATCCTAGCTCTCATTCCAATACATCAAAATATACTGTGTACCCTTATCCCGATTCTCAAAAAATCAAGAATTGTGATGATGTATGAAATAAATTAATCACTTTTTAATAATTCATACATTAAACATTCCATTATAATGGGACTTTATTATATATAATACTAGTAATTAGTGATGGTAGATGTGAAATTTCATGAAAAACATCAATATTTACTATCATGATAATGGATACTTCAAATATCGAAGAAATCATTTGTTGTTTTATATGATATAAAAACATTTATACATTATGAATTCAAATAAATAAATCATTCAATAATAAAACAACCAAATAAATATAAAACTCTTATCTAAAAAATACACTAAAGATGTATAGAATGCAGTTGAAGGTCCAACATTATTCCAAGTTCCCATTCTATAAGCTAAAATAGCCTGTCATTTTAAAAATTCTCAATGTCTGAGGATAAAATTGTTTGATGAACAATTCATCAAAATCCTCCAATGCAATGACCTAGTTTAATTAAATGGAACAACTAAATACTACATTTTTATGAAATATCCTCCATCATATACATCACAAAAATGGCATTCAACTCTGTTACTGCAATAAGGAAATTAAAGATTTTATTTATCCAATGAAGCCATACCTAAGCCTTATCAGGTTCCAAATCACCCAAAAATATTGATGTATTAGAATTTTGGAACTGAAAGGAATGATCCACTTTCTTTGGTCCAACCCATCTATTTACTTTTTCCATTTCACAAAAACCATTAATAGTACTATAAACCGATTTTTTCTTCACCTGTGGCTCAGGTGCAACTAGATTCTTAACATATACTTTAGTTTTCTTTATTCTATGCTTAATAAATATACTTTTCTTTAAATAGCACAAACACCAAAAGTCTCTCTATATAGAAACCATAGGCCTATGCATTTCAAATTTAGAAAATAAATACTATAATAGAATGACTTTCCAAAATTTCACCCTTCCCAACTTGAAACCAATTTTAGAATATTCCACAATGATTTGTATAATTAAATCATTTCTAAAATACTAATTCCTTCAATTTTCATATTCTTACATTTGATAACATTTTTAAAATTTCAAAAAATATAATTTCTTCCACAAAATCATAAATCATTACTCGAATTTATGAAAGCACTCATAGTGGGAAGTAATTTCTTTCAATGAAGGTCATGCTCTTATTATTTACTAAAACAATGAAATTGAGGTTCCAAATCCTATATGTGTGTCAAAACAATAATTTAATAACTCCCAAGTAAATTTATGTTTAGAATAAATAGGATATATATGCCTCTTAATGACCTACATTTTGTCTCCCAACAATCCCTCTCCATATAACCATCCCAACTCATGTACTAATCATTAATTATTTATCAACATAAAGATTGAAAAAACAAAAAACATTTATCCAAAATAAAGGAAATACCATCCAAGACTGATATAATTTTAAACATATTGTATCTTCTCATTATCCTAGAAATTATAGTATGTGTTATGCGGCCTTATAAGAAATCCCCAAGGAAACAAAGGATACAAATAAATTTCTACGGCTTCATTTTCATTTTAGAGATGATTTTACCTCTTAAAATTAAACAACCATACTATGAATACAATGAAAAATATATATATGTTTATTGAGAAATATTTAATACAACTCAATGTAAAACCTTCTAACAATAATACCAAACAACAACCGAGGACCATATTGGAGTACAACACAGAATAAAAAATGAAAAATACCTAAACCCTCTCATAAAATTATTCCCCAACTACAAATTTTATTTAGAATACAACTTCACAAACCATGCTCAAAATATCATGATTCACCCCTAAAAAATTAGTCTACTTTCCATTAAATGTATCTAAATAAATAGTATCTGCAAATGATGATATATTCCAAATACGAGGGTGAGTAATGAAACTACCTATGTTTTACCAAAATTAATTCCCTACTGATGAAAGTATGATATAAATTGTTATAAAAGTTATATAATTTAGTTTTTATCAAAAAATTTATAATATTATATCTCAATGCTTGATGATTTAAAACCAAAAAATATTTTTAATATAAACTAAAAAATTCCTTTCAAAAAAATTCACATTCCCATTTTCTCATAAACCAATTCATTTCACACAACAACACACACACACACTCAATCCTAGAGTTACCCTTAATAATGGAACTTCACATCCATAACCCATTACATTTATATGGTGTTATATCATGACCATTATACATCCAATTCAATTAATTCCCAAACAATAGTTCCAAAAAACCAAGTCAACTGATTATGAAAAACCATTTTAGTAAATCAAACAATGTATTGAATACCATTTCCAACCAATGTCTATGTATTAAAAAAAACAAACATTATGAAATATAAATTTTAAAATCATGAAACCAAATTCACATTCCATAAAAACAACCAAATTTTCACAATTCTATAAACCATCACTAATGAAGGGATCCACAATATTTGTGTGACAACATCATAATTTAAATCAATCAAATCTATCATTTTGAAATCCACTATTCATGTTATAATTATAGGATCCATAAGTGATTAAACATACCTCACAATCATAGGTAAAAATGAATAATGACACAAAAAATTCCAAAAAATCATTTTGAAACTAAAAAAACTATCTTTTATATGGTTCCCTATCATCAACAAAACCTTATCACGTTATTATTGGTGTCAAACAAGATAGATGAATCCCCATTATATTTTTTATATCATTCAAATAGTTGGAGTATGATGAATCTAATAATAATAAAAAATAACAAGAACATACCAAGGAATACATCCCCTAACACATTAATATTTACCAAAAGATCAATCTTGGATCAAAGGGAAGGGTTTATAAAACTTTCTGATGGGTGGAATTTAAGTTTGGGTTTGAATATGTGAAAAATGAATGCTTAAGGGGATTAAAAAATATTGATCTAAAATTTTTAGTGTAAATTTTATACACATGTAGTTAGGTTGTATTGTTTGGAAATCTAAGTTCTTACCATTCAATGTACACTATCCCAAGAAGAAAATAACATGATTTTTCAAATGGTTTGAAATATCATGTTCTAGATATGTTGATCCCTCAATCCCAAAAAAATGGCCTTCATTGAGTGGCCACACGATTTGGCCAAACCCTGTGGTTTACGATGAACTTACCTAGTATCCTCAATTTTCACAATTACTAGTGGTGTTTTATGGTTTCTAATAAATGTTATCAACCCTTTCACCTCCATAAAATACCAAAAAAACAATCCAAAACTCCTAAAAATCATCCTATACACAACCTAATAATTTTTTATACTTAAAAAGCATAAATAAATCATTAATTTCTTATAATTGGGTTATAAAAAATTTACATATACAAAGATATTTAATTTTGAATTATAAATCCCTTATGAGGTATAAATTCATCATATATAATTTTCTTAATATAATTAGAAGAAAAATTAATTTCATTATCATTACTCTGTCATAAAAATTCTATTGTTAAGAAGACATTGGGATATAGGTTTTCAATTCATATTTCTATTTATTAAATGTTCATCACCAAGATTCATGAGGACAGTTTAGCTAGAATCATTATAATTAGTTCTAAATTATATTATTGTTTAATTAAAAATTTGAAAAACAAAGATATTATTTTAGTATCTATTGAGTATATAAATGTTATTTTGACATATGATATAGAATACTTTTCCTGATGTGTTAGATGAGTTCTTTTTTAACAATGATAGGGTTGCATTACGGTTTCTTTTATTTTCAATTTAGGTCCTCAAATCTTGTTCCATGTTTTTCATCGTTGATTTCCTAAATTTTTTTGTGGGATTAGATTTAGTAACATAGAAAACATTATTGGAATGGTGGTGAGGCATATCTAGAGTTTAATAGGGGGATGTTTTTTAATTACAACATTTTCATTTATTTCTAACGAAAAACAAATGCGTTTTTAGTATTTTTTGAGGTTATAATTTTACATTAATAGAGAATTATTATTATTTGGACTATTATTTTTTTGAAATCACATTATTTTTGATTATTTATCTAGAAATAATATTTTTTTATCGGAAATTTTAATAGGAGTTCCCATATGATCAAAAAAAGTTTATTATACAATTATAAGTTATTGATGGGGTAAAAATAGATATCAGTTTATACATGTTGGAAGATTTTTTTATATAGGGTTTTGAATCAATTGTAAATATAATTTAATTTAGATTCAAACTTATAGTATGTTTTTTACACATCAATTATATCAATGAATGGGTTAATGGTCATATGAGATATTTAATTTAGATATGAAAATAAGTCCTTCTGATACTTCTTCTATGACGAAAATTAAAATTATGTTATCTAGAATCTATGGGAATTTATATAGTGAAAATAATAATAAACCACTATTACATTTTATGGAATTCTATTTAATTATTGGGATATAAAAATATCATCCCTGTAACCCATCAAAGACCCTTATAATTTGATTATCGATTTTTTATTATTTTCCTCATTCTTCTTTTCAACCAATATTGGTTATTGGGATCAAAAATTATATTGGGAAGATATTTTGATGAAATTCTATTTAAGGCTCACCATATATGAAATTAAACATCATTTTCCTTCCCGATATCATTATACTTCTTCTTTCACCAAATGTTTGAAAAAGATGACATCAGTGGTTTCATTTTTTAGGTAATAAATACTTTTTGCAGTTTAAAACTCCAAAATAGTCATAAATTATAGATTTATTTTCCTTTTGAATGGATTACAGTTCATTATCATTAAAGTCTCTATTCACATCAGTTATCCATCACAATAATGTTTTTTATCATTTTAATATTTATGTTTAATTTCATTTAAAAAATTGGAGGACATTATTTAGCCATCATTACACGGTCCATATAGTTTTTCCCTGGAATAGAAGAAAAACATGATATTAATTGTTTTTAATAATATTTTCGAGTGTTGAAATCATCCTACACCTATTTAACTAGAGATCGTCTATTTTTGGATTTATCTTATTTATTTCTTGTTTTTAATTTATATATTGTCTATGTTAAATTTTCTTCAATTTTTATTCAAAATTTTGTTTATAATATTTACAAAATGAATATTATATGGAATGATACTCATATATTTATTTAATTCCATTTATGGTTGGAAATTAATGACCATATATTCCATTATTAGGAAGTGGAGGTGGATCAAATTTAAATTACTATCTTATTTTTCATTTAATATAACTATAAATTTCTTTTATTAACTTTCTAAAGTGCTGATTTCACCACATTACTATATTTTTTTATTATTTTCCATATAACCAATTATTGAAACTCTATATTATAATTTAATTAATGTTTGTAACTTTTTTATAAAATATTTCATGATTTTTCTCATTCAATATTTTTAAACCATATTAATATATCCTGATTTAACTATTATTGTTTTTTTATTTTTATTCATAAAGATGGAACAAATTTTTATAATTATTCAGAGGATATTGAAGCCTTTAAAGATCCCTTAGATTGTTTTAAACGTTTCCGTAATGTTACATATGTATTGTTTTAGGGTTTTTTATGTATTATTTTTTGATGTAAAACATTTTCTATATTTAAATATACTGTGATCTGAAAATTGAAATTATATGGTCATAGAGAGGGACATGGGGTTACTTCTAGGTCATTCTAAATGGATTTATATAATTTTGAGGAAACAATTACAAGACACTTCTGGTAGTGGGTGGTTTGTTAATTGGAGTGAATATGTAATGTAGAGGTAACTTGCCATTTGAATTTTTTTTTTAAAACAGTTGTCTGCGAGAACTAGGTCCATGATTTAGGGATTCCCTAATAGAGCAATCATTCATCATTTAATTATAATAATTCATCTCTACTATATATTTTACATTGCAACTATTGATGCAATACAGTAAATCAATAGATGCCTTTTTTACCTCTATCATGTTCCTACTGTCAAAAAAAATCTCTCGTTCATAGATCATAACATTTGGATGAGGTTTGAGATTATAGGTGACTATTTTCATGTATGGTGGTAATGGTTTCATTGATGGAAATATAGATATAATATTTAGAGAAAATTCAGCAAGATCAGGAAGGCTGACTACATGTGGTACAAAAGACATTAATAGAGATCCTAAAAGAAAATTTAGAAATCAAGAGTATTCAACTAGAACATTAAATGAAGAAGGATTCCCTATTATAGTTAATGCATCCAGTCAACAAGGATGGAAGAATGAATGGAGAATGAGACATCAAATGTTTTTGAAAAACACATGTGAGTTCCCTCATCACTGTCATGAGTTCTTCTAATGTTTTTTACTTAATATATCCAATATTCCCAATCATAATACCATCATACCAAATCATGTATAATTTTTTACATCAATGACATATGTGTCTATATCCCAAATTACATTCTCATATTACCTTAATCTTCCTCCACATGTAGTTGAATCTCATTTAGAGATATAATTATTAATAATTATTACATAAGAGGTATCTAATAAAAAGGTTTCTACTGATTTACAATATTATAGTAGCATTATAAATTTCATATTTCCAGAATAATTGAATAAGTGGAACTGAAATAAGGAGGATAAAACTTTAGGGGAACCCCTAGATCAATGCTATGGGTCTCGCTAAAATCCATTTTATAACCTTCCCAAATGAAAAATCCCCTCTACACTACACTTCCTTTTAATTAATTCCCCACCCACTACTAATAGCATATTAAAATTCTTCACTTGAAATTTTATAAAAACCCATAAATCCCTAGTAAAAACCACACATCATTATCAATTACCATATTATTTTAATTTTTTACCTCATTCTTTATTTATATATATCATAAGCCCAATATATATAAAACAATACATTCATACTCAATCCATAAAATGGCTTCATAACAATGAAAATGGATAAAAATATCCACATTGAATGTTTATTTCATTAGGTATGTCACCATGCCACTCATTCAAAACTGGTGAATCATCTTTATAACCATCAAAATATAGAGATTGTTAGATAGGTTTTAATTTTTATTTACCTTTGTTAGTATGAAATAGTAATATGGATTAAATAAATTCATCCCAATACTCTTCCAATTCATCATGATATAGCATAAAAACATCACGTGGAAATCCATCTTCATTATCCTCCATTGGTAATAGATTGAAATGATTCATGGAATGTTGTTTAATTATTCCATCCTAACAAGGCTATTCATCAAAAAATATAGGAAAATATAACTTTCCATATTCACTATCGTTTTAATAATTTTGTACATTCTATTCCATTAGGGATGTCAAAAGTATTTATTCCATCAATTATTAATTAAAATTGGCGTTCATTAATCAATATTATTTATTTATAATTCAACAATAGACTCATTCAACGTATGAAAAAAAGAAAAAAATTTGAATAAAAACTATAATACACCAATTTAACCATAAAAACTGAAATATATATTATTTTCTATAAAAATAACATTTTTTAAATTTTTTATTTTTATAACAAATTAATTTTGAAATAATAATACAATGTGTTTATATTATTTTTGAACACCTCAATGAAATATTATTCTTGAGATTGGATTGTCTGAGATTCACTCATCAATAAGTATAATTTACCAAATAATGTACTATATTTTACAACTACGTATGATCACTCTAGTATTCCACTCATAGGCATTGTTTTTTCTATTATCATGAGTTATAAACTAACGAATATAAATCTCAAGTATAAAAGAACAAAACAGTGGTTTTAAAATGTATAGTGTATTAAAATATATAAATTAAATAATTACTAACAATTATACATGAATACATTATCATAGAATATTTAAATATACACTCTTAGTAGATAATGATAATGGATTAATCATTTTAAAATATCAATTCTCAGTATTTTAATCAGTTTTATGATCAAAACAATCTATTAAAACCCTCCAATTTAAATTTTTATAACCCTACCCTAACCCTTCGTACGAGATATCATATACTTCAAATCATCAACTAAATGTTACACCAACCCTATAAAGGCATCATAATTATAACCAAGGATATAAATTATGATTAATGTGAATAAAAAGAGATAATTTATGGTGAACCATTCATAAAAAACATTGTCAATATTATTTTAATTATTAGATTAATATAATGAAAATATATTTAATTTAAGGTAACTCAAAGCATCAAGACTCAACCATAAAGAAAAGAAATATTTTTTTTATTTTCATGGAGACTAAAAGAGCGTGATTGGACATAAGTAAAAATGAAAAGTAAATAGGGAAATTAATGGATAACTTAAATAATATATATTAAAAATATTTGACCACATTACAACATAATTTCATCATAGAAATCATCAAAATTGATACTATAAAATGGGAACTCAATTTGAATGGAAGAGGAGGTATAAATTTATATGAATGAGAGTTGAAAAATTTCTATCCAATTATATGTTTTTTTCATGTGTGGTTTACCCAAATGGTTCATTAATAATATTATTTCTTAGATGATAGATTCATTGAATTCCAATAAGAATAATTTCCACATGATTGTTCAATGAAGATGTTCAAATCATGACATTCAATAGTTAAATAAATTTATCCTCCAAATATTCACTATATACTTATTAAAATCCATATAATTTTTATATTACATTTATGTGACATTATTTTGTCATTTTAATTCATTCAAAAATTCCACATATTTTAAATTCAAGGTGTGATCTGTAAAATAATTCTCAACAATTTCTTCATGGTCAAATTTCAGCTATCATAAATTAGATCACACTAGGATAGTCTCAATGAAAAATTATTTTAATTTTGTTTAGATAATTTTTATAAAATATTATTTTAATGATTGAATCAGATTTTTTCGATTGTATAATAGGAGTAAAATGAAACAAATAGAAAATTATTTTCATTTTATTTCCATATTCATCAAAAATTAAAAAACATTCTATTAAAATATCATATAATTCAGAATTATAAAAAATTATATTAAATAAAACTTGAAATATTAAAATAGAACAAGTTTATTAGTGTTCCCTATACATGAAGAACATGTATTGGGATCCACCTAAAAATTAACATAAAGTTGTACTCCAATATATATGACATTGTAGAACTATATAAAAAATATATGCTATAAAAAATATATACTCTTAACATTCTAATTACACATTATATCCCAAAACACAATAAGAAATATATCTTTATCTATGGTGGGGTGACTCTCTAGTTTTATATTTTAGTTACTATTATGTTAGTCTTCCATCAGTTAGATTAATCTTAAATGAGTCTTCTAGAATTTTTATTATTCTAGAATATAATTTATCACTACCATAATAATTCATAGTTGGGTATATTTTCTTTACATAGATACATTACCATTATAAAATTCCATGTGCCATGAAACTATGTGAATAAAAATTCTATTCTAGTTAGGTATTAAACAATTATTATCACTCATCTAAAATATCATTGACCATTTCATGGACCAACTAGCTACTTCAAGCCAAAATGAATCTAGATAATAATTATTTATCAAATTACCACTTCTCCACCATACATTTTATCCATAATAAACCACATCATAACTAGCCTAACCACGACATGCTTTGTTCGTCTTGTAATAAACTACTCTAACATGCAAAAAAATCAAACCCCAATCTCTATTGGATAATTATTAAATAATAGTTTTCCAAAAATATAATATTATTATGTTTGGTTTCAAAATTCCAATTTTTATTTTGTTTTGGATCCATCCATATTTACTCAATGTCATGTTATCTTGCTTCCTTGATCTATTCATAAAATACTTTATGTAAGGATCCTCTATTCATATATCATCCTCCATTGAATTTAAAATTTAAATAATTTTTCATTTTCAAGATTTGATCACTAATAATAATTAGTAAATCTCTTCAATTGTGATAAAAAACATATCAAATATACATTAAAAAATCCTCGAAGCATGTGTGGAAAAATATCATTGTATGAAATAAGTAAAAAAGTAAATTTCAACAATGTTGCTCATGTTTTCTAGTTCAAACCTTATTTCATCAAATTCCTTTTGTATTGCTCCAATCCCTACCATAATACAAATATAAAAATATATAAACAAATAGAAACACATAATATCCATGTAACAAAAGTTGTACAATGGTTATCTGAGCTTTGAAATATCCTATTTTAATGAAATATTTTTTAATATGGAGGTGAAATCATAAAATCTTGAATTTATATGCTTCAAATGGTTTCATATACATATTAGTCACTTCATACATAGTTCCATAAAACACTTCTTCCACAATACTTTTATCCACCATCAATATTTTTATGTTTTAACAAATATTGTTATGTTTTATGAAAGAATATTTTTTTGGATCAAGGTAAATTTATTACAATACAGTTATCCTATTGAATCAATAAGGGTCGTTGTACTACATTTCCATAATAATACCACCACCACTTCATCCACCATAAATGAGTATATCCATTGGCATCAATAATGTATTTTACAATTTTTTTGCTCAATAACATACTATCATTCGTCTTACGTATCCATCCAAAACACTATATTTAGAAAAGTAATTTTCAATCATTATTGGATTTTTTATTCATAACATATCCTTATAAATAATCATTAAATGTGGCCATAAATCTCAACATAATTCAGATTTTGAAATGAATCCATAATTCATTCATACATGAATATATGTCGTTGTCCACTTTATCAAAAAATTATTTCATTCATTTGGTGATTAATGAAATCCCACTCCCAATAACTTAGAATAAAAGATATTGGTATTTATTTTGTTTGATATCATATACTCCAAATAATTATTAAATACAATATGGATCTTGATATTTTTTCCTATTAATTTAATAATATTTCTGAATATTACTAGAGTTGAAACTTTATCATAATCTTTAATTTTTTAATCCTTTAATATCCCTGTTACATATTTCAAGTATGAATTAAATAGGTTACATACTCACTGATTTACTTTAAAACCAAGAATATTGGTTAACTATTTAATAACAGACATCCGAAATTATATTTCTTTTTTCAAATTTACCAGTGAGGATCTATATTTTTTTCAACAAATATGAGGTTAAATACATATACCATCAAAATGGAATACTCTTAATTTGATACTTTCCCATATAGGTTATGATCAAACCCTCTAAACATGAATTCTATATTTCTTATATATGTATCTATGAATGCATACCTGATTAAACATAATGATGGTATTTTAATAACATTTTATATTTGCTTCCAGATAACCATTTTTCGAAAAATAAAGTGTTTTCATTTAGGATCACTCCCAATCAATCATAATGAGCCTTCATAAAAGGAATGATTGTTTCTGAATGATTCTAAATCCAAAAAATGGGAGATAAATGTTTTTTCCTTATGAATGTTTTTTTGGACCCAGGTTTATAGACTCAGGTTTTCAGACTGATCATCATCGAACATAGAGGTGGTAAAAAAGATGAATTTGTTGATCAGATGCACCATCACAATCAAATCATTATATGGAAATGAATCATATGATGAAATTTTTGTTTTCTATATGTTTTCCATTACCATAATCCAAGAAAGAATAAACACACTATGTTATAATGTCATTATGTTTCTAAATAGGTTGAAGAAAGATATTAATGTTAGGAGTTATGATGTTCATTAACATTCCAACCTTAAATCAGATGATTATTTTTTGGTCTAGAATTATTCAAAAACCATGAAAACAATCATGATAAAATCTATTGAAGAAATAGATGAATCGTAAATACTTTATTGATTCTGGATACCAAAACACAGAAGATAATATCCATAATTACCATAAAGATATGTTATTATAAATCATAATTTTTATATATAATTATGTTTCATGTTTTCGAATGTTTTAAAGATTATATATCATCATATAAAGAAAATTATAATGATATTTCCATCGTAATGGGAGTTTCATCGTAATTATAATTCCATAATTAGGAGACTTCTATCAGACTGACTATGGAATGGAGAGATGATTCAACTGACTATAACCAATATAGAGAGATAATAATGTGTAGTGGAAGATAACCAGGTCATAATTCAATGATGGATATAGCAAGATCATAATGGTAAGAGGAAGATATGAATATCATAATGAGAGTAGGAAGAAATGATGATTGTAATGAGATGATAAATAAATAAATATTGTCATGAAATGAGAATGAATGGTAGAACATAACATGAATTTGAAGTTAAAGATAAGGAAGTTATATCATATTGAATTAATGTTAGTATTTTGAATTAGATTGATCTTAAATAAATATATAGAAGGACTCAATAATAAAAAGTTGATGTTTTACCATAAGTGGTTATTTGAGGTTGGAAATTTTAGTAAGGGGGAAATGTTTTTCTATTTTATACATTTTATTTATGGAGTCACCTATAAATAGAATCACACATCATGATAATTTTGAATCATTTTTTATTTGTGGATATAGCTAAGTGATGAATAATCTTAGTGACTGTTCCTTCTAGGAATCGATCTCTTATAAGTCCAAACATCAGTTGTTTTGTTAATCGGACTGAGAAACATTATAATGATAAGATTGTATCAATTATATCATACAATGGAAGATCACACTAAGAATATAAGAATATTATGAAATATGTGAATTAAAAAATGATAATCTTATTGCATTGATCAGAATAAGTCCCTCAGACCAACCCTTATCAGACAAAGATAATTAGACCCATCCAAATCTAACTAATGATGTGTATGGAGCATTTTCGGTATAGTTTGAACAAATGCAAATTTTTTTTCATGAAGAAATGTTTATAATAAAAAACAGTAAACCGACTAGAGTCAGTATAATATTTCCTATCATGATAGAGAAGATGTCTTATAGTATTTTTCATATGTTGTATTCACCTCTTCATAATAGTAAATTTCTATAGACCCACGGGAGTGGCTATAGAATGGTTGTAGGTTCAGATTATGAGGATGAACCCGATAAATATTTTTTTCTTTTTTTTCTTTTTTATTTTTGGATGCATGAATACATAAAAAACATAATAATGATCTGAACATTTATAGGTTATATGGGTTAAAATTTAAAAAATATAGAAATATATATACAGTGAAAACATAATTAAACACCCCTACTTAGTAGTAATTCAATCCATTGTGAAATCATTTTATATTAGAGATAAGGTTACATTTTTGAATCCTTACCATTAATAATTTCAATTTTTTAATAGTATATGAATTCATAAATATTATGGCAAAATTATTATAGATGAAAAGATATGATGGTTCCATATCTCATATCTCTTGGCCTATATTTTTTTGATGATGCTACAATAGGTTTCATTCATATTGAACAATATACTCCCATTATGTTTTATGATTATATAAATATTGGAGTTGATTGAATGGCTATAAATAATATCATTGTGTCCTTATTAGAAAATTTATACAAGATGGAGATGGTTCTCAAAACAGTAGTTTGTGGGTGAAGATGGAATGTATATTCTATGATAATAGTAATGTGATTAAAGAATAATAAAAAATAAGGTAGATTAAGTATTATTAAATAAGGATTTGAGATGAAGAAACTATTGATGAATAATTAACTATAGTAAATGAATTTGTTTACAACTTCATTCCATTCTGATATGACCTGTAATATTGTACAATTGTGATGAATCTTATGGGAAAATTTACAAATAGGTTTTTTTATAAAATTTTATTGTTATAAGATAAGTATGATTTATCTCTTTACGAAATCCATAATATTACTATTTCTTCTGAAATTATAAAATCTCCAATGCTTAGAAAGAATAATATTGATGAAATTTATTTTGAATCATTGAGGAAAATGAAAATTCAAGACGTTCAAAATGATGATACTTAAGACTCTAAAGAATATTATAATGATGAGTTGAATGATTAAATAATTTATCTTATATCTAATAAATATCAAATATGAATTTGAAATTTTGGAGAAAAATTAAAATCATGTGTTTTGGATGTGGTGAGATTTAACACTCCGTTATGAATTTCCCTAAAATGAATGATATAGAATTTCAAGATGATTTTAAATAAAAAACTAGATGGAAGATGTTTAAGAAATGTTATAATGAATAAAATTGATACAAAAAATATAAGAGTAAGTTTATTGGTAAAAAAAGGAATATGTTATGTCATAAAGTTAAATCATTCACAACTGATAACAATTCTTCAGATGATGGAAGTTTAGAAATGTTCAAAAAATTAATTACAAATTCTGAGAATATCAAAGACTCCAAAAATAGTGATGTTGGTAGTGAAAAATCATACAATGATTATTTTCATAGAATATAACTTGATTCACAGCATGAAAAAAAATCTCTCAATAAATAAATTACATTAATGAATAAATAACGCAATGGAAATTCAAAAGGATTAAATGATATCATCTTGTATAAGGTAGAATACATTTAATAGATCTTATATTAAAAATTTAAAATTTATGAATAAGGAAATATTATTGATGATATGAGTAGGATGTTCGAAGAAATGGAAGAATTAATTATCAGTATTCAATTAATATATATTGATTTTCAAAATACCATAGTGAAATTGAATGAAAAAAAATCAAAAAGCCTCTGATGTAAAGTTTGAGAATTTTAATGTTGCTGGGAATGGTTGAGACATGAATAATCTATATTCCACACTCACGAAATAATAAAGTTTCATATGATTTTTATAACATTTCATGTTTTGGAAAAATCATTGTGAATTTTTTGGTGTAAATAAGTTGTGAGAAACCCATTTCATCTACAAAAGATGAAAACTTACTCAACATGAATGATGGTCTAAGTCCAAATATTAATAAAGAAAGGAAAATTAATCAATCCCAAAAATATTTCTATAGAGAAAGTTCTTACATAAATAGAAAATAATTATTTTATTGAAATTGATAGTGTTTTATAATTTATGTGAGAAGGACTTATTATTATTTTTCACAAAATTTTAGTTTCAAAAATAATCATCAAACAAATTAAATAACATTGTTGATGAAGGATGATTAGCATTCCAAACCCACATAAAGTTAGAAACAGGTAAACTCATGTTTTTATAATCATTCCCAAAAAAATTTAAATATATGTAATATTTTTTTTTAAGATGTGATCAATATATTCAACATATATAAAGATGTAATACCCTCTTTCCTGAACAAGTTTGTTATGGTAGAAAGGAAAATAAAGCTCGAAATAAAAATCGTGAAGACTGATCTTTTGTTTTGGAGACAACATTGAATGAAAGTGAAAGAAACAAACCACAGATACTTGATATTTTTGTTACTTCACATGTGAGTGTTTATATATTAATATTAAACTTGTTAAATGTTATTATGGAGGAGAAATTACCTTTGGTAATGAGAGTTCCTTAAAAATCAGAGTAATCTGAATGGTTGAGAATGAAGCATAAATTCGGAAAACTAAGGATATTTAACATAAAGATGGGATAAAACATAACTTTATTGATGTAAGTCAATGTTTTTATAATTATTTTTTTAATATTCACGTATCATCATGAATTTTGGAAGATGGGGAAGTTATCAGTAAATGAGAAAGAACTAGTGGAAGTCATTTTAAAATTGGTGTGATTAATGATTCCTTTTACTTTAGCGATGAAGACGAAAATAGATCACGAAACAAAAGACATGGGAACCATGGGAAGGAAATCCTAAATAAGTATATAGGATTTATGAATTCAATTATTTTCTATAATAGAAATGAAGAGATGGAGATGTATTTATTACTTCTCAAAAATTGAGGACGACTGAAAAAATTTATAAGTGAGTGGTTATTTAGTCTAGGAGGCCTCTTGAACTTATTAATTTAGATATATGTGGAAATATGAGACATAAATTAAAAAAGTAGAGTAATAATTTATCATTTTTAATGATGATTTCACTTATATGACTATCAACATGTTTATGAAACACAAATAATAATCTGTTGAAATATTTATGTTTTTAAAAAATGAAGTTAATAATGAAAAGGGGGGTTATATAATGAATTTAAGAATTAGTTATGGTAACAAATTCCAATGAAATAATTTTTATACTTATCTAAAAAATAATGGTATCATACATTTGTATAGTGATCCAAATACTCTGCCAAAAAATATAGTAGAAAAAAAATAATGGAACCTTAGTGGAAAATGGAAGAATCATGTTAGTAGAAAACAAGCATTAAAATTTCTATTGGAGAGAAGCTATTATTTCTATTATACATGTTCATAAAATATGTTTTTTGAGACTAGAATTCATCATGATATTCCTATGAAACGTGGTATAAAAAAAATTGAAATACATCAACCATTTTTGGATCCCTGCATTATCTAAAAATTAAAAAACTAGAACTTGGTAACATTGATAATAAAGTAAAAGAAAAAACGTTTATGGGTTATTCAACAAATAGATGAAGATAAAAATTTCAGAATAATCGTTCATAAAAAACAGATTACTCGTATGAATTTAATGTTATTAAAAATCAAATTTCCTTAGTAAATTATATTGGATATGTCGAGGAAGATAAAATAGTGGTTTCTAACTAAAGGGCATTTAATTAAAAACATCCTTACCAAGATTCATTAGAATCGTGTGATGAAAACATTTCAGATAGAAAAGAACCTTTTTAATTTCATACGTCATAAAAACATGTTGAGTAAAAAAACATTATTGGAAATAAAAATGCAATAGCTTAGACCTAAATAAGGTTGAGATTATAAATTTAGAATTCTCTTATATCAAAAGATGAATCATAATCCGTTTAGGAAGACATTGAACCCAAATAATGGGTGGATGCTATGAAAATAGTGTTTGTTCATGTTGAGAAAAATAAAACAAGGGAAATTATTCCATGACCATCAAATAAAAATGTTATTTGAAGAATATGGGTTTATAGAAATTAATTTAATGAGCATAGAGAAGTTTCAAGAAACAATGAGAGACTGGTTTGTCAAGGAATTTCACTGGTGGAAGGTGTGGATTTTGAATAATGTTTTCCCCAGTTGAAAGTTAAGTAACTATAAGAATTTTTTCTTCAGTGGACAAACATAAGAATTATAAAATTTATAGATGTATGTGATGTGAGATTTCTTAAATGGTGAGATTCATAAACAAGTTTATTTTGAAAAACTATCAATATTTCAACATGTTAATTATGAATAAAGATATTTTTGACTGAAGAAATCCTTGTATGTGTCGACACAAGATCCATGTTGATGGTATTCTAAAACTAAAAATTGTTCAAGAATTTGGAATTTTTCTTATGAATATTTTGATAAAAACTTATATTTGATTTATTTATTCTCCAAAATACTAATTATAATTTTTTATGTTGATTAGTTAATATTTAATTGGGATAAAAAATATTTTTTTTCAAAAAACATTTTAAGGAAATGATGAATATTTTGGAATAGAAAATATTTGGAGAATTAAATTTCTTCATTGGATTACATGTTTATAAAACAAATACATTTTTAACCTCATTTTTGATTGTAAGGGAATTGTTAATGTGGTATGGGTTGATAGAATCCTAATAAGTTTATAGACATATATATATGTGAGAACAATATTGAGTAAAGATGAGTTCAGTAAATGTGATAATTATAATGATTTTTAGAATCTGGTATGATTTCTACACTAGCTGATATCCTCACAAAATGATATTATTTATTCATTATATTTTTTCCATGTATCACGATAATCTAAAAGAATCACATATAGTGGTTTAAAATTTGATTATGAAATATTTCAATAGAACAACATCACATGGGTTATTATACAAAATAAATTATGAGATGAAGTTTCAGGTTTATACTAATGCGGTTTGGCCCATAGAAAGTAATTAAAGGAAATAAATCTCATGAGGAACAATGTTCTTCATTGAATTTTGTGTGAGTTGGCATGGGTAGATACAATGATTATAAACATTCATCACAGTGGAATTAGAATATATTTCGGATAATCAGTGTTGTACTAAGACATTATGATGAATGTATTACTTGGTGACTGGAATGTATACGTTTCTAAACAAATATAATATATTTTTATTATAATAAGAGTTCAATTGATATTTATGAAAATAATATACAACATTTAATATAAAAATCATATACATAAAATTTCACAATATAAATGTGAATTTCACTATTAGAGATTATTTTTCTAGAATATATCTCAATAAAGTACCAAATTTCACATATAATCACAAACAAAAATCAAAAATAAGTGTTTGTTTAGTTGAGGTTGAATCTTCAAGTGAATACTCATCCATTGACTTTTTAAATATCAAATAGAAGAACCCCCACCCTAATTTGGATTTTGTTGTCCAAGGGGGAAAATGTAATAAATTTTTACTTCTTAAGTAGTTTTTTCTTATCTTTATTTTATGATTATAAATATTTGGTTATTAGAAAATGGGGGATAGAAAAATAAATGTTAATGAAGAAAATAAAAGTGATAAGAAAACATAATAATATGGTTGAGTTTATCTTTATATATGAAAAACATTTGTTCTATCTAAGGGTGTAGTTCCTTCAAAAACATCTCTTTGTCTAGTAGTGTGGTGTCTGGACACTCCATTTTGATAAAGTATATGTTTTAATTAAATTCAAGAATATGAGTTGTTTAATAAAAGATTATTTTTTTAAGAATTAAAGAGGTTTGAAAATTTTGTTAAATTTTTTTTCCAAAAATTCTAGAGGGGGGAATAAAAAAACACTTTGTTGTTTTTTATATTAATTTTTTTTAACATAATATTTTTAAAGACTATTTCTATTATTCAAGATCAGAAATAGTCCACTGTAATGAGATTCAACAAAATTATTAGATTTCATTAATGTTTCTGAATCCCATAAAAAAAGAGGGAAATGTTTTATTGATAATAAAGCTGTTTTTTGAGACAGAAGACTATATACTTAGTTTATCATACCAGGGAACATAGTATCCATAAATGGCCAGAATGATTTTTTTGATCATCAGATGCACCATCAGATTCATATCATAACACAAAAATCAATCTTCAACAAAAAAGTTTTTTTTTGAATTTTTTCAATTATCATAATCAGATAAAATTTGAACTAGATGAGTTAGAATGTAATAATGTTTCTGAATAGGTCGAAAGATGACCGTTATTTTTGAAGATGGATTTTCTATAAAATTTCCCACCATAAATCAAACGATGATTTTTAGTCATGAAGATCTCACAAATCATGAAAACTATCATGAGAATATTTTTTGATGAAATGGAGGAATATTAATGATTATATTTGTTATAAAAACTTGAAAATAGAATATCAGATTCCGATGTACCAGACTGAGAGGTTTTCAGAAATACGAATATGTCAAGCTGATTAAGTTTGAATTTTTTTAATGTTATTAACTTGGGTTATCATTGGATAAAAAACAGCATAATGATATTTCCACAGTAATTATAATTCAATCTTATTGATAATTCCAACATTATAAGGATTCAATCAAACTAACTCGGATATGGAATAATTGTCTAACTGACTCTGATCAACATTGCTAGATTTTAATGATCTTGGAATATAGCTAATTCATTTTATGTAAGGTAATATTATTAGATGGTAATGAGTAGAGTATGATTGTTAGATCATAATTAAAAGATAAAGAAAATATCATTGTTAAAAGATGATATATAAATGCATATTTCTATGAGATGATAAAGAAATTAATATCTTAATTAGATGTTGGTGTCGATGTTGGTGATGTTATATCAGAATGAAAAAAATTTAAATTATTCCAAAAGACTGATCTCAATGAAATCTTAATGATTTTTGAATAAGTAAAAGTTTAATTTTAATGAAAGTGATTTCTGGAAGATAAATATTTGACTATTCTAGAAAATATTTTCAATTTACTTGTTTTTATTTTTTAGTAACCTATAAATAGAAGCACACATCATTATAAATTTTCAACTTTTAATTTAAGATGATAATGTGTAGCACTAAATAACTTGGGTGAATGTTCCTTCCAAATTGAGATCTTATTAGAAGATTGGACATCGATTGTTTTTTTAACCAGATTGAGAAACATCGAATTGAGAAGATCATATTGAGTAGATTTAACTGATGAAGATTAGTCTAAGAATTAGAAAAGTTTTTGATATGTGAATATTGAAAAAAGGAGATTTGTATTTACATGACTAGAATGGGTCCATTAGATCTAACCTCACCAGACTATGATAATCGAGCACATCCAAATCAGCATAAGGATTAGGAATATAAATTTTTGGATCAGTTTTAAGAATGAATTTATTCTTTTCTGTGGCATGTTTATTTAAATGAAATCTTGATAAACTGAAGGGATTCATGTAGATCATTAATATTAGGATATAATTGGTGTCTAATGGGAGTTGGCCGAATTTTTATTCACATTATTATAATAGTATATTTCTGTTGACCTATAGAAGTGGCTATGGAAAGGAAGTATGTTCTCACAATGAGGCTAAACCTTGTAAATCTCCTTTTATTTACATGATTTCCTATTTTTAGATGCATAATAAATTATAATAATTTGATATGTATATGTCCTTTAAAATGTTTTAGGAGATCTTTTTTAATATTTATTGAAACTTATAAATTGTCACAAATAATTCAACCCCCCATCTTTTAGATATTTGATCCTTTAATACATAAATACCAATAACATACATCTTAATTCGATCAATATAAATCATTTTCAACCAAAAAACAATTAAATCATAATCATAAATATGAAATCATATCTTTTATTTTTTATAGAGTTCTTATTTCTGAAATATATGAAAAATTCCTTCTTCTTATCCAATTGATATACTCTAAAATTCCATTGATTAATATTTCTCCATAAAATGTTTGAATGATATAATCACTAACCCTGGTGTTAATTTTTCGCTAACTTCAACTCCTCTTATTCGACCATACCTATTACGAACCATTTTTACCTTTTTTCAAAATAAACCTCCATGTACATAATAGTTGTTTTTAAAGACAAATTTTTTTTAGAAATAAAACAGTGATGCCTAGGTCTATCTACAAGCTCCCATGTTAGGTTCTTATTATTTTGGTCCAACTCATCACTCCTGTATTTCAACCATTATTTATTCAATCATTTATTCTTCAAATAAAATATAATATTCCTATAATAATATTATATAATTATACATTCTTGTCATTATTTGATTCAACATTGGGGTTAAATTTTCACCAATAACATTTAAAGGGTCTGATCTCATAGGGTCTCTAGTATATATTTATTTTGATTATATTATATAAATTAATTAATTTAATATTTTCAGTAGTTGAAGATGAAAAATCATGTAAATTTTTTAATAGGATAGAGCACATTCTTAAGTCATGTTCTTATATACATGCACCAAAAATTTTCAAGTTATCTTTATGTTAGATTTTTTAAATTATGATGGGGTCCATGATTTATTATAAAGTAGTACATAAATTAGGGGTAAATATGAATTGTTACCATTGTGTATATTATTTATTATATGTTGGGAATATAATTAGTTCAATGTTAGAGAAAAAAATTTGGATTACTTATCATATGGAGCCACATTATAGTGAAAACCACATGGATATTGTATGGCATTCCAAATAGTGAAACCAAACTTTGAGACCATAACGAAGTAATATTTTTTTAAAATTAATCCCCTTTTAATTTTTTTTTATAAATCATTTTTCGTTATTTCTTCTCATTCGAATGGTATATATGCCTCTTCAGGATGATTGTTTCTTCTCCTCAGTTTCATTGATGATCTTCCTTTGATTCACGTAAAATCTGTTATTGTAAATATTGATTCCTCATAATAATAGCCCACATATTCCTATAGTTTCTTTATATTGTTCAATGGTTACCTATTATTTTTCCCTATTTTCAAATGGTGAAAAAACACAGACCAATGTTAGGGATTGAAATTGAATTTCATGATGATTTATTCTTCTGAGAAAAATCTTTCAGAACACAACTAGAATTTGATAAAGAGAATGATATCAAATTAAATTTGAGGTGGTTATTTTAACATATTGAATCATTAAATTTTTACACACTTAGTACTTGAATTATATATGGTTATTTATAATACATTATGATTCAAAGTGATTATTGGGAAATATGTTATTATTTCATCTTAATTTTCTATGTTATATGTTATATAATATCAGAGAATTCCGTGGAATTCACAAAATTATATGTATAAAACTTATTTTACATAAATACGGTGTATTATTAATTAATTTTAAGAATCATTTATTTACAGTTGGATTTTCAATGAAACGTTTGTAAGGAAATTAATATATAAATGGATCTCTTAATTTTTAATATGTGGTATTAGGAAAAAGGGATTTTTTTGGTTAAATTAGGCTCCCTCAATCCATATTCATTATACATTATATTACTTCAACAATCATTATTTTGAATATTAAAAAGTAACATATTAAAATATGTTTTTTGTTTTTACATGATATCGACTGTAAAAATATCCTTATCTTACTTTTTAAATGGAAATGAAATAATAGTTCTTCACTCTGAAGAGATAATTGAAGATCAATGATAGTATTATTAAATAAATTTTCTATTTATGGATGATATAAATTCAAAATACACAAATAATAGACACTATTTATTGGAGGATTATGAGGCATTGATGATTCTTCATATGATGTATATCCTTTGTAATATCTAAATAGGTGCTTATTAATATAGACTCGTATATAAGACTTCTACATGTTATATGTTGTACTCGATATCACACTCTTGTAGAATGTGAATTAGTTTTTAGACTTTGGAAAACTAATAAATCAATTCATGATTAATGTACATCGATGTATTAATGAATGTTGTGATTATATTTTTTCATTTAAGAGTATGATAAGTTAGGTGCACCATGATTGAACTAAAACCATTGAGTAAGTCATGAAATGATTTTCCTTTCCATGTTTAGAGTAAGGGGATATCTCATCTGTTTGATGATGATGGAACTTACTTATTATTTCAATGACCATGAAATTATTATCTGCAATTTCATTAAAAATATCAATGAATGATATATCAATTATATATATTGATGACACAAGAAGTTCACAATTATTGATTATATATCTAGAAAAATGGATTATACTACACAAAGATCAATAATATTATATTTTTTTTAGAGTGTAGAGATTAATTCTTTTCTCTATGGGTTCCTTGGAATGTTTCTATGTTCTATTAATGGAATTCAGAAAATTTTTCAATAAATCAACTAGGAAAGCATCTTGAAGGGTCGCACACTACTGGTATTAAGATCCATTATTAAATTATATATGGATATAATATTTTATATGATATTGTAACATCCCAAGTAAATAAATAATAAGACAATTTCTATATTTATTAATATTTTTAAATTAATTATTAATTTTTGTAATGCCCTGACCCTAGTTACCTAGAGTCGGTGCATTATTACATAACCTTATCATGATCACAAAACATCAATTACCTAAAGATAGATTAGTTTTGTATCCTTGTAAACACTAGATACATTCATATAGTTTACAATACACCATAATGTCAAAACTACTACAACATCTTATCTCCACACTAATATCCCCTTATACTATCCCTACAGATCATTCATAAAATAATTCTACACATCCTGGGAAAAATAAAACATAGAAAGGGGTGGGATTAGATGCTCTGTACGGATAACAATATAGCAGAAACATTCATAAATAAGCACAAACATATAAGGCAATGTATAACTAAAACAAAAGCCTTTTAAACTCTAACTTCAGCATAATATGGAAAAAATAAAATGAAATAATGCCATTTACTTATTCACATGGATATTTTACCAGTCAAATAATCACATGAAAAATCAATAACCACTTTTAATAATGATGGAATACATAATGCTAGACTATCATAACCACATAGTCAAGGCCTTGTGCCAAGACTACAAATAAGATTTTTTCAAGGCCTTGTGCCAATATAGTAGTTTGTCTCATTAGACCTTCTGATGCATCGGGGAGATTTATCGGGCTCCAACTGTAACTTATTAAGTCCAATGCATTTCTCATATGAAAAGGTTTAGACATAACATAAACATTCATATTAAAACTAACATACGAAATGTCAATACATTATCCATAAACCATGAATGGGATAAAAATAACACATCCATAGTCAAACATATCACAATACCATCAATACAATAAGGAAGTTTTGTATCATAATAAATAAACTTCAAATAAGATAAAAACCATCAAACGATGTTGACATAGATGAAATCAAAATATTTGAGAGAAACATCAATTTTTTTGAAATCATTTAAAAGTCACATAATTATAAAATATAAAATTTACTTTAAAAATATTATTATATGTTTATAATGGAATCTTTAATGATTTTATAACGGGGAAAAATAGCCACACCCGCCGTATAAGTTAAAAAACATTCTTACCTTAATTTTGTTGAAAAGTTTAAAAAGGACCTTGTTTGGAAAGCGATGAAAATATTCCTTTATAAACATCTTATAATAAGTAAAAAAGTGTATAAATGATGTTAACACATAGTCTATAAATTAGTAAGAATGATTTGAAATACATTTTTAAGAAACATGTATGTGGATGATAAAGAGATCCCAGTAGATAATTACGTATAAACAGCCTCAGATAATGAATAGATTATGAAACAAACTCTTACCTTATACTTTTCCTTGGTTGAGGGTAGGTTAACCTCCTTTATAATGGTGATATATTTGTTATTAAATTATACAAGAATCATATACATTAATATGATATCATATATGATCATTTAACATTGTTTTGTTAATAATATCTTTTTATTATCGTCGTTTCAGGTGTTATCTTACTCGTTTTCTTTTATATGTTTTGTTACATAAGCCAGGTTTGTTATGGATATTTTGTATCTTATTAATATACACAAGGATATAAAGTCCTTAAAAATTATTTTCAATCATCAAATGAGAATTATACCTTAATATATATGATGGGGAATGAATCTCATCGCGTTCGTGGAGATGGTAGTCCGTCCGTACGTACGAGCGACAATATCACTATTTTGATATTAAAATAATATATAATTGGATATTATATCATATATACAGAATCATTATCATGTTATATTTATTATTTTCATCAATTACAAATCATTATTATACCCATCCAAATAATAATGTATTGAACAACAATTACACCATGACGTGGATACGGTAAGCCGTACGTACGCACGTATAGTGACATGTCATTCAAAGGATGGATAGAATACTGAATATGGTTGTAAAATATTTATAATAAAATCATAGTATATAGAATATACTGGATTTATTATTTTAGAATTGAAATAACAAATACATAAGAAGTTGAAGAATAAAGGAACTTGAAAGAGGGTGGTGAAATTATTACCTCTTTTTTGGTTATTCCTTTTGATTTCATCAAAAGGGCTCCTTAAGTAGGATTTATGACTAAAGGAAGGACTTTAGGACGAATTGAGGGAATATTAGAGGATATTTGTGCAGTTTTTTCCTGATCCAAAAGGCATTTATGGTGTGAATTAGAGAGAAGGGGGGAGTGCCCTTTTATAAGAGGGGTGAGGGGCACCTTTCGAAAAGCTAGAAATATATTTTTATAATTAATTCATATTCGGGTTCTAATGGCTCCAAAGTGTATTATATAAATTTAAGGTGGGGACGGGTCGAAATCCTTTCAACCAATATATTTTAGACAGGTTTGGGTCACTATATTAACCTTATCATTAATATTTAACTCTTAGTTAAATAGTTTGACATTTACCATGTCTCTTTGTATTTTTATATTATATAGTTAATAAAGTTACTATACACCTCCAAGAAACCCATCAAGTTGTCCATTAATGATACACCTATCATTATATAAGTCTTTTCGACAATCATTTGATATTTAGGAATGGAATATCAATTACTAATATAATATTTGTTTTAAAAACAATTTTTTTTCAATTATGAAACAATTGGGTATTTTGTTTTCTTGTAACATTATAACAGCATTATTACTTTGAAAAAAGTTTGTATAACCAATAATAATATGTCATATTAACCTGGATAATTAGTGTAACACATAAAAAGTCTCAAATTATATTTATTTTGATATTAATAATATTAATTATTTTAATATTTCATTAATTAGGTAATTACAGCATCACCATTGTGTCATAAATAAATAATATTATCTAATGTCTAAAAATTATAAATAAAATACCATTATGTAGTAAATATTATTATCTTTATAATGAATATTTATAGTAAAAAATATAACATATATATCCCTATGTAAAAAATTTTTTTCTAAAAGATATATGCTTATGTCATTGTTGTATTTACTTTAAATTAATTAATAAAATGTGTCATTATCTCTTACAAGTGGATCCATGGGGTCCCAAAATCGAACTTAATATGACAATGGTTTGAAATTTCTCAACTAATAGGGTTATGACACATGTTAGGGTAATTTATTATTATTATAATATTATTTCATTACCCTTATTTACCAGATTTAACCTTTAACCATGGTAAATAAAATATTTACTAAAGTGATTATTCAAATTGTCTAAAAATAAAAGTTACCTATATAAAAAATTTGGACCTCATGATTCTAAATATGGAATCTATTTCTATAAATTTAAAACAAAAAGGGGCATAAATTAATTTAAAATTAATTTCCGTTGTCAAAACAAAAAGCGTGTTTTTAAGAAATAATAACTATCAAAAGATTGACAGTTTGTTATTTCAGTTTAAATGTGAAATTACATCCAATGACCAAAATTGTATTAAATGGTAAAATTATATTATAAATATAATTTCAAACCACACAAATTCCTAATTTATCAATATTAATTATTTCGATTACAAAATTTGTTTTTAATTAAAATTTAGTAATTTTCACTATTCCTCAAAACTTGAATGTTTTCATAAAAATACAAAAAATTCACCCTAATCTAATTTTAATATTACTAATCCAAAAATGAAGTCCATTTTTAATAATAAAAATTATAAAATTTAAAAAAGTGATTATTACTATTCATAACAGCTTGTTTGATTGGTTGTGGTGTGTGTTAGAACTCGAAGTTGCGTACAACACACGCCACTGTATTATTCAAAGAGAAGCATCCCATGGATGCTTGGGGTATTACATTCTACCCTCCTTCAAATAATTGTTTCCTCGAAATTTCTAGAATACTACCGCATAAAAAGACTTGGGTGGTTCTTCATCATATGTTCCTCGGGTTCCCACATTACCTCTTCCATCTTATGCTTTATCCCTAGATATTTTACTAGATGAGTCGTCTGGTTTCTCAGCACTTGTTCTATTGTATCATGAATCCTGACAGGCTCTTCGCAATAAGACAGATCAGGTTCCAGTTCTAATTCCTCGTAAGTGAGTACATGTGTTGGGTCATGCATGTATTTTATCAATAGTGATATATAGAACACATCGTGAACTTTGGAGAGACTTGGCGGCATTGCCAAATGGTAATCTACATCACTAATTAGTTCTAAAATTTAGAAAGGTCTGATGTACCTGAGTCTAAATTTACCCTTCTAACCCAAATTTATAACTCCATTCCATGGAGATACATTCAATAAAACATGATCTCCGACATGAAATTCCAAATCCTTTCTTCAGTTATTTGCATAGCTCTTCTTCCTACATTGAGCTACTTTGATGTGGTTTTGGATTACCTTCACCTTTTCCATCGTTTCCTCCTCCAGTTCTGGTCCTATGTGTTTTATTTCACCAACATCATCCTACTAGGTTGGTGTGTGACATCGCTTTCCATATAATGCTTCATATGGTGCCATCTGAATACTTGAATGGAAGCTATTGTTATTTGAAAACTATACCAGAGGTAAATATTGATCCCACATACCTTGAAATTCAAGTGAGAATGATCTCAACATGTCTTCAAATGTTTGAATAGTCTGTTCTTATTGTCCATCAGATTGGGAGTGGTAAGCATTGCTTAATGAAGTTCAATATCTAGGGATTTATGAATACTTTTCCGGAATCTTGAAGTAAAATGTGGATCACAATCAGAAACAATCGATATGGGTACTCCATGAAGTCTCACAACTTCATTAATATGTAGTCTTTCTAGACGTTCAAGTGGTAGATCTTCTCTTATAGAAAGAAAATGGGATGACTTGGTAAGACGATCAACAATAACCCAGATCGCATTGTTTATTCTATGAGTCTTTGGTAGTCCCATGACAAAGTCCATCATGATATTATCCCATTTCCACTCAGTTATGGGAAGAGGTTGCATGACTCTTCCAGGTTGTTTCCTTCCAGCTTTTACTTTTTCACAAACCATACAACATGACACAAAATCATCAATCCCCATCTTCATGTTGTCCCACCAAATATCTTCCTTCAAATCTCTATACATTTTGGTTCTCCTAGGGTGTATAGTGAAATTATATCTATGAGCATCATCTAAAAATTCCCTTTTTAGATTAGGTATATCGATAACACAATGTCTCTTCCCAAATTTCAAAATTCCATCTTCATACATAAAGTCATTCAATCTCCCATTATTCACAGCATTAAGCTTCTTTTTTAATTCTTTGTCATCGGACTAAGAATTCTTTATCCTTTCTAGTAAAGATGGTTTGGCAACCATTTAAAAAAGTATCGATGTTTCACCTTCCATGGTTATTACCATATCCAACTTTACTAGATCCATGAAAATATGATCCCTTTTAATTCTCATAATGTTCAAAACTCCATGATCTTTTCTGATCAATGAGTCTTCCACCTTATTTGCCTTCATCGAGTGGTACTGTATCATGTAATCATAATCCTTTAATAGTTCGAGCCATCGCCTTTGCCTCATGTGGAGTTCTTTCTATGAAAAATTTACATCAAACTCTTATGATCAGTATAAATTTTACATTTTTCAACATAGAGATAATGTCCCCATATCTTCAAAGAAAAAATTACAGCAGCTAACTAAAGATCATGAGTAGGATAGTTCTGCTCATGAACATTCAGTTATCGTGATGCATAGGCAATAACTTTATCATTCTGCATAAGGACACAACCAAGTCCTTTTGTGGATGAATTACTATAAAGAACGAACCCATCATTCCCTGATGGTAGAGTCAAAACAAGAGAATTGAATAATATTCTATTCAGTTATTTAAATAATTTTTCACACTCTTTGTCTAAACAAATTTAACCCCTTTACGTGTGAGCTTCGTTAATGGGTTATCCAATCAATAAAATTTATGGAAAAAACACTAATAATAACCAGCAAAGCCAATAAAACTGCGTACCTCAGTTATACTCGTTGGGGCTGTCCATTCGTGGATTTCTATGGTCGTAGAAGGATCATCAGAGATTCCATCCTTAGAGATAATATGGCCAAGAAAAGAAATCTCCTGAAGTCATAAATAACACTTGCGGAACGTCAAATATAATTCATGTCTTCCTAGAGTCTTAAATATAATGCTCAAGTTATTTTCATGATCTTCGTAGATTTTGTAATATACCTAGATATCATTAATAAATACAACCAAAAAATCATCGATATATTCCTTGAAAACTCTATTCTTTATATCCATGAATAAAGAGGGTGCATTAGTCATTCCAAAAGGCATTACTGCAAAATCGTAATGCCTGTACCCAGTTCGAAATGCTATCTTTGGAATGTCTTCCTTATTCATACACAACTGATGGTATCCAGATCGAAGGTCAATCTTTGAAAAGTATTGAGCTCCATGCAGTTGGTTAAATAAATCATCAATGCGAGGTAGGGGATAAATGTTCTTTATTTTTATAGCATTGATTTCCATGTAGTTGATACACAACCTCATAGATCCATCTTTCTTCATAACCAAAAAAATAGGGTCTCCCCATTGAGAAACACTAGGGCGAATAAATAACATATTACTCAATTATTCTAGTTGTTTCTTTAGTTCATCAAATTCCACTATGGCCATCCTATAAGGGGTCTTTGATATAGGCCTTGAACAGGGAATTAAATCAATGGAAAACTCAATTTCTCATTCTGGAGGATGTCCAGGTAAATCTTCTAGAAACACATCTACATATTCTATCACAATAGGTACAACCTGTATTTGAACATTCATTTCATCACCCATTGTAATATCATTCTCTTCCTCCTCAATAATTGAATTTAGTTGAGCTACTGGGGGTGGATCTAGATAAAAATTAGGTGGTGATGATTCTTCTCTAAAGATAATGTGTTCCTTATCATCATCATCAAAAATCGTAACCTCTTTATTCTTACAATAAATCATCACATCATGGTCTAAAATCCAATCCATACCGAGTATTATATCAAACTCAATCATAGGTATGACAATGAGATCAATAGAAAAAGAACATTTATGTGCTTTAATGGGGACCGATTCATAAAACATTGTTGCAATGATACTTCCCTTAGGAGTTTTGACTGACAACTCCCTTGATAAATAAAAATGAAAATATCTAATAATCTTAACAAACTAGGAGGATATGAAACAATGTGATGATACATAATCAAATAAATCAATTGCTAAACTTGAGGAAACCATTAAATTACCTGCCACCACATCTTTCGGAGCTTCTACCTCAGCAGTAGTGATAACATAAGCTTCGCCTTGATCCCTTGGACTTTTCTGTGGTAAGTTCCCCTAACACTTAGGAAATTAATTTGCATAATGTTCCATCTCCCTGCAGTTGTAGCAATGAACGTCATTAGCTTCTTTCCACCCCTTTGAATCATGGGCTTGGTGGCATTTTTCACCACACTTGTAATAGACTCGCATTCATTTGAATCATGTACCAGGGTGTTTCTTATATCATTTAATACAGTATAGATATTCAAAATTTCCCTTATTCCCCTTCATTCCATTTCTAGAGTGATCAACAGATCTCTTCTTCTCTTATATTTCTTTAAAGTCGTAAGACATAGAGAATTCTTTTTCTGTCTTGATAGCGCATGAGATAATATCTTCGTACAGTGAGAAGGTTTGTGAGACTAATTCTCAACGGAGAAATAGTTTTAACCCATCAAATAAATGATCAATCTTACTTCTTGGGTAACGTATATAATCTATAGCATACCTCTCTAACCTTGTAATGTTAGCCTCATAATTTGCGACATTCTCGTTCTCCTTTTGTCTCAGAGTCAGAAATTTGCTTTCCATATATTCTCGATGGTCCTGAGGAAAGTATTTTTATATGAAAAGCTCTTTGAACTCCCTCCATTCCATATTTTATTCTACATAAACTTCCTTAATGTTTTGAATCAATGACCACCATTGATTAGCATCTCTAGTGAGGCGGTAAACTTCCATGATTGGTTTTTCCCTTTCACTACTTCCCAAGGCATGGAATATTTTTTCTAATGAATTTATCCATCTCCCAGCTACTAATGAATCTTTATTCCTATTGAATTGCAGTTTTTGTTTCCTCATGAAGCAATCTAAAATTGATCATTGGCGTTGTGGATCAGGGTGCTCCATATGGGTAATGTTATTATTCATAACCTGAGTGAGTTGTCCAAGTATGGTGATTAGATGATCATCACCAGTTGCATCACCAGCTCTACTATAATTACCTTTAGCAGGAGGGAACTCTCTACATGTAGTGTGTGTATTGATATAGTTTCCATTCCTTTCACTAGGCACCATTTATAATCATTCGCATAAAATAGATCTGTTTATGATTCAAAATACATAATTCCATACTTGTAAAACAATTAACATAAATTGAACAATTTATGGATATCATAGATAATCATCAAAATGTTTTCTTTGAGGAAGTTTATACTCATAAACCCTTCATAATGGTTTATAATGAAAATGAGACATATCTTAAGAATATCCCCCGGGAGTGTCGTAACCAATAGTGCAGCAAAGCCCATTGTCGTGCACCAGTTCTCGTTCGCGTATATCTCAAAGTGGTGTTTTTGGGTTTTACGCATAGGTACATATGTCCAGATCCGCCTCTACCTACTCATATACAGAAAGAGATGTATTTTTCAGAAAACTCAAAAAATAAAAATATTACCAAAATTATTGGATGTTATTCTATACAAATCCACAAAGTCTATCTTAGGTCTATGTGCTCTAATCAGAGTTTATCTAAATCTAGTTTCTATGGTTTGTACTAAACATCCACTGATACCAACTATAATGCCACGACCCCAGTTACCCAGAGTCGTTGCATTGTTACATAACATTGGCATGATCATAAAAGATCAAGTCTCGACTGATCTATTAGTTTAGTAGCCTTGGAAACAGAAGATACATTCATAAAGTTTACATTACAACATAAAGTGAAAAATACAATGACATATTGTCTCCACACCAAATCCCCTTACAGTATCCCTGCAGGTCATTCATAAAATACATCTTCACATCTTGAGAAAAATTAAACATAGAAATGGGAGATCTCAGATGCTCAGTAAGGATACAAATATAGCAGAAACCTTCATAAATAAGCATAATCATTTAAGGAAATGTATAACAAAAAAAAAAGCCTTTTAAACATGAACTTCATCATAATATGGAAGAAATAAGATGAAATTATGTCATTTACTTATTCACATGGATATTCTACTAGTCGAATAATCACATGCAATATCAATAACCACTTTCCTAATGACTGAAGGCAAAATTCCAGACTATCATAATCACATAGTCAAGACCTTATTCCAAGAATACAAATAAGATTTTTTCAAGGCCTTGTGTGAAGACACTATTTTGTCTCATGAGACCTATAAATGCATCGAGGAGCTATAGAGGGCTCCACCCACCACTTATTAAGTCCAATTCATTCCACGTATGAATAGGTTTAAACATAACATAAACATTCATATTAAAACTAACATATGAAATTTCAATACATTCTCCATAAACCATGAATGGTATAATAATAAAATATCCATAGTCAAAAAATTCAAAAAACCTTCAATACAGTATGGAAGTTTTGTATCATAATAAATAAACATCATATAAGCTTAAAATACATCAAAGGATGTTGACATAGATGAAATCAATACTATTTAAGAGAAATATCTCTTTTTTGAAATAATTTAAAAGTCAAACAATTATAAAATAAAACATTTACATTGAAAATATTCTTATAAGCTTGTCAGGGAAGCTTCAACGATTCTATAATGGCAGAAAATAGATGCACCCTCCGTATAAGTTATAAAAACATTCTTACCTTAATTTTGTTGAAAAGGTTAAAAAGGACCTTGTTTGGAAAGTGACAGAATGATTCTTTTATAAATATATTATAAAAAGTCAACAAGGTTATAAATGACTTTAACCCATAGTCAATAAAATTTTAAGATTTATTTGAAATACATTTTTAAGAAACATGGATGTGGATGATAAAGAGGTCTTAGTAGATAATTACGTATAAACAACCTCGGATAATGAAGGGATTGTGAAATAAACCCTTACCATGTACATTTCCTTGGTTGATGGTAGGTTAACCTCCTCTATAATGGTGAAATTCTTGTTATTAAATTATACAAGAATCATATACATTAATATGATATTATATATGATATTTTAACATTGCTTTGTTAATATTATCTTATTATTATCCTCATTTCGGGTGTTAACTTACTAATTTTATTTTATATGCTTTGTTACATAAGTCGTGTTTGATATGGATAGATTGTATCATATTTATATCCATAATGATATCAAGTCCTTAAACATTATTTTTAATCTTCAAATGAGAATTATACTTTAATGGATACGATGGGGAATGAATCTCATCGCGTTCGTGGAGACGGTAGTTCGTACGTACACACAAGCGACAATATCACTATTTTGATATTAAAATAATATATAATTGGATATTATATCATATATACAGAATAATTATCATGTTATATTTTTTATTTAAATCAATTACACATCATTATTATATCCATCCAATATAATAATGCATTGAATAAAAATTACACCATGACGTGGAGACGGTAAGCCATACGTACGCACGTATGGTGACATGTCATTCAAAAGATGGATAGAATACTGAATATGGTTGTAACATATTTATAATAACATAAATGTATATAAAATATACTGGATTTATTATTTTATAATGTAAATAACAATGAAATAAGAAGTTAAAGTAGAAAGGAACTTGAAAGAGGGTGGTTAAATTGTTACCTCTTCTTCGGGTTCTTTCTTTTGATTTGATCAAAAGGGATCTTTAAGTAGGATTTCTGACTAAAGAAATTCCTTTAAGATGAATTGAGGTAAGTTTATAGGATATTTGGGTAGGGTTTGTCTGAGGCAAAAGTCTTTGAAGGTGTGAATTAGAGAGAAGGGAGAATGCCCTTTTATAAGAGGGGTGAGGGGCACCTTTGGAAAATGTAAAAATATTATTTTATAATAAATTCATATTTGGTTTCTAATGGCTCCAAAGTGGATTATTTGAAGGTTAAGCTGGGTATGGGTCGAAATAATTTTAATAGATAGATTTTAGATTGGTTTGGGTCAATATATTAACCTTATCATTTATATTTAACTCTTAGTTAAATAGTTTGTCATTTATCACGTCTCAATGTATTTTTATATTATATAGTTAATAAACTTACTATATACCTCAAAGTGACACCCAAGTGGTCCATTAATTATACAAATATCATTTTATAAGTCTTTTGGACGAACCATAGATATTTATGAATAGAATATCAATTAATACTATAATATTTGTTTTAAAAACTCTTTTATGTCAATTTTGACATTATTGGGTAATTTGTTTTTGGATAACTTCATAACAGCATTATTTCTTCAAACAAAATTTATATAACCAATCCTAATATGTCATATTAACCTACAAAATTAAAGGAACTCTTAAAAAGTCTCAAATTACATTTATTTAGATATTTATAGAATCAATTATTTTAATATTTATAATATCAATTCTTTTAATATTTCATTAATTAGGTAATTACTACATCACCATTGTGTCATAAATAAATTAAATTATTTAATGTCTAAAATTATAAATAAAATACCATTATGTAGGAAATATTTTTATCTTTATAATTAATATTTATAGTCTAAATTATAACATATATAACCCTATGTAAAAATTGTTTTCCTAAAAGATATATTCATTTGTCATTTATGTATATACTTTAACTTAATTATTATAAAGTGTCATTATCACTTACAAGTGGATCCGTGGGGTCCCAAAATCGACCCAAACATTCCCATGGTCGGACATGTATCAACCAATAGGGTTAGGACACAGTTTCGGGTAATTAATTATTATTATTATATTATTTATTTACCCTTATTTATAGGATTTACTATTTAACCATTGTAAATAAAATTTTTACTGAAGTAATTATTCAAAATTTCTAAAAATAAAATTTAACTATTTACACAATGTGGACCTCCTGATTCTAAATATGGAATCCATTTTTCTAAATTTAAAACATAGAAGTGGTTGAAATTAATTTAAAATTAATTCCAGCTGTAAAAACAAAAAGTGTGTTTTTACGAAATAATAACAATCAGAAGATTGACACTTGTTTATATCTTGTTTAAATGTGAAATTACTTACAATGTCAAAAATTGTATTAAAATGGAAAAATATATTATAAATGTAATTTAAAACCACTCAAAGTCCTAATTTATCAATACTAATTATTTTGAGTAAAAAGGTTTTTTTAATTAATATTTACTAAATTTCACTATTCATAAAAATGTAATGTTTTCAGAAAAATAACACAAATTCACCCTAAGATAATTTAGATATTCCAAATCAAAAAATGAAGTCCATTTTGAACGATAAAATATATAAAATTTCAAAAAAGTTAGTATTTCTATTCATAAAGGCTAGATTGATTGGTTGTGGTGTGTGTTAGAACTTGAAGTTGCATTCAACACATGCTACTATATTATTAAAGGAGAAGCGTGTCGTGGGAGCTTGAGTTATTATAATTTTACCTTAAAGGGGCACTATATTTGATGGCGTACCCGGTACGCAACAATGAGTTTCCTTGAAATCTTACGTTGCACAATATTTATATAATATTACTATTTTAAATGGTAGTTAACGCCTAGCCTTTATATTGGCAGGTATGAACAGAACTAACTACAATATTATTATACATGTTTGGTAGAGGCATAAAATGCAAATGAATCTAATTTTAACCATAATTACATTAAAATGTTGATTTACTGCCTTCTAATGGTGAACCCTCTTTAAATCTAGTACTAGTCACTTTTATATGTTCTATTTGACCAAATAAATTTCTTCTTTAGAATTGGGACATTAAAAATTACTTTGGGTAAATTTTTGGTATTTTTATGATATAATTCATTTTTAGGAATAGTGGAAAATACTGTATTTTAATTTAAAATTTCCTTTTAATATAATTTATTTATATGGTCAGATTGTATTTTTAATTGGATTTAAAGTGAAATTATATTATGTTTTTACCATTTAATATAATATTGGTCATTGCAATTAATTTCACTTTGAAATTTGACATAAATGAGTATAAATCTTCTAATTGTTATTGTTTCTTAAAAACACGCTATTTTTTTGACAATGGGAATTAATTTTTAGTTAGTTAATTCTAATTCTACGTTTGGAATTTGCTAAAAAAAGAAATAATTTTTGAATTCGGAATATAAAATTCATCTTAGGCTGAATTTTTGGTAGTTTTCTGAAAAACGTCAATTTTTTGATGAATAGTGAAACCACTACGTAGTAGTTAAAAACTGAATTTTTTATTTAAATTAAATTTTACCACTTATATGGATTGAACTTTAAAAATCCGACATGCATGGTTGTTATTAGTAAGTAAAATGTGGTTCAATTAGATGGAAATAATTTTTGGTGAAAAGTATGTTTTGACTTTTAATTACCACGGTTAAAGGAAAATATGGTAATTCAAGGTAAAAAGTATATTATAATAAAAATAAGGTACCTTAACACTTGTCTTAACCTTATTGGATAAGTAATTTTGGACCATGGTCATCTTTGGTTTGACATGGGGACCACATGAAGCCACTTGGCAGTGATAATGACACGTTATTTTAATTAACTTAAAGTTAAGGGGAAAATGACATAAACAAACATCTTTTAGTAAATAAATTTTTACATCATGTTATATAAGTTATTTTTTCGACTATAAATATTCATGGGGAAGCTAACAATATTTACTACATTATTGTATTTATTTTATAAATTTTACACATCAAATATATTAAATTGTTTATGACACAATAATGATGTAGTATTAACCTCATTAATAAATGATTTAAATAAATCAGATTATAAATATTAAACAATTATACAAAAAATTTCCAATTCTAACTAGATGATTTTATTTAAAACATGACTCATTATATATTTAACTTTAATGAGTTTTGGATCTTTATAAACTGAATATAGGTTTATTAAAAAATAATATTTGCAAAATTTCTTAAATAGCCCCCCATACCCCTTATAAAACTCCCACACTTCTAACCCATTCCACACACCTATAAAGCCCCTTGGCTTGTCCAAATCTAGCCCAAATAATCTCTCCAGATCCCAATACTCATTCAAGAAGCCTTAACTTTGGAAAAAGTCACTTCATGAAGCATTTTTGGTTCAAACCAAAGGGAGTTACCCAAATTAAAGGTAACAGTTTCTCTTAACTTTTTTTTTATTTTACATATAAAACCCCTAAAATATGTTTATTATTTATTTTATAACAAAACCATTATCTTTAATATACTAGGATTTTGTTACTAGAAGGATTAGAACTACATTTACACAGACCTCTATCTAATGGGTGAAGAACATACTGTTTCTGTGAATGGAAAACTAACGCCTCATGAAATGATGATTGTTCGATTATCTTCTATTGCCTCTCACGGTGTCCATTAATATGGAAATATATTTATATATGATATATTTTATTTTTATGTTTTCTTTATGATTATTTATTTTTATTTTATATAATACTTTTATGGTTTCCATTATTGGTAAACAAGATAATTTCATTTGAGGAAGTGCGGACTACCGCCCCCTCAAAGTGATATAACTCATTAATACCATATGTGGGATGTATAAAGTATTCTGTTAATGATATTATATATGATATTATATTTCAATTATAATATAAATATGTATCATTATGTTTTAATTCCATTAAAATAAGAAATATAAATGAAAGTCTCGTTCAAGTGTGTGTCCGACTTACCATCTCAATGAATGGTGCATTTCATTTCATAACTTCAAATGGTATGTACTATTATAAATACATGTATATACTGGATATATGTGATATATATGATATCTAAATCATGAATATAATTCTGGATATAATAAATCATTGACAATTTGAAAAACTTGTAATTATAAGAAGTCCATTTTTGAATCAAGTACCAAATATCGACAAAACAATGGTTATTAACTTAAATGACTACATAATGATTATAAGAAGGTAATAAGTGATATAAAAAGAATAAAAAACTACAAAAGGTTCTTATACAATTATAAATTAACTTTAGTTTGTTATTTAGGAGATTGAAGAACAAACAGGTCAAGTCGCACATGACATAAGGGACTTCGTCTCAATCTCCATTCATTTTGGCATATTTTGTTATAATACACAACATTATTTTATACACTGTATAAACACCTTTTACTTTTCATTTCATTCAAAGAGTTTATTTTTTCTATGAATCATTTTACTAAAGGAAAAAAAGAATGTTTCTTTTTAACATAATAAGTGACAAAGACCATTCTGCCGCCGTGAAAATTATTTGATCTTTTGGATTCCTTAACAAGCCATAATGTTTTTAAATGGAAAATATAATACCATATACTCTTTTATGTATTTTGGAATTGAAAATGGTTTTCATAGTAAATTTTTTATTGTCAATTTATTTAAATGATATATTGTGATTGAAATGTGGAAATGTTATCTTCACTTTATGTTTGTTTTTTGTGTTATGAATATGTTATGGTTCTTGGACATTGTTTACATATACTGGTGGTTCCATGATAAACCTAGGGTGGGTGAGCTCGAGATTTCTCTCCAATGCATTTTGTAACATGACGGATGTAAACTTGAACGTTTCTCCTATGATATTTAGGGAATATACTTTTATGGGTATTCTAAATGTTACTCCCTACGTAACTGTGATTACTACAATATAAGTATGATATGAATGCCAGAAGTTACCTATGTGATTTATGTTTTCTATGTGTTATTCATAAATCTTATTATTTCATGAGGTATGTTAAAGAGCTTATGTTATGTTTTAAATCACGATCTAATGTTTTCATTCTTTATTTTATAACCCTTAATGAGATTTTTATGCTCATCCCAAGTCTTTAAATATTTTACATAGGGCATAAAGAAGAATACTGTCAAGGATGAGATCAAGGAAAAATCATGATGTCCAAAACATGGGACTAGAAATGACTCTTTTTTTAAGATTTTTTATTTTATGAAAAAATGGAAACTAAGTAAAAGTTTATAACATGTAATTTTTGAGTTGTAATTTAATATTTATAGCATATTTCTCTAAAACTCTAAACATGAAAAGATCCTCAATGTGAATTATTCATTTAATTCAAGATTAAGTAATGTTTAAGGCTGGGTCCTTATAGTTGGTATCAGAAGTAGGTTTAGAAAACATTATGAGTTAGGGTATTGTTAAATTAATATCCATAAGTTATTTTATGTTAATATTGAAATGATATAGAATTTACACATTACCATGTTTCTTCTACTAAGATATTTTTGTGTATAGAATGATTTTCTGTAGAGTAAACAATGCAACTATGTTGGGGCGACATCAGGAGGAATACAACCTTCCAAATCACCAACCAAAGATAGTCAGAATCAGAACAGAACCGTTTGTTGTAGTGAAGGAACAATCAACTCAGGCTATAAATTGTGGTGGAATCCATGCATTAGATCATATAGATCATCCACTAAGGAACATGTTAGTAGTGGAGCATTTCACGAGGCAACACCCCACATCATTAAGAGGTTCATCTGAACCTGTGCTAGCAAAAGGGTGGATTAAAGCACTGGAGAATATTTTTGATATCATGGGGTGTTCAGAACATCCAAAGGTTAGTCTTTTTGTTTAACATTTTGAAGGTGAATCTGATCAGTGGTGGTCGATGGTGAAAAATATAAGGGATAACGAAGAGATTGATTCCCTTGATTAGGATGAATTCAAAGGTATGTTTCTCGAGAAACATTTTACTAAGGTGGTTCATCTTAGTTTGGAAAACAATTCCTATAATTGAGGAAGGAGGATGACTCTGTGGCTACTTATAATGAAAAGGTCACTTGACGGGCAATGTTTGCACCAAATTTCATACGAGATATTGATAGTAAAATCAATCATTTTTACTCACAATTAAATCCAATTTATGGAAGGGAATTATCTTTTCTTGAGTTCAAAAGTTATGAAAAAACATGTTCATTATATGGAGAAGGAGGAAATGGAGTTTTCTAATGATCAGGTTTTCTTTGAAAAACAACCAAATAAGAGGTCGAGGTGGCAGCAAAAAGGGAAGAACTCTTCAAAAAAATTCAGATGGTAAGAATCTTAAGTTTACAGTTTCTTAAAATTGTGGAAAAAATCATGCTGGGGAATGTCTTTTGAATTCTGGTAAGTGTTATCGATGAGGTAAAATGGGACATAAGGTTCGTAATTTCACTGAAAAAGATCAAGGTAATGGTAAGAAAAAATATGATTTACCATCAGTAAAATGTTTTAGGAGCAATGAAATGGGTCGTTATGAAAATTAGTGTCCATCAAAACACTCAAATGAGAGAAAAATGTTATACTACAAGCAGAAAGAGCTGGTGAAGTCCTTTGCGACTACATCAGAAGATGTTGAGCCATTAAATGATGTAGTATCAGGTACACTTTTTTTTGTTAAGATTATTCCAATGTGTTATTTGATTCTGGGACTACAAACTCTTTAATTTTTGATTATTTTTCTTGTAAATTTGGAATTTCATATCAAGATATGAATACAAAACAAATGGTAAAAACACTGGGAGGAAATGATGTGACAAAATGAAATTAGAAGAACCATTTTATCCTTGTGTGTGTAAATAATATACCTGCAAACCTTATTGATTTACCTCTAGTATAGTTTGATGTTATTTTGAGTATGGATTGGCATTCAATTTATGATACAAGGATTGACTGTAGAGCTAAAGAGGGTTCTTTTCAGAAGTATTTTCAGTTTGTGTACAATAATGAACTCATTATTTTGATAACATATCAGGAAGTTGAGAAACTAGTAAAAGATGGAAATGAATGTTAACATGCACATATTGTAGCAAATAAATGAACTATTGAAATTAATTATGTGCCAATGGTAAATGAGTACCATGATGTGTTTCTTGATGAATTACCTATTATTATACCTGATCGAGATGTTGAATTTACATTTTACTTAGTTCTTGATGTTTAGAAAATTTCAAAACCCCCTTATCAAATGGATCAAATTTAACTTTTAGAGTTAAATAAGAAATGACAAAATTTATTACATAAAGGTTTCATTTGACCTAGCACATCGCCACGGGGTGCTTATGTCTTGTTTATTAAAATTATAGATAGTTCCATGATACATTTCAATGATTATAGAGCATTGAATAACATCCCTGTTAAGAACAAGTATCTTTTGCCTCATATCGATGATTTGTTTGATCAGCTCTAGGGAGCTCAGTATTTTTCAAAGAATTATTTGAGGTCGGGGTACCATCAGTTGAAAGTAAAGGAAGCAGACATTTTGAAGATCGTTCTTCATACTAGATATGACCATTATGAATTTTTTTTTTGCATTTTGGGCTAACCAATGGGCCTGCTGTTTCCTGGATCTTATGAATAGAATTTTTTGTGAATTCCTAGATATGTTTTTGGTTGTGATCAGTGATGAAATTTTGGTTTATTCTAAAAGTAAATAGGAGAATGAAATCCATTTAAATGTTTTCTTGCAAACCTTAACTGAAAAAAAAAACATTATGGTAAATTCAGCAAGTTTGATTTTTGGTTACAGAAAATTTCTTTCCTTGGTCACATTGTTTCAAAAAATGGTATAACTATTGATCCTTCTAAAAAAAGTTGTTGAATATTGTTCAAGACCCCAAAATATAACTGATATCCGTAGTTTTCTTGGTTTGGAAGATTATTACCAGTGGATTGTTGAAACGTTTTCATGGTTATATAGTCTACTAACTATGTTAACTCGAAAAGGTTTTCAGTTCGTTTGGAAAAAAGAATGTGTTGATTGTTTTCAGTAATTGGAATGAATATTGTTGAATGATACAGTTTTTTCAATACATTCCATAAATGGCGAGTTTGTTATTTACAATGATGCTTCACTAAATAGACTGGATTGTGACCTTATACAGAGTGATCAAGTAACTCTTAGGATTCACATCAGTTGAAACCTCATGAGTTAAATTACCTTACACATTATTTGGAATTATCTAATGTTGTTTTTTCTTTAAAATTTTGGAGGATTCATGTGTATGGAGTGAAATATGAAGTATTTACTGACCCCAAAATTCGAAGTATATATTCACTCAGAAAAAACTTAACATTAGACAGAGGAGATGGTTTGAATTAATGAAGGATTATAATTACACAATCCTTTAATGAAGGATTATAATTACACAATCCTTTACCATCTGCGAAAAGAAAATAAAGTGGTAGATTCATTGAGTACAAAAAGATATGCTTCATTTACCATGATACTTTTGGAACAATATCCTTTGGTTTTTGAATTGATAAACATTTGCATAAAAGTTGTGTGTGTAGAAAATTCATCAGTTTTGTTTCAGGTGCCAGTGAAATCATCCCTATCAGACAGGATAAATAATGTTTTGAAGAAAGGAAATGAGTTATAGAAAAAGGTAGAGTTGGTTTAGAATTATAATTTTCCTGAATTTAACATTGATAATGATTGTTTTTTGCGGTTTGGGAAGAAATTTTGTGTGCCTTGTGATTCATAGTTGAAGAATGAGTTGTTATGTGAAGCTTATAGTTCCCCATTTTCAGTTCATCCTGGCAGTACTGAGATGTACAGAGATCTTCGAGAGTATTACTAGTGAAATGGAATGGAAAGAGATATTGCTGATTTTACTCTGAAGTGTTGGACATGTTTGCAGGTTATAGCAGATCAGCAGTTACCAAAATGGATTCTTTAGTCTTTAGCGGTTCCAGAGTCAAAATATAAAAATATATCCATGGACTTCGTTGTGCGATTACCAAAGACATATTGAGGTAATAATGTAATCTGGGTTATTGTTGATCGATTGACTAAATCTACCTATTTACATACTATTCATGTTACCTTATGTGAAGATCAACTTTCTCAGTTGTATTTTAGAGAGATATTCAGGTGTCATGGTGTTCCCCTCTCCCTTTTATCTAATCGTGATCCTAGGTTTACTTCTAACTTTTTTAAAGGCCTTCAGAATTAATTGGGTACTAAATTAAATTTTAGTAAATATTTTCATCCACAATCAGATGGGCTATCCTAATGAACAATTCAGACCTTGGTGGATATGCTACATGCTTATTCACTGGATTAAAAGGGATTTTGGGACCAACATATTTCTTTGGTTGATTTTCATATAATTACAGTTTTCATTCCAGTATAAAGATGGCTCTATTTGAGGCATTGTATGGAAAGTGATGTCAAACTCCATATTTTTGGGTTTATGTAGGTGAAACGAAGCTGATGGAACCATAATTGGTAGAAGAGATGGTATAAATGGTTCAGTTGATTCAAAAGCACAAGAGAATAGCTCAGAGCAGGCACAAAAGTTATGCGAATAATCAGAGGAATGATCTTTCTTTTGAGGTAGGTGATCAGGTCTCCCTTAAAGTTTCTCCATGGAAAAGTGTGAAGCGTTTTGGTATGATGGGAAAGATGCGTTCAAGGTTTATTGAACCTTAGGAGATCCTAGTGAAAGTTGGATCAGGTGCATACAGAGTGGCTTTACCTCCATATTTTTCCCATCCACACAATGTTTTTCATGGTTCAATGTTTTGAAAGTACATGACAGATCCATCTCATTTATTAAGTCCAAAGCTAGTTTTGTTGGAAGAGAATCTCTCTTATGAGGAACAACCAGGGAAGATTCTTGACCATAGAGAAGATGTGTTGTGGAATAAGGTAATTCACTAGGTAATGGTTTTTTGGAAAACCCATATGGTTTAAGAGGTAACGTGGGAATCAGAAAATGCTATGAGGGATAAATACCCCCAATTTATTTGATAAGTGAATACAATTTCAAGGACACAATTTAAAAAAGGGGGAAAGGATATAACATCCAAGGTAAATAAAGAATAATAAATTTTCCATATTTATTAATATTTTCAAATTAAATATTAATTTTTTTTAATGGGGACTCAATGTTTGTTGGCATACCCAATACGCAACAATGGGTTTATTTGAAATCTTTTGTTGCACAATAATAATATAATATAATAATTTTAAATGGTAGTTAATGCCTAGCCATTATATTGGTGGGATTGAATAGAAGTAACTACAATATGATTATACGTGTCTGTTAGAGGCTAAAAATGTGAATGAATCGTTTTCAAAGAATAATTTACCTTAAAAGGTTGATTTACCACCTTTTGATGGAGAACCATCTTTAAATCCTGTTATAGTCACTATTATATGTTATATTTGACTAGATAAAATTCTTCTTTATAATCAGGACATCAAAATTTACTTTAGGTTAATTTTTGGTATTTTTCAGATAAAATTCATTTTTTTATGAATAGTGAGAAATATTGTATTTCAATTCAAAAATGACTTTTAATCTAATTTATTTATATGAATATATTATATTTTTATTTGGTTTTAAATTTTTGTTATATTATGTTTTTACCATTTAATCCAATCTTGGTCATTGGAATTAATTTCACTTTGAAAATGGATATAAACAAGTATCAATCTTTGGATAGTTATTGTTTCCTAAAAACACGCTATTTGTTTTGACAACAAAAATTAATTTTAAATTAATTAATGCAACATCTATGTTTTTAATTTTTTTAAAATAGACATAAATTTTTAATTTGGATTATAAAATTCATGTTAGGCTGAATATTTGGTTGTTTCCTGGAAAACATAAATTTTTGATAAATAGTGAATCCACTAAGTTGTAGTTAAAAACTAACATTTTCATTTGAATGAAATTTTAGCACTTCTATGGATTGAATTGAAAAAATCTGACATACATTTTTGTTATTAGTAAGTAAAATTTGGATCAATAATGTGAAAATAATTTTTGTAGAATAGTAACTTTTGACATTTATTTATCGCAGTTAAAGGTATATTGGGTAATTCAAGGTAAAAAGAATATTATAATAATATATAATTATTGTAACACTTGTCCTAACCGTATGTTTTGAGGCATTTTTTACCATGGTCATATTAGGGTCGATTTTGGGACCCCATGGAGCCACATAGGAGTGATAATGACACTTTATTTTAATTAAATTAAAGTAAAGGAAAAAATAACATAAACAGACATCTTTTAGTAAATCATTTATTATATGGGGTTTTATAAGTTATCTTTTCAACTATAAATATTAATTTGAATCATAAAAGTATTTCCTGCATTATTTTATTTATTTCATAAATTTTAGACGTCAAATAAATTAAATTATTTATAACAAAATAATGATGTAGTATTTACCACATTAATAAATGATTTAAATAAACAGGATTATAAATATTAAAAAAAATATCCACCCTTGTCCAATTATTATTGTATGATTTTATTTCGAGCTGGAGTTATATTATATTGTTTTTCAATGAGTTTTGGATATTTATAAACTGAAGGTACGATTATAATAAAATAATAATTTCAAACTTTCCTAAAGATCCCATCCTACTCCTTTTAAAAGGCCTTCACTTCTAAACCATTGCACATACCTCTAAAGCCCCTTATATTATCCAATCCAATCCCAAATAAGCTCTCAAGATCCCCCTCTTTCTCCTAGAATCCTTACCTTAGGCAGAAGGCACTACAAGAAGTTCTTTTGGTTCAAACCAAATGGAGTTACCCAAATTAAAGGTAACAATTTCTCTTAACTTCTATTATTTTATTTTACTTTTATAACCCCTAAACACTTTTTATTATTTTATTTTATAACAACAAAAATTTCCTCAATATAGTAGGATGTTTTTATGAGAATAATTCTAACTAAACATACACAGACCTCCATCTAATGGGTGAAGAATATATTGTTTTTGGAATGGAAAACTAACGCCTCAAGAAACGATGATTGTTCGATTATCTCCTACCACCTCTAATGGTGTCCATTAAGATGACACAATATTTATATATGATATATATTGTGTTTATAATTTCTTTAAGATTTTTTATTTTTCTTTTATAGCATACCTTTATGGTTTCCATTATGGGTAATCATGATAATTTTATTTTAGGAAGTGCGGACTACCGACCCCTCAAAGTGATATGATTCATTAATGAAATATTTGGGCCATATAAAGGACGGATTTAATGATATTATATATGATATTATACTTTAATTATAATATAACTATGTATCATTATGTTTTAATTCCATTAAAATAACAAATATAAATGAAAATAGCATTCATGCGCACGTACGACTTATCGTCTACATGAATGGTGCATTTCATTTCTTACCTTCAAATGTTATGTACGATTATAATTAAATTTATATTATTGATATATATGATATTTAGTATATTGAAATCATGAATATCATTTTGGATATAATGAACTTTTTCCATGTGATCAACTTGTAATTATAAGATGCCCATTTTTGACTCAAGTGCCAAATATTGACGAAACGAATGATATTAACTTAAATGATTCCATAATGTTTATAACATCCTAATAAGTGATATAAAAGGATTAATAAACTTGAAAAATGCTCTCAATAATGTATAAATTAACTTTATATTATTATGTAGGATCGAAATAATGATGTAGATGCTCAATATACAAGTGGGGGTGAATTGTATAATTTAAAATTTTCTTTAAAGAATGAAAGACCTCAGTTTAACAAAGTTATAATAGGAAAATTCACAACACCTCCAGCACCAATTAAATAATTGGAACAAGGTATGAAGTTAAAAACTTCTAGTTCTATGCACTTTCTTATATTTGGAAAGTGATTCCGAAAATAGTTTCTGGAAATATGGATTCGGAAATTGAAACTTAACTAAAGTTTACAATATGAGATTCTACCTTAAAGCATATAGAATCTAAATGAATCAAAGTAAAAATGTAAGGAATTATAAAAAGATTTTACTTTCTGTACAATATAATATACTTCGGAAAAACAAGTAGTACAACTACAAGTAACAAGATATAAATCTTTTAACCCAATGAGAAGGGTATCCAACAACCTTGGATAAAGGTCCCTTGATTTATACATTCAAGAAAGTCTATCTTACCCACACTAGGGTAAGCCCTAGATAAGAAGATCGGAGTCTCTGTCATGCTATCCCCGCAAGCTCTCAACTTCAAGATAGTTGGAACCTATGTCTTACTCATCAAGGAAGCCCTTGAACTTCAAGGTAGTCGGCACCTCTGTCTTCCTATCCCCGGAAGCCCTTGAATGTAATCACCAAAATTCAGAGTTGCACGAAGCAATCTGAACAAGAGGTTCTGTACGCTCAAAGCATGAAAATATTCTCTCTCTACAAATCACCTTAATAGCGTGTGGTCTCTAGAGTGACCAACTTTTGGATTAGCTCTTTCAAATGAGATCCTATTAATAGGCTCGGTTGGAAGGATCAGCTCCCTCCTCCAACGGTCATATTTTCCTTGAATATCGGAGGGACCTGTAAATATGTCACTAGACCAACAGTTAATTAGAAACAGAATGGACGACATCGTTTTATAACAAAACATGTGTAATTGAAATCACAACATCGTTTTATAATGAAACATGTGTAAGCATAATAAAAACTAGAATTTGGAATATATGTAAATAAATGTTCAGAGTCTAACCAAAAAGTAATTTGGGTTCTATGTTAAAAAGTGAAATTTTCAGGTTCTGTTTTATAGGAATTCGGAATCTGAAATCTGTAGAAGTCCGGAGTCTGAATTTCTAAGGAAATTCGGATTCTGGTTTCACCATAGTTCAGAATCTGAACTTACAGTGTTCAAAGTAGAACTAGTAAATGTTCGGAGTCAAACTTCACAAGAGTTCGGAGTCAAACTTATGAATATTTGGAGTTGATCTTCATAAGAGTTCAGAGTTGAACTCATGAAAGTTCGTAGTCGAACTCTATAAGAGTTCGGAGTCGAACTCATGAAAGTTCAGAGTCGAACTTCATAAGAGTTTAGAGTCAAACTCATGAATGTTCAGAGTTGAACTTCATAAGAGTTCGGAGTCGAACCCTTGAATGTTCGTATCCAGAATTCGGAGTGGAACTTCATTGTAGTTCACAACCAGAATTCAAAGTGGAAATTCATTACAGTTCACATCCAAAATTCATATCCTAAAAATAGAATACTCCCATTCTTGATATTATATGATTCTGGGGTTTTGGCTATGAATCTGGTTTTTGTATTTAAGAAAAAATATTTATATGTTTAAGAAAATCTTGGTTAGGGTAAATTTCCTTAAACAAGAAAATTTTCTTTATGAAGGTAAAATATATATTTGGTTATGTATAAGGTTTTTGTGACTTTCAAAACAAGAAGGAATGGAAAAGTCATAAGGAAAACCTAATTGACTCAACAATCTCCACCTTTTTGGAAAGCACAAACATCCTTACGAAAAGGAATATAAGGACATTAAAAATTTTAATTAGACTTTGAAATTAATACTTATTTCCCTTTGTCCATGATTGAAAGTGAATACAACTAACCCCCCCTTAGGCATTGATACTCTAAGGAGTGTATTCTGAATTTCCAGAGTGGAGTTTTCATTATCATGGAAATGAAATACATCGTAGTGAGTAAATCAACCTTACTTTATGGATATTTAACTTAGGAATTTTAACTCTGTTTTTTAAATTCCTTTCTCCCCCATAGGAGTAGTTCTTTTTCCCTCTCCCCCTTTGTGATTTCCAAATATAATTGAAGGGAATGGAAAATAAAATATGGTACCTGAAACATTAGTATATAACAAGATACAACCATCTAAATTTTCATTAGAGTTGAGAAAATTATACAAAGAAATAAAAACACAAAAAAAGATCGTAGGGAGTTCATTTGTCTTCCTTTTCCATCGGGGTCAGCTTCTTCAACAAGGTTTTGAGCTTCTTCAATTCTCTTTGGTTTTCCTGAACATGCCTCTCCAAGGATTTTACCTTCTCTTCTTGGGATTTCAAAACTTCTGCCCGAGCCTACATGGCTTCATTCTGCATATTTATTAATTCATCTTTCTTTTCCAGGTTCTCCTTAAACTCAATCCAGAAGTCTCTTTCACTTTTCCAGTTCTGAGCTATTGAATTAACCTTCTAATTCAGGTCTTTAACTTGTTGATTTCGAGTTCTCTGCTCAATGATCAGCACTTCCTGAAGACTCTTGATCTGGTTATCCTCAGTTTCAAAATCATCTTTCATCTCATTGTAAAAATGATCATAATCAGCCATGTCTTTTTCAACTTTCTTAGACCACATAGTTATTTTTCTGCAAGATTTTCTATTCAAATCATAATTTATAATAAAACTTTTGTTGTCAGATTCAATATTCACACACTTATCCATGACCATGGATAAGGAATTTGATTTCTTGATTCATACTCTGTTGCAGAATCTGGCATCTAGAATCTATAGTTGGATAAATCGGAATGGAATCTAACAACTTCTTCAGATATTCACCCACAAAATCATGCCCTTGATCTGATGACTCCGAATCAGATAATTTTCTTGGAGATATATGTTCCTCAACAATCACTAGATTTCTTTTAGAATATCCACCAACCTCTTTCATCCTAAAAATCACTTTTTTTGGTGTATCCATCAGGACTTTCTTCCCCTTTTCATCTTTCAGAATGGGTTCCTCATTAAGATATTCTTCCTCAGATTCAGAAACATGAATAATCTAATCTTCATCTTGTTTCTCCTTTTATACTCCTTCCTCTTGAAAATCCTTCTCATAGGATTCTTCCTCATCATACAAAACATTTTCTTCTTCTTTCTGTTGCTTATCATCACCCTTACTATATTCCTCATCCCCCTTTCTTGGAGTAACTAATTTTCCGGATTCTGACTTATCATGAAAATCCTCTACTTTCTTGATCAAGGAATACAAATCTTCACTTCCCTCTTCTTCTTCTTCTTCTCCATCCTCTTTATCTACTTCTTCCCCAGCAGATTTTTTTTCACCCTCAGACCTTTCTAGAGTGATATAGTTCTTAGCTGGAGTTTCAGGTAAAAAAGGTTCTGTAAGGAACGTTTCAGGAACCAGAATCTGCTCAGAAGCTCTTTCAGTATCTCTCAAAAGAGATTGCACTAGTTCAGCTTCAGACAACTTCGTTTTCATCTTCTTTTCCTTTTCCTGATTTTCTAATTCATCTACAGCTCTCTATTTGAAGGCCTTAGCCTCTGTAGGGTCCAATCTGAACTATGGATCCCCCTTTTTACTATTCTCTTTGTCTTCCCTCCACTTCACAGCAACTTTATCAAGATAAGTCTTTTGTTTCATCGGTTTGGGGTTAGCAGACTAAGTTTCCTTAGACATGGGATTTTCTTCATCCGCAACCACTTCATTAGTCATTCTCTTCTTCCTTTACTTTTTGGATGGTTCTGGAGTCTGTGTATCTTTCTAAGCTGCCTCAACCTCTTCCACATATAGTGGGTAGAATTATATGGATTCACTAGAAAAACCCATCTTCATCCTCTTCAAAGTACCATCACTTACTAGCATATGCTTACAATTACAGACTTTTGATTTGCATGCAACCTTGAATTATTCTAAGTACTGAACTACCAGCTTAGATAGTAAGGCAGGGTACATAATTATTTGAGATCTCAAGTTCCCATCTTTGATGTTCTTGATCATAATCAAGACGAAGTACACAATGACCGGCGAAAAGAACGCGCCTCACGCGCCTCCTCGAGTTCAAATTTATCCGACCGTTACGGCCCCTCCAGCATGTACGGCGCCTCCTGGCACGGCTCTAGTGCTCAGAGGTTCTGGTTCTGGTGGCCCTCAGGTGATGGCCTCTCCCTCTCCGGCTTCGTCCTCTCCCCCGCCGGTCACCGCCCCGCCCCTGGCTCGGCCTTCATTTCGCGATGCGCTCTGTGGGGCCCCCTCCCCCATAGGCCCGTGTTTTCCGCCAGTATCTATGGGTCAGTCCCTCTCGTCTCACGAGGGCTATCGGGTCTCTCTGGATCTTCCGGCAGTGGCATTTGCAGAAGCCTCGGCCTGTCTAGATCTTACCCTTGTGGCCCGTTTCGGGGGAGCTGTACCCCCGCTCTCTGCCTTCCAACGCTTCGTGTACTCTTGGGGGCTTCGGATCCCAGCGCGGGTTTTAGTTCTTCATCGGCAGTCCTTTCTTGTGGTTCTCACGTCTTCAGTGGACTTTCTTTAGGCGTGGTGTCATGCACCCCGTTCCTGGGGTCAGTGGCGCTTTAGCCTATCTAGATGGTCTTTGGAGGCGCATCAGGGCAAGGAGAGTGCCCGCGCGGCGGTTTGGGTTCACCTTCTAGGGCTCCCTCTTCCCTTCCAGAATGTCGGTTTCCTCAAATGTATTGGTGATTCTCTAGGGGGTTTCCTGTACACGGATCCCCGGACTAGCGGTTGTGTGGAGGCGTCTGTGGCTCGGATCTGCGTCGAACTGGACCTCTCTCTACCAGTACTAGAGTTGATCGAGCTTCGGGTACAGGACTCATTTTGCTGGTCACAGGCGGTTTGCTACCCGGTGTTCCCGAGCTTCTGTGCCCATTGTCTCCTACATGGGCACTCCCTCCAGATGTGTCGCCGCTCTCGTCTGGCCGGGCGGCATCCTCCGTCCCCCCGGCCTTCTCCCTGTGGTGCTCCCTCCCCCGACGCCCGGTCTGAGCTGCATGCGGATTCCTTGCCCCTCGTGTCGCCTAAAACGTCTCCCTCTCAGGTCAGGGATGGTGGCTCATCTTCTTCCGTGGAGTCTGTTAGAGGGAAGGAGCTGGCTCTGGTGTCATTCGTCCCGTGGGGCGTCCCCAGTCTCCTTGGTAGCAGCCCCCCTTCTTCGATAGAGCTCCCCTTGGGTTTACCTCCCTGGCCTTCGTCGACGCGGGGGTCTTTTGGATCTTGGAAGGAAGAATGCTCTCGTGCGGTGGTTCCTGTGGGTTTCAGCATCGTCGAGCTTCCCTCCTCCCCTAGATCCACCCCTATTCCTGCAACAGATGTCCTCTCGGGGGTGATAGAAGACCAGGTGCGGGGTTCCTCCGGTTCAGGCAAAGTCGGTGCTTCAGAAACCCCGAGCCAGTCTAGTGTTCCCCCTCTCCTCCCTCCTCCTTCTTCAGGCTCCGGAGTTCGCACACGGTCCCAACTCAGGAAACTCACAGGTGGCCCTTCTTCTCATTTTCTATAGGCCATGCAATCTAGGGCCAGTCCCAGAGCCATCGGTTTTCAATGATGTTTCTTCTCATCTGGAATGCCCGTGGTATGGGTGCTCGAGTTAAACAAGACTTCCTATCCTCTGAGTGTGTCAAACACAAGGTTTCTGTGGCGGCCATCCTTGAGCACAAGCAACATCCGAATAAACTACCCGAGTTTTCCAGGAAACTTAAAATGCATGGGTACATGCACGGTGAACCGCACAACAAACACATTTGGATTCTCTGGTGGTGCGGAGCTTCGGTTTCACTCTCCCAGGTTGGGGATCAGTGTATCACAGTGAAGGTTACCATCGAACCCCACTCATTCTTTGTGTCCTTCATTTATGGAAGCTGTGACCCCCAGCTTAGGGAGGTTTTGTGGAGTGACCTTAACTCATTTGATCTTGGTAGCCTCCCTTGATTCGTGGGGGGGGGGGGGGGGTTCAACGTAGTCATGGACCCCGAGGAATGTTGGGGAAGAGGCCCTTTTAACAGGAAGGCATGCATCGCTTTATCCCATTTCACGGCGAGCAAGGGGCTCATGGACCTGGGCTTCTCAGGCGATCGCTTCACGTGGTGAAATAACCAGCGGGATCCCCGGAGATCTTGGAGTCGCCTGGACTGCTGCCTGGCCAACCTGTCTGCTATCTCAGCGTTTGCGAACACCCGGGTTACGCACTTGACGTGTGGACTGTCAGATCACTCCCCGATCCTCATTTCGTTATCGCCTGATCAGGACCTCCTTAACAGCTTCAGGTTCTTTCAGCACTGGACGAATAACGAAAGCTTCAATGACTTGGTCCGAGACTCTTGGGAACTCCCGGTCTATGGTCACACGTGGTTTTCGCTTCACAACAAACTTATACATCTTAAACAAAGTCTTCAATCCTGGTCCAGGGATTCTATAGTGTCTAGCTGTACCCTTGAAGAGGCTATGAATGAGGTGGATCATCTGGAAAGATGCCTTGAGGAGGAATGGAATGACCATGCTTTTGAGGAGCTTGCCAGCAAGAAAGAGCTTATCGCGGATCTGCTTTTAAGACAAGAACATGAGGCCAGGGAGGAGGCCCGGATTCAGTGGCTCAAAGAGGGGGATAGGAACACTGCTTTTTTTCCATGCTTGTATTAAGGAAAGGACAAGGAGGGTAAAGCCGAACATAGAGCTGGGAAATGGATCTTTCTCCGATGACAGGGAAACAGTTGGGGCTCTGGCATATTCCCGCTTTCATAGCATGCTGGCCGGTACTGGTAATACCGGGCCAAGCGGGTTTATAGGGGGAGACTTGGGCCTCCTCGACTACATACACCCTTCCTTCTCGGCAGGTGACAATGAGTCTCTGAGGGATATTCCCCAAGAGGGGGAAATTCGTGATGCCATGATGGCCCTGAACCCAGATAGTGCGGCTGGGCCCGATGGTTTCCTGGGAGCTTTCTATAGAGCTGCATGGGACATTGTGAAAGGAGATTTTATTGGTGCCATTCAAGATTTCTTCAGGGGCGGTCCTCTTCCTAGAGTGGACTGTGCTACTACAGTGGTCCTCATCCCGAAATCCAAGTCTCCCTCCTCCTTGGAGCAGTATCGCCCGATCAGCATGTGCAATGTGTCGTACAAAATTCTTGCAGGTATTATCAATAATCGGTTGTCCATATTATTTCCCAAGTGCATCTCCATGGAACAACATGGCTTCATCAAAGGACGATCTATCCAGGGGGCGATCGGCTTGGCACAGGAAATGATAAGGGATCTCAACGTCAAAGTACGTGGTTCCAATATGGCGGTGAAGGTGGATATGAGCAAGGCCTACGACCGGGTGGAGTGGAGTTTCTTGATCAAAGTTCTAAAAGGTATGGGTCTCTCGCACTGGAATATTGATTTAATCTTTCGCTGCTGTAGTTAAGCATGGATGTCGATTTCCTTCATGGGGAAAAAGTTTGGTTTCTTTAAGGCGGTCTGTGGGCTTCGCTAAGGTGATCCCATCTCGCCAAGCCTATTCATCATCACCCTGGACATTCTCAGCCGCCTCATGCATAGGAAACTTGAAAGGAATATGATCATGCCCTATAGACGAAGGATGCGCTTCCCTCCAGTGTCCCATATCATGTTTGCAGACGACTCCATCTTCTTCATCAACGCAACCAATAGGTCTGTGCGAGGCCTAAACAGAACATTAGAGGAGTATGGTCATATGAGCGGAAAAATCATTAACAGAAGTAAGAGTCTCTTTTATATCTCACATACATGTCCCGAAAGGCGTATCAGCAAGGTGGGGAGCATCCTGGGCATGCAGAAAGGCAACCTTCCCTTGCTTTATCTGGGAGCCCCAATCTCGTCTAAGCAACTGCGTATTCGGGACTTTGATTCCATCGTCTGTAAAATCTCGGAGAAAGTTCTCAACTGGAAGAACTGTTTCCTGTCCTTAGGAGGAAGAATAGCCCTGGTTAACAGTGTCCTCACGGCCACCCCGATTCATGCCCTTTCCGCCATTAAGGTTCCCAAGGGTGTTATTCGTTCCATGGACAGGATCATTGCTGGATTCATTTGGGATCCTAAGAATGAGGGGCGATGACACTGGGATTCTTGGCGGAGCATGGCGCGGCCGGTCATGGAGGGTGGCATCAGCGTCCGTAACATCGGGGATGCCCTCTCTTGCATACAAGCTAAAATGGAATGGGAAGTCCTGGAAAAACCCATGTTATGGGGCCGGAACATGCATGAATGCTATCTCAGTAATGAGGAGGGAGGAGCTGTGCAGGCATCCCCTTTATGGCGTGTGCTTCATCCCCTGGTGAACGTTCTCAGACCTCATTCCCGCTGGATCATCGGTACTGGTGAAATATCCTTTTGGAATGACAACTGGTGTGGGGCGTCCCTTGGTTTCCCGGGATGCCCTATTACCAATATTTCCTTCCAGGAGGCCAGAAACTTCCCTCCTTTCATCGGTGCTATCCTTAACAAGAACCAGGAGGAGATGTTTAACCTCATTGATCTGTCCTCGGCCCCAGATCGGTGTGTGTTCACCCCTTCTCCGTCTGGTAACTTCACCTCCAAAGATTATCGTCGGGTTTTTGCCATGCAGACAGCGGAGGTCTCCTGGACTGATACACTATGGGATAGCGCCATTCCCACTAAAATTAATTTCCTTTCTTGGAGAATCTGACACAAAGGGCTTCCTACAAACAAGAATATCAGAAGATGCGGGGTGAGTATGGCTTCCAAGTGTGTTTGTTGTAAGCGGCATAAGGAGGAGACCTCGGAGCACTTGTTTTTTGATAGAGACTGGGCGCGCGAGGTTTGGTCCTTCTTTGGTGCTTTCACGGGTTTTGATATTCCAGCCATGGCAGATCAAACCTTACTTAATCGCTGGTTTCATGGTTCGGGTGATGCGGGCCTGGAGAGAAGAGCATGTACTCTGGTGTTTAACGCTGGTTGTTGGAGCTTGTGGAATGCTCGTAACACGTTTTTGCATGAAGGTGTATCCTCCTCAACTCGCTTCATCATCTTCCGAGTCCGGAACCTGCTTCTGGATATGGTTGTTGTGCTCAGTTCCTGGAGGGAGGCACCCACTCTACAGTGCCTTCTTCCCTCGGTTCATCATCCTCCCCCGGCCTCTGCTCCGAGTACTGGTCACTGGGTCCGCTGGCATCCCCCGAATCAAGGCTTCAAGCTTAACACTAATGGCTCCTGTCTTGTGTGTGACATCAGAGGAGGGGGACTCGTTCGTGATCATAATGGTTCAGTCCTGTTTGCTTTCTCCATCTGGTTGGGCTCGGGAACTCCGCTCCTTGCAGAGGCAAAGAGTATGATGGTTGGCCTCCAGGAATGCATCAAAAGGGGAGTGGTTCTAACGGAAGTGGAAACAGATTCCCTGATACTCTCAAATGCCATTCAGGGAATCGGGAGCGTTCCTTGGTCTATCGAGTACATTACCCGGAGGTTCCGGGGTCTCTTGGGCACTATAACTAGAGTTTTTCATACCTGGCGTGAGGGAAATAAAGCAGCAGACTACTTGGCTTCTACAGTCTCACCAGGCCTGGAGGGCATTTTCTTTCATACCTCTCTCAGTCTGAAAGCAACAGGGATTAACATCATCAGAGGGGATTCTCTCGGCCTCCATTACTTCAGGCCTCCGTATCCTCTGTTTTCTTTTCCCTTTATCTTTTTCCTTTTATCTTGTCTGGTTCTTTTCTTTTTTTCCTTTTTTTCCCTCTTAGTGCGGATGCTTTGGTCCTCACCTCTTTGACAAAATTCTTAAAAATAGAATGGAATGGAATGGAATGATCATAATCAAGACATGCCTCATCAAATTTATCTTTCATAGATTTACCAAGAAATATAAGACATAGATATCACTTTTCTTTAGATTATCCTTGTCACCTCTTCTTCGTACGAGAAAACCCTGTACCCAGAGCTGTATAATCTTATTGTTCAGAGTGATATGAGAAATATTAGCAGTCATAACATCCTTAAGTCAAAGACATTTTAAATCCTTTACCTTGTTGAAGTTTCCTTTCTCATCTGGACGCTTATGTGAGAAAAACTAAACTTCCCCTTCATAGGATAAACCAACCAAGATCGCAGCCTTGGTGTAAGATAATTTTTAAGTCTTCCCATAAGACTTGAATGAAAACAAGTCTCTGGAATCTTCCATCTGGAAGGAAACAGACTCATAGAACTCAATCAGTAAATCAGTGTCAACCAGATCCTATTTTTATGAATTGTACAAGCATACATCTTCCCAACTATTAAATCTGATATTCATAGTTATAATAGAATCATGTTTTTAAAAATTTGGATGCACCAAACTTTCCCTGAAGACTATCCATTTTGAGATTGGATTTGTAGTTGACATATTTGAGATGTTTCTTCAACAGACATTTGGAACAGAGAGATCTGAATGATTCAGAAAATCTTTCCAAAGATCGTAACCGGTATTAAGAAGAGGAGCAGGGCTTTGAGATGTGAAATCTTTGAAAAACTGATGTGGGATGAGTCTTGGGGTCCCCTTTTTATATGCGATCTATGTGACCTTTGGTCTTCCAAAATCCATCTAATGGTTGAAAAACTTTTTGATCTGATCTAAAAGATGGGAAGAATCCTGCAATGAAAACATGACTCTATCCTTTTGAGGTTTTAATAATGACAATCAGATTTAAGTAAAACTAGAATACGAATTATTTTAAAAATCAGGAAAATACCAGCAAGCAAAATATGATTACGAAAATTTAAGTAAGGAAATCATACTTTTCGGATTGGCTAGAAATATTGTTCGTAATTGGTAATATTCTTCTTGAAGAAATGAATTTAAAAATGAAAAAAACAAATTATGAAAGTTCGAGTATGAAAATCTCATTACGAAAGTTCCAGAACAAAAATTCTCATTATGAAAGTTCCAGTACGAAAATTCTCATTATGAAAGTTCCAGTACGAAAATTCTCATTACGGAAAGTTCAGTATGAAAATTATCATTATGGAAATTTCAGTACGAAAAATCTCGTTATGAAAAGTTTTGTACGAAAATTATCATTATGAAAAGTTTAGTACAAAAATTCTCATTACGAAAAGTTTTGTAAGAAAATTCTCATTATGGAATGTTTTATACAAAAATTCTCATTATGAATAGATTCCATTCCGATAATTACAATTCTAAGAATTTCCATTCTGAGAATTTCCATTATGAGAATTTCAGTTTCAGAAATTTCCATTCCAAGAATGTCCATTCTGAGAATTTCCATTCTGAAATTTTCCATTCCTAGAAATTATATTCTGGAAATTTCCATTCAGAGAATTTCCAATAACTTGTTACAAAAAATTTTAGTTACAAAAGAAGAAGAAAAAACTGTCAACGAAAATTTTTGTTAAACTAGCACACAAATGTACTCCCCCTATGAAAATGAGTTTATTACTTTCAGGAGAATTGTTCAACAGGTAGCTAAAGAAGAAGGATTACCTTACAGTTATCATTCCTAACATCGGATTAATTTATTCAAAACTATCGGGGGGTTAATATTTTCTGAAAATATCAGCAAGTTGATCTTTCGTTCCGACAAACTGAAGAATGATATCTCTTTTATGTGTTTGATCCATAAGAATGTGATGCCTAATATCTATGTGCTTTGCAGTTGAGTGATGTGCATGGTTTTTACTAAGGTAAATGGCACTTGTGCTATCACACAAAATTTTAGTCTTAGTAAAACTCAAGCCATAGTCTGTGAGTGTGTGTTGCATCCACAACACTTGATCATAACAACTTCCAGCTGCTACATATTCTGCTTTAGTGGTGGAGAGAGCTAATGACTGTTTCTTCTTGCATGACCAAGAAACTAACGAATCTCTTAAGAAATGACAAGTTCCAGATGTACTCTTTCTATCCATTCTACAACCACCATAGGTAGCATTCTAAAAGCTTTTTAAAAATAAAATAATTTCCAGAAGTATAAAATAATCCTAGATCCATGGTTCCCTTTAAGTAGCAAAAAATTATTTTTACCGCCTTTAACTGAGATTACTTAGGATTGGATTGATATCTCACACATAAGAATACTGAAAACAATAAGTCTGGTCAACTAGCTATTAAGTATAGTAGGATTCTTATCATACCTCTAAAATATGATTGATCTTCTGGTTTCCCAGCTTCATTATGATCTAAAGAGTTTGATGTACCAATGGTAGTAATTATACTCTTAGTGTTTTCATATCAATAATTTTTTAGAAGATCTTTAATATACTTATTTTGAGATATATAGGTTCCTTCTGGTCTTTGAGAAATTTGAAAACCAAGGAAAAATGTTAACACAACCATCATACTCATTTCAAACTCAGATTTCAATAGACTTGTAAAAGAATCAGTTAATGATTGCTGAGTTGAACCAAATATAATGTCATCAACCTAAATTTGAATTATCAAAACATTTTTCTTAACCTTTTTTATAAATAGGGTTGGATCTGCATTTCCCTTAACATATTTATTTTGAAGAAAAAATCATATAAGTCTATCATACCAGGCTCGTGGGGATTGTTTAAGTCTATACAAAGCTTTCGTAAGTCTAAAAATATGATCAGGATGTTTTGTGTCTTCAAAACCAAGAGGTTGTTCAACAAAAACATCCTCTTGAACATAACCATTAAGGAAATCACATTTCACATCCATTTGAAAAAGTTTAAAATTGAAGAATTCTACAAAGGCAAGTAAAATACGAATAGATTCAAGTCTAGCTACTAGAGCATAGGTTTCCTCATAGTCTATTCCCTCTTACTGATTATATACTTTGGAAAATAGTCTAGCTTTATTTCTTATAATTACTCCATTTTCATCACACCTGTTTCTAAAGACCCACTTTACTCCAAGAACATAGGTTTCCTTAGGTCTTTCAACCGAGGTCCAGACTTTATTCCTTTCAAATTCATTTAGTTCATCTTTCATGGCTTTGATCCAATGATCATCACCTAAAGCATCATCAGTGCTTTTTAGTTCTAATTGGGAAAGGAATGCTATATGTTCTACTTCATTTCTTAAGGAACTTCTAGTCCTTAAAGGATGATTTATATCACCAATGACACCATCACTGGGATGATTCTTAAGGAATACTTTGTTTGGGTTTTGTAATACATGTTCATCAACATAGGGTAAAAAGTCTTCTGGGGTAAATGGTTCAGAAGTATCTTCTTGAACATTATCCTTATCAGAATTATCTTCTATCAAAGGTCGATAATCAGTTTTTGAAAACACATCTGAGGATGTAGGTTGGGATGGTTTAAAAACAAAATGATCAGATTCATCAAATTTTACATGCTCTATTTCTTCAACAGTACAAGTATTTTTATTGAATACTCTATAAGCCTTAGATGTTGTGGAGTATCCTAAGAAAATTACTTCATTATATTTTGGTGAAAATTTGTTTAGATTATCTTTAGTATTCAAGATAAATACCTTGCATCAAAAAACCAAGAAGTAGGAAAGTTTTGGTTTTATACCATTCCATAACTCATAATGAGTTTTATTAAGAAAATGTCTAATCAAAACATGATTTATAGTATAACAAGCAGTACTTACAGCTTCGGCCCAGAAACGTCTAGCTATAGAATATTCACTCAACATGGTTCTAGTTATATTTTTAAGAATTCTATTTCTTCTTTCAACTACACCATTCAGTTGAGGAGTTCTTGGTGCTGAAAAGTTGTGAGTAATACCTTTCTTACTACAAAAAGTTTCAAAATTAGAATTTTGAAATTCTCATCCATGATCACTATGAATAGTTTTTAGTGGAATATTTTTCTCATTTTAACTTGGTCTCTAAAACTTTTGAAATAAGAAAAAGCATTAGACTTCTATGCTATAAAATAGACCCATGTAAATCTAGTGTAATCATCAACTAAAAAAACACATAGTATTTCCCTCCAATGCTTCTAGTGTGTGTTGGACCAAAAAGATCCATGTCACTAACTGTAATGCATCAATTTTTGAGACTTCACCGATTGATTTAAAAATGTATTTATGTTTCTTACCATATTGACAAGGATCACAAACATTAGAAGATTCAAATCTAAGCTCTGGTAGATCCTTAACTAGTTTTTTCGTAGATAGTTTACATAAGTTCCTAAGGTTAAAATGACCTAATCTTCTATGCCATAACCAAGAGTGATATTCCATTGCACTTAGGCAAGGTAAATCTTAGCTCCTAAGGTCTTCTAAGTTCATATTTTAAACATTATCTTGCCTATTGGCAGAGAGAAAAAAATCTTACATGGAAATGGGTACTAAGAACTTATCATTTCTAAAAATCACAAGGTAACCTTCATCACATAATTGACTTATGTTAATGAGGTTGTGATTAATACCCTTAACAAATAAAACATTTTAAATCAAAGTTTTACGAAGAAGAACAGTATTACCTATACCAACAATTTCTCCCTAAGCATTATCTCTGAAATATAGATTTCCTCCTTTCATCTTGATAATCCTTTCAAAATAGCTTTTGTTACCAGTCTTGTGTCGGGAACATCCACTATCCGTGTAACAAGTATTGTTGTTGGTATTTACTTTATTTTCCTGAAAATAAGAAAAGAATTAGACTTTCGGAATCCAATCTTGTTTGGATCCGAGATTTCCAGATTACAAAATTTTGGGCACCCACATTTTTTTTGAAAAATAAGCTCTATGAAAACCAAAATATTGGGTTGTATTTAAGGAGAAATTATTTTCCCAGTGACCACCACATTGACACTTGGTACAAAATGGGGCACTTTGTGGAACAAAGTAGTTGTTACTAAAAGTTGGTTTTGCATGCGAATAACCAAATCCGGATTTGTTTCTTAAAGGTCTTATTTGTGAAAACATTTTATCAAAATTTTCTTTACCATAGGTAATGTTTGATAAACACTTCTTTAAGGAAAAAATTTCAGACTTGAGTTTTATAATCAAGTTCTTATCTTCAAAATCATTATATTTAGAACAAGAGCTAGGCTCTAAAACCCTTTTCTTAGAAATTAATTTTACTAATTATTTAGAAAGTTTTTTCTTCTCAGAAATTACTTCCTCAAGATTTTTTTAAATACTTACAAAATCAGCATTTTTCCTATCATGATCTTTAGAAAGTTCTGATGTTTTCTTTGTAAGAATATTATTTCTAGAGTTTTCCTTATCATGTTTTTTATTGAGTTTGGATTTATCAATCTCAAGAAGTTCCGAAAACATAGAAACTTCTTCATAGGTAGGTAAAGTATTTTCTTTATCAGAAGAGGATTCTTCATCCAAGGACTTATAATATTTTATATCATTATAATTTAAATAAATATTGGTCAATGATTCATCATTGTGTACCTTAGCCATAAATCAATGATTGTTAATAGGTAATCTGGCTATAAGACCAATATTCTTCTGTCCTAAAGATTCATAATCAAAGATTCATCTGAAGAGTCACCACCACTGGAACTCCTGGTGTCATTAGCTTTTAGAACTTTCTTAGCTTTAACTTTATAATACTTCTTTTTGTTCCACTCTGAATTCCTTTTTTTCCTTTCTTTATTTTTGAGCAAAGGGAAATCGGGTCTAATATGTCCAAATTTCTTGCATTCATAGCAACTAACATCTCCATATTTCCTGTCTTTCCATTCCTTTTTCTTATATTTTTATTGGAAATTTCTCAGACCAGCTATCTTATTCATCCATCGAGCAAGATTTGCTAACTCATTCTCCGTGACTTCACTATCACTATATTCTGATTGGATAACAACCTTCTTAGACTTGGATCGAGTTACTCTCTCAAGAGTCTTGGCATTCAAATGATTTGATGTTGTGGTAAAAGCAATAATACCATTTCCATTTTTCTTCTTGTTGTTGTTAGAATATCTCTTATTTCTAGTTTATTGTTGGATAGGAGTTCCAAATAGTTCATCTAAGGAAATTTGAGTGACTTTCATGTTCTCATCAATAGCTGTTCTTTTTTATTCCCACTCATTGGGCATAATATCTATAATATTATCCACAAGGGCTTCATCATCTAACCCTTTTCTCACATAGACTAAATACTATTCACTAAATTCATAAACCACTATTGAACATTACAGATTGGTTCTCCATATGGAAAATTGAATCCATGTTATTCAGCTCTACGCATATCTCTCCTAGTTTCAATCACTTTAGATGTGCCAAAATGTGTAACCCTTAACTTCTTCCAGATATAAATATCTGCTTCACAAGAAGAAATTTGGCTATATATATTTCCAGTCATTGAACATAGTAAAGTATTTCATACCTTATAATTGAGTTGATATTCTTGCTTTTCCTGGTTAGTGAAAATTCTAACTTCCTTATCAAGAATTTTATAATCACCAGTAAGCATAACGAAATTTCCACTCTAGTATTGATAACGAAAGTCTTCATTCGATCTCTTCAATACTCATAGTCATTACCATAAATAATTGGTGGTCTTGTAGGGTTTAGATTGTCAATATAACCAATATTGAATCCTGCCATTTTAAGAAAAACTTTGGCAATGAAACTTGTTAGTAGGAAAAGTTCGTATCCACAATTTTCGGAATGAACAATTTGGAATGACAAAGTTCAGAATGACAATGTTCGGAATGAAACTATCTTTCTAAGAAAGGATGAAGATCAATGAAAAAGTGAGCATGAAAAACTTATATGTGAGTATAAGTATTTCATAGACATCCTCTGATACCAATTATAGGATCGAAATAATGATGTAGATACTCAATATACAAGAGGGGGTTGAATTTTATACATTAAAAATTTCCTTAAACAAGGAATGATCTATGTTTAACAAAGTTAAACTAAGAAAATTCACAACACCTCTAGCACCAATTGGAGAATTGGAACAAGTTATGAAGTTACAAACTTCTAGTTCTATGCACTTACTTAAATTTGGAAAGTGATTTCGAAAATATGTTCCAGAAATACGGATCTGGAAATTGAAACTTAACTAAATGTTACAATATGAGATTCTCCCTTAAATCTTATAGAATCTAAATTAATCAGAATAAAAGTGTAAGGAAATATAAGGAGATTATACTTTCCTTACAATAAAATATACAGCGGTAAAACAACTAGTACAACAACAAGTAACAAGATATAAATATTTTAACCGAAATAGAAGGGTATCCAAAAACCTTGGATAATGGTCCCTTGATTTATACTTTCAATAAAGTATGTCTTACCCACACTAGGGTAAGCCATCGATACGAAGATCGGAGTCTCTGTCTTTCTATCCCCGCAAGCTCTCAACTTCAAGGTAGTTTGAACCTCTGTCTTCCTCTGCAAGGAAGACCTCGAACTTCAAGGTAGTCGTCACCTCTATCTTCCTATCACTGGAAGCCCTCGAATGTAATCACCAAAATTCGAAGTCGCATGAAGCAATCTGAATGAGCGGTTAAGTACGCTCAAAGTATGAAAATCTTCTCTCTCTAGAAATCACCTTAACAGCATGTGGTATCTAGAGTGATCAACTTGTTTTTAGCTCTTTCAAATGAGCTCCTATTTATAGTCTTGGTTGGAACAATCATATCCCTCCTCCAACAGTCATATTTTACTTGAATATCGAAAGGACCTGTACACGCGTCAGTAAACCAACGGTTAATTAGAAATAGAATGGAAGACAACGTTTTATAACAAAACATGTGTAATTGAAATCACGAAATCGTTTTATAATGAAACAAGTGTAAGCATAAGCAAAACTAGAATTCGGAATGTAGGTAAATAAAAGTTCGAAGTCTAACCAAAAAGGAATTCGGAGTCTATGTTAAAAAAAAGAAATGTTCGGGTTCCGTTTTATAGGAATTCAGAACCTGAAATTTGTAGAAGTCCAGAGTCAGAATTTCTTATGGAAATTCAGAGTTAGGATTCACCAGAGTTCAGAATCTGAACATGCAGAGTTTGAAGTCAAACTAGTTAATGTTCAGATTCAAACTTCATAAGAGTTCGGATTCTAACTTATGAATGTTTAGAGTCGAACTCATGAAAGTTCAGAGTCGAACTCCATAAGCATTTGGAGTCGAACTCATGAATGTTTCGAGTCGATCATCATAAGAGTTCAGAGTCGAACTCATGAATGTTCGGAGTCGAACTTCATAAGAGTTTGGAGTTGAAATCTTGAATGTTCGTATCCAGAATTCGGAGTGGAACTTCATTATAGTTCACATCCAGAATTCAGAGTAAAACTTCGTTACAATTCACATCCATAATTCACATCCTGAAAACAGAATACTCAAATTATTGATATTATATGATTCCAGGGTTTTGGGTATGAATCCGGTTTTTGTATTTAAGAAAAAATAGTGATATGTATTATAAAATATAGGTTAGGGTAAATTTCCTTAGAGAAGAAAATTTTCCTTATTGAGGTAAAGTATATATTTGCTTATGTATAAGGTGTTTGTGATTTTCAAAATAAGAAGGAATGGAAAAGTCATAAGGAAAACCTTATTGACTCAATATATAATTCAGGAGATTAAAGAAAAATGGGTCAAGTCAGACATTAGGTAATAGACATTGTCTCAATTTCCTTTCATTAATGTATATTTTGTTTTAATACATGAATTTATTTTATACACAGTATAATTACTGTTGACTTTTCATTTCATTCAAAGAGAATTTTTTTCTACGAATAATTTTAATAAACGAAAAAAATAATGTTTCTCTTTAACATAAGCAGTGACAATGACATTTCCACCACCGCAAGTATTATTTGATCTTTTACTTCCTTAACAATTCGTAATGTTTTTAATTGGAAAATAAAATTCCATATAATATTTTATATATTTTTGTATTAAAAATAGTTTTTACAATGTATTTTTTTATATAAATATATTTACATGATATATTGTGATTCAAATGAGGAAATTTTATCATCCCTTTATGTTTGTATTATGTTTTATGAATATGTTCTTGTTCAAGGAAATTATTTATTTATATGGGTGGTTTCTTGATAATCCTAGGGTGGGTGAGCCTAAGATAGTTCTCCAATGAATTGGGTAACGTGACATAGGTATACATGAATGATTCTCCTAAGAGATTTAGGGAATATACAGTGATTGGTATTCTAAATGTAACTCCTTACATAGTTGTGATACCTACAATGTAAGTATGATATGAATGCCACAAGCTACCTTTATGAATTATGTTTTCTATGTGTTATTCATAAGTCTTATGATTTCATGAGGTATGTTGAAAAGCTTATGTTATGTATGAAATGATGAACTAGTGCTTTCTTTGTTTTCTTTATAACCCTTACAAATCTTTTTATGCTCATTCCATTTTTTAAAATTTTTTTCACTGGACCTATAGATGAATAGGGTCAAGGTGGTATCATGGAAAAGTCATGCGGTTAAAAACATGTGACTAGACATGACCCTTTTTTTCAAGAGTTTTTATTTTATGAAAAAAATAGAAACTGAGTAGAAGTGTCTACCTTGTAATTTTGGAGATGTAACTTAATAGTTATTGCCTAATTATCTAAAACTCTAAACCTGAAAAGATCCTCAATGTAAATTAATCATTTAATTCAAGATTATGTAATATATAAGGTCGAGTCCTTATAGATATAGTATAATTTTTTGATAAATAAAATAATTTAATTTATGTTAATCTCAAAGAATATTTATTTACTAATAATTTAGTTATATTCATTTATTAAAATAATTAGTCATTATTCAAGATTTGATAAATATAGAAGAGGTAAAACATTCCTGTAAGAGATTAAGTGTTGAAAAGATATAACAATAGGTTTTGATTCATTTATATTTTTCTATATAATTAAACACCAAGGCCACCATTAATATGTATTTTGGGAATTGGTTTTTGAACTCCACCATGTTATCATGGTGTCATTTTGGGTTACCTAACATTATCCCTCCCTCTATTGTTTCCTTTCTGTCCATTTATGGTTTATTGGGGATTTATCATATAAGGGGGTTTTTTTCCTAGTCACTTTGGTCATTACCACTCTCTACTAGAATATATAGCCATGTTCCACCCTTACCATTAGTCCCCTCTCTACCTTTGAGTTCCTCCCTGTCTGATTCTTCGTACTGACTAGTATATTTAATGTTGTAGGACCCAAACCCTATCCCATCATCACTATTCTCAATGGTGAGGTCATTAATGGTGGTCATTTGTTAAATTTTCTATATTAAGATATTATGGTGTTGATTCATCTCTTATACATATCACTTCATGAAATAATCACTATTAATTTTCATGACCTATTTCCCAAAAAATCTCTCCCACTCTATTCATATTTTATCTCCTCTGAAACTATCTTTACCCAGTAGAAATCCAATCATAATAGGTGCTCTACTGCATTTATTTAGGATTTCTGAGTTGAAGACACCCGCTCTTCATCTATGTGAATCCATCAAATATGTTCATGAAAGATTCCATACACATCCACTCTCAAGTCTTTTCTATTGACAATTTGATTTTTTGTGCCTCTAACAAAGTGTAATAACTATCAGAAGTCACACCCATTCTAGGAAGGATTATTTATCTGATCATGTGAATATAATAAATCCTCCTCAGATCCAATATTACCATGATAATAATCTCATCACACTAGTGAATTTATTTCTTGAATACCATAAAATGTAGGTATTTTCTTGTCAATCATCTTACTAGTGTCCCATCAGATGTTATTCTCACATATCTGGATTCCCTTAATTTGTTTATTCATATTAAGGCATGTCTGGAAAATTATTATTTTTTTATTTTCTTCTATCACTATTGGTTCTACATTAGGAGAATTGATCCTCAGTCGAAACATAATTTTAAATGTTTTCATTCATCCACATCATTTTTAGGTTGTACATCTAATGAAGATGACCTTTCCATTTCATTTGTTTTACATTTAATCTTTTTATTTTTAGATTGAAGAGTGGGGTGTGTTAGTCTGTGTTTTGTAATTTGTTTTAAATTATTATATATCCGATCTAGGAAAACATTAATTTAGAGTGTGTGTATGGGTACTTTGGCCCTATATAAAATATTAGTTGCTTTTCATCATTATTATTCATTATAAATAATAAAAAAGGTCTCAATTTTGAGGTATCTTTGGAATTGGGTTGCGAGGTCCTCAATATTAAGAAATGTATTAAATATTATTTCATCAAGTTATTATTAATTAATTTATTTTAGAAATTATATTTATTTACTTGAGTGTTATGTGAATCTTAAGAAAATATTTTTATTTTTATTATTACAATTCAATCTCTGGTACCTTAATGATTTTGAGAAATTTAAAGCGCTCTTGTGAAATTATTTAGTTTCTAAGAAATTATTCTAAATATGGTCACATAATTTTTATTAAGAGACAATAATTGTGCACAATGGTCGAACATATAGAGTTCAATCGAACCTTGAGAGAACAATTTTTTGAATTTAATTTTGGATGGGGTGTTATGACCATCCACATCCATCCCCACTTCTTAAGAGAATGAGAATAATATTTTATGTCTTGAAAGAGATCCTAGTGAGATCAATGCTGCATGACCGAATGTGGATAGAATTATCCATGAAAACACTAATTTATTCTTTGATTCCATTTCATGGATTTAGGAGTATGTGAGGATCACTTAAAGAGGGATTCTAGTTAGTGTCCTTGTAACACCCTGACCATAGTTACCTAGATTCAGTGCATTATTACAAAACATTGAAATGATCACAAAAGATCATGTCTCGAAAGACTAAATACATTATTATCTTTGTAAATAATAGATACATTCATAAGTTTAACATTACATTATAAAATTAAAAACTAAAACAACATATTCTCCATAGGCCACACTAATATCCCTTAGACTATCCCGGTAGGTCAGTCATAATATACTTCTTACCATCTGAGGAAAAATAAAACATAGAAAGGGGTGAGCTCAGATGCTCAGTAAGGATAACAATATAGTGGAAACTTTCATAAATAAGCCTAAACATTTAAGGCAATGTAAAACTAGAACACCAGCCATGTAAACTTGAACTTCAGAATAATATGAAAAAGGTAAAATCAAATAATTTCATTTTCTTATTCACATGGATAATCTAATTGTTGAATAATGACATGAAATATCAATAACCCCTTTCATAATGATGGAATTCATAATTCCAGACTTCATAACCACATAGTCAAGGCCTTGTTCCAAGACTACATATAATATTTTGTCAAGGCCATATTCCAAGACACTATTTTGTCTCATGAGACCTTTCGATGCATCGAGGAGCTATAACAGGCTCCAATGGTCACTAACTAAGTCCAATTCATTCCTCATATGAAAAGGTTCAAACATAACATTAACATTTGAATTGCAACTAGAATAATAAATGTTAATACTTTCTCCATAAAAAATGAATGGTGTGAAAATAACACATACATAGTAAAACATATCCCAAAACCTTCAATAAAATATGGATGTTTTGTATAATAAAAAATAAAATTCAATTAATCTTGAAAATTCATCAAAGGATGTTGACATGGATGTAATCAACCAATTTTTTTTAGAAATATCTCTTTTTGTTTTGAAATAATTTAAAAGTCATATAATTATAAAATAAAACATTTATTTTGAAAATATTATTATAAGCTTTTATGGGAAGATTAGATGATGTTATAATAGTAGAAAATATTGGCAACCTCTATATAAGTTAAAAAACATTCTTATATTAATTTTGTCGAAAAGGTCATAAGGTACCACTTTTGGAAAACGACGGAAAGATTACTTTCAAACCATTTTATAAAAAGTCATACAAGGGTATAAATTAAATACCCATAGTCTAGTAATTAGTAAAAAAATATGGAATACATTTTTAAGAAACTTGGATGTGGAAGATAAAGAGGTCCCAGAAGAAAATTACGTAAAAACAATCTCGGATAATAAATAGATTGTGAAATTAACCATTACCTTGTACTTTTCCTTGGCCTAGGTTATTTTAGAATCTTTTATAATAGTTAAATATTTGTTATTTAATTATAAAAAAGCTATATTCATAAATATGACATAATATATGATTTTCTAATATTCCTTTTTAGTGATATTTCAGTAGTATCATTGTTTAAGGTGTTAACTGATTCGTTTTCATTTATATTATTTGTTACTTAAGTAAGGTTTGTTATGGATAGGATTTATCATATTCATATTCATAATTATAATAAGTCTTTAAACATTATTTTTAACTATCAAATGAAAATTAGTCTTGAATGGATACGATGGGAAATGAATCTCATCGTGTTTGCAGAGACGGTAATCCGTACGTACTTACAAGCGACAATATCATTCTTTCGATATTAAAATAATATATAATTGGATAGTATATCATATATAAAGAATAGTTTTCATATTATAATTATTAATTACATCATTTATATTCATTTTATACCCATCTAAATGATGAATTATTTGAGTAACAAACTACACCACGACGTGAAGATGGTAATCCGTACGTACGCACGTTTGGTGACTTTGTCATTTATACAATGTATAGAATAATGAATATGCTAATAAACATTGTATAATAACATCACAGTATGTAGAATATACTGGAGTTATTATTTTATAATGGAAACAACAACGAAAAAGGACGTGAAACAAGAAAAAAACATGGAAGGGGTGATGAAATATTTACCACTTCTTCGTGTTCTTTCATTTGATTTGATCAAAAGGGATCTTTAGGATGTCTTTCTGACTAAAGGAATCCCTATATGATGAATGTATGACATTTGAGAGGATATTTTGGAATTTTTGGGCCGAGCCAAATGGATTTGAAGGTTTGAACTTGAGAGAAGGGGAGGTTCCCTTTTATAAGAGAGGTGAGGGTCACTTTAGGAAAATCTTGAAATATTTTTTTATAATAAAATCAGTTTATATTTATAATGGATCAAAAATAAATTATATAAAGGATAAGGTGAGGATGGTTTTAAAACCTCTCAACCAATAGGTTTTAGATATGTTTGGGTCACTATATTAACCTTATCTATTAGATTTAACTCTTAGATAAATAGTTTGACGTTTACCATATCTCTTTGTATCTTTATATTATATGGTTAATAAACATACAATAAACTTCCAAGGAAACTCATGTGTTTCACTAATGACATATATAATATTATTTAATTCCTTTGGATGATCCTTAGATTTTTAGGAATACAATATCAATTAATAATATAATATTTGTTTTAAAATCTCGTTCTTGTCAATTTTGACACTATTTGGTATTTTGTTTTTTATATATTCATAAAAGCATTATTACTTCGAATAAAATACATTTAATAAACCCTAACATGTCATATTAACCTAGAAAATTAACAGAATCCTTAAAAAGTCTCAAATTACATTTATTTGATTATTTATAATATCAAATATTTTAATATTTCATTAATTAGGTAATTATTGCATCATTATTCTGTTATAAATAAATTACATTATTTAATGCCTAAAATTTATAAGTACAATAACATTATGTAAGAAATATTTTTTGCTTTCTAATGAATATTTATAGTAGAATTTATTTAAGTTACCCTATATTAACAATGGTTTAGTTATTAAACATTGAATTTAAAACTTTTAACTCTTCTTTGAATTACAAAATAATAAATGTGCTAATCTAATCCATGTGAACCTTAAGGATCATTTTTTTTCTAAGGTTGTTTTTGGTCGAATAAAACTTATCCAATAGAATTTGGACTTGTGTTAGGGTAATAATAATATCATTTTTACCTTTAATTACCCTATTTACTTTTAACAGTGGTAAATAAAAGGCAAAAGTTATTATTCACCAAAAAAATTTCATCTTATTGAACAACATTTTACTTACTAATATCAATCGTGTCTCTAATAGTTTTAAACTTCAACTAATATAAGTGGTAAAATTATGTTTTATACAAATTTTTAAATGCTCCTAGGAGGTGGGTAAAAGATGGTAAATAGTTCAAAAAAAATTATATATAAAAAATTATTATTAAATGACCCCAATGAATTATGATGAAAATATACATGTATTGTGTATCTATTTTTAACTAAAATAAATTAAATAAAATAACTATTTAGTAAAATAAAAAGTTAGTTTTAACCAATAACACAATGTTTTCACTATTCATCACAAATTTAATGTTTTCAGAAAAATACCAAAAACTAACCCTGTGATAATTTCTATATTCTAAATCCAAAAAATGAAGTCTAATTTGGATGATAAAATTTATAAAATTTAAAAAAGTGGGTATTACTATTCAGAACGACTATTTTGATTGGTTGTGGTGTGTTTGAAGTAGAAGTTACATACACCACAAGCCATGAAATTATCCAAAGTGAAACATACCATAGAAGATTGGGGTGTTACATTCTCCCCTCTGTCAAAAAATTTCATCCTTGAAATTTCTAACATATTATGGCATAAAATGATTTTAGTGTTTCTTCATCATATGTTCCTCGGGATCCGACGTTGCCTCTTCATTTTATGGTTTCTCCATAGAACATTCACCAGACGAGTCATCTGGTTTCTCGGCACTTGTTCTCTGGTCTCAATAATATTGACTGGCTCTTCACAATAAGACAAATTAGGTTCCAGTTCAATTTCATCATAGGTGAGTACATGCATTGGGTCATGCATGTATTTTATCAACAGTGATATGTGGAACACATCATGAACTTTGGAGACTCTTGGTGTCATTTCGGACCAGTAAGCTACAACCTCGATTCGTTCTAGAATTTCCAATATTTCAATTTACCTGGGACATAGTTTACCCTTCGTACTAAATCATATAACTCCTTTCCATGGATATACCTTCAATAAAACATGATCTCCTACCTGAAATTCCAAATCCTTCTTTATGTTATTTGAATAGCTCTTCTGTATACATTGTGTTGTTTTGATGTGGGTTTGGATAACCTTCAACTTTTCCATCATTTCCTCAACATATTCTAGTCCTACGATTTTTCTTTCACCAAAATCATCCTAACAAGTTGGTGTATGACATATCTTGTCATATAATGCTTCATATGGTTCCATATTAATACTTTAATGGAATCTATTGTTATAGGAAAATTCTACCATAGGTAAATATTGATCCCGTATACCTTGAAAGTCAATTGAGAAAGATCCTAACATGTCTTCTAGGGTTTGAATAGTCAGTTCAAATTTTCCATCAGTTTGAGGGTGGTAGGCAGTGGTCAAACAAAGATCAACATCGAAGGCATTCTGAATAATTTTCTAGAATCATGATGTAAAATGGGGATCATGATCCGAAACAATTGATAGGGGTACACCATGGAGTCTTACAACTTCATTAATATATAGTCTTTCTAAATGTTCAATTGGTAAATCTTCTCTTATAGCATGAAAATGTGCTGACTTGGAATGACGATCAATAATGTACCACTTTGAATCATTCCTTATAGGTGACTTTGGTAGCCCCATGAGAAAGTCCATCATAATATTATCCCATTTCCACTCAGGTATAGGAAGAGGTTTCATGACTCCTCCAGGATGTTTCCTTCCAACCTTTGCCTGTTGACAAACCATACATCGTGACACAAAATCAGCAATCTCCCTCTTCATGTTGTCCCACAAAAAATGTTCCTTCAAATCTCTATACATCTTAGTGCTACCAGGTTTTATAGAGAAATTGGAGCTATGGGCATCATCCAAAAATTCCCTTTTTAGATCTGGTATGTTAGGAACACAAATTATCTACCCAAATTCCAAATTTTCATCTTCATATATGAAATCACTCAATCTACCATTGTTTACAGCATTAATTGTCTTTTGAAACTCCTCATCATCTTTCTGAGAAATTTTTATCCTTTCTAGTAATGATGGTTTGGCAACCATTTGAAAATGTTTTTATGTTTCACCTTCCATGATTTTTCCCGTATCCATTTTCACTAGATCCTTGAAAATTGGATCCCTTTCAACTAACATCTAGTTCAAAACTCCATCATCCTTTATTCTCAAAGAATCTTCCACCTTATTTTCCTTCCCAAGGTGGTAGTGTATTGTGCAATCACAATCCTTGATTAGTTCAAGCCATCTTATTTTCCTCATGTTGAGTTCTTTCTTTGAGAAAATATACTTCAAACTCTTGTGAGCGGTATATATATCATATTTTCACCATAGAGATAATGTCTCCATATATTCAAATCAAATATTATAGCTACTAACTCAAGATCATGAGTAGGATATTTTTTCTCACAAGTATTTAGCTATCGTGATGGATAGGCAATAAATTTATCATTCTGCATAAGGACACAACCAAGTTCTTTCTTTGAAGCAACACTATAAATAACAAACCTATCATTCCCCGAGGGTAGAGTCAAGATAGGAGCATTGACTAATCTTCTCTCCAATTTTCAAAACATTCTTCACAGTCTTCTGTCCAAAAAAATTTAACCCCTTTATTTATGAGATTTGTTAATGGGTTAGCCAACTAGGCAAAATTCTGGACGAAATGTCCATAATAACATGATAAACCTATAAAACTGTGTACCTCTATTGTACTCGTCGGTGCTGGCCATTCTTGGATTTCCATGGTCTATGAAGGATCAACAGAGATTCCATCCTTAGAGACAATATGGCCAAGAAAACAAATCTCTTCAAGCCATAATTTACACTTTCTAAATTTCCCATATAATTCATTTCTTATAGGAATAATTAGAATAATTTCCATGTGATTTTCAAGATCTTAATAGCATTTTGAGTATAAAAAGCTATCATTAATAAATACCACTAAAAAGTCGTCATGATATTCATTGAAATCTCTATTAATTAGAACCATAGAGGCAGAGGGTGCATTAGTCAATCTAAAAGGCATTACTGTAAACTTGTGATGCTTGTACATGGTTCGAAATTCTATTTTTGGAATGTATTCCTTTTTCACACACAACTGATGTTATCCAGATCGAAGGTGAATCTTTGAAAAATATTGAGCTCCATGATTTTGGTCGAATAAATAATCAACATGATGTAGGGGATACATGTTCTTTATTGTTATAGAATTGATCTCCCTGTAATCAATGCCCATCCTCATCGATCCATATTTCTTCATAACAAAAAGAACATGGGATCACCATGGAGAAAGTAGGGCGAATAAATCCCCTATTAATCAATTCCTCATGTTGTTTATTTAGTTCTACTAATTCCACAGTGTCCATTATATAAGGGATCTATGATATGTGCCTTGAACCTGGAATTAAAGCAATACAAAACACAATTTCACATTATGGAGGATGTCCAGGTAAATCTTCTAGAAAAACATCAACATATTCTTGTCCAATAGGTATGTCCTCTATTTAACCATTCTTTTCCTCACCCATAATTACATCATTCTCTTCCTCCCTAATAATTAAATTTTGTAGAGCTACATGGGGTGGATATAGATAAGAATTAGGTGGTGATGTTGCTTCTTTAAAGTTAAGGTACTCCTTATCATCATCAAAAATTGTAACCTTCTTCATCTTACAATAACTTTTCGCACCGTGGTCCGAAAGGAAATCCATTCCGAGATTTATATAAAATTCAATAATCGGAATGACAGAGATATTAGATGATAAAAAACATTTATATGCCCTAATGGGAACTTATTTACAAAACATTGTTGTGATGATACTTCCCTTAGGGGCTTTGACGGACAAATACCATGATAATTAAAATTGAAAATATTTAATTTTCTTAGAAAAGATGGAAGATATGAAACAATTTGATGATCCAGAATCAAATAAAGCATTGGATAAACTTGAGGAAACCATTAAATTACCTCCCACTACATCTTTCACCCCTTCAACCTCAGTAGTAGTGATCTCATATGCTTTATCTTGCTCCCTTGTCCTTTTCTGAGGTATATTTCCTTGGCTCTTAGGAAATTTATTTGCATAATTCTACCTTTCTCTACAATTATAACATTCATCAATGACAGCCTCTTTTACCCCCTTTAAATAACGAACATGGTGGCCTTTTTCACCACACTCTTAACAGACTTCCATTCCCATCAGGCAAGTACATGGGTGTTTCTTCCCACATTTACTGCAAGATGGAAATTCATCATTTCCCATCTTCCCCTTATTTCCATTTCTAGATTGTTTAGTAGATCTCTTATTCACATAATTTTCGTTAAAGTTGTAAGACTTAGAGAATTCATTCTCTATCTTAATAGCGCATGAGACAATATCTTCGTATGACAAAAGGATTGTGAGACTAATTCTTGCTGGAGAAATTGTTTTAACTCATCAAAGAATTGATCAATCATAATCTTTGGGATACGAATATAATCTGATGCATGCCATGCTAACCTTTTAATGTTATCCTCATACTTTGCGACATTCTCATCCTCCTTTTTCCTCAGACTCAGAAATACCCTTTCCATATCTGCTCTATGGTCATGAGGAAAGTATTTTTCTTTGAAAATATCTTTAAACTCCTTCCATTAAATATTTGATACTTCATCATCTTCATTAGTGTTTTGAATCAATTATCACCATTGATCTGCATCTCTCGTGGGGAGATAAACTACCATGACACCTTTTTCCCTTTTGTTACTCCCCAAAGTGTGAAATATTTTCTATAATGTATTTATCCATTTCTCCGATACTGATGGATTATTACTCCAATTGAATGTTGGTGGTTTTTTCCTCATGAAGAGATCTATCATTGATCCTTCACGTTGTGGATCAGGGTGCTCCATACGGGTACGGTTATTATTCATAACCTGAGTGAGTGGTCCAAGTATGGTGATAAGCTGATCAGAAACCGTTTCTTCACCAACTCCACTATAATTATCTACAGTAGGAGGTCAATCCCTACACTGATTGTGTGCATTGATGCAATTTCCATTCCTTCCACTTGGATACATTTCTAAACAATGACATACACTAGATTAATTTATGAATCGTAATACATAATTCAAAAGTTTCAAAATATTTAACATAAATTGAACAGTTTAGGGATATAATACATAATCATAAATATGTTTTCTTTGTGGATGTATACACTAATAAACCCTTCACAATGTTTTGTAAAGAAAATGAGAATTATCATAAACATATCCTTTAGGATCGTTGTAACCAAGAGGGCAGCAAGGCATGTTGTCGTGCACCGGTTGACATTCGAGTTATGATCAAAGTAGTGTTTTTGGGTTTTACCCCTAGGTACATTAGTTCCAGAGCTGGCTCTACCCTCTCCTATCCAGACACGGATGTATTGCTTGGAAAACTCAGAAAATCTATACTTTAACAAATTTCTTGGAAGTTCTTCTATACTAATCCTCAATGTCGTTCTTAGGGTATTGAGCTCTAATCAGGGATTATCTAAATCTATATTTCAAGGGTTTTACTAAATATACTCTAATAATAACTGTAACGCCCTGACCCTAGTTACTAAGAGTTGGTGCATTATGACATAACATTGGCATGATCACTAAAGATCATGTCTCAAAAGACTGGTTAGTTTAGTAGCCTTGGAAATACTTGATACATTCATAAGTTTTACATTACATTATAAAATGAAAAACTACAACAACATAGTCTCCATATTCCTCATTCATATCAATTATACTATCCATGTAAGTCAGTAATAACATACTTTTTCACATCTTGGGAGAAATAAAACATAGAAAGGGGTGAGCTCAGATGCTCAGTAAGGATATCTATATAGCGAAATCTTTCTTAAATAAGCATAAACATTTAAGACAATGACTATAACAAAATCCTTTTAAACTTAAACTTAAGAATAATATGGAAAATATAAAATAAACTATTGAAATTTACTTATTCACATGGATATTCTACTTATATAATAATCACATGAAATATCAATAGCCACTTTTATAATGATGGAATTCATAATTCCAGATTTCATTACTAAATAGTCAAGGCCTTGTGCCCAGACTACAAATAATATTTTCTCAAGGCCTTTTTCCATGACACTAGTTTGTCTCATGAGAGATACTAACGCATCGAGAATCTATAGTGGGCTCAACCCGTCACTTATTAAGTCCAATGCATTCTTCTTATGAAATGGTTTAAACATAACATAAACATTTGTATTAAAACTAGAATACAAAATGTCAATAAATTCTCCAAAAACCATGAATGGTGTGAAAATAACACATCCACAGTAAAAAATATCTCAAAACATTCAATACAATAGGTACGTTTTTATCATAATAAATAAACATAAATTAAGCTTAAAAATCCATCAAAGGATATTGAAAAAGAGGAAATCAAAACATTTTTTAGAGAAATACCTCTTTCTATTTTGAAATAATTTAAAAGTTATATAATTAGAAAATAAAACATTTATTTTGAAAAAATTATTATAAGCTTGTAAGGGATGAATCAACGATGTTATAATGGTAGAAAATAGCCATACCCACCGTACAGGTTAAAAAAACATTCTTACCTTAATTTTGTCGAAAAGGTCATAAGGTACCTTGTTTGGGAAACGACAGAAAGATTCCTTTGAAACCATATTATAAAAAGTAAAACATGGGTATAAATGACATTAACCATAGTCTAGTAAATAGTAAAAATAATTTTGAATATATTTTTATGAAATATGGATGTGGATGTTAAAGAGGTCTCCGTAGATACTTATGTAAAAACAATCTCAGATAATATAGGGATTGTGAAATGAACACTTACCTTGTACTTTTCCTTGGTCAATAGTGTGTTAACCTATGGTATAATAGTTAAATCACTGTTATTAAATTATACAAGAACTATATACATAAATATGATATCATATATGATCTTCAAATATTTCATTGTTAATGATATTTCAGTAGTTTCATTGGTTCAGTTGTTAAATGATTTGTTTTCCATTATATGATTTGTTACGTAAGTAATGTTTTTTTATGGATAGGATATATCTTATTCATATTAATAATTATATTAAGTCTTTAAAAATTATTTTTAATCATCAAATGTAAATTATTCTTCAATGGATATGATGGACAATGAATCTCATCGCGTTCATGGAGACTGTATTCCATACATACGCATGAGCGACAATATCATTCGTTTGATATTAAAATCATATAAAATTGGATGGTATATCATATATAAAAAATAATTATGTTATTAAATTTATTATTTAAATCATTTATACTCATTATTATACCCATCCAAATGGTGAAGTGTGTCAATAACAAACTACACCATGACATGGATACAATATTCAGTACGAACGCATGTGTGATGACTTGTAAACATAGAATAATATATATGGTTGTAAACATTCAATAATAACATCAAATTATAAATAATATACTAGATTTATTATTGGATAAAGGAAACAACAAAGAAATAGGATGTGTAATAAGAAAAGAACTTGAAAGAGCTGATGAAATATTTACCTCTTCTTTTGGTTCATTCTTTTGATTTGATCAAAAAGGATCCATAGGATGGATTTATGACTAAAGGAAGGCTTCTATAATGAAGGGATCACAATATAGAGGATATTTTGGTAGGTTTTGGATGATGCAAATGGATTTTAATGTTTGAACTTTATAGAAGGTGAGGTGCCCTTTTATACGAGAGGTGATGGTCACTTTAGGAAAATCTCAAAATATTATTTTATAATAAATTCATTTTCGGATTATAGTGGCTCCAAGATAAATTATTCAAATTATAAGCTAGGGATGGGTAAAAAACCTCTCATCCAATAGGTTTCAGACAGGTTTGGGTCACTATATTAACCTTATCTTTTAGATTTAACTCTAAGTTAAATAGTTTGACATTTACCATGTCTCTTTGTTTTTTTATATTATATGGTTAATAAACATAATATATACTTCCAAGATAACCTCAAGTGGTTCATTAATGACATATATATTATTATTTAAGGCCTTTTTCAGAACTGTATATTTTTAGTAATAGAATATCAATAAATAATATAATATTTGTTTAAAAAACTCTTTTATGTCAATTTTGACACTATTTGGTATTTTGTTTTTGATAAATTCATAAAATCATTATTACGTAGAAAAAAATTCATTTAATCAACCCTAACATGTCATATTAACCTATAATTTTTTTAATTCATCAAAATCCTCAAATTACATTTAATTGGGTATTGATAATATCAATTCTTTTAATATTTCATTAATTAGGTAATTACTGCATCATTATTGCGTCATAAATAAATTAAATTATTTAATGTCTAAAAATTATAAATAAAATTCCATTATGTATGAAATATTTTTATCTTTCTAATGAATATTTATAGTTGAATTTCATTCATGTGTAACCCAATATTATAAATGGTTTAGTTTTTAAACATTGAATATATCATTTTTATCTTTTCTTTGAAGTAAATAATAATAAATGTCATAATCTAATACAAGGGGACCTAAAGGATCATATTTTATTTCTAGGGTTTTTTTTCTTCTAATTACATTTATCCAATAGAATTAGGACATGTGTTAGGGTAATTATAATATCATTTGTACCTTTAATTACCCTATTTAATTTTCACGGTGGTAAACAAAAGTCAAAAGTTACTATTAAAAAAATTATTTTCTTCTTATTGAACAAAATTTTACTTACTGATATCAACCATGTCTCTTGTATTGTTGATATTCAACTCACAGAAGTGGTAAAATTAATTTTCATACAAATTTGTAAATGCTCCTTGGAGGTGGGTAAAAGACCGTAAAAAGTTAAACAAAAATTATATATATATAAAATTCTTATAAAATAACTCCAATGAATCACGTTGAACATATATATGTATAATGTATCTATTTTGACCAAATATAAATTAAAATAAAATAACTAATTATTTAAAAAAAGTCAGTTTTAACCAATAACGCAGTGTTCTTCACTATTCATAAAAAATGAATAGTTTCAGAAAAATACAAAAAACTCACCATAAGATAATTTTGATATTCAGAATCCCAAAATGAAGTCAATTTTGAAAGATAGAATTTATAAAATTTCAAAAAGTGTGTATTACTATTCATAACGGCTAGTTTGATTGGTTGTGGTGTGTTTAAACTCGAAGTTGCGTACAATACAAGCCATTATATTATTAATAGGGAAACGTATCATGGAAGCTTGGGGTGTTACAGTCCTAAAACACAAAGATTACATGAAAAGAAATGTAATTTTTTTGAGATATGATATAGATTCCAATAAATAATTATTATTTTTATATTATTTAGTTTTAAATTGTATGCTAATTAAACTATTATCATAGAGTAAGGATTATTTTGTTAGGTTCATCAGGTATATTGGTAAGAATAACTAATATTTAGTTATGTTAGTGCATATTATCCATTGAATCTATTGACAATCCATCCCTTGGAATAAGCCTGAATAGATTTAACTGTACCAGAAAACATCAGTTGGGTTTAAAGATTGTGTATATTAATTTATTATAATGTATTAACCATTTAATAAAATATGTATTTTTTGGTAGTTTTGATTTAAAATTTATTAGTTTTTAATATGAAATTCAATTTTTTATCTATATTTATCTCCATATAAGGAAATAATAAATATTTATAGAATTTTCAAAGATCACATTTGGAGGCATTATAGATTCCATCCTCTCCATGCTAATACAGAAATTATAACTCAATATTGCATATTGTGTTGTATATTAAACCATTTAAGGATGCATTGTACACATATCAACATGTCATGTATGGTTTTTGAAAAATCTTGTATAATTTAAACGATACATGATATCTTCTTTACAACCCATGTCCTGATGGGGTTACACATCATTTAGTGCCCCATGTTTTACCCATTTATTTCATGTAAATTGTGTTGTAAAAGTACACTATGTGTATTTATTACATGTTATGTAGGGGATCAAAACCCATGTAACATGAAATAAATTTGTTATTGGACTTTTACATCACATACATGTTCTATAATGAATTATTTCTCATATAAAATAGAATCCAAGTAACATGGGTATATGATGCATGATTGGATAGCAATAATTACACATCATATAATTCATTTTAACTCAGTAAAATACACATTGTTTCAGAACCATATCCTCTTAGTCAAAAGAATAAAAATTAATTTCGTCATTAAGATGAACAGAATGGCATGTTTCCAGGTTACACGTCATTTGTCAGGGTTTTAATCTTCTATTTATTACATTAATGGAAAACATGGTAACATTTGAATTAAATTATTAATTAATCATTTCATGCTTGTACATCTATTAAATCCCATATGAACAATGTATAAATTCAAAGTATTTTTTCAGAACCGATAATAGTATAAACATTTTACATTAAATCATGTAATGTGGTCAAATATTTTGTGAATAATTCATGAATTTACCTACATAAATATAAATCATGTAATATTAAATTTCATGTGATGTACGATGTGAATGAAAATTGTTAAAAAACTATTACATCATGTTATTAATGTGTAGAACATTTTTTTAATACTAGAAAAAATATTCAAATGTATATAATTTATTGAATTTTATATTTCATGTCAGCTTGACTAGTGACAACAAATCTCCAACACTTTGTGGGTTTTACATGAATGTGTTATGTCAATGTGTATTTGAATGTATTTCATTGTAGACGTTTTGTTGTTTTGAGATACTTTTTTTACCAGGACAGATGTAAAAAATGTACCAAAATTCAAATATCATGTTGATTTTGTATAATTAAGACTACTTGTGGTTGTTTATGGAACCAAAAGGACCCTATTGAAAGTAGGAGGTTGGTGAAACAAGATGAGTAGTTGAGACCCCCTATATAAGTGAGTGTGGGACAATCTACTACATTGTTTATATATTATTTATTCATAGTGATCAATGTGTCTATTGTTTCATGAGTTTTAATTCATAAACATATAAAGGAATAATATCACCATGTTCTCCTATGGAAGTAGGGTGAAAATATGTTCTATTTAAAAACCTAGTGTGTTCTCATCCTTTTCATTAGGATTTTTTTGATAGTAAGAATGTTTTTTTATTATCTTAAATGACTATAGTAATTTTGGGTGTACATAAATTCTTATGTTCTGATTTATTTTTATTAGATATTTCAATTTTTCAATGAAATAAGAATTGTTTTTTTATATATGGTGGATATATATATTTTTCCATTATTAAATATAACAGAACATCCTTGTATTTTGTTGCTTTTTCAAATTCCCCTCCATCACTTATTTGATCATAGATCAAAGATCAAAAAATACTGTAGACCCCAGAAAACATGTCCCCAAAATTTTACAAATGCTTCCATACACGATCCAAGATCATAGAACTTTTCACAATCTTCGATTTGGTTAGTCGCAAGGACCGAATGGACTTAAGGATTAGGGGTTATGGACATTTGAAGTTGGGCTGGAAAACTGGTTCGCAAAGCCCATTTTGGAAGCCCCCTCCGCGATCGTGGAGCGTCGCCGTGAAGCAATGAGGTGGGAAGCTCCATGAACCAGTTTGACATTTTCGACGTGCCTCAAAGACCCGCCGCAAAGCAAAGAAGGCTGGATGCTCCACGAGCCCCGTTGACGTTCGCGATCCGCCACGGAGCAAGCTCCGTCTTCGCGCCGAGCGATCTTTTCTTCGCCGCATCCCTTGCCTATAAATACCCAGCTCTCCCCCCCATCTCTGAACGACCATGCCTACTTCTCCCCTTGGGCGGCCCATCTCCCGGTCCATGGAGCTCTGCTTTGTGGCTCCCGAGGCCATGCTCCGCGAGCAGCTTCCTTCGTGTTGCTGCTTCGCGTGTCCCTGTTCCACGAGCAGCTTCCTTCGCATTGCTGCTCCTTGAGCTAATGCTTCGTGATCCACCCTTGCTCTGAAAGAGGCCCATGCTATGAAAGATCCCTATACTCCGTGATATTTTTCTCTGCGAGCCTCCCTTGCTCAGCAAGAGGCCAATGCTCTGCGAGTCCATGCACTGCGAGCCAATTCTCTGCGATGCTCCTATGTAAGACCATGATTCACGATAGTCCTTTTCTCCATGAGACCTCGTTGCTCCGCGAGACCCCTTTTCTCCACGAGAGACCATTACTACATGATTCCATGATCCATGAAGCTACTTCACGAAGACCTATCCTTTGTGAGGATCCTACCTTCACACCCACCGGTCTATACCGCGGGGGCTGCGCCCCCTGCACCCCCTCTCAGATTCAGTGTCAGGCTTCAGTCTTGGCCCTCCGGGCCGGTCCCTCTGCTACCATCACAATCCCCCATGAAAAATTTTGAGTCACACCATGATATATTCAGGCCAGGAATTCAGGATTTTCCATTGCACCCTTATGCGCACCCACCTTCCACCTATGGAATACCCTGATTTGAGATACTCCTCGACACACCATGAAACACATTGAGTCGGCATATTCCTCTTGGTTTCATTTCCATGTCGTGAGTTGAGATTCTCTTCATAAATTCCCCAAGCACCTTGAGTCGAACCATTCCTCAGGAAACTCCTCCCTACCCTATTACTTGGCTCCTATGCCAGGTTGAACCGGAAAGGGCCGTCGTTGCATAAGTCCCAACACCAACCATTTATAGGTGCCTTATGCCTAACAGTCCTATCTAAAAGACTCTAAACTGTAGTTCTCCCAATGTTCCTAATGTAAGATGCCTCTTTCCCAATACGAGAGATGCCTTATGCTCCATGTATGAGATGTCAATAGTCTTATCTACAAGACTCTAAATTATAGTACATCCTATGTTCCAAACATAGGATGCCTCTTGCTCTATACGAGAGATGACTCATGCTCCAAGCATTAGATTCCAATAGTCCTATCTACATGACTATAAACTATAGTATTCCCTATGTTACAAATATAGGACGCCTCTTGATCCAAAAAAGAGTTGCCTTGCGTGCCAAGCATGAGATGCCTAATTCCATGATTGTAGTGGAATAATATCAAGAGCTTTGGAATCCGTTCAAACATGCCATCTCTCTGCATCATGCTTTGCGTGTCCTTTATTTGGATCCTCATCCACTTCCATGTCTGGAGTGACCCCCCTAACATCCAGGTCTAATTCCGCATCAGCTCACCTAATTTCCTGGGCGAACACCCCAGATGACATTGGACAACACATCGAGTCAGGTCCTTGGTTTCGAACACAGTCAACAGTCAACCCTCATTTGTTTTCCCCAGTTCAGGCTAACACGATATGGATGATGTGTTTAGAACACGGTCAACAGTTGTCCTCCATCTTCAATCCACCGTCACCACGTTACGAATGTCGGGTATGTGATTCAAACATTCACCTCCCTTTATTCGGACTAATTCGAATGCCCTTGGCGTTATCCCGCTTGTGCACTAGCGCATAAGTGAATAACTCAACCCACCAGTAAGTTGGGATGCCCTCATGCCCAGACATGAGGAAGACATTATGGGAAGCTTCCTAACATAAGCCCCATCCACCAGTGCCGCTCCATAGTGGCACCTGGGAAGCATCTTTGTGTAAGCCCCATCCACGATTGCTGCTCCTTAGCGGCACCCGGGCAGCTTCCTAGTGTAAGCCCCATTCACCATTGCCGCTCCATAGCGGCACCCAGGCAGCTTCCTTGCATAATCCCTATCCACCAGTGAAGATCCATAGAGGCACCCGGGAAACATCATTGTGTAATCCCCATCCATGATTTTACACTTATTAGCGACACCCGAGCAGCTTCCTAGCATTATCCCCATTCACCTTTGCCACTCTATAGCAGCACATGGGCATCATACTTGTGTATGCCCTATCCACCATTGCCACTCCATAAAGGCACTCCGGCATCATCTTTGTGTAATCCCCATCCACGATTGTCGCTCCTAAGCGGCACCCGAGCAGCTTCCTAGCGTAATCCCCATTTACCATTGCCGCTCCATAGCGGCACCCGGGCAGCTTCATTGCGTAACCCCATCCACCAGTGCCACTCCATAGAGGCACCCGCACAACTTATTTGTGTAATCCCAATCCATGATTTCTGCCCCTTAGCGGCACCCTGGCATCTTCCTAGAATAAGCCTAATTCACCATTGGCTCCATAGCGACACCCGGGAAACCTTCCTCATGTAAGCCCCATCCACTGATGTGATCCCAATCAGTGGTAAGCCATTGTGAACCTATGTAGTGGTAAGACGTTCACATCCTTATCCAGCGGTAAGACGTTATGACCCAATCCTGCGGTAAGCTATTGAAACCCCCAATCGGCGGTAAGCCGTCATTAGATGAACTACGTGGACATTGATTCCCTTCCACGGGGATACATTGGATGCCTATCCAATGCTCAATCCCGAAACTATCGTCATCCTTCTCCTCGGGCCTCCATCCTGGAGTAAGTCCCAGCACCATGTGCTGCCTAAAGCATAAGCCCCTCTTCGTTTCTCATGGATTCACCCTTCGCGACATGATCGTCAGGTCACTGGTGCCTCTTGTTTCTCACACCGAGCATGACTGATGTGAGATTAGAGTAAGCATTTTCCATGATAATGCCCCATCCAGTATGACGTTAAACTTTATGCCCCCGTCCAGCATGACGTTAAACTGTATGCTATCCCGCATGACATTAAACTGTACATCTATTTAATCTATGAGGTCTTTAATCCATGTTATGGAATGGTACGTAGGAAGCCTCTGCAAAGTTCAAGAAAACCGCCCGTCGTTTATTCAAGTCAGGTTGCACCCTCATCCCACATGACATTAAACTGCATTCCAGTCCAGCGACAAGCCATTGTGACTATCCTAAACTACGTGGACTTTGATCCATGCCAAGGCATGGTATGTAAGAAGACTCATGAGGTTCAATCCCAACACCAGTGCACCCCCTGGTTGACATTCACGTCAGTTTGCTGACGAATCCCTATCCGAAATACAAGGACTTTGATCCATGTCAAAGCATGGTACGTAGGAAGCCTCCCTGAGGTTCAAGCCCATCATTCATCAAACCAAGGTCCTTCATCACGTCAGTTCTCCGACACCCACATCCCCTTTGAACTACAAGGACTTTGATCTATGTCAAGGCATGGTACGTAGAAAACCTCACGAGGTTCAAGCCCGCCATCCACCTGGACCAAGGTCCTTGTTCACGTCGGTTCTCCGACACACTGTAACACCCTGAGATTTTATGAAAAAATATTCTTTTTAATTTCATTAATGTCTTGTGTTGTACTCTACACCAAAAGAAGCTTTCACAACACACATCCTTGACTTTCCTTGCATTACACGCAATCACGACCTTCCTCGATAGCGTGTGTAGTCCACAATACTGAGTTTCACTAAACAACGATATGCTATTAAAATATAATTAAAATTAGTCGTTATGAATAGTGTTAACTAAATTTTTAATTTCATAACATTATTATTCATCATACACATTTCTAGAACATGGTATAAGAATGAAATAAATTTTTCGGGTAAAATAAGTATTTTTAAAAAAAATGCAGATTTGCCGCCTTTTGATGGAGCACCCACATTAAATCTATTTTTTGACATGTTTATAAGTTCAATTTGACAAAATATAATTCTTCTTTTGAATCAGGATATAAAAATTTACATTAGATAAATTTTTTATATTTTTCCGATAACTTTCATATTTTAATGAATAATAAAAACACGCTATATTTTAATTAAAAACAACTTTTTTCATCGTAATATCTTATGTGGTTAAATTATAATGTGTAATGGTTTTAAAGTATAAATAGAATATATTTTTACCATTTAATATAATTTATGTCATTATCATTAATTTTATCTTGAATTCGTAGGTTAAATCAATTCAATCGTTTGCAATGTTTTAAAGAAAAACTCGTTTTCTTTCGACAACTGGATTAATTTTAATTTAATTTCTGAATCTTTTGTGTATTGAATTTGGAAAAATGGATTCCATATTTGGAATCAGTGGGTCCAAATTATTTTAATAATCTACTTTTTATTTTTGGGCATTTTGAATAGTAACTATGGTAAATTTTATTTACTATAGTTAAAGGTAAATCGGGTAATTAAGGGTAAATATAAGATTATAAAATTACCCTAACACTTGGAAAAATCCTATTGGATGGCTAAAAGTAGACCCATATAACCTAAGGGTAAGATTAGATTCATTTTAGGGACTTTTTTCCATGAGAATAATTTAATTATTATTAAAACCAAAGAATGTGACAACATGTCACTTTCTTAAATCTTATAAGTATAATAATTTTAATTTAGTGATAAAATTCATGAAACATTAAACATGAAAAGTCTCCCGTAATCTAATAAAATTATCTACATCATAGGAATTTATTTAGAATTTTTAGGGATTAAATAATTATCATTTATTATGACACAAAGATGATGTAGAGATTATCTTATTAATGAAATATTGACATAATTGATGTTATAAATACCCAAATAAATATAATTTTAGACTTTTTATGAATTACACTAATTTTCTAGCTTAATATGACATGTTATTATTGATTTAATTAACTTTTTTCGAACTTATCATTCTTTTAAGATTTTCACAAAAATCAATTACTAAATAGTGTCAAAATTGACATAAAATAGTTTTTAAAACAAATATTATATTATTAATTGTTATTTTATTCCTAAAAATCTAAGGATCATCCAAATGACTTAGATAAGGTTATATGTATTAATAATTAACAACTTGGGGTTAGTTTGGCTTGTTATAGTAAGTTTATTAACCTTATAGTGTAAGAACACAAGAAGACACAGTAAAAGTAAAATTATTTAACTTAATGTTAAATCTAAATGATAAGGTTACAATAGGAACCTAAACATGTCTAAATTCTATTGGATGAGAGGATTTCGACCCATCCCCACTTTAGCTTCAAAATAAATCAATTTGGAGCTATTTAAATCCGAATTTGACTTTATAATAAAATAATAGGTTTTGTTATTCGAAAGGTACCCCTCTCTTCCCTTATAAAAGGGCACCTCCTCCCTCTCTTCCTCACACAACTTTGAGCCTTAAATCTTGGCCAACCTCTGACAAATTCTCTTCTCCACTTCCCTAGAAACATCCTAGAGGTTCTGGTCTTCCTCAAAGACCAATTTTGGTACCCTAAGAGGGGTCTCAAAGAGGCGCTTCAAAGAAGAAGTAATTTCTGTTACCAATTCTTTCACCTTTATTTCTTCTTCCACTTCTTCTTATAAGGTTGTTTCATTATGAAGTAATAACATCAGTATCACTCATATACTGATATGTTATTATAAATATGAAACAACTCTAATTAACCTTCTATACATCCTACGAAAAACGGAAATCATCGCGCGTGCGTACGTACGGAATACCCTCTCCACGCCGTGGTATAATCTGCTTTTCCACCAACACCTTACATGGATGGGTATTATGGTGTAAAGAATAACTATACATAGTTATTATAACATAATAAAGATTCTGATATATTGTATCACCCACTCCAATTCAATTCAATAAATATGGAAATGATATCATCGCTCGTGCGTATGTACGGACTACCGTCTCCACGACGCGATGAGATTCATTCTCCATGTTAACCATTTAAGATTGATTATAAAGTATATATAAGAAATAATAATGATATATATGACATTATAAAGCTACTGGATTTATGTTTATATATATGTATGTCATCTACTTAATTCCATTCAACTCAATAAGGAAACGAAAACATCGTTCATGCGTACGAACGGTCTACCGTCTCCATGAACGGTGTATTTCTTTCCATTTACTGATCTATTATATATATATATATATTCTGAATATATATTATATATAAATCATGTTTTATATTCTGGAATTAAGTAATCATTATCTATGTAATCATATGAATAATTACAATTTAAAACACGAACGACAAATGAGATGATTTTACCCAAAACTCTACTTTAACATTAATTTACAAAAGAACGGGTAATATAAAGTCATAAGTGAACCATATATGATATAATAACAATGAGTATGATTATTTAATATATCAATGACATTATTTAAAACATTATACAGGAGGTTCGAACACTTACGAAGAAAATCAGACCTAAGGTAAGGGAAATATCACAATCTCATTTTTATCCGAGAATGTTTATACTTTGGCATTTACTGGGGTGTATTTTATCATCCACATCCATGTTTCCTTAATATGTAATATTATTTAAATTCTCCTAAAATTTTTTAAATCCTATTTTACCCTTCGGTGAGTTTATAGTAAAAGATATGAATGGAATCTTTTGTCATTTTTCGTACGAGGTACTTTTTTTTGACTTTTCTGAAAAAAGTACGAGAAGAATGTTTTATTAACATATACTGCATGAATGGATTTTTAAAACATTATTTCAAAAAATATTCCTTTACAATTTTTTAAGTTTATTTTTAATCAACTTCTTTTAGTTTATAATTGTACGAAATTTTAAGAAAGGAAAACTGTTTTTGAAGCATAGAGGATATTTTCCTCAAGAATGAAGTTCAAGAGTTTTATCAAAATTATTTTCCATATAAAATAATATAGGGTTCTGTTTTTATCCCTATTATTACATGGATTTGATTATGTTGTGATAGAAATATTTTTATTAATTCCTTTATCTTATATGAATTGTTTTATGATGTCACGATGTTTAAGATTCCCATTTTTATTACATGGGTTATGCAATGATGTATGATTTAAGATTTTGTGGCACAAATAAGAATGGTATAATTATGAGATGGGTGGGACCTATATCTCCTTAAAATGCATTGGGTAATGATTTTATATCTCATGAGATAGACATGGCTGGAATGGTAGGTTATACCGGTTCAGTGAAACAGGACTGAAACGAGGGTGACACGGTTCAGAAAGAGACTTTGACCACTAAGATAGTCTTGGCAATGAGTCTTGACTAATAAGATATGATTATATATGATTTTGTGTGTATGCCACAAAGTTTCATGTCTTATGTTATGATTATTGGGATTAAATTTCACTACTATGATTTAACCCATGTTATGAAATTATGCTCTCTTTTGTAGGTTAAGATTTCCAAAATGTTATGTTCTTATGAATATGATGTGATTGATATTTCTTTTGTTTACCCTTACTGAGAATTTGAGCTCACCCTTTTATATTTTCTTTTCCCCAGGATATAAAGAAAGGTTTTAGGTAAAAAAAGGGAAGATCTTTATGGGAGATGTTGAAGATCATTCACCACGTTTAGAAGAATATATTCCGAGTTTCCAAAGACACTAAACTATTACGGTCCTTGTGTGTCTGTTTTTGTTATGTATTAAGTATTCCGCAAAAGTAATGTAATGTCCATGTACGTCTAGCTTCGGGTCTCTACAGTTGGTATCAGAGGAATGGTTTAGTCAACCTTTGGAAACTAGGATGCGAGAACTTTAGTGAGATCCCTAGAGATATTTCTAAGGTATGTCTAGGGATGTCCCTAAAGATAAGTATATGTATAGGATATAGTCCTAGAACTATGGTAAAAATCTTAGAATTTAACCTAAGATGTTAGATATTGAAGTTACTCCCCCTTTATTATGATTTTTTCTTCTAAAATTATTTTTTGTTTGTTTTAAAAAATGGCTAGAAATAAGATGATTCTCGATAATGGAGGATATTATGGACAATGGAATGATATTCTTCATGAGAAACCAAATGAAATGGGATTTGGAAATCCAACCATCATTATTATGCCGAATCAGAAATCTCACAATATGATCAATAAACTCAAATTTGGTAAGTTTCCTGACTCGGCTAATAAGAGAAAGATGGAGTTTCATGATGATCATAGAGGAAAGAAAGTTCAATTTCCCCTATGTAAATCATGTGGGAAGAGGCATCGAGGAGAATGTTTCAAGGTAAATGGAATATTCTTTGTGTGTGGAAAAGATGGACACAAAGCCAGTAAGTGTAAAGGAAAAGGTTCAGTTAACACCATGGATGATGATAATGGTATTGCTACGACATCAACAATGGTTAAATGTTTTAAAAGTGGAATGTACGGGCATTATTCAAACCAATTCCCTAAGGGAAAGTCTCATAAAGAGAATCAGTATGGTCGTATGAGTAGTATTTATGTTGATGATGATGAAGAGACTACAAATGATATGTGAGTTGAAAGAATTGTTGAAGCTCGGTCAATGGTTAAAGAAGGTAGTGGAATGATTACATGTTTATCAAGTGTAATGTTGTATAAGTAATCTCATGGTACTATGGAATAAAGAGACATCTAAGGATCGTTACACTGTTTTCTTTCCTTGAGTTTTGAAAGTGTAAGATTAATGGTACCAGTATCCATTAAAGGATATTCAGATATTTTTGGAATATAGATGATATGCACATAATGAAGGGATAAGGAGAAAATTAAATGTTTGATAGTATTCATGAGCTCATGACTGATATAAGGAGAAGGTTTTGTAATGGTTTGAGTATATAGAATTTTTTGATTTTGGTATGTGGAAAGAGTTTACTTTTGACAGCATTCATGTTTTCACTAAGGTCTAATGGATATTCATTTTTCAAAGGAATACATGATTAAGGTATTCACATGATTGGAATGTGACCAACAAGATATATGGGGGATAAATGATGGTATTCACATGCTTGGTTGATGACATTTCAAGTAATCATTTTCTTTATACTATGAGCTTGGACTGAAGTATTTTAGATATGCCTAAATATTGGAATGGATTATGAGGGAAATATTATAAGTATTGTTTAAGGATAGAACTGTTTTCGATATTACAGATGGGATTTTATAGTAATTTAGTTTTAGAAAAAGGACAACCTGCATGACGGGCGACAGCCCATCGCGTCAGACAAGGATGTGGGAATCGAACCAACAACCGAAGTGAGACTGGCCTTTATCGCCTACCACTGGCCTACAAGAAGTCCCTGGTTAGTAGAAACTAGTTTTATTTTATTAAGCGGTATGATATATTAAGTATAAGTTCATTTTTGGAACCATATATGATTAACCATAAGATGAACTTATAACTTTTTCTAACCTTTTGTTTGAAAGAGATGGAATAACCCATCATTCTATCACAAGATCTGCTAACACATCACAAATAACAAATTCAACTTCATTTCTTTAAGGGATGAAGTGGAGATTGTTCAATTCACGAACAATAGTGAGATTGTACCCAAATCAAGCAAGTATTTCTTCTAATTCAAAATTTTCAACTTTAGGGAAATGATATTGAAAACCAAAAATATTGTCCTAGTGCCCTTATATCTGATGAATCAGATGGTACCCTAGATCATCACAAATTTATGTCTTTGTGATTGCTGGCTTTTCTATAGCCATGTTCTCTACCACTCTCCATCAGAACATGATGGTTAGATTTCTCTTCCATATCCATATTTTCACCTATGTGGAAACCCAGTGATTAGTTTATTTGGGTAACCATTACATTTCATACTTTTGTTTTTAAAGACTGGTTTTGGTCTTACTTTTTACGATGTGGGTTTCGATTAAAGAAACTTTCGAATAGTAAACCATTTATAACCCCTGATGAATTTCGAGGGAGAAATTCATTTTAAGGGGGTAGAATGTAACACCCCGTGATTTTATGAAAAATATTCTTTTTAATTTCATTAATGTCTTGTGTTGTACGCTACACCAAAAGAAGATTGCACAACACACATCCTTGATTTGCCTTGCATTACACACAATCACGACCTTCCTCGATAGCGTGTGTAGTCCACAATACCGAGTTTCACTAAACAACGATATGCTATTAAAATATAATTAAAACTAGCCGTTATGAATAGTGTTAACTAAATTTTGAATTTTATAACATTATTATTCCTCTTAGACATTTCTAGAACATGTTATAAGAATGAAATAATTTTTTCGGGTAAAATAAGTATTTTTAAAAAAAATGCAGTTTTGCCACCTTTTGATGGCGCACCCACATTAAATCTAGTTTTTCACATGTTTATAAGTTCAATTTGACAAAATAAAATTCTTCTTTTGAATCAGGATATAAAAATTTACATTAGATAAAGTTTTGATATTTTTCCGATAACTTTCATATTTTAATGAATAGTAAAAACACGCTATATTTTAATTAAAAACAAATTTTTTCATCGTAATATCTTATGTGGTTAAATTATAATATAGAATGGTTTTAAAGTATAAATAGAATATATTTTTACCATTTAATATAATTTATGTCATTAGAATTGATTTTACCTTGAATTCATAGGTTAAATCAATTCAATCTTTTGCAATGTTTTAAAGAAAAACTCATTTTCTTTCGACAACGGGATTAATTTTAATTTAATTTTTGAATCTTTTGTGTATTGAATTTGGAAAAATTGACTCCTTATTTGTAATCAGTGGGTCCAAATTATGTTAATAAGCTACTTTTTATTTTTGGGCATTGTGAATAGTAACTATGGTAAATTTTATTTACTATAGTTAAAGGTAAATCGGGTAATTAAGGGTAAATATAAGATTATAAAATTACCCTAACACTTGTAAAAGTCCTATTGGATGGCTAAAAGTAGACCCATATAACCTAAGGGTCGGATTAGATTCATTTTAGAGACTTTTTTCCATGAGAATAATTTAATTATTATTAAAACCAAAGAATGTGACAACATGTCACATTCTTAAATCTTATAAGTATAATAATTTTAATTTAGTGATAAACTTCATGAAACTTTAAACATGAATAGTCTCCAGAAATCTAATAAAATTATATACATCATAGAAATTTATTTTAAATTTTAGGGATTAAATAATTATCATTTATTATGACACAAAGATGATGCAGAAATTATCTTATTAATGAAATATTGACATAATTAATGTTATAAATACCCAAATAAATAAAATTTGAGACTTTTTATGAATTAAACTAATTTTCTAGGTTAATATGACATGTTGGTAATGATTTAATTAACTTCTTTCGATCTTATCATTCTTTTATGATTTTCAAAAAAATCAATTACTAAATAGTGTCAAAATTGACATAAAATAGTTTTTAAAACAAATATTATATTATTAATTGTTATTTTATTCCTAAAAATCTAAGGTTCAGCGAAATGACTTAGATAATGTTATATATATTACTAATTAACAACTTGGGGTTCGTTTGGCTTTTTATAGTATGTTTATTAACCTTATAGTGTAAGAACACAAGAAGACACGGTAAAAGTAAAATTATTTAACTTAATGTTAAATCTAAATGATAAGGTTATAATAGGAACCTAAACTTGTCTAAATTCTATTGAATGAGAGGATTTCGACCCATCCCCACTTTAGATTCAAAATAAATCAATTTGGAGCTATTTAAAACCGAATATGACTTTATAATAAAATAATAGTTTTAGTTATTCCAAAGGTACCCCTCTCCTCCCTTATAAAAGGGAACTTCCTCCCTCTCTTCCTCACACAACTATGAGCCTTAAAGCTTGGCCAACCTCTGCCAAATTCTCTTATACACTTACCTAGAAACATCTTAGAGGTTCTGGTCTTCCTCAAAGACCAATTTTGGTACCCTAAGAGGAGGTCTCAAAGAGGCGCTTCAAAGAAGAGGTAATTTCCGTTACCAATTCTTTCACCTTTATTTCTTCTTCCACTTCTTCTTCTAAGGTTGTTTCATTATGAAGTAATAACATCAGTATCACTCATATACTGATATGTTATTATAAATATGAAACAACTCTAATTAACCTTCTATACATCCTACGGAAAAAGGAAATCACCGCGCTTGCGTACGTACAGAATACCGTCTCCACACCGTGGTGTAATCTGCTTTTCCACCAACACCTTACATGGATGGGTATTATGGTGTAAAGAATAACTATACATAGTTATTATAACATAATAATGAGTCTTATATATTGTATCATCCACTCCAATTCAATTCAATAATTATGGAAATGATATCATCGCTCGTGCGTACGTACGGACTACCGTCTCCACGACGCGATGAGATTCATTCTCCATGTTAACCATTTCAGAATGATTATAAAGTATATATAAGCAATAATAATGAAATATATGACATTATAAATCTACTGGATTTATGTTTATATATATGTATGTCATCTACTTAATTCCATTGAACTCAATAAGGAAACGAAAACAACGTTCATGCGTACGAACGGTCTACCGTCTCCATGAACGGTGTATTTCTTTCCATTTACTGATCTATTATATATATATATATATATATTCTGAATATATATTATATATAAATCATGTTTTATATTCTGTAATTAAGTAATCATTATCTAATTAATCATATGAATAATTACAAGTTAAAACACGAACGACAAATGAGATGATTTTACCCAAAACGCTACTTTATCATGAATTTACAAAAGAACGGGTAATATAAAGTCATAAGTGAACCATATATGATATAATAACAATGAACATGATTCTGTAATAAGTCAATGACATTATTTAAAACATTATACAGGAGGTTCGGACACTTACGAAGAAAATCAGACCTAAGGTAAGGGAAATATCACAATCTCATTTTTTTTCCGAGATTGTTTATACTTTGGCATTTACTGGGGTGTATTTTATCATCCACATCCATGTTTCCTCAATATGTAATATTATTTACATTCACCTAAAATTGTTTAAATCCTATTTTACCCTTCTGTGAGTTTTTAGTAAAAGATATGAAAGGAATCTTTTGTCATTTTTCATACGAGGTACTTTTTTTTGACTTTTCCGAAAAAAGTACGAGAAGAATGTTTTTTTAACTTATACGACATGAATGGATTTTTAAAACATTATTTCAAAAAATATTCCTTTACATGTTTTCAAGTTTATTTTTAATCAACTTCTTTTAGTTTATAATTGTACGACATTTTAAGAAAGGAAAAGTGTTTTTGAAGCATAAAGGATATTTTCCTCAAGAATGAAGTTCAAGAGTTTTATCAAAATTATTTTCCATATAAGATAATATAGGGATCTGTTTTTATCCCTATTACTACATGGATTTGATTATGTTGTGATGGAAATATTTTTATTAATTCCTTTATCTTATATGAATTGTTTTATGATGTCATGATGTTTAAGATTCCCATTTTTATTACATGGGTTATGCAATGATGTATGATTTAATATTTTGTGGCACACATAAGAATGGTATCATGATGAGATGGGTGGGACCTATATCTCCCTCCAATTAATTGGGTAATGATTTTATATCTCATGAGATAGACATGGCTGGAATGGTAGGTTATACAGGTTCAGTGAAACAGGACTGAAACGAGGGTGACTCGGTTCAGAAAGAGACTTTGTCCACTAAGATAGTCTTGGCAATGAGTCTTGAATAATAAGATATGATTCTCTATGATTATGTGTGTATGCCACAATGTTTCATGTTTTGTGTTATGATTATTGGGATTACATTCCACTACTATGATTTATCCCATGATATGAAATTATGCACTTTTTTGCAGGTTAAGATTTCCAAAATGTTATGTTCTTATGAATATGATGTCATTGATGTTTCATTTGTTTACCCTTACTGAGAATTTGATCTCACCCTTTTATGTTTTCTTTTCCCAAGGATATAAAGAAAGGTTTTAGGTAAAAAAAGGGAAGATCTTTATGGGAGATGTTTAAGATCTTTCACCACGTTTAGAATACTATATTCCGAGTTTCCAAAGACACTAAACTATTACGGTCCTTGTGTGTCTGTTTTTGTTATGTATTAATTATTCTGCAAAATTAATGTAATGTCCATGTACGTCTAGCTTCGGGTCTCTACACACACACCATCCTGAACTACGTGGTATTTAATCCATGTCAAGGAATGGTACGTAGGAAGCCTCCACGAGGTTCAAGCCCAACACCCATCAGACCAAGGTCCACCTTCACATCGGTTCACCGGCACCATCCTGAACTATGCAGACTTTGATTCCCTGCCACGGGGATAAGTAGGAGGTCTCTTTGAGGCTCAGGCCCAACTTCACCATCACCGATGCGATGGTCCCATTTCATTCTCCCTCCACATCATTCAACCCTCCATAATCCATCCCGATTCTCACCCAGGGTTCCACATCCCGATGGGATCATGCCATCCACCTCCTCGCTACTCCTAGCAGTACTTGGGCCGCTATCCACGTGTAAGCCCGAGTATGTCTCTGGGACATTGTCCTTTGTGTACACCCCGATTCATAACCCCTATGAACTACGCGGGTTTTTATCCATGTCCTCTACATTGGGTACGTAGGAATCCTCAAAGAGGTTCAATCTCAGCCAATGGTAATCCATGGTGTCCCCCATCCTGGGTTTCACTCTACCTGATCCGCACTCAGTGGTGTTCAGATCAGCCATTATAGTGTGAATTCTCCCCTTCTTGGGGTGCACCATCTCGGATCTATCCTCATTGGGCGTGCTGATCCATCCATCTTCCAGGTGTTCTCTTATTGGGATGTACCAATCTTATATGTCTCCATGGGACGTTCTGATAACCCTCAAACTATCTCCCCAAGACGTTAATATCGTGGCCTACCCTGTGATAAACATGAGATGCCTGGGGAAAACCTCGGATGACACACCATTGGCGTAACCATCTCCTCTAGACGTTAAACATGTGGAATAACCTGTTTTAAGCATGGGAATCTAAGGAAAGCCTCATATGAATGCCTATGGCATATGAATCCCCACATTCTATGTGGGATGCCTCGGTTTCTGTACCCTTGAGATGCCCTTCTATGAGGAAGAATACAGGTTCTCCAATGTCAACGCACCCTGAGATGCCTCAACATGCCTGATTGTTGTCATCTACTCCGACCGAAGGTCACTACAATGTCAAGACCCCATGGAATGTCCTGACGAAATTAATGTAATTAACCGACGTCCATGAAGATATGGCACGAGGAATGAGATTCACGAACAACGTATTAAATCTATGAGGGAGACCCGGAATAGGTGATGACTTCCGAGGAGGAATCCACTAAATGAAGAACCGATATCCCATCATCCCGTTTTGATCAAGGATCAGATGTCCCTGAACAAGGAGCGAATGTCGCCCGCCTTTGGAAAGTGAGAATGTGCGGAAAAAGTTTTACGTCCTCACAGACAGATCCACGCACCCCGGTGAAAGCGTCAGAAACAAATACACAATATACTTTCGTGTCTTATAATTTACAATAATGATTAATTATTTTTCAATTAGAGGAATTTAATATGTACATCAGATTCAATCATAAGAATTCATGTTTTGGTTTGATAGTATTGATGGAATATATTTTTTATTGTAGAGGATGTAGATTGAATATTTTCTCATCCAAAATGATAATGTGGTTCCATAGATTGTAATTAATCCAATGAAGGTATTGATGGATGAATGGGAATAATTGGATATAAATTATTTGGGTTGTATATAGATTAATTTTTCAAGGAAATATGTTCACATCAATATAAGAATTTTTTTTAGAATTTATAACCTTTTGAGAGTATTCTTTATAAATTTATGAAGTCAATGTTATCAGAGATTCCATCGAATATTAATTGACCTATAACCAACTACTTTTTATATTCAATTACCTATATATTTATGTTTCTAAATAATAATAGTTATATTTTCACACGTTGGTTGTTTTTATATATGAGAATTGATGAGATGATATTTTAAGGTACCTTTCTCATTAAAAGGATATATTAGTTTTACACTTTGATTAGATCCTTGATATTTTTTTGTTGAATTCATAAATGCATGTTCCCAAGAAGAGTGATATCATCTAATTGGAAACAAATTATATAGAATATCCGGGGTAAGAGGCTCAATGAAAATTTATACCTTTTCATATTCAGTTCTTCTATGGAAATCTATATGATAGGTGTATATGAGAACATGCAAGTTTTTTTTTAGAATTTCATAGGTTATCAGCATCGTTGGATATTTCTATCTATGATATTATTTCATTTTCTTAAAAATGATATTATTATTAATGAATGTCATGGGTTTCTAAATTTTATTTATTGTTGATAACTTTTATGCAATATGGTTATGGTGATGCATGAGATGTTAAATACATCAATATTTATATGAAATTAATTAATATGTAATAAAATGATATGTATCATCTACGATTAAAATAAAATAATATATGTGACTTTTATTTGCATTGAATGTTCTTGATTATGCACATGAACTTGAAAATATTATCAGCTAGTTTATTTCAAGAAATTCATGTAATGAAATAACAGTCATATAGGTTTATGACATAAGTAATGTAATACGATTGATGAGATATAGAGACAAATAGATTTTATTACATAGTGAGCGGTTGTAAGATATTTATTTCATTGTTGTGACATTTAATCCTTTCTATATTAGTTTCTTGATGGGATTCTAGGGGTAAATCATGGAAATTATATATTTTGGTCTAATATCCCTAAGAAAGTTTACAAGAAGTTCTTACACAATGTGTTTCCAGAAGCTAATATTTTTTATATAAATTTTATATAAAAATAGATATTATTATCATTATCAAATAAATAATATTATTTGGGTTATTTTAATAAAATAAATTTTATTACTGATGAATAATATAGTGACATTTATTTAATTAAAATAAATAGTCACTATTCATGGATTGAAAAATAATGAGTATTATTGATAGTCCATGTTAACGTTTTTGGTTGAAATTAAATATTAAATATCAATTAAATAAACTTTAATTAATTAATTTAATATATTTTATTTATTTATTCACGAGTTATGTGTTTGTTAGTGAAATAATAATATTTTTATTACCACTTGAAATGGGGTTCCCTATGGAATAACATAATAATAAATGAACGATGTGCAATTATTTATTCTACAACATAGTTTTATAAACCCGATTGTATCAATTTTAGTAAGAGGCAATCTCTATTGAAAACTTATCAACATAGAAATTTTTCCAAACCTATAAAAAATATTCAAAATAACTCATTCAAGAATGAAAATCAATAAACTTCCTCCTCTCTATCATATTTTTGAGGTACCTAGAAGAATCTATCCTGACTCACAGTACTTCATAACATGATCAACGATAAATGATTCAAGTGGTGGGAGTCAACTAGGCTATCACTAGGGGATTCTATAGAAATGATATGATTCTTTTGAGCATGTCAGGACCACTATTAATGGTATTATAATCTATATCATAAAACAATATGATTTCATTATATGAATCGTCAACTTATTAGGACATAAATAATGAAATAATGTTAAAGTAAATTCTTATTATTAATATAAATTTTAAATTATTTGAAAATTATCCTATTTTCATGGTTCCAAGAATCATTAATCTTTTTTATTCATGTTAAAACATAAGAAAAAATGATTATTTTTTATGTTTATATGGATTATCGATTGGATATTTGAAAAATTCATTGCTAACATGAGCCTATTAGGATTCTACTATGGATGGAACCTTTATATATGATTTATGAATATTTTAGGTATTTTTTTATTCCCACCAAATTATCATTTTATATCATATATTGAAGAAATACATGAATCATGAGTGTTATTCTCTCTACAAAAAATGAGTATCATGATGTCTAGAAGCCGAATTGCATATAACACTTAACCTCTAGAAGGACATACATAAAAACCCTATAAGGTCATTGAAATAGATTATTTTTTGCAAATGATATTATTATTATCATGATAATTCCATTTGATAAACCATATTTTTTTGTGAAGGTTCTATGGAAACCACTAACAGTCATGCGAAAGATTTCAGAAAAGTTCATATGATCATGTGACTTTTTGATAGATAAAAACCTGAGACTCACCCAAAATACCTTAAAAATAATAGAGGATGATGTTGGATGATTAATGTGATTGAGAGTTACATTTATCTTCGTTTTATGTACTTATTCTATTCGCATGACCCCAAAGATCCCCTTGGCAGCATGTTAAACATTTCATGTGAGAGAATGTTGGCACGTCGCCATCATAATGTGAAGGACCATAAAAATGTCCATTCAATCATGTCATTCCCCATCGTATCCACCTACAATTGGAAGGATTTTCCCTGAAGATGAACAAATACCATCATGGGGCCAACATTGATCACGCAATTCACAAAATAGACGTAAGGAAACTAATTGTTAAAATACTCTCACAGCAGCGTGATATCCTTCATTGATTATGTAATGCATTCTAGAAAATCATTGAGAGTATCCATGAAAATTATGACATGCCATCTCAAATATAATTTATTAATTATGTGATTTATTATTGATATTCAATTGGTAAAAGTCCAAAATACATATAAATAATTAAAAAATAACGGATAATAGGGAATCCTTTGTGAAATTAAGATATGATTATATACATGTGAAGGGGATATACACCTAATGTGATCACAACTGATCTCTAGATTGTCCTTTGGAAAGAAATTTTTTGATCCTGAATACTACTCAAAAACCAAGAATGATCTCATGAGAGCCTCCAGGAAATTTTTCTATGTCTCACAAGGGACACAGATAGGTATTCTTCGATCATGTGAAAGCCTTTCCACATGAATATTGATCTCCAAAATACTTATTGACATGTTTTATTGATGATGTAGATTATTATGGAAATTTCAAAATGAAAGTGTAAAATCCCTTTGATAAGTTGTGGTCCTATGTACATGAAAACCCAAAATAATTATTGTGGTTTATTTTTTATCATCATATTCAGTAGACGAACCATGACAATATCATGAAAACAATGTGATTTGATTCTTCCACCATTGAATCTTAATCTTATTTTGGATATACATGTTGTGCAATCCAACATATAACCTCTACAGAGAGGCATATGAATCCCCCCTCTGTATAGAGACACACATGACATCAAATAAACCATCATGAGATAAAATATGTGGAATTCTTATAGTGGACCTTCACATGATCACAAGATTAATTTACTTGGGAAAAAATGTGGAAATCCTAAATGGACCATGTAACATGAATATGTTCTTCACGTTATCACTCTATAAATCCCGTGAGGGTCCTATGGCATGTCATAAGATTTTAAAATGGGGATTCACATTTCAACAGGGTTTAGAGAATCCTAAAAAAATAATCTTGACAAAAACATGATATATAAGTGCAATAAATAATTTAAAAAAGCAAAAAAAATCATTATGAAAAGTTGGATGTGCTAAAATGCATCGGAATGCATCATGAGTTTCACATGACTTGTCCAAAATATATTAGCACCACATGATATTACAAATTAATCCAGAGAAATCATCAAGACATGTCAGCAAAGTACTGTAGAGTACTTTTGACATGTCATCTAATTTATATGGCAGCACCCTGAAATTTCCATCATGACATGAGATGACCTCTGGATATGTGAACATGTTCTTGTGAAGTCCTTTAGAAATATCTCATATGTCAGGTAAAAAACCATTATTTTTCATATGTGTCTTGGAGATTTATTTTTAATGTCTTTGAAGTCATAAAAAACACTCGAACATGTCACATAAGCTTTGTTGAGTTCATTGTACATGTCACACAAGTCATGTGATTCCTTCCATACATGTCGTCCAGATCAAAGGACATCCTACGGGTCGGTAAACTCGATCATGTGATTATCATTGGACATAACTTCTACGAAACCAGGACATGATTAGACATCCTCATACTTGTAAGACTAACTTTTCGAGAAATGATAAATGTGTTAGTAGACATCACAGAGGAGTTGATGTGGGTTTATATGTTTTAGCATGGGTTGTTCACCCTGGTGTTGCTAAAATTTTTAGAGATCCAGGATACCAATGTTGGTGGACCAACATGAAATATGAGATAGATAGCTTTATCACGTAATGTTCTAGATGTCTGTCAGTGAATGTATAAAATCTGCATCTGAAAGGTATTATACATACATTTTCCATTTTTGATTGGAATTTGATGAGGTTTTTAATGACTTATGACTAATGTATCCAGATCACCATTTGGAAACAATGTAGTGTGGGTTATTATTGATCATCTGATGAAGGTCTCACATCCTGCATGTGTGGTTAACCACCATGGTATATGGTCTAAAAAGATTCTACATTAGATAAATGTTATGTATGAATAGATCTCACTATTATATCTTTTCTGATAGAGACACTCATTTCACTGCATGGTTTGGGAAGGGGTTGTAGATGCCTTGGGTATATAGGTACATTTGAGAATGATGTATCACCCACAGACCTACAGATATACAGAGTGTATGCTTTAGGGCTTCAAGTACATGATTCGAGCATGTGTCCTTCATTTTGGGTGTTCTTAGTTGAAACACATTCATCTTGTCTAGTTTTCTTATAATAATATCTTCCAGTATATCATTGGGGTGGCTCCCAATAAAGACTTCTCTAGTAGTCCTTATCTCTCACCTATGTGATGTCTAGAGTTAGGGGAGGTAGCTATTATTTGACCACGTTTTGTGTAAGAGACTATAGATAATGTTCAACTGGTCAATAATTTTTGGTTGAAAGCTCAGTCCAGATAGAAGTCTTATTCTAACATATGCTACGGAACTCTTGAGTTTGAGGTTAGAGACCAAATTTTATTTAAAGTATCGGATATGTTGACGAACATACATATTTTAAATATGGGTAATCTATCTCCACAATTTATTGTAACATTTGAGTTCATGATGTAGTTTTGACTATTTTCTTTCCAATTGGAACTTCATCAAAGCTACAAGTTCATGTAATATGTTTTTCTCATATCATGGCTTTGATGTTACTATCTAGACTCAAATCATGTTTTCAACCTGAGGAGGTTGAGCTTGATATGGATGATTCCTTGGAGGATTTTTTGGTTCATATTGTTGAACAGAGTGTATAGACACAACATGTTAGGTATGTACATATTATAAATGTGCTATGGTAGCATGAATGAGAGCAGTATAAGACATTTAGAGTGAGAAGATGATATATGATAACAATGGACAAAACTCTTTTATGATAATACTTCATTTCTCTCAGAATAAATTCATGAGGAAGAGTTTCTATACGAGGGAATGTTTTAGTGACCCATATTTTATGAAAAAGGTTCAAATAATTCTTTTTCCATTTTTAATAACTACATTAATCAAGGTTAATGTATACGAAGGCCTTGGGAATTTCTAATTAGATTCTAGGTCTTGACCATATCACAGAGATCCAGAAAGGTGGGATACAGACTTGGATGCAAGGATGGTAAATACCAAGTGACCTAGGCCACAGGGTTTGAAAAAATGTGTCGGTGAAGATAGATACAACCACATGTTCATATAATTTTCCTATAACTGAGGTGGACTAGTCATACGGTCGTGCCTCATGTGGCGGATGGTGGAAAATCCGTTTATCATGGTTTTCACACCATATGTAAACCGTGCACATAATCTGTAGAGAGTGAAATTTTGGGGAAATTTATCTAAACCAATTTCTCCCCTCTCCCATTTTTTATAATAGTTGTACCACTATGTCTTATCAATTTGATACCTCAAACCCTCCCTGATTGGATATATTTCTACTCTTTAATCAGAAATTATTTCCAATTCTACTGAAGGCATTGGATACTCCATGGTTAAGCTAAACCCACATACTTCTTATACATCATCAAGTATCACATTTTATTATGCAATTTAGATGCTGGATCAAATTCATTATTTTCAATGCACTGGACTAATACTAAAATCTCATCCAATATATTTCAATGTATAATAAACATCAAGAAACGATTCCTCTATGGACCTATGGTAGGTGGTCACATTGTTTTCCATTGGTTTGTTGGTCAATTTATATTTATTTCATCATTCCAAAAGAGAAAATATGCTGAGATACTAAATGGTTATGGTTCCATCATGTCTACTTGATTACAGGGCCTTGATATAAGTGAAATGGATCTTTATTAGGGGTTTAGACATCACTCATGCCTTTTGTGGACGCCCATAGGTGTGCCTCCTTGAATTGAGTCATTTTAGGCCACATGGTTGACATGATTGGAACCTAGAAGGACATCAGTCTTGGCACTCAAATAAAATATCCTTTGTCCCATGTATAATTTATTTATCCAAAGAAAATCCAGGGGTATTTAGAATTATTAGTCATTTAATTTTCCAATTGGGCATTTCGGTTTTTCCCATGACAATTAACTCAAGACTTAGAATTTAAATTTCCATGACGTGGTGAGTGATATGAAATGGTTATAGTAAATGAGATTTTATATGATGGATTAAGTATTATAGTTTTATCCATTGAATTAAAGGACCAGGACACTAATACTCTATAAATATATTTTTCCTATTTAGGGAAATTCATTGAAATCATTTGGGAAACCTGACATATTATTGTTGGGATGTCTTTACTGTAGATGTATCAAATGTAATTAAATATGATAAATAATATTCATAATAAATGTTGACTCATGAATTGAATTAATTATGAAAACAAAACATTATATGTGGTTCAATGAAATTTGTTAAATTTTCAAGATGTAAGTGTTTTTTTATAATGAATATTCCTCTTATATGAATACAGACTTGATGAGGGCATGAGAGGTGTGTGCCTCACACTATCTATATTTAAGAATTTTAAGCCCTATTATATTTGGAATTAAGGGACTATGATATCCTTAATGGTAAGAGTGTATGAGATTTTTTTGAGGTCCTATTGACCGTGAGTGCCTTGAGGTAGGAAAAACAAGGAGAGTACCATTTTTTATTTCCATGAGACTCTTTGAGCTCTTGTAGTTGGGATATGGGAAAGACCGTGAGAGATTCCACTAGAATTGGATTTATAGTGGATTATGTTCAGATCCTTCCAAACCTATACCTATGGGTTTATATATACATTGATAATATATATATATATACAATGTTCCTTGATCAAACCAACCATCCATGGGATATAGAAGGTTGACCCTCCATGTTTCCTTGAGGAACATGAGTGGGAGGTTATATATTTATTTGCAGCGATTTAATTTCCACCAATTAGCAGCACACTATTTACATATGAGAACCTACATGGATTACATGTAGACACATTGGTTGTAGAATACAGAGATATTATCTCACACCCTACTTAGGAATCCCTTAAAATATTAGATTATTATGTTGTTCTTGGTACCTGTAAGGGTAAACTCACTTTTACAGGTTATTTACATGTACTATATATTCATCTCTAGGGAGTAGAGGTTTGGACTTAGGTTCAAGATACACATGGACTAATTTGATCTAATTATTTCTTTTTGTACAATTGTACTGTATTCTTAGTTTTTTTATTTTCATTATTATTAACATTCCTTATATTATTGTATTAAAAAATTCAATTGAGGTTTTTTCTAATATATTCAATTATATAGTCCTCCACTGTTAGCTATTTATACTTTTGTTGTGTACTGTATTTATCAATCTTATTACATTTCCACTAAGTATATCTAATTTCATATTCATTTTTCATCTGTGAGATGAGGGTATTGTCTCACCACTATAATTCCTTTTACGCCAATGTTTCTAGTCGATAGCCCCTAGAATATGAGGAGACATGCAAGGGGTAATGTGGTAGATCACTCTTTGGCACAGTCCAAGTGGAATCCAGGTATGAGATGTCAGAACATCAATGAACGACTAAACCAACATCCTTAATAATATATAATAGGGGAGGATCATATCTCTTCTCCAATTATATATTCCCATCAAAATATTTCTATGCATAATATATATTTGAACATGACTTATATCCTCTCTTCCTATAATGATTTTGGAAAATTCTGAAAATCATATATCGATCAAGTCCTATTTTGATCAACAATGAAGAAGATCATTTGAATTATCTATAATATTTATAGTAGGGGATCATATTCTCACATCCCCGTATGGTTATACATAAATTCTGGCACCGTTCATAGACCCAGATCATTTCCATACTGAACAAAAAATAGACTTGTTATAATATTCCTTCCATGATGAGGAATGAGGTTCATATCCATGGACTGGTTTGTGCCACTGTACCAGAGACTGTTCGATGAAAAATGTGCATCACGTAAAAAATAATTAAACTATTCAACTAAAGTAGAAGGTGGTAATTACTTCAATAATCATCCACTTATTAGTTTGGATATGGATCATAGGGACTGTAAACCAAACATATGTTGATTTCTACATCTCTATAGGGATTGCACCCTCATATAGGTACATCTTCTACTTACCTAGACACCTATATATATAGAGGTTCACAAAACACGGGGGTTATCCATATATAGTTCCCCATCAACTACCACCAACACATCACAATGTTTAGTAGAATACCCATAGAATATACCTATATGATCTGACCTAGTGTAGGTGCGAATTCCTGATAAAGAGAAATTCATCAATTATATATGGAGAGATATATCTAAAAAACATCCCAATGATGTTCTAGACCTTCTCAACAATGGGATATGATATACCAGAATAGATATATATGGATTTATTTCTTTAACTACACAAAACACATGGAAAATTCATCATGGAATGAAGGATTTTAGTATCCACTATAAATGATATGAGGGTATCCATTGGACAATAATCATAATCTATAGTCAAATGGACCATGCAACTATCTTCGAGGCTTGAGATCCAAAACTGGAAAGTCATTGACTAAATCTATTTTGAATCATATTTTTAACACATGGGGATGAAAATATTTAATGGAAAATACCTCGAATAACAAATATGTGAATGACACTAAGAAGAACCAAGGAACTCACCATGGCTAATCAACGAGTACCCATCCAATCCCCCCACGATTCTCACATATTTCATCCCTATGTAGCTCAGATGGATCAATAAAATCATTACATGGAAAATGCATGGGGTAATAGCATGATGAACCAGTGTGGACAACACCCTATTCCTAGGATCTCAAGATTAAACATACATAGTACAGTGGGGCTCTAATTCTAAAATTTCTTGATGTTTATAAGAAACCCTAATTCTATTGTCTGCCTATCCCTTCTTCCAGGACCATGAAACTACTTAGTTATCTCTCCACAACTAGGTTGAAGAGTGAATTATGGGGATTCATGGGATTAAATTTTCAACAATGTGGGAAACAGAAGACACCAATGAGAGAATTCACTATGATATAGATGAAAATTATAAGAATGAGCATTTCATAAAAAACTCAGAACCTACATGAGACCCTTCCAGTGACACATGAGGAAAAAATTGAATCCTAGATCATGGTCACACCCATGTGTTTCTTTGAATGTTCTCCATCATCAATAAGTAATAACTATATAGTGAAGTTACACCCTGTTAAAAGCACGTATAGTACACTCTGGTACACCCTATGGAGACATCTATAGTCCACATAGGCCTTACCATATCTGAGACACCATTAGATCACCTATGTTGTACCCTGTGTGATACCACTTCAGTCTTCCTAGACTATAATCTGCCTATATTCTATAAAACCAGATTGTAGAAACAAAATTGGACACAGAAATATCAATATCCTTCACCTCCCATATCCCTAATCTCTACACCCAAAGATCTAAGGATATTTTATACCTTTTTAGATCATCTAATTCAACTTACTTCTCACACAGATGAAAACTCATCTAGACATAGAGGTTATTGGTGATCATGAAATTCTCACGATCAATTTCATTTCATGATAAAGAATCTATTAACATATCTCCCTGCCACCTTCCATCGGAGGGCTTCCATTTTAATGGGATCACAAAAACATATATCCATCTCAAAAGGCCACATCCCATGTGTGAAAAATGGAACCATATTCTGTATAATCCCTTACTATTTCCTCTCAAATGAGCCTTATATTAGGTTTAATTCTTGTAAACATGTCACCTTACTATCCAAGGGATACATTTTCTATGATAAAAACATTCAAAAAGCCTCAATGATTTTGGGTCATCAACCTATAGTAAACTACATGGGATTTGATTACATTAAACATTGAATATATAGTAATTCAAATTTAGGTCCAATCCCAAAACACCAAGTCAACCATAATTCTCTCCGGGGATGATTCCCATTTGCTTAATATCAATTTTGGGAGACTAAATCTCTTATAGGTCCCATTAGTTACTTTAGAAGATGTCCCAAACTATCCTTGAAGATGATACCTTCCCCTAGATATCCATACTTCATAACATTGTGTTTCATGGATTTGTCATCATCACTTGACCTAAAAAGGAATGAAGCATCCAATTATATAGCACTGAAATATATGGGATTGGATTCAGTTCAAAAGGAAATGTTAGATTCCTATATCATAGGTTTTTTATGGGTATTAAAATAATTCCTTCCTCTATCTATGATGATAAATTGTAGAGTACCCCACTATGAAACATAAAATAAGCATTGTAATAAATAACAACAAAAGAAAATTTAATCCTTCTACAAAAATGCACCATCGAATGAGCACCAAGGAGACATATTGAAATCTACACCTAAAAAAACCTCATATACATATATATGATTCTAAATTCAACACCTACTAATATTTTATAGTTAATCGAAGGCCGACTCATGTTTTAAATGGGAGTAAATAAACGATTCGTAATCATTCCTTATATCATTATGATATTCCATGATTAGGAAACAATTTTCCCTAAACGGATGTGATGAATATGAGATCCCATCCTCTCAAACAGTGTGATTATATTATAATCATTACACCCATTCCCCAATAAGAAACTTCCATTGGAAAGAAGGTTCATTAGTCATACTGAATAATTAAACCATTCGGAGTTCCATGCTCTATGGACAATACAAATTATAAACCATTAGAAAAAGTGTAACAAGATTTGAATGATTGTGCAATGTTTCAAACACCCATAGTCATCCCTCGGGAGAATAAAACAACAAACTCTTTCCTCATAAACAAATATTGTGAAACTATATTTAATCCCTAACTAATATGTTCATGTCTCCCACATGTCAGGGCACATTTTTTGCTCAATGTAAATGTGGTCCAAACATAGATCCAAAAAAATCAAGGGATCAAGTGTTATATTAGTGATATGATGATTTAAAATGTTTTTTTATTTATTAATGTATATTTTAGGACTATTCAATCAGATATACATTATATCCAAATGGTTTCATACCAATTTTAGTAGACATAGGCTTCATCCACTGCACATGATGGGTTTTCTTCTAAATAAATGAGACAATCTATATCCCAACATTTTTAATGAAGGGTCTCAAATGAATTGGTTTAGGAGTACCATCAAAATGGTCATGTTAGAAACCTATATTTTAATCAAAAATACCTCTATCTCATTCATCCCCACCTACTATACACTCAATTAGGTTAGGAGGCCAAGAAGAATATAGCACTACTTGTCTTCTCAAATGATTTGGGGAGCTTTTCCTCGAAACACAATAATTATCTCCCCTAGTATCTTATGGAGGTAAACCAATGTGTCATTGATGACATCATCCATATTACATAGGTATTCCTCAAAATGGATCCTATATAAAGTGAATGTTACGAAACCCACTCAATAATAAGCCCTTAGTATGATTGGGGTGTTTCCCTTGGGGGTCAAATCATGGATACCCATACATCAGATTTAAAGATGACCTATCATGTGTAGTGACCAAAAAATAGGGATAGCATACTAAACACTATCCCCTCCAAATATATATGCTAATAAAATTTTATGGGGAATCATGATAAGTGACAAGAACCTATCCACACTATCTATGCCTACTGGCATAGTTCTTTAACATCTATTGAAATACACTAGTAATATTCAAAGGGAAACTATAAGAAGGAAAAAAGAACCTTCCAACATCATCCAATCCTCAACAAAATATTGTGGAAGAAATATATTAGGTTCAAAAACATTATCAGATATATTAAGTTATCTAGAACCATTCTTCTATAACAGGAGAAACCATCATACATTTCCTGACAACTAACATATGGTAGACCCATTTCCATGCCCCCACACCCAAGTAATAGTGATGTATAATAGTAGGAAATAAGGGAATGTAGCTATAAAGCACCCATACTACAACCCCAATGTGATAATATACTATCGTTACAGTAACATAGTTATCCACCAAATCATTAAAATGGGTAAAGGGAAGAGAAAAATTACTTCCCACATCATATGAACTTTCTTCAATATTATAGAAGTATTGGAAGTAGTCAAGGGGAAGACGCAAAAAAAATTCCCCACAATTGGGGTGACATTTAAAAGAAATGAGGGTCATTATGGAGATTACACAAGTCTCTTCGACCATCCAAGATCATTGTATGAAAAAATTCCCAATGATATATGGACAATAAAATCTTCCCTATATCCCAATTCAAACTTGGGGTAATCATCATATCCCAATAGCCATTTAAAATATAGCACAAAACCCAGAAAAAATCCCAGATTATTGCCAACATATTATGGAAGTGAAACATGATATAATAAATAATATATTCAATATATGAAAGATTTTATCCACAAAAATTAGACCCAATATCCAAAATTAATGAAAAAAATAGAACAACACTAAAGAAAACTAGATAATCAATACTTGGTCTACGGTCACAGTCTTCATAATGATGGAGTTCATAAATTCCTTATAATTTTTTTTATATGTAACCTCATGATCATACTATTTTATTTTCAAATAATTGATTTAGTACCATCTATTATGATGGAACTTTGTATAAATCGTAGCATGAAGGATTTATTTGTGTCTAGAATCTAATCATTCTTGAGATCCAAAATCATGTTGAGTGCACAATATCCCTCTACGTGACCTGAAGATCAATCAACCAATAGGTCCTACCCTTTATATCATCCTCCATGAAATTTCCATAGGGTATACTCTTCTAAAATTATCATTATAGTTATAAGTCAATCCATGGTGGTATCCCCCCCTCATGATCATTTTCATTGTAAAGGTCCTCCATACTCTGACATTTCACTTTAATAAGATTATAGTCCCCTTGTAGAATTAAATATGAGATGAATCTCCAATAGTGAGGTACATTGATAAATGGGGATAGTCATGCTCAATACTTAATCATTGAAAATTGAAATCCCTTATCAAACAGATGTAAAAACAAGTAATTATCCATTATTTAAACTACCCTTGGGTATCTATCCTTCAAAATGATTTAGAAAATCCCCACCTATTTGAATATTTATAATAAAAAACTAGTAAGTGTTCTATTTGGTTAGAATATGAGTAGGAGGATATTATGGAATACGAAAAAGAAATGAATAACATGATGATACATTTATCCAAAGATTATATATCAGTCTTGTTATATCGATTAAAAACCCTCTAATATTTCATTTCAGTGGTGTTTTTAAAAATTTTTGTGTAATAAATCTTCCTAAACATATGTAACAATCATTGAAAATTAAAATAATAATTATTTTCATAAAAATCATATCTAATAAAATTCATGTTAATTGAATGGATGCACTATAAAATTGACAAGGTGTCTCTTAGGGATGCATGGCATCTGAAATATGGAAAATAGAGAACAAAGTGTAAACATTCATTTCTCAACACATTAGAAAAAATATGTTCATTTTTCATCATCACCCATATTGTATTCATATTAGATAATGGGTTGAAAATTAGATGTTTCATTTCACCAAAATCACCAATCAGAAAAAACAACCAAATTTGACATCATAAAATTTCACACCATCAAGATAATGTCAAGAAATAATCATTATTAATAATTGATGGTATGTTTAGAAAAAATATACCATTAACACCTCTAAAAAAATCATTCTAGAAGGGAATGATCCAATGAAGAAACATGCATCTAGAATATTATAATATTAAGAAATCCTCTTTCCTAAAGGAGGCCAATCGAAAAGAATCACCAATATCATTGAAATATTTGGATCTTGGGAAACCCATACAACACACCCAAACCATGTTTGAACATGGATCCATAAAATCATGAATATATCCATGGTAATTGTTTTCACATAAATCTAGAAGAAACCACAACTATAGGGCTGGTGATGTCATTAACACAACCATTGATATTTGAAAAAATAATCGAATGGTTATCTAAATAAAAACAAATAATAGCAATAGACAGTAGGGTTGAGGGGTATTTTACCAAAATCCCAAGCGTTTTTATGGAAGTAAATATTCTACTGATTTGGGTAAGCATATAAAACAAGATCATCCCAGTGTGTCACAACCTATGACTCAATGACCTCACAGGTAACTTTCATGAAAAATTCTTATCAATATTCACTTCATATCATTATCCAACATATTATTCTTATAGAAAAGGTATAAATTCATATGAATATTCCCTTCTGATCACCATCCCCCAAACTATTCATAGAGGACAAGAAGAGAAATGTTTGAGGCCTCATTAATGGTGAAAACAATGGTATTCTCCTTTGTAGGCTTAAAAAATACCTATAATGCATTATGCATCAGATAATAACATTAATACCTCATATGAAAATGCTATAAAAAGATACTATATTACATAGGAGCATTAGGAGGATGTTTGGTTTGTAATATTGTCCACATAGAAGTTATTAATCATGGTGTGTAGACTTAAAACCATAGGTTTTCAATGAATTTAGGGATTCCCACAATTTTACAAATACCACCTCCTTGATGAGAATCCTTTAATGAGGGTAATGGTAATGTTATACCCCACCCACCTTCAGAAGATATAAAACTTTTCACACTTGAGAAATAATTTTCTCTAAAGGTGGAATAGAGGAAGTTGTTGTAACGAATAAATTGAGAACTACGCTGATGAAACAACCCTAACAAATAGGTATAATAAGTTGATCTGCAACAAAAGTCCCAAGTTGATGCACCTTAGCAATGAGGGTCTATCACTATAGATAATATTAATCTAGAAACCTGACTCAACCTTGCGTATCAACAACCAATATATTTGTCACTCATGATAGTGAGTTATCAATAGTTTTCTAACTTAGTAACACAACCAAGGTTAGATCATAAACATCCTTGTAGTCTATATCCTAGAGGTTACCCACCACTTGTTTAAACCAAGACACAAAAAATTGACCCATTATTGTCTTCCCCAATTAAATCTCATGTCCAACCAGATATCCCTCAATTTATTTTCAATACCATTTAACCATTAACATATTTATTCAAGGCTACACAGGAACAAAACACACTAGTACAATTGGAAATATATTCTTACCCATATTTGTTTGATCAAAACCCTCCCCTTTTTTTGGGAACCTCCATTTTTTATTTTCAATATATCAGGGAACCAGATGCAATGGTTGATTCATTTCATGTCATGTTTTGAAACCATTATGGAGAACCTTCCACAATAAAAAATTGAGACATAGGTGGTTTGTATAAACAGTAAAATGTATAACATTCATATTGTAGACATGTTTTCTAGCTCGTTTAATTATGGGATTGGAATATCTCCATCAATATTTTCTCTATGAATTTAGCACATCACTATGGAACATTATTATATGTATACTCTCAATAAAACAATATTTGGGATAATTAGATGGTATTATATTTTCATAATTGTTATTAGGGTTTAACCTCCCCTCTAAACCTAGAGAATCCCAAAGAATACTTTTTTCATTCAATATATAGAATCTTCACAATGATTTGTGCCCAAATATATATGGCCCCAGCCTTAAACCTTACTTAATCATGAGTTATTAGAAGATTACACATTGAGGATCTTTTCAGGTTTAGAGTTTTAGAGAATTAGATCATGAAACTTGCATTACATTCCACATTTAAAAAAAGTGGTTACATAAAAGACAGTACTCATTCTTCCAATCAACGGAAACATATTTAAAATAAAACATGGATTCTTTCTTGACACATCCTTGACACTATCATCACATCATGTACCCTTCCCTTGACCTGTGAAAAACATTTCAAAAACATGGGATGAGCATAAAAAGCTCAGTAAGGGATATATAGATATGGAAAGGAAACATTAGTACATGTATACATATGAATGAAATAATACTTTACCCATAAAACATAGGCATATCAAATCATGAATAAATCATAGAAATCATAAGACACAAAAGGTAACTTGAGGCATTCATAACATTCTTACGTAGGGAGTAACCCTCTTGGTTACGTTTTGGAATGCCCATCACAGTATATTCCCTAAATCTCTTCGGAGAAACCTCAATGTTTCACTCCTTCTCGTTACCCAATGCATTGGAGAGCTATATCGGGCTCACCCTCCCTTAGTTTATCACGGAACCACCCGTTTTCATAACAATGCCCAAGAACCATAACATAAATGTATCACATAAAACATGCATAAAGAAAACATACCATTTCCACATTTCAATCACAATATAACATTTTAGTATATTGAAATAATGAATCCATTCAAAAAGAAACCATTTCCAAAACAATTTAAAACATTTAATAAAGAGATTCTTGAATCAAAGTGTCCCATACCACCTTGAAGCCTAAAATTTTAAACCATTAATATCCATATAAATAAATCCTTAAAACCATTTTGAAAACATGGATATTAATAAGAACAAATAAATAAAACACTTAAAACGATATTTTGGTTAAAGGGGTTTTACCAAAATTAGAGACACTTGAATATAATAATTGAGGAATAACATTTAGTCAGAACTTTATAATATCATGAGAATAAATGGATTCATGATATAATACTCCAAAGGACAGTATATACACCATATAAGAGTGAATTGGTGTATAACAACAATGAACCCTCAATAGAAATGTCAAATGTGACGAAATCCCTTATAAAGAAGGTATCCTTAAATTAAGGACAAATCAACCTCAAAAATATGTGTGACAAATATAAATACACCCAATATAAGTGTATATTAAGTGTAAAAAAATAAAATTTCATTCACACATATTCAATGGATGACATATTCAATGACTACATGTTGAACCCAAACAAATCGAAAATGGGTTAAAAAGTTCCCTTGACAGCCTAACGCCATCACATCAAAATGAGTTGATGAGAGATAAAAAGTGTATCTCATCACTTGGACATAAAATTTACATAAATAAGGATATATGAGAACATATCCCATCATAGAAATATGTAAATTAAAATACCCAACAAAAGAAGTCTTTTAAAGAAGAGGAGGGTGAAAGGTTACCTTACCGACTTGGATATCTTTCAAAACATACACCCTATGAAAGAAGGACAATATATCATTGATGTAAATACTCATAAACGAAATTATATTACACAAAGAGTAGAATAATGGGCAGTATATACACCACTCAATGGAATTTGTGGCAAATGTAGCATAAATCTCACGGGAATAAAAGTGAGATGAAAAATCCCTTACGAAAACTCGGCAGCCTAACGGCGCCACATAAAACTTCCGAATATGGATTGATGAGATCAAATAGGGTATCTCATCACATTACAATGAAATGAATAGAAATATGAATATAAAAGAACATCCCCCAACATTACAAAGAGGAGCTTGAAAGAAGTGACATAAAGAAGAGTACTTAAAAAAGAAAGAGAGAGGTTAGATCTCTTAAGAAAGTTCTGCAGCCTAACGGCGCCACTCAAAACTCCAAAAATGGATTTATGAGAGATAATAGGGTCTCTAATCACATGAACATAAAAATTACATTATTTTTAATATAAAATATCATCCCAATAACAATAAATATGAGCTTTAAATGGAATGACATAAAAGTGTGTACTTAAAAAGAAAGAGAGGAGTAGGATCCCTTGCCTCGGGTCCGACTTGACTCGATCATTCTTTAATCTCCTGAATAATAAACTTGAGTTAATTTCTACTTCCTTAATAACCTTTTTCAAGTTCATTATTCCTTTTATATCACTTATTACCATGTCATAAACATTATGTAATCATTTAAGTTAATAATATTTGTTTTGCCGATATTTGGTTCCTAAGTCGAAAGTGGACTTCTTACAATTACATGTTGTTCGTGTGGACAATTGTTTATTATATCCAGAATTCTATTAATGATGTAGATATCATATATTTCATATATATCCATTACATTCATGAATTTATAACGTTACATAATCATTTAGAGGTAAGAAATGAAATGCACCGTTCATGGAGACGGTAAGCCGTGCGTACGCATGAACACTACTTTCATTTCTATTTCGTATTTTATAGAATGGAATAATAATGATATAAAGATATATTATAATTCCAGTATAATATCATATATAATATCATAGATCCGTCTTTTATAAGTCCAACATATGGTATTTAACGAATCAAATCACTTTGAGGGGGCGGTAGTCCGCACTTCCTAAAATGAAGATATCGTGTATACTCATAATGGATGCCATAAAGGTAAGACAAAAATGAAAAATACAGAAGCATAAGTAAAACATAAACATATTATATATCATATATAAAAATAGTTATATCATAATGGCCACTTTTGAAGGTGTTAAATGAGTATTGAACAATCATCGTTTTGGGAGGCAGAATTTCGCCATCAACGGAAACAATATGTTCTTTAACCATTTGATGTAGTTGTGTGAGAGTGTAGCTCGAATAAATATTATAAAAACATATTAGTATATTTAAGATACTGTTGTTGTTACAAAAGATGTAAATAAAAAGAGTTTAGGGGGTTGGAGAAGCAAAATAAAACAAATGAACATGAGGGAATGAATTACCTTTAAACGTGTAACTCCTTTTGATTTGAGCCTAAAGGCTTCCTTTGAAAGGATTATGCCCAAAGGGAATCCTCTAGAATGAGTAGAGGGATGTGGAGAGAGTAAATGGGCAGGGGTTGGCCGAGCCAAAGGCTTGAAGAGTGTGTGAAATGAGGTAGAGGTGGGGGCCTTTTATAAGAGGTGAGGAGGGTCACTTTTGGAAAGTAAGAAATGTTACTTTATTTGAAAATGTGTTTCGGTTTTAAAAGTTCCCACATTGATATAATTCGTGGATAAGGTGATAATGGTTCGAAATCCACCCATCCAATAAGTTTTGGACATGTGTAGGTCATAGAGTTTACATTATATTCTCATTTTATTTAAATCGTCAGATAATGATGTCATCACTGCATCATTATGATGTCATAAATAATTTAATTTATTTAATGTCTAAAAATTATAAAAAAAATTACTATGATGTAGGAAAGATTTTTAGATTTCCAATGACTATTTATAATAAAACATCTGACTTGTATAACCCCACTTAAAAATTGTTTTAGTAAAAACATATCATGTTTGTGTCATTTTTATTTTTACATTAAATAAAAAGTTATTTATGTCATTTCCCAACCAAAGTGGCTCCATGGGGTCCCCAAGTTGACCCATTGCTTGTATGGGTCGGCCATTACTCATCCAATAAGTTTAGGACACGTGTCATGGTGTTTTCACATTTTTATAATATCATTTTTACATTAAATTACACTAATTACCTCTAATCGCGATTAATGAAAAAAGGTACTATTCACCAAAAAATTATTTTCATCCCATTGAACCACATTTTAAATACTAATTACAACCATGTATGTAGTATTTTCAAAATTCAATACACATTAGTGGTAAACTTTCATTTAACTGAAAAATCAGTTTGCTTGATTACCACTTAGTGGTTTCACTATTCATCAAAAATTGGAGTTTTTCAGAAAAATACCAAAACTTCACACTAAGCTATATTTGATATTCTGAATTCAAAAATGAAGTCCGTTTTAAGAAATTCAAAACATATTAGTCACATTATTTTATTTAATAAATAATTCCCGTTGTCAGAGCAAATAGCGTGTTTTTATAAAACAATAAGTATCAAAAGATTGACACTAGTTTAAGTCTGATTTCAAAGTGAAATTAATTCCAACGGCCACTATTGGATTTAATGGTAAAAATATTTTCTAATTTCACTTTAAAACAAATTCAAAATATTATATAATCATATAAAAAAATTATATTAAAAATAGGTTTTGAATTAAAACACAACATTTTCCACTATTCATTAAAAAAATGAACTTTATCGGAAAAATACCAAAAAATTACACAAAGTAAAATTTGATGTCCCGATTCTTAATAAGAGTTTTATTTGGTCCAAAATAATGTATAAGAGTGATCAAAACTATATTTAATGAAATTTCTCCATTAAAAGGCGATAGGTGAACCTTTAGTGAAAACTAGGGCATATACGCCTAAAATTGAATTTTTTCCGTATTTTAAGCCTTTAGCTTTTATTGGATAAATGTAAAAACATTAAAAAACATATATAATCATATTTTAGTTATTTCAATCCATTCCCGCCAATACAACTGCTACATGTTAACTACCATTTGAAATAATATTATTTTATTATTAGAGTGCAATGTAAGATTCCCAAGAAACTCGTTGTTGCGTGTTGGGTACGCCGTCGAGCATAGCGTCCCCTTTAAAGTCATATTAATATTTTATTCACAAATATGGATAAATATAAAAATTTCATATTCTTTATTTACCTGGGGTGTTACATCCTTCCCCCCTTTTGGGAATTGCATCCTCGCAATTTTTAAAATTGATCTTGGAAACATCCTTCAAAGTCCCACATCGGAACAAAATTCGGTAAAACAAACACTTTAAAATAAAGAAAGATAATTACAAGGGTCACCCGAGTTAAACCATACTAGGATTCCAAGTATGAAAATATGGACATGGAGGAAAAAACAAAGGGTCATGTTCTGATGGAGAGTGATAGAAAACATGTTTAGGAGAAAGTTAACCACGAGAAAATCACAAACTTTTGATGGGTTAAACGGTATTCGATTCCCCAGTAGGAAAAGTTAATAGACAACATTTTTGTTTTAATTTACTTTTTATTGGGGAATTTATTCATAAGGAAACATAATCACTTATCATATTGACTTTCAACTTTTATTAGATTCTTTACACAAACTCATATTTTCTCCAAAAGACGAGTATTTAGGAAGACTTTTTCACATTAAGAGTACTATAATCAACTTCTAGAGAATCATCTAATCCACAAAATAGAACTATATACTTCCCATGTCTTTATACTTTAACCAAAACCAAAAAGGTTTTTACAAGATCAGATAATCCAGAAAAGGATAACCCTTTATAAAAAGAAAATCTATTCTTCACCTCTAAAATTTGTCCAACAAAACCCAAAGTTCAACGAGGACCATTCTATAATCAATTTGTCCATAAAATTCTTCAAAGTAAACCAAACTAAGATTGAAACCCAAATATTTTAAGGATTTAGTCACATAGTCTTTCAAGTTAAATCGTAAAATTTATCTCCAAACAACTTCAGTTGCTCCTAAAGTCTCGTATTGAAAAGTAATTAACCTAATCACATATCCTCCATGATAGGTTAAGCATTTTCATAAATAACCCAAAATCAACTTACTCTTAATTCATAAAATCATATAACTAGAAAGAATCGGTCAAACTAACCAGGGACTTCACGTAGTCCAGTGGTAGGCGATAAATACCAGTCACACTTTGGTTGTGGGTTCGATTCCCGCAGCTTTGTCCGACGCGATGGGATGTCACACGGTCTTCGTGTTGTCCTTTTTCCAAAACAATATAATTCTTAAAACATTCCCCAAAATGAGATAAAATCTTCAAGAATAATCATAACATATTTTAACCTCAAGTTTATCTCATGCCCTTCATTTTCCATCATATAATATAATAACCCATAATTACCTCAAAAGTATGGAACATATAAACCCTAATGGTTACCTTAATAATTATTACCTGAATTTCCACCTCGAGTTGGCCATCTTGTACATGATGCATTAGGGAATTCACCAAGGTTGAAGTGATTGATCATGACTCCTTGATAGTTGGTTTAGAACAACTATGAGATTCCTCATTGAATCCCCCATCTCATCCAGTATCTTAATCAGAGAACCACCACAGTTTCCTTCAAACCCATTGTCACTTTGGTGCCTGCTATATCCAGCCATTTACTAAAACCAAAAAGTTCAGTGTGAGTATATCAATAAAACCATCATGTACTAATGAGGATGGTAAACACTAATATATACTTACTCATTCACTTTATCTAAAATTAGGACTCTTTCTGAAATCCTAACCATTATGGTAATGTCACTTATGCTTAAAGAATACCATAACCTCTAAAGTTATCTAAACAGACCTTTGATACCAACTATAAGGCCCCATCCTTAAACCTTACTTAATCTTTAGTTATTACAAGATTACACATTGAGGATCTTTTCAGGTTTTGAGTTTTAGAGAATTAGATCATGAAACTTGCATTACATTCCACATTTAAACAAAGTGGTTACATAAAAGACAATATTCATTCTTCCCATCAACGGAAACATATTTAAAATAAAACATGGATTATTTCTTGACACATCCTTGACACTATCATCACATCATGTACCCTTCCCTTGACCTGTGAAAAACATTTCAAAAACTTGGGATGAGCATAAAAAGCTCAGTATGGGATATATAGATGTGGAAAGGAAACATGAGTACATGTATACATAAGAATGAAATCATACTTTACCCATAAAACATAGGCATATCAAATCATGAATAAATCATAGAAATCATAAGACACAAAAGGTAACTTGAGGCATTCATAACATTCTTACGTAGGGAGTAACCCTCTTGGTTACGTTTTGGAATACCCATCACAGTATATCCCCTAAATCTCTTCGGAGAAACCTCAATGTTTCACTCCTTCGCATTACCCAATGCATTGGAGAGCTATATCGGGCTCACTCGCCCTTAGTTTATCACGGAACCACCCGTTTTCATAACAATGCCCAAGAACCATAACATAAATGTATCACATAATACATGCATAAAGGAATCATAACATTTCCACGTTTCAATCACAATATAACATTTTAGTATATTGAAATAATGAATCCATTCAAAAAGAAACCATTTCCAAAACCATTTAAAACATTTAATATAGAGTTTTTTGAATCAAAGTGTCCCATACCACCTTGAAGATTAAAATTTTAAACCATTAATATCCATATAAATAAATCCTTAAAACCATTTTGAAAACATGGATATTAATAAGAACAAATAATTAAAACATTTAAAACGATATTTTGGTTAAAGGGGTTTTACCAAAATTAGAGACACTTGAATACAATAATTGAGAAATAACAATTAGTCAGAACTTTATAATATCATGAGAATAAATGGATTCATGATATAATACTCCAAAGGACAGTATATACACTATATAAGAGTGAATTGGTGTATAACAACAACGAACCCTCAACAGAAATGTCAAATGTGATGAAATCCATTATAAAGAAGGTATCCTTAAATTAAGGACAAATCAACCTCAAAAATATGTGTGAAAAATATAAATACACCCAATATAAGTGGATATTAAGTGTAAAACAATAAAAGGTCATTCACACATATTCAATGGATTACATATTCAATGACTACATGTTGAACCCAAAGAAATCGAAATTGGGTTAAAAAGTTCCCTTGACAGCCTAACGGCATCACATCAAAATGAGTTGATGAGAGATAAAAAGTGTATCTCATCACTTGGACATAAAATTTACATAAATAAGGATATATGAGAACATATCCCAACATAACAATATGTAAATTAAAAGACCCAACAAAAGAAGTCTTTTAAAAAAGAGGAGGGTGAAAGGTTCCCTTACCGACTTGGGTATCTTTCAAAACATACACCCCATGAAAGAAGGACAATAGATCATTGAAGTAAATACTCATAAATGAAAGTATATTACACAAAGAGTAGAATAATGGGAAGTAAATACACCACTCAATGGAATTTGTGCAAATTTAGCATAAATCTCACGGGAATAAAAGTGAGATGAAAAATCCCTTACGAAAACTCGGCAGCCTAACGGCCCCACATAAAACATCCGAATATGGATTGATGAGATCAAATAGGGTATCTCATCACATTAAAATAAAATTTATAGAAAGAGGAATATAAAATAACATCCCCAAACATTACAAATAGGATCTTAAAAGAAGTGACATAAAGAAGAGTACTTAAAAAGAAAGAGAGAGGTTAGATCTCTTACGAAAGTTCGGCAGCCTAACGGTGCCACTCAAAACTCCCAAAATGGATTGATGAGAGATAATAGGGTCTCTCATCACATGAAAATAAAAATTACAGTATGTATAATATAAAATATCATCCCAATAACAAGAAATATGAGCTTTAAATGGAATGACATAAAAGTGTGTACTTAAAAAGAAAGAGAGGAGTAGGATCCCTTACCTCGGGTCCGACTTGACTCGATCGTTCTTTAATCTCCTGAATAATAAACTTGAGTTAATTTCTACTTCCTTAAGAACCTTTTTCAAGTTAATTATTCCTTTTATATCACTTATTACCATGTCATAAACATTATGTAATCATTTAAGTTAATAATATTTGTTTTTCCGATATTTGGTTCCTAAGTCGAAAGTGGACTTCTTACAATTACATGTTGTTCGTGTGGCCAAATGTTTATTATATCCAGAATTGTATTCATGATGTAGATATAATATATGTCATATATATCCAGTACATTCATGAATTTATAACGTTACATAATAATTTTGAGGTAAGAAATGAAATGCACCGTTCATGAAGACGGTAAGCCGTACGTACGCATGAACGCTACATTCATTTCTATTTTGTATTTTATAGAATGGAATAATAATGATATAAAGGTATATTATAAATCCAGTATAATATCATATATAATATCATAGTTCCATCCTTTATACGTCCCACATATGGTATTTAACGAATCAAATCACTTTGAGGGGGCGGTAGTCCGCACTTCCTAAAATGAAGATATCGCGTATACCCATAATGGATGCCATAAAGGTAAGACACAAATGAAAAATACAGATGCATAAGTAAAACATAAACATATAATATATCATATATAAAAATAGTGACATCATAATGTCCACCTTTTAAGGTGTTAAATGAGTATTGAACAATCATCATTTCGGGAGGTAGAATTTTGCCATCCACGGAAACCGTATGTTCTTTAACCATTTGATGTAGTTGTGTGAGATTGTAGCTCGAATAAATCTTATAACAACATCCTAGTATATTGAACATACTGTTTTTGTTACAAAAGAAGTAAATAAAAAGAGTTTAGGGGGTTGGAGAATCAAAATAAAACAAATGAACATGAGGGAAGGAATTGCCTTTAAAAGTGTAACTCCTTTTGATTTGAGCCTAAAGGATTCCTTTGAAAGGATTATTCCCAAAGGGAATCCTCTAGGATGAGGAGAGGGATGTGTAGAGAGTAAATGGGCAGGGGTTGGCCGAGAAAAAGGCTTGAGGAGTGTGTGAAATGAGGTAGAGGTGGGGGCCTTTTATAAAAGGAGAGGAGGGGCACTTTTGGAATGTAAGAAATATTACTTTATTTGAAAATGTGTTTCGGTTTTAAAAGGTCCCACATTGATATAATTCGTGGATAAGGTGATAATGGTTCGAAATCCACTGATCCAATAAGTTTTGGACATGTTTAGGTCATAGAGTATACATTATCTTCTCATTTTATTTAAATCATCAGATAATGATGTCATCGCTGCATCATTATGATGTCATAAATAATTAAATTTATTTAATCTATAAAAATTATAAAAAAATTACTATGATGTATGAAATCATTTTATATTTCCAATGACAATTTATAATAAAAAATCTGACTTGTATAACCCAACTTAAAAATTGTTTTAGTAAAACATATCATGTTTGTGTCATTTTTATTTTTACATTAAATAAAAAGTTATTTATGTCATTTCCCAACCAAAGTGGCTCCATGGGGTCCCCAAGTTGACCCATGGCTTGTCTTGGTCGGCCATTACTCATCCAATAAAGTTAAGACAAGTGTCATGGTGTTTCCACGTTTTTTTAATTTCATTTTTACATTAAATTACACTAATTACCTCTAATCGCGATTAATGAAAAAAAGTTACTATTCAACAAAAAATTATTTTCATCCCATTGAACCACATTTTACATACTAGTGACAACAATGTATGTCAGATTTTCAAAATTCAATACACATTAGTGGTAAACTTTCATTTAACTGAAAAATCAGTTTGCTTGATTACCACTTTGTGGTTTCACTATTCATCAAAAATTGGAGTTTTTCAGAAAAATACCAAAACTTCACCCTAAGCAATATTTGATATTCCGAATTCAAAAATGAAGTCCGTTTTAAAAAATTCAAAAAATATTAGTCACATTAATTAATTTAATAATTAATTTCCGCTATCAGAGCAAATAGTGTGTTTTTATTAAACAATAAGTATCAAAAGATTGACACTAGTTTAAGTCTGATTTTAAAGTGAAATTAATTCCAACGACCACTATTGGATTTAATGGTAAAAATATTTTCTAATTTCACATTAAAACCAATTCAAAATATTATCTAATCATATAAATATATTATATTAAAAAGAGGTTTTGAATTAAAACACAACATTTTACACTATTCATTAAAAAAATGAACTTTATCGGAAAAATACCAAAAAATTACACAAAGTAAAATTTGATGTCCCGATTCTTAATAAGAGTTTAATTTGGTCCAAAAGAATGTATAAGAGTGATCAAAACTATATTTAATGATAGTTCTCCATTAAAAGGCGATAAGTGAACCTTTAGTGAAAACTAGGGCATATACGCCTAAAATTGAATTTTTTCCGTATTTTAAGCCTTTAGCTTTTATTGGATAAATTTAAAAACATTAAAAAACATATATAATCATATTTTATTTATTTCTATCGATTCCCTCCAATACAACGGCTACATGTTAACTACCATTTGAAATAATATTATTTTATTATTAGAGTGCAACGTAAGATTCCCAAGAAACTTGTTGTTGCGTGTTGGGTACACCGTCGAGCATAGCGTCCCCTTTAAAGTCATATTAATATTTTATTCACAAATATGGATAAATATGAAAATGTCATATTCTTTATTTACCTGGGGTGTTACAAAATATCATCCCAATGTAATATATACTAATATTTCCTGATCCCAAAATAATTGATCAAATTTTCAAGGATTCCATCTTGGAATTAATGCCAATGCATATGTAATTACATTAGCACAATGGGGATAATAGTGAAAGAAGAAGATCCCACAGTCCTTCTAAATTTAGTCCCTTTACCTAATCTAACTCAAAATCCATCACCATATCACGTGGAACCTCTTCTTGAGCATAAAAAACAACCACCTCACTAGGATAAGTGATGGGAGAAAAAGGAAAAAAATATTGGGGAAAAAATAAATATATTTATTATTTTTGAGATGACCATGACCTTAGATACCTCTTCTCAGCTTTGGAGAACAAATTTCTCAATTTTTCAAATACAATGATTTCCAATTCTTCTGGTCACAAAGATCTCATAAATCATTTCCCCTTCTATATGACAATGGGGCACACCTTTTAGGTATTATGTTTTTCATGGAATTCATAAAAATATGGATGGGTTCAGAGTATGTGATGATGGGAAACCCACCAACACAAGTGGAATTTTTTTCACTATGACCCTAGGGGAAGAGGGTGAACGACTTTAAGATATTAACAAGCGGTCAGAAAAGTGTAGTGATAATTTTTATAGAAATAAAATAAATCAGAATTGTGAAATACTCTGAGCATAATTGAAAAATTCAACGAATCCCCCAACCACTTCTTCTGTGGTATAGCCATCTCCATCGGCACTGTTGTCTACCAAAATATAGTTTCCCGAAAAAAAATATTTTAAAAAGGGAGAGAAAAAAACATTGGATGATGAACCATTAAGAATTTCAAAGTGAATTTTTATTCTCTCTTATATCATTAATACATTACAAAAAGAATAGGCAACACCCATCCAAACTGTACTATAAGAGTTGACCCACGAGAGGGAATCCTTATCAGATTAAGAGTTTATAATCACAACCATTAATTGTTTTCATATAATAGATACATTATTTGATGAAAAATACATCCATGAACCCATGTTTGTTTCACACAACTAAGGAATTATGGGAGGAGACTTCATCATCCTCGGATATTTAGAGTACATGGTTTTAGTAGGGATCTACACATCAGAAACATCCCTTCATGGACTATCTATACTACCAAAACATGTGGGATGGATCTCTTATTGGACCCACAAGAGAAGTAATTCCCCCCCCCCTTATTCCTATAAATTCCTGGGGATGATCATCTTAGAATATATACTATAGTAGGTTCAATAACCATATCAACCATAGCATGTAGTCATTCCTATTCGACCTAACCCATCAAGGAAAAGAGCACCTTCAACTCAAATTCTATGGGATAAACATCCAACATCATGATTATATGTTCCTTTGGTGACTTTGTGAGAGAATCATATTATTAGGTAGCACAAAACACTATCATAGAATTTTTTAATTATTAAAAAAATCTCAATGGATTTGACCAATTTTTCAATCCAATATTTCCTAATTCTGTTAAAAAACCACTAAAATCCACTCACAAATTCTTCACTAAGTTATCATAATTTTGGAGTTGAGGTTTTTACTTACAAAATTTGTTATTCATATATTGATCCCACTAATTTCATAATGATCATCTCTCTCAAGGGATAAAACCAAGATATCATTATACATGGACACATCAACACTTGTTTTCATATGGTCGAATAACTTATGTTAATATTAGAAGATATTTCATTGAAAATTTATTAGGAAATCATCCTCATTACTTCTCGCATGATTCTTCGACAAGGTAAAAAATAAACTAACATCTCCTCTTCTACTATAACAATAAATTCTTATGATAAGCTCATGAAAATCCACATTATGGAATAAATACCTGGTATCCATTTTGTGTCCTCTTATTTGATACATAATTTCCAGTGGTTTTTCAAGATATGTATTTTAATGTTACACTAATAAGTCCTTATTTTCATCACCAGGTAGCAATACCTTCATCATAGATTCAATGCATCAAATATTCCATTACTGGAATAATTAGTACATAAAATTTAGATAAGTACACATTCATATACATTTAAAATTCGTATATTGACACATGATTATACCATAATAAAATAAAATAGCCTAAGACTGATGGAATCACTCGAGTCTTTACCTCAAATAGTCTTGAAATTACCCTAACCAGTCCCTTCAAACAATTTGGTTGAGAGTATGTGACTTCCAATAATGAAATTGAATACAAGGACCAATATTTTGGAACGTATTCCTAAACCTTCATGAGGTAATAAATGATTAATGATCCCCATAGTGTTGAAAAGGTCAATTAATCTCAAGCCAAAGGTTAAATATTTGATGAAAATTCAATTATTTCATTCCCTCGACTTTAGTAGTTAACTGAGTCATCTGTTGAGTCATAATAAGTTTTCATATCACAAAGATTTCATAAAGATAATACTTCTCTATCCCTCTCTCCACCCCTTTGGAATATCAAGGGGACCCCACATCTTCATAGGGGTCAAAGAAAACTACTCTACCTTCCATATTTCAAAATATGGACTCCTCTTCGAGTTTTCCATTATCAAATACATCCTTTTAGATTAAGGATGAAGTGGAAGAGAAGTAGAATTTGGAATTGTAGGATGATACTAGGGATCCCAACCATCATTAAAGAGGGTGTCTCTACAACCATTGATGAACTCATAAAATTAATCCTTGGAACAAATGAGGATCCACAGACAACTATGAATAGTGTAGTCATGTATTCCGAAAAACATGTGTTGGATTACTCCTTTATAAAGTGGAATCATCATGGGTTTTCATGGAATTATATCAAATTTCAACGAATTGATCCTGATGGGGAAACTAATAACATGAGCTTTCCCGAAAATCATTGGGGATATAAATAGGCGGAAGATGGACACAACTAAATCATGTGATAAATGTGTGGAAGAATATGACATGTTTTTCAAGGATAATTTCTTATATGAAATTCAATATCCAAAATTTCTACCAAATGTAGACCTGGTAAATATGAAAACTGACAAAATTATGGAATACATTGACATTAGAGAGCTCAATCAACACATTATAGATGTTAATTTCAATTTCTAATTTCAAAACTCATGATTGACGCATCATCTAGAAATCAAGCCCTCTACTTCAGAAATGGATATACAGGTTGTGATCAATCCAAATATCCTAATAAATTTAAAATACCCCCATAATTAGTTACCCTAGTGTGTATTTTCATAAGAAGATATCCCCCATTGGATGGTAAAATGATCATGCTACACATCAATGTTATCAGAATTACATCATCAAACCCTTATTGGTATGAGTGTTCAAATGATATGTCGTTGATCTGGTGGTTAGGTCTCGATTCAATTTTAGAAATATGATTGATCTACATAACAACTTCATCATAATGTGAGAGTATAGCATGAGGTTTTACCCATTTAAAATATCATTTTGGGTTACTGAAGTGAAATTTCATGGATTCATCATATTCCATAATTCCATTAAACTCTTCCCAATGAAAAAAATCCAATACTCTGTAATTCATCCCCTCAAAAAAAATTATTGATAGTTTTATAAAGAAATCAGGCCTATATTAGATGATTTATAATAAAGCTTGTTTGAAAGTGTTTTCCCTTCTATAGTCTGATGAAAATGGGGGTCATGTATCCTTGTAATGATGACTATAAGGAAGAATTAGAAAACATAATGAAATAACTTTAGAGTCCACTAGTGTTAATTGAACCTTGTTAGGGGAAATCACTCAATTTTCAGGTGACATACCAGGACGAATACATGGGTTCCTTCCTAATAAAAACCAATGTTGTTGTTACTGATAAAACCGAATTTTGTTTATGCATAACCATGAATGAAAATAAGACACTTTTTTCTTATATCTAGAAGTGTGATATTTCATATAAAATTGTAGATTAGAAGCTGAGGGACTACCTATGGCACCATGATGTCCATTTGGTCTCTCATAAAAAACACCCAAAATTATATCATAATATTTCATATTTTGATTATAAAATTTTCAGGGTGGGTTGTTATCATATAGAAGTATGATATTCAGTTTGTAAAACAGATTTTTTTTAAAAATCAAGAATTTGGATTTGATCATTTCAAAAATTACATCAATAGATAAAACATCGTTAAATAGCAATTTTTTGATCAATATAACTTATATAATAAATAAAATACCTAGATAAGGGGGAGTTATTTTTCGGTGCATCTAGAAGCCCAACATTGAATAGAATATAATACCCCAAGCATAACAAAATAGGGTCATATGTTTTTATCATCTATCTATAAAAGTCAATATTTTATTTCTCCTTCATATTTTTGTAAGGATGTACAAACAATGAGTATGGATATTAGAAATTCATTATATATATATATAATTGTAAATTATAGTGGACCACATGAAGGTTAATGGTGATTATGATTGGGTAATAAAGAAGACCAGTATCGATTATTATATAAAAAATGAGGAGCTAATACCCCATATAGACTACATATGAGTACTAATGGAAGAGTTATAGTCAAATTAAATATTGAAAATTATACCACAATAAAAAATTCCCATGAAAATGTAATGGTGGATTTAGTCATTGATTTTTCTTATCTGATCAGGGAGAAATAGTTATCAGCATTGCAAACCACTAAAGTGTTTTTACTTTTGCTGATGAGATAATGGATGAAATAAATGAGGTTAATTACATCCCCAAATGAGACGGTCCTAAAACTGATCAAATGATACCTATTATATACTATCATCATTACGTTGTTATCTTGTCAGGTAGAGCTATAGAAGATAAAATATGACAAAGAGTGATAACCTTCACTCTTAATAATGGTCAAAATCACGAGAAAGTCCCCTATAATCAACAATGTGTAAGATTCCATCTCTAAGAGAATTGGTGGAGAAGAGTCATACTACTACGAATAAAGTTGTCAGTAGTAGGAATACGAGATTAAATGTCGAATTAATATTATTGGTTTTTTATAAATCGACACCGATGGTATGATAGAGAAATTTTTGGCACCAGTTTTACTAAAAACCGATGCCAAATATTATTATGAGTTGTTTTCCGCATTAGTTTACTAAATACTGATGCCAAAAACCAGAATATGATGAATTTTTGCATCTGTTTAGTAAAAACTGACTCCAAAAAACAGAATACAATGATTTTTTCATCTATTTATATTAAAAGTGATGAAAATTGTAGTTTTTTAGTGACAGTTTATTGAAAATAGATTCCATAGTTTTAATTTTCAACATCAGTTTGTTGGAAAACTGTCGACAAAAAAAACTCGAATATATTCAGTGTTAATTTTTACTAAAACAGATGCCAAAACTAAAAAAATTTATTGTCGACATCAGTTTTAGGAAAACCAACATGGATTTTTTTTATTTAGGTGTCGCTTTTGGTAAAAATAGATGTCGAAAGTCATTTATAAAATGTCAGGATTGGAAAACCCCCATCTTCTTAGTTCATAGAAATAGAAACCAGTGGCGGCTCCTCTCTACTCACGACAAATTAGAAGCATTATTTTTGATCTCCAACCCCCATTGTTGATTATTTTCTTCCATTTTCATGATTTGCAGTATGTGTTCAACCTTATATTATCTTCTTTGATCTTGTATGGATTATTTGTTCTTCCGAATTCTATTCTGAGCGACTTTCAACCATGGTTTGACAATAGGTTATTGTTTTTTTCACTTTTACAATCAAATTTTGTCTAGATCTCACTGTGCATAATATTCCAATGATTTATATGGATCAATGTTCTGATTGGGGATCTATTTTTGTTTTAAACACTGAATTTTTTTTTGCTTTTTCCTAATTTTGAAGATAAATTTTCGATCATTTATTTATAATTTTAATCATATTTAAATATTAATTTATAGTTTGTTTAAAATGTGTAGGAACATTGTTAATTGTCATCCCTAAGTGTGATTAGTCAATGTTCTTTTTATGGAATGGAGTTGTGTGATTTTAGTTTATGATTTTGTATCTAACATTATGTGTAACGGTATTAGTCAATGTTCTTGAATAAATTATACTAAAAACCATTTGAATTATTATTAGATTATATTATTTTAATCTAAAATTATGTATAAATTTATTTGTTATTGTTCTTGAAAAATTATTTTAGTCATTGTGTTGAAATTTTTTATAAATTGTTTTATTATGTTGACCAATTGACTAAATAATGATATGAAATTATTTTTGAAGGTCCCCGGAAGACCCTGAGAGGGGAGGGGTGAATTAGGTTGCCAACTATTTCTTTCTAAAGTGGTTGACCTTATTCCCACATTGGTAGGAACTTGTTAAATCTATTAACATGGTTTATATATTGCTCATTGCATCCCTTAGATAACTCTAATTGACTCTGTCTAGCTCACTACCTTAAGAGAATTCAAACTCATTTTATCGACTTGAAAGTCTCTTTAATAGATTTTCATTGAAGTCATTGTCTTTTTTCAACATGAGACACTGCCTGCATCGAAGTCCAGAATTAAGGCACCTGAAATCACTGAACCACTGAACCAGATAATGAGAATGTGAAAATAGGTTACATTGATGATTGTAATCAACACATATATTTTGCGCGCAACATCACACATTAGCACGCAATATTTTCTTTTTGTGCGGAAAATATTTCATGCAACAACCCCATTTAAGGGTAACAATCACATTTATGTGAAGCCTCAACATTTACGCATAGCGTCAAATTTTTCATGCAAAAAAAAAACTTTTACACACACACTCATGTTTTACGCGCAACCTCTAATTTTTCGCACAACTTCCAATTTTATGTGTAGCTACCATTACGTGCACCTTTTACCCGCATCATAACTCGGATCTTATCTATGTCTTATGCCACTCCAAATGTGGGGGTTCACCTTTTATTTAGAGGGGTCACTGAACCCCAAGTGCAAACCCAACTGTGGCCCGCAAAAATATCATTCTGAGGGCAATCCTTTTTTGCACAGAAACAATTTTTCACACATATCTCTGGATTTTTCATACACCTCATTCCTTTTCCATTTTTCTAAATTCTTCTTCCAAAACACCTTTTGATGAGAAAAACAACCAACTTTCACAATTGCACGCAAAAACAATTTAGCGGGAAATCCATGTATTTCAGGAACGACTCCAATATTTTACGCAGCTCATGCCTTGGCCATTTTTTGTGATCTGATTCTAAAACATGACTTGTTTGAAAGATTCCAACATACCAACCCTTTTATGGGAAATCAATATGAGCATCCAATGAGGATTGATAAAAAACCCAAAACATAATCTAATTCATGCATTCAATGTCCATGGTTCCAAAAAAATTTATCTGACATTATGTGTCCTCATAGGGCTGAGAAAATACATCTGAGAGGGGTATGGGTGTGGGCTTGAATCAAGTCTACCTAAATTATAACAAAAACCAATTGAATTATTTTTAGGATTTTCAACTACTTTGGTCCATTGAAACTCTATAGTCAATTATGACATAAATACAAATTTTTATTTTTACCCAATAATACAAAAACACATTTTCCGCAAATAATCTATTTATGTACTCATTAGAACATGAAATGGATCCACAACCACTAATTGTTCCTCCAATTATTATATTGTTCTTTCACCCAAATGTGTTGTAAGATATATCAATTTAGTAATGTATTTAATTTCATATATCATAATTTTGAGAGTATTATGATTGATTTTATTTATAATATGATCATTTACTCTAATTATTATTTCATATAAACAATAATAACTATTTTTAGCCCATTGAACTAATGAAATCTTGAATAATTTTGACACATGAAATATCAAAATAATGCAACAAATATGTAAAATGAACTAATAAATTTTAAACGATTGATTATATTATTTAAATATAATATCAATATAACACATGTATATAATTTGAAAATAAAATGGTTATGATTTATGAATGTGTTCCTTATCTGATTTTCTATATCTGATTATCAATAGTTTTTATTAAATGTATTTCTGTTTACAATTTATTTGTAACTATATATATATATATTTAAATTTTTATATGATTATATATATTTTCCAATTATATTTTGATATCAGTTATTGAATAGATCAAAATTGGATACATTTATGAAGAACCACTAGTGAATATGAAAAATGAGTTGATGAATTCTCAAAATTTTCTAAACGACGTATTCAAAAACATTGATTTTATTTTCTATCCAGGTGTGAAGTGTTTTAATTTAAGAAAGGTAAACTAAGGAGAAACCATAAAAAATAAACTATTGAATGATTTTATGGATATTCTAAGAAATCACTATTCCCTGATTGTCGTAAATATACAGTTTTATCAGTAGTTTTGAGATTAGTTAACTTAAAAGGAAAAAATGGGTTGAGTGAAAAACATTTCTGCAGCATACTTGAACTTTTAATAATGTAGCTTCTAAAAGGAAACATGCTTCCAGATTCCAATTATTATGTGAAAAAACATAATATGCCCCATGGGATTGGGGTATGAAAATATACATGCTTTCTCAAATGATTTTATACTATACAGGATAGAAAATTAATTGTTTTCATGTTGAACTACATGTGGGACATCACACCATAAGATAGACGGGAAAGTCAACTCAGATTCATTCTCAAGTGATGTCATCTAATGTTATAAAAAATAAAATTTGTACTTTTTAATGATATCATACAATATTTTTTTCTTACAATTATGATATTTCAATTGTGATTCATTTTTGGTACCATATTCAAAACTCCTACTAAATCAATTTGGTACCTTCAAATAATTTCTCCGTTTGGAGCATCTATTTTCAAATTCAATTGACGCAAAAAGGTTAATATGGCATTCAGATGAGTGCATCTCTGATGGTAACGTACATCACCATGCTGATTCACCTCAATGAAAGAGTATGGATAAAAATATTCATGATATTGGAAGTGAAGTTATAAATCGTAGAATGGGATTTTTTACTATTGTAATGAATTCATATCGGATCCTCAGTAGAAAATATAGTTCATGGCCTAATTTGTGGGTATTTTAAAACTTATCACCACATCAATTTATGAATAAAAAATATGTTATGATGAGTTCGATGATTTCTGGACAAAAATAACTAGGAAACGATATTGATGTGTATCATTTAACATTTATTGATGATTTGTAACTATAATGGGAGGTTGGTGATAATGTTTTTGTTGCATAAAAGAAATCGTATATTCTTTTGCGTGCTATGATATTGTTCACTATAAATGAATTTTCCGCATATGGGAACATATCTTGATATAGTGTTATGGGACATAAATCATGTCCTATTTGTGAAGAATAGTCTTCATATTATCAATTTCGGAATGGGAGAAAGACAGTGTACAAAGGACATCAATAATTTTTTAAAATTTATCTTCCTTATCATAGATTAAAAGAATCATTTAATGGATTATAATAATTCAACCCCCCCCCCCCCCCCGATCGTTGTCAGCTGAAGAATATTAAGATAGGGTGAAGAATATTGATTCAACATTTGGAATGAAAATAAGTTCTAGTCTTCAATGAAATATCTTGAAGAAGGAGTATATTTTTTTCGAAAAACCTTATTAGAGATTTTTATAGATAAAACATAACATTGATGTTATGTATGTTGAGAAAAACACATGTGATAGTTTTATTAGATCTTTGTTAGAAATAAAAATAAAAGAAGAAAGTAGGATTGTATGATAGATTGGACTTGATATTAATGAGAATAAATTTTGATTTAGCTCTCACTGTGAAAGGAAACAAAACATGTTTATCTCTGACTTGTCACACGTTAAGCAAGATTGAAAATCTATTTTTTTCAGTGTCTTCATGGTATTAATTTACCAGTTAATTTGTCTTCAAATGAGAATAATTTTGTTTCATTGATGGATTTTAAATTAAAATCTATGAAATCTCAAGATTTTAATGTGTTGATGCAAAAAATTCTACTTGTAGCAGTGCATGTTATTTCGCCAACATCTATCAGAAAGAATATAATCAAGATATATAATTTTTTAAAATCCATTTTTAGCATAGTCGTTGATCCAAATTTGATAGATGTGTTGGAGAATTAAGCAAATATTATTCGTTGTCATCTATAATGTTATTTCCCACCCACACTTTTTAATATAATAGTTCATCTACTGATTCATTTGTTGCGGGTGATAAGAAGATGTGGGCCAGTTTATTTAAGATGGTTGTATCCTTTCGAAAGATATATAAATTTTCTGAAGAGATATGTTAAAAATCGTTAACGGCATGAGGCATGTATTGTTAAAAAATATGTATCAGAGGAGGTGATTGAGTTCGGTAATGATTATCTATATGAGGTGGAGCATATTTGTCTCCCTGTATCTCGACATATGACTGTTGACGGTGAACGTATAGGGGTTCGGGGCTTAATGGTAAAGTTCCTTCCACATGAGGAAATGATTAGTGCACATTTATACATTTTTAATAACATAGAAGAGGTTTAAACATATATATCCTCACATATTGCTGAATCAATGTTGGGATTTAAGAAAAGAAGTGAAATGTTGTTTATGATTGAGCATGAGAAGACATTTTTTTTCAACGTTTAAAGAGAAAGTCACCATGATATATCTAAATAAAAAACATTTCAGTGGTTATAAAGAGGTCCATATCTTAATGTGATCACATGGTTTGGATTTTATATCAATGTATACACATTTTACAAAAAAAATCTTGGATGATAGAAGTACTATTCAGAATACTAGTGTGATGGTTTTTGCTAAAGTAGTCCATTTTTTGAGTTCCAAATATACAAACTGAATTTCTACATCAATGCCATATTTTTAAGTTCTATAATACATATGGTAAATTGATTATATTAAATTTTGAGTCACCATTTCTAAGTGTAATTGGGTTGATAGTAATAGTGTTTTGGAACATGATGAATAAGGTTTTAAACTGGTTGATTTGAAAAGATTTAATGATAATGAGGGACTAATTACCATAGATACACATGAAAAACAAGTATTTTATGTCATTGATCCATCAAATGATCAGTTTTAGATTTGTTTTCTAGGAGAAAGATAACATTTGGGTGATGAGGATGATTCTGATGATATATTGATTTACATAAGCCTTATTCATCTATTGGAAAATATCTAGATGATTACAATGAGTATAAGATTGACACAGTGCATTCAGTATGTAATGATCATGATGAATGCATGCCGGAAAACAATCAATTAGTCTCATAATTTTTCAAGAAAATATTTATTTTTTTGAACTTACAAATGCATGACAACATAAATATTTTTTTCCTTCCTTGTTTCTAAATATTCAGTTTTCTAATGATATGCATGTATAAAAAATTTCATTACACATTCTAGTTGTAATGTCAGATACAGATAGAGAGGATATGTTACCAAGGTATATATATTTCAAAATATTATGAAATATTCAGTAATATACATATTAAATGAAATAAAAATGTTAATTTACAACTTTTTTTTGGACTACTGATGCATCCTAGGAGAAGGAGACTTCTCCTTTGACTACTACAAAATCAAGTTCTCAAGCTAGTAAGTGTTGTATAACACATTTATTAAAACTATCACTTTCTCATGATGATGTCAGTGTAAAAATCTGTTTTGATGATGATAATACTTCTATTGGCCCAAATGTTGTTAAGTTTGTCAATTATATAGAGATGAAAATCCACTGCCAGATTCATATTTTATATCCTAATTAGAAGTCAGTGGATAGGATAGAGAAGTAACAACTTTGGGGGCTGTGATTGTAAAATATCTTTATTTATTTATTTTATATAATTAATTTTAAAATTATATATTTTAAATGACATATTTAATTTATTCAATTATAGATGACATTTAATTTTGAGGAAACTAAATAAATTAAGAAAAAGACATCTCTCTTTTGGAATGGTTTGATGGAGTGATTTCAAAACATAACTGACAAAAAATTATTTTTTTTGAAAGAGAATGTTCGGAAACCAATCCTCAAGTATCCATTTATAGATAGAGATGATTTGAAGCAATTTGTTAACATTTATAATGATGAAAAATTACCTATATGATAATTTTTTTATATTGTAAAATTTAATATATATTATTTTTATTACTTAGTAGTTTATTTTTATATAATTGTCCCCTGAGAGATCTCATTAAGATATCCAGTTGAAAAATGTATACCCTCGTACTTTATCAGGTGGAGGGTAATTCTATTTGGAGTAGAAAATGATTGAAGAAAAAATTGACGCGTTAAGAGCTCAATCATGTAGTAGTTCCGAAGAGGTCCAATTTGGTCCTCCATCTCCTCCCACTAGCCAGGAAAAATGGAAATGAGAAAGGAGAAGTAAATATGAAGATTATCTTACAAAGAATGATAAGCAAGTAACTTATAAAATTATATTTAAATATTATTTATTTGTTATCAGTTTTTCTTTTTTTAAAATTATAACCCTAATAAAAAATTTTTATTTTTCATTTCAGGTTGAACATAAAGTAGAGGATACACATCGATCTTTTATCCCTAAGGGTATGATGGTCATCCTAACCACAACTTTGGGAAATGCAGAACACACCAGCCATGTTAGAGGATATCAGGCAGGTATTAGTATTCAAAAGGTTTTTTGTAAGAGTAAGCAATAAATTGACATGGAAATAGAATCCTAAAAAGTAGAGTTGAAAGATATGAAACAGTCTATGAGTGATCCAATTCAAGCAGTAGTGCAAAAGTATTTGTTAGAATACATGGAAAGGCATTCAAGGTCTACATATCCTTCCCAAATATATTATTAATTTTTGATCAATTTTTCTATTTTATAAATTATAAATACTAATATAAATTTTTCATTTTCATCCTTCCTATCCTGCTCACCTAGACTAACCTACCCTATGTTCCAACCCTACACCATATGAGCATCCTTCCTAGATTCATTATTTATTTTTCATCAATATTTATATATTATAAATTATAATCCATAATATAACATTATAAATTTTCATCCTTCCCAGCCTCCACACCTAGACTACCCCGCCTCATATTCTTACCCCGCCCTGTATGAGAAGACTTACTATGTATAATATTTATATGTCATCAATTTTTCTATTTTATAAATTATAAACACTAATATAATTTTTTCATTTTATGCCTTTCCATCTTGCTCACCCAAACTGCCATGCCCCATCTGCCTACCTGGCCTATATGAGCAGCCTTCCCAGGTATATTATTTATTTCTTATCAGATTTTCTATTTTATAAACTATAATCACTAATATAACATTTTTAATTTTTCATCCTTCCCAATTTGAACACCCAGACTACCCTAGCCCATTTCCATACCCCGCCCAGTTTTAGTAGCCTTCCCAGATATATTATTAATTTGTTATCAATTTTTACATTTTATAAATTATCAACACTATTACAACATTTCCATTTTTTATCCTTCCCAGCCTTCTCACATGGACTACCCTTCCCAATCTGCTTACATTGATTATCCACCACCTCACTCATACCTTAATGTGTATTGTGAGTTGTTTTCTGGCGGTCCTGACATACATATTGTTGTGTTATGACTTGTGATTTTTTTGGGGGATTTTTACATCAATAGCCTATAAATGTGGGTCATGTTAGTGTATCCATACTCGATATTGTAGATCCTAATGTTCTACTACCATTTCCTACTATAGGGATCACCAGAGTTGTGGATTGTGTTGGTCATTTTTTACTTTGGACAACCAATTTTATTTTTTATATTTCATACGAGGTATGTGTTTTTTAAATATTAATTAAAAATGATTCAAAATTAATTATAACATTTTCTGACATTTAACTTAAATAGGATTATCTAAATGAAAATGAAGCTGCACAAATTAAACAAAATGTTCAAGAACAATTGACTGTAGATACATTAGTTATTTCTCATGGGATTCAAAGATTATCTCAAGAATCTTCTTCATTGAATTATATATATGAGTTTTAGATGATAAACGATATATGAGGAAAAAAATGTCCTTTGAGACTTCTCAATGAACATACCTTGCATCTATTAGATTTTTATGTGCTCGTCCTGAATGTTGTGAAGTTGGTTACTATGTAAGTAAATTTACATTTCAATTTGTATTTCACTATTAAAATATTATTTTAAATTTACTAACTACATATTGTTTTTAAATTAGGTATCTACACACACTTATTCTACAAAAATAATGTATTTATAGTTTTATAGATCCATAATTCATTTCCATATAGGTGAAACATGTGAAGAATCATGATAGAGTTTCATATATGTGTGAGAGATTATCACATATAAAGATTCGGTGATGGTTTATGCCAATTAATGATAAGTAAGAATGTAAATTCTGAACTAATGATCATTATAATATCATTAATTGTTAAATTTTTTCATTGTATGGGTCATTGGTGGTTAGGAATATTATACCCAAGTGAATGTACCGTATATTGCGTTTTCATTTTTAGGGAATGTTTGTAAACCAAATTCCACCTTATTTGAAAGGTATGTTTTTTATAAGCCCATTATGTTTTATTATTATTTTTCAGTTACGTATTATTAGTTCATATATATATGAACATGTAGTTCATGGAAAATTTTTAACAAGGAATAAAAATTGATAATGACACTGAATAAAATCAAATATGTGATATTACAGGTAATTAATTTTTATATTGAATTTGTTCTGATTTTTTGTAATATATTATTTTTTATTATTAGTATAATGTTTTATAAGTGTAGTGTCATTGTCAAAAATGAAATTTCTTATGTGGTTATTATATTCAAAAATTTATCCATGATATAATCTCAACTGGGGAAACTAATGATTTTGATAAGGTTAGTTGTATTAATTTTTTTGTATTTTCTACCATATTATTCTATTTTTTATCTCATATCATTCAATTTTATTGTTGGAATTCAATGATTGATATCCTTATTCCCAATCTGATATGGATCATATTCAATCAATTTTTGTGAACTATTTGTTATTTCTGATTTGGATTTGAGGTATGTCTATTGTAATATATATATATATATAATATTACATATGTGTTAAAAAAACTAACTCTTTTGATATATTAGGTTATTGAACCATCCAAAAATTAAATGAATGCTTAAAAAATAACCCTCAATGGGCTTGCCAAAAATTTGAGGTATGTTTATTTTACTTCTACTTTATTTTGAATGTTTAATATTCTGAATTTTCAAAAAAAAATTGTATATTTTTGCATAGGTTTTTTGTTTATGCATGGTATATGAAATAATAAATAATCAATCAACCATGTGTTGAGAGGCTATGTACTATCCAAGATGAGATGAATTCATGTCGTACCTCCTACAAATCCATGCAAAAAAGATAAAAAAGTAATTATAAGTGACAAAGAAAAATCCAAAAGTGCATTAAACATATAACATGGAATCCATAAGGCATTGAGTGTTGAGTTAGGCCACAATAATGATGACTAAACATGTACTTTAGGTCTACATGGCATCAATTTCTTGTATGGTACTTAGTATCCATAATGAATTGAATTTTAGGTTTCTCCATAGGCCTGTCATTGGTATATTGTAGTCATTGTGTCATGTATGGTCAACCACATTGGTATAATCATATCATGAAAGTCCGCTTGTTCCAACTACCAAATAATGATTCCTTATGTATAGTAATACATTCAACAAGAAATAAAATTAAAGGAAGCATAATACAAGTCATTATGATATATATTAATGCATTGATATTTAACTAGAATTCAATGAGTTCACTCAAGTTCCCCAGCAATGTAATTTTTTTATGTTTTAAAAGATTTATTTATTTATTGATAGTTAACTGGAATCCATGTAAATTTTCCAGTGACTCAAATTTATTGAATGATAAATTCAATATTATTGTTGTATATTGTGTTTTTAACAGGTTTTTTGACTTTACTGGAATTTTAGTTTTTCATATCATTCTAAAAAAAATTTAACATACGGCCTCTGTTATTTTAAAAATCAAGGAAGATATTAAATAACACCATTTCATCACCAGTTTTATCCAAAACACATGCCATAAACCAGATCCTATTTGATTTTCAACATTGGTTTTACCTAACATAGATGCTAAAAATCGGTTATCAGTGTCTGTTTAAAAAATTAACTAATGCAGAAACCCTGAACGAAAATGATTTTCGAAATTAGTTTTTAGAATAAAAATAATGAAAATAATATTATTTACGTCGCCTTTATAGACATCAGTTAAAAATTGCCTTAAAAAACCAATGTTAAAATTAGTTTTTACACTAGTGAGTACATATTGTAGCCTATGGTTCCCAATAATTTGGGTTAAATCATACTAATAAAATATTATGTCTTATATATATCAAGAAATCAATGGTTCGATAATACAAAATATTTACATAGAGGATTCATTCCTTCCAAGTAAACACAAACCATATCTATCAACCATTAGAGTTTATATACACAAAAAATAATTCTAGTCATGTTTTTATGGGTGGTGGATCTTTTAGAGAATAACCTCTAGCAATGGATTATCATTCAAATACATCATAACTACTAGAAATTTATTCTTCAAATGGGTTGAATAAATACACCCTAAATGTTATTTGGTTTAATATCATTGTTATCTTCATGAAAGAAAACATCATTTCTATATTTGGTGTCCCTCATAGAATAATAATGGAAAATATCACCCAATTATGCTCAACATAGTGAGAGAAGAAATATTAGAATATTAATATAAAATCCAAACATTCATCTCATTATCATTTGATTCTTAATAGTGAGAATAAGGATTTTATGTAGATGACATAGCTTGGATCTCTGTAAACAAAAAAATGTTTCACCTAGAATGTGTCATTAAATCAACTATGTCTGATCATGTTAGAAATGTATTTCCTATGATACACAATTCTATTAATTTTTAGTAACTGGAGGTCTAGTTTTAAACCAAGAGAGAAAAATTTTAGACAACAACCACAATGGTATGAACCTATTGGGAATGATTCATCATGTTAACTATATTTAGTTTGAATTTTATTAAACTATGTAGAAGATGATTTTAATCAGATTAGAGGAACTGATTGAAGTCAATTTCCATGCATAAGCAATATATAATACAAAATCTATCCTAGGATTTACCTATTGCATAGGATAAAATATCGTAAAAAAGACACCAATTGATCATTGTCCAACAAAATTGATCAACCCTAGTTAGAAACTACTCCTTGGTATAGATTATTTGACAACATAAGAGCTAGAATATTGGGGTTTAAGATTAAATAATCACATGATATAATTCCTATCATGATAGACTCCAACTACATCCGGATCATTTGGTTACACCTATAATCGGAAGTGTGGTTGATATTGAATGTGAATAATTTTTTGAAACATGTTAACTAGACAAAGGTTTTTCAATATTTAATTATATAAATTCATTAGTTTCCATCATCCCTTACTATTGATTCTTAAAACTATGTGGATTTTCTACACATGAAGGGGTTAAAAAGAAAAGAAACGGTGGATAATAACATTTTTATTATAATAAAAAAATTGACAAACAAGATTTTTGTTTTTTAAAAATAAAAATATAAAATAATACTAGGAATAATGATACAAGAAATGAACACAATGATTTTATATTGAACACCAACCTGATGGAAAAATAATAATTGAATTTAATGTCAAAAAATTAGAAAATAATATATGATGAGAAATAGGAAATGAACAGGATTTGATAAAAAGGAATGGAAAGAGATGAAACAAGATTAAAATACTGATAACAGTGAAATCTCGCAAAAAAATTAGAGAAAATAATATAATTATGAACTTCTACATGTGGAGGATGTAATGTAAGATTAATAATCTCAAATATTATAAAAATTTTAATATCCTCACATCATGTAATAGATTTAGGTGGATCTGGTATTGAATTTTAAATGATATTTATCTAGATTTCATGTTGTGTAACTCATATATGTTATATTATCCATGAAACTAGCTTGTAACATTGACTACATGATATCTTAAACCTCTCATGTCATTTAATTTCTACATGGAATGTTTGGGATTCATGTATTTAATTAACTTCATGTCCTTAAGATTTATAAGTATATAAATATTGAAAAATAGAAGATGTGTAATATACATAGAAGTCATGTAATAACATCATGTCATGTATATGTTAATAGAATGGTATTTGGATCTCTCAAATGATTTTAATTCGAGGTACATATCGTAAACTCCATTCATGGTCTGTAAAACATATTTCTACCAATTTTCATAATTTCTCATTTTGAATAATAAATTCCTCATTTAATTAAAAACAATCCAAACCCCAATACATTAACAAATAAAACATTATTAAATGTTAAATTAATTTATCCAAGATTTATGTATGAATTTGTATAATCATTATCATGTAGAAGCTAATAGAAAGAAATATTTTTTCAATAAGACCCTATAAAATATAATTTATAAGATGGTTGATAAAGATAAAAATTAAATTCGTGAAATGATCTGGAATTTCATGGGACAACAACACTACAACCTATACAGTCACATGGGACACCATGTATTCAATCATATACAATTTATAAGAAGTTCTCCCCATTGGTGTCTAATTTCCCTTTCTCCGTGATTTAATATGTGAAAAACTATACATATATGAAATCTTGAAAACTACTCGATGAATTTGAGGGACTTGATGAGAATATAATTCATACCATGCATCACTTGATGGTATATAGAAATAAGATACCATAGGATTTTAATAGGAATGTCTACCACTATTCATCCATCTATGGAGAACTAGTATAGGTCCTAAGGACTCTGATGATACTAAGGAAGAATCCTATTATACATGTGATCAAGTAACAGATACCTTATCCCATACAAAAGTTACCCTTTAATGGAGGTTATTCTTTAGATTCAATGGACAAGGTTCTCATTAAAACCATTTCTAGTGAAACATTTCACTAGAAATACATCATGGGGTAAAGGAACAATTTTTCTTCATTTACAGATGAGAAAAATCATCAGAACATCATCCTAGATATATGATGTTAAATTTCATGGTTTCCACATATTTTTTTCATGACATTTAATTTCACCTCATCATGGATCTTTATGGATGACCTTAAAAGGTACAATATTTTGTCACAGTTATATGACATAAATCCACACGACAACATTGTTCGAGGGGTAAGACTCTAAACTAAACATACTGAGGTCCTAGTCAATGGAAATTAAAAGTTCTTACAATGACAGAGTTCCCTGAAGTAAAGTTGTGAATAATTTCAATCTCATATTGAGTGGATCATGATCCTAGGTGTTGATCTATTTTCATAACTCCATTCAAGAACTATGTGTTCATTCATTCCTTCCATCATAGGGTATATAGTGATTCCAAAATAACTAATATGGGGTCCATCCAAAACATAAACACCCCCCCCCCCTTATGCATGGTTTTGACCTACACAGGGAACCTTCATACAAGAAATATGTGTGTAATGATTATATCAATAAAGGGATATGTACAGATGCCTAAACTCTATGTCATGGGCCCGATGTGAATGAAATGAAAATTTACACTCTAATTTATGAAAAAAATGACCCATAAAGGGGACTTCCCTCTAAATAGATAATTCATGTCAAAATTCCCCCTTCCTTCTCATACCTAATCCTTCCACTCATCAGAATACTTATCTAAATAAATTCTAGGTCTCAAAATTAATTCCTTACCCATTAGTAATATAATTTATAGATCATGAGTACATTGTTGTTTCACACATTAATAATACACCCCAGTCAATATTTTCATAATTCACAAACCAAAAGGTTTTTTCAACCAGAGGAACATTCATCCCCAGGAGAGATATTTCTATCTTTTTAATCTTCAACAATATTATATTGTAATCCCACATTTTGAAAATTGGTCTGTGTTCAGTCCTTGCATTCATGTCACATACCACTTCTACAATTACATGGTCCCTTAGAACCATGGTTTATGTATTTTATATTCAAATTTTAAGTAGATCATAAAATACATGGCCTGATAAGTCTCCACTCCCTCACCGTTTCCATGTAAAGTTTTCCTAGATGTTTGACTAAAAATTGAAATACACCATGTTGACTTAGTCAAATGAAATAAAACCATAAAAAACTATAACCATGAAATGAAGTTAAAATTTTTTCATATCCCATGTACCAGGCGCATTATTTTCTGGGAAACAAGATCATGATGCCTCATGCAATAATAACAAGATACCACTCATAAGGCAATTCCCCTAAATATTATATGTCATTTATGAGGACATATGTCTTCATTTTAATGTTGGGTAACCTTATACTTTATTGGGAGATGATAAAATGGATTGTTAACATCCCTCATATTCAATTTTAATGTTATTAACTATTTACATCTTTATTCTTATTTCAATGAGATAGAAAGAAACTCATAGTCCGTAATTCCCTGTCAGCCACAATAAGATCATGTTGCCCATGTCATTCCTTTTAATTAAATTTTCAGTGTTAGAGGAAATATTATCCTCACCTTGATTCCCAAATTGAGAATAAAGCATATGGAATTAAGTGTTTTGGTAATGGATTAACTACATAATTGAGGAATATTTGTTCATGAAATTAGTATCATGCTCTTGGATCCAAGTTCATAAAATGGATAATGAAGAAATTTACTACATGAATCCAAACTACATGGTTTACCTTTGTTGCAAGATGTTATTTCATAGACCTATGTGTTGATTGGTTTGGAAATTAATGTGAAATGTAGTGATTCATAGATATCAAGGCCTACTCCATCTGAAATATGGGGAAAATTCACCCACCCTCCAAAGTATGAACCATGTCTACATTGGAGGGTCCACTGTGAGTTCTCACCCCTCTCGTGATCCTGTATTCAAACGAACCCATTTTCCACACAATAATCTAATCATTGTGGGGAGTCTTTTTTCAATATACATGTGTCATCATTAATCAGTTGATGAGATACATAATTATTTATAGATGTCCAATCACAGATCTGTTCACAATAAAAAATACCCATTTTATTGCACATGGTTTTCCCTATATAGAGAAACATTTACCTACATTCTTTCTTAATTTTGATATAAATGTTACCTTCCATATTTAGTCACATTCATTTAAAAAAAAACATATGTGTCTATGAAAATATAAATATCCATAATATTTTCCTAGATATCAATTGTAAAGAACCGTAATTTCCGTGTAATTATTTTATTATTATATCAGGAATTTTACGAGTCTGCGAAATTTGATTGCGCATTATTTTGAGGCCCAGTGTGCCCGAAATGAATTTCTGAACTTCTTTTTAGGTACGTTCAGTGAACGTGTAAGTGGGTTTTTTTGTAACTTTTGAACTCGTTCTTGGGAGTGAAATATGAGGGAACATTTGAACTCACAGGGCTGATATTCTCTTAAGGAGACCTTCATCTCGACCTCAGTAGGTCGGGGGTGGAAGTTAGTTATTCACCATTTCGTGGAAGAAGAGAAAAATAATAATATTTAACATTTTAATTTTTTTGTAACCTCCTTTTGATTTATGGAGGTGGGGACCAAAATAGATATAATCCTCCCATTTTGAATTCAAAGGTGGACACCACCAAAACCCGTATTAATGGGGGAAAACCTCTCAACTCCGCAATTAATAAATTGAGCCATCTACAATTACCTAAATTTCTCAACAAAAATTAATTATTATACTTATTTTTAATAATTTGGAACCTCTTTTTGTTGGTTTGGGAGATTTCATTGGAAAAGGAGCATGGGCGAACATTGGAGAAACTCAATCTCTCCAACGAAGAACTTTCTCCAACGATGTATGTGGAACCGACCCCGACCCCGAATTGGAATCTCTTTGCAGAAGCAACAAACACTGATGTTCTTTAACAACTTCATCTTGTACCTATCGACTCCTCCAACGAACAAGAAGGTAGGGATTGTTATTTGAATATTCCTTTCACCATTCATGACATTCATCTCAATTTCAGAATATTTATATTCTTCTTGATTAAATAACAAATAAGGTGCTTGCTACCGTTCGAAGGCAGAGGGTGCAGGCTGAAGGAACACGGCCTGACCTCTCCCCAACCTTTGTTATTTTTGACGTGTTCTTCAACTATTCAAAATGCCAAAAATTTATTGGCACAAGAAACACAGAGTTTTTCTGAGCGTGATATATGGGGGTGAATCCATCAGTGGAAGGATCGTAAATATGCGATTATTTAATTTTTCAAGATTTGAACGAATCTTCACTGACTCACAGAAGGTGGCAGCGGCCGAAACCCGGCTGACCGCAAGGAAGGAAGGAAGGCATGAGTCCACACCCCCTGATATTGAGAAGGTTGCGACACATCTCCCTTGGCCGAGTAAGGAAGGTGGATGTCATTGTGGCTGGCCGCGTGACGGTGGTGGTGGTTCACGTCTGCGCTGCCCGGCGTGTAGGGGCTGCGACGCAAGGCCGCGTCGGCGATCGAGGGGCAGCTAACCAAGCGGGTAGTCGGTAGTGGCCTAGCGCATGACTTCACCACAAAGGATGGTTGTGAATCTTGCCAGCTGCAGGCCATGCCGGCGAGCCGGGTCGGACCTAGGGCCGGAACCAGTTTGGGCTGGGTTGACCCAAACGTGGTCGGGTCAGCCCAGGCTGTGTCAGTCCAACCAGGTCGGACCGGACCCGGACCAACTTCGTCCCATTCCACTATTTCAGCCCTATCTTGAGCTATAGATGTCCATTTTACAAACAATCTATGGCATTATAAAACATGGATGGAAATGGTCCTTTTGTTATACCCCACTTGAATTTTGGATAAATTTGGGGGTATGGCTGGGATGAAACGTTCAAAATCCAACCAGGCCCTCGGGACTAAAAGGCTAATAACTAACCAATCGTGCATCTGATTGGCGCATAATATTTTTTGTTAATAACCTTTATTCATGTAGGTCCTTTGGGATACTTCATCATTGGTATTTGTGGTATTAGGAGTATTCGACTTGTGACTTGAAGAGCAGACTCTACTGAAGTCAAGCGAGCTTAGTGTGGGAACCTTGTAGCAGGTTGTGACAAGAGAAAGGGATCTGATGTGGGTCTGTGCTTTGGGATCCTTTGTGGGTCTGTTTTTGAGATTCTCAAATGGATCCACTCGTGGAATCCATGTAGGACTACTCTATGATCCTACATGGGTCTAATGTACTAGGATACTATGTGGGGCTGGTAATTTAGGATCCTATGTGGGTCTGCTGATTTAGGATCATAAGTGGGTCTGCCTCTTAACAGTGTAAGACAATTCTGTAGTTACATCTAATCATCTTTACTATCATACAAAAATTATACCTGGTGTGAGTTGAGTTCTTACCTTTTTGGTATACTTCTTTGTGTCGTACCATTGTGTTACATACCTTTGTGGTGACACCTTTGTGGTATTCTTATGTGTGGTATACCTTTGTGTTACTTACCTTTGTGGTGATACCTTTGTGGTATTTTTCATCTGCGGCGTTACCTTTTTGGTAGTTACCTTTATGGTGTAACCTTCGTGGTATTCTTTCCTTCGTGGAACAGTTGAGCTTTGGGCTAACGGGTTGGACATTGTGTTTCCTCATGAATGAGATGAGTATAATTGATAACTTAGGTATATAAATGGGTATATACCTAATTAGGGATTTTAGTTGATTCAATGCTTTTTGGTTTATCCTTTGTGTACTTTTTGAGACCTTTGAGGGTGTTGGGGTCCCTACTGAGTTTAATTATACTCCCCATGCATGGGCTATTCCCGCACCATGTTGTGTTTGGTGCAAACGACGGACTATGCTGATTGAGGACGAGGGTACCCAGACTGGAGATAGCTCGGATGTGGACCTTAGATGAGGCGTACTGTAGAGATGATTGTTCGAGGGATGTACCTACCCTTCAGGTAGGATCCTTGGTGGGTGTTTTCCGGAGCTATTTAGCTTACTTCTACATTCCAATTTTCATGTACTTTCTAGTTGGGCAAGTATTCTGGCCCCTTTTTCTTACTATACACACTCTATTTTACTATACATTTTACCCATGTTCATATCTTTCAGTGGGTTTGGTTACGTGTTTTTACAGGTTGTAAAAGCAATGCCTTCACAGTTTTAGGGAATATGCCTTTGGTGCTAGTCGCTAGCCCCTAGCCTATGGAAGGTGGGCTTGGGGTATGCATGACATGGTCCCCAAGGGATTGGTCATGACATCAATAATGGAATTCCATATTCCCGAGGATTCTTTCCTTTGACTATGAAATAATATGACACATTTTTTATTTTCATATGCATCCACCAATGAGCTTGTATATTATAGGCTTTCATTATTTAACTATGAATTGATATGCTATATTATGAATTATCATATGTTTCGTGAAGAATGTTCCTATCAACCAAAGTCAAATTCATCCTTAGGAGACGCCTCCTCTATATTCACAATACCTAGACAACATTATGCTAGAAACTACTTTTCAAACATTGTATTTGTTCATTCATTTCATAATATTCTCATAACACCACTCATATCCCGAATCCCCCATATTACATCTAATATTCTCCCCCTTTCACAGCTTTAGATGGAGGAAAATTCTTGGAAAAGTTAATTGAAATGGAAAATCACCAGTATTTTTATAAGGTAAGTCAACAATAAATTGTATCCCTCAATGTCATTTGCATATGAGGAGAAACTACATCATCCATGTCCAAGTCACATGAAATTAAAATGGATGATTCTTAAAACCTTATCAAAATGTATCCTTTTATATTAAAGTTGGTCACCCATTAATTCTCCCAAAAGAACATGGTGAAACATGATGCTCCTTCCATAAAGACGTGTAGGGATTATTAGATCCTTGAATATTTTCCCTAAAATCGAAAAAACCAAATTAATTTTTTCCTCCATTCATTGACACAACCACGAACATGGTAGGATTTTCTAGAATTCCCCAGGGACAACTCATTGTAGTATTATTCTCAAAAAATCATGTCCATATATTATAAACCAATTGGGTGTAGGATTAGTTTCACATTCATGTGTAGTTCCATCAATGATTCTTCATTAATTCTCAAACACTTTCTATTTAGAAAACAACATCTATGGTGTGGAGAAATCCATATCTTCAAAAACTATAATACCATAGATCATATAATTATAGATTCCCAATAACACAATTGGTTTGACTATTTATTGATACACTAAAGAGTATATTTTCAAGAGTCGACTAAAAAAGGAATGTCAAACAAAGGCATGGTCATTCCCAGGAGAGATCAATTTTATCTCGCTTAGTTACAATGAAAAAAAATTTCTAGAAAATTCTTCTCAAATATAAAATGTTGAAATTTCTTAAATTCTTTTCTCACGGCATTTTTCAGATCCCAAAATCACAAAATCCTGACTAAAAATTCATTTTTTGGGTATCTTAAAAGTGTTACAAGGTTCATGACCAGAGAAACCTACTTTTTTCACCATTCAAAAACTTATGGTAAAAAATCATCAACCTATATCCATTGTCACATTATTCTATCTTTTAAGAGTCAAAATATTCCACAATTAGTGACAGTACACACTGAGATAAATACCTAAAAAAATGGAACCTTAGGTAAATATTGTGTCTCGACTCACTAGATGTGCACCAAACATGGTTTAGAGAAAAGTCGAGGAATGAAAATAGAGGTTCACAGATATTTTTTAGGTTAAAAAATAGAATGGGTGGCCCCAAAAAGTATAATGTATCACTTAGAAATACATCTTTATATTTTACATGGGTATTAATTAGGGTGGGGACATAAAAGAAAAAAAATTATTGTCTATCATATTACCTTAGAGAATATTAAACTATACTGGCAATGTCAAAATACCTATGAAACATTTAGAAATCTATAATACATATATTTTTAATTTTAGCAAATTAACACAGTCGAAGTCAAGAAAATGATTTATTTTCAAGGATTTATTATTATTTTAAGGAGGATAAGAAAAAAAAGTGGATTAGGGAAAAAATCACTAACTATGATGTTCTAAAACGAGTTGAAAATCCACATGATGATGTCTCTCAGCCATTATTTATAGGTGTTACTCGACATAGGCATTGATTTTTTGGACTGTGGCTTTATCATTATCCTTGTATTGCCGAACCCTAGCATGTTTCATCGGAAAAAACACTTCATTATGGTTTTATTTCTCATTCCCCATAGAAAAAAAACATAACTTTTGAAGATTCCCTATTCATGAATAGGTGGATTTGTAAAATCAATTGATTTATGAAATTTACTTATTCTTGGTGGTGTACCACTTGGAGATATTTATTCTAATGGAAGTTCTAATACTCTTCCATATACTCGGCATGACTAAACTCATATTGGGAAATTTAACTTTGAGATCTTCAAACAAGATGACTATGTTTTCTTTTTCCTATAATTTTCCCTCATCTTATCATTTCTAAATTAAACTCTTCACAACATTGTGGTTTGTGCATTAATAAAACCCTTTGTAAGCTAAAAATGGAATACATTTCTCGCATTCAAAATAGACACTATTTAAGATCATCGAGGGGTGTATTTGAGATTATGTTCTATAGATCACTCCTAAAAATATAGCTTGTGTTGAAAAGAGTGTATTGTGTCTCCAAGTCAAAATAAAATCTTCATTTTAATGGGAGAAATGTATTCTATAATTATTTCACCCAATGAGTCACCTTCTCTACTCCATTGAGAAATGTACTATATCTATTCATTGTCATTTACTAAATGGGCATGGAAGCCCCTACACCATGGTCATTGGATGAATCTTATCAGACTAGATATAATAATGGAACCACTCATTAGAATTAGGGGATTATCATATGGAAGAGGATGTAGAACAACCAGGTTAATTTATAATGCTCTCCCATTTGTGGATATAATGTTGGTATATATGGCATCCAAACACTCCAGTTCACAATGATTTGTGTATGTACCTCTTGAAAAGAGACATCATATTGAGTTTTAATCACAATAGGAATTAGTTGATCATGATAATATACCACTTTGAGATCCTCATCAGTTACTCCCCTAGAAATGGCAGTAGTATATACTTGGGTTCCTTGGCTATGAACTAACAAGAAAATTTTATCTATATAAAAGGAATAAAAAATAAATCTTTTTTGTATGATATCAAATATAACGGGGTCTATTAGGTTTAAATTGTATTGAAAATGAAAATTTACACCCCCAAATTACGTGTCAATGTCCAATAACTCATCCAAAAATGAGGGAATATAAATTTTTTAAACCATACCATAGGTAGTATTAGTTCATATATAATTCTTCATTTGTCATAGAATCCTCACTTGTAGAGGTATTCGAGAAATATTAAAAAAACGCAAATTGAATTTACCATAAATTTCATCAACTAGATTCTTAGCAGATATGGATTTTTTCTTAGTATAATAATTAGCAGCAATGATGACTTCATCGGACCTCCCATGACATTCATCTGCTTCTAGAGTGATTACATGGTCAGTGGTGGATCCTATAAGGTCTTCCAATGTATTCCATGGATCTAAAATATTAGCAATAATAATTTTATTAATTGGTACATGACATAGGTAAGTCATTCTATAGTAATTCATGTTAAGGGGCCTATGTTTTTCTCTCACTTGTGGATATTGGAGGTGGAAGTTGAGAAGACCGTCCAACCATCACCCCAACATCATAATCCAACATGACTATTGCTATGATGACTCAGGAGACTCACCTCCAACTTTGATGGAGGTTCTGGTCCACTGATATTACGATTACTCAGTTCCCACATTCGGAACCCCTTCTCAACCTCACAAATGCAAGATAAATCCCCGCCAAATTAATTATTATGGATGAGGGAGAAAATGAGATGGTAAAATAGGTATATAGCTCATGAATGTCGATATATTCATCCCATTTCACATAATATAATCTCTAAATTCCCTCATTTGAAGTTCAAACTCACTTTTTAGTTACCCACAATGTGGGTAAGACACAATCATCAGTTTCATATATTATAATATATAACTACCAAACACACAACCCAATAAATGCTTAGTTATCAACATGTTTAATATCATAGTGTTCTTTGATATCCATAAGATCACAAATATATGTTCAATATTGTAGGACCACCCTTAGATCTATGATTTCCTATGATCATGCCCATTCAATTTTTTATTAAAAAATACCCACATACTCAAATTTTGTTGCAATCGGTTGAGATTAAGGTTTGGAATCTTTTTTATATTAATACATTTCATGCCTCTCTGCACTAATAATAAACTATGTTTTCCAGGATTGGCTTTCCTCCCTATGGTGATTATAATACATACATGACCAAGAATATGTTGTTTTTACAACAATTGAATTCTATGGGGATTGGTGTCGAGATTGCTAAAATTACACTGGAGCATCTACGTCACCACCCTTAAGATAAATATTCTTATAATTTTTTCAATTCCAAATAGTCTATGTTTCAATGACTCATGGGACACCTATTTTCAATTCCCCCTTAGGAGTTGGAAGAGATCAAAGCCTTAACATACCCAAACTCTAGCCTGATTGATGAACCTGATAGAGGTGGCATGATCGATGCTTCATATGCCTCAAAATCCACGAGGATCCAAATTATTTGCCTACCAGCAGTTTATTCTCAAATTAAACATGTGGGGGGAGTCATTTTTTTTAGACACTAGAACTGGCAAGAAAATCAATATAGACCATATTCCTGACATATAACCTGACATTCAATATGTCTATAAAGTAAAAGATCTCTAATTGCATTCATGTATGACCTATAGTGTTCATTTGAATATCCACTATCAAAAAATGATCTATTAGGAAAATCATCGAATTTGAAGAATTAAAACTATCCTAGTATATTTAGATTATTCTAGGATTTACCGAAACTTCTATGATAATACATAGATACTCAACAATACCTAAATGAGTGGGATAAATGGAAATTAACAAACATGTACTTCGCTAAACCTGGTATATGAAATAAAGTGTTATCCAACCCTACCCCATATCAAAATAAATTTCCATAAAATCCATTATGGGTCCTTCTTGGTTTATATTTGTGGGAATCATCGACAAATCTTTGATAGAATGGGGTCATCCAGACAGATGGGATTTCCTTCTACTAATTTTCCATATAATATGAATATCCAAGCCTCACACCACTATTATATTTTTTTCCATCAACAAGTGGGTTATTAACTACATCAAAATAAATTTGGATATATGGGTCATTAAAGGAACCTTTGACAATAACATTTAGCTTTACTGGTTATACATGACAAGCTCTATGTTTAGTAAAAAAATAGTCTATGAATGTGGTGATTCTCTAGTAAATGTAATTATGTAGGTTCTTCAAAATTGGGACCATCTCCATGTGGCTCATGAATGACCTTAATCTATTCCCCTACATGGATATCTTCATTTGGGTAGGTGTCCCTCAGGTACCACATCTAAATCCGTGTAAATATATCATTGGTGAAAATATTGTCCTCTGAGTACCATTAAATGTCACATTGTTTGAATGAACTCATCATGAATATACCTAAAGATAGGTGTTGCAGATGTCGTATGGGAATCCAATAGCATAATTATAACATAACTATGCCCAATATGGAATGTATTTTCCTAATGAATATATTAGAAAAATAGTTGGTGAATATGTCAAGGCTCTTGTAAAAATACATATGTGCCTCACAAACCACCTCATAAATTCTGACATTTTTCATATAAATCTTAAATTCTATATAGGATTTTTCACAGATTATTACCCTATTAATTTGGGTTTGTATCCTACTCCATTTTGAATTTTAATTTACTCCATCCATCTTTATTATTAGTCTCTCTTGGAAGTAAAAAATAATTATGGGTATGAGTGAGTATTTGATTTTTGGGTGTATAGCTTTTATTTTGGGTATCATGGTCTATTGTACATGATGAATGAAGTAGGAACATTACTTATTTGAAAAAAATGGCCTTGGATAAGAAGTGGATTGGGAGGAAATTTTTGTATTCCATGAACCATGATAATGTAATATAAATATAATACGTTGGGAGGTGTACATATCTCTGAATTCATTGATAATACAAGGGAATACAGTCACTCTACGGGTACTCACATATGTTCTTCTTCAAATTCCTCACTTATCCCAAAAGGGTGGAGTCACATATTTTATAGTAATGTGTTCTACTAGTTTTAAATATATATCGAACATAGGAAGGATATTATTCTTGGGAATCAATTTGTATATCCATTTGCAACTTATAAGGATTCATTGATATTTTTATTAATATTAACACCATAGTCTTTAGAATTTTAAATATTTTTAACATGGTAGTCCTCATTTAGGTCACTAATACTAGTGAACTCACAAAGTTCACTTTCCAAAGTCACTTCATATAGGTAACTCTCAACCAAGTGACCTCGCGTAGGTCACTTGCCCAAGTGACCTTATGTAGGTATATGACTCATGTAGATATACCAAGTGATTGTGTGATATGGTCCTTATAAAGGAAGCATGAATGAATATGGTAATAGAAGTAGATGAATGTAGATAGCATAGGAAATAACTACTAGTTGTCCAACCATGTATATTGATGTAGTTGACAAGTGTGGTCGACCTATGTAGAAGGCCTATGGGAAGTACCTATGTGAATGGCATGTGTGGATTACCTATATAGCCCTCTAGATACTTACATCCCAATAAATTTGGATTTGAAACAATTTATATGATCAGATTCAGTCAAGAGGGGGGGTTGTTGAAAATATTTTTTGTCACATGTGGATGGAGATACATAATGGAAAATAGCTCAAATAATAATGTTTTGAAGGGAATCGAGGGGAACCCATGAACTTATCATGGTCGACCTCTGAACACCTAGCATATTCTTGATGACACTCATATAGTCCTAGCCTATATATCCTTTAATGGTAAACAACTTATATGTGAGGTACTATCATGGTGGACCTATGTGGAAAACTTCTTTGCCTAGGGTCCCAATATTTCTAATAAATAATACCATTGAACTCCTCATTTCAAATGAAAATTTGTTCAGAAGATTCCCTAAATCTCTGGTCTTCCCAGTCCTTCTCCTTGTCCCTCATAACCACATAGGTAACTCTCTAAATCCATAGATAATATGGAAATATGTGGAATAATGGGAATAATTTACCTTCAGCATGTAAAACACAATACCAGAATGAGAGAATCCCCCCTTAATTGGAATGTACCAATGTGAAGGTGTCCTCCCAAACAATGGACATTCATGATATACTTCAATGGACATGTGATGAAACCTTTAGAACCTGAAGAAAGACCTCACCCAAGGGGGTTTTATAGAAATATTTGTCTCTAAGTAGTGATCCACATATAGTGTATTTCTGCTAAACATGAAGCACTTCTGGTTCACCTAGGTCCACCCTATGTGAGACATCATTAGTTTTCCTAGGCGATATAGCGTTTTACTCCTATTCAGGCTACAAAGGACATACCATTTCTAAGAAATCTGCAGCCAACATTTTACCAAACCTATGAAATATCTCTTTAGCTCTCTCATGACATACTCTATAAGATACCTCTTCATTTCCCCCCATGAATTACATATGTGATCCACCTTTAAGACATATTTTACATACCCAATGAAAATGGATATATTTCATTATATCTGACCAATCCCGTACCACTCCCAATGCATCAAAAGATGTGTTATTGAAGGATAGGTCACAGCAAGGTGTCCTAATGATTATACACATGCATGGTAACAAAGGTCCTAAATTTTAATCCCTTTGTCAATAAGAATCATATTAAAATTTTCAATAGTACCATCCCATGGTAATGAGTATCCCAAATTTAGATATTGTGCTAGGTACCTCCAAGTTTCAGACATGATGGATAGGGACAAATCTCACAATTTACATAACTGTGACAAACAAAACTACCATTTTTTTATAGAGATGGGGGTATCCCTTACTATTTCATTGGATAAGGTTTTGTTCCTTATCCTCCTCTATTTTTAAGAACCAAGAAAATGGAATCTGTCCAAGAGAAATCCCTTAGCCCCTATAATATGATGTTATACACCTACAATATTCTATCTTCTTGGGTTATGAAAAAAATGGGAGAAATTTACATCAAATATCTTTCACTCTCTCTAATATCCCTGACCTCAACTTCTGGAAAATGAATGGGTTTTTTAGTTTTTCATATCCTATATTTCCTATTATTAATCACACAGAGCGTGAATCACATATGCATAGGGGTAAGTTATGATTATGATGATACCAAAATGATCAACTGAATTCCTAGATAGAGAATCCATATCTAGATATAACTCTCACTGAGGGCCCCCAAAAACATGTATCCATCAAAAAGGTTTATATCCCTTGTGAGATAAAGAGCTTCTTATTTGGCATAAGCTCCAACCAAACCCACTAAAATGTGACTCCTATTAGGTGTAATTCTAGGAACCATTTCACTATCCTTTCAAAGGGAAGCATTCCATGTGAGGCAAACCATTATAGGTCTACCACAGTCATGGGTCCTCATCCATAACAAATCTATATGGTATTTTATTCCTGTAAAAATAATATATATATAAAATATTATTGAGGTAAATAAACAACACCCAAAATCAACAATAACTCACTCTAAGACACATTTCATCTACATTAATATATATCATAGGAAATTGAATCTATTCTAGGACCCCTATGACACTAAATCATATGTCCAAGAACATCAGTTGACTAGGAACCTTTTCATAGTCATCATCACAACATGAAATTAAACTGCATGGTTTTGTCTTAATCACATGAACATTAATGGAATGTTGTGTCCCACTAAGGGGTACCAAACAACATGGGTTTTAATTAATTTTTAATAGATACATAGGAAACCTATCTCAAGGGCATGTACTAGACATCAATATATCTCTTCTCTCCCCGTATGGAGATAAATCCAAGAACACCCCAATTTTGTGATAAAAACACAAATCAAAATAATAAAGGACATGATTATATCTAAATAATTTAAAAAATTGAACAATTGATGGACAACATACATAATGATGTTTCAATTGATGAACATCGCCAAATACATATAGATAATTTTAATGTCAATTAAATCTAATAATTGAATGCTAATTTAAGGAAAACCTATTTTATGTAAGGGAGATATAGAAGGATTCAATAACGTGTATTAAATACTTAAGAGATTCCCATATTATAAAAATACACCCCACCCCCCTCAATGGGTGTGATGAGACCAACCATCCCTCTGACCATGTGAGTCCTTATGTATGATTGGAGACATTACCTAATGAGAACCTTCCATTGGGAATAACATTTGTGAAAAATATAAAAAAGGGGAACCATTGGGTTATTTCAACTCCATGAATAAATATTGTTGGAAGCCATTCAAAACAGGTGAACCTAATGTGAATGATTTTGAAATAGTACAAAATCACACAATTATCCCTCAAGTGAACATAAAATCATGATTTTTTATGGAAAAAATCTAAAATATGATTTGTTTTCCTTTATGAAAAAACTCTACAGAAACTAATTTTTGATTCCGCTTTGGGTATCTGGACCCAATGATGTGGATTTTATGGAAATTTTCACTTCTCCACTTCCCTATAATAGAAAAACACCCATGATATGAATTCTTTTAATGCGATAGAATCCATAAAAATTAAGCTTTTGAGTAATGCACCTGGAATTTGGTCCATAAAATGCCTTCTCCCTTCTTATAAGGTGAAAAGACACTAAAAAAGAATGGGAGAGAGATGTAAAAATAAGATTACGTGGGACCCTCAAAACAAACGGAATGAATTTCAGAAAATAATGTTGATTCTGTGGATAATGAGATAGTTTCTCATAGAAATTGACTCATGTCATGGGTTTCCATTATGTACAACTCATATGCGAGCATAATTTGAACAAATTTAACAGGTAGTAATAGAAGATTCCGTAATATTTGTATAAAATTTAACAAAACCCATAGTGATGGTGAAATATTTACCACAACCTCCACCAATAGAATAACCAATTCTTGAGTGGATTTAGGTTATATCAATAGAAGATGAAAACTAACCCCAGCCTACAATGATGGAATAAATATTATTTCAATATCGATTACCAAGTTCATAACACCTTTAGAGGGACTTAATAAAATTAGAAGTGGTTTCAAATAAACAATATACCATGGGATTGGGAGCATTTATATCATAATTATCATCACCTGAATCATAAAATCCAAAATCATAATCATCATTTCCACAATATCAGGATCAAAAAGTGATAATGGGGGCCCCAAATTATCCCCATCATATAGTGATGGTGTAATTTAAACATTATCATCACCCCATAAAAAATATTTCTTCTCCATTATTGGAGGTAAATATTTATGGTTGACATACCATTTATTCCTCCCTCTAATAGAAAATTAGTTTTCTATTCGAATATTTTTCGACAAACATGACTACAATATCCATGGAAACTGATATTTATAAATATATCTATGAGGAAGGTATGGAAAATGAAATCCAAACACTGTAGAGGACGTAAGATGAAACTATTTAATATGTAAAAGGGTTAGAAAAATGTCCATGAAGAACACAATTCAAAGTCACCCTATTGCATCAAGAGTAATGGGATAAAAACTATGTATCGATACTCCCTAGTGACTATCTTATCGAATAATAAAAATGATAATGTGGATTAAGATGAAAATGCATATTGAAGCAACAAAAAAAGTAAAACTTGTGAGGAGGATGGTCTGAATGAAAAAATACATACCAAACAGACATTGAATCAATGTATGAAATTGAATTTGGACCCCTCATATAATGGGTTTCCACCTCTATTGAAGAACATCACACCAGATTTAGGGAATGGTCCAGTTATTTTCATCTCTTCATAGAAGATTCAAAATTTCTTTGGTGTAGGAATTATTTTTATTGTATGTTGATGATATAAAAATTTTCAAAATAAATAAATGAGTAGTTACATAGTGGAATCACTTTAATTGAGTATCCTCTTCTGAAAGATATGAATATCCTTCCACCAACACATTAAGAAAGAGTATATCCTCATTTAAAAATTTCATTTGAGTTTCTAGAAGAATTTGGATCCAGTAATCAAGTATATATAATTGAGGGAGATAAATATGATCATAAATTATCTCCATTATTATAGGAGACTCTCCCTTGTTAGACATATTATTCAGTCCAATAACTGATCTGAAATTAGCATTATAAAAAATTTGAGAATTATCATCAGGCTCCAACCTCTCCCTATAGATGGAGGTAGTCCATAGAGTTTTACCTCTATAACTTCTCAATTTCATTGAATCCATAGCTACTCAAATATAATCTATGGATGTGAAGATTTCACCAATGATTCCCATGAGAAAGAAATATCACAAATGTGAGGACAACATATTACCCCCACTCAAGTTTTGAAATACAACCTTCTCATCCATTGAAGGAGTGAGATATCCAAAAAAGAATATCAAACACTTCATGTCCTGATGTGGTCTGATGATGGGAGCTCTAGATCAAGAGGAGGTGACTAAGATAATCTGTTTTGTAAAGACTTTGATAGGTCCAGCATTTGTTTAATGTTTCATCCTTCCAGCGGGATCCATTTTGGGATGGAAAGACCATCATCACCAATTTTTATATCATTTTAGCTCTACACTTTAGTAAATGAAAATTATTGAACTCACAATAATCCATAAAAATTTAAATGAAAAGATTGTTGACTTCATATCCAGATGTAAAGTATAATCCTATTCACTGTACATCCATATATCACAATTGAAATTGCTGAAACAATGTGTTGAAAATAACTAGGATGAGCAACATACTCCTCTTATCCTGATGACGTATCCATGTTACTTTTGTGTGTTTTTAGAAATTGAAAAAAATCCAGATGAATCAATTCTAATTAATGAGATATGTCTCAACTCATTCCGGTAGTATATTGGGAAAGTCATGGTAAGGAAATAACTGCAGCTATGGCACTCAAACTTATCACAATTACCATTCATGTACCTATTAAATCCCTAAATAATCCAGTGCCTAATGTTTTTTAGAAAAAAATTAAAAAAATCACATTAAGAGTAGAGATATGACATTAGGGTCATTTTTGATATTAGGAACATAGAATAAATCATACTCTTTATAAGATGGGAAATTCCATATATAATTCCTTTTGGAAGTGGAAGAAAACCTATTCAAGCTATTATAGCCTATGAAACCCATCATGGACATCCTCAGTGATCATCCTGACTGATTCCATCTCCACCATAGGTTGTGCCACGCCATCCCGGATGGATTAATCTTCAAAGATGAATTCCAATGCAAGGTAGATTCTAGATAGGTCAGGATGGGGAACTCCCTAATATAGGTAACTTGGGTAATTGTCCCCAACCATATAAAGTGGGTTATTGGGAAGATGTTCTGGCCAATCATGATTTAGAGTTTGAAATATGGATGATAGAAAAAAGATCCAACCAATCTAATTCCACATTGAGATAATAGATTCAAATTCCCATTATTATCCCATAACAAAGGAATGTGACATAGAATACACCACATAGAGGTGGACCAATTTATTATAAATAAGAAGAGTTTGAAGTGTACGGGCGATATGCATCTCCAAAGCATAATCAGACACATGTATACCTAGTTCCATCAATGTCAAGAGCATGGGTTCCACTCCATAAAACATAAAAATAATTGGATGAAGATTATATATTTGTTTTAGCTAACATAATAAACATAGAACACCTTCTCTGAGAGACACCCTAAAATATGAGTCCCATATATCAGACTGGGGAGACAATGGAGAAAGGTGCAAGAGATGATGATATGTGGGACTACATGGTTTTGTTTGAACAAAATATCTTGATGAAATCCCCAAAAAATAAATATCCTTATATGATAAACTTGGGAGTAAAATACCAAAAGCTAAATAGAATCCAGGATAGTCATTAGTTCCATCCAGCAGCCATTCACTCTATGTCATCATACATAGACATCTAGAAGGGGTGAAATTGTATGATTAGTGCAGAAAAGGTGGAAGTCCATCATTTACCACAACACTAGTCGTAGTTGGTCCCTCAAACTAATCCCAAGAATCATGACCATCTACCACATATAACTTATCTCCTGAGACACATAATAGGGGGAAAACCACATCATGAAGCATTTACATCTTCAAGAAAAGATAAGATCCTAAAATATTTGGTTGTTTTACTAGAAAAACTCCAAATCAAATTTTCTCTCCATAAATAAAATGAACTGAGATAGACATACATCAAACTGCTTCAGATTTCATAGGGGTTCACAAAAAAAGATTCCACAACAATGGATTGTTGACTAATGACTATGCCAACCTAATTCCATGTCATCGTCTGATTCAAAAAATAGGAACCAAAATAGGATATTCATGGAAATATCATACCCCAATATATTTCTAGAAAAATCAATTTTGTTGTTATATGATGGGATACGGTTGAAAATGGATTAGAGTCAACAACATCCAAAATCCGATGGTTTATCATTTTGGATATTTCTAGGGATATTTACATTCAATGATAACTTATGAAAATAAAGATTGAAGCATAGTTTGAGGATGTCCATCTCATATTGAGTTCATGTTTACCGAGAACGTAACTGCATATAATTTACTACTTGTAATTCCATGGCTTCAGAGACATATTAATGGTCCCCCAACATGACATCATTGATTGAAATAACATATCAATGGGAACATCGATATTACTAAAGGGTGATAGAGATCCCTCTAAATGGTGTGAATCTATATGTGATAAGGTGGTATTCAATAAAAGAGATAAAAGAAAATCATTGGTGGATGAAATGATATAGGTTTCATCCAACAATGGATTGGGGTCCAATCATATGAATCCCTAGATTATACTTCAATGAGATTGTGTGCTACCCTTAAACCTTATTTTGTAGTAGACTTACTCAATAATTTCAAAGTTTATCCTATACTTAGTAACATCATGATGGAAAGAAATAAATTCTAGACTTATTCTGAAAAAACTCAAGTATTTGGGGATGACGATATCTTTATTAGAGGCATATCTCACCTAGATATCAGCTGAGTTTTCCTCAAATTAGATACAATTTCTGAAAATTCATCCACTAACACAGCTGTTGTATAAAATGAGGATGGACAGAAGAAATCCCCTCCCATATTTTAAGAGGCATCACCTTCACCATCATTGAGCATATAAAGGTAAATTTGGTAACGAATGGAAACCCATGACCAACATTGATTAGTTCTTCTACTCCACTCATAAAAACGAATATGTATATTTCATTTATAAATAAACATTGATATGTGTTCTCTTATAAATATCAGGAAATTATTATTCTAAACACTGATGTGGCAATTCAACAACTGTGATAAAGAGATAACCATCATGATGTTGAGTAAGTATCTAGGAGGATAAACCTCTCTCATGATTCTAATGTAGAATCGAATGTTTCAAAAATGGTCAAATCCTACTTTTTATGAGTAGTTCAATACCAAATATAATTCACAAACATCATCACTATAATGAAAAATAAAAACAAATTTTTGGGTCTAAAATTTTCAGAGTCCATAAATTAGACTTCCCAAAAGGAAATATCCAATTTTTGTTCCCAAAACTCTTTATAAATTATATATAGAGAATCCAATCCCTTTCATTAATTAATGGGTATTTGGGGTACAATAAAATAAAGATATCCTTGAAGATGAGGAATCCTCCATAATTATGACACCTTGAAGGATAATTTTCTATTTGGATATACCCATTGGATTGAAGAAAACTATTTGTATTTAACAACTATCCATATATATAGGTTTAAAACCTTAATAGGATAAATAGAATAAATTTGTGTTGACGACCTTTTGTTCAAATATATATAGAATTGAGATCACATCATAGATCTTCAACCAATATTTTACAGGTTACAACATCACAATATGAATATGAATTTGATAAAGTTCACCTTTGGGGTAACATCATGGAAAATACATGGATTTCTGGTATGCTATTTTGGTATTTAAGTTAACCCAAAATATATTTTTTCAATCCAAGAAATTTCACCACCATTGTAATCTAAAAGAACATAAGGTGATATAAGGATTCCACACATTCATTCATCATTTAATATATATCATAGAAATCAAATATACCCCCTTCTTCATGTTAATGATTAATTGAGTTGGATATGGATGGGATGGGGTAATCCATGAATCATTTGAGAGGCTCAGGAATAACTTTTTTCACCCAAAGATCATGATGAATCTGGTGGAATGAAATCCACTCATATTATATTAAGATTCCATAGAACAATCATTGTTCTCTCCAACAATGAAAAATGATTATAGGAATGAAAACAGTATCAAATACCTCATTCAAATGATGAAATGTAATGGGAGCCAATATTCTAATATATAGAAAAACTAACATTCACTTATCCTTAATGGATAAAAATTGTGGCATTGTATGTAGAACGACGAAGTCCACTTTGACTCTCTTATCATCCTGCTAAATTATATCCTTGGCCTCACTATGTTGATTGGGAGTTCGGACCAATGGGCAATTATTCTAAAATAGTATGATATCTAGTTCATTCCAAAAAAGATAGTGACAAGGTAGGCCCTGAATGATTTCCTTATGACTTATACCTCTATGAAAATTGAACTTGTAGACATCAATAATTTTGATGGATCATTTTTTATTCCCATGAAACTATATGAACATGGGATATGTAATTTTATGGTGCATCATGAAGTCCTATTGGAAGGAGGATGAAAACCACAATGTTTATTTAGGTTTTATTATTGAATGTATTTTTTTTTGTATCCTGTAACACCTCAAGCTTCTACAGTACGCTTCTCTTGGAATAATGTGATAGCATGTGTTGTACGCAACATCGAGTTCTAACACACCATAACCAATCAAACTATTCGTTATGAATAGTAATACCTACTTTTTGAAATTATATATATATTATATTTCAAAATGGACTTCATTTTTAGATTCAGAATATAGAATTTAGCCTAAGGTGAAATTTTGGTACTTTTCGGATAACTTTAATATTTTGATGAATAGTGAAAAATAAAAAATTTTAATTAAAAACAACTTTTTTAATCGAAATAATTTATATTGATAAATTATGAATTTGAGTGGTTTTAAAGTATATTTAGAATATATTTTTACTATTTAATACAATTTTGGTCATTGGACATAGTTTTACAATTAAACTGGACATAAACAAGTGTCAATCTTTTGATAGTTATTATCTCTTAAAAACACGCTTTTTGTTATAACAACGGGAAATAATTTTAAATTAATTTCTGCCACTTATGTGTGTTAAATTTGGAAAAATGGATTCCTTATTTGTAATCATGATGTTTAAATTGTGTAAATATGTAACTTTTATTTTTAGACATTTTGAATAATTACTTCGGTAAATATTTTATTTACCATGGTCAAAGGGTAAATCCGGTAAATAAGGGTTAAAAATAATATTATAATAATACTAAATTACCCTAAAACGTGTCCTATCCTCATTTATTGATACATTTTCGATCATAGGCATCATTGGGTCGATTTTGGGACCCCATGGAGCCACTTGTAGGTGATAGGGACACTTAATTTTAATTAAGTTAAAGTAAGTACAAGAATGACATAAGAAAATATCTTTTAGAAAAAAAATTTTTACATAGGGTTATATTTATTGGATTTTCGAATATAAATATTCATTATAAAGATAAAACAATTTCATACATATTGATAGTTTATTTATAATTTTTAGAGATTACATAATTTAATTTATTTATGACACAATGATGATGAAGTAATTACCATAATAGTGAAAATTTAAAATAATTGATATTATAAATACCCAAATAAATATAATTTGAGACTTTTAATGAATTACAATAATTATATATGATAATATGATATATTTGGATTGATTTAATTAACTTTTTTTGAATTAATCATTCTGTTATGAGTTTCACAAAAATCAACTATTGAATAGTGTCAAAATTGACATAAAAGAGTTTTTAAAACAAATATTATATTATTAATTGATACTAAATTCCTAAAAATCTAAAGTTCAGCCAAGAGACTTATATCATTATAGTTTTATCATTAATGGACAACTTGTCGGTTGCTTGGATGTATATATTATGTTTATTAACCATATAATATAAAAATACAAAGAGACATTGTAAAAGTGAAACTAATTAACTTAGAGTTAATACTTAAAGATAAGGTTAATATAAGTACCCAAAAATGTCTAAATTATATTGGTTGAGTGGGTTTCGACCCATCCCCACCTTAAAATTTAAATAATCCACTTTGGAGCCTTTATAAACAGAATATTAATTTGTTATAAATTAATATTTCTAGCTTTTCCAAAGGTGCCCCTCACCCCTCTTATAAAAGGGAACTCCTCCTTCTCATTTCTTCACACCTTCAAAGCCTTTTAGTTTGGCAAAAATCCACCCAAATACTCTCCCAACAGCCCTCACTACATCATAGAGCCCTTAGTTTGATCAGAAAGCTAACCTAAGGAGCCTTTTTGATCAAATCAAAAGGAAGAACCCGAAGAAGAGGTAATGATTTCACCACCCTTTTCCAAGTTCATTTCTTCTTCCACTTATTCTTCCTTTGTTATTACCATTATAAAATAATAACTCCAGTATCATATATATACTATTATGTTATTATAAATATGGTACAACCGTATTCAGTATTCTATCAACCCTTTGAACAACATGTCGCCATACGTGCGTACGTACGGCTTACCGTCTCCACGTTGTGGTGTAATTGTTATTCAATATATTATTATTTGGATGGGTATAATAATGATGTGCAACTCATGTAAATAATAAATATAACATGTTAATGATTCTGTATATATGCTATACCATCAAATTATATATTATTTTAATTTCAAAAGATTGATATTTTTGCTCGTGCGTACGTACGGATTAACGTCTCCACGACGCGATGTGATTCATTTCCAAGTTCACCATTCATCGATGATTATAAAAATAAATATTACTAATAAGTATGTAATATATGATACAATAATGCTACTGGAAATGTATATATATATATAAGGACTTATGTACTTACATATATCTTATTCACTTACTTCCGTTCAATACTATATGAAAACAGAAACATCGTTTATGCGTACGTACGGACTACCGTCTCCATAAATGGTGTTTTCCATTTCATTTATATGTCCATTATACATATTTGTATTCTAAATATATATGATATATTTATCATGTTTTATTTTCTGGAAGTATTTAAATCATGATCTATGTGATACAACCAAGAGTGACAAGTTAAAACGCGTACGATAAAGAAAGTGATTATTAACCGAAATGTTAACTTAACATGGAAATTATTATTAAATGGTAATATAAAGTAATAAATTAATCATGTATGATATCATAAATATTAATATGGTTCTGGTATAATGTAATAACATACTATGATCTTCGTACAGGAGGATAAAAGTACCCTCGACTAAAGGAAAGTGCAAGGTAAGGGGTTTTCATCTCACTCCTTATTCCCATGAGATTCATTCCATATTGCCACCATTACCTTTTGTGTGGTGTATGTACCGCCCATAATTATATTCTTTGTGTAATAAACTTTAATTTCTGTTTATTTATATATTCATTGTATGATACCTCTTTCATGGGGTGTATGTTTCATAAGTTACCAAATTGGTATGAGTTTATTTCACAATCTCTTCATTATCCGAGTTGTTTATACGTAATAATCTACTGGGATCTCTTTATCATCCACATCCATGATTCTTAAAAATGTATTTCAAAACATTTTTACTATTTAAAATAATATGGTTTAAAGTCATTTATACCCTTGTTTGACTTTTTATAAGAGTTTTCTAAAGGAATCTTTCCGTCGTTTTCCAAACATGGTTCTTTTAAACCTTTTCGACAGAATTAAGGTAAGAATGTTTTTTAACTTATATGGAAGGTGCGGCTATTTTCTTCCATTATAAAATCATATAAGTTTCCCTTATAAGTTTATAAGAATATTTTCAAAGAAAATTGTTTATTTTATAAATATATGACTCTTAAATTATTTCAAAAATTGAAAGAGATATTTCTCTAAAAAGAGTTTTGATTTCATCTATGTCAACATCCTTTGATGGATTTTACGTTTATTTTAAGTTTATTTATTATGATACAAAACTTCTATATTGTATTGAAGGTTTTTTGATATGTTTGACTGTGGATGTGCTATTTTTATACCATTTATAGTTTATGGTGAATGTATTGACATTTCGTATGCTAGTTTTAATACAAATGTTTATGTTATGTTTAAACCTTTTCATTTGGGAATGCATTGGACTTAATATGTGACGAGTGGAGCCCGCTATAGCTCCTCGATGCATCGGTAGGTCTCATGAGACAAACTAGTGTCTTGGCACAAGGCCTTGACAAAATCTTATTTGAAGTCTTGGCACAAGGCCTTGGCTATGTGGTTATGATAGTCTGGCATTATGCATTCCATCATTATGAAAGTGGTTATTTATATTTCATGTGATTATTCGATTAGTAGAATATCCATGTGAATAATTAAATGGAATTATTTCATTTTATTTTTTCCATATTATGTTTAAGTTCAAGTTTATAAGGCTTTGGTTTTAGTTATACATTGCCTTAAATGTTTATTCTTATTTATGAAAGTTTCTGCTATATTGTTATCCTTACTGGGCATTTGAGCTCACCCCTTTTCTATATTTTATTTTTCCCCGGAAGTGAAGAAGTAAATTATGAATGACCTGCAGGGATATTATTAGTGGATAATAGTGTGGATTATAGAGACAATATGTTGTTGTAGTAGTTTTTCACTTCATGATGTAATGTAAAACTTTATGAATATATCTAGTGTTTCCAAGGCTACTAAACTGATCGGTCCTTCGGGACATGATTCCCTGTTATCATGCCAATGTATTAAAATAATGCACCAACTCTGGGTAACTAGGGTCGAGGCGTTACAGTTGGTATCAGAGGAAGGTTAGTACAAACCTTGGAAGCCAGATTTAGATAAACTCTGAATAGAGCACGTAGACCTAAGATGAACTTTGAGGATTAGTATAGAAGAACGTCCTAGAATTTTGGTATTGTAGAGATTTTGTGAGTTTTCCAAGCAATACATCCCTGTCTGGATACACGCAGGTAGAGGCGGCTCTGGAACAGATGTACCTAGGGGTAAAACCCGAAAACACCGCTTTGATCTAGACTCGAATGGGAACTGGTGCACGACAACGGGCCTTGCTGCACTCTTGGTTAGGACACTCCCGGGGGATATGCTTAGGATAAATCTCATTTTAATTACAAATAATTATGAAGGGTTTATGATTATATACTTCCTCAAAGAAAACATTCTTATGATCATGGATTATATCCATAAATACTTAAATTTATGTTAAGTGTTTTATAAGTATGGGATTATGTATTTTGATTCACAAACTGATCTAGTTTATGCCATTGTATAGAAATGGTGCCTATTGGAATAAATGGAAACTATATCAATACACGCACTCCATGTAGGAATTTCCCTCCTACTCAAGATAATTATAGTGGAGCTGGTGATGCAACTATTGTCGATCAGCTAATCACCATACTGGGATAACTCACTCAGGTTATGAATAATAACCTTACCCGTATGGAGAACCCTGATCCGCAGCGTGGAGGATCAATGTTAGATCTATTCATGAGGCAACAACCACCAACATTCAATGGTATTAAAAATCCTTTAGTAGCTGAGCAATGGATATTTTCCCTAGAGAAAATATTTCAGGCTTTGGGGATTAGTGAAAGGGAAAAAGTTATCATGGAAGTTTACCGCCTCACTGGAGATGCTGATCAATGGTGGTCAGTGATTCAAAATACGAAGGAAGATAATGAAGTATCAAATATGGAATGGATGGAGTTCAATGATATGTTTTTAGAAAAATACTTTCCTCGCGACCATCGAGCATATATGGAAAGGCAGTTTCTGAGTCTGATACAAAAGGAGGATGAGAATGTCACAAAGTATGAGTCTAAATTTACAATGTTAGCAAGGTATGCTAGAGATTATATAGATAACCCAAGAAGTAAGATTGATCATTTATTTGATGGGTTAAAACCATTTCTCCGTCGAGCATTAGTCTCACAATCCTTTTCATCGTACGAAGACATTGTCTCATGTGCTATCCAGAATGAAAAGTAATTCTCTAAGTCTTATGACTTTAAAGCAATGAAAAAGAAGAAGAGACCTGCTGATCAATCTGGGAATGGAAATAAGGGGAAGAAGGGAATGGTTGAATATCCATCATGTGGTAAATGTGGTAAGAAACACCTCGGTACATGCTTGAAGGGAACAAGAGTCTGTTACAAGTGTGGTGAAAAAGGCCACCAAGCTCGTGATTGCAAGGGGAATAAGGAAGCTACAAATGTTTAGTGCTACAATTTCATGGAGATGGGGCATTATTCAAATGAATGTACTAAGCGTCAGGAGAGCTTACCTCAAAAATGGCAAAGGAATCAAGGCCAAGCTTATGCTATCACTACTGCTGAGGTAGAAGCTCCGAAAGACGTGGTGGCATGTAATTTAATGGTTTCCTCAAGTTTAGAAAATGCATTATTTGATTCTGGATCATCACATTGTTTCATATCTTTCCAGATTTCTAAGAAAATTAGATATTTTCAATTTGATTTAACAAGGGAGTTTTCAGTTAAAACTCTTAAGGGAAGTATCATTGCAACAATGTTTTGTGAATCAGTCCCCATTAGAGCACATAAATGTTCTTTATCTACTGATCTCGTCGCCATACCTATGATTGAGTTTGATATAATCCTCAGTATGGATTGGATTTCGGACTATGATGTGAAGATTTATTATAAGAAGAAAGAGGTTATGATTCTTGATGATGATGATAAGGAACACCTTATCTTTAGAGAAGAATCGTCACCACCTAATTCTTATCTAGATCCACCAAACTAAATTCAATTATTGGGGAGGAAGAGAATGAAATAATTGTGGGTGAGGAAAGGAATGTTCAAATAGAATATGTACCTGTTGTGAAAGAATTTGTAGATGTATTTCCGGAAGATTTACCTGGACATCCTCCAGAACGAGAAGTTGAGTTTTCCATTGATTTAATTCCTGGATCAAGGCCTATATCGAAGACCCCTTATATAATGGCCACTGTAGAATTAATTTAACTAAATAAACAACTAGAGGAATTGAGTAATAAGGGATTTGTTCCCCTGGTGTTTCTCCATGGGGAGCCCCTCTTCTTTTTGTTAAAAAGAAAGATGGATCTATGAGGTTATATATCGACTACAGGGAGATCAATGCTATAACAATAAAGAACAAGTATCCCCTACCACGCATTGATGATTTATTTGACCAACTGCATGGAGCTCAATACTTTTGAAAGATTGACCTTCGATCTGGATACCATCAGTTGTGTGAGAAGAAGGAAGACATTCCAAAGACATCATTTCGAGCCAGGTACGGGCATTACGAGTTTACTGTAATGCCTTTTGGAATGACTAATTCACCCTCTGTATTCATGGATCTGATGAATATAGTTTTCAAGGAGAATCTCGATGAATTTTTGGTGGTATTTATTGATGATATATTGGTATACTCCAAAAGCTACAAAGATCATGAAAATCACTTGTGCATTATCTTGAAGACTCTGAGAAGGCAAGAATTATATGGGAAGTTTAGCAAGTGTGAATTCTGGCTTCAGGATATTTCTTTTCTTGGCCATATTGTCTCTAAAGATGGAATCTCTGTTGATCCTTCTAAGACCAAGGCAATCCAAGATTGGCCAGCACCTACGATTATAACTGAGGTACGTAGTTTTATTGGTTTGGCAGGTTATTATCGATATTTCGTCCAGAATTTTTACCAATTGGATAACCCATTAACGAATGTCACACGTAAAGGGGTTAAATTTGTTTGGACAAAAAATTGTGAAGAATGTTTCGAATAACTGAAGAGAAGATTAGTCAATGCTCCTATATTGACTCTACCATCGGGGAATGATGGGTTTGTTATTTATAGTGATGCATCAAAGAAAATACTTGGTTGTGTCCTTATGCAGAATGATAGAGTTATTGCCTATGCATCACGACAGTTGAAAATTCATGAACAAAACTATCCTACTCATGATCTCGAGTTAGAAGCTGTGATATTTTATTTGAAGATATGGAGGCACTACCTCTATGGTGAAAAATGTGAGATTTATACTGATCACAAGAGTTTGAAGTATATTTTCTCACAAAAAGAACTCAACATGAGGCAAAGGATATGGCTTGAATTGCTCAAGGATTATGATTGTTTGATACACTACCACCCGGGGAAGGCTAACAAGGTGGAAGATGCTTTGAGCAGAAAAGATCATGGAGCTTTGAACAACATGTCAATTGAAAGGGATCCAATTTTCATGGATCTAGTGAAGATGGACATGGGAATAACCAGGGAAAGAGAAACATCAATGCTTTTTCAAATGGTTTCCAAACCATCTTTACTAGAAAGGATTAAGAGTTCTCAAACCGATGATGAAGAATTTCAAAAGAAGATTAAAGATGTGAATAATGGGAGACTGAGAGACTTTGTGTATGAAGATGGAATTTTGAAATTAGTGAAGAGACTTTGTGTTCTCGATATACCTGATCTAAAAAGGGAATTGCTGGATGATGCTCATAGTTCCAATTTCTCTATACACCATGGGAGCACCAAAATGTATAGATATTTGAAGGAAAATTTTGGTGGGACAATATGAAGAGGGATATTGCTGATTTTGTGTCAAGATGTATGGTTTGTCAATAAGTGAAAGCTGGAAGGCAACACCCTAGAGAAGTCATGCAACCTCTTCCCATACCAGATTGGAAATGGGACAATATTACGATGGAATTTTTCATGGGTCTACCAAAGACTCCTACAAGGAATGATGTAATATGGGTTATTTTTGATCGTCTTACCAAGTCAGATAATTTTCTTTATATAAGAGAAGATCTAACACTGGAACGTCTAGAAAGACTATAACTTAATGAAGTTGTGAGACTTTATGGAGTACCCCTATAGATTGATCCTGATCATGTTCCCGGTTTTACTTCAAGATTCTGGAAGAGTCTTCAGAAATCCCTGGATACTGAACTTCATTTCAGCACTGCCTACCACCCTCAGACAGACGGACAATCCGAACGGACTATTCAAACCTTAGAAGATATGTTGAGATCCTGCTCACTTGACTTTCAGGGTATGTGGGATCAATATTTACCTCTAGTATAATTTTCCTATAACAATAGCTTCTATTCGAGTATTCAGATGGCACCATATGAAGCGTTATACCTAAAGATATGTCGCACACCAACCTGTTGGGATGACATTGGTGAAAGAAAACTTGTAGGTCTAGAACTAGTGGAGGAAATGATGGAAAATGTGAAGGTAATCCAAAATCACATCAAAGCAGCTCAATGTAGGCAGAAGAGCTATGCCGATAATCGAAGGAAGGATTTGGAATTTCAAGTCGATGATCATGTTTTTCGGAAGGTATCTCCATGGAAGGGAGTCGTACGTTTTGGTAAGAAAGGTAAATTGAGTCCCAGGAACATCAGACCTTTCGAAATTCTAGAACGAATTGGGGTTACAGCTTACCGATTGGCAATGCCGCCAAGTCTCTCCAAAGTTCACGATGTGTTCCACGTATCTCTGTTGAGGAAATACATGCCTGACCCAACAAATGTACTCACCTATGAAGAGTTAGAGATGGAACCTGATCTGTCTTATTGCGAAGAGCCCATCCGGATTCTTAATACGAGAGAACATGTACTGAGAAACCGGACGACACGTCTGGTAAAAGTTTTGTGGAGAAACCATAAAATGGGAGAGGCAACGTGGGAACCCAAGGAACTTATGATGAAGAACCACCTGAGTCTTTTCATGCGGTAGTATTATGGAAATTTCGAGGACAAAATTATTTGAAGGAGAGGAGAATATAACACCCCAAGCTTCTACAGTACGCTTCTCTTTGAATAATGTGATAGCGTGTGTTGTACGCAACACCGAGTTCTAACACACCATAACCAATCAAACTAGCCGTTATGAATAATAATACCTACTTTTTGAAATTATATATATTTTATATTTCAAAATGGACTTCATTTTTAGATTCAGAATATCGAATTTAGCCTAAGCTGAAATTTTGGTACTTTTCGGATAACTTTAATATTTTGATGAATAGTGAAAATTACTAAATTTTAATTAAAAACAACTTTTTATTCGAAATAATTTATATTGATAAATTATGAATTTGAGTGGTTTTAAAGTATATTTAGAATATATTTTTTACCATTTAATACAATGTTGGTCATTGGACATAATTTTCCAATTAAACAGGACATAAACAAGTGTCAATCTTTTGATAGTTATTATCTCATAAAAAACACGCTTTTTTTAACAAAGGGAATTAATTTTAAATTAATTTCTTCCACTTCCGTGTGTTGAATTTGAAAAAATGGATTCCATATTTGGAATCAGGATGTTCAAATTGCGTATATAGGTAACTTTTATTTTTAGACATTTTGAATAATTACTTCAGTAAATATTTTATTTATAATGGTTAAAGGGTAAATCCGGTAAATAAGGGTTAAAAAATAATATCATAATAATACTAAATTACCCTAAAACGTCTCCTAGCCACATTGGTAGATATATGTTCGACCATAGGCATCTTTGGGACGATTTTGGGACCCCATGGAGCCACTTGTTGGTGATAGGGACACTTAATTTTAATTAAGTTAAAATATGTACAAAAATGACATAAGCAAATATCTTTTAGCAAAACAATTTTTACATAGGGTTATATATATTGTATTTTTGCCTATAAATATTCATTAAAAATATAAAAAGATTTCATACATAATGATATTTTATTTTTAATTTTTAGAGATTACATAATTTAATTTATTTATGACACAATAATGATGCAGTAATTACCATAATAGTGAAAATTTAAAATAATTGATATTATAAATAACCAAATAAATATAAATTGAGACTTTTAATGAATTAAAATACTTTTATAGGATAATATGATATATTAGTATTGATTGAATTAACTTTTTTTTAAGTAATCATTCTGTTATGAGTTTCAAAAAAATGAACTATTGAATAGTGCCAAAATTGACATAAAAGAGTTTTTAAAATAAATATTATATTATTAATTGATATAAAATTCAACAAAATCTAAGGTTCGGCCAAGAGACTTATATCATGATACGTGTATCATTAATAGACAACTTTTTGGTCACATTGATGTATATAGGAATTTTATTAACCATATAATATAAAAATACAAAGAGACATTGTAAAAGTGAAACAAATTAATTTAGAGTTAATACTTAATGATAAGGTTAATATAAATACAATAACCTATCTAAATTCTATTTCTTGTGTGTTTTTTGACCCATACCTACCTTAAAATTTAAATAATCCACTTTGGATCCTTTATAAACCGAATATGAATTTATTATAAATTAATATTTCTAACTTTTCCAAAGGTGCCCCTCACCCCTCTTATAAAAGGGAACTCCTCCTTCTCATTTCTTCACACCTTCAAAGCCTTTTTGATCGGCCAAACTCTGCCCAAATACTCTCCCAACATCCCTCAATACAACCTAGAGGCCTTAGTTTGATCAGAAAGCCAACCTAAGGAGCCCTTTTGATCAAATCAAAAGTAAGAACCCGAAGAAGAGGTAATGATTTCACCACCCTTTTCCAAGTTCCTTTCTTCTTCAACTTATTCTTCCTTTGTTATTACCATTCTAAAATAATAACTCTAGTATCATATATATACTGTGATGTTATTATAAATATGGTACAACCATATTCAGTATTCTATCCACCCTTTGAATAACATGTCACCATACGTGCGTACGTACGGCTTCCTGTCTCCACATCGTGGTGTAATTGTTATTCAATATATTATTATTTGGATGGGTGTAATAATGATGTCTAACTCATGTAACTAATAAATATCACATGTTAATTATTCTGTATATATGATATACCATCCAGTTATATATTATTTTAATATCAAAATAATGATATTTTCGCTCGTGCGTACGTACGGATTACCGTCTCCACGACGTGATGAGATTCATTTCCAAGTTCACCATTCGTCGATGATTATAAAAATATATATTACTAATAAGTATGTAATATATGACATAATAATTCTACTGGAGAGATATATATATATATATATATATATATAAAGATTTATGTACTTACATATATCTTATTCACTTACATCCGTTCAATACTATATGAAAACAGAAACAGCGTTTATGCGTACGTACGGAATACCGTCTCCATAAACGGTGTTTTCCATTTCATATATATGTATATTATAAATATTTATATTCTAAATATATATTATATATATATCATGTTTTATATTCTGTAAGTATTTAAATAATGATCTAAGTGATACAACCAAGAGTGACAAGTTAAAACGCATACGATAAAGAAAGTGATTATTACCCGAAATGTTATCTTAAAATGGAAATTATTATTAAATGGGTAATATAAAGTCATAAATGAATCATGTATGATATCTTGAATATTAATATGGTTCTGGTATAATTTAATAACATACTACGATCTTTTAATAGGAGGTTAAACGTACCCTCGACTAAAGGAAAGTGCAAGGTAAGGGGTTTTCATCTCACTCCTTATTCCCGTGAGATACATGCCATACTGCCACCATTACCTTTCGTGTGGTGTATGTACAGCCCATAATTCTATTCTTTGTGTAATACACTTTAATTTATGTGTATTTACATATTCATTGTATGATACCTCTTTCATGTGTTGTATGTTTCATAAGTTACCAAATTGGTAAGGGTTTATTTCACAATCTCTTCATTATCCAAGGTTGTTTATACGTAATAATCTACTGGGATCTCTTTATCATCCACAACCATGTTTCTTAAAAATGTATTTCAAAACATTTTTACTATTTAAAATAATATTGTTTAAAGTAATTTATACCCTTTTTGACTTTTTATTCGAGTTTTATAAAGGAATCATTCCGTCGTTTTCCAAACAAGGTGCTTTTTAACCTTTTTGACAGAATTAAGGTAAGATTTTTTTTCACTTATACGGCGGGTGCGGCTATTTTCCGCCGTTATAAAATCGTTGAAGCTTCCCTTACAAGATTAAAAGAATATTTTCAAATAAAATTTTTTATTTTATAAATATATGACTCTTAAATGATTTCAAAAATAGAAAAATATATTTCTCTAAAAATAGTTTTGATTTCATCTATGTCAACATCCTTTGATTGATTTTACGTTTATTTGAAGTTGATTTATTATGATAAAAAACTTCTATATTGTATTGAAGGTTTTGTGATATGTTTGACTGTGGATGTGCTATTTTTATACCATTCATAGTTTATGGTGAAAGTATTGAAATTTCGTATGCTAGTTTTAATACGAATGTTTATGTTATGTTTAAAGCTTTTCATTTGGGAATGAATTAGACATAATATGTGACGGGTGGAGCCCGCTATAGCTTCACGATGCATCGGTAGGTATCATTAGACAAACTAGTGTCTTGGAACAAGGCCTTGACAAAATATTATTTGAAGTCTTGACACGAGGCCTTGGCTATGTGGTTATGATAGTCTGGCATTATGCATTCCATCATTATGAAAGTGGTTATTGATATTTCATGTGATTATTCGATTAGTAGAATATCCATGTGAATAAGTAAATGGAATTATTTCATTTTATTTTTTCCATATTATGTGTAAGTTCATGTTTAAAAGGCTTTTGTTTTAGTTATACATTGCCTTAAATGTTTATTCTTATTTATGAAAGTTTTCGTTATATTGTTATCCTTACTGGGCATTTGAGCTCACCCCTTTTCTATGTTTTATTTTTCCCAGGAAGTGAAGAAGTAAATTATGAATGACCTGCAGGGATATTATGAGGGGATAATAGTGTGGATTATGGAGACAATATGTTGTTGTAGTATTTTTTCACTTCATGATGTAATGTAAATCATTATGAATATATCTAGTGTTTCCAAGGATACTAAACAAATCGGTCTTTCGAGATTTGATCCTTCTTGTGATCAGGACAATGTTATGTAATAATGCACCGACTCTAGGTAACTGGGGTCGGGGCGTGACATATCCCAAAAAATAAAACTATCCCAAATCATTTTCACTATTCTAAGGATACACCAATAATGAGAATAAATATCATACCCTCATTTTTTGTTAGGAATTAATCCTAAATCGACAGATATCATAGCTAGAAATTAAATAGGATTTAGTGCATATTATTAAAATTTACAATAGCTAGTACACCAATAAATATAAATAAATAGATTTTATCATTGAAAATTTTATAGAACAACTGAAAAAATTACATTTTGAACCATCATTTCATCATGTACCATGATCACAAAAATCACATGTCAATACCTTGTCTAATGCATCAACTATCCTGGTAGACCAAAATAAAAAAGAGATATTCTTCAACATCATGCATTAAATGATGTTCTCATCATTCATCAGTAGTGACATGTTGGAAATCAATTAGATAAACACCACCAAATATCATGATGAACTGATATCCACTACTCGTTTAATAGATCCCTTAATTAATTATCTCTATATTTGGACTCTCTCGATGTACCATGTAGATAGAATATAGACTATTCATAGAGAAGAAAAATCTAACCTTCATGTTGGTCCAAATGACATAATGTCCCTCTATAAATGAATGTTCGATGGAATTATCCTTAAATTCATATCATAAAGAGTAATTCCCACCATAATGGAAGTAGAACATATAGGTCCATGCGATACTCATTTGTCTCTGACCAGGCTCTCCCATAAAATTAGGTGGGTTGGTTTGTATTGGAAAAGAATGATAACTGATTTCATGAAATTTACCAGGAAATGGAAGGAACTCTAGATTATGTCAAATATCATACATAATCCTCAATAATTTATACATACAGGTAAATATTCTTAGTTATTATCTATACGAAGAATGAATATTGTTGGGTTATATTACCTACAAATAACAATGATTTTTAACTACAAACATAATACAACCTCCTAAATTTTTAAATACGATGATGAAATACCCCTCATGGAAACTAGGATGAAGAATATCATTAAATTAATGAACTTCCATGTCATCACCATATTTTGAGTCCCTCGCATGAAATTAATGAAAAATAGAACAAATGAGTATTCATGAAACATGAAAAATTTTTAAAAGGAGTACAAATTAGTGTCCCCCCATACACCCCAATATCATTCACTAAAAATGGATAGATAGAGGGATTTCAAAAATTCTCTACCAAATATACTTAAAAATATGGTAGAAAAATACAATAAGACATGGCCATAAAATCTCCTCTATGATGTATAGGTTTACCATAACACCATGAGAAATGTGACATGATAATGTACATATTAATTTTTGAATGGAACCAATTTATTCATTCTAATAGCAATATAGTAACCCTCACATCAATTATATATATGTAGAAAAAACAAAAACATTGAAAAATCAAAAAAATTAAATAAGTCAGAAGTGATCGATTAGAATATTTTTTATACACTATACAACCTTGATGTCCTTTCGAATCAAATCACATTATCCATCAATAAAATGGTTTTCCTCAGTTAATTTCTTTAAGGAGAACTATTTCTTGATACAATATTACTATTTATACTAGGAATGAAACTAGAAAACATGGAACCCAAAATTAAAGGACCATATGTCATACATAAGATACTTTCCATCAAATATTACTCTCAGGATCCAATAGACGAGGAACACATCATACCCCCCCCCCCCAAAGAATGATTTCTCCAGTTTTACATTCAATAGGTTCTGTTACAAATGTCAAATAATGGTATCATGTCACTAATCTGCTTCATTTATCTTAGTCATGTATGTTTATACACCCCAAGTAATCCCAGTAATATATCATAAAACTATAAGACAACATTTATCCTTAACAAATTATTATAAACATCAAAAAAATGATACACCATAGATAACACATTATTAGAGAAGAATATTTGTGAAAACATTAATTGAAGTTCCCACATCCCTACGTGTGATTCAGATCTATATAGAAAATCTATAAATTAATGGACTTTTTGTGGATTGATTCCTATCATCCAAAGATACATAGTGAATCTCAGATCCTGAATCTGATGTCAAAGCACAATACTTCAATCCCATTTATAAGACATGAGAATGTGTGCAATTTTCCTCAATATATGATTCCAAAATGTACACTTTCACTCTGTGAAAATCATGAGATTCCTTGGGTAACAAGATGATGAAGACTCAAGTACAGAATATAGGAAGCCTATCACAGGAAGATTTCACAAACATCTAGGCACCGTTTATTGGGACTGAACTCTTATTTTACACGTTGGTTAACCTTCGTTCTTACCACATGACATTAAACTACATAGATTTTGTCCTGAATTCATAACATTAGACCAATTGTTTTCCCATAACTATGTAAGGCTTGATTCTCATTCTAATAAGATTTATTGGCATAAATTAATCCTATCTCTTATCCAAACCATCAAAAAAATAAAAAATACATTTCCTTTACTTTATGTAGATATGATTGGTGAAATATTATTTTTCCATTCGTTGTTTATCATACTATGCATAGCTCAAGTGGGAATAGTAATTTTACTAAGGGATTCCTCGCATGATCAAGACATATCAATTCATAATTTTGATATCATGTTCATGGATGTAAACCCTTAAATTGAACACCATAATTACTTACCATGTGATGTTACAATACATGGTATATTTCCCTTCCATGACATAAAAATGAGCAGTAGTCCACATATCACATGGTTGGAACACTTTTATTGGTGTTGGTCTCCCACCACACCTCCAATAGAGAACTACATGTTCCTTTATTCTTATCATTACAGGATAAGTAGTGATTTTAAAATCTAAAAACCTTGGTATGAATCTAAATGTCAATGGTAACAATAAAAATCTCTACGTATGGTAAAACTTTCATTGAGAGTTACTAATTCAAGAACTATGTGTTCCCTGATTTATGCTCTCACATGATACATTGTGATGTCCGGATCCAAAATCATGGGTCAATAAGAAAAAATCATCAAGAACAATTCATCCCTATATGCATGGGTCAGACCTAGATAGAGAGTAATCAATTCAAGAACTATGTTTTCCTTTGTTCCTATAATCACAAGATATGAAGTATTTCTCATATCTCCAATTCTATGATCAACTACAATAATCAATATAAAATTTTCCTAATACCTACATATGGTTCAGAACTGTTTAAGGAGAATTCATGCGAGAAATATGGGTGGTTTCATTCCTACCATCACTGGATATATAGTGACACATGTATCTTCAATAATGTGTCTAGCCACAATATCAAGGATACAAATTCAATTCTTCTACGTATGAGTCAAACCATGATAAGGAACTATTTGATAACTACTGGTGTCATGGTTCCTTACATTATAGGATATGTAGTGAATCCTGGATCCTCAATTTTTGGCCAATCCATAGCTCTGGATCATCCTCATTCATGTCCCCAACATATTAGTCAGATATAGGTCGAGATATACCCTTAATAGAGATAATTATGGTATTATTACTTCCGTTATAATATGATTAGGGAAACCTAAAAAATATCATCCAAAAACATAGAATAAAACCAATTTTATAGATGATTTAGTCATACAATCTCTTTTGGATTACACAAAAGTTTATTCTACATTGTTCTTTCTTGTATGGGTGATAAATCTTCTCAAGAAGGGATCCAACATATGGATAGTATCCAATAACCTTAGGAATGGATAATAGATTCCCCCAATAAATAAATTTCTCTAACCAATGAAAACTATTCCCTAACGATATCTCTGAAAATTATCAGGTCTCTTCCCAAATCCATAACATGTGAAATTAAACATCAAGGAACACATCAGTACTATATGAAATTAAACTTAATGGAAGTAATATTTATTGAATGATATTAATACTACATGAAAAATACATACCAATACATGAGGTCAAAGTGTGTAGGAAATCACCCAACATCATTTCACCATAAATGAAAATAAGAAAATGTCCCTTGTTAACCTGATTTAGTGATGATTTTGTCATCTTTAGAGCACATAAACCAATACAACACACTTAATTTCATGGTCATAGTGGGTTTCCAAAACCATTCATATACTAGGGAGAAAAAAATGATCTTTCTATTTAACATGCACTAGATGGGCAAGGGATTTGAAATATCAATTAGATAAATCCTAGCCCTGTATGAAGGTTTTTCTGATCCTTGTGAGCCAAAAATAACTATGAGAGAACACAAATCCTTAGGATGTTATGGGTAATGCACAGTATAATTATACCATTCCATTACTGATGGTCTTAGAACCATGATCTACAATTTATAGAATTTCTATTTCCCTAGGAAAATGATATTTAAGTACTCATGACCATGTGTGTCCTAATAAGGTGGTTCTGTAACATTCCCCTCATACTAGATCCAAATAAATTGGGACCCTAAACTATGTAATACCATAGACAATATCCTTTTTAGGTCTAAACATAAGATACCTAATAATATAATGAAGGTGACATTGAACGTTTTTAGGATAAAACCCACAAGAGAATCTTTATAAAAATTCAAGTGTCTGGTCAAATAACTCTTCATTTCTATTTCTAAGGAGAAGTATTGAGCTTTAATGAATGAGTCATAGATCATATAGGTCCCATATTTTCACCCCTTTAAAAGTCAGTACATTCTCTTTGGTCCTTCATGGATAGTTATTTTCCTCATTCCCCACATTACATTCCATATAACTAAGTCATCAAAAACTCCTCATTGATCCTTGGAAAAGAGTTGGGACACCTATAAATGACCATGAATGTAATACATAAGGTTTCATTAATAAGTTATTCTAACATATAATGTAGAAGAAACATATCAATAAAGAAAATGAACTCTAATTATCCTGAGCCTTGGTAACAATATGGGAGAAATTAGTAACTTAAAGTGTTTTGGTTCATCCTAGGTCAGTCTACCATTTACCAATTACATTTATTGAATATATCCAAAAATATATTTACAAAATACATAATTTAAACTATCTCATTGGATTTGGATTCTCTAATATTTATGCTGACTACCAATACCATCTCCCAAAAATCATCCATTTCAATTGGAGAACTGTGGGGACACCAATACATGACCATGTATGTATTCCCAAAAGAACCATGCATACAGTCCAATGACCTACCAACTAGAGCCATATCAATCATGTAGTAAAGTCACTCTATTCATTATGATCATTTGTAACACTATGGGAGAACTCAACACTATTGGTTGTTATGGGTTATCCTCAGAATGACTATACCATTTCATATTCATTAATATAGTCCTACTGGAAAGGATTTGAAATGCATCGAATCATAAGGTCTATTCTTGGAGTCCCTAAACTGCATGAACTAAAAGGTTCTAGCTAGGATAATTTAAAATTATATGATAATAGGATTAGATGTATAAGACTCTATGCTACCAATAATAGATGGTCGAACCTAGAAGAAAAAATTGCAGCATCATATGCTTAGGTATGGAATACCCTAAACTTCATATAAAGAATGGTTTAGTTTTACAGATCATAAATTATCTAAATGAATGATAAATAATGATACCCCAATGGTAAACATGAAAATGGAACCCAGGGTGAATTTTAAGTCTCTTCCTAGAGGGAATACACATAGGGTTCCCATATTGAATCCATGACAATGCCCGCAATGCTTTCTTATATATAATGATTAGGAAAAATTAATTGGAATATAAAATAAAAATATATAAGTATTGCATGGATAATCATTTATTCATTTAAAATGTCAATCTAAGGTCCCTAAGTACATTGACTTCAGAAAAATTTGAGCATTCTGCCTTCTGTATATATATCTAACCCAAATATTCCCTGTAAATAATGTTATCTCAAGACCACATGACCATGTACATAAATGATGAATAACCTGTCTATTGTAATTAATGAGTATTTTTGAAGAAAAACTTTTTTTTATTCATGAATTCAAATCCATGAATTTTGGTTTAGTTAGGATAATACAGAGTAAGGGTATCTTCTATGATCTATGTTATATAAATTTGATAAATATTTTCTTGAATATAATGAATAATATAATGAAGGGAGATGATGTATAATTTTAGAAATATTTATATTTTGATAACATGACTATGTAGAAATATCGACACACCAGAGTCTCTCCAAAAATTATAAAACAAAAGGAAGAGACACAAAACTAAAATCCTATAACATAATGAATTCAAATGAGTCCTTGAGATATGAAGACTTTACCTATTTGGAGAAAATGGATTTTCACAATTTATAGAAAGATTCAGTTTCCACATCCTCAAACCACTGAAAAAACATCACCCATGAAACAGCATAAAGTCTAATCTTATCTACAAGGTCACAGAGCGATTATTGTTCTGATACTGTTTTCTATGTTATTTTAAATTTATGAAAAAATAAAGATAACTCATATTGAATATGTATAATTTTACACTATATATAACCAATTTCAATCATCCCAATTATTACCTTGTCTCGGTGAGCTACCACCACCACCATGCACTGAAAATAACTATTCAAGGACAAATCATAGTTTTTTTACTAAATATGAATCCTTCTCCTATATTACCATTAATTGTATCCCCCTATTTGACCTCTTAGAGAGATATGTTCCTTCACTCATTCATGAAGGGAGGCACAATCAAAACACTCATAAACATGGACTTTAAACATTTACATAAGATTACATGGCTAGTCATTCAACCATTAAAAAGTGTCCCTTGGTATTAAGGTACAAATCCCCCACCACACATTCTACAAAAACACAAGATATAGAAATTAAAACTATGAACATTTACTCAATATCAACATTGTAAAATTATTATATTCTAGGATTAACGTAATAAGTAAGGGATTAATGCTCGTGGTCATTGTCAAAGTGGTTAGGGAGCCATCTGCAGTGTTGGATGATATGATTAGATGGATTCCCAGGGAATAAGGTACAAGAATAATTTGATATCTAGGTTAAAGAAACTATAGAAATATGCATAATGTTTTATCATTTGACATATATTAGATTTTATTCTATCTGGTAATGAAATCATGTGATAAATTTTAAAAACATGCATTTATTGGTTGTGTTAGTGGAAATGTCTATTTCTATATCCCCATCTTATAGCACAGAGGAAACACCCTCTTGTGATGAATGGCCTGGAGGAAACACCAGTGTTTTATATAATATAGTACAACACTCAATGAATTTATGTTCCCTAATAGATAAAGACATGTTATACTGAATGACACAATGTGAACCATGTGTCCAATTTCAGAATAATAGGTCACCTTCTCCAAAACACACATCCATCAAAGAAAAATCAACATTGGATTACATACCAATATCAATTTCTACTAGGATAATGTTTAGCAATTTGGTTTGAATAAAATTTCTACTAGAACATCATAAATGGAAATCATGTCTAATAGATATGGTACTATAGATGTTTCTACTTCATGATGGGTCATGTATAGTAATGAATGATCTACTAAAAATAGAAATATCACACATATTTCCTTGAATATTTGAATCTTAAACTAGATGGACTTAATGGGGACCATCAATTTTTTTTGAAAAACTATAATGTGTTACTAGAATGGTCCAAAAAATATGAAGGGTAAATGGAATTTCATTCATGATATTTATAATGGATTGGGGTTTAATAGTTTAGTGTGCTTTATATTTTCTTACTTCGACATGGAATGACACTCAAAAGTTGATCACATCGAAGGAAATGATGATGGAACAAATTGAAGTGTAAATTGTTATTCCCCAATGATATAAATAACTACCCTCTTGAACTTTTGTTGACATAGTCTACCCACTTCAATAACCCATTGGACACCACTCAATCCGTATTAAACAATCGTTCCCCAAAGAGAATATATGATGGATGACGTTGGGGTTTGGTCTCATGTAGATTACTCTCATTTAAAATTATAAAGACATAAGTACAATTACAATAGCACCATTCCCAATTGAATAATGTGGTGAGATCAATTTTACCACTACATAAGTAATCGGATGGCCCTGTTTATCCAAGGAAACCTTCCCCTTAAACCATTCACTGCACTAAAGATGATGGATCTGACACTTTACAATTTTCATCAATGCATCAATCATTAAAACGAAGGCCTTGAAGATGATAGGACTATCTTTTATGGTGAATACATTATTTTATGATATGTCAGTATTTCCTTATTAATAAATCCTTTTCTTGAGAAATAATTTTTGTAGATCAATATCAACATGAAAATCCCTATATACCATCCACTGTAGAAGTTTCATGGGAAGAAATAGTGTAGAATTGGATTTAATCAAAAGTTTCATTCTCACCATATTCTTGTGTTCCGACACATCTATCAATAATGATACTTGTTGTAAAAGATTAAAATTCTTAAAAGAAATTGATTAGGTTATCAGTCTTCTTGATGAAATATATTTTCTCAACCTCAGATTGACATCTGCAATTAGTATCAACCTTACAGCCTTTGGTACTTATCCATATAATTTCTATTTTAGATATTATTAGATTCATATATCAACATAATGATAGGATAAAATAATCTCCACGTCACTTTTAGAGAAGTCTACCAGGACCTGAGTCTACTTTTTGGTGAACATTAACCAAAATAGGTGTTCCACCATCATATGCTTCTAGAAATCAACATAATTAGGGGGAGGAAATTACTTATAAATATAGAAAATATATGGGAGAAAAAATTGTGAATACCATTCAGAGAGAGTGATCCCATCAACATCATCAAAAAATATTCCCTCATGAATTGACATCATATAGACCCAAAACTCATGGCCAACCCCACCAATGTCAACTATACTACCACATGGGATGCTTATTAGGGATAGAGGAAGAAGATTTCAAGAGGGTTCATGTAGGACCTCATTCCCAATCCATTAATTTGATAGGACCACCCTACTTAATAACCCACAATGGATTGAAATGAATATCAGGGGTGTTTTGGATGATCATGTACCTATATCCACCCATACACCCCCATACAACCCCATAATAACTGAAAGGGTCAATATAATATATTTAATACTCTTCCGCTATAAATTTGGTGAAAGAGGATATATTGTTTCTCTAATAAAATAATTTATTACGCAATACACTTCACTTCTAACATTGAGGCCATAGTCATAACAGTGTAGTCCTGGATTCCACCCTTTTACATTGATGGGAGAAGATACCTGCTCAAGATAATGGGAATAAAACTATCCAATTATATGGTCCAATCAACAAAAAGAATAGCCTCCCACCCATATTCTTTAACAATATTGAGATTTGGGCCAATACAAACCCTTAGAACTGTAATATTTCTTCACGGGGAATTCCTTTGGCCTTGGGGATTTTTTATTCGAATGGAATTTTTTTGATTAAATGTCCCACTAATTTATTTAATATTATTTCTTTCCCAATAAGACATGACTTCTAAATATCCTTTTCAACCATCCTAATTGACTCATTGGAAAGCGGATTTGTCCCCCCCAAGTCGTACCATATTTAATATGGGTTTCAAAACTCATTGTAAATCTCTCCTAAAATGGGTGTGTTTCATATATACTCGATGTCATAGATTTATGTTCTCACCTCACCATGTTTCATGTTGAAGTTAATTTTATCTAAAATACTTCGGGAAACCAATACTTCCATCAATCCCTTATATTTTTTGGCAATGTTATGGGATATTGAATTGTCTTCATACATCCAAATATGATTTCACTTCAATGAATAATTTGGAGGCGATATACCATACTAAGAAGGTCCAACCCAAATCCACTACCATGCTCCCACAGATAAATGGGCCTATTTCCAAAACCACCCGAACATATGGTTTGTGAAGGTTTTATTGATTATTGATTGGTAATGTGGATGTTCTAATTAGTTTTATTATGGTTATTTTAAATGTTTGTTGGAATTTAATTCACAATATAATAGTTTTTTTAATTTCATTTGGTAGTTAAAACACCCTTATGGGAGATGGTTTCCCAAAAGGAAATATAGTTCTCCCAAATCCAAGAGGGAGGCACAATTGTTGTCTATAGAATAAGGATAGGGGAATCAATTTTATGAAAATGGTTATGCAGTGGTTGCAAGACTGATATAGTATATTACATATGATTTATTCCCATTACGTATATCTATAATGATTTTGATGACTTGACAACATGATGACATTTAGCACGCAAATAAAAAAATATGGTGTTCTAATGAGTCACTACAATGAAAACAATATTCTTTTAAATTTTTGAGAAAGATAATCCATCTATATGAAATTAATAAAAATTCCACATAAGGGATGAGAACCCATCAAAAAAGGTATATAACTTCGATATAATCATGAAAATAAGATGACTTATGTTGATATTAGTGATCACATAACTAAATATGGTTCTCAGGAGTTTCATTAAACATGGAGAACACCTGAATCACCTAACCCACAATGAACCTCAAAAATCGCATGACCCAAAAAGTATCTCATTGCCCACAGAGCATCTCATTTTTTTCTTATCCTTACCTCTGACTCTATTGTGTTTCCCTTGCCTTGGTTTGTGCGGTTCTTCTCTTACGGTGATGTCCTTCTCATCGCTCATCCTTTGTTTCTTCCCATGTGCAGTCCAAGTTTCTTCCTTCCTCCTCCCCTTCCCTTTAGGACTTTTACATAGTACTAAGACCCCATCTTGTTCCAATATGCTTGTTCCCTAGTCACGGTGGAGTGGTGGTATTGATCTTTACCTACTGGGTGTTTCCTTGGCATTGTACTTTTTCTAATATTTTCCCTCCTCCTCATTTTTCCCTACTCTACCCACTTGTCTTCAAAGGAGATTGGGTTCTATATGGTGAAGAGGAAGACTATTTTGATGTTGGTTTCCTGGGCCCGGTGATGGTTCTATGATAAAGATCTCCTTGTCTTCTCAACTAACTCTAACCCCAACTACCTATGCCCTCTTCCAAGTTGGGTCTGTCATGTAGGTAACTACATGGTTTTGGGATTTTTGGTTCAGTGTTGGAAGAGCATCAAGTCGCTGAAGTATGAATGATTTTGATTTGTTGGGGTTGTTTTATTTCATTGTTTCTATGGTGTTCTGTTATGATTTTTATTGGCGGTGATGATGGTTTCCAGGGATCAGGTGTCATCGTCCCTAGTTTAATCTGCATAGGCAAAGACATTGATGCACAACGATGACGGGTTGGTGTTATTTATTCTTAATTTTAGTGGTATACTCTAGTGACTATGGAGCGGTAATCAGATGATGTAAAAGTTTCCTCAATGAATTCAATGCATTTCCTTGGTCGGCTTATAAGATTAGTGTGATTTGTGGTGATGATGATTTGAATTTTGAAATAGATGGTTATTGATTATATTGGGGTGATTTATTGGTTCTATTTTATTATTTTGATATTTCAATTATGTAATGTGTGTTTTCTGATGGTGTGATTAGATGTTGAAGGATTCTGTTGGTTCCCTCTTACCATCAATGTGGATTTTCAATTAAATAAAAAAATGGATTGAGGATTGCAAAATTAATTATAATTATTGAAATGAAAGAATAATTTACGATATTTTCAGTGAAAACATTGAATCAATATAATTTTTTATAGGCAACCAAATCATATAGATCACACAACAGTATGATCTTCTACTATTAATGTGAATCCCATCTTACAAACCATATTATTCATGAAAATGTGTGTGGAAAAGTGTTGATTCCCAAGGAAAGGCTAATAGAAAACTACATCCATCCGTATGAATATTTGATAAATAGAAACATAAAGGACACCCAAAATCACTTATAAAATAAATGTGTAGAAGAATGGAATCCTTGGGTGATAGAGAGTTACAATGATCTTCAGGTGATTCACTTATTCCATCAGAAAGACCCGTAGATCCCCCTAGATAAATGTTGACCTTGTAGTGAGATATATTGATGGCATGTCACCATTATGAGGTGAAGAACCAAAAAACATCCATTAAATAATTAAATTACTCTTTTGATCCATAGAAAATTAGATGTATTTTTTAGGGAAATTATCGTGCACCATCACAAAAGTTAGTATTGATCACATTACACAACACAAATAAGCATGGTGACTAATAGTGAAAATGACCACACATGAGTGTGATATGCCCCATTATTCCCAACGCAAATTGAAAAAAAAAATTAGTTTTCATGGAGATTATTGCTCGCTATCATGAGATCCTAGATTAATCATGCAACGTGGTGATGGAAATCTAATGGTAAAAGTTAGAATCTCTATAAAATGTGGATTTTTATAATGGTGTAAGCCTATAAGGAAATAATTATTAGATAATATTCATGTGAAGGGGATATATTCAATTTCTGACCACATTTTATCCAATGATGTACCTTTGAGAAGACAATTATTTTTCCCAAAAAACCCTTGATAAGCATGTTTGATCTCATGAGAGGCACCCAATAGGTTGTCTTTGTCACAAGCAGGACCATATAAAAGTCTTAATTGATTACATGATAGCCATTACACATTAATATTGATAACATGAATAACATAAGACATGTAATCATATTGAGGAAATGGTCATTTTACATGTCAACATTTTTTTCTGATATCCATTTGATATGATTTGTGGTAATAAAACTATTAATGGAAGGGCATTCATAGAATTTATTATTATATTGCAACGCCTTGGATGATCTGCAGTGTGGTATTTTGACAAACAGAATGAAATTCACCCTCCACTGACATGAGATAATATTTTTATGATATATTCCCAACTAGGAGTCACATAACCGGGGTAGTGAGAACTATAAATGATCACCCTTAGCACAAAAATACATACATTGATGACCACACTGTGGGTGTGATAAGGAGAAGACTTCTCGATGCAGAAATTGATGATATCACAATTTAAACACCAGGTCATGGCCTAAGGGAATATATATCAAGAATATGTGCATAACATGGTCAATATATAGATTTCATGAAGGAGATATGGAATGTCAACTATAGTAAATTAAGGGGTCTCAACATGTCTAATCGGTAACATAAAATCTAAAAAAGTTAATGGTTGAAAAACCATGAGACACAAATTCAATAAAAATGTAAATATTTTCCTAAGGATTAAGAAAGGTAATATATTCTATGTATTCGGAAAATGATTCATTTTGTTACCATGACCTATAAAGATCACGTTAAATAACTAATACATGTCATCCATGTCTTTTTAATTCCAAAAGACATGAAACCCATGTCTTACATAGTTCTTATTCCATGGCACCCAATTCATGTGAAAGCATCTCGACATGTACACTCATTCATGAAATGTCCTCATGAAAAGTCAAAATGACTTGTGAAGTACTCTAAACATTTATCCTAGTTGATGATATACAATCCATACATATCAACCATGTATTTTGATGTTCCTTTTACATGTCACCCATGTCGTGCAACAACAATCAGACATGTTAGCCATGTATTGTAGAGTTTATTGACATGCCAACAAAGTAATTTGATTACATCCACAAATTCCATCAAGATTATATAACATTCTTCAAAAAGGTCATTCATATATTGTGATTATATATGGACATGTCTTCTAGGAAAAAAGGAAATGTCCAAACAACCTTCATCATTATAGGTAGATAATCAGGACGTGTATGGTAGACATCCTGGGACATGATATCCTTGTCCAATGTACATATTTGGGGGAAAACCCATTTAGTGGCATGATAAATCTTCCCCCATACAAGGGTATCCACCTATGTGTATCTCCTAAAGGAATAAAAAATGATAATTACAAGGATTCTTATCCTATATAAGATACATTGGATTCCTTCATATGGATCAATCCCCATACATGGTTCCCTAGAGCCCCAATATATTTCTTTTCTGGATGATAATAAACTTCATAGATCGAACAAACTTGTATGGTTTTCATTAGTATTGTAACTATGACATGTAGGAAACCAAATAATTTCTCAATCCTATCTGAGAAACAAAAATCATCTCCCTAGATGGAGTTAAAATCCATCATTCCTAGAAACTTGGCATTAAAATAGGAGTAGATACTCATTATTAAAAAATAGTAGGAAACTGCTGAAGAAACACAAATACATACATAAGGTTTTAGTAATATAACCCCTTTCAATATAGAAATTTATTTGATAACCCAAATTTTGTTAGGGTAATCAATTATGTATAAATATAAGGACTAGATTCATGAACATTAATATTTCTAAATGAGTTACATTTAATAGGAAGCAATTCCCCCAAAAAGGGTTTGATAAGCCTGGCCTTCCATCCTCTTTACCAATGTGAGTTATTAATCATCCATTTGTTTGAAACTGAAAATAAAAAATTTTCTTTTGGAAAGGAGGTTTGTACCTTATTCTGTATGTGGGAGTTGTTTGATGTTTCCGAAAAATTAACTTGCTAAACCAGTAGTGAATTATTGTAAAGTGGAAACTTAACCCCCACAATTAATCCTAATGAAGGAAACAAAAATTATAAAACATTGTGAAAATCTAATGACAGAATTTATAAATCCTTACATGCATCAGACTCCTTGTTCCCAAAACCTAGGGAACCATACATTGTCTGGGTGAAACAATGTTATTTTATATATTTGTGATACAACAAATTATTATGTTTTTAGGATGGTTTTTATTCTTTCTTGATGTTATCAACTCTATGAAAATTGATTTGTGATGATTTTCACTTAGAATCCTTGGTTATGTGTTTACCTAATTTAGATGATCACTACACTTATTTATATTAAAACGCTATCTAGAACCATTTATTGAAATTACTTCAATGGTTATGGGATCTTCACTTGGTGAGGCTATAATTTTATATCAATTTTAAGTTCTTATCTAGTTAACATTGGCCATCATTTTATTCTTTGAGCGATATCCATGGTTGTGGTTTTTTATATTTATATGTACTAAAAAAGAGAGGCCATGAGATATTTTAATAATAAATTTATTGACTTATTTTGATTCTTGATTTTTATATTATTCAATTCTTGATTGTGATTTACACATTACATATTCGCAAAATTTTCAAAAATTTCATCTCTATTATTAGAAACAAAGATATAAGAAATGGATTTCTGAATTAATATTTATAGAAAAAATAAATAATCATAGATTGTATTTTTTGAAAATACTAATTTCAAACTACAATTAACTATTTTCATTTTGAATGTTATTACATATGTATATAGTGGTATTTAACTATGATTTTTTCACACACTATACATACATCAATTTTATAAATATAGACATTAACTCTTATTACATAGTCAACCTGAAGGGAGACATAATATTTAGTGGTTCATATTATTTAATTATTTAATCTCAAGAATTTTTTTAGAGGTGACCATGTATCATGGGATTTGGATTAGTGTGGGGGTAATTTTGGGATCCACTAGTTTTCCTTTTGGATATCTATGTGTCAGGCTCTCTGAGCATCAAATTATTTGTAGATTTATATATATATATATAATGGTTTATTATCACTACATCATTTTATTATAAATTTATCTATTTATATTTATATTTTTCATTGTTTTATACATGTCTTGGTATATTTTTATTTTTTTTCTTATTTATTTTCAAAGATATCATATTTATGAGTTCATCATTAAATATTTCCAGGTGGTGTCCAATCTTTGTTTAAGATAAATTAAGGGTAAATTCATTACCAATGTTTTCATTTGAATATAATTTGTTCATATTGAATTCTTATGGTGATGCATAATGTTCCTTACTCCTTGTGGTGGGTTGTGTCATGTGACATGACATGTTATCCAGTATCGATTTATTAAATTGTGTTAACATCATCTATTTTTATACATTCTTGAGTAATAGGTTTACAATGATATAATCGATGCATACATATACCCTCTAGTGAGCGATAATGTTATTTATCCCTTTTGATGTGTTGGTAATGGGGATAAGGCAGGCCGACCCATGTGAATTCATTACATTGGCTTAACACCAACACTTTTTGTTACGGGTTGAGTTGCAAATTAACTTTATTTTACACCATGCTCACCCTATGAGTCAAAATCAGTAACATAATTGGTTTGAGGATTTTTAATTATCATTTGATCAATTTTATCTCTTGTTCATCACACATATTTATACAAATAATCCCAAAAAAATTTCATTTTCATATTCTATGGGTTTCAAATCAATTCTTATAACAAATATGTTGATCATTTTATTAAAATATTCATAGGTCAATCCCTACACTGCATTGTAATCTTAGGATTCTATAAAAAACTTCTCTCTAAGACTATAATTATCTAAAATTTTATAAATGATATTTACTATAAAGGATTATTTTAATTATTGACTAATTTAGTTATATAACACTCATGAAATATGTTTGATTTTTGTTTTAGACCCCTCTTGAAAATATCCATAATCAAAATATTCTCAATAAGTACCATAAAGTGTCAGGTCCCTTGGTATTATAGTTGTTATATGGTGACCACTATTATTAATATATATTTATTGTTGTAATAAAATAAAATTCATATTAAAGGGAGAAGTTTTGACCTCAAAAAGTAGGATTGTTCCTTATGAGGCTCGTTTATGAAACTTTTGTGGGAGATGACATTACTTAGATTCACCCTTGACCAAGACCAACCTAGGATTCAATAACTAAAACTTGAGAAGAAACATGTATGAGATAATTTGAAACTTATATATATCACACCAAAACAATGCTCACAGATCCATCCCATGAATATAATGCCATCACACACCATAACATAGGGTGTATACATATCTAATAATATTTATTTTATAATGACAGTAAGAGAATATGAAATCCCTATTTGAATGAAATATTTAATTTCTTAATTTAGTTTCCTCCTTATCAATATTATATAAATAATGAAATAAACCTTAATGGAGGATGAGAAATATAGAAGCGATCGTTGGTATATAATAACAGAAATTGTTTTTTAGAAAAAAGAATAATCCTATTAAATTTAATGTAAAAATTATTTTTATGATAAATTCAGGATTTTGATGTAATTTTTAATTTTCAAATAATTTATATAAAATGTATAAAAAACTTATTTACTGCTAATAAAAATATTTTATGAATTCAAAAATGGGTTTTTAGTGATTTTTAGTTCAATCAAGTAGTAACATTAGTGGGATTGGATAATTATGAATTTTATCGTAAAAAATAAAATTGCTATATTTATAAAGTTATTTTGAGAAAATAAGATTTATTTTTAATTTAATCAAATTAAAATTATCAAAAGAGAGAGTTTATCATAATTTTCCAGGACATTCATAGTTTTAGGTGAAAATAATATACAATATAAATAATATATATATATTAATAAATCATAATGTACTGTAAGTAATATAATGAATTTAATAAAGGGTTAGATTGAACAAAAATATTATTTTTCATTTAAATATATTTTTAATGTGATAATATTATTCTTCAAAAACATTAGAGGTACGTCCGAAACATAGAGGGTATTTCAAAATTATAAAAACAATTCATTATGAACACAAATGCCTTCTACATCACATGTGTAATTATTAAAAACAATTCGGCTAGTAAACCATAAAATTATATAAAACAAAATCCATTTAAAAGAACTTTTTAAATCCTTGTAAATGACAACTAAATTCAATATTTTATAACATAGTATACAAAATCTATGTTTATATTTTAGAAACATCCACCAACACTTTCAGTATGAATTCCCAACCATTCATCATTTATTTTTTATTAAAAAAAATTATGAAGTGACAACCTTTTAATTCCCTATATTTCTCCCCTGGAGTTATGATGTTCATATGAACCTCCTCCCAAGATTTCATAATCAACCTCTTAAAATAATATTTCCCTCTCTCTCCCTCTCAATTTAATTTTTCCATTCAAGATATTTTACTATTCTATTCCAACTGAATACTAATTATTGATGATGAACTATGTCTATAAGAAATAAATTATAGTCCATGTGAGACCCAACTAATTAGATAACTAATTTCTCTCTCATTAATCACATCCATGAACTTTAATGTACACCTAATATACTAAATATATTATCATTGGATTTTCCATGTTGAACTATTGTGTTGTTATTTACCATATCCATTTTCATTTAAGGGTATCAAATTATATATGAATATTATTAATTCAACATGGTATCTCAATTATAAAACCCACATTCCATAATCATGGGGTTAAAATGAAAAAATGAATTATTTTTTATACAATTGATGTGACATATACCAAGTTAGATAATATGAATGGTGTGCATTGATATGACTCCAATCCATTTTAAAGATTTTTAACCTAAAAAATTCGATGAATAGTGTATTCAGATAAAGTTAAGCACAATTTGTTATGATTTACTCAATGTTATCAATGACTCATACTATGATTCAATATTTTGTGTTTTTGATATAATCTTATGATACCATATTTTTATGATATATTTTTATAATTTTAGGCCTCTACATGATTATGTATGATTGATACCTATAAAAAACACATCATTATTATCATAGAACCAGTTGTTACCTTAATAAATTGGATCTAGATACAAGTGATTATATCCATAGGTGTTTAATGAGTTAATAGTAATGGAAAACTAGATATATGCTTCAATATCACATTACATTTTAATACATTAAATACAACATTGTATATTTTTAGAAAAATATTTTTACCTTTATAATATTTTTGTATATGAATAATAGTAATATCCATGAAATAATTTGGGAATGATGAAAAATAATTTTTTGAGATCTAATTATTTGCAAGGGAATGCATATAGAAAAAGTTATCATAGAAGAAATATTTCATGAATAATATGGATAAAAATAGTTATTATAAATTAAGGAAATATCAATAATCACAAGATCTCAATGAATATCCTAGAAGAAAAAAACAATTTAATATTTCACACGGATATAAATAAATTATTTTAAAATTATTTAACAAATAATGATGAAAACCATAAAATTAATGTCAAGGATTCATGAAAAAAGATCATAAATAATTTGGTATGGAATATGAAAAAATCCTAATATATTTGGTCTCATGAGGCACACTAATTCATCAATGAAGTCTTCCATTATATTACCCATTAATCACATAATATGTCCAATGCATTTTCCAAATGTTTAAACAATAATAGTTAATAAAAAATCCATAATAATAAAATTTACATTTATTTTAGAAAAATATAATACATAATGGCAGTAAAATATAAAGTTAATGTGATCATAATAATTCTATAGAAATATGTCAAATGGTATAATTTTATTATATGCTTAGTAAATCATAATATTTATGAAATCTATTTTGCATAAATGAAAATTACTTTTAAATGATCAATGAAATATTAAGATGAAAATTGGATTTTGTTTTCAAATCACACATATAAAATATAAAAATATAAATAATAGTAGGCAATTTTTTTTCATTGGAATGAATAAATGAATATTGGAAGTTGATATTTATTGAAAACAATGGCCATGACTTTGAGAAAAATTGTTTCTGTGATGTACATTAAAATAATGATTCTAGTCACACCATTGGTAAAAATCGCCTAATTTAGAAAATGAATATAATATTCCTTTTAAAAAAAATTTATAATGTAAAAAATTATTAAAAATATATTTAATAAATAATTTTATAATAGTAACAATAATCATTAAAATATTTTAAGGGAAATATGGAAATGTGAGAAAAACATTCATGAACATATTAAAAATATGGTCATCTTTCTATAAAAAGTATTTATCGTTCTATTGTGTACATAATGTGAGAAAATAAATATGAATATATTATATTGAGAAAAATAAAGGAGAATATTTTATATTTAGTTTGAGGTAGAATGATAATATACTCTAATAAATATTATCATAATCATAAACCATACTGAATAAGTATTAGATTGTTAAATAAAACCTTAATTATGTCCTATCATCCCTTGATTGTTCTTTTATCCTCATTCATAAAAAAGTAAAACTTATTATAATTTTGTTTTTGGACCTTTTACATGAATATAATTTCATATATGATTCAATTATATCATTTCCACATCCATGGATTAATAATTCATTATTAATATCATTGTTTCTCAGTAATCACAATTTCGTTTTTCATTTAATTTCTTATTTGTTTGTTTTCTTCCATTCTTATTTCTTTTGATTAAATCATATATATATAAGTTATTGATTATATATGTATAATTTATATTCTATATATTCATATTTTAAATCATATTTTAATGATATATTTAAAAAATAAATCACATTTCTTCTTAGAAGTGTAGTCCACTCGTACACAAGGGTGACATTATCTTTTTTTGTAAGTATAATGATAAGAGTTCAAATGATATTTTACATTTATAGAATCATAATTATTTAATAAATTTCATATATATTCTTTATTTACATCTATATTCCCATACATATGATGAGGTAATGTAAAACTAATTACACCACTATGTAGAGATGGCAAGTCATACGTACACAAAGACGATGTTTAAATTATCTATTGGATATAATGGTTATGAATATGGGTTGTCACACAATAATAATAAAATATTAATATATTGAATATATTTATGTTATTATATGATCATGATTATATACTATTTTAATGATATATATGATGAAATAAATTATTAATAGTCGATTACATGTAATACATCTTCATGAAAAAACCACCTTCACCAAAAATATTATGCCTTCTTTGATGATCATATGATGGTACCTGATCCTCTAGTTCCTGGGGCGGTCTGGTTGGGAATATATTTTATTAATTATTTTATATATACACGGATTTTGTGTCTAAAGAACTAGAAATTTCAAGGAAATGTTTTTCATAAATGTTTTGGAATTTTACGAGCCTGCAGTTTCGGACGGCGCCTGATTCCGAGGCCTGATGTGCTAGAAATCAAATTCCGATGTTTTATTCGGGTATGTTCAGTAAAATTATGTGCAAGTTTTTTTATATTTTGAACCAGCACTCAGAATTGGAATCTGAGGACACCGATGAACTCGTAGTTCCGGTATTCACTTAAGTATACCTTTACCTAAATTGCGTTTAATCGGAAGTGGAAGTTATATTTTGTGGTTTCTAATTAAAAAATTTAAAAATGAAATAAAAATGTGTGTGTAACACATTTTTATTTGATGTTGGTTAAGGTATTTCAGTGGTGGTTGTTTTCTCCATTGGGAAGTTGGAGGTGGGGACCACCCCCACATAACCTCATATAGGATGATATTTGTGTGGTAGGGCCCACAAGAGCACCTCACCATTTATCTCTCCTTGGACCCCTTAAACTTTCCTTGTGTTTAATGAGCCAACACATTCATTATTTAATTCGGTAAACTCTCCACATTCCTCCTCTCATTAATTTTTCCAACCATTTAATTAATGAATTGAAATTAATCAATTTAATTAATTCTAGCTTTTGAATTTTCAAAAACCATGTCAACAATAAAATAATATGGGAGCCTATTATTTTAGTTTTCAAGTGGACCTTTGAGAGGATTTGGGAGGAACTCTTGGAGAAATATTATTTCTCTCGACGAAGAACGCCGTTCTTCAATGAAGAATGCTCCACGTCTCGAAGAACGTGAAGCAACACCATCTTCAACCGGAGTAGGAAAGGAGGCACCCTCGCCCACCAAGTACACCGTAGGCGTCATCTCAACGTGACGTTTCGAGCTCCACTTCCTCTGACGTTGACGAAATGACACCCATCTTTTATGACACCCATATTTTGCGACTCATCAACGTAAAACGCCTATTAATAGGTAGGGTGTATTTTCGATTATTTATTTTATACATGTGAATTGTACCTTCGTTCTTTGGAAATTATATGTTGGATTACTATTTCAGCTTATAATGTGGAGGGCATGGGCTAACAAACAATACCAGACCCTCTATCAATATGTTCTTGATGCACGGATTGTTGGGTGATGGGTGAACAGAATGACAAAGACAAATTGAGGTCGACGTAGTGAAGAGACGGACCTGATGAGGCCGTATGTGCAGACAGGAGGCAGAACGGACCACCAGAATGACTCTGGTGGCCCGCGAAAGAGCGCGGCGGCACGGGTTGCTGTCTTGGTGGCACCGGCGATCAGAGGTGATGGATGGCACCGGCAGGCTGCATGGGTGTAGTGGTGCCCCTCACGTGCCAGCTGTGGAAGGTCGTCGTGGCAACTGCTGCATTTACAGAGCGGAACCCACATCTACAGGTTTGAGGAGGGATGGACTGTGCAAGGTGGTGCCTCCATTAAAGAAAATTGGGGGGCCGCGCCCACTGCTCCATGCTCGGCTAGCTGGCTGATACACGGCCAGCCACCAGAGCAGGCGGCCTGGCGAGGAGGCTGGGCTGCCGGCGGTGCCGGCTGTGCCGCCTGCGGCGCGGGCCCAGCCGCCTACCGCGCGGGCGAGGCTGCCTGCCACGCGGGTTGGGCCGCCTACCACATGGGCCGGGCAACCCCCATGCGGGCCTGGCTACAGTCTCTGGGCCGGCTCGTGCCCTACCGGGCCAGACCCGAACGCGGTTTGGGTCGGGCCGGTTCGGGCCGACCCAGGGGTGGGTTGGGCTGGGTCAGACCAGACCTAGACCCCCCCTCTTCAGACCACTTTTGGTTTATTGCCCATAACATGAGCTAGAGACCTCTGATAAATGCACCATCAGTTGCGTAGGATTACTTGGTTCGAGATGGTCATTTCGATATATCACAGTCAAGGTTTTTCAATGTTTCGGTACGGCTGGATTGGTTTGAACCTGAAAACAACCAGGCCCTCCGAGCAAAAACGCTTATAACCTAAGGATCAGACATCTGATTGACGTGTCGTTAACTACAATGGATTAATTGTGATGAGACAGTTTTTTGTAATACTATAGAAAGGATTCATATGAGGTTGGAGTATGGCTGGGTTTTATTGTACCCAAAATCCTACCGGCCCCTTGGAACGGAAATACCAATAACTCTCAGATTGGGTGTCCGATTGATGAACCGTCTTATCACGTTGGGTTCCATATGATTAGACGGATCTACGGGATACATCAAATCCTAAATTAGTGATACTTTATGTATTGAAACATAGCTCGAGGAGTGGACCCTCCCAGAATCAAGCGTGCTGTGTGCAGGAACCCTAGGGCTGGCTGTGACTGAGATGACGGAATCCTTCATGGGTTTGACAGTGATTATTTTTGTACCAGGATTCTCTGTCGGTTTGACAAAAGTGACATCCGTACTAGGATCCTACATTGGATCGATAGAGATGACCACTGTACTGGAACCATACGTGGGTTCGACAGTGACGACTTCTCTATCGGGATCCTTGGTGGGTTCGACAGAAGTGACTTTTGTACCAGGATCCTACGTGTGTTCGACAACGATGACTACTATACCAGAATCATACATGGGTTCAACAGTGAAGACTTCTATGCCAGGATCCTATGAGGGTTCGACAGTGCTGAGTCATGTCTTCAACCATTATCAACATGGTGATTGACATACTTCCTTTATAACTTAGGTATATGAATGGGAATATACCAAAAGAGGGTTGGTTGATGCTTCGTGACTGTATCTTTCTACTGTGGTTTATCATTTATTGGTTTTGTGAAACCTTGAGAATCTCGGGGTCCCTACTAAGTATGGTTATACTCACCACTGCACGGGCTATGCCCACACCTCATTATGTTGGATGCAGATGATGATCAACGCTGACCGAGGTAGTGTGTACGAGGACTGGATGGTACCTAGAGGTGGACATCATGGCGAGTCGGTACCCGGAGGAGACAGACAGACGTGGAGCACTAAGGAGGCTATCTGTACCTACCCATCAGTTAGGATATGTGGTGGACGATCCAGTAACTGCTAGGCACCATTCAACTATTTGTCTTTTTTGTTGTACTTGTTTTTTCTTTCCTTGTACTTTACTGTTGGGCTTATATTTATGGCCCTTGTAATTTCCAGCACTTCTTCTGTATCGTGTTTTCACTTAGAGTTTGGTTTTTCAAGATCTCTGGTGGTGTTTTTTTGCAGATATAAAGGCAATGCCTTCCTAGTTTAGGGGTTTATGCCTTTCGTACTAGTCACCAGCCCCTGGCCTATGGAAGGTGGGATTGAGGTTGTTATGGCATGGGCCCAGGGGGACGGGTTTGTGACAAATTGGTATCAATGGAGTCAGTTCTATCGCAGAACCTAAACTCTGATTATTTTAACAATAATAGTGTTAAGTGTTTTGGGTATGGTTACTAGTTTAGAGAAACTGGTGGGGAGAGGTGGTCGACGTATCCATACACTTGGACTCTAACTTCTGACTTCTAACTCAATACAGGAAAACATTGATTGTGTGTATGTTTCCATTGAAAAAGTTTTCTTTGTGAATAATTTGTGTCAGCTCACCAGGTATATTGTTTTAACTGTGGCACACCTGTTTCTTTTCAGGATAGACCCATGAAGGCATCCAACTAGGGTTCCGGGTTACGTACGAGATAGTATCCCACTGAGCGATGAGGCCTCAGTGCATGGCCCCATCACAGCAGAGGCACCAGCGGTACCACTACCCGTTGGGACACTGATACCACCATCCCAAATAGTAGAGAATACATGTTTCATGAGTGCATTGCACGAGTTCATGTGACAGAGGCTGGCTCCGTTCCAGGGAGAGATATACCCACAGGCAGCTGAGGATTGATTGGAGGCTGTCGTGAGAGTTTCTAAATTTGTAGGGACACCAGCCACCCTTATGGTGATCCTTGCAACGAGTCTCCTACACACAGTAGTAGGTAGATGGTGGATCTTGATGCTCCATGTGCATGACGAGGCATCGTTACTCTAGATAGACTTTGAGAGTCTCTTCCGCTTAGAGTTTGTTCCAGCCACCCTTAATGCAGTGCGGATTCAAGAGTTACTACCTATGCAGCAGGGAAACAAGATAGTAGCTCAGTACTCAGCGAGGTTCACCAACCTCTCATGCTAATCCACGGATATGGTGTGGGACCCATTCATCAAGGCCTAGACCTTTGAGCAGGGCCAAAGGCATGAGATCAGGGCTTCGATGACCTCCCTCAACATTCCGACGCAGGCAAGGGTATTGGAGCGAGCCCTCATAGTGTAGAGTTTCCTTGCTAAACATTTTATGGCAGCGAGACCCACCACCAGTCAACATGCACCAAAGTTTTCTACAGCTGATAGTAGACAGATAAAGCAGAGGTCGAAGAGGACCATACCCAAAGGTGGTCTACTATAGGACTTTGGTTTAGTTGTGAAGGGCACTCGAGTCAGAGCTAGCCATACGTGGAGTAGGCTATGCTATGCATGAAGCGGGTAGGTTCACATGGCTCGAGACTGCCTGACCCGCCCTGCAGATGAGCAGAAGGCACTAGAGGGACCTCACAGGCAGAGACAGAGGTTTGACCATGGTGGTCTGATTAGATAAGGCAGATGTGGTAGAGGAGCTGACCAGGCAGTAGGTGGTGGATGATGTTTCGAGGCCCTGCCACCACCACCACCAGGAGGACCACCCCGACCATAGGGAATGGGTGGACAGGGGAGAGCTCAACGTCAGGTAGCTGAGGTCTATGACTATAGTGCTCTCAGAGAAGGTGGACAAGAGTGGTACTAGTTTCAGTATTAGAGTCCTTTTTTCGTGAATCTTCTAGCTTCATTTATTTCATTGTCTGTGGTTAATTTGTGTCTATGTACTTTGAGCTATAGTAATAAAAGAAACTTGTCCATATGACATTTGATTTCCTGAATTTTATTTGTATAATACTAAGAGGTTTTAGATAAACCATTAACATGACCCTCACATTTGAAATTCCTATTGGAGGAGACCTAGTGACCACACACTGATGTCGACAGTGTAACTCAACCCTTGGAGGCAAGTGTAACTGTTGGATCTCTTGGTAGTAGCATCGAGACCTTACGACATCGTCCATGGCATGAATTAATATTGTTCATGTCAAGATATAATGTATTAGGCAATCGGAATGGTTCATCAAGGGGATGAGACCAGATTTCCCTTTTCGGCAAAAGAGAAATCATGGTATCTCTTATAGGACATAGGAAAAGAAGGGTGCAGAAGAGTTCTTTTAAATTGGCTAGTCTCACCCATAGTTAGTTGGGAGAATGCTTTGCAGTCTACTCTAACCACCAGAGTCTCAGGTATATCTTCTCTCGGAAGGACCTAAACCTAAGACAATAGTGATGACTTGAGTTCCTTCAGGACTATGAATTCGAGATAGTCTATACTTGTGGTAAGGGAAATGATGTAGAAGATGCTCTCAGTTGGAGATCGGGCATTCAGCTAGTAGGAGAGGTGGTGGAGCATTTATCTGAGTTACAAATATCCTTCATAGATAGAGATGGAGCATCTTTTCGGAAGCCTCTCACAGTCACTCATCCACTTCTTCAGCGAGTCAGAGAGGCCCAGCGTGGGGATGTTGACTGTGAGACGCGACGTGCTCAGATATCCTCAGGGAAGACACTTGATGGGTTTTCTCAGGGTGCGGAGCATATCATCCTATTCAGAGGACATACCATTTTTCCCGTTGCACTACAGGTGGAGGTGTTGAGGGAGTTCCACACTTCCCCTCTAGCGGTACATCCAGGAGTGGTGAAGATGTATCAGGACCTTAGACGACAGCACTAGGGGCTAGGTATGAAGAAATAAGTAACATAGTTTGTCTCTCGATGCCTCACTTGTTAGAAAGTGAAGGTAGAGCACCAGGTTTCAGCAGGCTTGGATCAGCCCTTAGAGGTTCTAGAGTGTAAGTGGGATGAGATATCCATGGATTTCATGACAGGATATACACGTACATCCAAAGGAAATGACTATATCCATGTGATCATAGACCGACTCACCATGTCGGCCCACTTCCTACTGATCCGAGAGTAGGGCTCAGTAGAGATCATGGGACAACTCTATATTCATGAGATTTTACGGCTTCACGGTGTTCCATCAACTATTGTCTCTGATTGAGATGCTCGTTTCACTTCCCAGCTATAGAAGGGGTTATGGGAGGCTTTTGGGATATAGCTTCGCTTGAGCACCGCCTTCCATCCTTAGATGGATGGACAGACTGAGAGGACCATTCAGACTCTCGAGGACATGATCCATGCATGTGTCTTCAACATTGGTCAAAGTTGGGAGGACAACTTACCCTTGGTGGAGTTTCTTTACAACAACAGGTACCGCTCCACCATTGGGATGGCCCCTTACGGGGCACTGTACGACTGACCTTGTAGATCACCTCTGTGTTGGACTGACCCAGGGGAGTCAGCACTTGTAGGACCAGAGATGGTGCAGGATATGACAGTGAAGGTGTAGATCATTCAAGAGAGGTTGAAGACTACACAGAGTAGATAGAAGGCCTTTCATGATAGGAGAATGAGACTATTGGAGTTCGAGGATGGAGACCACGTCTTCATACGGGTCTCAACTCGATGAGGTCTATGGTGATTTGGCCGAGGTGGAATGTTGTCTCCACAATTCATTGGTCCATTCTAGGTCCTCAACAGAGTAGGAAAGGCGGCTTACTGCCTAGCCATTCCACCTTAGTTGCATCGGGTGCATGACTTTTTCTACGTATCTAAACAAAGGAGATACGTGCATGACCCATCCCACATCATCGACTATACGGAGCTGGGAGTCGATGATGGGGAAACATTCACGGATTTCCTAGTAGAGATCGAGGATCGACATGAGAAAGTCCTATGAAGAAAGTTGACCTTTCCAGTGCAAATTTTCTGGAATCATGAGAACCTCTAAGAGTGAACATGGGAGCGGGAGGCTCAGATGCCTGTTCATTACCCCCTTTTGTTTCCTTAGTGTGTGTTGTAGTTTTACGGGGACGTAAACCCCTATGGTGGGGGTAATTTAAACACTAGGAAATTTCAAGGAAATTTTTTTTCTAATTTTTTTGGGAATTTTACACATCCGAAGTTTCTGAAGACACCTAATTCCGAGGCTCGGTGTGCCCGGAATCAATTTATGAAGTTTTTTTGGGTACTTTCAGTAAACGTATGTGTGAGTATTTCTATCTTTTGAACTGGTGCTCGAAATTGAAAAATGAGGGCACCAATGAACTCGATGCACCGATATTATCTAAAGGAGACCTTTACGACAATTTCATTTTATTGGAAGTGGATGTTATATTTTGGGGTTTCTAATTAAAAAAATTAAAGATTAAATAAAAATGTGTGTGTCAAAAAATTTTATTTGAAGGTGGTTAAGCTATTTGGGTGGTGTTTGTTTTATCCAAGGGAGGTTAGAGGTGGGTCCCACCCCCACATAGCCTCCCATGTGAGGATATTGTGTGGTGGGTCCCACACGAGCACCTAACCCTTTATCTCCCCTTGAACCCCTTAAACATCCCTTGTCTTTAATGAGCCACCCAATTCATTATTTAATTTGGTGAACTCTCCACCTTCCTATTCTCATTAAGTGTGCCAACCATTTAATTAATGAATTGAACTTAATCAATTAAATTAATTATAGATTTTTAATTTTGAGAAGCTTTTCAACTATAAAATAATAGGGGAGCCTATTCTTTTAGTTTTTGGGTGGAACATTGAGAGGATTTGGGATGAACTATTGGGGAAATATTATTTCTCTCGATTAAGAACGTCGTTCTTCAACGAAGAAATCTGTACATCTAGAAGAACGTGAAGTAACACCTTCATCAACTGGAGCAGGAAAGGAAGCTCCCTAACCCACGAAGTACACCATATGTGTCGTCTCGACACAACGTTTTGAGCTCTACATCTTCCGACGTTGACGGAACGACTCACGTCTTCCGCGACTCGTCAACGTTCAACGTTGATTATAAGGTAGGGAGTATTTTGTATTATTTATTTTATACATGTGAATTTTACTCTCATACTTTGGCGATTATATGTTGGATTATTATTTGAGACTCTAACGTGGAGCGCACGTGATAACTAATAAGACAGGACCCTCCGCCAATATGTTCTTGATGTGCGGTTTGTTGGGTGACAGGTGAATGGAAGTGAAACCCGGAATTGGGGCCATCGCAGTGAAGAGCAGGACATGATGAAGCCATAGGCATAGATGAGTGGCAGAATGGACATCCAGAACATCTCCGGTGGCACGCAAAAGAGGGCAGTGGTGGGGGTCGCTAGCACGGTGCGCCTCACGCGCCACCGGCGGACGGCCGCCATAGCCCCGACCGCGACGGCAGAGCGTAACCCGAATCCGCGGGTTCGAGGAGGGACGAACGGTGCCAGCTGGCACCGTCGTTACAAGAAAATCAGGTGGTCGTGCCCCCCGCTCCGCGCTCGTCTAGATGGTCCTTATAAAGGAAGCATGAATGAATACGGTAATAGAAGTATATGAATGTGGATAGAAGTGGAAAGAACTACTAGTTGTCCAACCATGTATATTGATGTAGTTGACATGTGTTGCCGACCTCTATTGAAGGTCTATGGGATGTACCTATGTTAATGGCATGTGTGGATTACCAATATGGCCCTATATGTTCTTACATCCCAATAAATTTGGATTTGAAACACATTATATGATCAAATCATGTAAAGAGGGGGGGTGTTGAAAATATATTTGTCACATGTGGATGAAAATATATAATAGAAAATAGCTCAACTAATAATGTTTTGAAGGGAATCGAGGGGAACCTAGGAACTCATCATGGTCAACCACTGTGCTCCTAAAATATTCTTTAGGACACTCATATAGTCCTAGCCTATGTAGAATTTAAGGGTCAACAACTCATATGTGAGGTACTATCATGGTGGACCTCTGTGTACAACTTCTTTTCCTAGTGTCCCAACATTTCTAATAAATAAGACCATTGAACTACTCATTTGAAATGAAAATATGTTCAAAAGATTCCCTAAATTGCTGGTCTTCCTAGCCTTTCTCATTTTCCCTCATAACCACCTAGGTAACTCTCTAAATTCATATATAATATGGAAATATGTGGAATAATGGGAATAATTTTCCTTCATCATGTGAAACACAAGACCAGAATGAGAGCATCCCCCCTAATTTGAATGTACCATTGTGAAGGTGTCCTCCCAAACAAAGGACCTACATGACATGCTTTAATAGACATGTGATGAAACCCTTGGAACCTAGAGAAAGGCCTCACCAAATGTGGTTTTATATAGATATTTGGCTGTAAGAAGTTATCAATATATCGTGTATTTCTGCCATACATTAATCCCTTCTGGTTCACCTAGGTCCACCCTATGTGAGACATCTTTAGTTTTCCTAGTAGTTATAGTGTGTTACTCCTCTTCAGGCCACCACAAACTTACCCTTTCTAATAGATCATCAATAAACATTTGACCAAAGCTATGAAATATCTCTCTATCTCCCTCATGACATACTCTATAAGATACCTCTTAATTTCCTCCCATGAATTACATATGTGATCCACCTTTTGCCAGATTTGATATAACGAATGAAAATGGATATATTGCATTGTATCTGACCAATCTAGTACCACTACCAATGCATTAAAATTTGTGTTATTGAAATATAGGTATCACCAAGGTGTCCTAATGATTATACACATGCATGGTAATAAGGGTCCTAAATTAAAATCTCTTTGTCAATAAGAATCATATTACAATTTTCAATAGTACCATCCCACAGTAATGAGTGTCCCAACAATAGATATAGTTCTAGGTACCTCCCAGTTTCAGACAAGATGGATAGGGAAAAATCCCAACATTTACATAACTATGACAATAAAAACTACCATTTTTGATAGAGATGGGGGTAACCCTTTCTATTCCTTTGGATAAGGTTTTGTTCTGTATCCTCCTCTCTTTTTTAGAACCAAGAAAATGGAATCTGTCCAAGAGAAATCCCTTAGCCTTAATAATATGATGTTATACACCAACGATACTCTATCTTCTTGGGTTATAAAAAAATGGTAAAAATTCACATGAAATATCATTCCCTCTCTCTCATATCCTTGACCTCATCCACTAGAAAATGAATTGGTTTTTTAGTTTTTCATATCCTCTACTTACTCTTATTTATCACACAGAGCATGAATCACATAGGCATAGAGGTAAGTTATGATGATGATGATACCAAAATGGTCCAATGAATTCCTAGATAGAGAATCCATTTCTATATATAACTCTCACTGAGGGCCCCCAAAAACATGTAGACATGAAAAAGGGCTATATCCCTTGTGAGATAAAGAGCTAATTATTTGGTATAAGCTCCAACCATACCCACTCAAATGTGCCTCATATTAGGTGTAATTCTAGGAACCATTTCACTATAAGTTCAAAGGGACACATTCCATGTGAGGAAAACCATTATAGAAATACCATTGTCATGGGTCCTAAACCATAACAAATTTATTTCGGATTTGATTCCCATAAAAATGATATATATATATATATATATATATAAAAGATTCATGAAGTAAAAAACGATCTCCCAAAATCAATAATAATTCACTCTAAGACACCTTTCATCTATGTTAATATATATCATTGGAGATTGAATCTATTCTAGGACCGCTATGACACTTAATCATAAGTCCAAGAGCATCAGTTGACTAGGAACCTCTTCATAGTCATCCTCACAGCATGAAATTAAACTTCATGGCTTTGTCATAATCACATGAACATTAATGGTATGTTGTGTCCCACTAAGGTGTACCAAAAAACATGGGTTTTACTTCATTTTTCAAGGATACATAGTAAACCAATCTCAGGGGTATGGTCTTGACATAAAAATAACTCTTCTCTCCCCGTATGAAGATAAATCCAAGAACACCCCAATGTTTTTCATAAAACCAAAATCAAAATAATAAAGGACATGAGGATATCTAAATCATTTATAAAAGGGAACAATTTATGGAGAACATGCATAATGATGTTTCCATTGATGAACATCCTCAAATACATATAGATAATTTTAATGTCCATTCATTCTAATAATTGAATGTTAATTTATGGAAAACCTATTTTATGCAAGGGAGCTATAGAAGGATTCAATAATGTGTATTAAATATTTAAGATATTCCGATAGTATAAAAAGAACATCCCCCCTCAATGGGTGTGATGAGACCAACATACCACCCCTATGACCATGTGATTCCTTATGTATGATTGGAGAAATTACCTGATGAGAACCTTCCATTGGGAATAACATTCATGAAACATCTAAAAAAGGGGAACAATTTGGTTATTTGAACTCCATGAATAAAATTTGTTGGAAGTTATTCAAAACTATTGAACCCAATGTGAATGATTTTCAAATAGTACAAAATCACAAAATTATCCCTCATGTGAACATAGAAACCTGATTTTTTTAATGGAAACAACCTAAAATATGATTTTTTTTCATATATGAAAAAACTCTATAAAAACTAATTATTGATGCCTCTTTTAGTATCTAAACTCAATGATGTGGATTGTATAGAAATTCTCAATTATCCACTTCCATATAATTGAAAAACTCATAGGATAGGATTTATTTTAATGTGATAGACTCCATAAAAATTAAGGTTTTGAGTAATGTGCCTGGAATTTGGTTGATACAATGGATTATCCATTATTATGAGGTGAAAAGACACTAATAATGAATGGGAGAGAGATGTTAAAATAACTTTATGTGGGACCCTAATAACAAATGGAATGAATTTCAGAAAATAATGTTGATTATGTGAATAATGAGATAATTTCTCATAGAAAATGAGTCATGACAGGGGATTCCATTATGAACAACTCATATGTGAGAATAATTTGAACAAATTTAATAGGTAGTAATAGAAGCTTCCACAATATTTTTATAAAATTTAACACAACCCATAGTGATGGTTAAATATTTACTACAACCTCCACCAATAGAATCTCCAATTCTTGAGTGGATTTAGGTTATATCGATGGAATATGAAAACTAACCCAACCTACAATGCTGGAATAAATTTTATTTCAATCTCGATTACCAAGTTCATCACACCTTTAGAGGGTCTTAAATAAATTAGAATCGGTTCCAAATATACACAATACCATGGGATTGGGAGCATTTATATCATAACTCTCATCACCGAAATCATAAAATCTTAAATCATAATCATCAATTCCACAATATCAGGATCAAAAAGTGATAATGGTGACCTCAAATTGTCCACATCATATAGAGATGATGTAATTTCAACATTTTCAACACCCCATAATGAATATTTTTTCTCCATGATCGGAGCTAAATATTTATGGTTGAAATACCATCTTTTCCTCCCTCTAATAGAAAATCTGTTTTCTATTTGCATCTTTTTCGACAAACATGACTAGAAGATCCATGAACACTGATGTTTATAAGTATATCTAGGAGGAAGGTATGGAAAATGAAATCCAAACACTATAGAGGACGTACGATGAAACTATTTAATATGTACAAGGGTTAGAAACATGTCCACGAAGAACACAATACAGAGTCACCCTATTGTATCAAAAGTAATGGGATAACAACTATTTATCGATACTCTATAGTGACTATCTAATCCTTTAATAAAAATGATAATCTGGATTAAGATGAAATTTCGTATTAAAGAAACACAAAAATTAAAACTTGTGAATGAAAAAACTGAGGCCAAGCAAACATTGAATCAATGAATGAAAGAGAATTTGGACCCATCATATAATGGGATTCCACCTCTATAGTAGAACATCACCATGGATTTAGGGAATGTTCACGTTATCTTCATCTCTTCATAGAAATGTGAAAATTTATTTGGTGTTGGAATGATTTTTATTGTTTGTTGATGATATAAAAATTGCCAAAATAAATAAATGATTAGTTACATAGGGGAATCACTTCAAAAGAGTATCCTCTTTTAAAAGAGATGAATATCCTTACACCAACACATTAGGAAAGAGTCCATCCTCATTTCAAAATTGCATTTGAGTTTCTAGAAGGATTTGGATCCAGTAATCAATTATATATAATTGAGGAAGATAAATATGATAATAAATTAGCTCCATTATTATAAGATACACTCCCTTGTTAGAGATATTATTTAGTCCTATAACTGATCTGAAATTAGCATTATAAAAAAAGTGGTGAATCCTCATCAGGCTCCAACCTCTCCCAATAGATAGAGGTACTCTAGATGGTTGTACATCTATAACTACTCAATTTCATTGAATCCATAGCTACTCAAATATAATTTATGGATGGCAAGATTTCACCAATGCTTTCCATGAGAAACAAATATCTCAAATGTGGGGACAACACATTACTCCCACTCAATTTTGAAAATACAACCTTCTTATCCATTAAAGGAGTGACAGATCCAAAAAATAATATCAACAACTTCATCTCCTAAAGTGGTCTAATTATGGGTGCACTAGATTAAGAGGAGGTGACTAAGATAATCTATTTTTTAAAAACTCTGATAGGTCCATCCTTTTTTTAATGTTTCATCCTTCCAGTGGGATCCATTTTGGGATGGGAAGACTATCATCCCCAGTTTGTATATCATTTTAGCTCTACACTATGGTAAATGTCAATTATTGACCTCACACTAATCAAAAATCATTTAAATGATAAGTTTGTTGACATCATATCCAGATGTAAAGTGTAATCCTATTCACTCGACATCCATCTATCACATGTGAAATTGCTGAAACTATGTTTTGAAAATAACTAGGATGAGAAAATTATTCCTCTTGTCCTGATGATGTATCAATGTTTCTTATGTGTGTTTTTAGAAATGAAAAAAAACCAGATGAATCAACTCTAATTAATGAGATATGTCTCAACTCATTCCCGTAGTATAGTGGAAAAGTCATTGTTATAAAAGAACTATAGTTATGGCACTCAAACTTATCAAAATTACCATTCATGTACCTATTAAATCCCTAAATAATATAGTGCCTATTGTCGAGTGGATAAAAAATAAAAAACTCACATTAAGTGTAGGAAAATGACATTAGGGTCATTTGTGATATTAGGAACATAGAAAAATCACACTCTTTACAAGATGAGGTTGTCCATAGTTAATTCCTTTTGGATGTGGAAGATAACCTATTCAAGCTATTATAGCCTATGAAACCCATCATGGTCATCCACAGTGATCATCCTGACTGATTCCATCTCAATCAGAGGATGTGCCACACCATCCATGATGGGTTCATCTTCAATGATTAATTCCAATGCAAGGTAGATTCTAGATAGTTCAGGCTGGGAAACTCCCTAATATAGGTATCTTGGGTAAGTGTTTCCCAACCATATAAGTTGGGTTATTGGGAAGATGTTCTGGCCAGTCATGGTTTACAGTTTGAAGGCTGGATGATAGAAAAAATATCCAACAAATCTCATTCCACCTTGAGATAATAGATTCAAATTCCCAATATGATCCCATAACGTAGGGATGTGACATATAAAACACCACTTGTAGATGGACCTATTCATTATAAATAAGAAGAGTTGGAAGTGTAAGGGAAATATGCAACTCCAATGCATACTCAGACACATGTATACATAGTTCCATCAATGTCAAGAGCATGGGTTCCACCCCATAAAAAATAAAAATAATTGGATGAAGATTATATATTTGGTTCAGCTAACATAATACACATATCACACCCTCTATCAGAGACACCTACAAATATGATTCCAACATATCAGACTGGGGTGCCAATGGAGAAAGGCACAAGAGATGATGATATATGGGACTACATGGTTGTGTTTGAACAAAATATCTCGATAACATCCCAAAAAAATAAAAATTTATATATGATATACTTGGGAGTAAAATCCCAAAAGCTAAATAGAAACAATGATGTTCCTCAGTTCCATCCAGCAGCCATTCAGTCTATGTCATCGTACATAGATATCTATAAGGGGTGAAATTGTATGATTAGTGAAGAACAAGTGGAAGTCCATCAGGGCCCACAACACTACCCATAGATGGTCCCTCAAACTCTTCCCAATAACCAAGACCATCTACCACATATACCTTGGCTACCGAGACACATAATCGAGGGAAAACCCACATCATTAAGCATTTACATCTTTGAGAAAACAAAAGATCCTAAAATATTTGGTTGTTTCACTAGACAAACTCCCAATCCAATTTTCTATCCATAAATCAAATGAAATGAGATAGACATCCATCAAGCTGCATCAGATTTCATAGGGGCTGATGAAAAAAGATTCCACAACCATGGATTGTTGACTAATGACTATGCCAACATAATTCTAAGTCACCATCTCATTTAAAAAATAGGAACCAAATTAGGTAATTCATGGAAAAATCATACCGCAATATATTTATATAATAATAGATTTTCTTGATATATGATGGGATATGGTTGAAAATGGATTAAAGTCAACAACATCCAAAATCAGATGGTTTATCATTTGGGATATTTCTAGGGATATTTATATTCACTGATGACTTGTGAAGATCAAGTGTGAATCATAGTTTGAGGTTCTCCGTCTCATATTGACTTCATGTTTATCGAGAATGTAACTGCATATAATTTACTACTTGTAACTCCATGGATTCAGAGACAGATTAATGTTCCATCAACATTACATCATTGATTGAAATACCATATCAACGGGAAGGTCGATATACTAAAGTGTGATATAGATCCCTCTGAATTTTGTGAATCTATATATGATAAGGTGGTATTCTATAAAATATATGGAAGAAAATCATTGGTGGATGAAATGATTTAGGTTTCATCCAATAATGGCATGGGGTCCAACCATATGAATCCCTAGAGTATACTTCAATGAGATTGTGTGCTACCCTTAAACCTAATTTATGTAGTAGACTTACTCCAAAATTTCAATGTTTATCCTATACCTAGTAACATCATGATGAAAATAAATAAAATCTAGAATTATTCAGTAAAAACTCAAGTATTGGGGGATGAAAATATCTCTATACGAGGCATATCTCACCTAGATATCAGCCTAGTTTCCCTAAAATTAGCTAAAATTTCGGAAATTTCATCCACTAACACATCGTTTGAATAAAAAGAGGATTGACACATGAAATCCCCTCATATATTTTAAGAGGCCTCACCATGACCATCGATGAGTATAGAAAGGTAAATATGGGAATGAAAGGAGACCCATGACCAACATTGATTAGTTCCTCTACTCCACTCATAAATACGAATATGTATATTTCATTTATAAATAAACATTGATATGTGATCTCTTGTAAATATAAGGAAATTCCTATTCTAACCACTGATGTGGCAATTCAACAACTGTGATTACTAGATAACCATCATGATTTTGAGTAAGTAACCAAGAGGATAAACCCCTCTCATGATTATAATGTAGATTCGAATGTTTCCAAATTAGTCAAATCCTACTTTTTCTGAGATGTTCAATACCTAAGATATTTCTCCAACATAATCACTATAATGAAAAAGAAAAACCAATTTTGGGTCTAAAATTATCAGAGTCCATAAATTAGACTTCCTAAAATGATATTTCCATTTTTTGATCACAAAACTATTTATAAATTACATTTAGAGAATCCAGTTCCTTTAATTCATTAATGGGTATTTGAGGTACAATAAAATAATGATATCCTTGAAGATGAAGAATCCACCAACATTAGAACACATTGAAGGATCATTTTATATTTGGATATACCAATTTTATTGAAGAAAACTATTTGTATTTACCAACTCTCCATACATAATATGTTTAAAACCTTAATAGGATAAATATAAAAAATTTCTATTGACGACCTTTTGTTCAAATATATATATATTTGAGATCACATAATAGATATTCAACCAATATTTTACAAGTTACAACATCAAAATTTGAATATGAATTTTCTAAAATTCACCTTTGGGGTAACATCATGGAAATTACATGGATTTTGGGTATTCTATTGTGGTATTTAGGTTAACCCAAAACATATTTTTTCAATCTAAGAAATGTCACCACCCTTGTAATCTAAAAGAACAAAAGGTGATATAAGGAAGCCACACAGTCATTAATCATTTAATATAAATCATAGAAATCAAATATACCCCCTTTGTCATGCTAATGATTAATTGAGTTGGATATGGATGGGATCGGGTCATCCATGAATCATTTGGGATACTAAAGAATAAAATTTTCACCCATAGAACATGATGAATATGGTGGAACGAAATCCACTCATATTATATTAAGATTCCCTAAAACAATCAATGTTCTCTACAAAAATGAAATATGATTATATGAATGAAAAAGGTATCAAATACCTCATTAAAATGATGAAATTTAATGGGATCCAACATTATAATATATAGAAAAACCAACATTCACTTATCCTTAATGGATAAAAATTGAGGCATTGTATGTAGAACCACAAATTCCACTTTGTCTCTTATATCAACCCACAAAATTATATCCTTGGCCTCACTATTTTGATTGGGTTTTCGGACCGATGGGTATTTATTTTTAAATAGTATGATATCTGGTTCATGACACTAAAGACAGTGGTAGGGTAGGCCCTGACCGATTTCCTTATGTCTTATACCTCTATGATAATTGAAATTGTAGACATCAAGAATTTTGATGGAGAGTTTTTTTATTCCAATGAATCCCCTGAAGATGGGATATGTAATTTTATGGTGCATAATGAAGTCCTATTGGGAGGAGGACGAAAACCAAAATGTTTATTTATCTTTTATTATTGAATGGATTTTTTTTGTCTCCCAAAAAATAAAACTATACAAAATCATTTTCACTATTTTATGGCTACACCAATAATGAGAATAAATATCATAACCCCATTTTTGGTTACGAATTAACCCTAAATCTATAGATATCATAGCTAGTAATTAAATAGGATTTAGTGCTTCTTATAAAAATTCTCAATATCTAGTACACCATTAAATATTAATAAATAGATTTTATCATGGACAATGTTATAGAACAAATGGAAAAATTCAATTTTGAACCATCATTTCATCATGTACCGTGATCACAAAACTCAAATTTCAATACCTTATCTAATGCAACCACTATCCTGGCATACCAAAAATAAAAAAGTGGCATTCTTTAACATCATGAATTGAATGATGTTGTCATCATTCATCAGCAGTGACATGTAGGAAATCAATCAGATAAACACCACAAAATATCATGATGAACTAATATCTGCAACTGGTTTAATGGATCCAATAATTAATTATCTCTAAATTTGGAATCTCTCGATGGACCAAGCAGATAGAATATAGACTATTCATAGAGAAGAAAAAACTATCCTTCATATTGGTCAAAATGACATAATGTCCCTCTATAAATGATAGTTTGATGGAATTCTCCTTAAATTCATATCATAAAGAGTTATTCCCACCATAATGGAAGTAGAACATATAGGTTCATGACATACCCATTAGTCTGAGACTAGGCACTCCCATAAAATTAGGTGGGTTAGTTTTTATTGGAAAAGAATGATAAATTATTTCATGAAATTCACCAGGAATTGGAAGGAACCCAAGATTATGTCAAATATCATACATAATACTCAATAATTTATACATACAGGTAAATATTCTTAGTTATTATCTATACGAGGAATGAATATTGTTGGGTTATATTACACACCAATAACTATGATTTTTATGTACATACTTAATACAACCTCCTTAATTTCTAAATAGGATGATGAAATACCCCTCATGGAAACAAGGATGAAGAATATCATTAAATTAATAGACATCCTTTTCATCACCATATTTTGAGTCGCTCAAATGAAATTAATTAAAAATAGAACAAATTAGTATTCAAGAAACCTAAAAAAAATTGTAAAAGGATTACAAATTATTTTCCTCCCATACACCCCAATATCATGCACAAAAACTGGATAGATAGAGGGATTTAAAAAAGTCTCTATCAAATATACTTCAAAATATGGTAGAAAAATACAAGAACACATGGCCATGAAATCTCCTCTATGATGTATGGGTTTACCATAACACCAAGAGAAATGTGACATGAGAAAGTACATATTAATTGGTGAATGGAACCAATTTATTCATTCTAATAGTAGTATAGTTACCCTCACATCAATTATATTTATGTTGAAAAAACAAAAACATTGAAAAATAAAAAAAATTAAATAAAATAGAATTGATCAATTGAAATTTTTGTTAAACACTTTACAACCATGATGTCCTTTAGAATCAGATCACATTATCCATCAATAAAAGGGTTTTTCTTAGTTAATTTCTTTATGGAGAACTATTTCTAGATCCCATATCACTATTTATACTATGAATGAAACTAGAAAACATGGAACCCAAAATGAAAGGACCTTACACCATACATAAGGTACTTTCCATAAAATATTACTCTCATGAACCAATATATGTGGAACACATCATACCCCCCCACCAAAGAATGTTTTCTCAAATTTTACATTTAATAGGGTCTGTTACGAATATCAAATAATGGTCTCATTTCAATAATCTGCATGATTAATCCTAGTCATGTATGTTTATACATCCCGAGTAATCCCAGTAATATACCATAAAACTATAAGACAACATTTATCCTTACCAAATTATTATAAACTTCAAAAAAATGATACACCATAGGTAACACATTTTAACAGAAGAATATTTGTGAAAATATTAATTGAAGTTCCCACATCCCTACGTGTGAGTCAGATCTATATAGAAAATATATCAATTAATGGACATTTTGTGGATTGATTCCTATCATCCAAAGAAACGTAGTGAATCTCAGATCTTGAATCTGATGTCAATGCACAATACTTCAATCCCATTCATAAGACACGAGAATGTGTGGAATTTTCATCAATATATGATTCCAAAATGTATACTTTCACTCTATGAACATCATGAGATTACTTGGGTAACGAGATGATGTAGACTCATGTACAAAATATGGGATTCCTATCAAAAGAAGATTTCCCAAACATCTTGGCACTATTTATTGGGACTGAACTCTTCGTTTACACATTGGTTTTCCTTCGTTCTTACCACATGATATTAAACTACATGGCTTTTGTCCTGAATTGATGACATTAAACCAAATGTTTTCCAAGAACTATGTAAGGCATGATTCTCATTCTAAGGAGATTTATTGGGATACATTGATCCTATATCTTATCCAAACCCTCAAAACATTAAAAATTACATTTTTTATTACTTTATGGAGATGTGTGTGGTGAAAGATTATTTTTCCATTTGTTGTTTCTCATACTATGCATAACTCAAGTGGGAATAGTAATTTTAATAAGGGATTCCCCGCATGATCAAGACATATCAATTCATAATTTTTGATGTCATGTTCATGGATGTAAACACTTAAATGAAACACCATAATTATTTACCACATGAAGTTACAATATATTGTATATTTCCCTTTCATGACATAAAAATGAGAATTAATCCATATATCACATGGGTGGAACACTTTTATTGGTGTTGGTCTCCCACCACACCTCCAATAGTGAACTACATGTTCTTTTATTCCTATCATCACAGGATAAGTAGCGATTTTAAAATCTAAAAACCTTGGTATGAATCTAATAGTCAATGGTAACAATAAACCTCTCTATGTATGGTAAAAACCTTCATTGAGAGTTACCAATTCAAGAACTATGTGTTCCATGATTTTTTCTCTCACAGGATACATTGTGATGTCCGGATCCAAAATCATGGGTCAATCAGAAAAAATCAACAAGAAAAATTCATCCCTATATGCATGGGTCAGACCTACAAGGAGAGTTATCAATTAAAGAACTATATCTTCCTTTGTTTCTATCATTACATGGAATAAAGTGATGCTCATGCCTCCAATACTATGATCAACTGCAATAATAAATATGAAATTTTCCTAATACCTACATATGGTTCAGACCTATTTAAGGAGAATTCATGCGAGAAATATCTATGGTTTCATTTGAACCATCACTGGATATATAGTGACACATGTATCTCTAATCATGTGTCTATCCACAATAACAAGGATAAAAATTCACTTCTTATAAGTTTGAGTCAATCATTGATAAGACACTATTTGAGAACTAGAGGTGTCTTGGATCCTTCCATTATAGGATATGTAGTGAATCCTGGATCCTCAATTTTTGGCCCATCCATATATCTGTCTCATCCTCATTCATCTCCCCTTAATATTAGTCAGATATATGTAATGTTATCCCCTTAATATAGCTAATTATGGTATTATTTCTTCCATTATAAAATGATTAGGGAAACCCGAAAAAGATAATCAAAAAAATTATCATAAATCAAATTTTAATGATGATTTAGTCATACAATCTCTTTCAGATGACAGAAAATTCTAATCTACATTGAGCTTTCTTGTGTGGGGGATAAGTCTTTTAGAGAAGGGATCTAACATATGGATAGTATCCAATAACCTTAGTAATCGATAATAGAATCCTCCAACAAATAAATTTCTTTAACCAATGAAAACTTTTCCCAAACGATATCTTTGAAAATATTCATGTCTGTTCCCAATTCCATATCATATGAATTTAAACATCAAGGAAAACATTACTAATATATGACATTAATATTAATGTACAAAATCCATATTCAATGATATTAATTCTACATGACAAATACATACCAATACATGAGGTCAAAATGTTTAGGAAATCACCCAAAAACATTTCACCATAAATGAAAATAAGAAAATGTCCCTTGTTAACCTGATTTAATGAAGATTTTTTCATCTTTCAAGAACATAAAAAAATACAACGTACTTCATTTCATGGACATAGTGGGTTTCAAAAACCATTCATATCCTAGGTTAAAAAAATGATCTTTCTATTTAATATGAAACAGATGGACAATGGATTTGAAATAACAACTGGATAAATCATGGCCCTACAAGAATGTTTTTCTGATCCTTGTGAGCCAAAAATAATTCTGATAGAGCACAAATCCTTAGGATGTTATGGGTAATGCACAATATGATTGTACCATTCCATTAATCTTTGTCTTAGAACCTTGATCCAAAATTTACAACATTTCCATATCCTTATGAAAATGAAATTTAAGTACTCATGACCCTGTGTGTCCTAATTTGGTGGTTTTGTAGCATTCCCCTCATACTAGATCCAAATACATTTGGACCTTAAACTATGTAAAACCATAAACAAAATCCTTTTGAGGCCTAAACATAAGAAACCTAATATTATTGTGAAGGTGACATGGAACTTTTTTAGGAAAAAATCCACAAGATAATATTGATAAAAAATCAACTGTCTGGTCAAATAACTCTTCATTTATATAGGTAAGGAGAAGTATTGAGCTTTATTGAATGTGGCATAAATCCTATAGGTCCCATATTTTCACCCCTATAAAATTCGGTACATTATTATTTCTCCTTCCTGGAGAATTCTTTTCCACATTCCCCACATTATAGTTCATATAACTGAGTCTTCAAAAACCCTCCAAGATCCATAGAAAAGAGTTGGGACAGCTATAAATGACCATGAATATAAGACATAAGGTCCCATTAATAAGTTATTATAACATATAATGTAGAAGAAACATCTCAATAAAGAAAATGAACTCTAATTTTCACGAGCCTTGGTTACAATATGGGAGACATTAGCAACTTAAAGTGTTTTGGTTCATCCTAGGTTAATCTACCATTTAACAACTACATTTATTGAATATACCCAAGTGTATATTTACAAAATAAATAATTTAAACTATCTCATTGTATTTTGATTCTCTTATATTTATATTGACTACCAATTCCATCTCCCCAAAATCATCCATTTCAATTAGAGAAGTGTGGGGACACCAATACATGACCATGTATGTATTCCCAAAGGGACCATGCATACAGTCCTATGACCTAACAACTAGAGCCATATCAACCATGTAGTAATGTAACTCTAGTCATTATGATCCTTGGTAACACTTTGGAAGAACTCAACACCATTGGGTGTTATGGGTTATCCCCATAATGTCTATCCCATTTCATATTCATCAATCTAGTCCTACTGGAAAGGATTTAAAATGCATCGAATCATAAGGTCTATTCTTGGAGTCCCTAAACTACATTAAGTAAAAGGTCCTAGCTAGGAAAATTTATAATACTATATAAATATGATTATATATATAAGACTCTATGCTACCAATAATAGATGGTCCATGCTAGAAGAAAAAACTACTACATCATATGATTTGGTTTGGAAGACCCAAAACAATATATAAACAATGGTTTAGTTTTCTAGATCAGAAAATATCTAAATGAATGATAAATAATGCTACCCCTATGGTAAACATAATAATGGCACCTAGGGTGATTGTAAAGTCTCTTCCCACAGGGCATACACATAGGGTGCCCATGTTGAATTCATGACAAGGCCATCAATGCTTTCTTATATATAATTATTAGGAAAAATATATTGGAATATGAAATAAAACTATATAATTATTGAATGGATAATCATTTATTCCTTTAAAAAATGAATCTACGGTCCCTGAGTACATTGAATTTAGAAAAATTAGAGCATTCTGCTTTCTGTATATATATCCAAACCATATATTCCTTGTAAATCATGTTATCTCAAGACAACATGAACATTTACATCAGTGATGAATAACATGTATGTTGTAATTCATGAGTATTTTTGGAGAAAAACTTTTTTTAATTCAATAATTTAAATCCATGGATTTTGGTTTAGTTAGGATTATACAGAGGAAGGGTATATTTGATGATCTATGTTATATAAATTCAAGGAATATTTTCATGAATATAATTAATAATATAAGGATGGGAGATGATATCTAATTTTAGAAATATTTATTTTTTGATAACCTGACTATGTAGAAATATCAATACACCAGAGACTCTCCAACAATTATAAAACAAAAGGAAGAGAAAAAAAATAGAAATCCCATAACATAATGAATTAAAATGTGTCCTTGATATATGAAGACTTTCCCTATTTGGAGAAAATGGATTTTCACAATTTATAAAAAGATTCTGTTTCCACATCTTCTATCCACTGAAAAAACATCACCCAAGAAACAACATAAATCCAAACTTATCTACAAGGTCCTTGAGTGATTATTGTTCCGAATTTTTTATATGTTATTTTAAATTTATTCAAAAGTCAAGATAACTCATCTTGAATTTGTATAATTTTACACTATAAATAACCAATTTAAATCATCCCCATTATTACCTTGTCTTGGTGTGCTACCACCTCCACCTAGCACCAAAAAATAATTATTCAAGGACATATCATACTTATTTTTAATAAACATGATTCCATATAATATATTACCCTTAATTGTATCCCCTTATTTGACCTCTTAGAGAGATCTATTCCTTCACTCGTTCATGAAGGGATGCATAATCAAAACACTCATAAACATGGCCGCTAAATTTTTACATAAGAATACCTGGTTGGTCAATAAACTATTACAAAGGGTCCCTTGATATTAAGGTACAAATCTCCTACCACACATTCTACAACAACACTAGATATTGAAATTAAAACTATGAACATTGACTCATTCCCAACTTTGGAACATGATTATATTCTGGGATTAACTGAATAAGTGACGGAGTAATGCTCATAGTCATTGGAAAAGTTGGTTGGGAGCCCTCTGTAGTGTTGGATGATATGATTAGATGGATTCCCAAGGAAAAATGTACAAGTAAATTTGATATCTAGGTTAAACACACTATAGAAATATGCATAAAGTTTTATCATTTGACATATATATGATTTTATTCTATCTGGTAACCAAATTATGTGATCAATTTTAAAAACATGAATTTATTGGTTGTGTTAGTGGAAAAGTCTATTTCTATATCCCCATATTATAGCACAGAGGAAACACCCTCTTGTGATGAAAGGCCTAGAGGAAACACCGGTGTTTTATGTAATATAATACATCACTCAATGAATTTATGTACTCCAATAGAAAAATAAACGTTATACATAATGATACAAAGGGAATCATGTGTCCAATTTCAGAATAATTGGTCACCTTCTCTAGAACACACATCCATCAAAGAAAAATCAACATTGGATTACATACCAACGTCTATTTCTACTAGGAGAATGTTTAGCCATTTTGTTTGAATAGAATTGCTACTAGAACATCATAAATGGAAATCATGTCTAATAGATATAGTACTACAGATGTTTCTACTTCATTATGGGTTATGAATAGTAATGAATGATCTTCTAAATAATAGAAATCTCATGCATATTTCCGTGAATAGTTGCATCATCAACTAGATGTACATAATGGGGACCATAATTTTTTTTAAAAACTTTAATCAGTTACTTGAATGGTCTAAAAAAAGGTGATGGGTAAAGGGAATTTCATTCATGATATTTCTAATGGATTAGGGTTTAATAGTTTAGTGTGCTTTATATTCTCTTACTTATACATGGAATGACACTAAAAAGTTGATCACATCGAATGACATGATGATGGAACAAATGGAAGTGTAAATTGTTATTCCCCAATGATGGAAATAACTACCCTCCTGAATTATTGGTGACATAGTCTACCCACTTCAATAACCCATTAGAAACCACTCAATCCATATCAAATAGTTGTTCCCCAAAGAGAATATATGATGGATGACATGAAGGTTTGGTCTCATGTATATTACTCTCATTTGATATTAAAAAAGACATCAGTACAATTACAATAGCACCATTCCGATTTTAATATTGTGGTAATATCATTTTTACTACTATATAAGCAATTGGATGGCCCTGTTTATCCAAAGAAACCTTCCCATTAAACAATTCCCTGCACTAAAGATGATGGATCTGACACTTTACACTTCTCATAAATGCATAAATATTTAAAAGTAATGCCTTGAAGATGTCAGGAATATCTTTTATGGTGAATAAATTGTTTTCTGATATGTGAGCATGTCCTTATAAATAAATCCTTTTCGAGAGAAACAATTTCCACAGATCAATATCAACATGAAATTCACTACATACCATCCATTGTAGAAATTTCATGGGCATAAATAGTGTAGACATGGATTTAATCAAAAGTGTCATGATCACCATATCCTTGCGTTCTGACACTTCAAACATTAATGATTGTTTTTTTAAAAGATTGAAATCCTTAAAATAGATCGATTTGGCCATCGGTCTTCTTGAAGAAATATATTTTCTCAACCTTGGATTGACATCTGCAATTAGTATCAACCTTGGAGCCTTGGGTACTGATCCATATAATATCTATTTTATATATGATTAGATTCATATATCAATATAATGTTAGGATAAAATAATCTCCATGTCAGTTGCAGGGAAGTCTACCAGGACCTGAGTCTACCCCTTGGTGAATATAAACCAATATAGGTGTTCCACCAGCATATGATTCTAGAAATCAACATAAATAGGGGGAGGAAATTACTTATAAATATTGAAAATATATGGGAGAAAAAATGGTGAATACCATTCACATAGAGTGATCCTATCAACATCAGTAAATAGGATTCCCTAATGAATTGACATCATACAGACCCAAAACTCATGGCTACCGCCACCATTGTCAACTATACTACCATAGGGGATGATTCTTAGGGATAAAAGAAGAATATTTCAAGAGGGTTAATGTTGGACCTCCTCCCCAATCCATTAATGTTATATGACCCACCCTACCTATGATCCCACAAAAGATTGAACTGAATATCATGGATGTTTTGGATACTCATGTACCCATATCCACCCATATATCACCCCATCCAACCCCATAATAACTGAAAGGGTCCATATAATATATGTAAGACTCTTCCGCTATAAATGTGGTGCAAGAGGATATATTGTTTGTCCAATAAAATTTTTTTTACCCAATAAACTTCACTCCTAACATTGAGGCAATAATCATAATGGTGTGGTACGAGACTCCACCCTTTTACTTTGATGGGAGAAGATACATGCTCAGGTTCATGGGAAGAAAACTAACAAACTGTATGGTCCAATCAACAAAAAGAATATCCTCCCACCCATTGTTTATAACAATCTTGAGATTTGGGCCAATACTAACCCTATGAACTGTAATATTCCTTCATGGGGATTTCCTTTGGCCTATGGGATTTTTTATTGGAATGGAATTTCCTGATTAAATGTCTTACTAATTTATTTAATAGGATTTATTTTCTAATAAGAGTTTCCTTCTAAATAACATTTTAAACTAACCTAATTGACTCGTTGGAAAGTAGAGGGGTCCACCCCAAGTCATTCCATATTTACTATGGGTGTGAAAACTGATTGTAAATCTCTCCTAAAATAGGTGTGTTTCATATATAGTCGATGTCACAGATTCATGTTCTCACCTCACAATGTTTCATTTTGAAGGTGATTTTCTCCAGAATCCTTCTGGAAACCAATACCTCAATCAATTCCTTATATTTGTTGGAAAATTTATGAAATATCAAAATGTCTTCATATATACCAATACTTTTCACTTCAATAAATAACTTGGAGGCGATATACCATACTAAGAAGCTCCAACCCAAATCCACTACCATACTCCCACAGATCAATGGTCCTATTTCAAGAACCACTCGAACATATGGTTTGTGATGTTTTTTTATTAATGAGTGTAATGTGGATGTTATAATTAGTTTTATTATGGTTATTTTAAATATTTGTGGTAATTAATTTCAGAATATAATAGTTTTTGTACTCTCATTTGGTAATTAAATGACCCTTATTGGAGATGGTTTCCCAAAAAGAAATATGGTTCTCCCAAATCCAATAGGGAGGAATAATTGATATCTATAGAAGAAGGATAGGGGAATCATTTTTATAAACATTGTCATTGAGTGGTTTCAAGACTGAGATAGGATATTACTTATGATTTGTTCCCATTACAAATATAAAGAATGAATTTTATGACTCGACAACACAATGCCTTTTAGCATGAAAAAAAGAAACTATGTTTTTCTAATGAGTCACTACTATGATAACCATATTCTTTTAAATTTGTGAGAACTATAATCCATCTATATGAAATTAATAAAAATTCCACATAAGGGATGAGAACCCATCAAAAAGTTATATAACTTAGATATCATCATGCAAATAATATGACTTATGATGATATTAGTGATCACATGACCAAATATGGTTCTCATGAGTTTCCATAACCATGGAGACCTCATAAATCACCTATACCACAATGAACCTCACAAATTGCATGACCCACAGAGTATCTCATTCATTCTTATACTTACATCTGACTCTATTTTGTTTCCCTTGCCCTATTTTTTGCGGTTCTTCTCTTTCAGATATGTCCTTCTCGTTGCTCAGCCTTTGTTTCTTCCCATGTGCAGCCCACGATTCTTTCTTCCTCCTCCTCTACCCTTTCTGCCTTTCACATAGTACTGAGACCCCATCTTGGTCCAATATTATTGTTCCCAAGTGACGGTGGAGTGGTGGTAATGATATTTAGCTTCTTGGGTGTTGGTTTGGAATTTTACATTTTCTCGTACTTTCCCTCCTCTTTTATCCCTACTCCACCAGCTTGTCTTCGATGGAGAATCAGTTCCATTTGGTGATGAAGAATACTATTTTGATGGTGGTTTCTAGGGCCCCGTGGTTGGTCTATGATGAAAGAGATCTTTTTCCTCTCAACCTACTCTAACCCCAAGTGCCTATACACCTTTCGATGTTGGGTCTTTCGTATATGTAACTAAATGGTTTTGGTATTTTTAGGGAAATGCTCGTGAACCATCACAAAAGTTAGTATTGATCACATGATGCAACACAAATAAGCATGGTGACTAATAGTGAAAATGACCACACACAAGTGTGATATGCTCCATTTTTCCTAAATTAAATTGAAAACAAAAAACGAGTTTTCATGGAGATTATTTCTCATTATCATGAGATCCTAGATTAATCATGCAATGTGGTGAGGGAAATATAATGGGAAAAGTTATAATCCCTATAAAATATGATTTTTTATAATGGTATAAGCCTATCAAGAAATAATTATTTGATATTATTCATGTGAATGGAATATATTACATTTCTGATCACATTTTATCACATGATGTCCCAATGAGAAGAAAATTATTTTTCCCATAAAACCCTCAATAAACATGTTTGATCTCTTGAGAGGCACCCAATAGCTTGTCTTAATCACAAGAAGGACCATAGAAAAGTCTTAATTTATTACATCATATCCATTACACATTAATATTGATAACATGAAAAACATAATACATGTCATCATATTGATCAAATGGTCATTTGACATGTCAAAATTATTGTTTGAAATCCATTTTATAGGCTTCATGGTAATAAAACTATTATTGGCATAGCATTCACACTATTTATTTTTATATTGAAATGCCTTGGATGGTCTGCTATGTGGCCTTTTGACACACATAATGCAATCCACCCTCCACTAACATGAGATCATATTTTTATGATATATTACCTACAAGGAGGCATATAAATAGGGAGTGAGAACTATAAATGACCCACCCTTATCACAAAAATTGATACATTGATGACTACACCATGGGTGTGATAAATAAAAGACTTCTCGATGCAGAAATTGATGAGATCACAAGTGTCTTTCACAATTTAAACACTGGGTAATGGCCTAAGGGAATATGTATCATGAATATGTTCATAACATGATCATTCTATAGATTCCATGAAGGAGATATATAATGTCAACCATTTTAAATTAAGGGGTATCAACATGTCGAATGTGTAACATAAAATCTAAACAAGTTAATGGTTGAAAAACCATGAGACACAAATTCAATAAAAATGAAAAAAGTTACCTATGTATTATGAAAGGTAATATATTCTATGTTTCAGGAAAATGATTCATGTTCTTACCATGAACTATAAAGATCAAGTGAAAGAACCAATACTTTTCATCCATGTATTTTTAATTCCTCAAGACATTTAACCCAAGTCTTACATAGTTTTTATGCCATTCCACCCAATTCATGTGAAAGCATCTCGACATGTACACTCATTCATAAAATTTCTTCACGAAAAGTCAAAAAATACTTCTGAAGTACTCCAAACATGTATCCTAGTTCATGATATACAATCCATACTTATCAACCATGTATTGTGATGTTCCTTTTACATGTCACCCAAGTCATGTAACAACAATCAGACATGTCACCCATGTATTGTAGTGTTTTTTGACATGTCAACCATGTAATTTGATTACCTCCACACATTCCTTCAAGATAATGAAACATTATTTAAAAAGGTCAGTCGGATCCTGTGATTGTTTATTGACATATCTTCTAGGAATAAAAGAAAATGTCCAAACAACCTTCAGCATTCTAGGTAGATAATTAGGACATGTTAGGTAGACATCCTGGGACATGGTAACCTTGTCCAATGGACATATTTGGGGGAAACCCCATTTAGTGGAATGTAATGTTTTCCCCAATTCATGCTTATCCACCTATTTTTAGCCCCTAAAGGAATAAAAAAAATGATAATGACAAAGATTCATATACTGTATAAGATACATTTGATTCCTTCCTATGGATCAATCCCCATACACGGTTCCCTAGGGACCCAATATATTTCTATTCCGGATGATAATAAACTTCATAGATCGAAAGAACTAGGATGGTTTTCATTATTATTGTAACTATGACATGTAGGAAACCAAATAATTGCACAATCCTATCTGAGAAACAAAAATTATCTCCCTTTATGGAGTTAAACTCCAAAGTTCCTAGCTATTTGGCTTTAAAATAGGAGTAGATACTCATTATTAAGAAATAGTAGGAAAATATTGAAGAAACTCGATTACATACATGAGGTTTTAATAATATAACCCCTTTTAATATGAAAAAGTATTTGATAACCAATTTTTTTAGGGTAATCAGTTATGTATAAATATAAGGACTTGATTAAAGAACACTAATAATTCTAGATGAGTTTCATTGATTTGGAAACAATTCCCCCCAGAAGGGTTTGATATGCCTGCCTCCCATCCTCTGGACCAAAGTGAGTTCTTAATCATCCATTTTTTTGAAACCCAAAATAACAAATTTCCTTTGGAAAGAAGGTATGTACCTTATTCTGGATGTGGGAGTTGTTTGATGTTTCAACAAAATTAACTTGGTAAACCAGTAGTGAAGTATTGTGAAGTGGAAACTAAACCCATATAATTAATCCTAATTATGGAAAGAAAAATCATATACCCATTGTGAAAATTTAATGTCAAAATTTATAAATCCTTACAGTCCTCAGGCTCCTTGTTCCCAAAACCTAGGTCATCATACATTGTTTGAGTAAAACAATATTAATTTATATATTTTTGATAAAACAAATTACTATGTTTTTAGGATGGTTTTTATTCTTTATTGATGTTTTTAACGCTATGAAAAATGATTTATGATGAGTTTCACTTAGTATCCATGGTTATGTGTTTGGATAATTTAAATGAACCCTACACTTGTTTAGATTAAAACGTTGTCTAGTACCTTTTATTGAAATTACTTCAATGGTTATTGGATTTTCACTTAGCGAGGCTATGATTTTTTATCAATATTACGTCTTTATCTAGTTAACATAGGACAACCTTATATTCTTCGAGGGATATCCATGGTTGCAACTTGTTTATATTTATGTGTCCTAAAAGAGAGAGGCCATGAGATATTTTAATAATAAATTTATTGACTTATGTTGATTCTTGATTTTTATATTATTCAATTCTTGATTTTGATTTACACATTACATATTCTCAATCATTTCAAAAATTTCATTTCTATTATTAGAAACATATAGATAAGATATGGTTTTATGAATTAATATTTATAGAAGGAATAATTAATCATAGATTTTCTTTTTAAAAATTATTAATTTCAAACTAGTATTAACTATATTCATTTTGAATATTATTACATAGGTATACAGTGGTATTAATCTAGGATTTTTTTCACACACTATACATACATCCATTTTATAAATATAGATATTAACTCTTATTACATAGTTAACCTGAAGGGAGACACATTATTTAGTGGTTCATATTTTTGAACTATTTAATCTCAAGAATGTGTTTCTAGAGGTGACCACGTATCATGGGATTTGTATCAATGTGGGGGCAATTTGGGGATCCACTAGTTTTTCATTTGGATATCGAGGTGTCCGGCACTCTGGCCATCAAATTATTTTTAGATTAATATAAATATATATATAATGGTGGATTATCACTACATAATTTTATTATAATTTTATTTATTTATTTTTATATTTTTCATTGTTTTATACATGGTTTTGTATATTTTTATTTTTTTTTCTTATTTATTTTCAAAGATATACCATTTATGAATTCGTCATTAAATATTTCTAGGTGGTGTCCAATTTTTTGTTTAAGAGGAATTAATGGAAAATTCATTACCAATGTTTTCATTTGAATATCATTGGTTCTTATTGACAGATTACTGTGATGAAGAATGTTCATTACGCCTTGTGATTGGTTTTGTCATGTGACATGACATGTTATCCAATATCGATTTATTAAATTGTGTTAACATTATATATTTTCATTCATTCTTGAGTAATATGTTTACATTGATATAATCAATTCCTAAATATATCCTCTAGTGATCGATAATGTTATTTAGGCCATTTGATGTGTTGGTAAAGGGTATAAGGATGGTCGAACCATGCAAATTCATTACATTGGTTAAACATCAACACGTTTTGTTATGGTTTGAGTCACAATTTAACTTTATTTTGCACCATGCTCACCCTATGAGTCAGGATTAGTAACATAATTTGTTTGAGGATTTTTTTAATTATCATTTGATCAATTTTATCTCTTCTTCATCACACATATTTATAGAAATAATCCCAAAAAAATATTCATTTTCATATTCTATGGTTTTCAAATAAATTCTTATGACAAACATGTTGATCCTTTTATTAAAATATTAATAGGGAATTCCCTACACTGCATTGTAATCTTATGATTCTATAAAACACTTCTCTCTAGGACTATAATTATCTAAAATTTTATAAATTATATTTACTATAAATGATTATTTTTATTTTTAACAAATTTAGTTATATAACAGTCATGAAATATGTTTGATTTTTATTTTAGACCCCTGTTGAAAATATCCATAATCTAAAAATTCTCAATAAGTACCATAAATTGTCATGTCCCTTGGTAATATAGTTGTTATATGGTGACCACTATGATCAATATATATTTATTGTTATAATAAAATCAAATTCATACTAAAGGGAGAAGTTTTGACCTCAAAAAGTAGGATTGTGCCTTATGAGGCTCATTTATGAAACTTTTGTGGGAGATGACATTACTTAGATTCACCCTTGACCAAGACCAACCTAGGAGTCAATAACTAAAACTTGAGAAGAAACATTTATGAGATAAGTAGAAACTTATATATATCACACCCAAACTATGTTCACACATCCATCCCGTGAATATACTACCATCACACACCATACCATAGGGTGTATACATATCTAATAATGTTTATTTTATAATGACTGTAAGAGAATATGAAATCCCTATTTAAATGAAATATTTAATTTCTTAATGTAGTTTCCTTATTGTTAATATTATATAAAAAATGAAATACACCTGAATGGAGGATGATAAATATAGAGGGGGTCCTTGATATATAATAATAGAAATTGGTTTTTATAAAAAAAATAATCCTATTAAATTTAATGTACAAATTATTTTAATGATAAATTCAGGAATTTTATGTAATTTTTTATTTTCTAATAATTTCTATAAAATGTATAAAAAACTTTTTTATCGCTAATAATATTATTTTTTTAATTCAAAAATTGTTTTTTAGTGATTTTTAATTCAATAAAGTAATAACATTAGTGTGTTTGGATAATTATGAATTTTATTGTAAAAATTAAAATTGCCATATTTATAAAGTTATTTTGATAAAATATGGTTTATTTTTAATTTAATCAAATTAAAATTATCAAAAAAGATATTTTATTAAAATTTTCCTTGACATTTATTGTTTTAGGTTAAAATTAAATACAATATAAATATAATATATATATTATTAAATCATAATGTCCTCTAGGTAATATAATGAATTCAATAAAGGGTTATATTGAACGAAAATATAATTTTTAATTTAAATATATTTTTTAATGTGACAATATTATTCTTCAAAAACATTAGAGATCCAACCAAAACATAGAGGGTATTTAAAAATTATAAAAAAATTCATTATGAACAAAAATCCCTTTTACATCACATGTGAAATTCTTACAAACAATTCAGCTAGTAAACCATCAAATTATATAAAACCACATCCATTTAAAAGAACGATTTAAGTCATTTTCAATGAAAATTACTTTCAATATTTTATAAAATAGTATCCAAAATATATGTTTATATTTTAGAAAATAGCCACCCACCATTTCAATATGAATTCCGAACCATTCATCATTTATTTTTTTTATTAAAAATAATTATTTATGAAGTGTTAAACTTTTTAACTACCTATATTTCTCTCATAGAGTTATGATGTTCATATGGACGTACTCCCATTCTTTCAGAATCAACCTCTCAATATAATATTTCCCTCTATCTCCCTCTCCATTTATTTTTCCATTCAATATCTTTTACTATTCTATTCCATTTGAATACTAATTATTGATGATGAACCTCGTTTATAAGAAATAAATTATAGTCCATGTGAGACCCAACTAATTAGATATTACCTTTCTCTCTTATTAATCCAATCAAGGAAATTTAATGGACACCTAATATAATAAAGATATTATCTTTGGATTTTCCATGTCGAACTATTGTGTTGTTAATTACCAACTACAATTTTCTTCAACGGTGTTCACTTATATATAAAAATTATTAATTTAATATGTTATCTCATTTATAAAACCCACATTCCATAATCATGGTGTTAAAATGAAAAATGAATTATTTTTTTATACAATTGTTTTGACATATACCAAGTTAGATAATATGAATGGTGTGCATTGATATGACTCAAATCCATTTTAAACAGTTTTATCCTCAAAAATTCGATGAATTGTGTATGCAGATAAACATAAGAACAATTTGTTATGATTTCCTTGATGTTATCCATGATTAAACTATGATTAAATATTATGTTTTTTTGATATATTCCTATGATACCATATTTTAATGACATATTTTTCTCATTTTAGGCCTCTACATGATTATATATGATTGATACCTACAAAAACCACATATTTATTATCGTAGAACTGGTTGTTACCTTATTAATTTGGAGCTATATACATGTGATTATATCCAGAGGTGTTGAATTGATTAATGTTATTGGGAAACTATATATATTCATCAATATCACATTACATTTTAAATCATTAAATACAACATAGTATTTTTTTAGACAAATATTTTTCCCTCTATCATATTTTTGTATATTAATCATAGTAATATTCATGAATTCATTTTGGAATAATGAAAAATAAATTGGTGAGATCTAATTCTTTGTAAGGGAATTCATATAGAAAAAGAAATCATAGAATAAATATTTCATGAATAATATGGCTAAAAATAGTTATTATAAATTAATGTAATATCAATAATCACATGATCTCAATGAATATCCCAGAATAAAAAAATAATTTAATAATTCACATGGATATAAATAATTTATTTTAAAAAAATTTAACTAATAATGAAGAAAACCATTATATTAATGTCAAGGATTCATGGAAATACATCATAAATAATTTGGTATGGAATATGAAAAAATACTAATATATTTGGTCTCATGAGGCACACTAATTCATCAATGAAATATGTCATTCTATTCCCCATTAATCACATAATATGTTGAATGCATTTTTCAAATTTATTAACAATAATAGATAATTAAAAATCCATATTAATAAATATCTATTTATATTAGAAAAATATAATACATAATGTCAGTAAAATATAAAGTCCATGTGATCATAAGAATTCTATAGAAATATGTCGAATGGTATAATTTGATTATTTTCTCAGTATATCAAAATATTTATGAAATCTATTTGTCATAAATTAAAATACATTTAAATGATCGATGAAATATTTAGATTAAAATTCCATTTTGTTTTCAAATCACATATTTAAAATGTAAAAATATAAATAATAGTAGGAAAAAAAATTATTTAGAATTATTACTAGAATAATGGAAATTAATATTTCCTGAAAACAATGGCCATGACTATGGGAAAAATCCTTTCTGTGATGTACATTAAAATAATGTTTCTAGTCACACCATTGGTAAAAAGCATCTAATTTGGAAAATGAAAAGAATATTCCTTTTAAAAAATTATTTAAAATGTAAAAAATTATTAAATATATATTTAATAAATAATTTTATAATATTAACAAAAATCTTTAAAATATTGTAAGGGAAATATGGACATGCGAGAAAAACATTCATGAAAAAATTGAAAATATGGTTATCTTTCTATAAAAATTATTTGTCATTCTATTGAGTACATAATGTGATAAAATAAATAGGAATATATTATATTTAAAAAAATAAATGATAATATTGTATATGTTGTTTGAGGTAGAATGATAATATACTCTAATAAATATTATCATAAGCATAAACCATACTAAATAAGTATTAGATTGTGAAATAAAACCTTAATTTTGGCCTATTATCCTTTGATTGTTCTTTTGTCCTCATTCATAAAAAATTAAAACTTATTATAATTTTATATTTGAACCATTTACATGAATATAATTTCATATATTATTTAATTATATCATTTCCACATCCATTTATTAATAATTCATTATTAATATCATTGTTTCTCAGTATTCACTATTTCATTTTCAATGTAATTTTATATTTGGTTGTCTTCTTCCATTCTTATTTCTTATGATTAAATCATATATAGTTGTTATTGATTATATATTTATCATTTATATTCCATATATTCATATTTTGAATCATCTTTTAATGATATATTAGAAAAATGAATCACTTTTCTTCTTGGAAGATGTAGTCTATACGTACGCATGGGTTACATTATCTTTTTTTGTAAGTGTAATGATAAAAAGTCAAATGATATTTTAAATTTATAGAATCATAATTATTTAATAAATTTCATATATATTATTTATTTACATCCATATTCCCATACATATAATGTGGTGATGTAAAGCTAATTACACCACTATTTAGAGATGGAAAATCAAACGTACACCAAGATGATGTTTAAATTTTCTATGGGATATAATGGTTATGAATATGGGTTGTCACGCTATAATAATAAATTTTAAATATATTGAATATATTTAGGATATTATATGATCATGTTTCTATAATATTTTAATGATATATAATATGAAATAAATTTATAACATTCGACTACATCTAATACAACTTTTTGAAAAAAATAACCCTCACCAAAAATATTACGCCTACTTTGATGATCCTATGATTGTATCGGATCCTCTAGTTCATGGGGGGTATGGTTGGTAATATATTTTATTAATTAATTTTCTATATACATGGATTTTGTGTGTAGAGACCTATAAATTTCAAGGAATTGTTTTTCTTCAATTCTTTGGAATTTTACAAGTCCACAGTTTCTAACGGTGCCTAATTCTGAGGCCCGGTGTGCCCGGAAACAATTTCTGATGTTTATTTGTGTACGTTCAGTAAACGTAAATGCATGTTTTTCTATCCTTTGAATTGGAACTCGGAATTGAAATCTAAGGACACCAATGAACTCATAGCGCCAGTATTCACATAGGGATACATTTACCGTAGTTGCGTTTAATCAGAAGTGGAAGTTATATTTTAGGGTTTCTAATTTAAAAAAATTATAAATTAAATAAAAATTTGTGTGTAACACATTTTTATTTGAATGTGATTAAGGTATTTGGGTGGTGGTTGTTCTCTCCAATGGGAAGTAGGAGGTTTTTCCCACCCCTATATAACCTCCCATGGGAGGTTATTTGTGTGGCAGGGCCCACACGAGCACCTAAAACATTATCTCCCTTTGAACCCCTTAAACTTCCAATGTCTTTAATGAGACAACCCATTCATTATTTAATTCGGTAAACTCTCCACCTTCCTCCTCTCAGTAAGAGTTCCAACCATTTCATTAATGAATTGAACTTAATCAATTTAATTAATTATAGATATTGAATTTTGAAAACCATGTCAACAATAAAATAATAGGGGAACCTATTATTTTAGTTTGTAGGTGGAACATTGAGGGGATTTAGGAGGAACTCTTGAAGAAATATTATTTCTCTCGACTATGAACGTCGGTCTTCAATGAATAATGCTCCACGTCTCAATGAACGTGAAGCAAAACCTTCTTCAACCGGAGCAGGAAAGGACGCACCATCGACCACCAAGTACACTGTAGAAATCCCCTCGACGCGACGTTTTGTGATCCACTTCCTCCGACGTTGACAGAATGACGCCCATCATTCGCAATGCTCGTCTTCTCTAACATGTCAATGCACAACGCCAATTATGAGGTAGGGGTAATATTGGATGATTTATTTTATACATGTGAATTTTTCCCGTTGTTCTTTGGCGATTATATGTTGGATTACAATTTGAGCCTCTAACGTGGAGGGCACATGCTAATGAACAAGACCAGACCCTCTGTCAATATGTTCTTGATGTGCGGTTTGTTGGGTGATGGGTGAACAGAATGGAAACGCCGAATTGAGGTTGTCGTAGTGATGAGAAGGACCCGAGGATGTCGCAGGCGCATACGGGAGGTAGAAAGGACCATCGAAACGACTCTGGTGGCCCATGGAAGAGCGTGGCGGCGTCGGTGACTGGAGGCGGTGGCCGGCACCGGCTGACCGCATGGGTGTAGCGGAACCCCTCACGCGCCACCGATGGAAGGCCGTTGCAACACCAGCCGCATCGGCAGAGTTGAACCCATGTCCATGGGGTTTTGGAGGGACAGGTAGTGCCCGCTGGTGCAGCCATTACAGAAAACTGGGAGGTCATGCTCACCGCTCCACGCTCAGCTGGCCACCGGGCCGGGCCTCCTACCGCACAGGTCGTGCCGTGACCTACCGAGTCAGAACCAGACCTGGGTCGGGTCGAGCCGATTCGGGCCGACCCAGGGGCGGGTTGGGTCGGGTCAGACCGCACCTATACCCCCCCTCTTCGGACCACTTTTGAATTTTGGCCCATAAAATGAGCTACGGACCTCTGATTTATGCATCGTCAGTTGGGTAGGATTACATGGATCGAGAAGGTAGTTTAGGTATATCACACTAAAGGTTTTTGAAATGTTTGGGTATGGTCATGTTGGTTCGAACCTGAAACCAATCGGGCCCTCATAGTAGAAATGCTTATAACATAAGGATCGAACATCCGATTGACGTGTCGTCAACTATGTTGGATTCCATTTGATGAGAAAGTTTTTTTGGAACACTCCACAGAGGATTCAGATGATGTTGGAGTATGGTTGGGTTGGATTGTACCTGAAATCCAACCGGCCCCTTGGAACAGAAATGCCAATAACTCTCAGACCGGGCGTTTGATTGACGCACTGTCTGTTGCGTTGGGTTCCTTATGATTTGAAGAAACTATGGGATACATAAAATTTGGACATAGTGATAGTTTATGTATCGACACATAGCTTGAGTAGTGGACCCTCACGGAATCGAGCATGCTGTGCGCGGGAACCCTAGGGCTGGCTTCAACTGAGATGACGAAATCCTCCGTGTGTTCAACAGCGATGACTTTTGTACCAGGATCGTCCATGGGTTCGACAACCGTGACTTCTATACCATTATCCTATGTGGGTTCGATAGCGATGACCAATGTACTGGAATTCTTTGTGGGTTCGATAATAATGACTTCTATATCGGGATCCTCAGTGGGTTCGAAAGTAGTAACTTTTGTACAAGGATCCTACATGGGTTCAACAATGATGAATACTATACTAGAATACTACGTAGGTTCGATAGTGACGAATTCTGTTCCAGGATCCTATGTGGGTTCAACAACACTGATATTGTTCCAGGATCATACGTGGGTTCGACAGAGGAGATGATTCATAGGCTACATATAATCCTCTCTACACCTCCTCGTATGTTGTATACTTGTATGAGCTGAGTCATGTATTCAACCAGTATCAATGCGGAGATTGACATAATTACTTTATAACTTAGGTATATGAATGGGAATATACCTAAATAGGGTTGGTTGATACTTCATGATTGTATCTTTCTTCTGCGGTTTATCCTTTATTGATTTTGTGAGACCTTGAGAATCTCAGGGTCCCTACTGAGTATCGTTATACTCACCCTTGACCAGGATATGCCCAAAACTCGTTGTCTTGGATGTAGACAATGGAAAATGCTGACCTAGGTAGTGTGTATGAGGATTGAACGGTACCCAGAGGTGGACCTCAAAACGAGTTGGTACCTAGAGGAGACGGACGAATGTGGAGAACTAAAGAGGATATCTGTACCTACCCTTCATGTAGGATTTTTAGTGGACGATCCATGAGCTGCTAGGAACCTTTCAAATATTTTTCTTTTTTAGTTGTACCTATTTTTCATTTCCTTGTACTTTACTTTTGTTCGTGTATTTCTATCCCTTGTACTTTCCATCACTTCTTCTTTATCCAGTTTTTACTTACAGTTTTCTTATGCTTGTTCTATGGTTGTGTTTGTTTTCAGTTATAAAGGCAATGCCTTCCCAGGTGAGGTATTTATGCCTTTGGTTCTAGTCGCCAAACCCTGGCCTATGGAAGGCAGGCTTGGGGTAGTTTTGACACGGGCCCCGGGGGACATGTTGTGACCAATTGGTATCAAAGGAGTCGGTTCTACCACAGAACATGAACATTGATTCTATTAACCACAATAGTGTTAAGTTTTTTGGGTATGGTTATCAGTTTAGGGAAACCGGTGTGGGGGTGGTGGCCAATGTATCCATAAGCTAGGACTCTGACTTCTGACTTACGACTCAATACATGAAAACATTTATTGCATGTGTGTTTCCTTTGAAAAAGTATTCTTTGTGAATATTTTGTGTCAGCACACCATGTATATTGTTTTATCCGTGGCACACCTGTTTCTTTTCAGGATGGCCCCATGAAGGTAGACAGCTAGGGTTCTGAGTTACGTAAGAGATAGTAGCCCACCTAGCGACGAGGCCTCAGTACAGGGCCCCATTACAGCGGAGGCACTAGCGGTACCACTACCCATTGGGCCACCGATACCACCAGCCCCAATAATAGAGAGTGCACGCTGCATGAGTGTGTTGCATGAGTTCCAGTGACAGAGGCCACCTAGGTTCCATGGAGAGACGGACCCACAGGCATGTGGGGATTGGAAGGAGGCTGTCGTGAGAGTTTTCAAATTTATAGGGACACCAGCCGCCCTAATGGTGATCCTTTCCACGAGTCTCCTACACACAGAAGTAGGTAGATGGTGGATCCTAATGCTCCAAGTGCATGATGTGGCATCGTTACTCTGGATATACATTGACAGACTCTTCCACTCAGAGTTTTTTCCAGCCACCCTTCGTGCAGTGTGGATTCGAGAGTTACTACATCTGCAGCAGGGCAGCAAGACAGTAGCTCAGTACTCTGCGAGGTTCACTGAACTCTCAAGCTACTCCACTGATATGGTACATGACCCATTTTTCAGGGCCCGGACCTTTGATTAGGGAATCAGGAAAGAGATCCGGGTTTCAATGATCTCCCTCAACATTCTAATGCAGATATGCGTATTGGATAAAGCCCTCATAGCGGAGAGATTACTTTCTAAACAGCCTCTAGCAGCGAGACCCACCACTAGTCGACATGCACCAGAGTCTTCTACAGTTGGCAGTAGACATATAATGCATGGGTCCAAGAGGACCAGACCCAAAGGTGGCTGACTGCACGTCTCAGGTTTGGTTGTGCCGGGCACACGAGTCGTAGAAATCCATAAGAGGAGCAGGAAGTGCTATGAATGTGGCGGGAAGGGTCACATGGCTCGAGACTACCAAACCCACCATCCAGATGAGCAGCGGGAAATAGAGGGACCTCCCAGAAAGAGACAGAGGTTCGATGGTGGTGGTCGAACAGGAGCAGGCGGACGTGGCAGAGGAGCTGACCGACTAGTAGGTGGTGGACGACCTTTTGAGGCCCTACCACCACCAACACCAGGAAGACCACCCCAACTGTAGGGAACGAGTGGACATGGGAGATCTCAGCTTCAGGAAGCTAGGGCCTATGACCATAGTGCTCTTGGAGCAGGTGGACATGAGAAATACTAGTTCCAGGCATAGAGTCCTTTGATCATTGAGCTTCTGGCTTTGATGATGTCATTGTTTGAGGATGCTTTGTGTCTATGTACATTGAGATATAGTAATAAAATACACTTGTCCTTATGACGTTTTATTTCTTTCCATTTATGTGTATAACACTAAGAGGTTCCGGATAAACTATTGACTTGAACCTCACATTCATAATTCCTATTGATGGAGACCCAGTGACCACACACAGATGCCAAAAGTGTGACTCAACCCTTGGAGGTGATAGTAATAGTTGGATCCCTTGGTAGTAGCATCATGGACTTACGACATCGTCCATGGCATGAATTAATGTCATTCATGTCCTGATAGATATATTTGGAAACGAGAATGGTTCATCCCGGGGATGAGACCATATTTCTCTTTTCAGAAAAGGAGAAATCATAGCAGCTCTTGTAGGAAGTAGGCAAAGAAGGGTGAAGATGAGTTCTTTTAAATTGTCTAGTCTCACCCATAGTTTGTTGCGCAAATGCTTTGCAGTCTACTCTGACCACCAGAGTCTCAGGTATATCCTCTCTCAGAAGGACCTAAAACTTAGACAGCGGCGATGACATGAGTTGTTTCAGGACTATGACTTCGAGATAGTCTATACTCCTGGGAAGGGGAACGTTGTAGCAATTTCTCTAAGTTAGAGATCGAGAATTCAGCTAATAGGAGAGGTGGTGGAGGTGCTAGCCGAGTTACAGGTATCCTTCATGGATAGAGATGGATCGGCATTTCTGAAGCCTCTCACAGTCACTCCTCCACTTCTTCAATGAGTCAGAGAGGCACAGCTTGGGGAAGGTGACTATGAGACGCGACGTGATCAGATATCCATAGGTAAAACACATGATGGATTTCATGAAGGTGGGGAGCAAGTAATCATATTCAAAGTATGTACCATGGTTCTGGTTGCACTACAGGAGGAGGTGTTGAGGGAGTTTCACACTTCCCCTATAGCGGTACATCCAGGATTGGTGAAGATGTATTAGGACCTCAGACGACAACACTGGTGGCCAGGTATGAAGAAAGTAGTAGCATAGTTTATCTCTCGATGCCTCACTTGTTAGCATGTGAAGACAGAGCACCAGGTTCCAACAGGCTTGGTTCACCACTTAGAGGTTACAGAGTGGAAGTAGGATGAGATATCCATGGATTTATTTTCGAGACTTCCACATACATCCAATGAATAGTACTCTATGTGGGTGATTGTAGATCGAATCACCAAGTCAGCCTACTTCTTACCGATTAGAGAGCAGGGCTCAGTCGATAGCTTGGGACGCCTCTAAATTCATGGGATTGTACGGATTCATGGTGTGCCATCAACTATTGTCTCTGATTGAAATTCTTGTTTCACTTCCTGGATACGAAAGGGGTTATAGGAGGCTTTTGGGACGTAGCTTCGCTTGAGAACCACCTTCCATCCTCAGACAGATGGTCAGACTGAGAGGACCATTCACACTCTTGAGGACAAGATCTGTGCATGTGTCCTCAACATTATTTGCAGCTGGGACGATCACTTACCTTCGGTGGAATTTGCGTACAACAACATCTACCAATCCACCATTGGTATGGCCCCATACGAGGCACTGTACGACTGACCTTGCAGATCACCTCTGTGTTTGACTGACCCGGGGGAGTCATCACTTGTAGGACCAGAGATGGTGCAGGCTATGCCGCTGAAGGTGTAGATCATCCAGGAGTGGATGATTACATCACTGAGTAGACATAATTCCTATGATGATAGGAGATAGAGACTACTAGATTTTGAGGATGGTGACCATTTTTTCCTACGAGTCTCAACTCGATGAGGTCTATGGAGATTTGACTGAGGTGGCAAGTTGGCTCCACGATTCATTGGGTCATTCCATATAATTAGTAGAGTAGGTGAGGTGGCTTACCGCCTGGCCCTTCTACCTCAGTTACATTGGGTGCATGACCTCTTCCACGTGTCTTAGCTGAGGAGATACGTGCATGACCCATCCCACATCATCGACTATGGGAAGCTGTAGGTCGATGACTGGGTGACTTTCACTGAGGTCCTAGTGGAGGTCGAGGATCAACAGGAGCAGGTCCTTCGAGGATGATCGATTTTTCTAGTGCACATTCACTGGCAGCACGGGAACCTCCAAGAGAGAACATGGGAGCAGGACTCTTAAATGTGTCCTTAGTACCCCCTTTTGTTTCCCTAGTGTATGTTATATCTTTACAGGGACGTAAATACCTTTGGTGGGGGTAATCTAAACACCCGGAAATTTCAAGGAAATTTTTTTCAAAGTTTTTTTGGAATTTTACGAGTCCACAGTTTCTAAAGGCGCCTGATTCAGAGGTTCGATGTCCTCGGAATCAATTTTTGAAGTTTTGTTCAGGTACGTTCAGTAAACATACGTTTGAGTATTTATATCATTTGAACTAGTACTTGGAATTGAAATTCGAGGACACCAATGAACTCGTAGCGTTGGTATTCTCTTAAGGAGACTTTTACCGTAGTTTCTATTTTCCGAAAGTTGATGTTATATTTTGGGGATTCTAATTAAAAAAAATTAAAGATTAAAAAAAAATGTCATTGTAACACATTTTTATTTGAATATGGTTAAGGTATTTGGGTGGTGGTTGTTTTCTCCAATGGGAGGCTAGAGGTGGGGCCCACCCACATATAACCTCCCTTGGGAGGATATTTTGTGGCAAGGCCCACACACGCACCTAACCCTTTATCTCTCCTTGAACCCATTGAACTTCCATTCTCTCTAAAGAGCCCGCCCATTCGTTATTTAATTTGGTGAACACTCCACCATCCCCCTCTCATTTAGTGTGCTAGCCATTTAATTAATGAATTGAACTTAAGGAATTAATTTAATTATATATTTTGAATTTTGAAAAGCTTTTCAACAATAAAAAATAGGGGAGCCAATTATTTTAGTTTGCAGGTGGAACTTTGAGAGGATTTGAGAGGAACTCTTGGAGAAATATTATTTCTCTCGACGTAGAATGTCATTCTTCAACGAAGAATGCTCTACGTCTTGAAGAATGTGAAGCAACACCTTCTTCATCCAGAGTAGGAAAGGAAGCTCCCTCACCCACGAAGTACACCGTATGCATCGTCTCGACATGACTTTTTGAGCTATACTTCTTCCAACGTTGACGGAACGACGCCCGTCTTCCGAGATGCTCGTCTTCCATGAATCATCAACGTACAATGCTTATTAAGAGGTATGGAGGATTTTGGATTATTTATTTTATACATGTGAATTGAACCCTCGTACTTTAGCGATTATATGTTGTATTATTGTTTGAGACTCTAACGTGGAGCACACGTGATAACTAACAAGACTGGACCCTCCTCCAATTTGTTCTTGATGCGAGATTAGTTGGGTGATAGGTAAACGGAAGGGAAACCCTGAATTGAGGTCGTCGCAGTGAAGATTAAGACTTGATGAGGCCTTAGGTGAAGACGAGAGGAATTATAGACCAGCGGAACAACTCCAGTGGTCCGCAAAAGAGTGTGACGGTAGGGGTCGCCGGCGTGGTGTCCCTCGCGTGCCACCAGCTGACAGATACCGCTGCCCCAACCGGGGCGGAGGAGCGGAACCTGCGTCCATAGGTTCTGAGAGGGACGACCAGCAACATTTGGTGCCGTCATTATAGAAAACTGGGGGGCCATGACCCCCGCTCCACGCTCGGCCAAGTGGTTCTTATAAAGAAAGCATGAATGAATACGATAATAGAAGTAGATGAATGTAGATAACAGGAGAGTGATCTACTAATTGTCCATCCATTCATAATGATGTAGTTTACATGTGAGATCATCCTCTATATAAGGCCTATGGGAAGTACATATGTGAATGTCATGTGTGGATTACCTCTATAGCCCTCTAGATTCTTACATCCCAATAAGTTTGGATTTGAAATACTTTACATGATCAGATCCAATAAAGAGGGGGGGGGGGTTGTTGAAAATATTTTTTGTCACATGTGGATGGAAATATTTAATGGAAAATAGCTCAAATAGTAATGTTTTGAAGGGAATCGAGGGGAACCCAGGAACTCATTATAGTCGACCTCTGTGCACCTAGCATATTCTTCATGAATCTCATATAGTCCTAGCCTATATAGCCTTTAATGATCAACAAATCATATGTGAGGTAATGTCATGGTGGACCTATGTGGACAACTTATTTTCCAAGGTTCCTAATATTTATAATAAATAATACCATTGAACTCGTCATTTGAATGAAAATATGTTAAAAAGTGTCCCTAAATCTTAGGACTTCTTAGTAATTCTTTTTATCCCTCATAAACAACTAGGTAACTCTCCAAATCCATAGATAATATGGAAATATGTGGAATAATGGGAATAATTTTCTTTCTGTATGTGAAACAAAAGACCAGAACGAGAGAATCGCCCCCCCTAATTTGAATGTACCAATGTGAAAGTGTCCTCCCATACAAGGGACCTACATGATATGCTTCAATGGACATGTGATGAAACCCTTGTAACCTGGAGAAAGGCCTCATCCAAGGGTATTTTATAGATATATTTGTCTCTATGAAGTGATCCACGTATTGTGTATTTCTTCCACACATGAATACCTTCTGGTTTACCTAGGTCCACCCTATGCGAGACTTATTTTGTTTTCCTAGGCGATATAGCATGTTACTCCTCTTCAGGCCACCAAGGACTTACCCTTTCTAAGAGATCGTCAGTCATTATTTGACCAAACCTATGAAATATCTCTTTATCTCCCTCATGAAATACTCTATAAGATACCTCTTCATTTACTCCCATGAATTACATATGTGATCTATCTTTGATCCATATTTTACATAACCAATGATAATTGATATATTGCATTGTATCTGACCAATCCAGTATGACTCCCAATGCATCCAAATATGTGTTATTGAGGGATCGGTCACACCAAGGTGTCCTGATGATTATACACATACATGTTAATAATGGTCCTTAATTTAAATCCCTTTTTCAATAAGAATCATATTACAATTTTCAACAGTACCATCCCATGGTAATGAGTGTCACAACTTTAGATATATTGCTAGGTACCTCCCAGTTTCAGACATGATGGATAGGGACATATCCCCCCATTTATATAATTGTGACAAAAAAACTACCATTTTTTATAGTGATGGGTTAACCCTTTATATTCCTTTGGGTAAGGGTTAGTTTCTTATCCTCCACTCTTTTTTAGAACCAAGAAAATGGAATCTGTCCTAGATAAATCCCTTAGCCTTAATAATATGATGTTAAACACCTATGATATTCTATCTTCGTGGGTTATGAAAAAGGGGAGAAATTCACATAAAATATAATTCTCTCTCTCTCATCTCCCTGACCTCATCCACTAGAAAATGGATGGGTTTTTAAGTTTTTCATATCATCTACTTCCTTTTATTTGTCACATAGAGCATGAATCACATATGCAAAGAGGTAAGTTATGATGATAATGATACCAAAATGATCAAATTAATTCCTTGATAGAGAATCCATTTCTATATATACCTCTCACTGAGGGCCCCCGAAAACATGTATCCATCAAAAAGGGCCATATCCCTTGTGAGATAAAGAGCAAATAATTTTTTATAAGCTCCAACCATACCCACTCAAATGTGCCTCCTATTAGGTTTAATTCTAGGAAACATTTCACTATTCGTTCAAAGGGACACATTCCATTTGAGGAAAACCATTATATGACTACCATAATCATGGGTCCTCAACCATAACAAATCTATATAGGATTTGATTCCCGTAAAAATGATTTATATATAAATGATTCTTGAGGTAAAAATCCATCACCCAAAATCAACAATAATTCTCTCTAAGAAAAATTTCATCTACGTTAATATATATCATAAGAGATTGAATCTATTCTAGAACGCTTGTGAAACTTAATCATAAGTCCAAGAATATCATTTGATTAGGAACCTCTTTATAGTCATCCTCACAGCATGAAATTAAAATCCACGGTTTTGTCTTCATCACATGAACATTAATAGTATGTTGTGTCTCGCTAAGGGGTAACAAAAAACGTGGATTTTAATTCATTTTTCAAGGATACGTAGGAAACCTATCTCAAGGGAATGGTATTGACATCAAAATAACTCTTATCTGCCCATATAAAGATAAATCCAAGAACACCCCAATGTTTTTCTTAAAACCAAATTCAAAATAATAAAGGACATGAGGATATTTAAATCATTTAAAAAAGGGATCAATTGATGGAGAATATACATAATGATGTTTCCATTGATGAACATCCCAAAATACATATAGATAATTTCAATGTCCATTCATTATAATCATTGAATGTTAATTTAAGGAAAACCTATTTTATGAAAGGGAGCTATATAAGGATTCAATAACGTTTATTAAATATTTAAGAGATTCCCATCGTATAAAAAATACATCCCCCCATCAATGGGTGTGATGAGAACAACATACCATCACTCTGACCATGTGAGTCCTCTTCTATGATTGGAGACATTACCTAATGAGAACCTTGTGTTTGGAATAAAATTCGTGAAACATCTAAAAAGGGGAACCATTGGGTTATTTCAACTCCATGAATAAAATTTGTCGGATGTAATTCAAAACTGTTGAACCCAATGTGAATGATTTTTAAATAGTACAAAATCACACAATTATCCCCCAATGAACATAAAAACTAATTTTTTTATGGAATCAATCGACAATATGATTTTCCATTATGAAAAAACTCTATAAAAACTAATAATTGATGCCTTTTTGGGTATCTGAACCCGATGATGTGTATTGTATGGAAATTTTTACTTCTCCACATCCCTATAATATAAAAACTCCCATGATAGGATTTAATTTAATTTTATAGACTCCATAGAAATTATGGTTTTGAGTAATGTGCCTGGAAGTTGGTGGATACAATTGATTATCCCTTCTTATAAGGTGAAAAGACTCTAAAAAGAATGGGAGGGAGATGTAAAAATAACTTCATGTGGGACCCTCAAAACAAAAGGAATGAATATCAGAAAATAATATTTATTCTGTGGATAATGATATAATTTCTCATAGAAAATTACTCATGTCATGGTATTCCATTATGTACAACTCATATGTGAGAATAATTTGAACAAATTTAACTGGTAGTAATAGAATCTTTCCATAAGATTTGTATAAAATTTAACACAAACCATAGTGATGGTGAAATATTTACCACAACCTCCAACAATAGAATCACCATTTCTTGAGTGGATTTAGGTTATATCAATGGAAGATGAAATCTAACCCCAACGAACAATGCTGGAATAGATTTTATTTCAATCTCAATTACCATGTTCATCACACCAATAGAGGGTCATAATGAAATTATAAGTGGTTCCAAATAAACATCATACAGTGGGATTGGGGGCATTTATATCATAATTCTCATCAACTAAATCATGAAACACTAAATAATAATCCTTAATTCCACAATATCATGATCAAAAAGTGATAATTGTGGCCCAAAACTGTCCCCATTATATAGATATGGTGTAATTACAACATTATCTTCACCCCATAAAGAATATTTCTTCTCTATGATTGTAGGTAAATATTTATGGTTGACATACCATCTATTCCTCCCTCTAATAGAAAATCAGTTTTCTATTTGCATCTTTTTCAACAAACATGAATAGAAGATCCATGAACACTGATTTTTATAAGTAGATCTAGGAGGAACGTATGGAAAATGAAATCCAAACACAATAGAGGAGGTAAGATGAAACTATTTAATGTGTACAAGGGTTAGAAAAATTTCCATGAAGAACAAGATACAGAGTCACCCTATTGCATCAAGAGTAATGGGATACCAACTATTTATTGATACTCCCTAGTGATTATCTTGTCCATTAATAAAAATGATAATGAGGATTAAGATGAAAATGCATATTGAAGCAACAAAAAAAGTAAAACTTGTGAGGAGGATGGTCTGAATGAAAAAATCGAGGCCAAAAAACATTGAATCAATGGATGAAAGATAATTTGGACCCCTCATATAATGGGTTTCCACCTCTATAGAAGAACATCACTATGGATTTAGGGAATGGTATGGTTATCTACATCTCTTCATTGAAGAGTCAAAATTTCATTGGTGTAGGAATGATTTTTATTGTATTTTGATGATATAAAAATTTTCAAAATAAATAAATGACTAGTTACATAGGGGAATCACTTCAATAGAGTATCCTCTTCTAAAAGAGATGAATGTCCTTCCACCAACGAATTAAGAAAGAGTCCATCCTCTTTTCAAAATTGCATTTTAGTTTCTAGAAGGATTTGAATCCAGTAATCAATTATATATAATTGAGGAAGATAAATATGATCATAAATTAGCTCAGTTATTTTAAGAGACTCTCCCTTGTTAGAGTTATTATTCAGTCATATAACTGATCTGAAATTAGCATTATAAAAAAATTTGAGAATCCACATCAGGCTTGAACCTCTCCCTATAAATCGAGGTAGTCCAGAGAGTTGTACCCCTATAACATATCAATTTCATTGAATCCATAGCTACTGAAATATAATCTATGTATGGTAAGATTACACCAATGATTCCCATGAGAAAGAAATATCTCAAATGTGAGGACAATGCATTACCCCCCCCCCTCAATTTTGGAAGCAAAACCTTCTCATCCATTGATGGAGTGAGAGATCCATAAAATAATATCAAACACTTCATGTATTAATGTGGTCCGATGATGGGATCTCTTGATCAAGAGGAGGTGACTAAGATAATCTATTTTGTAAAGATTCTGATAGGTCCAGCCATTGTTTAATGTTTTATCCATCCAGCGGGATCCATTTAGGGATGGGAAGACCATCATCACCAGTGTGTATATCATTTTAGCTCTACACTAAGGTAAATGACAATTATTGACCTCACAATAATCCAAAAACATTTAAATGATAAGATTGTTGACTTCATATCTAGAAGTAAAGTATAATCCTATTCACTCGACATCCATCTATCACAAGTGAAATTGATGAAAATATGTGTTGAAAATAACAAGGATGAGTAACATACTCCTCTTATCCTGATAACGTATCCATGTTACTTTTTTGTGTTTTTAGAAATGGAATAAAATCCAAATGAATCAATTCGAATTAATGAGATATGTCTCAACTCATTCCTAAATTATAGTAGAAAAGTGATGGTAAGGAAAGAACTGTAGCTGTGGCACTCAAACTTATAACAATTACTATTCATGTACCTATTAAATCTACAAATAATCTAATGCCTAATGTCGAGTGGAAAAAAAATAAAAAAATCACATTAAGAGTAGAAAAATGACATTAGGGTCATTTGTGAAATTAGGAAAATAGAATAAATCATACTCTTTACAAGATGAGGAAGATCGTAGTTAATTCCTTTTGGACGTGGAAGATAACCTATGCAAGCTATTATAGCCTAGGAAACCCATAATGGTCATCCTCAGTGATCATTTTGACTGATTCCATCTCTATCAGAGGTTGTGGCACACCATCCATGACATATTCATCTTCAATTATGAATTCCAATGCAAGGTAGATTTTAGATAGGTCAGGCTGGGGAACTCACTGATATAGGTAACTTGGTTAATTTATTCCAAACTATATAAAGTGGGTTTTTGGGAAGATGTTCTGGCAAGTCATGGTTTATAGTTTGAAGGTTGGATGACAGAAAAAATAGCCAACCAATCTCATTCCACCTTGAGATAATAGATTAAAATTCCGATTATGATACAATAACATAGGGATGTGACATAGAATACACCACTTGGAGGTGGACCTATTCATTATAAATAAGAAGAGTATGAAGTGTAAGGGTAATATGCATATCCAACGCATACTCAGAAACATGTATACCTAGTTCCATCAATGTCAAGAGCATAGGTTCCACACCATAAAACATAAAAATAATTGGATGAAGATTATATATTTGGTTCAGCTAACATAATACACATAGCACACCGTTTATCCGAGACACCTCCAAATATGAGTCCCGCATATAAGATTTTGGAGGCAATAGAGAAAGGCGCAAGAGATGATGATAAATGGTACTACATGGTTGTGTTTGAACAAAATATCTTGACGACATCCCCAAAAAATAAATATCAATATATGATAAACATGCGAGTAAAATCCCAAAATCCAAATAGAATCCATGATATTCCTCAGTTCCATCCAGCAGCCATTCAGTCTATGTCATCATACATAGACATCTAAAAGGGGTGAAATTGTATGATTAGTGAAGAAAAAGTGGAAGTCCATCATGGCCGAAAACACTACCCACAGATGGTCCCTCAAAATATTCACATGAACCAAGACAATCTACCACAAATACCTTAGCTCCCGAGACACATAATAGGGGGGAGAACCACATCATGAAGCATTTACATCTTCGAGAAAAGAAAAGATCCTAAAATATTAGGTTGTTTTACTAGACAAACTCCAAATCCAATTTTCTCTCCATAAATAAAATGATCTGAGATAGACATCCATCAAGCCACTTCAGATTCCATAGGGGTTCACGAAAAAAGATTCCACAACCATGGATTGTTGACTAATGACTATGGCAACGAAATTACATGTCACCGTCAAATTGAAAAAATAGGAACCAGAATAGGTAATTCATGGAAATATCATACCCCAATATATTTCTAGAATAATCTATTTTCTTGATATATGATGGGATATGGTTGAAAATGGATTAGAGTCAACAGCATCCAAAATCAGATTGTTTAGCATTTGGTATATTTCCAGGGATATTTATATTCAATTATGACTTATGAAGATCAAGTGTGAAGCATAGTTTGAGGATCTCCATCTCATATTGAGTTCATGTTTATCGAGAACGTAACTGTATATAATTTACTACTTGTAATCCCATGGATTCAAAGACGTATTAATGTTCCATCAATAATACATCATTGATTGAAATTCCATATCAATAGGAAGGTCGATATACTAAAGGGTGATAGAGATCCCTCTGAATGTTTTGAATCTATATGTGATAAGGTGGTAATCTGTAAAATAGATGGAAGAAAATCATTGGTGGATGAAAATGATATATGTTTCATCCAATAATGCCTTGGGGTATAACCATATGAATCCCTATAGTATACTTCAATGAGATTGTGTGCTACCCTTAAACCTAATTTATGTAGTAGACTTACTCAAAGATTTCAATGTTTATCCTATACTTTGTAACATCATGATGGAAACAAATAAACTCTAGATTTATTCTGTAAAAACTCATGTATTTATGGATGACAATATCTCTATATGAGGCCTATCTCACCTAGATATCAGCCGAGGTTCCCTCAAATTTGAAACAATTTATGAAAATTCATCCACTAACACAATGGTTGAATAAAACAATGATGGACCCAGGAAATCCCCTCTCATATTTTAAGAGGCTTCACCTTCACCATCGATGAGTATAGAAAGGAAAATATGGTAATGAAAGGAGACCAATGACTAACATTGATAAGTTCCTCTTCTCCACTCATAAAGATTAATATGTATATTTCATTTATAAATAACCATTGATCTGTGTTCTCTTATAAATATAAAGAAATTCCTATTCTTACCACTGATGTGGCAATTCAACAATTGTGATTACTAGATAAACATCATGATTTTGAGTAAGTAACCAGGAGGATAAACCACTCTCATGATTCTAATGTAGATTTGAATGTTTTTAAATTGGTCAAATCCTACTTTTTATGAGAATTTCAATACCCAAGATATTTCACCAACATCATCACTGTAATGAAAAATAAAAACCAATTTTGGGTCTAAAACTTTCAGAGTCCATAAATTAGACTTCCTAAAAGGAAATTTTCAATTTTTGATCACAAAACTCTTTATAATTTAAATTTAGAGAATCCAATCCATTTCATTCATTAATGGGTATTTAGGTTACAATAAAATAAAGATATCCTTGAAGATGATGAATCCACCACCATTAGAACACCATGAAGGATAATTTTCTATTTGGATATACCCATTGGATTGAAGAAAACTATTTGTATTTACCAAATCTCCATACATAATATGTTTAAAACCTTAATAGGATAAATAGAAAAATTTTATATGGATGCACTTTTTGCCAAATATATATAGAATTGGGATCATATCACAGATCTTCAACCAATATTTTACATGTTACAACATCACAATATGAATATGAATTTGCTAAAGTTCACCTTTGGGGTAACATCATGGAAATTACACGGATTTTTGGTATGCTTTTATAGTATTTTGGTTAACCCAAAACAGATGTGTTCAATACAGGTAATTTCACCACCCTTGCAATCTAAAAGAACATAAGGTGATACAAGGAAAAAACACATTCATTCATCATTTAATATATATCATAGAAATAAAATATTCCCCCATTGTCATGTTAATTATTAATTGAGGTTTTATTATTGAATGCATTTTTTTTGTCTCTCAAAATATAAAACTATACCAAATCATTTTCACTATTATAAGGCTATACAAGAAATGAGAATAAATATCATACCCTCATTTTTTCTTAGGTATAAACCCTAAATCGATATATATCATAGCTAGAAATTAAATTGGATTTAGTGCTTCTTATAAAAATTTCCAATAGCCAGTACACCAGTAAATATAAATAAATAGATTTTATCATGGAAATATTATACAAATGATATAAATATTCAATTTTGAACCAACATTTTACCATGTACCATTATCAAGAAACTCACATGTTAATACCTTATCTAATGCATCCACTATCATGGCAGACCAAAATAAAAAAGAGGTATTCATCAACATCATGCATTGAATGATGTTCTCATCATTCATCAATAATGACATATAAGAAATCAATCATATAAACACCAAAAATATCATGATGAACTATTATCCACTACTAGTTTAATGGATCCCATAATTATTTATCTCTAAATTTGGACTCTCTCGATGGACCAAGCATATATAATATAGACTATTCACAGGGAAGAAAAAACTAACCTTCATGTTGGTCCAAATGACATAATGTCCCTCTATAAATGAAAGTTCGATGGAATTCTCCTTAAATTCATATAATAAAGAGTTATTCCCACCATAATGGAAGTAGAACATATAAGTTCACGCGATACTAAATAGTCTGAGACCAGGGTCTACCATAATATTAGGTGGGTTGGTTTGTATTGGAAAATAATGATAAATGATTTCATGAAATTCACCAGGAAATGGAAGGAACTCTAGATTATGTAAAATATCATACATAATCCTCAATAATTTATACATACAGACAAATATCAAAAGTTGATATCTATACGAAGAATGAATATTGTTGTGTTATATTACCCACCAATAACTAGGATTTTTAAGTACATACTTAATAAAACCTCCTTAATTTTTAAATAGGATGGCGAAATACCCCTCATGGAAACTAGGATGAAGAATATCATTAAATTAAGGAATATCCATTTCATCACCATATTTTGAGTCCCTCACATGAAATTAATGAAAAATAGAACAAATGAGTTTTCATGCAACCAGAAAAAATTGTAAAAGGAGTACAAATTAGTGTCCCCCGATACACCCCAATATCATGCACAAAAAATGGATTTATAGAGGGATTTAAGAAAGTCTCCATAAAATATACTTCAAAATATGTTAGAAAAATACAAGAATACATGGCCATGAAATCTCCTCTATGATGTATGGGCTTAACATAACACCATGAGAAATGTGACATGAGAAAGTACATATTAATTAGTGAATGGAACCAATTTATTCATTATAATAGAAGTATATTTACCCTCACATCAATTACATTTATGTAGAAAAAACAAAAACAATGAAAATTTAAAAAAAATTATAAGAAAGAATTGATCGATTGGAATTTTTTTAAACACTAAAAAACCTTGATGTCTTTTAGAATCAGATCACATTATCCATCAATAAAAGGGTTTCCACAGTTAATTTCTTTAAGGAGAACTATTTCTGGATCCCATATCACCATTTATACTAGGAATGAAACTAGATAACATGGAACCCAAAATGAAAGGACCTTACGTCATACCAAAGGTACTTTCCGTTAAATATTACTCACATGAACCAATAGATGAGGAACACATCATACCCCCCACCAAAGAATGTTTTCTCAAATTTTACCTTTAATAGGTTCTGTTGCGAATATCAAATAATGGTCTTATTTCACGAAAATACATGATTTATCCTAGTCATTTATGTTTATACATCCCGAGTAATCCCAATAATATACCATAAAACTACAAGACAACATTTATCCTTACCAAATTATTATAAAATTCAAAAAAATGATACCCCATAGATAACACATTGTACCAGAATAATATTTGTGAAAACATTAATTGATGTTCCCACATCCCTACGTGTGAGTCAGATCTATGTGGAAAATATATCAATTAATGGACTTTTTGTGGATTGATTCCTATCATCCAAAGATACGTAGTGAATCTCAAATCCTGAATCTAATTTCAAAGAACAATACATCAATCCCATTCGAAAGACTTGAGAATTTGTGGAATTTTCCTCAATATATGATTCCAAAATGTAGACTTTCTATCTTTTAAAATCATGATATTCCTTGGGTAACTATATGATGGTGACTCTTGTACAAAATTTAGGATGCCTATCATAAGAATATTTCCCAAACATCTAGGCACCGTTTATTGGGACTGAACTCTTCTTTTATACATTGCTTAACCATTGTTCTTACCACATGACATTAAACTACATGGATTTTGTCCTGAATACATGACATTAAACCAAATGTTTTCCCAAAACAATTTAAGGCTTGATTCTCATTATAAGGAGATTTATTGGGATACATTGATCTATATCTTATACAAACCATCAAAACATTAAAAATTACATTTTCCTTTACTTTATGTAGATATGTGTGGTGAAATATTATTTTTCCATTCATTGTCTCTCGTAATATGAATAGCTCAAGTGGTAATAGTAGTTTTACTAAGGGATTCCTCGTGTGATCAAGGCATATCAATTCAAAATTGTGATATCATGTTCACGGATGTAAACCCTAAAATGGAACACCATAGTTACATACCACTTGAAGATACAATACATGGTATATTTCCCTTTCATGACATAAAAATGAGCATTAATCCATACATCACATGAGTGGAACACTATTATTTGTGTTGGTCTCCCACCACTCCTAAAATAGAGAACTACATGTTCCTTTATTCCTATAATCATAGGATAAGTAGTGATTTTAAAATCTAAAAACCTTGGTATGAATATAGTAGTCAATGGTAACAATAAAACTCTTTATGTATGGTAAAAACCTGCATTGAGAGTTACCAATTCAAGAACTATGTGTTCCCTGATTTCTGATCTAACATGATACATTTTGATGTCTGGATCCAAAATCATGGGTCAATAAGAAAAAATCAACAAGAAAAATTCATCCCTATATGCATGGGTCAGACCTACATGGAGAGTTATCAATTCAAGAACTAGGTCTTCCTTTGTTCCTATCATCACAGGATATGATGTGATGCTCATATATCCAATACTATGATCAACTACAATAATCAAAATGAAATTTTCCTAATACCTACATATGGTTCAGACCTGTTTATGGAGAATTCATGCGAGAAATATTTGTGGTTTCATCCCTACCATCTCTGGATATATAGTGACACATGTATCTCTAATCATGGGTCTAGCCACAATATCAAGGATAAAAATTCACTTCTTCTGCGTATGAGTCAAGTCATGATATGGAACTATTTGAGAACTACAAGTGTCTTGGTTCCTTCCATTATAGGATATGTAGTGAATCCTAGATCCCCAATTTTTGGCACATCCAAAGCTCTGTATCATCCTCATTCATGTCCCCTTCATGTTAGTCTGATATATGTCGAGGTATCCCATTAATAGAGCTAATTATGGTATTATTACTTCCATTATAATATGATTAGGAAAACCCAAAAAAGATAATCCCAAAAATTAGCGTAAATCATATTTTAAAGATGATTTAGGCATAAAATCTCTTTTGGATTACACAAAAGTCTAATATACATTGAGCTTTCTTATGTGGGTGATAAATCTTCTCAAGAGGGGATCCAACATATGGATAGTATCCAATAACCTTAGGAATGGATAATAGACACCCCCTACAAATAAATTTCTCTAACCAATGAAAACTTTTCCCAAATGATATCTCTGAAAATTTTCATTTTAGTTCCCAAATCCATAACATGTGAAATTAAACATCAAGGAATCAATCACTACTATATGACATTAATCATAATGAAAGGCATCCTTATTGCATGATATTAATTCTACATGACAAATACATACCAATTCATGAGGTCATAATTTTTAGGAAATCACCCAACATCATTTTTCCATAAATGAAAATAAGAAAATGTCCCTTGTTAACCTGATTTAATAATGATTTTGTCATCGTTTGAGCACATAAACCAATAAAACAAACTTAATTTAATGGTCATAGTGGGTTTCCAAAACCATTCATTTCCTAGGGAGAAAAAATGATCTTTCTATTTAACATGCAATAGATAGACAATTGATTTGAAATATTAACTATATAAATCATGGCCCTGCATTTAGGTTTTTATGATCCTTGTGAGCCAAAAATAACTTTCATAGAACACAAATCCATATGATGTTTTGGGTAATGCACAGTATGATTGTACCATTCCATTACTCATGGTCTTAAAACCTTGATACATAATTAAAAACATTTTCATATCCCTATGAAAATTATATTTATGTACTCATGACCCTGTGTGTCCTAATTAGGTGGTTATGTAACATTCCCCTCATACTAGATCCAAATAAATTTGGACATTAAACAATGTAAAACCATAAACAATATCCTTTTTATGCATAAACATAAGATACCTAATATTATAGTGAAGGTGACATAGAACTTTTTGAGGATAAAACTCAAAAGAAAATCTTGAAAAAAATTCAAGTGCCGGGTCAAATAACTCTTCATTTCTATAGCAAAAGAGAAGTATTGATATTTAATTAATGAGGCATAAATCCTATAGGTCCCATATTTTCACCCCTGTAAAAGTTGAAACATTCTATTTGGTCCTTCAGGGATAGTTCTTTTCCCCATTCCCCACATTATAGTCCATATAACAGAGTCTCCAAAAACCCTCCATGATCCTTGCAAAAGAGTTGGGACACCTATAAATGACCTTTAATATAAGAAATAAGGTACCATTAATAAGTTATTCTAACATATAATGTAGAAGAAACATCTCAATAAAGAAAATGATCTCTAATTTTCCTGAGCCTTGGTAAAAATATGGGAGAAATTAGCAACTTAAAGTGTTTTTGTTCATCCTAGGTCAGTCAACCATTAACCAATTACATTTATTGAATATACCCAAGAATATATTTACAAAATAAATAATTTCAACTATCTCATTTCATTTCGATTCTCAAATATTTATACCTACTACAAATACCATCTCCCCAAAATCATCCATTACAATTGGAGAAGTGTGGGGACACCAATACATGACCATGTATATATTCCCAAAGGGACCATCCATACAGACTTATGACCTACCAACTAGATCCATATCAACCATGTTGTAAAGTAACTCTAGTAATTATGATCCTTGGTAACACTGTATATGAACTCCACACCATTGAGTGTTATGGGTTATCCCCAGAATGCCTATCACATTTCATATTCATCAATCTAGTCCTACTGGAAAAAATTTATAATGCATAAAATAATAAGGTATATTATTGGAGTCCCTAAACTACATGAAGTAATAGGTCCTAGCTAGGATAATTTATAATACTATAATAATATGATTAGATGTATAAGACTCTATGCTACCAATAATAGATGGTCCAAGCTAGTACAAAAAACTGCAGCATCATATGCTTAAGTATGGAAGACCCTAAACATCATATAAACAATGTTTTAGTTTTCCAGATAAAAAAATATATAATGAATGATAAATAATTCTACCCCTATGGTAAACAAGAAAATGGAACCATGGGTGATGTCAAGTCTCTTCCCAGAGGGCATACACATAGGGATCCCATATTGAATCCATAAAAAGGCCCTCAATGCTTTCTTATATATAATTATTAGGAAAACTTTATTGGAATATAAAATAAAAATATATAAGTATTTCATGGATAATCATATATTCCTTTAAAAAAATTCTAAGGTCCCTGAGTACATTTAATTCAGAAAAATTAGAGCATTCTACCTTCTGTATATATATCTATCCCAAATATTCCTTGCAAATAATGTTATATCAAGACAACATGACCATATACATCAATGATGAATATCATGTCTGTTGTAATTCATGAGTATTTTTGGTGAAAAACTATTTTTATTAATGAATTGAAATACATGAATTTTGGTTTAGTTAGGATTACACCGAGGAAGGGTATCTTTAATGATCTATGTTATATAAAATCAAGAAATATTTTCATGAATAAAATGAATAATATAATTATGGGAGATGATATAAAATTTTAGAAATATTTATTTTTTGATAACCTAACTATGTAGAAATATTGACACACCAGAGTGTCTCCATCAATTATAAAACAAAAGGAAGAGACAAAAAACTGAAATCCCATAACATAATGAATTCAAATGAGTCCTTGAGATCTGATGACTTTCCCTCTTTAGAGAAATTGTATTTTCACAGTTTATAAAACGTTTCAATTTCCACGTCCTCAATCCACTAAAAAAACATCACCCAAGAAACAACATAATGTCTAAAATTTCTACAAGGTCACCAAGCGATTGTTGTTTCGATACTGTTTTCTATGTTTTTTTAAATTTATTCATAAATCCAGATAATTAATCTTGAATATGTATAATTTTACACTATAAATAACCAATTTCAATCATCCCCATTTTTACCTTGTCTCAGTGAGCTACCACCTCCACCTTGCATCGAAAATAATTATTCAAGGACACATCATACTTATTTTTACTAAATATTAATCCTTCTCCTATATTACCCTTAATTTTATCCCCTTATTTTACCTCTTAGAGAGATCTGTTCCTTCACTCATTCATTAAGTGAGGCAAAATCAAAACACTCATAAACATGGCCGCTAAAAATTTACTTAAGATTACCTGGCTGGTCATTCAACTATTACAAAGGGTCCCTTGGTATTAAGGTAAAAATCTCCAACCACACATTCTACAACGACACAATATATTGAAATTCAAACAATGAACATTTACTCAATCCCAACATTGAAACATTAATATATTCTGGGATAAACTGAATGAGTTAGGGAGTTATGATCCTGGTCATTGGCAAAGTGGTTAGGGAGACATCTGTTGTGTTGGATGATATTATTAGATGGATTCACAAGGAATAAGGTACAAGAAAATATTATATCTAGGTTAAAGACACTATAGAAAGATGCATAAGGTTTTATCATTTGACATATATACGATTTTATTCTATCTGGTAACCAAATGATGTGGTCACTTTTAAAAACATGCATTTATTGGTTGTGATAGTGGAAATTTCTATTCATATATCCCCATCATACAACATAGAGGAAAGACCCTCTGGTGATGAAAGGCCTAGAGGAAACACCAGCGTTTTATATAATATAATACATCACTAAATGAATTTATGTTCTCCAATAGAAAAAGATATGTTATAGAGAATGACACAAAGTGAACCATGTGTCCAATTTCAGAATAATTGGTCACCTTCTCCAAAACACACATCCATAAAAGAAAAATCAAAATTGGATTACATACCAACATCAATTTCTACTAAGAGAATGTTTATCCATTTGGTTTGAATATAATTTCTATTGGAACATCATATATGGAAATCATGTCTAATAGATATGGTAATACATATGTTTCGACTTCATGATGGGTCATGTATAGTAATGAATGATCTACTAAAATAAATAGAAATCTCACGCATATTTCCTTGAATAATTGTATCTTTAACTAGATAGACTTAATGGGGACCATCAATTTTTTTTTTGAAAAACTCTAATTAGTTACTAAAATTGTCCAAAAAAGGTGAAGGGTAAAGGGAATTTCCTTCATGATATTTATAATGGATCAGGGATTAGTAGTATAGTGTGCTTTATATTCGCTTACTTCTATATGGAATGACACTCAAAAGTTGATCACATCGAAGGACATGATGATGGAACAAATGGAAGTGTAAATTGTTATTCCCCAATGATGGAATTAAATACCCTCTTGAATTCTGGATGACATAGTCTAACCACTTCAATAACCTATAGGACAACACTCAATCCATATCAGACAGTCATTCCCCAAAGAAAATCTATGATGGATGATGTGAGGGTTTTGTCTCATGTAGATTACTCTCATATAAAATTAAAAATACATCAGTACAATTACAATAGCACCATTACCATTTGAATATTGTGGCAAGATAATTTTTAACAATACATTAGAAATTGGATGTCACGGTTTATCCAAGGAAACCATCCCATTAAACCATTCACTTCACTAAAGATGATGGATCTGACACTTTTCAATTTTCATCAATGCATCAATATATAAAAGGAAGTCCTTGAATATGTTTGGACTATCTTCTATGGTGAATATATTATTTTCTGATCTATGAGTAAGAACTTATAAATAAATACATTTTAAGAGAAACAATTTCTGTAGATCAATATCAACATGAAATTCACTACATACCATCCATTGTAGAAATTTCATGGGAAGAAATAGTGCAGACATGGATTTAATAAAAAGTGCCATGCTCACCATATCTTTTCATTCCGACACTTCTATCATTAATTAAACTTTTCGTAAAAGATCCAAATCCTTAAAAGAAATTTATTGGGTTATCGGTCTTCTTGAAGCAATATATTTTCTCAACCTTAGATTGACATATGCAATTAGTATAAACCTTGCATCCTTGGGTACTAATCCATATAATTTCTATTTTAGATATGATTAGATTCAAATATTAATACAATGTTAGGATAAAATGATCTCCATGTCACTTGTAGGGAATTCTACCAGGACTTGTGTCTACTCCTTGGCGAACATCAACCAAAATAGGTGTTCCACCATCATATGATTCTAGAAATAAACATAAATAGGGGGAGGAAATTACTTATAAATATAGGAAAAATATGGGGTGAAATAAGGTGAATGCCATTCACAGAGAGTGATCCCCTCAACATCAGTAAAAATGATTCCATCACGAATTGACATCATAGAGACCCAAAACTCATGGATACCCCCACCATTGTCAACTATACAACCATAGGAGATGATACATAGGGATAGAAGAAGAATATTTCAAGAGGGTTCATGTAGGACCTCATTCCCAATCCATTAAATTGATAGGACACACCATACTTATGAACCCACAAAGGATATAAATGAATATCAGGGGTTTTTTGGATGCTCATGTACCCATATCCACCCATATATCCCCCCATCCAACCCCATAATAACTGAACTGGTCTATATAATATATGTAAGACTCTTCCACTATAAATGTGGTGCAAGATTATATATTTTTTGTCCAATAAAAGAATTTATTACCCATTAAACTTAACTCCTAACATTGTGGCCATAATCATAAAGGTGTAGTCCTGGTCTCCAACCTTTTACATTGATGGGAGAAGTTACATGTTCAGGTGCATGGGAAGAAAACTAACAAACTGTATGGTTCAATCAATAAAAATAATATCCTCCCACACATAGTTTGTAACAATCTTGAGATTTGGGACAACATGAAACCTAAGAACAGTAATATTCCTTCATGGGGAATTCCTTTGGCCTCTGTGATTTTTTATTTGAATAGAATTTCCAAATTAAATGTCCCACTCGTTTTTTTAATTGGATTTCTTTTTCAATAAGAGATGCTTTCTAAATAACCATTTCAACTAACCTGATTGAATCATTGGAAAGTAGAGGGGCCCTCCCCAGGTCATAAAATATTTAATAAGGGTGTGAAAACTCATTGTAAATCTCTCCTAAAATGGGTGTGCTTCATATATACTCGATGTCACAAATTCATGTTCTCACCTCACAATGTTTCATGTTGAAGGTGATTTTCTCTAGAACCCTTCTGGAAAACAATACCTCTATAAATCCCTTATATTTGTGGCCAAAGTTAAGGGATATATAAATGTCTTCATACATCCCAGTACTTTTTCCCTTCAACAAATAATTTGGAGGCGATATACTATACTAAGAAGCTCCAACCCAAATCCACTACCATGCTCCCACAGATCAATGGTCCTATTTCAAAACCCACCAAAACATATGGTTTGTGAAGGATTTATTGATTATTGAGTTGTAATGTGGATGTTCTAATTAGTTTTATTATGGTTATTTTAAATTTTTGTGGGAATTAATTTCAGAATATAATAGTTTTTGTAATCGCATTTTGTAAATAAATGACCCTTATGGGAGATGGTTTCCCAAAAGGAAATATGGTTCTCCCAAATCCAATAGGAAGGAACAATTGATGTCTATAAAAGAAGGATAGGGGAAGCATTTTTATGACCATGGTCATGGAGTGGTAGCAAGACTGAGACAGTATATTACATATGATTTATTCCTATTACGTATATCGATAATTATTTTGATGACTCGACAACACAATGAATTTTAGCATGAAACCAAGAAACCAAGGTGCTTTAATGAGTCACTACTATGATAACGATATTATTTTAAAATTGTGAGAACTATAATCCATCTATATGAAATAAATAAAAATGCCACATAACGTATGAGAACCCCTCAAAAAAGGTATATAACATATATATCATCATGCAAATAAGATGACTTATTATGATATTAGTGATCACATGACCTATTATGGTTCTCATGAGTTTCCATAACCATGGAGACCTCATGAATCACCTAACCCATAATGAACCTCACAAATCATATGACCCAAAAAGTGTCCCATTACCCACAGAGTATCTCATTCGTTCCTATCCTAACCTCTGACTCTATTGTTTTTCCCTTGCCCAAGTTTTTACAGTTCTACTCTTACAGAGACGTCCTTCTCATCGCTCAGTCATTGTTTCTTTCCATGTGTAGCCCAAGTTTCTTACACCCTCCTCCTCTGCCCTTTCCACCTTTCACAAAGTACTGAGACCCCATCTTGGTCCAATACGCTTGTTCCCTAGTGATGGTGGAAGTGGTGGTAATGATCTCTAGCTGCTTGGTTATTGGTTTGGAATTTTACTTTTTCTCATTTTTTCCCTCCTCCTCTTTTTTCCTGCTCCACCCACTTGTCTTCGATGGAGCTTCGGTTCCATTTGGTGTTTAAGAAGACTATTTTGATGTTGGTTTCCTGGGCCCAAGGATGGTCATATGATGAAGATCTCCTTTTCCTCTCATCCTACTCTAAACCCAGGTGCATATGCCCCTTTCCAAGTTGGGTCTGTCGTATAGGTAACTAAATGGTTTTGGCATTTTTAGGGAAATGCTTGTGCACCATCACAAAAGTCATGAAACAGCACAAATAAGCATGGTGACTAATAGTGAAATTGACAACACACGAGTGTGATATGCCCCATTTTTCCTAACTAAAATTGGAAACAAAAAAAAGAGTTTTCATGGAGATTATTTCTTGCTATCAAGAGATCCTAGATTAATCATGAAACATGTTGCTGGAAATCTAATGGGAAAAGATAGAATCCCTATAAAATGTGGATTTTTATAATGGTGTAAACCTATCAGGAAATAAATATTTGATAATATTCATGTGAAGGGGATATATTCCATTTCTGGTCACATTTTATCACATGATGTCCCTTTGATAAGACAATTATTTTTCCCATAAAACCCTCGATAAGCATGTTTGATCTCATGAGAGGCACCGAATAGGTAGGATTAGTCACAAGAAGGACCATAGAAAAGTCATAATTGATTACATGATAGCCATTACAAATTAATATTGATAACATGAATAACATAAGACATGTCATCATATTGATGAAATGCTCATTGGACATGTCAACATTATCATTTAAAATCCATTTGACAGGCTGCGTGGTAATAAAACTATTAATGGCAGAGCATTAAAACAATTTATTGAATATGATTTATTTTTCAATAAGATATTCCTTCTAAAGAACCTTTTCAACTAACCTAACTGACTCATTGGAAAGTGGAGGGGTCCTCCCCAAGTCATACCATATTTAATATGGGTTTGAAAAATCATTGTAAATCTCTCCTAAAATGGGTGTGTTTCATATATACTCGTTGTCACAGATTCATGTTCTCACCTCACCATGTTTCATTTTGAAGGTTATTTTCTCTATAATCCTTCTAAAAACCAATACTTCAATCAATCCCTTATATTTTTTGGAAAATTTATGGGATATCGAAATGTCTTCATACATCCCAATACTTTTTCACTTCAATGAATAATTTGGAGGCAATATACCATACTAAGAAGGTCCAACCCAAAACCACTACCATGCTCCCACAGATCAATGGTCCTATTTTAAAACCCACCCAAACATATGGTTTGTGAAGGTTTTATTGATTATTGAGTGGTAATGTGGATGTTCTAATTTGTTTTATTAATGTCATTTAAAATGTTTGTGGGAATTAATTTCGGAATACAATAGTTTTGTACTCGCATTTGGTAATAAAATGACGCTTATAGGAGATGGTTTCCCAAAATAAAATATGGTTCTCCCAAATCCAAGATAGAGGCACAATTTATGTCTATAGAAGAAGGATATGGGAATAATTTTTATGACCATGGTTATGGAGTGGTTGGACGAGTGAGATAGGATATTACATATGATTTATTCCCATTACTTATATCAAGAATTATTTTTGATGACTCGATAACACACTGACATTTAGCATTAAAACAAGAAATTATGGTGTTCTAATGAGTCACTACTTTGATAACAATATTCATTTAAATTTTTGAGAACTATAATCCATCTATATGAAATTAATAAAAATTCCACCCAGGGGATGAGAACCCATCAAAAAAGGTATATAACTTAGATATCATCATGAAAATAAGATGACTTATGATGATATTAATGATCACGTGACATAATATGGTTCTCATGAGTTTCCTTAACCATAGATACATCATGAATCACCTAACCCACAATGATCCTCACAAATCACATGACCCACAAAGTATCTCATTACCCACAAAGTATCTCATTCGTTTTTATCCTTACCTCTGACTCTATTGTGTTTCCCTTGCCCTGGTTTTTGCAGTTCTTCTCTTACATCGATGTCCTTCTCGTCGCTCATCATTTGTTTCTTCCCATGTGCAGCCCAAGTTTCTTCCATCATCCTCCTCTTCCCTTTCTGTCATTCACAAATTTCTAAGACCTCATCTTGGTCAAATACGCTTATTCTCTAGTGATGGTTGAGTGGTGGCATTGATCTTTATCTGCTTGGGTGTTGGATTGTTATTGTACATTTTCTCATATTTTCCCTCCCCCTCTTTTTTCCCCGCTCCACCTACTTATCTTCGACAGATATTTAGTTCTATTTGGTGATGAAGAAGACTATTTTGATGTTGTTTTCCTAGGCCTGGTGATGTTTCTATGATGAAGAGATCTTTGTTCGCTCAACCTAATATATCCCCAAGTGCCAATGCACCTTTCCATGTTGGGTCTGTCTTATTGCTAACTACATGGTTTTGGGATTTTTGGTTCAGTGTGGGAAGATCTTCAAGCCTCTGAAGTATGATTCATTTTGATTTCTTGGGGTTGGTTTTATTTCTCTGTTTCCTTGGTGATGTGTTATGATTTCTATTGGTGGTAATGAAGGTTTCCCGTGAGCAGGTGTCGTCAGACCAAGTTTAATATGAAATGATGAAGAAATTGATGGACAACGATGATGGTTTGGTGTTCTTTTATTTTAATTCTAGTGGTAGACGCTAGTGACAATGGAGTGGTGATTAGATGATGGAAAAGAAATGTATATCGAATGGGACATTCCTCAATAAAGTCAAGGCATTTCCTTAGTTGGATTATACGGTTAGTGTGATTTGTGGTGATGATGATTTGAATTTTGAAATGGACGCGTGTTGATTATATCGGGGTGATGATTTGGTTCTATTTTATTATTTTGATATTTGAATTATGTAATGTGTTTTTTGTGATGGTGTGACTAGATGTTGAAGGATTCTGTTGATTCCCACTTACCATCATTGTGGATTTTCAATAAAATAAAAGATTGGATTGCAGATTGGATAAAAGTATTATAATTGTTGAAATTAAGGAATAATTAATGATATTTTTAGTAAAAAAATGAATAAATAGAATGATTTCTAGGCAACCAAATCATATAGATCAGACAACTGTATGATAATTTAATATTTATGTGAATCCCATCTGACAAACCATATTATTCATGCGAATGTGTGTGGACAAGTGTTTATGCTCATGGAAAGGATAATAGAAAAACTACATACCATCATATGAATATTTTATACATAGAAACATAAACGTCACCCAAAATCACGTATAGAATAAATGTGTAGAAGAGTGGAATCCTTGGGTGATAGAGAGATATAATGATCTTCATGTGATTCACGTATTCCTTTAGAAAAACCCATAGATCCCCCTAGAGAAATGTTGACCTTGTAATGAGATATATTGATGGCATGTCACCATTATGAGGTGAAGAACCAAAAAACATCCATTAAATCATTAAATTACCATTTGGATCCATAGAAAACAGGATGTATTTTTTATGGAAATGCTCGTGCATGATCACAAAATTTAGTATTAATCACATGACACAGCACAAATAAACATGGTGACTAATAGTGAAAATGAACACACATGAGTGTGATGTTTCATATTTTTCCTAATGCAAATTGAAAACAAAAAAATGAGTTTTCATGGAGATTATTGCTCGCTATCATGAGATCCTAGATTAATCATGCAACGTGGTGATGAAATATTAGGGGAAAAGATAGAATCCCTATAAAATGTAGATTTTTATAATGGTGTAAGCCTATCAAAAATTAATTATTTGATAACATTCATGTGAAGGTGATATATTCTATTTCTGATCACATTTTTTCACACGATGTCCCTTTTAGAAGACAATTATTTTTCCCATAAAACCCTCGATAAGCATGTTTGATATCATGAGAGGCACCCAATAGGAAGGCTTAGTCACAAGTAGGACCATAGAAAAGTCTTAATTGATTACATGATAGTCATTACACATTAATATTGATTGCATAAAAAACATAATACATGTCATCATATTGATGAAATGGTCATTTGACATGTCAACATTATTGTTTGAAATCTATTTGAAAGGCTGTGTGGTAATAAAACTCTTACTGGCAGAGCAATCACACAATTTATTTTTATATTGCAACACCTTGGATAATCTACAGTGTGGTCTTTTGACACACATAATGCAATTCACCCTACACTATCACGAGCTCATATTTTTATGATATATTCCCTACAAGGAGGAATATAACTGGGGTATTGATAACTATAAATGACTCACCCTTAGCAAAAAAAATACATACATTTATGACTACACCACGAGTGTGATAAAGAGAATACTTATCGATGAAAAAATTGATGAGATCACAAGTGTATTTAACAATTTAAACAGTAGTTCATGGCCTAAGGGAATATGTATCATGAATATATGCATAACATGATCAATCTATAGATTCCATGAATGAGATATAGAATGTAAACCATATTAAATTAATGGGTCTCAACATGTTTAATTGGAAACATAAAATCTAAACAAGATAATGGTTGAAAAACCATGAGACACAAATTCAATAACAATGTAAAAAGTTACCTAAGGATTTTGAAATGTAATATATTATATTTATCAGGAAAATAATTCATGTTCTTACAATGACCTATAAATATCAAGTGAATGAACCAATACATTTCATCCATGTATTTTGAATTCGTCAAGACATGTTACCCGAGTCTTACATAGTTCTTCTGCCATGCCACCCATTACATGTGAAAGAATCACGGCATGTACACTCATTCATTAAATGTCCTCATGAAAAGTCAAAAATGACTTGTGAAGTACTCCAAACATGTTTCCTAGTTCATAATATACAATCCAGACTTATAAACCATGTATTTTTTTGTTCCATTTACATGTCTCCCAAGTCATGCAACAACAATTGAACATGTCACCCATGTATTGTAGAGTTTTTTAACATGTCAACCAAGTAATTTGATTACCTCCACACATTCCTTCTAGATCATATAACAATCTTCAAAAAGGTCACTCAGATCTTGTTATTGTATATGGACATGTCTTCTAGGAAAAAAGGACATTTCCAAACAACCTTCAGTAATCTTGGTAGATAATCGGGACCTGTTAGGTAGACATCATGTGACATGATAACCATGTCCTACGGACATATTTGGGGGAAAACCCATTTAGTGGAATGATATGTCTTCCCCCAAACAAGGTTATCCACCTTTGGGTATCTCATAATGGAATAAAAAAATGATAATGACAATTATTCCTATCCTATATAAGACACATTGGATTCCTTCTTACGGATCAATCCCCATACACGGTTCCCTAGAGACCTAATATATTTCCATTCCAGATAATAATAAACTTCATTGATCGTACATACTAGGTTTTTTTTCATAATTATAGTAACTATGACATGTAGGAAACCTAATAATTTCTCACTCCTATCTGAGAAACAAAAATCATCTCCCTTGATAGAGTTAAACTCCAGAGTTCCTTTCTTTTTGGCTTTAAAATAGGAGTAGATACTCATTATTAATAAATAGTAGGAAACTATTGTAGAAACTCGAATACATACAGAAGGTTTTAGTAATATAACCCCTTTAAATATGAAAAAGTATTTGATAACCCATATTTTGACAGGGTAATCCGTTATGTTTAAAAATAAGTTCTAGATTCAAGAACATTAATAACTCTAAATGAGTGTCATTGAATAGGAAACAATTCCCCCCAAAAGGGTTTGATAAGGCTAGCCTCCCATCCTCTTGACCAATGTGAGTTCTTAATCATCCATTTGATTGAAACCCAAAATAATAAATTTCCTTTGGAAAGAAGGTATGTACCTTATTCTGGATGTGGGAGTTGTTTGATGTTTCAACAAAACTAACTTGGTAATCCAGTAGTGAAGTATTGTGAAGTGGATGCAAAACCCCCACAATTAATCCTAATTAAGGAAACAAAAATGATAAACCCATTGTGAAAATATAAAGACAAAATTTATAAATCCTTATAGGTATCAGGCTACTTGTTCCTAAAACATAGGGCACCATACATTGTTTCAGTGACATAATATTATTTTATATATTTGTGATAAAACAAATTATTAAGTTTTTAGGATTATTTTTATTCTTTCTTGATGTTTTCAACTCTCTTAAAAATGATTTATGATGAGTTTCACATAGTATCCTTGGTTATGTGTTTGGATAATTTATATGAGCACTACACTTGTTTAGATTAAAAGGTTTTCTAGTACCATTTATTGAAATTACTTCAATGTTTATGGGATTTTCACTTGGTTAGGGTATGATTTTATATCTATTTTAGTTTTTTATCAAGTTAACATATGCCAACATTTTATTCTTCAAGCGATATCCATGGTTGTGGTTTTTTATATTTATGTGTCGTAAAAGAGAGAGGGCATGAGATATTTTAATAAGAAATTTATTGACTTATGTTGATTCTTGATTTTTATATTATTCAATTCATGATTGTGATTTACACATTACGTATTGTTAATAATTTCAAAATTTTCATTTCAATTATTTGAAAAATAGATAAAAGAAATGGATTTCTGAATTAATAATTATAGAAGAAATAAATAATCATAGATTTAATTTTTTGAAAATATTAATTTCAAAATAATCTTAACTATTTTTATTTTGAATGTTATTACATGGGTATATAGTGGTATTCAATTAGATTTTTTCACACACTATACATACAACCATTTTATAAATATAGACATTAATTCTTATTAAATTATTAACCTGAAGGGAGACACATTATTTAGTGGTTCATATTTTTGAATTATTTATTCTCAAGAATTTATTTTTAGAGGTGACCATGTATCATGGGATTTTGATCAGTGTTGGGGAAATTTGGGGGTCCACAAATTTACCTTTTGGATATCTATGTGTCAGGCACTCCGACCATCAGATTATTTTTAAATTAATATATATATATATATAATGGTTGATTATCACTACACCATTTTTTTATAAATTTATTTATTTATATTTTTAATTTTCAATGTTTTATACATGGATTGTTATATTTTTATTTTTTTTATTATTTATTTTCAGAAATTTGAAATTTATGAATTCATCATTAAATATTTCTAGGTGGTGTACATTTTTTGATTAAGAGAAATTAAGGGTAAATTAATTACCAATGTTTTCATTTAAATATCATTGGTTCTTATTTAAATCTTATGGTGATAAAGAATGTTCCTTACGCCTTGTGGTGGGTTGTGTCATGTGACATGACATATTATCCTGTATCGATTTATTAAATTGTGTTAACATCATCTATTTTTTATACATTCTTGTGCAATAGGTTTACATTGATATAATAAATGATTACATATATCCTCTAGTGATTGATAATGTAATTTAGGCCTTTTGATGTGTTGGTAAAGGGGATAAGGCAGGTCAACCCATGTGAATTCATAACATTGGATAAATACAAACACTTTTTATTACGGGTTGAGTCACAAATTAACTATATTTTACCCCATGCTCACCCTATGAGTCAAAATCAGTAACATAATTGGTTTGATGATTTTTAATTATCATTTGATCAATTTTATCTCTTCTTCATCACACATATTTATACAAATAATCCCAAAAAATATTCATTTTCATATTCTATGGTTTTCAAATCTATTCTTAGGACAAACATGTTGATCCTTTTATTAAAATATTCATATGTCATTCCCTACACTGCATTGTAATCTTATGATTCTATAAATCACTTCTCTCTAAGACTATAATTAACTAACATTTTATAAATGATATTTACTATAATGGATTATTTTAATTATTAACTAATATTTTTATATAACACTCATGAAATATGAATGATTTTAATTTTAGACCCCTCTTGAAAATATCTAGAATCTAAAAATTCTCAATAAGTACCATAAAGTGTCATGTTCTTTGGTATTATATTTTTTATATGGTTACCACTATGATAACTATATATGTATTACTATAATAATAACATATTTATAATAAAGGGAGTTGTTTTGACATCAAAAAGTAGGAATGTGCATTGTGAGGCTCATTTATGAAACTTTTGTGGGAGATGACATTACATAGATTTCCCCTTGACCAAGACCAACCTAGGATTCAATAACTAAAACATGAGAAGAAACATTTTTGAGATAAGTTGAAACATATATATATTACACCCAAACTTTGTTCACAGATCCATCCCATGAATATACAACCATCGCACACCATACCATAGGGTGTATATGTATTGAATAATGTTTATTTTATAATGACTGTAAGAGAATATGAAATCCCTATTTGAATGAAATATTTAATTCCTTAATTTAGTTTCCTTCATATCAATATTATATAAATAATGAAAGTCACATGAATGGAGGATGATAAATTTAGAAGGGATCCTTTATATATAATAACAGAAACTTCTTTTTATAAAAAAAATAATCCTATTAAATTTAATGTAAACATTATTTTTTTGATAAATTTAGGAATTTGATGTAATTTTTTATTTTCATATAATTTGTATAAAACATATACAACACTTATTTACTGCTAATAAAATTATTTTATGAATTCAAAATTGTTTTTAGTGATTTTCAATTCAATCACGTAATAAAATTAGTGGGTTTGAATTATTATGATTTTTATTGTAAAAATTAAAATTTCCATATTTATAAAGTTATATTGATAAAATATGGTTTATTTTTAATTTCATCAAATTAAAATTATCAAAAGAGAGATTTTATCATAATTTTCCTTGACATTAAAAGTTTTAAGTTATAATTAAATACAATATAAATATAATATATATATGTATATATATTAATAAATCATAACGTATTGTAAGTAATATAATGAATTCAATAAAGGGTTATATTGAAAGAAAATATTATTTTTCATTTAAATATATTTTTTAATGTGACAATATTATTCTTAAAAAACATTAGATATCCATCCAAAACATAGATGGTATTTAAATGTTATAAAAACAATTCATTATGAACACAAATCCCTTCTACATTACATGTGATATTATTAAAAAAATTGGCTAGTAAACCATCAAATTATATAAAACAACATCCATTTAAAAGAACTATTTAAATCCTTGTCAATGACAATTACTTTCAATATTTTATAAAATAGTATCCAAAATATATGTTTATATTTTATAAAACAGCCACCCAACCATTCAGTATGAATTCCAATCCATTCATCATTTATTTTTTATTAAAAATAAAAATTTATGAAGTGTTAACCTTTTTAACTCCATATATTTCTCCCATGGATTTATGATGCTCATATGGAACTCCTCCCATGATTTCAGAATCAACCTCTCAATATAATATTTCCCTTTATCTCCCCCTCAATTTATTTTTTCTATTCAAGATCTTTTACTATTCTATTCCATTTGAATACTAATTATTGATGATGAACAATGTTTATAAGAAATAAATTATAGTCCATGTGAGACCCAACTAAATAGATACTTCCTTTCTATATAATTAATTACATCCATGAACTTTAATCTACACCTAATATACTAAAGATATTATCATAGTATAAGGCCCCAACCTTAAACCTTACTTAATCTTGAGTTATTACAAGATTACACATTGAGGATCTTTTCGGGTTTAGAGTTTTAGAGAACTAGATCATAAAACTTTCATTACAATCCACATATAAACAAAGTGGTTACATAAAGATATTATTATTCATTCCCATTAATGGAAACATATTTAAAATACAACATGGATTATTTCTTGACACTTCCTTGACACTATCATCATATCATGTACCTTTCCCTTGACCTGTGAAAAACATTTCAAAAAAAACATGGGATGAGCATAAAAAGCTCAGTAAGGGATATAAAAATATGGAAAGGAAACATGGGTACATATATTCATAAGAATAAGATCATACATTACCCATAAAACATAATAATTTTAACATACCTCATCAAATCATGAATAAATCATAGAAATCATAAGACATAAAGGTAACTTGAGGTATTCATAACATCCTTACGTAGGGAGTAACCCTCTTGGTTACGTTTGGAATACCCATCACAGTATATTCCCTAAATCTCTTCAGAGAAACCTTAACGTTTCACTCCTTCACGTTACCCAATGAATTGGAGAGCTATATCGGGCTCACCCGCCCTTAGTCTATCACGAAACCACCTGTCTTAATAATAATGCCCAAGAACCTCAACATAATCGTATCACATAAAACATGTAAAAGGAGACATAATATTTCCACCTTTCAATCACAAGATATAAATACAACACATTGATATAAAAAAATTATGGAAACCGTTTTCAATACCAAAATAAAAGAAAATTAAAACATGGTATTTATTTTTCTTTTAAAAAGAAGGTATGGCTTGTAGAGGAAGCCGAAACTCAAATAACGGTCACAACGGCGGAGAAGTCATTGTCGCCGCATACGTACGACAAAAACATTCCCTTTTTTCATTTAGTAAAACGCTTCATATAAAAAAGATTCCTTTTGGATAAAAGTAAAATTCAAAGGGGTTTATACACCGTATAAAAGAAGGTTGTGTATAAAACAAAATATGGCTCAATGAAAGGAGATTGAGACGAAGTCCCATACCTTGGGTCCAACTTGACTCGATCGTTCATTAATGTATTGAAAAGTAAACTTGAGTTAATTTATACTTTTGTAAGAACCTTTTTCAAGTTAATTATACCATTTATATCACTTATTTCCATGTCATGAACACTATGTAATTATTTAAGTTAATAACAGTCATTTTAACGATCATTGGTACTTGAGTCAAAAATAAACCCTTTATAATTACATGTTGTTCATGTAACCATTATATCCAGAATTATAATCATTATGTATATATCATATATATCCAGTATATATATTCATTTATAATATTACATAATCATTTAGAGGTAAGAAATGAAATGCACCGTTCATGGAGACGATAAGCCGTACGTACGCATGAACGCTACTTTCATTTCTATTTCTTATTTTATAGAATGGAATAATAATCATATAAAGGTATATTATAATTACAGTATAATATCATATTTAATATCATATTTCCATCCTTTATACGTCCCATATATGATATTTAACAAATCAAATAACTTTGAGGGGGCGGTAGTCCGCACTTCCTTAAATGAAGATATTGCGTTTACCCATAATGGAAACCATAAAGGTATGACCAAAAAGAAAAATACAGAAGATTAAGGAAAACATAAATATATAATATTAATCATATATAAATATTGTGACATCTTATTGGCCACCCATGAAGGTTTTAAAAGAATGTTGAACAATCATCGTTTAGGGAGGCATAAATTCGCCATCCACAGAAATAGTATGTCCGTTAACCATTAGATGTAGGTGTGTGTACGTTTAGCTAGAATCCATATTATAAAAACATCATAGTATATTGAGGATACTGGAGTTGTTACAAAAGAAAATAATAAAAAGAGTTTAGGGGGTTGGAGAAGCAAAATAAAATAGAAGGACTCAAAAGAAGACATTACCTTAAAATCGGGTAACTCTCTTAGATTTGAGCTCAAAGGCTTCCTTGGGAGGACTTCTTCCCAAAGTGAGGCTTCAAGGAGTAATATAGGGAAGTGGAGAGACAAAATGTGTATGGGTTGGCCGAGCCAAAGGCTTTGGAAGTGTGGGTAAGGAGGTAGAGGTGGGGGCCTTTTATAAGAGGAGAGGAGGGGCACTCTTGGAAAGTAATGAAATATTACATTATTTGAAAATGATTTTCGTATTTAAATTGACCCACATTGATATAATTCGGGGATAAGGTGATAAGGGTTATAAATCCACTCATCCAATTGGTTTCGGACATGTGTAGGTTTTATATTTTACATTATCTTTCCATTTTATTTAAATCATTATATAATGAGGTCATCGCTCCATCATCATGATGTCATAAATAATTTAATCTATTTAATGTCTAAAAATTATAAAACAAATACTATGATGTAGGAAATATTTTTATCTTTCTAATGAATTTTTATAGTCAAAAATATGACTTTTATAGCCCCATATAAAAATTGTTTTAGTAACATAACTCATGTTTGTGTCATTTTTACTTTAACATTAAATAAAAAGTTATTTATGTCATTTCCCAACCAAAGTGGCTCCATGGGGTCCCCAAGTTGACCCATGTCTTGCCTTGGTCGGCCATGACACATCCAATGAGGGTAGGACATGTTTCAAGCTCATCTCATACTATTGAAACATTATTTTTACCTTATACTACACAAATTACCACTAATCGCGATTAAGAACTTAATAAGTTACTATTCACCAAAAAATTATTTTAATCCCATTGAACCACATTTTACTTCTTAATTACAACCATGTATGTCGGATTTTTGAAATTCAAAACACAATGATGGCAAAATTTCCTTTAAACGGAAAAATCAGTTTTTATAAGTACCACTTAGTGGTTTCACTATTCATCAAAAATAGAAGTTTTTCAGAAAATTACCAAAAATTTACCCTAACCTATATTTGATACTCAGAATTCAAAAATGAAGTCTATTTTACGAAATTCAAAACATATAAGTCAAATTATTTAATTTAATAATTATTACCCGCAGTCATGACAAATAGCGTGTTTTTATGAAACAATAAGTATCAAAAGATTGACACCAGTTTAAGTCTGATTTCAAAGTGAAATTGATTCCAATGACCACAATTGGACTAAATGGTAAAAATATATTATATTTTCACTTCAAAACCAATTCAAAAGATAATCTAATCATATAAATAAATTAGATTAAAAAGTGGTTTTGATGTAAAATGCAGTATTTTTCACTATTCATTAAAAATGAACATTGTCAGAAAAATACCAAAAATTTATCCAATGTAAAATTCAATGTCCCAATAATAATGAATATGTTTATTTTGAAAAATATAGATTATAAAATTGTCAAAATATTGATTCAAAAAGGGGTTTCCATCAAAAGGCAGTAAAACAATCTTTTAAGAATATTAGTGTATTCCATGCTTAAGATTGGATTTATTTTCATTTTAAGCCTCCAAAACACTATATAATTAATTAATAGACATAGATAAAAATATCTATTATTCATTACTTACTTGGGATGTTACATACTTCCCCCCTTTAGAAAATTGTGTCCCCGCAATTTATTTACTTATCAAATAAATGGTGGTACTTATCCCTCATTGCATTTTCAGATTCCCATGTTGCCTCTTCCATCATGTGGTTTTTCCACAAAACCTTTACCTTCTTAATCACCTTATTCTGTAACACTTGCTCCCTGTGGTCAAGAATCGGGACCGGTTGTTCCTCATAAGATAGGTTCTCTTCCAGCTGAACTACCTCTCGACTCAAAACATGAGATGGATCCGGCATGTACTTTCTCAACATAAAAACATGAAAAACATTGTGTACCTGAGATAAACTCGGAGGTAATGCCACTCGGTATGCAACTGATCCAACTCTCTCCAGAATTTTATATGGTCCAATGAACCTTGGACTCAACTTTCCTTTCTTACCAAATCACATCACACTTTTCCATGGTGATACTTTGAGAAAAACATGATCACCTACCTCAAAAGTTAGATCCTTCCTGCTGTTGTCTACATAAATCTCTTGCCTACTACGAGTTGTTCTCATGTGTTTCTGAATCAGCTGAACTTTTTCTGCCATTTCTTCAACCAATTCTGGTTCCATCTAATTCCTTTCACCCACTTCATCCTAGAAAGCTGGAGTTCGACACCGCTTCCCATATAATGCCTGAAATGGTGCCATCTGTATACTGAAATGAAAACTGTTATTATATGAAAATTCAACCAAAGAATGATGTTGGTCCCAACTTCCCTGATAATCCATAGAGAAAAAACGTAGCATATCCTCCAAAGTCTGAATTGTTCGTTATGACTGCCCATCTGATTGAGGATGAAAAGATGTACTAAAATTTAATTCAGTACCCATCGACTTCTGAAGGCCTTTCCAAAAGTTAGAAGTGAACCTGGGATCACAATCAGATACAATGGATAGAGGAACTCCATGTAACCTGACTATCTCTTTAAGATACAGATGGGAAAGTTGATCTAGGGAAAAAGAATCTCGTATAGCAAGGAAATGAGCAGATTTAGTCAAGCGATCAACAATAACCCAGATTGCATTATTACATCGAGATGTCTTCGGTAATCCCACAACAAAGTCCATGGATATATTCTCCCATTTCCACTTTGTCACTGGTAAAGGCTGAAGCATCCCTTTCGGTAACTGCCGCTCTACTTTAACCTACTGACAAGTCAAACACTTCACAGTAAAATCAGAAATATCTCTTTTCATTCCATCCTACCAGTAATACTCCCATAGATCTCTATACATCTTAGTACTACCAGGATGACCTGAAAACGGAGAACTATGATCTTCACATAACAACTCTCTCTTCAACTGTGAATTACAAGGCACACACAATCTCTTCCCCAATCTCAAAACGCAATCATTATCAATGTGGAATTCAGGCAACTTACCTTTCTGAACCAGCTCTACATTTTTCTACAACTCACTGTCTTACTTCTGTGCTTGCTTAATTCTGTCGGATAGAGATAATCTGACTGATACATAAAACAAAACAGAAAAACCTCCTACACCAACAACTTCTATTCCAAAGTTCATAAAATCCTTAACCAAAGGATCACGTTCAAAACGAAACATTGCTAATGAAGTATTACTTTTTCGACTCAAAGCATCGGCCACTTTATTTGCTTTTCCCAGATGGTAATGAATTGTATAATAATAATCCTTGATTAATTCTAGACATCTCCTTTATCTCATGTTCAATTATTTCTGAGTGAATATATACTTTAAACTTTTGTGATCGGTATATATTTTACACTTTACTCTATACAAATGATGCCTCCAAATTTTTAAATCAAAAACAACAGCAGCTAATTCCAAATCATGTGTAGGGTAATTTACCTCATTAGTTTTCAACTGTCGTGAAGCATAATCAATTACCTGATCATTCTGCATTAGGACGCAACAAAGTCCATTCAATGAAGCATCACTGTATATAACAAACTCACCATTCCTGGAAGGTAGTGCCAAAACTGGAGCATTCACCAATCTTCTTTTAAATTCCTAAAAACAATCATCACATTCTTTTGTCCAGATAAACTTAACACCCTTCCGAGTTAACGTAGTCATTGGACTAGATAACCGTGAAAAATTTCTAAAAAACCTTCGGTAATAGCCTGCCAAACCAAGGAATCTACGAATCTCAGATACATTTGTGGGTCTTGGGCAGTTTTCCACAACTTTTGTTTTTTCAGGATCAACAGTTATCCCATCTTTAGAAACAATGTGACCAAGGAATGAAATTTGTTGCAACCAAAACTCACACTTTCTAAATTTCCCATACAGTTTCTTTTCTTTTAATGTTTTCAAGATAACCCTTAAATGTCTTTCATGCTACTCTTTACATTTAGAAAACACCAAAATATCATCAATAAAAACAACCAAAAACTTATCCAAGAACTCATGGAAAATTATATTCATTAAGTCCAAGAATACAGCAGGTGCATTGGTTAGCCCAAAAGGCATTACTACAAATTCATAGTGGCCATATCTTGTACGGAACGCGGTCTTCAGAACATCTTCTTCCTTTACCTTCAGCTGATGGTACCCCGATCTCAAGTGAATCTTTGAAAAATACTGAGCTCCCTGGAGCTGATCAAACAAATCATCGATATGCGGAAGAGGATATTTGTTCTTAACAGTGATATTATTCAAGGCTCTATAATCAATGAAAAGTCTCATAGAACCATCTTTCTTTTTAAAAAACAAGATAAGAGCACCCCATGGTGATGTGCTAGGTTAAATTAATCATTTCTATAATAAATCTTGCAATTGCTCCTTCAACTCTAAAAGTTCAATTTGAGCCATTCGATAATGGGGTTTTGAAATTAGCTTAGCATCAAGAACTAAGTCAACAGTAAATTCAACTTCCCGATCTGGTATTATTCCAGGAAACTCATCAGGAAAAACATCAGGATACTCATTTACCACTAGCACATCATTAATCTGAGCAGTTCCTTTATTTTCGACGATGTGTGCAAGGTAACATTGATTTCCATCTTTTACAAGTTTCTCTACCTCTTGATAAATTATCAACAGTAAGGGTTTATTCTTGTACACAAACTGAAAGTCTTTCTGAAAAGAAACTTCTTTAGCTCTACAGTCAATCTTAGCATGGTAAATAGAGAGCCAATCCATACCCAAGATAACATCAAACTCTACTAGAGGTAGAACAATAAGGTTTGCAAGTAGGTTCTTTCCACAGATAAGGATAGGAAGATTCTTATAAATTCTTTTTTCCTCAACATTTCCCCCAGGCGTTTTTACCACAAGTTCAGGAGTCACTTCTTGAGATAGTATTCTCATTTTACTAGGAATGTTTTCAGAGATGAAAGAATGTGTAGACCCCGAATCAAACATCACACTGGCATAATCTGAAAAAACAAACAATGTACCTGATAAAACTTCATTTGGTGGCCCGACGTCTACCTAAGTAGTTGCAAAAGAATTCACCACCCCTTTCGGCTTGTAGTCTAACTACTTCCCATCACTCAAGCTCTTTTTCGGACACTCGTTTGCATAGTGACCCATCTCATTGCACTTATAACATTTCACTAACTGTAAATCAAATTTGTTCTTACCTTCACCATGATCCTTTTAAGTGCAATCACGAGCCTTTTGTCCCATCTTACCACATCGGTAGCACTTTCCAGAATTCAGAAGACATTCCCCAGCATGCCTTTTGCCATATTTTACAACAAACTGGAAACATAGTTTTCTTACCATCAGACATTTTGATGAATTCTTACCTTTCTCATGCCACCTCGGTCTCTTCTTCTGTTGGTTGTTATATAACAGTTGATCATCGGAAAACTCCATTTCCACCTTCTCAGCACATCGAACAAGCATTTCATAACTTTTAAACTCACAAGAAGCTAATTCCCTTTGATATTTTGGCTTTAATCCTGAGTAAAAACGATTGATTTTACTATCAAGGTCTTGGATAAAATTTGGAGCATACCTTTCCAATCGAGTGAACCTTTCTTCATAGGTAGCCACTGAGTCTTTCTCTTGCCTGAATTCCAAGAATTGATTTTCCATCCTAAGTCGAACATCCTTAAGAAAATATTTCTCAAGAAACATACCTTTGAATGCATCCCAGTCAAGAGCATCAATCTCATCGGCGTCCCTGATATTTTTAACCATATACCACCACTGATCTGCCTCACCCTCCAAACGGTAAATAGAAAGACTAACTTTTTTATTGTCTGAACACCCCATTACATCAAAAATCGTCTCTAGTGCTTTAATCCACCCTTCATCTAGCACAGGGTCAGATGATCCTCTGAATGATGGGGGATTTTTCCTCATGAAATGTTCCACCACTGACATGTTCTTCTGTGGTTGATCTGGCTGATCTCGTGTATGGATACCACCGCCATTTATCTCTTGAGTCAACTGCGCCATTACTGCAACAAACTGTTCAGTTCCAATTCCGACCATCTCAGGATACTAATTCGTAAGGTTATTTCCTTCTGTATGCCTTCCTAGCACTGCTTCCCTGTTTCCTCTGTGGAAAACCATTCTGAACAAACATGTCTTAGATGAAGCAACATGGTAATCTTCAAATGCTATATCATTTCAAAAAAAATATTTTTGGTTAATCATTTAATAGAATTATAACTCCTAAAGTTATCTAAACCGACCTCTAATACCAACTATAAGGCCCCAACCTTAAACCTTACTTAATCTTGAGTTATTACAAGATTACACATTGAGGATCTTTTCAGGTTTAGAGTTTTAGATAATTAGATCATAAAACATGCATTACATTCCACATATAAACAAAGTGGTTATATAAAGATTGTATTCTTCATTCCCATCAATGGAAACATATTTAAAATAAAACATAGATTATTTCTTGACACTTCCTTGACACTATCATCATATCATGTACCTTTCCCTTCTCCTATGAAAAACATTTCAAAAAAAACTTGGGATGAGCATAAAAAGCTCAGTAAGGGATATAAAAAATATGGAAAGGAAACATGGGTACATATATATATAAGAATGAAATCATACTTTACCCATAAAACATAAGCATTTTAACATACCTCATCAAATCATGAATAAATCATAGAAATCATAAGACATAAAGGTATCTTGAGGCATTCATAACATCCTTACGTAGGGAGTGACCCTCTTTGTTATGTTTGGAATACCCATCACAGTATATTCCCTAAATCTATTCGAAGAAACCTTAACGTTTCACTCCTTCTCATTACCCAATGCATTGGAGAGCTATATCGGGCTCACCCGCCCTTAGTCTATCACGGAACCACCCGTCTTAATAATAATGCCCAAGAACCTCTACATAATCGTATCACATAAAACATGCAAAAGGAGACATAAAATTTCCACCTTTCAATCACAAGATATCAATACAACACAATGATATAAAAACATTATGGAAACCGTTTTCAATACCAAATTAAAAGAAAATTAAAACATGGTATTTATTTTTCTTTTAACAAGAAGGTATGGCTTGTAGAGGTAGCAGAAACTCCAATAACGGTCACGGCGGTGGAGAATTTGTTGTCGCCGCATACGTATGACAAAAACATTCCCTTTTGTCGTTTAGTAAAATGATTCGTATAAAAGAGATTCCTTTTGGATAAACATAAAATTCAAAGGGGTTTATACACCCTATAAAACAAGGTTGTGTATAAAACAAAATATGCCTCAATGAAAGGAGATTGAGATGAAGTCCCATACCTCGGTTCCAACTTGACTCGATCGTTCTTTAATGTCCTGAATAATAAACTTGACTTAATTTCTACATTTTAAGAACCTTTTTAAAGTTCATTATTCCATTTATATCACTTATTTCCATGCCATGAACACTATGTAATTATTTAAGTTAATAACGGTCATTTTAACGATCATTGGTACTTGAGTCAAAAATAAACCCTTTATAATTACATGTTGTTAATGTATCCATTTTATCATGAATTATAATCATTATGTATATATCATATATATCCAGTATATACATTCATTTATAATATTACAGAATCATTTAGAGGTATGAAATGAAATGCACCGTTCTTGGAGACGGTAAGCCGTACGTATGCATGAACGCTACTTTAATTTCTATTTTGTATTTTATAGAATGGAATCATGATGATATAAAGGTATATTATAATTACAGAATAATATCATATATAATATCATATTTCCATCCTTTACAGGTCCCACATATGGTATTTAACAAATCAAATCACTTTGAGGGGGCGGTAGTCTGCACTTCCTTAAATGAAGATATCACGTTTACCCATAATGGAAACCATAAAGGTATCCCAAAAAGAAAAATACAGAAGCTTAAGGAAAACATAAACATATTATATATCATATATAAATATAGTGACATCTTAATGGCCACCCTTGAAGGTGTTAAAATAATGTTGAATAATCATCGTTTCGGGAGGCATAAATTTGCCATCCACGGAAACAGTATGTTCGTTAACCATTAGATGTAGGTGTGTGTAAGTGTAGCTCGAATCCTTCTTATAACAACATACTAGTATATTGAGGATACTGCAGTTGTTACAAAAAAAAGAATAAAAAGAGTTTAGGGGGTTGGAGAAGCAAAATAAAACAAAAGGACTCAAAAGAAGACATTACCTTAAAATCTGGTAACTCTCTTAGATTTGAGCTCAAAGGCTTCCTTGGGAAGACTTTTTCCCAAAGTTAGGCTTCAAGTAGTAAGATAGGGAAGTGGAGAGACCAAATGGGCAGGGTATGGCCGAGCCAAAGGCTTTGGATGTGTGGGTAAGGAGGTAGAGGTGGGGGCCTTTTATAAGAGGAGAGGAGGGGCACTCTTGGAAAGTAAAGAAATATTACTTTATTTGAAAATGAGTTTCGGATTTAAATGGTCTCACATTGATATAATTCTAGGATAAGTTGATAAGGGTTCTAAATACACTCATCCAATTGGTTTTGGCCATATGTAGGTTTTATATTTTACATTATCTTTCCAGTTTATTTAAATCGTTAAATAATGAGGTCATCGCTGCATCATCATGATGTCATAAATAATTTACTTATTTAATGTATAAAAATTTTAAAATAACTACTATGATGTAGGAAATCTTTTTATCTTTCTAATAAATATTTATAGTCAAAAATCGGACTTTTATAACCCCATTTAAAAATTGTTTTAGTAGAATAACTCATGTTTGTGTCATTTTTACTTTAACATTAAATAAAAAGTTATTTATGTAATTTCCCAACCAAAGTGGCTCCATGGGGTCCCCAAGTTGACACATGTCTTGTCTCGGTCGTCCATGACACATCCAATGAGGGTAGGACATGTGTCAATCTCATCTCATACTATGGAAACATTAATTTTTCCTTAAACTACACTAATTACCACTAATCACGATTAAGAACTTAATAAGTTACTATTCACCAAAAAATTATTTTAATCCCATTGAACCACATTTTACTTCTTAATGACAACCATGTATGTCCGATTTTTGAAATTCAAAACACAATGATGGAAAAATTTCATTTAAACGGAAAAATCAGTTTTTATAATTACCACTTAGTGGTTTCACTATTCATTAAAAAATGAAGTTTTTCATAAAATTACCAAAAATTCACCCTAAGCTATACATGATACTCCGAAAAAAAATGAATAATATTTTACAAAATTTAAAACATATAAGTCACATTAATTAATTTAATAATTAATTCCCACTGTCATGACAAAAAGCGTGTTTTTATGAAATAATAAGAATCAAAAGATTGACACCAGTTTAAGTCCGATTTCAAAGTTAAATTGATTCAAATGACCACCATTGGATTAAATGGTAAAAATATATTCTAATTCCACTTCAAAACCAATTCAAAAGATAATCTAATCATATAAATAAATTATATTAAAAAGCATTTTTGATGTAAAATGCAGTATTTTTCACTATTCATTAAAAAATTGAACATTGTCAGAAAAATACCAAAAATTTATCCAATGTAAAATTCAATGTACCAATCATAATGAATATGTTTATTTTGACAAATATAGATAATAAAATTGTCAAAATATTGATTTAAAAAGGGTTTTCCATCAAAAGGCAGTAAAACAATCTTTTAAGAATATTAGTTTATTCCATGCTTAAGATTGGATTTATTTTCATTTTAAGCCTCTAAACCACTATATAATTCATTAATAGACATAGATAAAAATATCTATTATTCATTACTTAATTAGGATGTTACACATAGGATTCTCCATGTCGAACTATTGTGTTGTTAATTACCAACTCCATTTTCATTCAAGTGTATTCACTTATATATGAAAATCCTTAATTTATTATGGTATCTCATTTATAAAACCCACATTCTATAATCATGGGGTTAAAATGAAAAAATGAATTATTTTTTTATACAATTTATGTGACATATAAAAAGGTAGATAATATGAATGTTGTTCATTGATATAAGTCCAATTCATTTTGAACAGTTTAAACCTAAAAAAATCAATGAATAGTTTATGTGGATAAACCTAAGCACAATTTGTTATGATTTTCTTGATTTTATCCATGACTCATACTATGATGAAATATTTTGTGTTTTTGATATATTCTTATGATACCATATTTTTATGATATATTTTTCTCATTTTAGGCTTCTACAAAATTATATATGAATGATACCTATAAAAACCACATCTTTATTATCATAGAACCAATTGTTAAATTTTAAAATTAGAGCTAGATACAAGTGATTATATCTAGAGGTTTTTAATTGATTAGTAGTATTGGGAAAGTATATATATGCTTCAATATCACATTACATTTGAAAACATGAAATAAAATATAGTATTTTTTTAGACAAATATTTTTCCCTCTATCGTATTTTTGTATATTAATCATAGTCATATTCATGAAATCATTGGGGAATGATGAAAAATAAATTTGTGAGATATAATTCTTTGTAAGGTAATGCATATAGAAAATGATATCATAGAATAAATATTTCATGAATAATATAGATAAAAATAGTTAATATAAATTAATGAAATATCAATAATCACATGATCTCAATAAATATCCCAGAATAAAAAACAATTTAATAATTAAAATGGATATAAATATTTTATTTTAATGTGATTTAACTAATAATGATGAAAAACATTAAATTAATGTCAAGGCATCATGGAAATACATCATAAATAATTTGGTATGGAATATGAAAAAAATCCCAATATATTTGGTCTCATGAGGCACACTAATTCATAAATGAAATATGCCATTATATTCCCCATTAATCACATAATATGTCCAATTCATTCGTCAAATTTATAAACAATAATAGTTAATAAGAAACCATAACAATAAATTTCTATTTATATTAGAAAAATTGAATACATAATGTCAGTAAAATATAAAGGCCATGTGATTATAATAATTCTATACAAATATGTCAAAAGGGATAATTTGATTAACTACTCATTAAATCATAATATTTATGAAATCTATTTAGCATAAATGAAAATACTTTTAAAAGACCAATGAAATATTAAGATAAAAATTCCATTTTGTTTTAAAATCACATATATAAAATATAAAAATATAAATAATAGTAGGAAAAAAATTTCATTGGAATGAATAATATAATCTTGGAATTTAATATTTCCTGAAAACAATGGCCATGACTTTGTGAAAAACTATTTCTGTGATGTACATTAAAATAATGATTCTAGTCACACCATTGGTAAAAAGCCCCTAATTTGGAAAATGAAAATAATATTAATTTTCAAAATTTATTTAGAATTTAAAAAATTATTAAAATTATATTTAATAAATAATTTGATAATAGTAACAATAATCATGAAAATATTTAAATGAAATTACGGACATGAGAGAAAATAATTCATGATCAAATTGCAAATATGGTAAGCTTTATATATAATATATTTATCGTTCTATTGAGTATATAATGTGAGAAAATAAATATGAAAATATTATGTTGAGAAAAATAAAGGATAATATTGTATATGTATTTTGCGGTAGAATGATAATATACTCTAATAAATATTATCATAATCACAAACCATACTGGATTAGTATTATATTGTGAAATACAACCTTAATTTTGGCCTATCATCCCTTGATTGTTCTTTTATCCTCATTCATAAAAAATTAAAACTTATTATAATTTTATATTTGAAAACATTACAAGAAATAATTTCATATATGATTGAATTTTATAATTTCCACATCTATTTATTAATAATTCATTATTAATATCAGTGTTTCTCAGTATTCACTATTTCATTTTTCATGTAATTTTATTTTTGGTTTTTTTCTTCCATTCTTATTTCTTATGGTTAAATCATATATAGATGTTATTGATTATATATGAATCATTTATATTCCATATATTATTATTTTAAATCATCTTTTAATCATATATTTGAAAAATGAATCACATTTCTTCTTGGAAGTTGTAGTCCACACGCACGCAAGGGTGTCATTATCTTTTTTTGTAAGTGTAATGATAAGAAGTCAAATGATATTTTACATTTATAGAATCATAATTATTTAATAAATTTCATATATTTTATTTATTTACATCTATATTCACATTAATATAATGTGTTGATGTAACACTAATTACACTCTTATGTAGAGATGGAAAGTCGTACGTAAACAAAGACAATGCTTAAATTTTACATTGGATATAATGGTTATGAATATGGGTTGTCACGCTATAATAATAAAATTTAAATATATTGATTATATTTATGTTATGTATGATCATGGTTATATACTATTTTAATGATATAGAAGATGATATAAATTTATAACAGTTGACTACATGTAAAACAACTTTATGAAAAAAGCACCGGCACCAAAAATATTATGCCTTCTTTAATGATCCTATGATGGTACCAGATCCTATTGTTCATGGTGGGTATGGTAGGGAATATATTTTATTAATTATTTTTTTATGTACATGTATTTTCTGTGTAATGACCTAGAAATTTCAAGGAAATATTTTTCATAAATTCTTTGGAATTGTATGAGTCCGCAGTTTCTAAAGGCGCTTGATTCTGAGGCCCGGTGTGCCTGAAATCAATTTTTGATGTTTTATTTAGGTATGTTCAGTAAACATACGTGTTGCTTTTTCTATCTTTTGAAAAGGCACTCAGAATTGAAATCTGAGGACGCTGATGAACTTGCAGCGCCATTATTCGCTTAAGGATACCTTTACCACAGTTGCGTTTAATCAGAAGTGGATGTTATATTTTGGGGTTTCGAATAAAAAAAATTAAAAATTAAATAAAAATGCGTGTTTAACACAATTTTATTTGATGGTGGTTAAGATATTTTGGTGGTGTTTGTTTTCTCCAATGGGAAGTGGGAAGTGGGTCCCCCCCCCCCCCACATAACCTCCCATGGGATGATATTTGTGTGGTGGGGCCCACATGAGAACCTAACACGTTATCTCCCCATGAACCCCTTAAACTTTCCTTGTCCTTAATGATCCATCCCATTCATTATTTAATTCGGTAAACTTTACACAATCTTCCTCTCATGAAGTGTTTCAACCATTTAATTAGTGAATTGAACTTAATCAATTTAATTAATTCAAGAATTTGAATTTTGAAAAACTTGGCAACAATAAAATAATAGGGGAGCCTATAATTTTTGTTTGCAGGTGGAAATTTGAGAGGATTTGGGGGTAAATCTTGGAGAAATATTATTTCTCTCGACGAAGAACATCATTCTTCAATGAATAATGCTCCACGTCTCGATGAACATGCAGAAAGACCTTCTTCAACCGGAGTAGGAAAGGAGGCACCCTCTCCAACCAAGTACACCCTAGGCGTCCTCTTGATGTGACATTTTGAGCTCCACTTACTTCTACGTTGAAGGAATAATTCTCGTCTTCCACGATGCCCGTCTTCCGCGACTCGTCAACTTACAACATTGATTATGAGGTAGAGATGATTTTGGATAATTTATTTTATACATTTGAATTGTACCCTCATTCATTGGACATTATTTGTTGGATTACTGTTTGATCCTCTAACGCGGAGGGCACGGGATAACGAACAAGACCAGACCCTCTGTCAATATGTACTTGATGAGCGGTTTGTTGGGTGATGGGTGAACAGAATGGCAATGCCGAATTGAGGTCCTCGCAGTGAAGAGCAGGACTCGAGGAGGTCTTAGGAACCGACGGGATGTAGAACGGACCACTAGAATGACTTTGGTGTCTTGTGGAAGAGATCGGCACCACGGGTCGCCGGCGTGTTGGCTCCGATGACTGGAGGCGGAGGTCGGCATCGGCTGACCGCATGGGTGCAGCGGCGCCCCTCACGACCCGCCGGCGGAAGGCCGTCGCGGCACCTGCCACATCAGCGGAGTAGAACCCAAGACCGCGGGTTCTGGGAGAGAAGGGATGGGCCATATGGCGCCACTATTATAGAAAACTTGGGGGGTCGCACCCGCCGCTCCGTGCTCGGCCAGCTGGTCGAGCCACATTTGGCCACCAGGCCGGGCCACCTACCTCGCTGTTCGGGCCGCCTACCGTGTGGGCTGGGTCACCAAAGTGCGGGCCAGGCCACATCCTCCAAGATGACCCACACCCTACTGAGCAAGAAATAGACCCGGGTAGGGTCGATCCGGTTCAGACCGACCCAGGGGCGGGTTGGGCCGGGTCAGACCAGATCTATACCCCCCCCCTCTACGGACCACTTTTGGTTTTATTCCCATAACATGAGCTATGGGCCTTCGATTGATGCACCGTCTATTGCGTTAGATTCCTTGGATCGAGAAGGTCGTTTTTTATATCACACTCAGGGTTTTTTCAATGATCGGGTAAGGAATGGTTGGTTCGAACATAAAACCAATCGGGCCCTCGGAGCATAAACACTTATAACATAAGGATCAGACATCCGATTGACGTGTCGTCAACTACGTTTGATTACATTTGATGAGACAGTTTTTTTGGCATAATCCATATAGTATTCGGATGATGTTGGAGTATGGCTAGGTTGTATTGTACCTGAAATCCAACCATCCCTTTAGAACAGAAATGCCAATAACTCTTAGACTGGGAATCCAATTGACGCACCGTCTATCGTGTTGGGTTCCTTATGATTAGACAGAACTACGAGATAAATAAAATCCATAATTTGTGATTGTTTATGTATCTACACATAGCTCGAGGAGTGGACCCTCCTGGAATCGATTGTGTTGTGTGCGGGAACCCTAGGGCTGGCTGCGACTAAATGACGGAATCCTTCGTGGGTTCGACAACAATGAATTTTGTACGAGGATCCTCCATGGGTTTGAAAACAGTGACTTCGGTACAAGGATCCTACATGGGTTAGATAGCGATGAACAATGTAATGGAATCCTACGTGGGTTCGACAGTGATGACTTCTGTATCGGGATCCTCTGTGGGTTCGACAACAGTGACTTTTGTACCAGGATCCTACATGGGTTTGACAGGATGAAAACTGTACCAGAATCATACATGGGTTCGATAGTGATGAATTCTGTGTCAGGATCCTATGTGGGTTCGACAGCACTGCTATTGTTCCAAGATCTTACTTGGGTTAGACAGAGGAGATGATTTAGAGGCTACTTCTAATCATCTATTCCCCTCCTCATGAGTTGTATACCTGTGTGAGCGGAGTAATGTCTTCAACCATTATCAACATGTTGATTGAAACACTTCTTTTATAACTTAGGTATATGTATGGGCATATACCTAAATAGGGTTGGTTGATACTTTGTGATTTTATCATTCTACCGTGGTTTATCCTTTATTGATTTTGTGAGACCTTGAGAATCTCGGGGTCCCTACTGAGTATCGTTATACTCACCCCTGCATGGGCTATGCCCGCACCTTTTTGTGTTGGATGTAGACGACAGACAACGCTGACCAAGGCAGTGGGTACGAGGACTGGACGGTACCCGGAGGTGGACCTCACGACGAGTCGGTACCCAGAGGCGATAGACGAACGTGGAGCATTGAGGAGGCTATCTATTCCTACCCTTAAGTTAGGATCTGTGGTGGATGATCCAAGAGCTTCAAGGCTCCATTCTACTATTTTTCTTTTTAGTTGTATCTATTTTTTCATTCCTTGTACTTTTCTATTGGGTTTGTATTTGTAGACCTTGTACTTTCCAGCACTTCTTTTGTATCAAGTTTTTTACTTAGAGTTTGCTTCTTCTTGTTCTCTAGTTGTGTTTGTTAGTATTTATAAAGGAAATTCCTTCCCAATTTTGGGATTTATGCCTTTGGTGCTAGTAACCAGCCTCTGGCCTATCTAAGGAGGGCTTGGGGTAGTTTTCACATGGGCCCCGGGGGACAGGTTCTGAAAAGTTGGTATCAAAGTAGTCGGTTCTACCATATAACTTGAACTCTGATTCTTTTAACAGCAATAGAATTAAGTGTTTTGGGTATGGTTATCATTTTAGGGATACCAGTGTGGGGGCGACGGCTGACATATCCATACACTAGGAATCTGAATTCTGACTTCCGACTAAATTCACGAAAACACTAATTGCGTGTTTGTTTCCTTTGAAAAAGTTTTCTTTGTGAATACTTTGTGTCAGCTCACCAGGAATATTCTTTTAAACGTGGCGCACATATTTCCTTTAGGATGGCCTCGTGATGGCAGCTGACTTGGGTTCTGAGTTACGTACGAGATGGTAGCCCACCGAGCGACGAGGCCTCAGTGTAGGGCCCCGTCACAGCGGAGGCACCAGCGATACCACTACCTGTTGGGCCACCAATACCACCAGCCCCAATAGTAGAGACTGCACGCCACATGAATGTGTTTCATGAGTTCCAGAGACAGAGGCCTTCTAGGTTCTACGGAGAGATGGACCCACATGGAGCTGAGGATTGGCTAGAGGCTATCGTGATAGTTTTTACATTAGTAGGGAGACCAGCTGCCCTTATAGTGATCCTTGCTGTGAGTCTCTTACACGCAATAGTAGGTGGATGGTGTATCCAGATTCTCTAGGTGCATGATGAGGAATCGTTACTCTGGATAGACTTTGAAATTCTCTTCCTCTCAGAGTTTGTTCCAGCCATCCTTCGTGCGGTGTGGATTTAGGAGTTACTACATAAACAGCAAGGCAGCAAGACAATAGCTCAGTAATTAGAGAGGTTCACCGACCTCTCACGCTACTCCACGGATATGGTTTAAGACCCGTTCATCAGGGCCCATACCTTTGACCAGGGACGTAGCATGAGATCAGGGATTTGGTGATCTCCCTAAACATTCAGACGCAGATAGGGGTATTGGAGAAATCCCTCCTAGTGGAGAGTTTCCTTGCTAAACAGTCTCTAGCAGCGAGACCCACCACTAGTTGACATAAACTATAGTCTTCTATATCTCTTAGTAGAAAGATGACGCAGGGGTCCAAGAGGACTAGACCAAATGGTGGTCGACTGTACGACTCAGGTTTGGTTGTGCAGGGCACACGAGTTAGAGATAGCCATACGAGGAGAAGGCAATGCTATGCATGCGGCGGGCAGGGTGACATGGCCCTAGAATTCCCGACCACCCTGAAGATGAGAAGCAGGGAGTAGAGGGACCTCCCAGGTAGAGACATAGGTCCGACAATGGTGGTACGACGAGAGTAGGAGGACGTGGCAGAGGAGCTGACCGAGCAGTAAGTGGTGGGCGATGTTCTGAGGCCCTACCACTATAACCACCACCATGAGGACCACCCGAACTGCAGGGAACAGGTGGAAAAGGGAGATCCTAGCTTCAGGAAGCTGAGGCATATGACCATAGTTCTCCTGGAGCAGGTGGACAGGAGCGGTACAAGTTCCATGCTTAGAGTACATTGTTTATGAAGCTTCTAGCTTCATTGATGTCATTGTCTATGGTTGAAATCTATCTATGTACTTTGAGCTATAGTAATAAAAGACACATGTCCTTATGACATTTGATTTACTGCATTTTATGTGTATAATACTAAGAGGTTCTGTATAAACAGTTGACTTGACCCTCACATTCAAAATTCCTATTAGAGGAGACCTCGGGACCACACACTAATGACGACAATGTGACTCAACCCTTAGAGGCGAGAGTAATAGTTGGATCTCTTGGTAGTAGCATTGATGCCTTATGATGTAGTCCATGAAATGAATTAATACCATTCATGTCAGGATAGACTGTATTAGGAAATGGGCATGGTTCATATAGGGGATGAGACTAGATTTCTATTTTCGGCAATGGATAAATATTAGCAGCTCATGTAGGACGTAGGCAAAGAAGGGTGTAGACGAGTTATTTTAAATTGGATAGTCTCACTTATAGTTCATTCAGAGAATGCTTTGCAGTCTAATCTGACAACCAGAGTCTCAGGTATATCTTCTCTCCGAAGGACCTAAACATGAGACACCGGCGATGACTTGAGTTCCATCAGGAATATGACTTCGAGATAGTCTATACTCCTGGGAAGGGGAACGTTGTAGAAAATGCTCTCAGCATGAGATCCGGAATTCAACTACTAGGAGAGGTGGTGGTGCAGGTAGCCGAGTTACAGATATCCTAATGGATAGAGATGGAGATGCTTTTCTGATGCCTCTCACAGTCACTCCTCCCCTTCTTCAGCTAGTTAGAGAGGCCCAGTGTGTGGACGTTGACTGTGAGATGCGACGTGCTCAGATATTCTTAGGGCAGACACCTGATGGATTTTCTAAAGGTGTGGAGCACGTCATCCTATTCAAGGGACGTACCATGGTACCAGTTGCACTACAGGAGGAGGTGTTGAGGGAGTTCCACCCTTCCCCTCTAGCGGTATATCCAGGAGTGGTGAAGATGTATCAGGACCTCAGACGACCTCACTAGTGGCTAGGTATGATGAAAGTAGTAGCATAGTTTGTCTCTCAATGCCTCACTTGTTAGAAAGTGAAGGTAGGGCACCAGGTTCAAGCAGGCTTGTTTTAGCCCTTAGAGGTTCCAGAGTTGAATTGGGATGGGATATCCATGGATTTATTGAAGGGATTTCCCTGTACATCTAGAGGAAACGACTCTATTTGGGTGATCGTAGACCGACTCACCAAGTCAGCCCACTTCCTACCAATCATAGATCATGGCCCAGTAGAGAGCTTGGGATGCCTATACATTCAGGAGATCATATGGCTTCATGGTGTGCCATAAAATATTGTATCCTATCGAGATTCTCGTTTCACTTCCTGGCTATAGAAGGGGTTACATGAGACTTTTGGGATGCAGATTTGCATGAGCACTTCCTTCCATCCTCATATGGATGGTCAGCCTGAAAGGACCGTTCAGACTCTTGAGGACAAGATCCGTGCATGTGTCCTCAAATTTGGTCGCAGCTGGGAGGGTCACTTAACCTTGGTGGAGTTTTCATACAACAACAACTACCACTCCACCATTGGGATGGACCCTTACGAGGTATTATACGACGGACCTTGCAGATCACCACTGTGTTGGACTGACCTAGGGGAGTCCGCACTTGTAGGACCAGAGATGGATCAGGCTATGAAGGTGAAGGTGCAGATCATCCAGGGGTGGATGAAGACTGCACAAAGTAGACATAAGTCCTATGATGATAAGAGACAGATAGTACTGGAGTTTGAAGATGGTGACCATGTCTTCCTACTGTTCTCAACTCAATGTGGTCTATAGATATTTGGCCGAGGTGGAAAGTTGGTACCACGATTCATTGGGCCATTCCAGGTCCTCAGTAGAGTAGGCGAGCTGGCTCACCACCTGGCCCTTCCACCTTAGTTGCATCGGGTGCACGACCTCTTCTACGTATCTCAGCTGAGTAGATACGTGCATGACCCATCCCACATCATCGACTATGGGGAGTTGGACGTTGATGATGGGGCACCTTTCATGGAGGTCCCAGTACAGATAGAGGATCAACAGGATCGGGTCCTACGAGGATGGTCGATTTTTCTAGTAAACATTCATTAGCCGCACAGGAACCTCTACGAGAGAACATGGGAGTGGGAGGCTCAGATGTGTGCTTAGTACCCCCTTCTGTTTCCCTAGTGTGTGTTGTAGCTTAACGGGGACGTAAATCCATAAGGTGGGGGTAATGTAAACACTCGGAAATTTCAGGGAATTTTTTTGCTAAATTTTTATGGAATATTACAAGTCTGCAGGTTCTGAAGGTTCCTGATTCCGAGGCCCGGTGTGCCCGGAATATATTTATGATGTTTTGTTCAGGTTTGTTCAGTAAACGTATGTGTGAGTATTTCTATCTTTTGAACTAGAGCTCGGAATTGAAATCTGAGTACACCAATGAACATGCAATGCCGGTATTCTCTATAGGAGACCGTTACCGCAGTTTCATTTTATCAGAATTGGATCTTATATTTTGGGGGTTCTAAGTAAAAAATTTAAAGATTAAATAAAAATATCAGTGTAACACATTTGTATTTGAAGGGGATTAAGGTATTTGGGTGGTGGTTTTTTTCTCCAATGGGATGATAGAGGTGGGGCCTACCCACCCATAACCTCCCATGGGAGGATATTGTGTGGCGGGGCCCACAGGAGCACCTAACCCTTTACCGCCCCTTGAACCCCTTCAACTTCCCCTATCTTTAATGACCTGTCCCATTCTTTATTTTATTTTCTGAACTCTCCACCTTCCTCCTCTCATTTAGTGTGACAACCATTTAATTAATGAATAGTACTTAATCAATTAAATTAATAATATATTTTGGATTTTGAAAATCTTGTCAACAATAAAATAATAGGGGAGCCTATTATTTTAGTTTGCGTTGAAACTTTGAGAGGATTTGGGAGGAACTCTTGGATATATATTATTTCTCTCGACGAACAATGCCATTCTTTAATGAAGAACGCTCTACACCACGATGAATGTGAAGAAACACCTTCTTCAACAAAAGCAATAAAAGAAGTACCCTCACCTACGAAGTACACTGTAGGCGTCATCTCGACAATACGTTTTGAGATCTACTTCTTACGACGTTGATGGAATGATTCCGATCTTCCGTGACACCCATCTTTCGTGACTCATCAACATATAATGTTGATGATGGGGCATGGATGATTTGGGATTATTTAATTTATACATGTGAATTTTTCCCTCGTACATTGGCGATTGTATGTTCGATTATTGTTTGAGCCCCTAACGCGGAGCGCTTGAGATATCTAACAAGACCGGACCCTCCACCAATATGTTCTTGATGTACGGTTTGTTGGGTGATGGGTGAACGGAAGGATAACCCCGGATTGAGGTCGTCGCAGTGAAGAGCAGGACCTGATGAGGCCGTAGGCATAGACGATAGGCAGAACAGACCACTGGAACAACTCTGGTGGACCGTAAAAGAACGCGACAGTTGGGGTCATCGGTGCGGCTCCCCTCGCGTGCCGCCGGCAGAGCAGAACCCGCGTCCGCGGGTTCCGTGACGGACGAGCGGCTCCAGCTCGCCCCGTCATTAGATAAAACCGGTGGGTCGCGCCTCCAGCTCAGTGCTCGGCCAGGGGGTCGAGACACGACCGGCCACTGTGGCAGGCCGCCTGCCGTGTGGGAAGGGCCACTTATCACGTGGGTCGGGCGGCCAGTCGAGCGGCCCAGGACGCCAGCCGCACGGGCCGGGCCGCCAGCCGTGCGGGCTGGGCCGCCAGCCGCACGGGTCGGGTCGCCTGCCACGTGGGCCGGACCACCACCACGTGGGTTGGGATAGAGCCGCCGGTCCTGGCTGTGCCCTACCAAGTCAAGCCCGGTTGTGGGTCGGGTCCAGCCAGTTCGGGCCGACCCAGGGCGGGTAGGGCCGAGTCGGACCGGACCCAGACCCCACCCTCTTCGGACCGCTTTTGGTTTTTTGCCCATAACATGAGCTACGGACCTCCGATCGATACACCATCAGTTGCTTGGATTCCTTGGATCGATATGGTCATTTCTGTATATAACAATCAACGTTTTGGAGATTTTTATGTACAGACAGGTTGGTTTGAACCCAAAACCAACCGGGCCCTCAGAGCGGAAACACTTATAACATAAGGACCAAACATATGATTAATGAGCCGTCAACTATGTTGGATTCCTTTTGATGAGATGGTTATTTTTTAAAACTCCACATAGGATTTTTATGAGGTTAGAGTATGGTCACGTGGTATTGTACCCAAAATCAAACCGGCCCCTTGGAACGGAAATGTAAATAACTCTCAGACCGGGCGTCTGATTGATGCATTTTATATCGCGTTGGGTTCCTTATGATAAGATCGAACTATGGGATAAATCAACTCTGGACTTTGTGATAGTGGATGTATCGACACATAGATCGAGTGCGGACCCTCCCAGAATCGAGCGTGTTGTGTGCGGGAACCCTAGTGCTGGCTATGACTGAGATTACAGAATCCCCCGTGGGTTCAACAACGAAGACGTCTGTACCAGGATCTCTATGGGTTCGACATCAGTGACTTCTATACTAGGATGCTACATGGGTTCTACAACGATGACCATTGTACCATAATCCTATGTGGGTTTGACAGTGATGACTTATGTACTAGGATCCTCCTTGGGTTTGATAGTAGGTACTTCTGTACCTAGATCCTACATGGGTTCGACAGCGATAACTACTGTACCAGAATCCTACGTGGGTTCGACAGTGATGAATTCTGTGCCAGGATCCTACATGGTTTCTACAGCACTAATATTGTTCCTAGATCCTACGTGGGTCTGATAGAAGAGATGATTCAGAGGCTACATCTAATCATCTCTACCCCTCCTTGTGAGTTGTATACCTGTGTAAGCTGATTAATGTCTTCAACCATTATTAACGCGGTGATTGAAATACTTACATTATAACATAGATATATGTATAGGCATATACCTAAGTAGGGTTGGTTGATACTTCGTGATTGTATCTTTCTACTGTGGTTTATCCTTTGTGAATTTTGTGAGACCTTGAGAATCTCAAGGTCCCTGCTGAGTATCGTTATACTCACCCCTGTACGGGCTATGCCCGCACCTCATTGTGTTGGATGCAGACGACGGACAACTCCGACTGAGACGGTGTGTACGAGGACATGACAGTACCCGGAGGTGAATCTCACGACGAGTCACTACTCGGAGGAGACAAACGGACGTGGAGCACATTGGAGGCTATCTATACCTACCCGTCAGGTAGGATCTGTGGAAGATGATCCAAGCGATTCTAGGAACCTTTCAGCTGTTTGTCTTTTTAGTTGTACCGGTTTTTCCATTCCCTGTACTTTACTGTTTGGCTTGTATTTCTGGCCCTTTTACTTCCCAGCACTTATTCTGTATCAATTATTTTCATAGAGTTGTCTTTTACTTGTTCTCTAATTGTTTTTGTTTGTAGTTATAAAGAAAATGCCTTCCATGTTTAGGTTTTTACACCTTTGGTGCCTGTTGCCATCCCCTGGCCTATTTAAGGCGGGCTTGGGGTAGTTACGACATGGGCCTCAGGGGATGGGTCATGAAATTTTGGATAAAAACAAGTGGGTAAGGGGTTTCATTTTATAAATGAAGGAAATAATACATGATGTTACTTAGACGATTTCAAAAATGTAAGTAATTTTTCTTGTTAATGTCACAATAAATAATAAAAATATTATAATATTGTAGTCAAATTACATCCAAAAAAAATTAGGTTTATAAATTTTTTTTGACATTTATACCCATATCACTTAATTTAACCACTAGTTACCCCGTTTTGACACTAACCATAATACAAAAATCAATATTTAGTACTCGTTATGACCAAAAAATAAGATATTATTTTTAATTAATAACTATTATTTTATTTAATAAAATGTAATCATTTAAAAATGTTACAATTTTATAGGTGATATAAATTAATTTTTATAAAAGTTGAAAAACACAATGACAACCCTCATATGAATTTTTTTTTCAAAGCATAAAATGGATTTTAATGATAATTAAATTATAGTATTTGACCCAAAGGAGTTATTTTTATTTTGTTATGTTAGTGTAGAAATATTTTCAATTAAAATTTAACCAAATCCTATTGTAACCATGTAAACAGAAGATTAAAAGAACGAAAAAAGTTGGTTTTTATTTAGACAATAACATTACATATATTTTTAAGATGTTAAGCATCTATTTCTAAGATTAATATTATTTTTATTAATATCACTATATGAAACACTAAATATAATATGTTCTAAAATAAATGAATCATGATAATAATTATTATCATTATATAATTATATTTTCATTAATGTTGTAGTTTCTAAAAATAAATATTGTTCCCTATTCCCAAAAAAAATCACTTCTATGAAATCCAAACACTTCCACATAAGCTAATATTGACATGTAAAATTAAAAAATGAAATTTGTTTCATAAAATTAAAATTATAAAAGTTAATTATTTTTGTTTTATTCTTATTTATGAATAAATCAAAGTGTTTTATGTAATTAATTTCCAAAAAACCAAATATAAATTAATATATATTTCTACATTGCATTTTTATCTATTATAATTTTTATATTTTCTATCATGTAATATTATCATGACACCCTTTGATTATTCACCTGTCAGGATTTATAACTCACCCATTAATTTTGTATGTACGAAGGTTATCTACCATTGTTATGAGAGATCAAAGGAAAGTAAAATAATAATTCAGATTTTAAAATAATGTTAATTTATTTTATATTATATTAATAGATTATGTCTATAATTTCTTAAATTAACATGGCCTCTTAGTTTCAGGGATTTTATTATATGGATTATTATATTAACAATCATGAAATAAAATTTATATAAATATGGGTTGTTATAATATTTATGTAACGATCCAAGTATTTATCGAATAATAATTTTTAATGTATATTGATATTATGAATAAGATAATAATTTTACGTTAAAAGGGACAATTTTTCTTAGATCTTACTAGACATAAAGCAATGAGTTTCTCTGAAATCTTATGTTACACACAAAACTGAGTTATAAAGAAAAAAATTCAATAATATTTTTATAATTTTAAATGGTAGTAAATTACTTGCCTTTTTATGATAGGAATGAATAATATCAACTTAATTATGAAAATATGGTTTATACGTTATTATATAATGAATCATTGGTTACCAAATTTATTAGAAATGGAAAAAACTAATTGAATATAAAGGATGTGTTTTTATGAAAACCTTTTAAAAAATGGTATTTTTTTGTTTATGAAATCATATTACTATTTATTGATTTTTATTTAATAAAAAATATATTTTATATAATAAATTTTGTGTTTTAATATCATCATATATGTTTTCTAAATATTATATAAGAAAAAATTTAATTTTTCTAGATAAAAGAAGTAATTTTCTAAAAATGGAGTTTTATTGCCTTTTGTTGGTGAACCTTTTTTAAAATTATTATTCTTAACTATTATAAGTTATATCTGGAAAAAATAAACTTCTAATAGAGAATAGGGACATCAAAATTTACTTATGTTATATTTATGGTAATGTTTTGATAATGTTCATATTTTTAATGAATAGTCAAAAATACTGCATTTTATTTCGATAGTGTATTTTCATATAATTGATTTATATAGTTAGATTGTATTTTTAATTTGTTTTAAATTATATTTTGGTTAATTTATAATAATTTAATAAAATTTTACTCATTGGAAGTAATTTCTCATTTAAATTGTGTATAAACACAATTCAATCTTTTGATAGTTATCACTTCTTAAAAATCAACATTTTAGTTATGAGAATGAGAATTAATTTAAAATTAATTAACGAAACTTATATTGGTTGAATTTCAGAAAATGTATTGGTTATCTGTAATCATAAGGTCCATGTTTATTGAGTAGGTACCTTTTATTTTTGGACATTATGAATATAATCTTCAGTAATTATTTTATTTCCAATTATTAAAGGGTAATTCTAGTAAATAAGGGTAAACAATAATATTATAATAATATTAAACTACACTAAAATGTATACTAATAATATATCATGAGATATGTCCGACCATATGCATATTTGGGTCGATTTTGGGACCCCATGGTTTGACATAAATATGAAAATGTCTTTTTATAAGAATTAATTTAATGTAAAGAGAAATATTATAGAAACATGTATCTTTTACTAAAAAAATTTTATTATTGTTTTATATTACAGAAATTTTTGACTATAAACAGTATTTATAAATATTAAAATATTTCATAAATAATGGTATTTTATTTATAATTTTTATACATTAAATAAATAATTTTAATTTTAAAACAATAAGGATGTAGGGATTGATTCATTAACAAAGGATTCAAATAAATTATATTATAAATATTAAAATAAAATTATTTTTGTTGTTTTTATTCCATACATGAGTTTCTTGGAATATTTTGACGTATCATATTTTCATTAATTCTTTATTTTTTACAGAATCAAGTTGTTATGACTTTAAAAAAATTAATTACTTTAGACTGTAAAAATTGACAAAAAAACGTTTTTTAAAAGAAATACTAATTTATTAAGTGATATAATAGACCTAAAAATATAAGATTTTTCAAACTGAATTATATAATGTTAATAATTTCATTAATTATCCACTTATGGTTATATTGACAATTTATAGACAATATGGTTACTATATATTATGAAAATAAAAAAATACATGGTAAGAGTTAATTTTTTTTAACTAAGGGTTAATGATAATAAATAATGTTTATTTTGGGACCCAAACATGTCTAAAATATTTTTTGGGAGGTTTTGGACCCACAAGTATAATATAATTGAAATAAATCAGTTTGGGATCATTTGAATTAGAAAATAAATTTATAATAAAATAATATTTCATGTCCTTTCGAAAGTGCCCCTCCTCTAGGTTATAAAAGGCCACCACCTCTACCCACTTAATATCACCTCTCATGCCCCTTGTATCCTCCAAAATATACTCAAATAATCTCATGAAACCCATCCCTTCCTCTTAGAATCCTTACGTTAGCGAATAAGGCAATTGAAGAAATCCTTTTGGCCTAAATGAAAAGAAGTTACCTGATTTAGAGGTAACATCTTCTCTTATGTTCTTTTTCCTTATTTTCTTTCCCCACTCCCTATGCTCTTATCATTAATTGATAAAATAAAAACATCAATATAAAAAATATACTTGGTTGTTTTTATGATAGGTATTCTAACTACACTTACACAGACATCCATCTAATGGATACGAACTTACTTTTTCTATGTACGACAAACTACTATCTCACGGAATGATGATTTTTTAGTTTTCATCCACCACCCCTCATGGTGGACATTATGATGGAACTATATTTATATATAATATATTTTCTATTTATATTTTATCTATTATTCTATATTTTATATTTACAACATACATTAATGGTTTTAATAATGTGTAAATATGATAAATTCATTTGAAGAAGTGAAGATTACCGCCCCTTACAGTGATTGACCCATTCATTACATACAAAGAATGCATAAATGATGAAATTAATGAAATTATCTTACTTATATATCCTAAATATTATGCTAAAATTATAACATTCCAATTTATCATTTAGTTTTCATTCCAATAGTTTGACAAAGATATGAATGTAGTGTTCATGCATATGTACGACCTACCGTTTCGATGAATGGTGCATTTAATTTCTTATCATAAAATATAATGGACTGTTATAAATACAGATATGATACATATATATGTTATTTAAATCATGAATATGATTTTGGAGATGATGTACTTATGACCAAATGGACATTTTTTTATCATAACATGTTCATTTTTGACTCAAGTATCAAACATCGAAAAAACGTCTGATATAAAAAAAATTAAATATTTGTTATAAAAAGATAATAAGGGATATAAAATTTATTGTAAAAATGAAAAAGGTTCTGATGAAACTTGAAATTAAAAAATGTTTATTATTTTGGAAATTAATGAATGATCATGATAAGTCGGACTCAAGGTAATGGACTTTGTCTCAATCTCCTTTCATTGAAGCATTTCATGATAATATCCACCTACATTATTTTATAATGCGTATATACAGATATAATGAAATTTTGTATCCAAATTTTATCTATACTATTTTTTTATTAATTCATGGAGATTCAGAATTAAATTTTCAACGTGGGATGAGACACCTTGAATGTTTAAAGATTAAATTATCATATTATTGTCTTCACGATATTACATTAAATATTTATTTATATGGATATAATAGGACTATAGAGGATATTTTAGTTCTCTATAGAATTTCATTCAATGTTTTGAAAAGGAATATTTTTATACAAATCATTTTACATCTATACAATACTAAAAAATGAATGTTATTTGTTTTAACATATATGTAGATTATGAATTATCTGCTTTCATAACCATTATTTGATATTTGGATTCCTATATAATCCTTAATGAATTTTTAACAAATACCGTCTTCCTTTATTTGTGTATATTTGTTCTAAAAATGGGATCTTAAATGATAATGTTATTTTAATATAAAAATTTATTCATTATGGTGTAAGATGATTTTTTCAAAAGGGTTTTGTGATGAATGTGTTTTTGAAATGGTACTTGAGAATTATATAAAACAGGTGAGCCTGATACAGCTTATACGAAGGGTTGAGCACCATTATAGCTCACAGGTGAGCCTGAAATAGCTCATATCAATGGTTGAGCACCATTATAGTTCACATGTTATCCCGACAGAGCTTATACAATGGGTTGAGTCCCATTATAACTCATAGGTGAGCCTATTATAGTTTATATTGAAGGATCATCCCCATTATAGCTCACAAGTGAGCTTGATATAGGTTATACGTAGGGTGATCCCCATTAAAGATCATTAATTTAGAAGTTGAATATATGGTTATTCCAATTAAATGGGATTGAAAGAGTGTTAGGCAAATAATTCTCTAAGTCATCTCAATTAGTATTAATTAATAGATATTAGTTTAATGTTTTTATTTGAGAATTGTTGACGCTCCTTTCTGTCACAGAGTCTAATGACTGAAAAAGGGGAATACCTTAAGCATAGAGAGATTCATCCTTTGAGGAAACATCATAAATTGAAAAAGTCATGAACAATGATTTGTTTAAACATGGGTCACACAAGTTTCGTCATGGTCACGCAAGTATACTTGCGCGACGCATATTGGTTGCACAGGTGACTTCTGCGCCCTAATCCTTTTTCTCCCAAGGTCCCCAATGACCTACAAATACCCACTATGGGCCCCCTATTTCAATGATGAAAAATCAAAATGTTAAATTTAATCTCTCAACACCCCAGTGTCTACTTGAAGTCTTCCAAACACTTACAAGGTAATTTTGTAACTATAATGGAAGATCTAAAGAGGGCTAACAAGGACTAAGTGTTGAAATTCATCAACACTTGCGCGCCTAAGTGTCTAACCCTTAAGGGAAATGAAGACACTTGAGCGCCACTTTATCCCTTCAACAAAACAAGTGCGCAAAACTTTTGGAAGCCTTTAGGGATAATACTAAGGGATTGATCCATGTCTCCCACATGTGTTACCCTATGGGTTAACCATTGTGCAAGTACACCCGTTTTGCACAAGTATACTTGCCTGACCAAGACTTGCGCACACAAACATGAGTTGCAAACCTACCTCTTTTTGGGTTCCTCTCCTGCCTATTTAACTCTTTTATTCAAATCCACCTATCCTCTTCAAGGATTAGCCTTCAAAACACTCATTAAAGTAATTTTGGGCATGATTCCTTTGTTTTATTCTTCATATGAAAGGAATTCTATGGGACATATATAAAAACCTAATGATTTACATAACATTATGTCACTAAGGTTAGAGATTTCATTCATTCAACCTCATCCTTTAAGATGAGAAGATCATTAATCTTGGCATCCTCCTTAAGAGTAAACCCCAATCATAATTTTCCTCTAACATGGGCCTCTTTTTCAAGAGTAAACCCCAGTCAGAAGATCCATTAACCTGGGCCTCTTTCTCAAGAGTAAGCCCCTAGTTCTAAATTCTGGGCCTACTTCTCAAGAGTATGCCCCAAGTTCCAAATTCTGAGAATCATCCATAGGAGTATGCCCCAACTTCCAAATTCCCTTATCATGGGCCTCCATTTCAGGAGTAAGACCATGTCTTAATTTCTTTTTACCTAGGCCTCCTTTTCAAGAGTAAGCCCCAGTCATAATTTTTATTGATATGGGCTTCCTTCTCTGGAATAAAACCCAATCATAAGTCCCCTTTAATTTGGGCATCCATCTCAGGATTATGTATTAAGTTAAGTATCCAAATATCCAAAAAGCACAAATACCTTTATAGACCATATTCCCGAGATTCTTCCTTGAATTAAGTCCCGATATTCATCTATCTAGGCAGTCATACAAACAAAAGCCCCACATTATTTCTTATGATTGCATCTTTCATGGAACAATCGCCAGGTTTTACAGATACCACTTGTTTCTCACACCGAGCACGACTCACGTGAGTTTAGAGCATAAAAGTAATTATAACATCTTTATGTGGACCATAAATCATTCATAAAACTCGTACTTATTTACTCTAACTATGTGGGTTCTGATTCCTTTTCTAACAAGGATTCATAGGTATCCCATCTACGGGTATGATCCCAACTCTAAAAAATTCCATGTCCTTTTGAATGACAATAAACATCAAGTTCCCTGCTTAGTGGATTTAAAACAAGTATGTTTATCATAATAACCAAGAGATTTCTATATAATGTGTTGAAGGATACAATTGAAAAATAATATCTAATAAATACAAATGATTCTCTATCGATGAAGAACCTAAATTACATATAATAGATTCTCTAAATCTCATACATATCAATCATTGATTGTCAGATCTAAAGGAAAGATCATTTTCATACATGGTAATTTAATATGGATTCAATAAAATAACTCAAATCTATAAAGAGAGTCTAGGAATAGATAATAAACCCCCCCAAAAAGGTGTTTTGAGTCCGACATCTGATCCTCTCGACCAATGCAAATTCTTAAGCCTCATCGGTCCACGGCTAATGAGAAACTACCTTTGGAGAGTAGGTCCAAATGGATATAGGATCATTGGATGATTCCAGTTCTATGAATGAACCCATTAGAAACCGATTGGAATGCTTGAACCTTATACAAACAAGGTCATCCCCAATTCAAGAGGAAACAAGAATGGTGAAGTTGACGTGAATCCTTAACCAAGTTAAATAATGTTTTACTTTTTTGTTAGGCCCCTATTTAATTCAATGTGAGGGCCAAAAAAACAATCAATAACATAAGTGGGAATCCAAAAGATGTTTTGGCCGAACTTATCTTGATTATGTATGTTATATCAAACAGGCACACATTTACAAGATCTCTCTTCATTACAGAAATGGCTTCTCTAAAGATCACACCTGTGAATGCATCTGCCGCTACTCTTGCTGGATCCTTATCCATTCTAAGGAAGAAATAACCTAATCAGCATCTTCAATGCTGGGTCTCAAATGCACTGGTTAAAGAATACCTTCAAAACTATACCATTTCGACTCTGGAGGCCGTTCAACAATCCATCCAAGTCAATAATTCACCATGGTTGTCCGGACAGCGATGACCATTGATCAAGAAGCAGGTGGTGCAAACCACCATTTCCAACCGTTTCGGATGGTTATCCCCAGAACGCAATCCGCACTCCCTCCCATATTATGGGAAGGTGAATGAGAAGGTCATTCAAGGCCTTAATTCAAGGATACATGAGTCCATCCCGAGGGCTCCCATCAACAATTTCCGCCAGACTAATGCGGCAGTGCACCCTCAACATAATGAGGGTATCACCTTTAGGGGTTTGGCTTAGGTTAATCAGACCCGAGCATGCAAGACGAATGGCCAGAGGTGAAATATGGTCAACAGGGAGCATGTTCTTACTTCTGCCCCCTCTGGATAAGTCCATCAAGCCAACATGATAGAAAACAACGAGTAGGAATATACACCCATCCATCCTAATGTTACTACCCAGCAGACTCTTCTAGTAGTAATGCACCAATCGCACCAAGAAATTCCAACAGAGTATTATAGGAATGAATATACACCTATTTATAACTCATCATCTAGTTAGAAGGCTCATTTGAGTACGACCATAGAAGGTCACCAATCTAATATGGTGGAAACTGATAAGCAGGGACATACACTTATTTATAATCACCAATTCTGTCAGTAGTCTCATCTACCAGTATTGAAGGAAATTCGTCAACCATACTTGAAAAAGAATAGACAAAAGACACATAAACCTACCAATATTCATCATTCCTTCTAATCGTCTTGTTTGGTATCACTCAGAGAAGTTATTCGAAAAGCTATGATGACAAATTTGGAGCAGACACAACTCTCTTCCCCCACACATAGGTACTATCATAATTCATTGACAGGAAAATGAGGACAACAACCGGAATAAACACCTACTCCAAGCACAAAATGGACGTATATGCCCGTTCTATCAGCTGAAGTCACCAAGAACATTCTGAAGATGGTGAAAGAGAAGAAGCAAATCCCTGATCATATTCTAGATGCATGTCAGAATATTATAACAACTTTAGCAGCATCACAGGGAAAGAAGTACAAATCTATTGCTACCAGTTGAGTGACACATCAAAATATCACTCTGGAACAGATACAAACCTCTTTTCTAGTCCAAGAGTGTTGTGGGGCATACTCCCCCATGTCATACAGACACTCTAGTCAGGCATATACACATGATTTGAATGGAGATAATCATTCTAATCAGACTATTTCTCATGAGCATGCACATACACCTTCCCATAATAATGACTTTCGTCAGCAAGTAGTTCCCAAAGTGAGTAAGAAGGCATCTAAGAGAAAGATCTGTTTAACACAGTAATGAAATCAAGAGCCTATCAGTAATAAGGCCTTTCTAGAAGCTGGTGTTCTTTAAGCCCTTAGATAATTATCTATTGGAACTCAAGATTCTACTCTCTCATTTCCCAATAGTAGGAACATTAATTCTAAAGGTCTTCATCAGACACTTCTCATGAAGTCTTGCATTATGACAGTTTAGTTGATCTCGAAGTATCATCTACAGATGAGAGCCACAATAACCCTTTACATGGCCAGATGATCAAGGAGAAAAAGATTTTATCTTTTGCTGTAACCCACCATGGTGGTCCACCCCAGGATGATGAATTTAGCTACTAATGTCCTCTCCGCATTAACAAATCCTATTGCCTAGAAAATTCTTCAAAGAAAATTGTAGTAATGAGAAAGCCCTCTTATCTTGAGGCACTTTCAAATGTGAATCTAGATATGTATGATGCCTTACCTCTAGCGGGTGACATACTTTCTCAATCATAAGATAGATCGTGGTGTATGTCATTCTCCGTACCATCCTAGGGTAATTCATCTTCTAGTTTGATATATGAATTATCTACCAATCTTATTGAATCTGATTAAGCAACAAGGAAGCACCATCTCTGATCTAATCAGGTAGAAGAATCTTCGTTGAATGATAAAGAGGAAGTTGGGAATATTAGAAAACAACTGGAAAAAGGTGAAGTGACCGTCATGTTTTGGCTTTTGGATGACTCTCATTATGATATTCCAGAAATGTTGATGGAAGATGGTATTCATGACATTCGTCTCAACATGCGGAAAACTCTTTGTCACTTGAAAAATAAAATATTATCTTATGATGAATATGAAAATCATGTGAAGATAATAGAAGGGATACAATGCCAAATTGATTTGGCATCTCTCTCAGTTCCCAATATCCAAAGGCTGAAAAGCAGCAAAGAGCGCTTCAATGTTCATGCCTTGGCACGTCAAAATTATTGCACAAGTTAATTGACAATTCCCCATCTGGTACTCATATCAGGGGATGGAGTGTTCATGGAGAAATGAATTTCACTATACTCTCCATTCAACAAAGCTCGCCAAAAAGTGTCTCTTGCAATGTTATTTCCCATGGTTGGCCACAACCATTGGGATTTAATTGTAATCATAGGATTTCTCAGGAACATGCTGCAATAAGTTCTTTCCAAATTCAGGAATACAATGAACAAGTTGTCGAATTACTCTTTCATCAAGACAATGAGAATATCGAAAATGCTTTTCATTTAGAGTGGGTGAAACATCAGGTGAATGAAGTGTCAGAAATCATCCAATGGTCGTTTGAGCCAGGTGATTTGAGTGGATTTAGGATAATGCATCCAGCCAATTTCAGGAATAATGTCCGCAAAATCAGGAGAGGTTTTAAAAAAGTCTCAGATGAAGTAGCTCAAGAACCACCCCAGCTTTCCAGACAAGGGAATCGTTTAACCAAACCCTCGGAATCAGCATATAGGATTCAAGGAGTTGACTTTGAATAGTAGGAACATCCCCATTCCACCGAACTAGGGACTTTTTCACATCTTCAATCTCTTCCTTAGCGAATGTTAGTCTTTTCTCGATTTGGGAAAAGTCCACAATAGGAACGAAGAGCCAAATTATTAAGATATTACCTCTAAATTATGGTTCATCAAGAAGTTCTTAAGGGATGAAAAAAATAAAAGGAAATGTCTCATCAAGGACATGTAAGAAGGAAGTATCATAGAAATGATGATAGAAGGGATTCAATGCATTATGCAACAATAAATGTCACCAATGCTGTTGTTTCTAATCCTCTAGAACATGAGGCTTACTCAGAGTGATCAAATGAAGAATTTCCTGATCAAGAAGTTGTACACACAGACAGAAATGAAGAAGTTCTGTGTACGCGAAATCAATGGTTTACCCAGAATCTAGGTATTCCTTCAAATAATCAACTTCCCTCTCTCTGAAAGTCATCCAATAAGGGGAAGGAAAGAATCAGGTTACATTTCACCCTCCCTCTAGAGAAGGCCAATCACTCTCACTAGATAAAAGATTCACACAACATGAGGAAGAACTGAAGGAATTAATGAGGTTGAATGTAGAACTATTTCAAGGTAGTCTTCCTCCTAAGCATGTTGGAGTCAGTGAATCAAGGAAATTTGTTGCAGCTACTAAGATGGATCAATAATACCATCCTTTAACATTACACCCTCACAGGTCTAATCCTATGGGTCATTCTCAACAAAACTTGGTGGTGCTACCATCAGTTGCAGTACCAGACACCATACCTACCCAAGCTCCAGTTATTGCATCTGCTCAGGTCCAAGCTCAACCAGATGTTTCTCAAAAGTTAATGAATACCATTGAGTCATTAACAGATTGTTTGGAATCAATGGAGGGAAGGCATGCACAAATTCAACAAGAAAAGAGATCCTACCCTGAATGGGTTGATACAATTCGTCCCTGTCAAATTTTGCAAGTACCACATTACCAATCTTTAATGGTTCGAGAGTCCCAGAACAACACTTAACACGTTTTATTTCTCATTGTGATCCTATGATGGAAACCCCTTAGAAACAAGAAGCAGTTAAGATTATGTATTTTTTACAGTCACTATAAGGGCCTGATTTTGTCTGGTAAACAAGCTTGCAATCCCTGGCAATTACTAGGTCTGAGGATCTCCTTTAACGATTCCTTCTTCAATTTAGATCATCTTTTCCAAAGAAAATAGTTTTTTATCTTACAAAGTGTAAGAAAAGGGAGAATTAAAGTGATTCAGATTCCATTACTCGTTGGAAGGGATTAAAATATTCCTTAAGATTAACACTCCCTCAAGAAGAATTGTTTCCAATCTATGTGGAAATTTTCATGATGAATTACACACACCGTTGATCCCTGTGAAATACACAGGAGGGTTTTGAGACCTTACTTCAACCACTCAACGGATTGAAGACTCGCTTACAAAGACTAAGGATAAAACTCATGTAATTAAATCAGCTCTAGGAAGTAGAATGGGTAGAGCAGAGACTGCTATAGTTACGCTTAAACAAGCTCATGTAACTACTTCTACTTCAAAACCTTCATCTTGTCAAAGGGCTCCACCTCTTGAGCATCAAAAACAGAGGCCATTTCGTCAATATGATCAAAGAGATATAAGATGGAAAAAATTTGAGGATTTAAAGAGAAATGTTTACTATTTCTGAAATGAACAAGTTCTTGGTTACTTCATTTCATCTTTGGAAAATTATTTGTTTCAGTTTCCAAGGCCTAAACGGCCAAACATGGATGGAGATGAAGACCGCCCCAACTATTTCCCATTTCATCAAATGTTAGGGCATCTCATTCAAGAGTATTTTTTCATCAATGACATCTTGAAAAATATGGTGGACTTGGGAAAAGTAAAAATGAAAGGTTATTCATCCCAGGTATCATGTGTTTCTGCTATTGATATAGAGGAACAAGGTGAGTGGAAAGAAGTCAAAAGAAAAAATGTGCAGAAATATGATGAATAGATGGTAAAAAAATGATCTACTGAACTCATACCATTTTACGAAGGCAATTGAAGAAACCAATTGTACGTTCTGCTATGAATGACACAGCAAAACCCCCTTCATCAGAAGTAAAATTCTCAATGAAATGACCTTATTCAAAGAAATAAGAGTACTCAGAAAAAGATGAGATTGTGTCAAAGACCAATTTGTTTTTTACTCGGGCAGATTTTATGCCATCCACTTCAAAGCCATGGGCACCATCCCACCAAAGGGAACAACCTAAATTGGCTAATAAGGAAGAGTCTTCATTAGATGAAGGGTTGATCTTTGGTTATGTTAACTTGATTAACTTAACAGATCCTTATGCAAGTCATAATTTCAATCTAGATGAGCTTGAATTCTCTGTATCAAACAGAGGATTTAGTGGGAGTTCCAGAGGTCTAGGATATAGAGGAAGACGTGGATATCCTAGAAGTGAATTTTTCAATACTACCCCTAATAGAACTGTATATGAAGGGGAAAATCATGGAAGAGACCTTTAGCAGACTCAATAAAAACAAGAATGTTCTTCCGCACATGGCAGATTCATTCCTGGCACAGTTATCCTAGAGGATCGGTTAAGGTTGCACCTTATTCCTCTCAGCATGTAAATATACCAAGTCGGTCTAATATTATAAAGAAAGGAGCATTTCCAACTCGCACCCTTATATCGGAAGCATCTACTTCCAATGCATCAACTTCTAAGGCACCTGCGAAACCACATGTTTCTATTGGGAAACACAGACCTTTGGATCAAAAGTATGCTGTCTTGAAACAATTGGCCTATGTACTGGCCATGTTATCAATTTTTGATGCCTTGAATCTATCAAGGGATCATTCTGAGGCACTCATTGAGGCTTTGTCATGTCCTCGGGAATTCCAAACTGAAATTGATGCGGCTTAAGTCTACTTTGTAGTGAAATATCCAACAGAATTCCATGTAGTGTTATCTTTTACAGATGAAGATGAAGACGACGTTGTGCATGGACATATTGGACCATTGTATTTATATAGAATGTTTAATAATGTAGACATCTAAAGATCTTTCACTGATAATGGTTAAGGAGTCAACTTCATCCCTATTTGTACACTTCATCGATTGGGCCTCACCGAATCTGATTTATCTTCTTCTACTTTGATGTTTCAAGGATATGATAAAGATGAACAAGAACCTTTGGGCAAGATCACACTCAAAACTCAGTTTGGAGACCTTGCATCCAATTATGATTTGATAGTTGTTTGTCATCACACATCCTTCAACATCTTTGTTGGAAGGCCATGGCAACATCAACATGTGGCTATCTCTTCATCATACAATCAATGTCTCAAATATTTTTTCAATGGTCAAATTGGGAAATATTATGGTGATAAATCCCCATTAAAAACATGTGAATCTAAATAAATTGAGGCAAAATTCTATCACATGGTGGGTAAAGAGAAATCCACAACAAAGGAGATTACCATAATTAATGCTCCATATTGTTTGGAAATGATTCAAGTAAACCCATTCATACATGTGAGTACAGATAATGTGTTTCCTATCAGTCAAATTGATATGATAGACCCAAATCCAAGTACTCTTTTGGAAACACCCATAATGTCAATTACGACAATCAAGGCAGACAACATGGGAGAAATTGGTGATTCACCAAGCAATGATAAAACCTACAATGGAGATGTCTTCATTTCATCAGCTGAAATCCAGCAATTTTATACTTCATCAACCAGGACAAAAGAAGTTATATCAATGTTAGAGATGAACGATGATGTCAATTCTCAATCCATATTCTCCTCTTTATTACCCAAGGAAGACCCTTCATCATCGATAGGGTTTGAAATGATAACCTTTTCTTCAAGATGTTCAAATTTTAACATCTCTCTTGAAAATGGAAATTCTTCTTCATCATCCACTATGAAAGTAGAAACAGAAGAAATAACATGTGGTGAAGAATAAGAGGAAGATCTCAGGGATGCCCCTACAACTTTTGAAGAGGGTATCTCTACCACCATGTATGAACTCAAAGAAATAAATCTGGGTGTAAAAGAAGATCCATGCAACACATTAATTTGTGCGGCCCTGACTCTTGAAGAGAAAGAAATGTATATTTCATTTTTAAAGAAAAATCGAGATATATTTTCTTGTAATTATACAGAAATGACATGGCTGGATACTGATGTTGCTACTCATCGTTTGGGTATTCCAGAAGAACATCGTGGATTTAAGCAAGCCGTAAGAAGAACACACCCAACTTATGCTTCCAAAATTGAAGATGAAGTGGATAAGATCATCAAATATAACATTATCAAAGAAGTTCAAGATCCCAAATGGCTGGCTAATATTATCCCTGTAAAAAGAATATTGGAAAAATTAGAGTTTGCATTGATTTTAGAGATCTTAATCAGCATTGTCCCAAGGATGATTTTCCAGTTCCGATCATAGAAATCATAATTAATACAACAACTGGATATGAAGCACTTTCCTTCATGGATGGATATTTTGGTTATAATCAAATCCGAATGGCTCTAGAAGATGAAGAATCTACAAACTTTAGAGACCCTCATTGTGTTTTTTTATCGAGTAATGCCCTTTGGCATAAAAATGTAGGCACAACATATCAACGTGCCATGCATCATATCTTCAAACCCTTTTTAGGGAAGGTTGTTGAATGTTATGTGGATGATTTGGTGGTTAAATACATACAATGTTCTAATCACTTGGTTGATTTGGAAATCATATTCCATAAACTTTGACAACACAATTTGAAGATGAACCCCTTATAATGTGCTTTTGGGGTAACCTCGGGAAAATTCCTCATCTTTGTTGTACGCGATCATGGTATCAAAGTCGATCCTGAAAAGACAAAGTAAATCCTTGGTATGTCACCTCCTTGAAATTTTAAGGAATTGAGTGGACTTCAAGGACACTTGGCCTATATTCGGCATTTCATTGCCAATTTGGAAGGCAAAATTTTACCCTTCACCAAATTGATAAAGAAGGGAGTCACTTACTAGTAGACTGAAGAATGTTAAGAGGAATTAAATATTCTCAAGAAATATCTCGTGAGTCTACTGGTATTAATTCCACCTATTGAAGGATGTCCACTTATTCATTATGTGACAGCTCTAGAGCGATCATTAGGTGCCTTCCTTGCTCAGAAGAATGATGCTGGGAGTGTAATCAGCCATTACTATCTCAGTCAGACTATGCTTGAATCAGAAACCGATATTCATGTATTGAAAGGTGCTGCCTAGAATTAATATTTGAAGTTCAGAAATAGAGACACTACCTGAAACATCATGAGGTCCAATTGGAATCTCGCAATAGCCCGTTGAAATTCACCCTTAGTCAACCAATTCTTACAGGACGTCTGGTAATGTGGGCAATTATTTTGCAGCAATTTGATATCCAATATGTGTCTCAAAAGGCAATAATGTGCCAAGCTCTAGCTGATTTCCTTGCTGAATATATTTCACTAGAAGATACATCTTTAGATATTGATCTTCCTAATGAGGAAGTCTTTTCTATTCAAGATAATCTTCATACATGGGAAATGTAATTTGATGGTGCTTCCAGAAGTCCAACATGGATGAAAATAGAAGATCATAAATTCAACAAATTTGGGTTAGGAATTGTGCTTATTTCCCTGGAAAAGGTCATCCTACCTTATTCCTTCTTATTGTGGGAAACCGGTATAATAAATGAAGTAGAATATGAAGCTCTCATCGCAGGATTGGATTTGGAACTTCAGGCACAAGTGAATCACTTAAAGGTGAAAGGTGATTCATACCTGGTAATCAAACATGACAATGAGGATTATGCCATCAGAAAAGAAGAGTTAATACCTTTGTATGATTACATCAGAGAGTTAATGACAGAATTTCCTTCAGAACTGACATTTTCTTATGGATCACGATCACAAAATGATCAAGTTGATGCACTGGATAATATAGCCACAGCTCTGGAAGATCCAAATTGGGATGAAACAATCATCAGTATTGCTCACCGTCGTAAAATTTCACCTGATGTTCAGACAAAAATATAGGATATCTGTAGAGACCCGAAGATAGACGTACATGGACATTACATTACTTTTGTGGAATACTTAATACATAACAAAAACAGACACACAAGGACCGTAATAGTTTAGTGTCTTTGGAATCTTGGAATATAATCTTCTAAACGTGGTGAAAGATCTTCAATATCTCCCATAAAGATCTTCCTTTTTTTTACCTAAAACCTTTTTTTATATCCTGGGGAAAAGAAAACATAAAAGGGTGAGCTCAAATGCTCATTAAGGGTAAACAAAAGAAATATCAATCACATCATATTCATAAGAACATACCATTTTGGAAATCTTAACCTACCAAAGAGAGCATAATTTCATAACATGGGATAAATCATAGTAGTGAAATGTAATCCCAATAATCATAACTTAAAACATGAAACTTTGTGTCATACACACATAAATATAGAGAATCATATCTTATTATTCAAGACTCATTGCCAAGACTATCTTAGTGGACAAAGTCTCTTTCTGAATTGAGTCACCCTCATTTCAGTCCTGTTTCACTGAACCGGTATAACCTACCATTCCAGCCATGTCTATCTCATGAGATATAAAATCATTACCCAATGCATTGGAGGGAGATATAGGTCCCACCCATCTCATAATTATACCATTCTTATGTGTGCCACAAAATCTTAAATCATACATCATTGCATAACCCATGTAATAAAAATGGGAATCTTAAATATCGTGACACCATAAAACAATTCATATAAGATAAAGGAATTCATAAAAATATTTCCATCACAACATAATAAAATCCATGTAATAATAGGGATAAAAACAGAACCCTATATTATCTTATATGGAAAATAATTTTGATAAAACTCTTGAACTTCATTCTGGAGGAAAATATCATTTATGCTTCAAAAACACTTTTCCTTTCTTAAAATGTCATACAATTATAAACTAAAAGAAGTTGATTAAAAATAAACTTGAAAACCTGTAAAGGAATCTTTTTGGAAACAATGTTTTAAAAATACATTCAGGCCATATATGTTAAAAAAACATTATTCTCTTACTTTTGTCAGAAAAGTCAAAAAAAGTACCTCGTACGAAAAATGACAAAAGATTCCTTTCATATCTTTTACTAAAAACTCATAGAAGGGTAAAATTGGATTTAAAAAATTTTAGTTGAATGGAAATAATATTACATATTGAGGAAACATGGATGTGGATGATAAAATAAACCCTAGTAAATGCCAATGTATAAACAATCCCGGATAAAAATGAAATTGTGATATTTCCCTTACCTTAGGTCCGATTTGCTTCGTAAGTGTCCGAACATCCTGTATAATGTTTTAAATAATGTCATTGACTTATTACAGAATCATATTCATTGTTATTATATCATATATGGTTCACTTATGACTTTATATTACTCGTTCTTTTGTAAATTCATGTTAAAGTAGCGTTTTGGGTGAAATCATCTCATTTGTCGTTCGTGTTTTAACTTGTAATTATTCATATGATTACTTAGATAATGATTACTTAATTCCAGAATATAAAACATGATTTATATATAATATATATTCAGAATATATATATATATATAATAGATCAGTAAATGGAAATAAATACACCGTTCATGGAGACGGTAGACCGTTCGTACGCATGAACGCTGTTTTCGTTTCCTTAATGAGTTGAATGGAATTAAGTAGATGACATACATATATATAAACATAAATCCAGTATCTTTATAATGTAATATATTTCAATATTATTTCTTATATATACTTTATAATCATTCTTAAATGGTTAACATGGAGAATGAATCTCATCGCGTCGTGGAGACAGTAGTCCGTATGTACGCACGAGCGATGATATCATTTCCAAAATTATTGAATTGAATTGGAGTGGATGATACAATATATAAGAATAATTATTATGTTATAATAACTATGTATAGTTATTCTTTACACCATAATACCCATCCATGTTAGGTGTTGGTGGAAAAGCAGATTACACCACGGCGTTGAGACGGTATTCCGTACGTACGCACGCGCGGTGATTTCCTTTTTCCGTAGGATGTATAGAAGGTTAATTAGAGTTGTTTCATATTTATAATAACATATTATTATATGAGTGATACTGATGTTATTACTTCATAATGAAACAACCTTAGAAGAAGAAGTGGAAGAAGAAATAAAGGTGAAAGAATTGGTAACGGAAATTACCTCTTCTTTGAAGCGCCTCTTTGAGACCTCCTCTTAGGGTACCAAAATTGGTCTTTGAGGAAGACCAGAACCTCTAGGATGTTTCTAGGGAAGTGGAGAAGAGAATATTTCAGAGTTTGTCCAAGCTTGAAGGCTCAAAGTTGTGTGAGTAAGAGAGGGAGGAGGTGCCCTTTTATAAGGGAGGAGAGGGGTACCTTTGGAATAACTAAAACTATTATTTTATTATAAAGTCAAATTAGGTTTTAAACAGATCCAAATTGATTTATTTTGAAGCTAAATTGTGGATGGGTCTAAATCCTCTCATCCAATAGAATTTAGACACGTTTAGGTTCATATTTTAACCTTATCATTTAGATTTAACATTAAGTTAAATAATTTTACTTTTACCGTGTCTTCTTGGGTTCTTACACTATAAGGTTAATAAACTTACTATAACAAGCCAAAAGAACCCCATGTTTTTAATTATTAATATATATATAACCTTATCTAAGTCATTTGGCCTTTCCTTAGATTATTAGGAATAAAATAACAATTAATAATATAATATTTGTTTTAAAAACTATTTGATGTCAATTTTGACACTATTTGGTAATTGATTTTTGTGAAAATCATAAAAGAATGATAAGTTCTAAAAAAGTTAATTAAATCAATACTAACATGTCATATTAACCTATAAAATTAGTGGAATTCATAAAAAGTCTCAAATTATATTTATTTGGGTATTTATAACATCAATTATGTCAATATTTCATTAATAAGATAATTCCTGCATCATCATTGTGTCATAATAAATGAAAATTATTTAATCCCTAAAAATTCTAAATAAATTCCTATGATGTAGATAATTGTATTAGATTTCTGGAGACAATTCATGATTAAAGTTTCGTGAAGTTTATTACTAAATTAAAATTATTATACTTATAAGATTTAAGAAAGTGACATGTTGTCACATTCTTTGGTTTTAATAATAATTAAATTATTCTCATGGACAAAAGTCCCTAAAATGAATCTAATCCAACCCTTAGGTTATATGAGTCTACATGTAGCCATCCAATAGGATTTTTCCATGTTTTATGGTAATTTTATAATCTTATATTTACCCTTAATTTTCGGATTTACATTTAACTATAGTAAATAAAATTTACCATAGTTACTATTCACAATGCCCAAAAATAAAAAGTAGCTTATTAACATAATTTGGACCCACTGATTCCAAATATGGAATCCATTTTTCCAAATTTAATACAGAAAATATTCATAAATTAAATTAAAATTAATCCCGTTGTCGAATGAAAACGAGTTTTTCTTTAAAACATTGCAAAAGATTGAATTGATTTAACCTACGAATTCAAGGTAAAATCAATGCTAATGACATAAATAATATTAAATGGTAAAAATATATTCTATTTATACTTTAAACCCATTCCATATTATAATTTAACCACATAATATATTATGATGAGAAAAGTTGTTTTTAATTAAAATATAGCGTGTTTTTACTATTTATTAAAATATAAAAATTATCGGAAAAATATCAAAACTATATCTTATGTAAATTTTTATATCCTGATTCAAAATAAGAATTTTATTTTGGAAAATTGAACTTATAAACATGTCAAAAACTATATTTAATGTGGGTGCTCCATCAAAAGACGGCAAAACTGCATTTTTTTGAAAAATACTTATTTTACCCGAAAAATTTATTTCATTCTTATACCATGCTCTAGAAATGTGTAAGATGAATAATAATGTTATGAAATTCAAAATTTAGTTAACACTATTCATAACCGCTATTTTTAATTATATTTTAATAGCATATCGTTGTTTAGTGAAACTCGGTATTGCGGACTACACACGCTATCGAGGAAGGTCGTGATTGTGTGTAATGCAAGGCAAGTCAAGGATGCGTGTTGTGCAAGATTCTTTTGGTGTAGCGTACAAAACAAGACATTAATGAAATAAAAATGAATATTTTTCATAAAATCTCGGGGTGTTACATTCTACCCCCCTTAAAATGAATTTCGCCCTCGAAATTCGTCGGGGTTATAAATGGTTTACTATTCGAAAGTTTCTTTAATCGAAACCCACATCGTAAAAAGGAATACCAAAACCAATCATTAAAAACAAAAGAATGAAATGTAACGGTTACCCAAATAAACTAATCACTGGGTTTCCACATAGGTGAAAATATGGATATGGAAGAGAAATCTAACCATCATGTTCTGATGGAGAGTGGTAGAGAACATGGCTATGGAAAAGCCAGCAATCACAATGCCATAAATTTGTGATGATCTAGGGTACCATCTGATTCATCAGATATATGGGCACTAGGACAACATTTTTGGCTTTCAATATCATTTCCCTAAAGTTGAAAATTTTGAATTAGAAGAAATACTTGCTTGATTTTGGTACAATCTCACTGTTGTTCGTGAATTGAACAACATCCACTTCATCCCTTAAAGAAATAAAGCTTAATTTGTTATTTGTGATGTGTTAGCAGATCTTGTGATAGAATGATGGGTTATTCCATCTCTTTCAAACAAAAGGTTAGCAAAAGTTATAAGTCCATCTTATGGTTAATCATATATGGTTCCAAAAATGAACTTATACTTCATATATCATCCCTCTTAATAAAATAAAACCAGTTTCTACTAAATAGGGACTTCCTGTAGGCCAGTGGTAGGCGATAAATTCCAGTCGCACTTCGGTTGTGGGTTCGATTCCCACAGCCTTGTCCGACGCGATGGGTTGTCGCCCATCCTGCAGGTTTTCCTTTTTCTAAAGCTATATTACTATAACATCCCATAAATAATACCGAAAAACGTTTTATCCTAACTTATGTCCAACATAATCCATTCCAATCTTTAGGCTTATCTAAAATACTTCGGTCCAAGCTCATAGTATAGAGAAAATGATAACGTGAATGCCATCATTTATCCCTCATATATCTTGTTTGTCACATTTCCAGTCATGTGAATACCATAATCATGTAATCTCTTGAAAATTGAATACCCATCGAATCTTAGTGAAAACATGAGTGTTGTCAAAATTTAACTCTTTCCACATACCAAAATCCTCAAAATTCTATATACTTAGTCCTTATATCAATCATGAGCTCATGAATACAATCAAACATCTCATTATCTTCTTGTCCCTTCATTATGCGCATATCATCTACTTTCCAAAAATACTGGTACCATTCATCACATACTTTCAAAACATAAGGAAAGACAATAGTGTAACAATCCTTAGATGTCTCGTTATTCCATATTACCATGAGATTACTTATACAAAATTACACTTGATAAACATGTAATCATTCCACTACATTCTTAAACCATTGACCGAGCTTCAACAATTCTTTAATCTCACATATCATTTGTAGTCTCTTCATCATCATCCACATAAATACTACCCATACGACCATACTGATTCTCTTCATGAGACTTTCCCTTAGGGCATTGGTTTTCATAGTGCCATTACATTCCACATTTAAAACATTTAACCATTTCTGATGTCGTAGCAATATCATTATCCTCATCCCTGGTGTTAACTGAACCTTTTCCTTTGCACTTACTAGCTTTGTGTCCTTCTTTTCCACACCCAAATCATCTTCCAGTTCCTTTGAAACATTCTCCTTGATGCCTCTTCCCACATGATTTACATAGGGGCAATTGAAATTTCTTTTTTCTATGACCATCATTAAACTCCATCTTTCTCTTATTAGACGACTCAGGAAACTTACCAAATTTGAGTTTATTGATCATATTATGAGATTTCTGATTCGGAATAATAATGATGGTTGGACTTCCAAATCCCATTTCATTTGGTTTCTCATGAAGAATATCATTCCATTGTGCATAATATCCTCCATTATCATGAATCATCTTGTTTCCATCCATTTTCTAATACCCAAAAAGAATAGTGTTAGAGGCAAAAATCATAATAAAGGGGGAGTAACATAAATATCCGGTCTGGAATTACTTCCAGTGGACTGTAATTGATACCTATCAGGGCACTCCATGGGCGGCTACACCCCCTGGGCGGGACACACCACTATCCCCAGTGGCATCCATTTCCTCATGAAGCCCTTGGGCGGAGAGCCATGCTTCGTCCAACGCTCACATGTGAGAGTTCCCAAGGATCGGATACATTCCTTCCTCCTTTGCCTATGATACCAACTGTAGAGGCCCAAAGCCAGACGTACATTGAAATTACATTACATTAGCGGAATACTTAATACATAACAAAAACAGACACACAAGGACCGTAATAGTTTAGTGTCTTTGGAAACTCGGAATATAATCTTCTAAACATGGGGAATGATCTTCAACATCTCCCATAAATATCTTCCCTTTTTTTACCTAAAACCTTTCTTTATATCCTGGGGAAAACAAAACATAAAAGGTTGAGCTCAAATGCTCAGTAAGGGTAAACAAAAGAAAAAGCAATCACATCATATTCATAAGAACATATCATTTTGGAAATCTTAACCTGCAAAAGAGAGCATAATTTCAAAACATGGGATAAATCATAGTAGTGAAATGTAATCCCAATAATCATAACTTAAAACATGAAACTTTGTGGCATACACACATAACCATAGAGAATCATATCTTATTATTCAAGACTCATTGCCAAGACTATCTTAGTGGACAAAGTCTCTTTCTGAATTGAGTCACCCTCGTTTCAGTCCTGTTTCACTGAACCGGTATAACCTACCATTCCAGCCATGTCTATCTCATGAGATATAAAATCATTACCCAATGCATTGGAGGGATATATAGGTCCCACCCATCTCATAATTATACCATTCTTATGTGTGCCACAAAATCTTAAATCATACATCATTGCATAACCCATGTAATAAAACTGGAAATCTTAAACATCGTGACATCATAAAACAATTCATATAAGATAAAGAAATTCATAAAAATATTTCCATCACAACATAATCCAATCCAGGTAATAATAGGGATAAAAACAGAACCCTATATTATCTTATATGGAAGATAATTTTGATAAAACTCTTGAACCTCATTCTTGAGGAAAATATCCTTTATGCTTCAAAAACACTTTTCCTTTCTTAAAATGTTGTACAATTATAAACTAAAAGAAGTTTATTAAAAATAAACTTGAAAACTTGTAAATGAATCTTTTTGGAATAATGTTTTAAAAATCTATTCATGCCGTATAAGTTAAAAAAACATTCTTCTCGTACTTTTGTCGAAAAAGTCAAAAAAAGTACATCGTACAAAAAATGACAAAAGATTCCTTTCATATCTTTTACTAAAAACTCACCGAAGGGTAAAATAGGATTTAAACAATTTTAGGTGAATGGAAATAATATTACATATTGAGTAAACATGGATGTGGATGATAAAATACACCCCAGTAAATGCCAAAGTATAAACAATCTCAGATAAAAATGAGATTGTGATATTTCCCTTACCTTAGGTCCGATTTGCTTCGTAAGTGTCCGAACCTCCTGTATAATGTTTTAAATAATGTCATTGACTTATTACAGAATCATATTCATTGTTATTATATCATATATGGTTCACTTATGACTTTATATTACCCGTTCTTTTGTAAATTAATGTTAAAGTAGCGTTTTGGGTAAAATAATCTGATTTGTTGTTCGTGTTTTAACTTGTAATTATTCATATGATTACTTAGATAATGATTAATTAATTCCAGAATATAAAACATGATTTATATATAATATATATTCAGAATATATATAAATATATAATAGATCAGTAAATGGAAAGAAATACACCGTTCATGGAGACGGTAGACCGTTCGTACACATGAACGCTGTTTTCGTTTCCTTATTGAGTTCAATGGAATTAAGTAGATGACATACATATATATAAACATAAATCCAATAGATTTATAATGTCATATATTTCATTATTATTTCTTATATATTCGGTAAAAATCATATCTTAAGACTGGTTAAAGCAGTGCGAGAATGAATCTCATCGCGTCGTGGAGACGGTAGTCGTTACGTACGCACACGAGCGATAGATAGTCGAGTTTTGCCACTAATTATTGAGTTTGAATTGAGGTGGAGTGATGATAACAAGTATATCAGAATAATTAATTATGTTATAGATAACTATGTATAGTTTATAAGGTGTTGGTGGAAAAGAAGATTACACCACGGTGTGGAGACGGTATTCCGTACGTACGCACGCGCGGTGATTTCTTTTTTCCGTAGGATGTATAGAAGGTTATTTAGAGTTGTTTCATATTTATAATAACATGTCAGTATATGAGTGATACTGATTTTATTACTTCATAATGAAACAACCTTAGAAGAAGAAGTGGAAGAAGAAATAAAGGTGAAAGAATTGGTAACAGAAATTACCTCTTCTTTGAAGCGCCTCTTTGAGACCTCCTCTTAGGGTACCAAAATTGGTGTTTGAGGGAGACCAGAACCTCTATGATGTTTCTAGGGAAGTGGAGAAGAGAATTTGGTAGAGGTTGGACAAGCGTGAAGGCTCAAAGATGTGTGAGGAAGAGAGGGAGGAGGTGCCTTTCTATAAGGGAGGAGAGGGGTACCTTTGGAAAAACTAAAACTATTATTTTATTATAAAGTCAAATTCGGTTTTAAATATATAAAAATAGATTTATTTTGAAGATAAAGTGGGGATGGGTCGAAATACTCTCATCCAATAGAATTTAGACAAGTTTAGGTTCCTATTTTAACCTTATCATTTAGATTTAACATTAAGTTAAATAATTTTACTTTTACCGTGTCTTCTTGTGTTCTTACACTATAAGGTTAATAAACTTACTATAACAAGCCAAAAGAACCACAAGTTGTTAATTATTAATATATATAACCTTATCTAAGTCATTTGGCCGAACCTTATATTTTTAGGAATAAAATAACAATTAATAATATAATATTTGTTTTAAAAACTATTTTATGTCAATTTTAACACTATTTAGTATTTTATTTTTTGTGAAAATCATAAAAGAATGATAAGTTAGAAAAAAGTTAATTAAATAAATACTAACATGTCATATTAACCTAGAAAATTAGTGGAATTCATAAAAAGTATCAAATTATATTTATTTGGGTATTTATAACATCAATTATGTCAATATTTCATTAATAAGATAATTTCTGCATCATCTTTGTGTCATAATAAATGATAATTATTTAATCCCTAAAAATTCTAAATAAATTCCTATGATGTAGATAATTGTATTAGATTTCTGGAGACTATTCATGTTTAAAGTTTAATGAAGTTTATCACTAAATTAAAATTATTATACTTATAAGATTTAAGAAAGTGACATGTTGTCACATTCTTTGGTTTTAATAATAATTAAATTATTCTCATGGAAAAAAGTCCCTAAAATGAATCTAATCCGACCCTTAGGTTATATGGGTGTACTTTTAGCCATACAATAAGATTTTTCCAAGTGTTAGGGTAATTTTATAATCTTATATTTACCCTTAATTACCCGATTTACCTTTAACTATAGTAAATAAAATTTACCATAGTTACTATTCACAATGCCCAAAAATAAAAAGTAGCTTATGAACATAATTTGGACACACTGATTCCAAATATGGAATCCATTTATCCAAATTCAATACACAGAAGATGCATAAGTTAAATTAAAATTAATCCCGTTGTCGAAAGAAAATTAGTTTTTCTTTAAAACATTGCAAAAGATTGAATTGATTTAACCTACGAATTCAAGGTAAAATCAATGATAATGACATAAATTATATTAAATGATAAAAATATATTCTATTTATACTTTAAAACCATTCCATATTATAATTTAACCACATAAGATATTACGATGAAAAAGTTTTTTTTAATTAAAATATAGCGTGTTTTTACTATTCATTAAAATATGAAAGTTATCGGAAAAATATCAATACTTTATCTAATGTAAATTTTTATATCCTGATTCAAAAGAAGAATTTTATTTTGTCAAATTGAACTTATAAACATGTCAAAAACTAGATTTAATGTGGATGCGCCATCAAAAGGCGGCAAAACTGCTTTTTTTGAAAAATACTTATTTTACCTGAAAAATTTATTTCATTCTTATACCATGTTCTAGAAATGTGTAAGATGAATAATAATGTTATGAAATTAAAAATTTAGTTAACACTATTCATAACGACTAGTTTTAATTATATTTTAAGAGCATATCATTGTTTAGTGAAACTCGGTATTGGTGATTGAACACACTATCGAGGAAGGTCGTGATTGCGTGTAATGCAAGGCAAGTCAAGGATGCGTGTTGTGCAAGCTTCTTTTGGTGTAGCATACAACACAAGACATTAATGTAATTAAAAATAATATTTTTCATAAAATCTCTGGGTGTTACAAAATCAATGAAATTAGTCCATTTCTAAACCATATGGTCATCCTACATGATGTATGAAACCTATCAGAGAATACTTTCAAAATGGAACACTCCCACCTGATAAAGCCGGGAAAGAACAAGTCCGGTGATGTGTGGTCAATTTTACTCTTTATGATAGCCCAGATCACTTAGAAAAAATTCTATACAAAATAGGTTTTGATGGAATTCTCTTTAGATGCATTGATGGTGAAGAGACAAACGCTTTCATGAAAGAAGTACATTCAGGAGTCTATGGTGCCCCCTAGTCTGGGCATAAACTATCTGATCAAATTCGAATGCCTGGATACTTTTGGACTAAAATGTTACAAGATTTTGTTGATTTCACTATGAAGTGTCATTCATGTCAAGTATTTTCCAACTAATTCATCAACCCCCAGAGATTCTTCATACAACTAAATACTCATGGCCATTTTCCACATGTGGAATGGATGTAGTAGAACCTTATCATTCGGCTACATCCAAGAAGATTAAGTATATTATTACTTTTACTTACTTCCTTTCCAAATGGTCAGAGGCAATACATCTCAAATAAGTTAGTTCTAAAAGCATCGTTATCATCATCAAGTCTAACATCATTACCATATTTGGTGTCCCTCATATCATATTGACGGACAATGGCACTAACTTTTGTTCTTCAGAGGTAAGGAAGTTGTAACAAGAATACAAAATCAAATCCAACCATTCATCTCGGTATCATGCAGGATCCAATGGCCAAATAGAAGTCTTAAATACGACTAGTTTTAATGTACTACAAAATATGGTGGATAAAGATAAGAAATCATGGCCTGATAAACTCTTTCATGATTTATGGGCTTATCAAACCACCACCCGCACTGCTACGCGGTCAACTCTATACTCATTGGTATATGGAATAGAAGCAGTCTTGCACATTGAAGTAAAATTACCTTCTCTCAGTGTATCCATTTTTTGATCATTCAACTACAGATGAACAATCTCAAAATTGATTGGATGAATTGGAATGATTAGACGAAAAATGATTGTGCACCCTACAACACTTGGAAGTTTATCAGAATCGAATAGCATGAGTTTTCAACAAAAAAGTTCATCTTCATTCATTCATTCAAGGATAAATGGTAATGGTTCTCAGATTTCCGATGATACCAGGATAGAAACCTCCCACGCTTGAGCCAATTTGGGAAGGACCTTACTCAATTCATAAGGTATACTCCAATGGACATTATTCTTTAATCTTAATGGATGGAGAACTCATCACGACTCTAACCAATGCCCTATTTATGAAGAAGAATTTTGGGTTACACAAATACACTTTCTTCCAACATGACATTAAATTGTGTTGTCCATACAACATGTCATTAAACTTCGTAGTCCCTTATTCTTCCAACATGACATTAAACTATGTAGTCCTTAGCACATGACATTAATCCGCGTAGTCACTGTCGTCCAACATGATGTTAAATTGTATTGTAAACCTCTTTCGTCCAACATGACGTTAAAATGTATTTTCCATATTGTCCAACATGATGTTAACCTGTGACTTCCTAGATACATGATGCAAAACTGTACAACACTCATCCTTTCTATATGACGTTAAACTATAAAGTCACTCTTTAGTCCTTACTACAAGACTTTAAACTGCATAGTCCCCCCCTAAGTCCTTACTGCATGACATTAAACTGCACAATCCCTCTTTTGTCCAACATGATGTTAAACTGTGTCATGTCCCTTATATGTCCAATATGACATTAAATTTTGCATTTTTAGGGTTCTTTCTACATCTTGTTTCTCACACCGAGTATGAATCACATGGGTTTAGAGTAAACTTCAACCATAACAAACTCTCTAGGACTCTAACCATGAATAAGTCCCAACACCATTTTGAGGTCGTTTTCATCAAGAACAACTTGATCACCAATTCATTCTTCAATCGAACTATGCAGAATTTGATCTTTTCTTTCTAGGCTGGGTACGTAGGCAACCTCTTGAGGTTCAATCCCAAAACCAATATCTTCACATTGGTTCACCTCCATCTCATATGATGTTGATTCATAAGTCCGCCTCCCAGAACCAATATTTTTTACTGTGGTTCACTATGGTCCATGCTTATGACCTTAAACTATTTGTACTTTTTTCCTGTATGATAATAAACTAAAACATTCTTTGACATCCTCGCATGAGAGGGAATAATTATTTACATTGATCTCCAATCATGTTATATTTAAAAGACTATGTGCATATATGGATATTCCCGAACATTAATCATGGGTCAAACCATCATGGCACTAGAGTCCCCTTTCACCCTTCACAAGTACGAACCAAATCTGTACATAGGGTATTTCAAGAACTACGTATAGATTGATTCCTATCCTTATGGGATACGTAGGAACGTTCAAGCATCCCTCAAATCCAACACCAAGTCTTTGAGCATAACCCCAAATTCCACTTTCAATCACTTGGCAGATAAGTCCCCTTGTGAAAACATGAATGTGGTATGAAAACCCTGGTCTCCATTCACATCAGGTTTATAAAACACACACTGTGTATTCCTTATTATGGTCTGAGATATATGACACTAAACTAAGATCTACTATACTCTCGTCCCACATGACGTTAAACTGTATTTCAAGAACTACGTATCGATTGATTCCCATCCTTATAGGATGCGTAGTGAAGTCCAACACCTCAATTCAGGACCCTTCCACAACATGATTATGGTCATCATTGTTCTATGTATCTATTTCATGCATTGGACAATACCCATTTTCATGTGTTGTAATCCTAACCATAAGCACTTCTAGATCTCCATAACCCTTTTCTTGACTTCTGGTCACAAAATGCCTGATACCCGAGAGTTCTTTTTCCTAACTATGCAGCATGTTCCCTTAGGATACCTTGTATAAACAGCCTACATAAAACACCTATCTGCCAAAAGATACCATAATTTGACTATACAGTTAATGCCTTTAAGTGGCCCTGCAAAATTCAACCCCCTAACAGGTTTTTCAAATAGCGGTAACTTCATTCTTGGGAGGTAAACCTCTTTTGTCCTTATTTTTCTTAATGAAAATATGTAGGGATCTGCAAAAATAGACATCCTTAACATATTTTTCCCGTTCTATTTTTCATGATATGAATGTATTCAATTCTATGGTTTAAACTTCCCTTCCCTACATTTGGGTCAGACCATCGCAGGAGGGACATTCATCCAATTCATTGAAAATATTTAATAGAAACATCCTTTATATATTCAAGTACCACACTCCATATATAAATCGCTATGATTAGGAAAATTTGAATCTCTGTGAACAGTCACTGGATTTTTAGCAATAGTAGGGAAAAATTTCTGAGAGTTCTTTTTCCGGACTATGCAGCATGTTTCCTTAGGTGGCATTGCATAATTAGTCTACATAATGGACCTATCAGTCAAAAGATGCTATTATTTGACTATGCTTCCAATGCCCTTAGGTGGCCCTGAATAATTCAAACCCCTAATGGGTTTGTTAAATAATGGTAACTTCACACTTATGAAATACTTCTTTTAATGCCTTTTATCCCTATTTCCATATCATTCCTTAGATTCAAAATTTTTTAAGTTATAGTTTACATGTTTTCCCTATACAAGAATATGGTAATATGTTTTCATATACATTATTAAATAATTGAGCTAATTTTAATCCATTCAGCCAATGATATTAAACCTTAATCATTAGCATTTTCATGTCCGACGCGCATGACTTTAAACTTCCCACAAAAGATAAGGGAACTCTGAAAAAAAGTTGAGTCCTAGATCACTAAACATACATTTTGTACAATTTAGTTAATATTGAGAAATAAAAAGATTCAAAGTATGTAGGGTTATTTTTTTAATCCTAGAAAAAAATCAAACTATGCTTACTAGGCCCATTGGCTTGGGTAAAAAATTTAAAGTAGGTAGCAAAAGAATGCAGGCATAAATGACTGAAGATGATAGTTTTTTTCATTGATGCACAAGAGTTATAAGGACATCCACAGACTGAAATCTCTTCTCTTTTTCAAAAATTGCAAAAGGCTTTCAACATAACTCTTCATTTGACTTACAGCATCCCAAGATTCATTAGTATTCACCTATAATTAATTCATTCAACTGGATAAAAAAAGAGATGTACTGATACCATCTCATCTTGGATCATTGTATTATAATGTTCTTGTGTGCGGTTTGAGAAAATTTTTAGCTGATCAAACAGTGACTCTCTCTCTTTCCAAGTGACTTGGAAGATGGATACATGTATTTGAGAATGGAGCATTGGAAGTAAAGAGCCATTTGGAGAGATTACTCTTTTAAATGTTGTTCTAATGCCATGATAATCTTTTTCCACTAACCGGTAGTAGAAAACATATCAGCCCTTGGGTTTTCCATTTTCATATCTGCAAGGAAATAGCATGGAGGAAAAATTTGAAAGTTCACACCACTGTTGCTGCTCTTAATGCACATCATAAATGAAATCGAGGAGTAGCAATGTCTCTGCATCTCGGTCATATAATTCTTTGCATCTAGAATGTTGACTACTTGTAGTTGACAATTTCCATACAAAGGCAGGTAGATGCTCTATGGGAAATTATGATGATACTTCTTCAAGAACTTTGCTAGGTGTGGGAGAGTTCTATCATAAATATTATAGTAATCATGGACAACGATATTCATCATATCATCAATCCGCTTTCTAGACAATTCATCAGCCTTTCCAATTCTTATGGGAGCCATTAAATCTTCCCAAAGGTCGAATAATTAACTCTTAAGTAAGTTGATTTTTCATAACGTTTTTGTAGAAATTCAAAAAATGGCTAAGGTATTAAGGCACGCAAGTCCCATGTTGGTGCGCAAGCCCATGTCAGTCATGCGAGTATGGGCACGTAGGTATCACCGCACATGTCCAAATACCTCTGCAGAAGCGCGACACAAAGAAGCAATGAACATGTGGAAAATCAAGACACAAACGTGACGAGAGCCACTTTCATGATGAGAGAGATGTGATTTCAGAGCCGGGTGCTTTGCGCAAGAGTGTCACCAGAATTTATAGGGAAGGATGCACCCCGGCACACCGAAGCCTGCGCGGCTCGCACCTATGCGCCACTACCTGTGCACTGAAAACATGCGGGCTGCTGTTTTTTGGTTTTCTCCTTTAACTTAGAGTCAAATCCTCCTTCCTTTTTTATCCAACTCTGAGGGGGGGGGGGATTTTTTTGATTCTCTATTCTATTACAGAGTCTAAAAGTTGAAAAAGGAAAATACCTTAAGCACAAAGAGATTCATCCTTTGAAGAAACATAAAAAATTGACAAAGTCATGAACAAGGATCTGTTTGAAAACATGGGTCGCACAAGTTTCATCATGGTCGCTTAAGTATACTTGCACGCCACATATTTTTCATCCAGGTGACTTGCGTGCCCTAATCCTTTTTCACCCAAGGTCCTCAATGGCCTATAAATACCCTCTGTGGGCCCCCCTTTCGGGGATGAATAACCCAAAAGTCAAATTTAAATTCTCGGCACCCTGGCCTCTACCTGAAGTCTTTAGAACACTTATAAGGTAATTTATTACCTAGAATGGAAGATCAAAAGAGGGGGAACAAGGAATAAGTGTTTAAATTTATCAAACCTTACGCACCTATATGTCTAACCCTTAAGGGAAATGAAGAAACTTGAGTGCCACTTTATCCCTTCAACAAAACTTGTGTGCCACACTTTGGAAGCCTTTAGTGATAATACTAATGGATTGAGCCAAGTCTATACCAAGTAATACCCTATGGGTTAACCGTCGCACATGTACACCCGTGTCACACAAGTATACTAGCGTGACCAGGACATGCGCACCCAAACCGGACTTGCTCTCCTACCTCTTTTTGGGTGCCCCTCCTGCCTATTCAACACTTTTCTTCAAATCCGCCTCTCCTCTTCATGGTTTAGCCTTAAAATCCATATTCAAATCCATTTATGGCATGATTTGTTTGTTGGATTCCTTATCTAAATGTAATTCTCTAGAACTTCTCTAAAAAACTCATGATTTACATAACTTTATGTCACTAAGGATAGAGATTTCATTCATTCAACCTCATCCTTTAAGATGAGAAGATATTTAATCTAGGAATCCTCCTTAGGAGTAAACCCCAATCATAATTTTCCTCTAAATTGGGCCAGCATTTCAGGAGTAATCTCCAGTCACAAGATCCCTTAACATGGGCCTCCTTCTCAGGAGTAAGCCCCATGTTCTAAATTCTGGGCCTCCCTCTCAGGAGTAATCCCCAAGTTCCAAATTCTGGGCATCCTCATTTGGAGTAAGCTCCAGGTTCAAAATAACCATAACATGGCCCTCATTTTCAAGAATAATCCCCAATCATAATTTCTTTTAACCTAGGCCTCCTTTTCAAGTGTAAACCCCAGTCATAATTTCTTTTAATATGGGATTCCTTCTCAGGAATAAAACCCAATAATAAGTCCCCTCTAATTTGGGCAAGCTTCTCAGGATTAAGTCCTAAGTTAAGTATCCAAATCTCCATAAAGCACATATACCTTTATGGACCCTATTCCTGGGCTTCATCATTGAAGTAAGTCTCGATATTCATCTATCTGGGCAGTCATACATATATATGCCCCATATTATTTCTTATGATTGCATCTTTCATGGCACAATCGTCATGTTTTTCTGATACCTCTTATTCCTCACACCGAGCCTGACTAATGTGAGCTTAGTGCGTAAAAATAATTACGACATCTTCTTGTGGGCCATCAATCAAGCATAAACCTCTTACTTATTTACCCAAACTACATCAGTTATGATTCCTTTTCTAATAGGGATACGTAGGTAGCCCATCTGCAGGTATGATCCCAACTCTGAAATAATACATGTCCTTCTGAACGACAATAAACTTCAAGTGCACTGGTGAGTTGCTTTAAAACCAGTACGGTTATCATAATAACAAAGAGATTTATATATAATGTGTTGAGGGATACCATTGAACAATAATCTCTAACAAATACATATGATTTTCTATTGATTAAGAACCTCAAATACATATAAAAGATTCTCTAAATCTCATACATATCAATCATTGATTGTCAGATCTAAAGGAAAGCTCATTTTCATACTTGGAAATTTAATAAGGATTCCCAAACATAACTAAAATCTATAAAGAGAGTCCTGGAGTAGAGAATAATTCCCCCCAAAAAGGTTTGATGAGTCCAACCTCCCATCCTCTGGACCAATGAAAATTCTTAAGCCTCATCGGTCCACAACTAATGAGCACCTACCTTTGGAATGTAGGTCCAAATGGATATAGAATCATTGGATGTTTCTGATTCTATGAATAAACTAGTTAGATACCGATTGGAATGTTTGAACCTTAAACAAACATGGTCATCCAAATTTCCATAGGAAACAAGATTATAATACAAGTTTTATTAATCTGAAAAGGTTTTGTTTAACTCTCTCAAAAAACATTAAATGAGTTACCATTTTTTAACAAAACTATTGGTTATATTTTATTTATGTCCCTTAGTGAGATTTTTATTCCCATCCCATGTTTTTGAAATTTTTTCTACAAGGTATAAGGATACATAATAGATTTTATGAATTCAAAAATATTTTTATCAATAAAAAGAAATAGTTTTTTGTTTGAAGTGTTTCCATTGGTGAAAAATGTGGATACTGAGTGTAACTGTCCACATGTATTTCCAGGATCAATTATGTAATAGTTATGGCCTAGTAATATAAATCTATAAACCTAAAAATATCCTCAAAGTGAATTCTTGATTAAAATCAATATAAATTAATTATGATTGTTTTGGCCTTATAGTTGGTTGTAGAGGAAATATTTAGGGAAAGTTGGATATTATGATGTTTTCTTAAGGGTTATGGATATGACCATGGGTTTATAATATTAAGTCATATTATATTATGAATTAATTAGAAACCAATTTTGAGTCTTATTTTATTTCGAAGTGATTATGGGTATTTTTGGAGACATTCAACATTGATGAAATTATCGGGTATCAGTTTTTAGGATGCGAAATCTAAGGTATGAGATAACATTTTAGGTTAAAATATGTTAAAGTTATTTTTTATGAATTTATCTCAATTTTATTAATGTTATCATAATTGTATAGTTTTTGAAAAATGACAATGCGATGATCATCTGATAACCCATTTTTTCAGACAAAGCTGCCAGAATCAAACCCACAATTGAAGTGTGAATATGGTTTATCACCTTCAACTTGCCTACATGTTGTCCCTGGTTAGTATGACTTATTATTTTTTGTTTAATAATTTTATAGATCAAAAATAAGTTTATTTTTGGAAAGTATACATTATCAAATAAATATCCTTATTATAGGGAAAAAATTGGTGATGAATTGATAAATGTTATTTAGGAAGACATTTTCACTTTTTAGAACACAATATGCATAATAAAAATAGAATAATACGGGATTTCATTTGTTTATTAATGGTTGAAATATTATTTTTTATGAAACAATGTTTTTATTGGGGACATATGGAGATTTATTTTTTTATGGAAATGATTAACCTATCTTGGAGAATATGGGATTATGTTAATTATTTTAAAGCATGATACATTAAGAATAGTCAGTGTTATTTGGATATAAATGTTATGATTTATCATGGAAGACTAGGTGATCAAATACTTTGTAATTTTATGTTGTAAATCTTAGATTGGATTACATTGAAGAATTTTATGGAGTTTTTTGTTGAATGGCATATTTAGATCTTGGGTGTTACTGTTGAATTCTGGAGATTAAAAGTAGTATTTCGTTTTTATAATGGATTATACTTTTTGTAGATTATCTGATATTGTACTACCCATTTTTTTTTTGGATAAAGTCTCAAGATATGATGAATAGATATTTAATCTTTTTGGGTCAATGAGATACCCTATAAGTGTATTCTATTACTTCAAAAGTGACCAAGTCATCTTGAACACTCATCGTTTGGAGAAGTGATGAGTTTGTGGTAGATATTTATTAAAGAATGAAGCACTTAATTTCAAGTAATTATATTTCGTTATTATCATAGTCTATGTAGAAATAAAATTCTTCAACTTCATAAAAAAAATATTTAAAAAAATATTGTTATTTTACATTTCTTACTATGAAATCAAAGACCATTTAACACATTAAATGTTTGTGGTTTTCTAGTGGTTAACTTTATCGTAATCATGTTTTTTATCACTCTCTATTAGAAAAATATCATTAGTTTTTCATCAATATCCATTTTACCTACATCCTTGTCTGTTTTATCTTGGGTAACCTTTTTGTTCGATTTATTTCTTCTAAAGTGGTAGTTTTAGGGACTCTTTTACTAATGCATGCTTTTTAATGATATTTCTGAGCCAAATTTTAAAATTTCAAGGGCACAATTTCCGAAATGGGGAATGATGTAACAACCCACGTATTTATAGAATAATTATTTTTCATATCTATTCATATTATGAATAATATATTAATTTTATTTTAATGGGGATTATTTTTCTTATAGTGTACTCGACACAGAAGAATAGGGTTCTCCAAAGTCTTATGTTTCACACAACATGAAGTTATATTTAAATATAATACAATAATATTATTACTATTTTAAATGGTAGTTAACATATTACAATTTTATCGAAGGAATGAATATTATAAAATGAATTATGAAAATATGGTTACACATGATTAAATAATGAATCATTGGTTACAAAATTTATTAGAAATGTAAATAAAAACTTATTGAACATAAAGGATGTTTTTTATGAAAACCATTTTAAAAAAATAGAATAATTGTGTTTATAAAATCGTATTAATATTTTGGTATTTTTATTTAATGAAAAATATATTTTATATATTCAGTGTAATGTTTTAAATCCCTCTTATTTGTTTTCTAGATAAGATATAAGAACAAATTGAATTTTTCAGATAAAAGAAATATATTTTTAAAAGTGCAGTTTTACTGACTTTTGTTAGAGAAACCCTATTAAATTTAGTTTTTCTCAGTTTTATAAGTTATATTTGACAAAATAAACTTATTCAACATATTTGTGACCACAAAATTTACTTTTTTTAATGTTTTGCTAATTTTCTGATAGAGTCTGTTTTTTAATGAATTGTGAAAATTAGTGCATTTAAATTCAAAACTATATTTTCATATAATTTATTTATACAGTAATATTTTATTGATATATTGTTTTAATGTATATTTGGATTATTTTTTTATCATTTAATCAAATTTTTGTTGTTCTAAGTAATTTCCCATTGACATTGGACATAAAAACATGTTAATAATTTGATACTTATTACTTGTTAAAAACAAGATTTTTTGTTTTTACATCATGAATTAAGATAAAATTAATTAATACAACTTATCTGTTTTGAATTTGAAAAAATGGATTCCATATTTGGAATCAAAGGGTCCAAATTTTGTAAATAAGTAACATTAATCTTTTGGCATAATGACTAGTAACTTCAGTATTTATGTAATTTATCATGGTTAAATTGTAAATCTAGTAAATAAGGTTAAAAATAATATTATAATAATATTAAACTACACTAACACATGTACTAATCCTATTTAATTTGATATTTCCGACCATGGGAATATGTGGGTTGATTTTTTGTCCCCAAGGAGCCACATGGATATGAAAATGATAAGAATTAATATTAGGAAACTGCAAGAAGACATGCTAAGAGTTAATGTTCTTAGCTAAGGGTTAAAGCTAAATGATAAGGTTAATTATGTGACCTAAACATGTATAAAAGGTATTGTTTGATATTTTTTAAAACTAAAAATATCTCATCATTGAAATAAATGAGTTTTGTACCATTTGACAATGAAAATAAATTTATAATAAAATAATATTTCAAGACCTTCCTTAAGTTCCCCTCATCCCTCTTATAAAAGGCCAACAACTCTACCCACTTAATCATACCTATAAATCCCCTTGACTCATCTATATTCTACTCAAATAATATTTTAAAATCCATACCTTCCTATAATAATTTTTACTTTGGGAATAAAGAAATTCAATAAATTCTTTTGGCTCAAATCAAATGAAGTTACCAGATCTAGAGGTATCGTCTTCTCTCAAGTTCCTATCCTTTATTTCTCTTTTCCACTCCAAATGCCCTTATTATAATTTTATTTAATAATAAAACTATTTTACTAAATATTCTATGATGTTTTTATGATATGTTTTCTAACTACACTTACAGACACATCCTTCTAATGGTTACGAACACACCATTTATGTGTATGACAAACTACAACCTAACGAAATGACGATTATTTAGATTCTCCTACCACCAATCATGCTGGCCATTATGATGGGATAGTATTTATATATGATATATATTATATTTATATTGTCCCTATGATTAAGTAATTTTTATTTAATACATACTATTATTCTTTCCATGACGTGTTAATATGATAATTTCATTTTAGGAAGTGCAGACTGTCGCCCCCTCAAAGTGATATGACTCATTCATTCCATACATGGAACATATAAAGGATGTAATTAATGAACTTCGAGGATATATATATCATATATTATAATGGTATTATAATATACTTATTTACCATTTATTTTTCATTCCTTTAATATGAAAAGTAAACGAATCCAACGTTCTTGCCTACGTATGACCTATCATCTCCATGAATGGTACATTCATTTCTTATCTCCAAATGTTATGTAATATTATAAATTCATATATTATCGTTATATGAGATATTTAAATCATGAATATAATTCTTTAGATTATGTACTTATGACCATATCGACAATTTTAATCATAATAAGTTCATTTTTGACTCTAATATCCATTATCGACAAAACATCGGATATGAACTATAATAACTAACTGTTTTTCATAACAAGGCAATAAGTGAAATAAAATGTACAATAATATTGAAAAAGGACATAAAACAATTGTAAATTAACCAATGTTTTTTAATAAGGAAATTAATGGACGAATGAGGCAAGTCAGACTCAAGGTAAGGGACTTTGCCTCGATATCTTTTTGTAGAGGTATTTCATGATAATATCCACCTCTATTACACTATAAGATGTATATATGACCACTATTAAATTTCATAACCATATTTTATCTACATTAATTTTATTTATTAGTTAATGGAGATTATGAATTAAATTTTCATATTGGTATGGTACACCTTGACCGTTTAAATATTATATTATAAAATATTTTTCTTTATGATATTAAATTACATATTTATTTATATGGATATAAAAAAATTATAAAGGAAATTTTATGTCTATCTATAATTTCATTCTATGTTTTGAAAATTTATCTTTTTATACAAATCATTTTACTTCCATACAAAATGAAAAAATGATTTTTATTTGGCTTAACCAATATGGTGATAACAACTTCTCCACCGCCGTAACCATTATTTGATATTTGTCTTCCTCTATAAGCCTTAATGTATTTTTAAAAAATCCCTTCTTCCATTATTTTTGTATATTGGTATTGAAAATTTACTCTTATATGAAAATGGTATTTTTATATGGAAATGTTTTTATACGGTTTTAGATGTGTTTTTCACAAGCGTTTTGTAATGTTTGTGTTTTTAAAATGGTACATACATCTTATATGAAATGGGAGAGCATGATAAATCTTATATAAATATTTGGGACCTATTATAGCTCACAAGTGAGCCTAACACAACATATACAAAGGGTTAAGCACCATTATAGCTAATGGTTTAGCCCGCCAAATCTTATACGAAGGGTTGAGCCCCATTATAACTCACAGGTGAGCACATTATAGCTTATATTAAAGGATAAGCCCCATTATTGCACATGGGTGGGCCTGATATAGATTATACGAGGGGATATCCCCATTAAATATCTTCAATTTTGAATTTAGACATATGGTTATTCCAAATGAATTATATTAAAAATGTTTTCTGTATATTATGCTCTAAGTCCCCTAAATGAGTTTTTATTTCTTGCTATTAGTTTAATGTTTTTATTAGAGAAGACATTATGATTGTAATTAATGTTAAATTTTTTTAATTAATTCAAAAAACATTAAATGAGTTACCATTTTTTAATGAGACTATGGGTATTTATTATTTATATGTCCCTTACTTATCTTCTTATTCTCATCTAATGCATTTGAATTTTTTCCACAGGGTATAAGGATGGAGAATAGAAAGGAAGAAGTCAAGAAGACTTTTATCAAGAAATAAAATAATGTTTTGTTTAAATGGTTTCCTTCTGAGAAAGATATGGATAGTGTGTGTAACTATCAAAATATAATGTCTAGTTCAATGATGTAATAATTAAGGCCTAATTCTATAAAACTATAAACCTGAAAAGATCCACATTGTGAATTCTTATGTTAACTCCATATTAAGTAATGATTAAAGATGGGTTGTTATTTTTTATTTGATAAAGGAATAATTATTTTATGTGATATGGACTAGAGAAAAAATGGAAACCATGGGGATATATCAAAATATTAGATATGTTTATATATTATTATAAATTATAGAGTTCTTGTTTTTTGTGAAAATACAACATTGTATAGATACTATAACATTGATGCAGCTATTGAATATGTGTACCTTGCAATAATAACTTTTAAAGGGATTGAATGGATTTAACTCAGCTTGTACCATATGCATGAAAATGACCCCCAAAACAATGCACCTATGTCAATACCCAAGGGCGATATACTTTGTTTAATCGGGTGAATTTTACAAAACATTAAATAAGGAAAAAATGAAAATAAATAGTTATGAAATTTAATTATAGTTTGTTGAAAATGAATGACCTATATTAAGGACAATAAATTCATAATTTTGTCATTATTTTCATTTATTATAAATCCATTTTATATTCCTAGTTATAATTTTATATGATTAATTATTTTAATGTTATCATCAATAATTTTAGATTCATTTAATAAATGGATAGAATTACAAGGATACATATAAATTCCAAATTTTATGGGAGATGTTATGATTTCCCAAATCAAATTCTGAATAAGATAGGATTGGGCATCAAGAACCTCATGGTCAGACATGCACAATTGACTCACGTTAAGAGCAGTAACATGAATCAAATTGAATACCCTCCAATTTATGAGAAAAAAAATGTTCAAAATTGTCCATTATGTAAATAAGGAATCCAAAAATTAGTGGATAATATAATCCCTAAATTGTGTAGAAATTTATTAAGTATGATAAGAATATATTATATTTCAACAAATGTAATGGGAAATGAAATTTAATAGTAGTTTGTCTCTAAATCAGATATTTTGATATGCAGTGGGAGTTGATGAAGAATTAAAAATATTTGTAGGACGTTGTGTCTAAAAATTTGGATGGATTCAATATTATATATTTCAATAAATATTATACAAACAAACTATATATTAAAATAGATATGTAATTACATGGACTTGAGAAAAAAGATGATGAATCCATTATGTCTTATGAAGAAAACATCACAAGACAAGTATTTTATGCCTCTAGAATTATCAACAACATAGAAAGTGATGTTATAATATTTTTTTATATGGTTAATGCTATCTCTATGAAAATCATTGGAAATTTGAGATATTTAAATCTTTGATAAGATTTTCTAATATTCTATCATATTCAAAATTAATATTTATTATTTTTATTTTTTACATGTTACTAAAGATAATATATGAATGATGTATCATAACATGTGAGGATTATTGGATAATTATATTGGGATCTATATAGTAAAATGTATAATGTTTCCTAAGGGGGTATGAAGAATCATGTTAAATACCCTATGGGAATAATAAGGTATTTTAAGTGTTGAAGGAATAGGAGTCAAGAAAATGAATTTTGAAAGGATATGGAGATTGTCACTAAATTGATCCAAAAAAGAAGGTTTTGGTAAATCCATATTCTAAATTACAATGTTTATATATAAGTAATATGTAAATCTTATTTAAAAATGAACTTTTCCAAGGTTTTTCAAAGATAACTCATGAAAAAAACATCCAATTCATAGATAATAATGATGATTATATGATGTCAGATTAGTCGAGGTGTATTTTAGATGTGTAGTGGTGGAAGGTATATTAGTTATTTATTAAATAATAAGAGAGATGCTACTTGGTTATGGTTCAATTCATTCTTTCATGTCACAATAATTTCATAGAACTATTTATACACCACCTTGGACCATGGATGATGATTAATCGGTGAACATATAAAATGTGGAAATTACCACACATAAATCATATAACTAAATACATTTCAATATATTTGGGTTTAATTTATGAGTAATTCGCATAATTATCCCTTTAGTTGAATTTTAGGTTATTTTGGTCATTTATTTAGAGTACTTCTATAGTTCAAACAAAAATTTCAGGGATAATGAAATCAATTTTTATACACAAAATTGGTCGTTTGTCCTATAAAAGTGTAAAGAGGAGGATGTGTATCTATTAATACCCACATTTGAACAGATATATTTTTTTAACTATGAGAATTTTTTTCTAGTAATAATTACTGAGACAACGGAAAATGTCATCTTTTATATCATTGAAATTAGAAGAGTGTATGTGGATGTGTTTCCTAAAGTTTTTCTGAATAATATTCCTAATTGAAATAATGAATTATTAATCAATCATATACCCAAATCCCTGATAATATCATAGTCTCTATATAGAATATTCATTGTTATACATGAAGAACTGAAAAAAATATACATGTGATTATGGATATAAAATTTATATTCCTAAGTGCATCACCATGGTCTTCACTTGTCCTCTTCATCAAGAAAAACGCTAAGTTGATGCATCTGTACATAAACAATTAAGATGTCAACAAGATCATGGAAAACAAAAAGTACTTCAAACTATGGATTGAAAAATTCTTGACTCTCGGCATTGACACCAATAGTTCTCTATAGTATATCTCTGTTTAAGATGTTTTCATGTGATGGTGTAGGAGTATATTCACAAGACTATTTTCTATAAAAGGAATAAGAATTATTAGTTCACAGTAGTCCCTTTGAGAATGACAAATTTTCCAAAAATATTTTTAGAATTTAATGAATATATTATTAGGTTAGTAACTTGATTTATTTTTGGTTTTCTTAATGGATGATATTTTCATATACAAAAAAGCATGGATATTATGGTAATTTTATTATTGTGTAGTGAAATTTACGAAATGAGATGTTAAGGATAATTTAGAGTAAATGTGAATATTGGATTGAAAAGTTATCATTATTGGGGAATGTTATCATCCTTAAAGTTATTACCATAGATCCTTAAAAAAGAAATTCAGGAATATATGAGACCAATATATGTAATAGAGATACATTGTATCCTTGTATTATATTGGTATTATCATTCAATTTTGATAATATTATAAATATTTTCAATCTATAAAACTAATACAACTCAAAAGGGAGTGAACTTATAAGGACATATGATTGAAAAGTATACATCAATTAGTTAAATAAAAGGATCACAAATACACTCGTACTCATACTACCCACCAATATAGATGATTTTAGGATAAAATTTTATGGGACATATAATCTGTTGGGAATCATCATATTGAAAATTATAAATTGATAGGTTATAAATATCAATAGTTTATTGTTCATGAACATAACTACCCAAAGGTTTTTGTAGTGATATTCTATTTAAAGATTTTATAACATTACTTAAACATGGAGAAATGTAAAATATATATAGACCATAAGATCCTCATGTATATTTTCCCAAAAAAATATCACAAAATACAATGGAAAATGTTGTTTGAGATGGTCAATGATTATGAATATTCAATCAATCATTATCTGGGAAAATAAAATGCAGTGGTTGACTATAAATGAATCTACAACCATATACAAGATGATTATTGAGAGGGTTCAAATAAAATTGGACATGAAAATGAAGTACATGACAACTGAAAAAAATCATTCTATGTTTCTCATATAAAAACTCAAACATCCATTATATATAATATAATGGAGGTATAGAATTATGATTTGGTGCTATAATTAAATGTAGTAAATATTCTGGAGTTTAACATTTATAAACATTGTGTTATAAATTTTCACCCTTGATATATATTCCAAAACAACAATAACTAATGTGGGAACTTTTAGATGGTGTAGATAACATATTCATCCTAATTCATTTGAGGAACTCTATGATTTATATAGAACTGAAGAAAGACTTATAGAGGATAACATAAATATAAATATTGTGGAATGTGTATCTCAATGACTAGTATTCGAACATGTTAGGGATGAATAAAAAATATCTAAGGGTATTAAGTAAAAATTTTCCAAACCTATATGGAAATAAGAAAACATAACCTTTTATTTAATGATAGGCATAACTAGGACATCTATAGTCTATTACATCATTTGGGTGACAGTTGATCACATTACTAATTTAGAAATATTTAATTGCTATCAATGAATATTTATTTCATCAATGACTAACTAAAATATATATAAGATAATTTATAGTAATTAATACAGTTCCACTCTCAATTTTATATTATAGTCATCCAAGGATTATATTTGAGTTTTAGGGAAGCCTTCTATGAGCGTTGGGAATAATTTTGAGATTCAGACACTATTGTCAAAATCTAAACGATTTTCTATTTTAGATAACCATAAAAATTCTAAAGGATATGATGAGATATTGGTCAAGGGATTTTGAAGGATATTGTGATCAATTCCTTCTTCTGGAATAGTTCTTATATAATAATTATTTCTATTCTCGAATTGAAATTGAACTTTGTTTGTCTTTTTTGGGAAGTGGTTTAGGATTCAAAAAATAACTGGATAATGTTCCAGAAATAAAGATTCTATGGGTTGATCTTGTTCAAGGGATTATAGTAAATGATCAAACCATTTTGTGTTAAAAGAATAACCCAAATATCAATGAAATTATATACCCACACTCTTCGATTAGACATAATGCTTGAGGATGGAGATATAGAATTCCATCATCTTCCACTATGTACGAAAGTCATGATGTTTGAGAAAGGCATTTCAAAATCCTAGATACATCTACCACATTGAGATTCTTGATTTTATCGAAGTTATAACCTATACAATTTCACTGAAACCAAACAAATATCATGTGTATGATTCTTTCCAGTTGTACCAATTATGTATGTAAACACTATACCTCTCACATGTACCAAATATAGAGGTTGTACTACTGTAGATTGATCATTATCATTAGGAGAACATTTTGAATATCATAAATCATATAGAAAAATTTAAGTAGATGAACACAAAACACCTACTCAGAGTATTATGACAGAGGCCCATGTTTTATGAAGAAAGGTGGAATCCAAAAGAAGTTATAAAATAAAAAAACATTCACATTTTACGGTATGAAATGAAATTTTCATTGTTAAATTTCGTAATCATGAAACAATGTAATAATCTAAAATTTTAAAAATTAAATTTCCTTCTAAATGAATAAATTAAATATCATTTAATGAACTTATCAAAATCATGAATTCTATTTCATTATTATTATGGATCATTATAAAAAATATATGAATAATATGATTATTGCGTGTAAAGACAAGTATGCATCATTACCATGGAAAATATATCCATCATAAGATGACCATAATTGTAAGTTTATATTAAGGTTTATAATTAAAATAATTAGAATAATTGAATAGTAGATAACCTCTATAGTGACCCTCAATTATTATAGAATTATATGACATCATTTTTGTGTAATCCTAAATATATTACATAAAACAACGCACAAAGACTATGTTAGCTTAATTATTTTAAAAACATGGAAAAATAATCAATTCTCTATAAGTGAGATACATAATCTCCTAGTATTCACTTTATATATATCACCCTTATTAGACATATCATACATAATACAAACAATTATATCCTTGGGAATGAGAAATTCAGAAATGGTGACCATAGTTTCTCAGTAAGGATAAAAAAGTGAGACATGTTAGCGCAATTATGATCATTATGGTATGAGAAAAATATCATTACAACAGAAGATAAAAACCTACATATCAAATATCATAAAAAATAATATAATTAATCATGGAAGATCATAGTACATAAATCATAAGATAATTAGTATCATAAGCTATAAAATCATAACATATGAATAGGAAATGGAATTGTGGTAGAGTCAGAAACAAATAAAGTGGTTTTCAATGATGTAATGTCTTATATACAAGAAGGTTTTCATGGAATGGTTTCATGCCCCAAAACGTCTTATGAGCCATGGTTCACTACAAGGACCATGTTAGATGAAAAATTACTTTATTAAATAGAGTTCACTCCCAATTATATCTGTGTTTATATCGTGAGATATAAAACATTACCCAATTCCTTAGATTATGATATAGTTCCCACCCATAATATCATTAAAACATACATATCTATTCCACTAGATAGTAAAAACATCCTTATAAAATGACCGATAATAAGAAATGGGTTTCTTAAAAATCATATCATAACCAACGAAATGAAATTTGAATCATAAAAGATTCATCATATCATCACCATTAGAAATTAAATATATTTCATAATTTTTTTTGATATATTAACCCATGAATGGAAGTGAGTTTCAAAAGTATATAACATGTGGTTGAGAAAAATATTTCATAAAACTCTTATTATCATAAACCTATACCATTAAGATAAATAATATGAACGAATAAAATGGTTCATATCTCCAATATCTAATAAATTAAATCAAATGATCAAATGGAACATTTCTTAAAGAAAATAATATTTCATTGAAAATAAATTTTTAAAAATGAATATATTTCAAAATAATTTTATTTGAAAACAAACATTGAAAAAATAGAATATATGCTTTTTAATTTTTATTATAACATTTCATGAGGAAAATATGTTATATACGTTGGAAAAAGTTCTTTTTTAATCTTAACTTATTTTTGAAAAGTTCATTATTTGATAATAAACATGAAACAATTTAAGGATTGTTTTGAAAATTATTTTAAAGAATTTGTGTGACATCAAACATTTTGAAAACTTATTATTTGAAAATTATGTTAAAATTTTAATTTCCCAAATATTCCATATATTGTTTTAAAATTATATGGAATTATTTCAGGACTATGAAATCTGACAGCGCGCGATTCTAAGGTCCAGAGTTCCCAGAATGATCTGTCAATGTTTTGTTAAGCATTAATTAGTGCGTGTAAGAAGTTATCCTAAGAAAGAGGAATAATTCTTAAATTTTACTCATATCAGAAATATGAGGGCACTATTTCGCTCAGGATGGTTAGTTTACCCTAGGAGAGAAATAAGTTTAGTCGACACATGCCTCTTGTGAAAAAACCCGAAAATATAATTATCGTAAATAAAATTATTAAATAAAATTATTTTATTTTTAAAATTATTATAACTCATGAATGGTGACTTGGATTAAAAATCAAAGACCACCTTTGATCTTATGAGGGTATTCTCTCTTTAGGTATATACTAACAGTGGCCTGCGCGGTCCACCAGTAATAATTAGTTTTTGGCCGTAAATAAAATAATTAAGTGAAAATTATTTTATTGTAAAATACATAACATTTAAACGGTAACATACAATGGAAATCCGAGAGAACTATTGGGTTCGTTGGGGAATTTTTCACTTTGGCAGAGCCTAACCTTGACCGATGCGGGTCGAGGATGACTGTAAATATTTTTACACGGTTTTTTTGGGAAAGTTTATTAAACACGTGAGAGGCGTTTTCAAACATTTGAACTATTGCTCGGATTAAAATTATGAGGGCGCTTATAACATCCCTCATTTAAATAACATAAACTTTCATTACATTACACAAAACTGAGGATCTTTAAGGTTTAGTGTCTTGGAAACCAGGAACTTAAAACATGAAAACATAAAACATTCATCTTAAATACTTAAAGGCATCTCCTCATGTTCATCCTAGGTTCATTACTGCATCTCATAACCTAGGGACATACATCAAAAGAAAAGGGTGAGTAGAAGGCCCAGTAAGGGAAACAAGAGAAACATTTTACTTGTGAACATGAGATACTTCAATAGGGTAATGAAAGGAACATTAAGGCATGAGAAAGAAATCATGAGATATATCATAATAAAAATAACATTTTTCATAACTTGAAGATGTGTCTATAACATTTAATATTAAAAATCATTTCTTTTCACCAAGGTCCATCCCCAAGGTGTCATTAAAAAAATTACCAAGGTTATTCACCAAGGTATCAGTTTAAAAGGTCATCTCTAGAGATTAAGTCTTTACCCAATGCATTGGAGTGCTATCTGGGCACACCCTTGACATGTCTTTATTATCATGTGAACCACATATATTATCATCAATCATTTCATAAACAACTCATATAGCATAAAATAAATGGGTTTCATTTGATAATCATAACGTTTTAAAAACTGCTTTAAAGGCATGATCTTTATGTCACTTTAAACCCATAGAACGAGAAAGCAGGTTTCATGTATGTAATACCCAAAATTTAAAATTGAAAATTTTGGTATATATTTTAATACCAATATAGAAGAGATATCTTTTCATATTCACTTAATAAAATCTATGAACTTTAGAAAAAGAGAGATACATTTTGAGACGAAAATTATGCAGCATAACGACTATGTTACGGGATTTTAGAAAACATTGAAAAGAGAGGGGACATGGGTAGAACATTCATAAATGACCCATAAAACAGTAGAGGGACAAAATATAAAAGATTTAAGAACATGGTAATGAAATTTGAACGCAATACAATATGAAATGAAGAACATTAAAGGAAGACAAAAATAAGATTTCTCTTATGAAAATTCAGCAGCCTAACGGTGTCACATAAACTTCAACAAAAAATGATTTGATGAGATCAAATAGGGTCTCTCATCATATGAACAAAAAATTTCAGTATGATAGATATAGATATAATACCCCAACATAATAAAAAGGAACTTGAAATACATTACATGAAAGTAGAACTTTGAAAAATGAGAAGGGTGAAAGAATCACTTAAACATTCGACAGCCTAACCGCGCCACTTAAACTTCAACAAAAATGAATTGAAGAGATCAAATAGGGTCTCTCATAATATGAAAATAAAATATCAGTATGATATATTTATATATCATACCCCAACATAATAAAAAGGAACTTTAAAGAATTGACATGAAAGTAGAACTTTGAAAAATGAGAAAGGTGAACGAATCCCTTAAAAATTCACCAATCTAAAGGTGCCACTTAAACTTCAACAAAAATGAATTGAAGAAATAAAATAGGGTATCTCATAATATAAACATAAAAGATAAGTATGATATATTTAGAGATCATACCCCAACAAAATAAAAAGTAACATGAAATACTTTTCAAGAAAATAGAACTTGAAAATGATAAGGATGAAAGAATCCTTTACAAAAATTCAGCAGCCTAACGGCGCCACTTAAACATTAATAAAACAAAATGATGAGAGTAAGAGAGCATATATCATCATATGAAATTAAAAAATGCAGTAGGATTAATATAAAATAACATCCCCAACATAAGAACATGGAGCTTAGAAGGAATGACATAAACGAGAGTACTTGAAATGAAAGAGAGAGGTAGGATCCCTTACCTTAAACGTAACTCTTAAAACTCAAAACTTGGGACCATGAGAGGCTTGAGGGCACCATGGGAGGACTCCATGGGAGGTAAGGAGACCCTAACTTCGTTTATAATGATTTTTGAGTCCAAATGATGAGAGAATGGATTGTATTTATAGGGAAGGTGAGGGGACAAGGCATTAATGGCCAAGGGACACCTCAAAAGTTGTTTTCTCAAAACCATGTGCTCTCCCCTGATATTTTCCATGAAGTTAGGCCACATGGGGCCCCAAATACAATAATTCATCACCTTTGGTCGGCCAACCCTAAAAATATCTCATGACATCATCATGACATAGGTATGATGTCATTAAACATAACGAAAACCTAAAACGGTATTTTTACTATTCACTGAAATTTCAACTTTCTCAGAAAAATTCCAAAATATAACCTTAACCAAATATCAATGCTCTGATTTCAAAAATGAACTCTATTTTATTAAAATAATTTTCTAAATATTTTTAATTTTTTTAAATAAATACACTATTCACTGAAAATTCATTTTTTTCTGAAAAATCCCCAAAAATTACCTTAACATAATATCGATGCTCTGAGTTCAAAAATGAAATCCATTTTACAAAAATAATTTTCTAAATATTTTTAATTTAATTCTTAATTAAAAACACTATTCACCCGAAAAAACTAATACTTGAATAATAATTTATGAAACCGTTATTTAACCATTTTATTGAATCACATTACTTAATCAAGGTGCCTAGATTATATTAATACTTTATTTAATTGAGATTACTAATCCATTTGGTCACATTACTAATCCAAAGCATAAAAACACTATTCATAATTTACTATTCATCAAAAATTATGTTGATCTTATTAGACTCTTAATTTCATACTGAACATAATTGTAGAAGACCATTTTTTGAAAATCATTACACATTTTTAATTATTTAAGGTTTACATAAACATTTTTTTAAAATATCCTTTCTCTAAAATTCACCAAAAATATGCATACTATATTTATCCAGACATTTGAAAAGTAATATACATCATCATAAGAAGAAATACCAATTTTTATTTATAACAAAAGATTACACAAGGCAGTTACGGTCTCCTTACATATCCCCTTATCACACCAGCATAGGACCTAAGTGTAAGGTGTGCTAAGGTGAGAGAATCTGAGGGAGGCTCGGCCAACATCACACGAGTAGTAATTTATATCAGTTTTAACTTCTCGAAAAGGCGATTCCGTTCTAGCTTCACACAATGAAGTTCGGCTTGGGTTTGGTCCAGAGAAAATCCCAGTGGTGCTACCTCCTTCCCAAGTTCGGTTATATGGGCGCCGATCGGTCCAAGACTACTGGGTGAGGCCATCAAATCTTCTTTCTATAAGAATTAACCACAATTACTTGTATTTATATCCAATAATCGAAACTTTTAGTTTACAGCGGTCATATTGACAAATGGTCATATAACAGTCAAAATCCAATAGTCTCATTTTAATTATACTCATGTTATCAAATGAAACATTTTTGTTGAGTATAAAAATAAAATAAAATAACACATAAAATTAGGAAACAAGATTTATTCAAAATTTCGGGTCCTTAGAATCTTCCCTCCTTAAGAAATTGCATCCTCACAATTTTTAAAATTGGGTTTTCAAATTTCATTGAATGTCCCACATCAGAAAAGGAGTCGGTAAAATTAATACCTTAAAAGAAAGAAACGGAAGTACAAAGGTCACCCGAGTTAACCCACACAAGGATTCCATGTAGGAAAACATGGACATGGAGGAGAAAACAAAGGGTCAAGTTCTGAGGGAGACTAATAGAAAACATGATGAGGAGAAATATAACAATAAGAAAATCCCAAACTTATGATGTGTTTAAACGGCCTTTATTTAACTAGTAGGAAACGTAAACCAACAACGTTTTTGTTTTACGTTCCTTTTCATAATTTTGAAGAATTCATTTACTACATAGAACAAAAACATAAAAAAATATACCTACCTTTATGTAGAGTTTCATCCTTTTATAAGTTTCAACCAAAAATAATCTTTTCTCCAAACGATGAGCATTCAAAACTACTTGGTCTCATCAAAACACAAGAATCATCTTCTAAAGAATCACATAATCCACAAAAGATTAACTATCTATTTCTTCTATCTTTAAACATTATCCCAACAACATAAAGGGTAAGGTAAAATAACTCTTCAAAAAGAAATAATCCCATAGGAATGGAAACTAATTTTAAATCTTCAATGTTCCATGGTACTATCCAAAGTTCATCATAGACCATTACATAAATAACGGTCCTTAAAATTCCTAAAAATAAACCAAACTACGATTGGAACCCAAATACAAGAAGGATTTGATAACATAGTCTTCCAAAATAAACTTCATTGTTAATCTCCAAACAACATCAACCACTCCTAACATCTTATAAAAAAAGCAGCTAACCTAAAAATATTTTACCCGAGATAGGTTAATCATTCCCATAAGTAACCTAAATTACTATAAGTCAACCTTAAATTCATCGATTCTTCAAAATATAAGTCAACCTGACTCCTCAATGAAAATACCGTAGTAATCTATTTACCTCGATCATATAGGGTCCCCAAAATTGTGAACGTCTTCCAAAATAATAATCACCATTTTAATCCCCTAATCATCTCTGTCATATTAATACGAAAATCATCACATTTCCTATCACATTGGTTGTTGGGACATGTTCTTCCATTTCCCACCATTAACTAAGAAGAGAAAGTATTATTATGGGCTTAAATACATAGCCAATAATAATGAAAAGGAACTTAAATCATATAAGGATAAATTATAGAAGAAAAGTATACCCTAACATGTGATCCCCTGGGTTCCCATCTAGGTTATCCATGATCATATATTCTTATGTGAATATTTATTTTATTTTATCTTTGTTCCGTTAACAATGGTTTATACTAAGCTTATGAATTTACCAAATCATATCCCCTGGGAGTGTCGTAACCAAGAGTGCAGAAAGGCCCGTTGTTGTGTACCAATTCTCATTTTAGTCTAGCTCAAAGCGGTTTTTTCTGGTTTTACCCCTATGTACATCTGTTCCAGAGCCACCTCTACCTGCTCATATCCAGACCAGGATGTATTTTCTTGGCAACCCATTACTCAATACTCACCAAAATACCAGGAATATTTCCTATATATAAACTTTTCTATAGGCTTCTTCCTAAAGTTTTCATATCCTAATTTACAAAAATAACTAAACCAACCTCTAATACTAACTATAAAATCCTGCCTTTAAATAACATAAACTTTCATTACATTACACAAAATTGAGAATCTTTAAGGTTTAGTTTCTTGGAAACCAGGAACTTAAAACATGAAAACATACAACATTCTTCTTAAATACTTGAAAGGCTTCTCCTCATGTTCATCCTAGGTTCATTACTTCATCTCATAACCTGGGGAAATACATCAAAAGAAAAGGTTGAGCAGAAAGCCCAGTAAGGGAAACAAGAGAAACATTTTACATGTGAACTTGAGATACTTCAATAAGGTCATGAAAAGAACATTATGGCATGAGAAAGAAATCATGAGATATATCATAACAAAAATAATATTTTTCATAACTTGAAGATGTGGCTACAACATTTAATATTGAAAATCATTTCGTTTTACCAAGGTCCATCCCCAATGTGTCATTAAAAAAATTATCAAGCTTATTCACCAAGGTATCAGTTTAAAAGGTCATCTCTAGAGATTAAGTCTTTACCCAATGCATTGGAGCGCTATCTGGGAGCACCCTTGAAATGTCTTTATTATCATGTGAACCACATATATCATCATCAATAATTTCATAAACAACCCATATACCATAAAATAAGTGGGTTTCATTTCATAATCAAAACGTTTTAAAAACTGCTTTAAAGATATGATCTTTATGTCACATTAAACCCACAGAAAGGGAAAGCGGGATTCATGTATGTAAAAAACAGAATATAAAATAGAAAATTTTGTTATATATGTGCATTCCCATATAGAAGAGATATCTTTAAGTATTCACTTAATAAAATCAATGAACTTCAGAAAAAGAGAGATACATTTTGAGACGAAAATTCTGCAGCATAACAGCTATGTTACGGGATTTTAGAAAACATTGAAAAGATAGGGGACATGGGTCAAACATTCATAAATGACCCATAAAACAGTATAAGGACAGAATATAAGATATTTAAGAACATGGTAATTAAATTTGAATGAAATACCATATGAAATGAAAAACATGAAAGAAAGAAAAAAATAAGATTTCTCTTATGAAAATTCGGCAGCCTAACAGTGTCACTTAAACTTCAACAAAAAATGATTTGACGAGATCAAATAGGGTCACTCATCATGTGAAAATAAAATTTCAGTATGATAGATATAGATATCATACCCCAACATAATAAAAAGGAACTTTTAATACTTGACATGAAAGTAGAACTTTGAAAAATTAGAAGGGTGAAAAAATCACTTTAAATTTCGGCAGCCTAACGGCGCCACTTAAACATCAACAAAAATGAATTGACGAGATCAAATAGGGTCTCTAATAATATGAACATAAAAGATCAGTATTATAGATTTATAGATAATACCCCAACATAATAAAAAGGAACTTGAAAGACTTTACATGAACGTAGAACTTTGAAAAATGAGAAAGGTGAACGAATCCCTTAAAAATTCGGCAGCCTAACGGCGCCACTTAATCTTCAACAAAAATGAATTGAATAAATCAAATACGGTCTCTCCTAATATGAACATAAAAGATCAGTATGATAGATTTAGAGATCATACCCCCACAAAATAAAAAGGAACTTGAAATACTTGTCAAGAAAATAGAACTTGAAAATGAGAAGGGTGAAAGAATCCTTTACAAAAATTCGGCAGCCTAACGATGCCACTTAAACATTCATAAAAAAAATTATGAGAGTAAGAGATCATCTCTCATCATATGAACTTAAAAAGGCAGTAGGATGAATATAAAATAACATTCCCAACAAAAGAACATGGAGCTTAGAAGAAATGACATAAACGAGAGTACTTGAAAAGAAAGAGAGAGGTAGGATCCCTTACCTTAAATGTAACTCTTAAAACTCAAAGGTTGGGACCTTGAGAGGATAGAGGGCACCTTGGGAGGACTCCTTGGGAGGTAAGGAGACCATAACTTTGTTGAGAATGATTTTTGAGTCCAAAGGATGATATAATGGCTTGTATTTATAGGTAAAGTGAGGGGACAAGGCATTAATGGCCAAGGGACACCTCAAAAGTGGTTTTTCTCAAAACCATGTGCTCTCACATGATATTTCCCATGATGTTAGGCCACATGGGGCCCCCAATATAATAATTCATCACATTTGGTCGGCCAACCCTTAAAATATCTCATTACATCATCATGACACATTTATGATGTCATTAAACATAACGAAACCCTAAAACGGTATTTTTACTATTCACTGAAAATTCTACTTTTTTTCAGAAAAATCCCAAAATTTCACCTTAACCAAATATAAATGCTCTTATTTCAAAATTGAGCTCCATTTTAAAAAAATAATTTTCTAAATATTTTTAATTTATTTTTTAAATAAATACACCATTCACCGAAAATTCATTTTTTCAGAACAATCCCCAAAAATTACCTTAACGTAATATCGATGTTCTGAGTTAAAAAATGAAATACATTTTATAAAAATAATTTTCTAAATATTTTTAATTTATTTTTTAATTAAAAATACTATTCACTCGAAAAAACTAATACTTGAATAATAATTTATGAAACCGTTATTTAAACATTTTATTGAATCACATTACTTAATCAAGGTGCCTAGACTATATTAATACTTTATTCATGTGAGATTACTAATCCATTTGGTCACATTACCAATCCAAAGCATAAAATCAATATTCATAATTTACTATTCATAAAAAATTAAGTTGATCTTATTGCACTCTAAATTTCGTACTGAACATAATTGTAGAAGACCATTTTTTGAAAATCATTACACATTTTTAATTATTTAAGGTTTACATAAACATTTTTTGTAAAATATCCTTTCTCTAAAATTCACCAAAAATATGCATACTATATTTATCCGGACATTTGAAAAGTCAAAAACATCATCATAAGAAGAAATACCAATATTTATTTGATACGAAGGATTACACAAGGCAGTTACGGTCACCTTACATAGCCCCTTATCACACCAACATAGGACCTAAGTGTAAGGTGTGCTAAGGTGAGAGAATCCGAGGGAGGCTCGACCAACATCGCACGAGTAGTAATTTCTATCAGTTTGAACATCTCGCAAAGGCGATTCCGTTCTAGCTTCACATGATGAATTTCGGCTTGGGTTTGGTCCAGAGCAAAGCCAATGGTGATACCTCCTTCCCATGTTCGGTTAGATGGGCTTCGATCGGTCCAAGACTACTGGGTGTTTCCATCGAATCTTCCTTCTATAATAATTAACCACGATTACTTGTATTTATAGACAATAATCGAAACTTTTAGTTTACAACGGTCATATTGACCAATGGTCATATAACAGTCAAAACCCAATAGTCTTATTTTAATTATACTCATGTTATCAAATGAAACATTTTTGATGCGTATAAAAATAAAATAAAATAACACATAAAATTAGGAAACAAGATTTATTCAAAATTTCGGGTCATTACAGCGCTGTTCAATCTGATGTGTTGGGATTTTCTTAAGGAAGGAATAACTTCGACAGTAATAGGTCGGGTGACAAATTTATTTTTGTGGACATTGGATAGATTAATAAAATAACATATTTTGTTCTTTTATTTTCTTTCATTCCTCCAATGGATGAATGATGCTGGTGGGACTAGAAATGTGTCAAGCCAATAAATGGCTTAACTCTTATTTTCTTGTAACCAAACCATTGGGAATTCAGGTGGTTCATTAATTCAATTACCCTCATTAATTCTTTGAGCATTGCACACTCTATCTTCTTCTACTATTTATATGGTGCTCAGGGAGGGGTGTTGGCATGACTTCACCAAGCGACGAAGCCCTAGCAAAGTACCATAACCCCAACAACCTAGTGGGAAAGACTGGTTCCAACGAGCAGTGATGAGTGCCACCATGTCAGGTACCATTGACAATCATGATGGAGGTTCCATTTACCGTTGTTAGAGGACATCTCTTCTAGGTAGGGGGTTTAATTCGTTTATGCATTCAAATGACTTTCCTCTTCTCCGTTCTTGAATCAGATGAGGAACGCGAGTGAACCAACTAATGCGTTGACCCTTGATTCATTCTTCTTTATAGGAGGTTATTGCATGGAATCTCGTGGGGTTAAGCATGTGTTCAATACAACTGTTTATTGAACTCCCTTAATATCCTTCATATTACTAGCTAACACCGAGGGTACGGGCTTAAAGAACCTGGGCTGAACCCTCCGCTATCTTTCTTTCCTTGCTCCACCTTAGAAAAATGCGAGCATGTCGATGCACGCTACAAGAGGAGGGATGCAGCTCGTTAGCCTTAGCAAACGGGGGAGGTGGTTGGAACGATAGCTGACTATAGGAAGGATGGAGGTGCGACCACTGCGCTGCCGACGAACGGAAGCCATGATGGAGGTAGAACCCACCTATGGCAGGTTCCTCAGTGGCCGAGTGGCGCCCACATGGTGACGCTACCTCGCGAACTGAATGGCCTCGGGGCCATTCGTGAATCTGGGTGACTGGGGGGTTACACCCCTCGTGTCGTACCGAACTGGGCCGCCGCCCTCTCAGCGGGCCTCCGCCCTTGAACCAGGCCACCACCCTCGTCCTGGGCAGCCGTACTCGAACTGGGCCGCCACCATCACACTAGGCCGCTACTCTTTGACTGGGCCGCCACCCTCGGAGTGGGATGCCTCCCTCAAAGTGGGATGCCACCATCAGATCGGGCCACCCCATGCGGGCCTCACTCTTCTATTCGGGCCACCCTTATGGGCCACCCCCTTGCTGGACGCCCTATTCTTGCTGAGTCGCCCTTGTGGGTCGCCCCTCATGCAAGCTGAACCAAAAATCAACCAAGCGAGCTGAGTCCACCTCATCCTAGTAGTATAGTCCACCCCAGCCCAGCCTAGACAGAGTTGGTCCGACCGGGTCGGTCCGACCAGGTCGGACCGGACCCAGAAACCCTTAAAGGGGAATATATTGAGAACAAGATGATTGTTTGACAAACCGTCTACAACCTTAGAAGCCTTGGATTGGGAAGTTCCTTTTGGTATACATCATATGAGTTTTGGAGAACGTTTGAGTATGGCTGGGTTGGATCAAAACTAAATCCAACCAAGCCCTCAGAGTAAAATGCTTATAACTCATAGACAGAGCATCTGATTGACACGTTGTCTCTCACATTGGAACCCTTACGACATGACAGTCCTTTGGGTTACTCCTATGTGGAGCTCAGTGTCGGCCGAGCTAAGACCAATAACTCGAGGGTCAGATTCTATAGAACATGAGTGCACTGGGTGTGAGGAAACCTGTGGCATTGTGTAATGTAAAGAAGGAACATCGATTATAAGTGGGTCAGTATCTATCGATCTTGTGTGGTTTAGATCTTATGTGGGTTAGTTCCTAGCTATCCTATGTGGATCAGCACATACTGATCCTTTGTGGGTTAGAACTTGTGTGGGTCAGTGGGGGTTAGTTACCTATCAATCCTATCTGGGTCCGTGGGGTTTAGTTATCTATTGATCTTTTGTGGGTCAGCAGTAGTGCTTCTTAACATAATAAGATGATCTAGTTTACATCTAATCATTTATACATCTGTAGTTATTTTATACCTGATTGTGATCTCAGTCTTTTACTTGTGTGTTACTTCAATATTTTTTTGGTGTTGCCTGTGTGGTACTTGTATCTTTGCGGTGTTAATTTCGTGATACTTCTATAATCATGGTGTTACCGTTGTGGTGCTTCTAGCTTCGTGGTGTTACCTATGTAGTACTTCTAACATTGTGGTATCGTCATTGGGATGTTACCATTGTGGTACTTCTATCTTCGTGGTGTTACCTATGTGGTACATCTATATTCGTTGTGTTACCTTTTTGGGACTTCTACCATTGTGCTATCATCTTCGTGGTGTTACCTGTGAGGTACTTCAATATTCGTGATGATACATGTGTGGTACTTCTATCATTATGGTGTTACCTATGTGATACTTCTATATTTTTTGTGTTTCTTGTGTGGTACATTTACCTTTGTGGTATTATATTCATGGTGTTACCTGTGTGGTACTTCAAGCTTTTTGGTGTTACCCATGTGGTACTTCTACCTTCGTGGAGTTACCTTCGTGGTGTTATCTTCATGGTGTTACCTGTGTGGTACTTCTACATTCATGGGATTACCTATGTGGTGTATTTCCCTCATGTATGAGATTAGTAAATCTTGATAACATAGGTTTAGGTATGGTCATATTCCTAATTAGAGTTGATGTCTTGCTTTGTGGTTTTACCTTTGTGTATGTATTGGAGACCTACGGGGTTCTTGGGGTATGTAATGAGTATTGTTAACTCACCTGTTTACAGTCTTCACCAACACCATGTTGTTCCTAGTGCAGACAATGTACAATGTTGATCGAGGCTGAGAAAGCTAAGACTAGACAGTGCTCAGAGGTGGACCATTCAACATGACGTGATGTGAAGGAGACTAACAGACGTGGAGTGCTAAGTAGGCGATATGTATCTACCCTACAAGTTGGAACCTCGGAGGATGACCCTGTAGATGTTTTCCTTTTTTCTTTCAGTTTTATTGTACTTCCTGTTGTACATGTACTTTTACAGTTGGGATTATATTTTGGCCCCTTTTTACATTAATCACACTTTTACTACAGTCGTTTACCTAGTGGTTGAATGTTATTTCATTCTAGTCTATGTGGTTGCTTGATGTGGTGTTCTTGGACTGTGTTTCTATATAGGTTTAAAAGGAAATGCCTTCCCATTTAAGGGATACACCCTTCTGGTTCTAGTCGCCAGTCCCTTGCCTATGGAAGGCGGGCTTGGGGTAGTCACGACACGACCCTCGAGGGATGGTTCATGACAAAAATAATAAATAATTCATTTGTTAAAACAGAATTAGAAATCATTGTTTTGGATGAAAAAGAATTTCAAAATAAAAAGATAAAGATATTCATATTTTATATAAAACATTTTATTAATAATATTTATTAAAAATATATTAAAAATGGAAACATTACATGGATAATACATAAACAATGTAGGATAATAAAATTAATTAAAATCCATGATAGTTGTATGATAATATTTCAATAATTGTAGCATAATCCTAAATAATCTCAATAAAGGATGATATTGTTGAAATAAACTCTTTCCTCATTGGAAATATTAAATTAAAATAATCTTGAAATAAGAAATATAATTGAAGGATAAAAAATAATTAAAATTGTAACACCCCAAGCATTCACGATACGCTTCTCTTTCAATAATGCAATAGCTTGCATTGTACGCAAGATCGAGATTCTAACACACCGCGACCAATCAATGTAGTTGTTATGAGTAGTAATACCGACTTTTTGAAATTATATAAATTTTATATTTCAAAATGGACTTAATTTTTTTTTCTGATTATCGAAATTATCCTAAGTTGAATTTTTTGTAATTTTCTGAGAACTTCCAATTTTTTATGAATAGTGAAAAATACTTAAAAACAACTTTTTAAATCAAAATAGTTTATAGTGATAAATTATACTATTGAGTGGTGTTAAAATATAATTAAAATATATTTTTACCATTTTATCCAATGGTGGTCATTATAATTAATTTCACTTTGAAATTGTACATAAACAATTGTCAATCTTTTGATATATATTGTTTCTTAAAAACACACTATTTGTTGTGACAGCAGGAATTAATTATAAAATTAATTTGTAGATACCCAAAGCCTGGCGTACATGGACATTACATTACTATTGCGAAATACTTAGTACAAAACAAAAACACACACACAAGGACTGTAATATTTTAGTGTCTTTGGAAACTTGGAATATAATAATCAAATCGTGGTGAAAGATCTTCAACATCTCCCATAAAGATCTTCTTTTTTTAACCTAAATACTTTATTTATTTCTTGGGGAAAATAAAACATAAAAGGGTGATCTCAAATTCTTATTAAGGGTAAACAAAATAAATATCAATCACATCATATTCATAAGAACATATCTTTTGGAAATCTTAACCTGCAAAAGAGATTATAATTTCATAACATGGGATAAATCATAGTAGTGAAATGTAATCCCAATAATCATAACTTAACACATGAAAATTTGTGTCATACACACATAATCATAGAGAATAATTTCTTATTAGTCAAGACTCATTTCCAAGACTATCTTAGTGGACAATGTCCATTTCTAAACTGAGTCCCCCTCGTTTCTGTCCTGTTTCACGGAACCAGTATAACCTACCGTTCCAGCCATGTCTATCTCCTGAGATATAAAATCTTTTCCCAATGCATTGGAGGGAGATATAGGTCCCACCCATCTAATAATGATACCATTATTTTTTGTGCCACAAAATCATAAACCATACATCATTGCATAACCCATGTAATAAAAATTGGATTCTTAAACAACATGACATCATAAAACAATTCATATAAGATAAACGATTTCATAAAAATAATTCCATCACAACATAATCAAATCAATGTAATAATAGGGATAGAAACAAAACCCTATATTATCTTAGATGGAAAATAATTTTGATAAAACACTTGAACTCCATTCTTGAGGAAAATATCCTTTCTACTTCAAAAACACTTTTCCTTTCTTAACATGTCATACAATTTTAAAGTAAAAGAAGTTGAATAAAAATAAAAATGTAAAAATTTAAAGGAATATTCTTGGAAATAATGTTTTAAAAATCAATTCATGCCGTATAAGTTAAAAAAAATATTCTTGTACTTTTGTCAGAAATGTCAAAAAGTACCTCGTACGAAAAACGACAAAAGATTCCTTTCATATCTTTTACTAAAAACTCACCGAAGGGTAAAATTGGATATAAACTATTATGGGTGGATAGAAATAATATTACATATTGAGGAAACATGGATTTGGATGATAAAATACACCCCAGTAAATACCAAAGTATAAACAATCTCGGATAAAAATGAGATTGTGATATTTCCCTTACGTTAGGTCTGATATGCTTTGTACGTGTCAGACCCTCCTCTTCTTTGAAGTGCTTCTTTGAGACCTCCTTTTAGGGCACTAAAATGGGTCTCTGAAGAAGACCAGAACCTCTAGGATGTTTCTATGGAAGTGGAGAGAAGAAATTGGCAGGGGTTGGCCGAGCTTGAAGGCTCAATGTAGTGTGAGGAAGAGGGGGAGGAGGTGCCCTTTTATAAGGGAGGAGAGGGGCACCTTTGGAATAACTAAACATATTATTTTATTATAAAGTCAAGTTCGGTTTTAAATAGCTAAAAATTAATTTATTTCGAGGATAAGGTGGGGATGGTTCGAAATACTCTCATACAATAGAATTTAGACAAGTTTAGGTTCCTATTTTATCCTTATCATGTAGATTTAACATTAAGTTAAATAATTTTACTTTTACAGTGTCTTCTAGTGTTTTTATACTATAAGGTTAATAAACTTACTATATCATGCCAAACGAACCCCAATTTGTTTATTATCAATATATATAACCTTATCTAAGTCATTTTCCCTAACCATAGATTTTTAGGAATAAAATAACAATTAATAATATAATATTTTTTTTAAAAACTATTTTATGTCAATTTTGAAACTATTTAGTAATTGATTTTTGAGAAAATCATAACAGAATGATAAGTTCGAAACAATTTTCTTAAATCAATACTAACATGTCATATTAACCTAGAAAATTAGTTTAATTCATAAAAAGTCTCAAATTATATTTATTTAGGTATTTATAACATCAATTATGTCCATATTTCATTAATAAGATAATTATTGCATCATCGTTGTGTCATCAATAAATTAAATTATTTAATTTCTAAAAATTACAAGTAAAATACCATTATGTATGAAATCCCTTTAGATTTCTAATTAATAATTATAGTCTAATTTATCTTATGTATAACCCCATATTAAAAATGATTTACTTATTAAACGTTGATTTTAACTCTTTTGACTCTTCTTTGAATTAAATAATAATAAATGTACTAATCTAATACAAGTGGGCCTAAATGGTCATATATTATTTCTATGGTTGTTTTTGGTCGAATTTCACATATCCAATAGAATTAGGACATGTGTTAGGGTAATAATAATATCATTTTTACCTTTAATAACCCTATTTACTTTTAACCGTGGTAAAAAAAAGTAAAAAGTTGCTATTCACCAAAAAATATTTAATCTCATTGAACCACATTTTACTTAATGACATCAGCCATGTCTCTCGGATTTTTAAAATTCCACTCACAGTAGAGGTAAAATTAAGTTTTATAAAAAAATTCATTTTTTTTAACTACCACTTTGTGGTTTCACTATTCATCAAAAAATGAAAGTTTCCAAAAAAATACCAAAAATTAGGCCAAAGAAATATTTGATACTATAAATTCAAAAATTATGTTCATTTTCCCAAATTAAAAACATATCAGTTTCATTAATTAATTTAAAAATTAATTCCCGTCGTCAAAACAAATATTGTGTTTTTAAGAGATAATAACTATCAAAAGATTGACACTTGTTTATAACTGGATTAAATGTGAAATTACATCCAATGACAACATTGTATTAAATTCTAAAAATATATTCTAAATATACTTTAAAACCACTCAAATTAATAATTTATCACTATTAATTATTTCAATTAAAAAAGTTGTTTTTAATTAAAATTTAGTAATTTTGACTATTCATCAGAATATGAAAGTTGTTCGAAAAGTACCAAAATTTCACCCTAAGCTAATTTCGATATTCCAAATCCAAAAATGAATTCCATTTTGAAAAATAAAATTTACAAAATTTCAAAAAGTGGTTACTACTATTCATAACGGCTAGTTTTAATAATATTTTAAAAGCATATTGTTGTTTATTTAAACTCGTTATTGCGTACTACACATGCTATCGAGGAAGGTAGTGATTGTGTGTAATGCAAGGCAAGTCAAGGATGTGTGTTGTGCAATCTATTTTTGGTGTAGCGTACAAAACAATACATTAATGAAATTAAAAATAATATTTTTCATAAAATCTCGGGGTGTTACATTTTACCCCCCTTAAAATGAATTTCGCCCTCAAAATTCATCAGGGTTATAAATGGTTTACTATTCGAATGTTTCTTTAATAGAAACCCACATCGTAAAAAAGAATACCAAAACCAATCTTTAAAAACAAAAGTATGAAACGTAACGGTTACCCAAATAAACTAATCACTGGGTTTCCACATAGGTGAAAATATGGATATGGAAGAGAAATCTAACCATCATGTTCTGTTGGAGAGTGGTAGAGAACATGGCTATGGGAAAACCAGCAATCACAAAGCCATAAATTTTTGACGATATAAGGTACCATCAGATTATTCAGATATAAGAGCACTAGGACAACATTTTTTATTTTTCAAGATCATTTCCCTAAAGTTGATGAAATTGGAATTAGAAGAAATACTTTTGTGATTTTGGTATAGTCTCACCATTTTCGATCTTTGGACAATTTCCACTTCATCTCTTAATGAAATGAAGTTGAATTTGTTATTCGTGATGTGTTAGCAGATCATGTGATAGAATGATGGGTTATTACATCTGTCTCAAACAAAAGGTTAGAAAAGTTATCAAAAAATACATAAGTCCATCTATAGTGAGATTAATCATATATGGTTCCTAAAATTGACTTATACATCATATATCATACTGCTTAATATAATAAAACTAGTTTATACTAAACAGGGACTTCCTGTAGGCCAGTGGTAGGCGATAAAGGCCAGTCGCACTTCGGTTGTGGGTTCGATTCCCACACCCTTGTCCGATGCGATGGGCTGTCGCCCATCCGGCATGTTTTCCTTTTTCTAAATCTATATTACTATAACAACCCATGAAAAATATCAAAAAAGTTTTATCCTTAAACAATACTAACTTATGTCCAACATAATCCATTCCAATAATTAGGCTTATCTATAATACTTCGGTCCAAGCTCATAGTATAAATAAAATGATCACATGAATGCCATCATTTATCCCCCATATATCATAAGATATATATTGTTGGTCAAATTACAAACATGTGAATACCTTAATCATGTATTCTCTTGAATACCCATTGAACCTTAGTGAAAACATGAATGCAGTTAAAAGTTAACACTTTCCACATACCAAAATCCTCAAAATTCTATATCCTCAAACTATGATATCACTTAGTCCTTATATCAATCATGAGCTCATGAATACTATCAAACATATTAGATTCTCTTTATCCCTTCATTATGTGCATATCATCTGCTTTCCAAAAATATTTCAATCACTTTTCATGGTTACCGATGCCATAAAATTATTGAAAAACACAATAGACTAAAACATAAATATTCCAATATTCCACGATACTATATACAACATCATTCTGGAATCCCATTACACAAACACTTAATCATTCCACCACATCGTTGTCATATTCAACATCGCCAATGGTGATCGCATGTGACTTCCCATTGTCCTTTGCCTTAAGTGGTTTCTCACGTCGATCATCACTAACCCTTGGATTAGGGCATTTATTAGCATAATGCCCCATTTCCATGAACATGAAGCATTGAAGTGTAGTAGGTTCATTCTGTGTATCCCTTCCTTTGTTTGCATCATTAGGCATCTTCTTCCCATCATTGTGGCATTCAAATGCCCGATGACCTTCCTTTCCACATTTGAAACATTTACTTATTCCATTAAGACAATCTCCACCATGCTTCTTTCCACACTTTGAGCATAAGGAAACATTCATATTCTTTTCACCATTATTCTGAGATTTCTCCTTGAACTCCATCTTTCGTTTCTTGTCAAAACTATGAGATGGATAAGTAACACCAACTTCCATTTCTACCTTGATAGCACAACGCACAATTTCTTCATTGCTACTGATGTCTCTTATAGCTAATGCCCTTCGAAGATTTGGGTTTAAGACACTGAAGAATCGATCAACTTTACTTTAAGGTTGGATGATAAATCTAGATTCATACCTTGCAAGCCTTGTAAAATTCGCATCGTATATACCAACAGATTCATCATCCTTTTGCTTTAGTTCAATAAACTCCTTCTCCATCTTTGTTCGAAGAATACGAGGGAAGTACTTATTGGAAAATAATTTCTTGAACTCGTCCCATTCCATGGACTCAATTTCATCTCTTTGCCTCGTATTCTTGATAAGATTCCACCATTGATCAGCTTCACCTTCCAAATGATATACTGCTAAGATGACTTTATCATGTTCAGAACATTGAAGAACTGAAAATATCTTTTCAGTAGTATTGATCAATTGTTCAGCAACAAGTGGATCAGAAGACCCACTGAAAGAAGGTGGACGTTGCCTCATGAAGGACTCAATAGAATGTTGTCCCCTTCTCTGCTCATTTGGAAGTCCAGAATGATTCATAGCTTGTGTAAGTATAGCAATAAGATTTTGCACTCCATCTCCCATAACATTTGTTTATTCAGGAGGACAATCATTGCATTGTCCATTACATTGATCAACATGGTTCCTTCAAGTTCCAACCATCGTCTAAAACCCAAAAAGAATAGTGTGAGAGGCAAAAATCATGCTAGGGAAAACAACATAATAAAGGGGGAGTATCCTCAATATCTAACATCTTAGGTTAAATTCTATGATTGTTACCGTAGTTCTAGGACTGTATCCTATACGTATACTTATCCTTAGTGACATCCCTAGACATACCTTAGAAATATCTCTAGGGATCTCACTATCGTTTTCGCATCCTAGTTTCCAAAGGATGACTAAACCTTTCCTCTGATACCAACTGTAGAGACCCAAAGCCTGACGTACAAGGACATTACATTACTATTGAGAAATACTTAGTACATAACGAAAACACACACACAAGGACCGTAATAGTTTAGTGTCTTTGGAAACTCAGAATATAATCTTCTAATCATGGTGAAATATCTTCAACATCTCCAATAAAGATCTTATGTTTTTTAAAACCTAAATCATTTATTTACGTACTGGGGAAATGAAAACATAAAAGGGAGAGCTCAAATTCTCAGTAAGGGTAAACAAAAGAAATATCAATCACGTCATATTCATAAGGACATATCTTTTGGAAATCTTAACCTGCAAAAGAGATTATAATTTCATAACATGAGATAAATCATAGTAGTGAAATGTAATCCCAATAATCACAACATAACACATGAAACTTTGTGGCATACACACATAATCATAGAGAATCATTTCTTATTAGTCAAGACTCATTTCCAAGACTATCTTTGTGGACAAATTCCATTTCTGAACCGAGTCACCCTCATTTCAGTCCTGTTTCACTGAACCGGTATAACCTACCGTTCCAGCCAGGTCTATCTCATGAGATATAAAATCATTACCCAATGTATTGGAGGGAGATATAGGTCCCACCCATCTCATAATGATACCATTATTATGTGTGCCACAAAATCATAAACCACACATCATTGCATAACCCATGTAATAAAAATGGGATTCTTAAACAACATGACATCATAAAACAATTCATATAAGATAAATGATTTCATAAAAATAATTCCATCACAACATAATCAAATCAATGTAATAATAGGGATAGAAACAGAACCCTATATTATCTTAGATGGAAAATTATTTTCATAAAACACTTGAACTCCATTCTTGAGGAAAATATCCTTTCTACTTCAAAAACACTTTTCCTTTCTTAACATGTCATTCAATTTTAAACTAAAATAAGTTGATTACAAATAATCTTGAAAACTTTTAAAGGAAGAGTCTTGGAAATAATGTTTTAAAAATCCATTCATTCCGTATAAGTTAAAAAAAATTATTCTCGTACTTTTGTCGGAAAAGTCAAAAAGAACCTCGTACGAAAAACGACAAAAGATTCCTTTCATATCTTTTACTAAAAACTCACCGAAGGGTAAAATTGGATATAAAATATTGTTGGTGGATGGAAATAATATTACATAATGAGGAAACATGGATTTGGATGATAAAATACACCCCAGTAAATACCAAAGTATAATCAATCTCGAATAAAAATGAGATTGTGATATTTCCCTTACCTTAGGTCTGATATGCTTTGTACGTGTCTGAACCTCCCTTTCTTTGAAGTGCTTCTTTGCGACCTCCATTTAGCTCACTAAAATGGTTTTTTGAAGAAGACCAGAACCTATAGGATGTTTCTAGGGAAGTGGAGAGAAGAAATTGGCAGGGGTTGGCCGAGCTTGAAGGCTCAAAGTGGTGTGAGGAAGAGGGGGAGGAGGTGCCCTTTTATAAGGGAGGAGAAGGGAACCTTTGGAATAACTAAAAATATTATTTTATTATAAAGTCATGCTCGGTTTTAAATAGCTCAAAATTGATTTATTTAGAGGATATGGTGGGGATGGGTCGAAATCCTCTCATCCAATAGAATTTAGACATGTTTAGGTTCCTATTTTAACCTTATCATGTAGATTTAACATTAAGTTAAATAATTTTACTTTTACCGTGTCTTCTTGTGTTCATATACTATAAGGTTAATAAACTTACTATATCAAGCCAAACGAACCCCAAGTTGTTCCCTATTAATATATATAACATTATCTAAGTCATTTGGTTGAACCTTATATTTTTAGGAATAAAATAACAATTAATAATATAATATTTGTTTTAAAAACTATTTTATGTCATTTTTGACACAATTTATTAATTGATTTTTGGGAAAATCATAACAGAATAATAAGTTCAAAAAAATTTAATTAAATCAATACTAACATGTCATATTAACCTATAAAATTAGTGGAATTCATAAAAAGTCTCAAATTATATTTATTTGGGTATTTATAACATCAATTATGTCAATATTTCATTAATAATTTAATTACTACATCATTGTTGTGTCATAAATAAATTAAATTATATAATATCTGAAATTTAAAAATAAAATACCATTATGTAAGAAATCTTTTTAAATTTCTAAAGAATATTTATAGTCGAATTTATCTTATGTATAACCCCATATTAAAAATGATTTACTTATTAAACTTTGATTTTAACTCTTTTAACTCTTCTATGAATTAAATAATAATAAATGTCCTAATCTAATACAAGTGGGGATAAATGGTCATATATTATTCCTAAGGTTGTTTTTGGTCAAATTACACTTATCCAATAGAATTAGGACATGTTTTAGGGTAATAATAATATCATTTTTACAATTAATTACCCTATTAACTTTTAACCGTGGTAAAAAAAAGTTAATATTCACCAAAAATTATTTTCATCTCATTGAACCACATTTTACATACTGACATCAACCGTGTCTCTTGAATTTTTGAAATTCCACTCACAGTAGCGGTAAAATTATGTTTTATGAAATATTCATTTTTTTAACTACCACTTAGTGGTTTCACTATTCATTAAAAAATGAATGTTTCCAGAAAAATACCAAAAATTAGGCCTAATCTATCTATGATAGTATAAATTCAAAAATGATGTCTATTTTACCAAATTAAAAACATATCAGTTGCATTAATTAATTTAAAAATTAATTCCCGTCGTCAAAACAAATAGCGTGTTTTTAAGTGATAATAACTATAAAAAGATTGACACTTGTTTATAACTAGTTTAAATGTGAAATTACATCCAATGAACAACATTGTATTAAATTGTAAAAATATATTCAAAATATACGTTAAAACCACTCAAATTAATAATGTATCACTATTAATTATTTCTATTAAAAAAGTTTTTTTTAATTAAAATTTAGTAATTTTCACTATTCATCAGAATATGAAAGTTATTCGAAAAGTACCAAAATTTCACCCTTAGCTAATTTCGATCTTCCAAATCCAAAAATGAATTCCATTTTGAAAAATAAAAGTTACAAAATTTCAAAAAGTGGTTATTACTATTCATAAGGGCTAGTACTAATAATATTTTAATAGCATATTGTTGTTTAGTGAAACTCGTTATTGCGTACTACACACGCTATCGAGGAAGGTCGTGATTGTGTGTAATGCAAGGCAAGTCAAGGATGTGTGTTGTGCAAGCTCCTTTTGATGTAGCGTACAAAACAAGACATTAATGAAATTAAAAAGAATATTTTTCATAAAATCTCGGGCTGTTACATAATTAATGCAACTTATATGTTTGAATTTTTTTAAAATGTACATCATTTTTGAATTTGGAATATCAATTATAGCTTAGGGTAAAATTTTGGCATTGTTCTGAATAACTTCAAGTTTTGATAAATAGTGAAACTACTAATTGGTAGTTAAAAACTAATTTTTTCGTTTAAATGAAACTTTACCGATTCTATGAATTGAATTTAAAAAATCCGACATACATGGTTTTCATTAGGATGTAAAATGTGGTTCAATGGGATTAAAATAATTTTTTGGTGAATGGTAACCTTTATGTTTTATTAATCACGATTAAAGGTAATTAGTGAAATTTAAGGTAAAAATGATATTATAAAAATATGAAAATACGTTTACACTTTTCCTAAACTTATTGGATGAGTCATGGCCGACCAAGACAATTCATGGGTCAACTTGGGGACCCCATGGAGCCTCTTGGGTAAGAAAATGACATTAATAACTTTTTTTTTAAAGTAAAAATAAAATTGTCACAAACATGTGTTGTTTTACTAGAACAATTATTACATGGGGTTATATAAGTTAAATTTTAGACTAATAAATATTCATTGGAAGTCTAAAAATATTTCCTACATCATGGTAATTTTTTTATAATTATTAGACATTAAATAAATTAAATTATTTATAACTCCATGATGATGCAGCAATTACCTCATTAATTAACGATTTAGATAAAATGAAAAGATAATGTACAATATATGACTAAAACTTGTCAAAAACCTATATGATGAGTATATTTCGAACCCTTATAACCTTATACTCGAAATAAATAATTGTCGGAACTTTGAAATCCGAAAAGCACTTCATAATTATATAACATTTCATGTGTTTCCAAGAGTGCCCTTCCACTCCTATTATAAAAGGCCCCCACCTCTACCACCTTATTCACACATTCAAGCCATTTGGATCGGCCAACCTCTGCCCAACTACTCTCCCAACATCCCTCTCTTACTCCTAGAAGCCTCACTTTGGGCAGAAGTCTTCCCAAGGAAGCCTTTGGCTCAAATCAAAAAGAGTTACCCGATTTTAAGGTAATGTCTTCTCTTGTGTTCTTTTGTTTTATTTTGCTTCTCCAACCCCCTAAAATCTTTTTATTAGTTTATTTTGTAACAAAAACAGTATCCTTAATATAATTTTATGTTTTTATGAGAAGATTTTATTTACACTTACACACACCTTCGTCTAATGGTTAATGAACTTAATGTTTCTGTGGGTGGCGAATTACTGCCTAACGAAACGATGATTGTTCAATATTCTTTTAACACCTCTCATGGTGGCCATTATGATGACACTATTTTTATATATGATATATATTATGTTTTTGTTTTCCTTATGATAATTTATTTTTATTTTATGGCATACCTTTATGATTTCGATTATGGGTAAACGAAATAATTTCATTTTAGGAAGTGCGGACTACCGCCCGCTCAAAGTGATTTGAATCGTTAATGCCATATGTGGGATGTATAAAGGATGGGGTAAATGGTATTATAAATTATATTATACTTGAATTATAGTATACCTTTATATAATTATAATTTCATTCCATTAAATACTAAATAGAAATGAAAGTAGCATTCATGCGTACGTACGACTTACCGTCTCTATGAACAGTGCATTTCATTTCTTACCTCTAAATGTTATGTAATATTATAAATGCATGTATATACTGGATATATATGATATATATGATAGATACATCATGAATATAACTCTTTAAATAATGGATATTTCACCACATGAACAAATTTTAATTATAAGAAGTTTATTTTTGACTCATGTACCAAAGATCGAAAAAATGACCGTTATTAACTTAAATAATTACTTAATGTTCATAACATGGTAATAAGTGATATAAAAGGAATAATGAGCACGAAAAAGGTTCTTAAGAAAATAGAAATTAACTATAGTTTATTATTCAAGAGACTAAAGAACGATCGTGTCAATTCGGACCCGAGGTAAGGGAACTTCTTAACCCAATTTTCGTTCTTTGGGTTAATCTTCTACTTTCAAATTATGTCATGATATTATTATGTCCTATCTTGTATTTGTACTTTATTTATGTGTACTTTTAGTGAATACACATAATATATCTATTTTATTTAAAAAATGATCTTTGTAAGGGACTTCTCTCAATTTCCTTTCATTGAGGTATATTTGGTTTTATACACAAATTTGTTTTATATGGTGTATAAAACCCTTTGAATTTTACGTTTACTCAAAACGAATATTTTTTATTCGAAGAATTTTACTAAACGACAAAAGGGAATGTTTCTTTTTGTCATATGTATGCGGCGACAACGACTTCTCTGCCGCTGTGACCATTATTTGAGTTTCAGCTTCTTCTACAAGAAATAACTTTTTTAAATGATAAATAAATACAATGTTTTAATTTTCTTTTATTTTGGTATTGAAAATGGTTTTGAAAGTGTTATTATTATATCAATGTGTTGTATTGATATCTTGTGATTGAAATGTGGAAATGTTATTTTTCCTTGATGCATGTTTTATTTGATATGATTATGTTATGTTTTATGATATGATTAAAACTGTTCATAAGAGGAATGCATTGGACTTAATAAGTGACAGGTGGAGCTCGCTATAGCTCCTCGATGCATCGGCAGGTCTCATGAGAAAAACTAGTTTCTTGGCATGAGACCTTGAAAAAATATTATTTATAGTCTTGACACGAGTCCTTGGCTACGTGGTTATGATAGTCTGGCATGATGCATTCCATCATTATGAAAGTGGTTATTGATATTGAATGTGATTATTAGACCAGTTGAATATCCACGTGAATAAGTAAATGGAATTATCTCATTTTGCTTTGGCCATATTATGTTGAAGTTCAAGTTTAAAGGGCTTTTGTTTTAGTTATACATCGCCCTAAATGTTTATGTTTATTTATGAAAGCATCCACTATATTGTTATCCTTACTTAGAATCTGAGCTCACCCCTTTCTATGTATTATTTTTCCCAATATGTGAAGAAATATTTTATGACTGACCTACAGGGATAGTATGAAGGGGATATGGGTGTGGACTATGGAGGCTATGTTATTTTAGTTTTTCACTTTATGATCTAATGTAACATTTATTAATGTATCTAGTGTCTCCAAGGCTACTAAACTAATAGGTCTTTCGAGAAATGATCTTTTATGATCTCACCAATGATACCAAATAATACACAAACTCTGGGTAACTAGGGTCGGTGCGTTACAGTTGGTATCCGGGGAAGTTTAGTACTAACCATTGAAGCTATATTTAGATAAACTCTGATTAGAGAACATATCCCTAAGATAAACATTGAGGATTAGTATAGAAGAACTTCCTAGAATTTTGGTATTATTAATATTTGTATGATTTTTCGGAGCAATAAATCCCTGTCTAGATACAAGCATGTAGAGGCGGCTCTGGCACAGATGTACCTAGGGGTAAAACCCGAAAACACCGCTTTGAGCGAGACTCGAATGGGAACTAGTGCACGACAACGGGCCTTGCTGCACTCTTTGTTACGACACTCCCAGGGGATATGCTTAGGATAATTCTCACTTTTTACAAACCATTATGAAGGGTTTATGAGTATATACTTCCTCAAAGAAAACATTTTTTATGATTATGGATTATATCCATAAACCATTCAATTTACATTATGTATTTTACAAGATTGGAATTATTCATTGCAATTCATAAACTAACCTAGTTTACGCCATTGTATAGAAATGGTGCCCAGTAGAAGGGATGTGAACTCCATCAATACGTATGATCCGAAGAGTAAGAAGGATCATATCATTCACGGTATTAAGCCAATATTTAGAAGGGAAATATTCTCCCATGTTTTCTCAACATATGAATAAATAGTATCATGTGTTAATAAGATAAGTAAATAATTTTCTGAGTCTTATGGATTTGAAGGGAAGAATTAGAAGAAAATAATGGAAGAGAGAATGATGGATAAAGGGATAAGGGAAAAGAATAATTTTTTAATATGTGATAACTGTGGGAAGAAACACCTTGGAACTTGCCTAAAGGTAATGGGATTTTTTTATAAGAATGGAGAAAAAGGACACCAAGTGTGTGACTGCAAGGGTAAGAAAAAGGTTTCAAATGTACAATTCTTCATCTTCATAGAGTGGGGACACTATGGAAACCAATGTCCAAATCATCAGAGTATGCCCTAAATGATGTTATTGGATAATAATCAAGTTATGATACTACCACAGATGAGGAGGAATTATTAGATTTCTTATGTTGTTATTAAATAATTTTGTCATTTGTGTGTTGTATCAATGATTTTATGGTTATAATAATTATGCAGTATATAAGGATTGTAATGCAGTACTATTTCATCAAGGACTTGAGATTGTGTGGAACTAAGAAAAGTGACTCCACAGCAGGTTAAATTTTTGGAAAATATATGGTAGAGAGAAAGATAAACCAAAATATGGTTCTGATACCGAGATAGTGATTTTGGAATAATACATGATTGATTTGGATAAATTATATTGGATATTCTTAACTTGCTTGAAACTGATTAATGATTTGTATACATTTTTGGATAGAAGGAGTATATCTATTATTCTATAATGAATAAGGGATCATGAATGTAATCAATAAGGATTTATGGTAATTAAGGATGTTGCAGTGTTTTAAAAGAATACATGATGAAGGTGTTCATATGTTGTAATGTGGAAAAAACGATCTTCATTATGTTTACCTTCCTTATAAAATTTGGACTGTGAGTTGGACATAAGTATTTTGGATAACTATAAAGGTTGGAATGGATTGTGTTAAACCTTGGATAGTATTGTTTAATGATAAAACATTTCTGAATATTATTTTTTGAATATTATAATACTATAGTTTTAGGAAAAGGACAACCAGTAGGTCGGGGGATAACCCGTCACGTTGGACAAAGCTGTAGGAATCGAACCCACAACCATAGTGCGACAGGCCTTTATTACTTACCACCAGCCTAAAAGAAGTCCCTAATTATTATAGAATAGTTTTCCAAATCTAAATGGCACGCGTTAATTTTTCGAACCGTGTTCTATTAGGATAAATATAATATTTTTGAGTTCTGGTATCTTTTTGAGTGAGAGATGAGTTTGTGGTTGAAATTAGTTTAAGGTTGAAACTATACTAGTCCATCATAAATATATATAAATCTATCTCTTATTCTATGAATAACATAATTCTTAAAATTCATTAAAGGGATATTAAAACAAAAAATGTGTTATCCTAATACCTTATGTCTTTTTGAACTGATAATATTTTAAATCAACATAGATTGAAGGTTTTGAGGCCCTCAATTTTACACTTGTTTGTGATTGATGGCTTCAATCACTCCGTACAAATATTTACATTTTTCCTCCAATTATAAGTCTCTAATTTCCACCAATGTTCTCCTTATCGAGATCATAATTTGGTGGTGACTTTTTCATTTCCCTTTACCTCTTAGTAAGGCTAAATTTGATTAACCTAATTTTCGATGTTGTTTTTCCATAAAAGTATTTTCTATTTCCAACCTTTTATTTTCAAAGAAAAATTTCAAATTGCGAGGACGTAATTTATTGAAGGAGGGGAGAATGTAACACCCCGAGATTTCACGGTACACTTCTCTTTCAATAATGCAATAGCTTTCCTTGTACACAAGTTTGACATTCTAACACACTGTGCCCAATCAAAGTAGTCGTTATGAATAGTAATACCCACCTTTTGAAATTATATAATTTTTATATTTCAAAATGGGCTTCATTTTTGTATTCAGAATATCAAAACTATCTTAAGTTGAATTTTTTGTAATTTTCTGAGAACATCCTATTTTTTAATAATATTTAAAAATACTTAAAAACAACTTTTATAATAAAAATTATTTATAGTGATAAATTATATTGTTGAGTGGTTTTAAAGTATAATTTGAATATATTTTTTCAATTTTATCCAATTGTGGTAATTAGAATTAATTTCACTTTGAAATTGGATATAAACAATTGTCAATCTTTTGATATATATTGTTTCTTAAAAACACGTTATTTATTGTGACAATGGGATTTAATTATAAAAATAATTAATGAAAATTATATGTATGAAATTTTTTAAAATAGAAATCATTTTATAATTCGGAATACCAATTATAACTTAGGTTAAATTTTGTCATTGTTCTGAAAAACTTAAATTTTTGATGAATAGTGAAACCACTAAGTGGTAGTTAAAAAACTGATATTTCGTTTAAATGAAACTTTACCGCTTCTATGAATTGAATTTAAAAAATCTGACATAAATGGTTGTCATTAGGATGTAAAATTTGATTCAATGGGATGAAAATAATTTTTTGGTGAATGGTAACTTTTATGTTTTATTAATCGCGATTAAAGGTAATTAGTGAAATTTAAGGAAAAAATAATATAATAAAAATATGAAAATACCTTTACACTTGTCATAACCTTATTGGATGAGTAATTTCCGACCATGAAAATCCATGGGTCAACTTGGGGACCCCATGGAGCCACTTGGGTACGAAAATGACATTAATAACTTTTTATTTAAAGTAAAAATAAAATTATCACAAACATGTGTTGTTTTACTAGAACAATTATTACATGGGGTTATATAAGTTAAAATTTAGACTATAAATATTCATTTGAAAGGTAAAAAGATTTATTAAATCATGGTAATTTGTTTATAATTTTTATACATTAAATAAATTAAATTATTTATGACTCTATGATGATGTAGCGATTACCTCATTAATTAATGATTTAAATAAAATGAAAAGATAATGTAAAATATATGACTAACACTTGTAAAAAACCAATATGACGAGTATATTTCAAACCCTTATCACCTTAGACTTGAAATAAATAATTGTGGGACCTTTGAAATCCGAAAAGCACTTCATAATAATATAACATTTCATGAGTTTCCAAGAGTGCCCTTCCTCTCCTATTATAAAAGGCCCCCACCTCCACCACCTTATTCACACATTCAAGAAATTTGGACCAGCCAACATATACCCAAATACTCTCCCAACTTCCCTATATTACTCCTAGAAGCCTCACTTTGGGCAGAAGTATTCCCAAACAAGCCTTTGGCTCAAATCAAAAAGATTTACCCGATTTTAAGGTAATGTCTTCTCTTGTGTTATTTTGTTTTTTTTTGCTTATCCAACCCCCTAAAATCATTTTATTACTTTATTTTGTAAAACCCCAGTATCCTCAATATACTTGGATGTTTTTATGAGATGAATTTTATTTACACTTACACACACCTTCGTCTAATGGTTAAAGATCTTACTGTTTCCGTGGGTAGCGAATTACTGCCTGGCGAAACGATGATTGTTCAATCTTCTTTTAACACATATCATGGTGGCCATTATGATGAAAATATTTTTATATATGATATATATTATGTTTTTTTCCTTATTATTCTTTATTTTTCATTTATGGCATACCTTTATGATTTCCATTATGGGTAAACGCGATAATTTCATTTTAGGAAGTGCGGACTACCGCCCACTCCAAGTGATTTGAATCGTTAATGCCATATGTGGGATGTATAAAGGATTAAGTAAATGATATTATACATTATATTATACTGGAATTATAGTATACCTTTATATAATTATAATTTCATTTCATTAAATATAATATAGAAATGAAAGTAGCGTTCATGCGTACGTACGGCTTACCGTCTCCATGAACGATGCATTTCATTTCTTACCTCTAAATGTTATGTAGTATTATAAATGCATGTATATACTGGATATATCTATTATATCTGATATCTAAATCAAGAATATAATTCTAGATATATTGGATATTTCACCACATGAACATCTTTTAATTATAAGAAGTTTATTTATGACTCAATTACCAAAGATCGACAAAATGACAGTTATTAACTTAAATAACTACATAATGTTCATAACATGGTAATAAGTGATATAAAAGGAATAATGAACATGAAAAAGGTTCTTAAGAAAATATAAATTATCGCTAGTTTATTATTCAGGAGATTAAAGAATGATCGAGTCTTGTCGGACACGAGGTAAGGGAACTTCTTAACCCAATTTTCATTCATTGGGTTAATCTCCTACTTTAAAATTATGTCATGATATTATTATGTCCTATCTTGTATTTGTACTTTATTTATGGTTACTTGTAGTGAATACACATAATATATATATTTTATTTAAAAAATGATCTTTGTAAGGGTCTTCGTCTCAATATCCTTTCATTGATGTATATTTTGTTTTATACACATATTTCTTTTATACGGTGTATAAAACCCTTTGAATTTTACGTCTATTTAAAAGGAATATTTTTTATACGAATCATTTTACTAAACGAAAAAATGGAATGTTTCTTTTTTCATATGTATGTGGCGACAATGACTTCTCCGCCGCCGTGACCATTATTTGAGTTTCGACTTCTTCTACAAGTAATAACTATTTTTAAATGAAAAATAAATACGAAGTTTTTATTTTCTTTTATTTTGGTATTGAAAATGGTTTTGAAAGTTTTTTTCTTATATCAATTTGTTGTATTGATATCTTGTGATTGAAATGTGGAAATGTTATGTTTCCTTGATGCATGTTTTATGTGATATGATTATGTTATTTTTTATGATATGTTTAAACATGTTCATATGAGGAATGCATTGGACTTAATAAGTGACGGGCAGAGCCGGCTATAGCTCCTCGATGCATCGGCAGGTCTCATTAGACAAACTAGTGTCTTGGCATGAGGCATTGAAAAAATCTTATTTGTAGTCTTGGAACGAGGCCTTGGATACTTGGTTATGATAGTCTGGCATGATGCATTCCATCATTATGAAAGTGGTTATTGATATTGCATGTGATTATTAGACCAGTAGAATATCCATGTGAATAAGTAAATGGAATTATCTCATTTTACTTTTTCCATATTAGGTTGAAGTTCATGTTTAAAAGGCTTTTGTTTTAGTTATACATCGCCCTAAATGTTTATGTTTATTTATGAAAGCATCTACAATATTGTTATCCTTACTAAGCATCTGAGCTCACCCATTTCTATGTTTAATTTTTCGCAGGATGTGAAGAAATATTTTATGACTGACTTACATGGATAGTACGAAGGGGATATGGGTGTGGACTATGGAGACTATGTTATTGTAGTTTTTCACTTTATGATGTAATGTAACATTTATGAATGTATCTACTGTTTCCAAGGATACTAAACTAATCGGTCTTTCGAGACTTGATCTTTTGTAATCATGACAATGATACGAAATAATGCACCGACTCTGGGTAACTGGGGTCAAGGCGTTACAATTGGTATCAGAGGCTGTTTAGTACTAACCATGGAAGCTAGATTTATATAAACTCTGATTAGAGCACATATCCCTAAGATAGACATTGAGGATTAGTATAGAAGAACATCCTAGAATATTGGTATTGTAAATATTTTTATGATTTTTCCGAGCAATAAATCCCGGTCTAGATACGAGCATGTAGAGGCGGCTCTGGGAAAGATGTACCTAGGGGTAAAACCCAAAAACAACTCTTTGAGCGAGACTCGAACGGGAACTGGTGTACGACAACGGGCCTTGCTGCACTCTTGGTTATGAAAATCCCAGGGGATATGCTTTGGATAATTCTTATTTTTTACAAACCATTATGAAGGGTTTAAGAGTATATACTTCCTCCAAGAAAACATTTTTTATGATTATGGATTATATCCATAAACCATTGAATTTACATTATGTATTTTACAAGATTTGAATTATTCATTGAAATTCATAAACTAACCTAGTTTATGCCATTGTATAGAAATGGATCCCATTAGAAGGAATGTGAACTCCATCAATACGTATGATCCGAAGATTAAGAAGGATAATATCTTTCACGGTATTAAGCCAACATTTAGAAGGGAAATAGTCTCCCATGTTTTCTCAACATATGAATAAATATTATCATGTGTTAATAAGATAAGTAAATAATTCTCTGAGTCTGATGGATTTGAAGGGAAGAATGAGAAGAAAATGATGGAAGAGAGAATGATGGATAAAGGGATGAGGGAATGGAAGAATTTTCTAATATGTGATTACTGTGGGAAGAAACACCTTGGATCATGCCTGATGGTAATGGGAGTTTGTTATAAGTATGGAGAAAAATGACACCAAGTGTGTGACTGCAAGGGTAAGAAAAAGGTTTCAAATGTAAAATTTTTCATCTTCATGGAGTGGGGACACTACGAAAACCAATGTCCAAATCATCAGAGTATGCCCCAAATGATGTTATTGGATAATAATCAAGTTAAGATACTTCCACAGATGAGGAGGAATGATTAGATTTCTTATGTTGTTATTAAAGAATTTTTTTTCTTTTGAGTGTTGTATTAATGATGTACTTATAAGGCCCAAGCCTTAAACCTTACTTAATCTTGAGTTATTATAAGATTACACATTGAGGATCTTTTCAGGTTTAGAGTTTTAGAGAATTAGATCATGAAACATGCATTAAATTCCACATTTAAACAAAGTGGTTACATAATAGACAATATTCATTCTTCCCATCAACAGAAACATATTTAAAATAAAACACGGATTCTTTCTTGACACATCCTTGACATTATCATCACATCATGCACCTTTCCCTTGACCTGTGAAAAACATTTCAAAAACTTGGGATGAGCATAAAAAGCTCAGTAAGGGTTATAAAAAAAGAACAAGGAAATGAAACATGAGTTCATATATACATAAGAATGAAATCATAATTTACCCATAAAACATAGGCACTTTAACATACCTCATAAAATCATGAACAAATCATAGAAATCATAAGACATAAAGGTAACTTGAGGAATTCATAACATTCTTACGTAGGGAGTAACCCTCTTGGTTACGTTTGGAATACCCATCATAGTATATTCCCTAAATCTCTTTGGAGAAACCTTAACGTTTCACTCCTTCGCGTTACCCAATGCATTGGAGAGCTATAACGGGCTCACCTGCCCTTAGTTTATCACGGAACCACCCGTCTTTATAATAATGCCCAAGAACCATAACATAATCATATCACATAAAACATGCGTAAAGGAAAAATAACATTTCCACATTTCAATCACAAGATATCAATACAACACATTGATATAATAAAAACATTATGAAAACCATTTTCAATACCAAAGTAAAACATGGTATTTATTTTTCTTTAAAAAAAGGGTATGTCTTGTAGAGGAAGCCAAAACTCAAATAATGGTCACGGCGGTGGAGAAGTCGTTGTCGCCGCATACGTACGACAAGAAAACATTCCCTTTTGTCATTTTGTAAAATGATTCGTATAAAAAAGATTCCTTTTGGATAAGCGTGAAAGTTGAAGGGGTTTATACACCGTATAAAATATGGTTGTGTATAAAATAAAATATTCCTCAATGAAAGGAGATTGAGATGAAGTCCCATACAAAGACGATATCCTTGGTTTAAAGATAAATCAATTAAATAATTATGTGTGACAAACGAATACACCAAATATAAGTGGATATTAAGTGTTAAATAATAAAAGGTCATTCACACATATTTAAAAGATAACATATTCAATATCTACATGTTGAACCCAAAGAAATAGAAATTGGGATAAGAAGTTCCCTTGGTAAAACTCGACAGCCTAACGGCGTCACTTCGAAATTCAGAAAATGAGTTGATGAGAGATAAAAGGGTATCTCATCACTTGGATATAAAATTTACATCAATAAGGATATATGAGAACATATCCCAACATAACAATATGTAAAATAAAATACCCAACAAAAGAAGTCTTTTAAAAAGAGGAGGGTGAATGGTTCCCTTACCGACATGTGTATCTTTCGAAACATACGCCCCGTGAAAGAAGGAAAATACAACATTGATGTATATACTCATAAATGAAATAATATTACACAATGAGTTAAATAATGTTCAGTACATACACCACTCATACGAAATTGTGGCAAATGTTGCATAAATCTCACGGGAATAAAAGTGAGATGAAAATCCCTTACGAAAACTCGGCAGCCTAACGGCGCCACATAAAACTTCAAAAAATGGATTGATGAGGTCAAATAGGGTATCTCATCACATTAAAATAAAATTTACAGCAAGAGGAATATAAAATAACACCCCCCATCATAACAAATAGGAGCTTAAAAGAAGTGACATAAAGTAGAGTACTTAAATAGAAAGAGAGAGGTTAGATCTCTAACGAAAATTCGGCAGCCTAACGGCGACACTCAAAGCATACAAAATGGATTGATGAGAGGAAAATAGGGTCTCTCATCATATTAAAATAATAATTACAGTAGGAGTAATATAAAATAACATCCCAATAATATGAAATATGATCTTAAAAAGAATGACATAAAAGAGTGTACTTAAAAAGAAAGAGAGGTGTAGGATCCCTTACCTCGGGTCCGACTTGACTCGATCATTCTTTAACGTCCTGAATAATAAACTTGAGTTAATTTAAAATTTATTAAGAACCTTTTTCTAGTTCATTATTCCTTTTAGATCACTTATTTTCATGTTATAAAGAATATTTAATCATTTAAGTTAATAATGTTTGTTTTGTCGATATTTGGTTCTTAAGTCGAAAGTGGACTTCTTACAATTACATGTTGTTCGTGTGGTCAGAGGTTCTTTATATCTAGAATGACATTCCTGATTTGTATAGAATATATATCATATATATCCAGCATATACATGTATTTATAATATTACATAATCATTTAGAGTTAAGAAATGAAATGCACCGTTCATGGAGACGGTAAGCCACACGTACACATGAACGCTACTTTCATTTCTATCTCATACTTTAATGGAAAGAAATAATAATGATATATAGGTATATTATAATTCCAGTATAACATCATATATAATAACATTAAATCCATCCTTTATAAGTCCGACGTATGGCATTAACGAATCACATCACTTTGAGGGGGCGGTAGTCCGCACTTCCTAAAATGAAGATATCATGTATACCCATAATGGAAACAATAATGGTATGCCATAAATGAAAAATACAGAAGAATAAGGAAAGAATAAACATATAATATATCATATATAAAAATAGTGACATCATAATGGCCACCTCGAAGGTGTTAAATGAGTATTGAACAATCATCGTTTCGGGAGGCAGAATTTCGCCATCCACGGAAACCGTATGTTATTTAACCATTTGATGTAGTTGTGTGAGAGTGTAGCTCGAATAAATCTTATAACAACATACTAGTATATTTAAGATACTGGTGTTGTTAAAAAATAAGTAAATAAAAAGAGTTTAGGGGGTTGGAGAAGCAAAATAAAACAAATGAACATGAGAGAATGAATTACCTTTAAAAGTGTAACTCCTTTTGATTTGAGCCTAAAGGCTTCCTTTTAAAGGATTCTGCCCAAAGGAAATCCTCTAGGATTAGGAGAGGGGTGTGGAGAGAGTAAATGGGCAGGGGATGTCCGAGAAAAAGGCTTGAGGAGTGTGTGAAATGAGGTAGAGGTGGGGTCTTTTATAAGAGGAGAGGAGGGGCACTTTTGGAAATCATGAAACTATTATTTTATTTTCAAAAGTGTTTCGAATTTCTAAGGTCCCACATTGATATATTTTGAATATAAGATGATAAGGCCTCTAAATATTCCCATCCAATAGTTTTTGGACATGTTTAGGTCTTAGATTTTATATTATCGTTTCATTTTATTTAAACTGTTCATTAATGAGGTCATCGTTGCATCATCATGATGTCATAATTAAACAAATTTATTTAATGTCTAAAAATTATAACAAAAATATCCTGATGTATGAAATCTTTTTATCTTTCCAAAGAGTATTTATAGACAAAAATATTATTATTATTACCTCTTCTAAAAATTGTTTTAGTAAAACAATTTATGTTAGTGTCATTTCCACCTTTATTTAAAAAAAGGCATTAATGTCAATATCTCACCCAAGAGGCTCCATAGGGTCCCCTAAATCGACCCCTGGGTTGTCTTGGTCGGCCATGACTCATCCAATAGGGGTAGGACAAGTGTCATGGTGTTTTCATATTTTTTTAATATCATTTTTACCTTAAATTACACTAATTACCTCTAATCGCGATTAATGAAAAAAAGTTACTATTCACCAAAAAATTATTTTCATCCCATTGAACCACATTTTACTTCTTAATGACAACCATGTATGTCAGATTTTTGAAATTAAAAACACAAATATGGCAAATGTTCATTTAAACGGAAAATCAGTTTTTATAAGTACCACTTAGTGGTTTCACTATTCATCAAAAATTGAAGTTTTTCAGAAAAATACCAAAAATTCACCCTAAGCTATATTTGATATTCTGAATTAAAAAATGAAGTCTATTTTACAAAATTCATAAAATATATTTCACATTAATTAATTTAATAATTAATTCCCGCTGTCAGAGCAAATAGCGTGTTTTTATGAAACAATAAGTATCAAAAGATTGACACTAGTTTAAGTCTGATTTCAAAGTGAAATTAATTCCAACAACCACTATTGGATTTAATGGTAAAAATATATTCTAATTTCACTTTAAAACCATTTCAAAAGAAAATATAATCATATAAATAAATTAGATAAAAAACAACATTTGAATTAAAATACAACATTTTACACTATTCATTAAAAAATGAACTTTATCGGAAAGATACCAAAAATTTACACAAAGTAAATTTTGATGTCCCAATTATTAAGAAGAGTTTTAATTGGTCCAATAGAATGTATAAGAGTTAACAAAACTATATTTAATGACGGTTCGCCATCAAAAGGCGATAAGTGACCCTTTAGTGAAAACTAGGGCATATGCGCCTAAAATTGAATTCGTTCCGTATTTTAAGCCTTTATCTTTTATTGGATAAAAGTAAAATCATTTAAAAACATATATAATCATATTTTAGTTATTTATATCCATTCCCGCCAATACAATGGCTACATGTTAACTACCATTTAAAATAATATTATTTTATTATTAGAGTGCAACGTAAGATTCCCAAAAAACTCGTTGTTGCGTGTTGGGTACGCCATCGAGCATAGCATCCCCTTTAAAGTCATATTAATATTTTATTCACAAATATGGATAAATATGAAAATGTCATATTCTATATTCACCTGGGGTGTTACAGTACTGGTTATAATATTTATGGAGTATATAAGGATTGTACTACAGTACTATTTCATCAAGGACTTGAGATTGTGTGGAACCAAGAAAAGTGACTCCACAGGAGGGTAAATTTTTTGGAAAATATATGGTAGAGAGAAAGATAAACCAAAATATGGTTCTGATACCGAGATAGTGATTTTGGAATAATACATGATTGATTTGGATAAATTATATTTGATATTCATAACATCCTTGAAACTGATTAATGATTTGTATACAATTTTGGATAGAAGGAGTATATCTAGTATTCTATAAGGAATAAGGGATCATGAATTTAATAAATAAGGATTTATTGTAATTAAGGAGTTGCAGTTTTTAAAAAGAATACATGATTAAGGTGTTCACATGTTGTTACGTGGAAAAAAGGATCTTCATTATATTTACCTTCCTACTAATATTTGGGTTGTGAGTTGGACATAAGTATTTTGGATAACTATAAAGTTTGCAATGGATAAAGTTGAACCTTGTATAGTATTGTTTAAGTATAAAACATTTCTGAATATTATATTTGGAATATTATAATACTATAGTTTTAGGAAAAGGACAACCTGTAGGTCAGGGGATAACCCGTCACGTCGGAAAAAGCTGTAGGAATCGAACCCCCAACCATAGTGTGATAGGCCTTTATTACTTACCACTAGCCTAAAATAAGTACTTGGTGATTAAAAAATAGTTTTCCTAATCTAAATAGTATGTGTTAATATTTTTAACCTTGTTCGATTAGGATAAATATAATATTTTTGAGTTCTATTATCTTTTTGAGTGAGAGATGAGTTTGTGGTAGAAATTAGTTGAAGGTTGAAACTCTACTTTTCATGCATAAATATATACATAAACCTATCTCTTATTCTATGAATAACTTAATTCTTAAACTTTAGTAAAGGTATATTAAAACAAAAAATGTGTTATCCTAATACCTTATGTCTTGTTGAACTGATAATATTTTAAATCAACATAGATTGAAGGCGTCGAGGCCCTCAATTTTAAACTTGTTTGTGATTGATGGCCTCAATCACTCCCTAAAAATATTTACGTTTTTCCTCCAATTATATGTCTCTAATTGCAACCAATTTTCTCCTTATCGAGATCATAATTTGGTGGTGACTTTTTCATTAACCTTTACCTCTTAGTAAGGCTAAATATTATTAACCTAATTTCTGATTTGGTTTTTCCAAAAAAGTATTTTCTATTTTCAAACTTTTATATGCAAAGAAAAATTTCAAATTGTGAGGACGCAATTTATTGAAAGAGCGGAGAATGTAACACACTGAGCTTTCACAATACGCTTCTCTTTCAATAATGAAATTGCTTGCGTTGTACGCAAGTTCGAGATTCTAACACACCGCGACCAATCAAAGTAGCCGTTATGAATAGTAATAACCACTTTTTGAAATTATATAAATTCTATATTTCAAAATGGACTTCATTTTTGTATTCGGAAAATCGAAATTATCCTAAGTTGAATTTTTTGTAATTTTCTGAGAACTTCCAATTTTTTATGAATAGTGAAAAATATATAAAAACAAATTTTTTAATCAAAATAATTTATAGTGATAAATTATACAATTGGGTGGTTTTAAAGTATAATTATAATATATTTTTACCATTTTATCCAATGGTGGTCATTAGAAATAATTTCACTCTCAAATTGGACATAAATAATTGTCAATCTTTTGATATATATTGTTTCTTAGAAACACGCTATTTGTTGTGACAGCAGGAAATAATTATAAAATTAATTAATGCAAATTATTTGTTTGAAATTTTTTAAAATAGACATCATTTTTTAATTCGGAATATCAATTATAGCTTAGGGTCATATTTTGGTATTGTTCTGAAAAACTTCAATTTTTGATGAATAGTTAAACCACTACGTGGTAGTTAAAAAAATGATTTTTCGTTTAAATGAAACATTACCGCTTCTATGAATTGAATTTCCAAAATCAGACATAGATGGTTTTCATTAGGATTTAAAATTTCTTCCAATGGGATTAAAATAATTATTTGGTGAATGGTAACTTTTAAGTTTTATTAATCGGGATTAAAGGTAATTAGTGAAATTTAAGGTAAAAATGATATTATAAAAATATGAAAATACCTTTACACTTATCCTACGCTTATTGGATGAGTCATGGCCGATCACTAAAATCCATTGGTCAACTTGGGGACCCCATGGAGAAACTTGGGTAAGAAAATTACATTAATAACTTTTTATTTAAAGTAAAAATAAAACTATCACAAACATGTGTTGTTTTACTAAAACAATTATTACATGGGGTTATGTAAGTTAAATTTTAGACTATAAATATTCATTGGAAAGATAAAAATATTTCCTACATCATGGTATTTTTTTTATAATTTTTAGACATTAAATAAATTAAATTATTTATGACACCATTATGATGCAGCGATTACCTCCTTAATTAACGATTTTAATAAAATGAAACGATAATGTAAAATATAAGACTGAAATTTTATAAAAACCTATTTGATGAGTATATTTATAACCCTTATCACCTTATCCTCAAAATAAATAATTTTAGGACCTTTGAAATCCGAAAAGCACTTCATAATAATGTAACAATTCTTGAGTTACCAAGAGTGCCTTTCCTCTTCTCTTATAAATGGCCCCCACCTCTACCACCTTATTCACACCTTCATGCCATTTGGATCGGCCAAACTCTTCCCAAATACACTCCCAACTTCCCTCTATTACTCCTAGAAGCCTCACTTTGGTAAAAAGTCTTTCCAAGGAAGCATTTTCCTCAAATCAAAAAGAGTTACCCGATTTTAAGGTAATGTCTTCTCTTGTGTTCTTTTGTTTTATTTTGCTTCTCCAACCACCTAAAATATTTTTATTACTTTATTTTGTAACAACACCAGTATCCTCAATATAATTTGATGTTTTTATGTGAATAATTTTATTTAAACTTACACACACCTTCATCTAATGGTTAAAGAACATACTGTTTCTGTGGGTGGTGAATTACTGCCTCACGAAACGATGAATGTTCAATATTCTTTTAACACCTCTCATGGTGGCCATTATGATGGAACTATTTTTATATATGATATATATTATGTTTATTTTCCTTATGATTCTGTATTTTTAATTTATGGCATACCTTTACGATTCCTATTATGGGTAAACGCGATAATTTCATTTTAGGAAGTGCGGACTACCGCCCCCTCAAAGTGATTTGAATCGTTAATGCCATATGTGGGATGTATAAAGGATGTAGTAAATGATATTATACATTATATAATACTGGAATAATAGTATACCTTTATATAATTATTATTTCATTCCATTAAATACGAAATAGAAATGAATTTAGCATTCATGAATACGTACGGCTTACCGTCTCCATGAACGATGCATTTCATATCTTACCTCTAAATGTTATGTAATATTATAAATGCATGTATATAATGGATATATATTATATATATGATATCTAAATCATGAATATTATTCTGGATATAATGGAAATTTCACCACATGAACAAAATTTAATTATAAGAAGTTTATTTTTGACTCAAGTACCAATGATCGACAAAATGACCGTTATTAACTTAAATAATTACATAATGTTCGTAACATGGTAATAAGTGATATAAAAGGAATAGTGAACATGAAAAAGGTTCTTAAGAAAATATAAATTAACTCTAGTTTATTATTCAGGAGATTAAAGAATGATCGAGTCAAGTCGGACATGAGGTAAGGGAACTTCTTAACCCAATTTTCGTTCTTTGGGTTAATCTCCTACTTTCAAATTATGTCATGATATTATTATGTCCTATCTTGTATTTGTACTTCCTTTACGTGTACTTGTAGTGAATACACATAATATATCTATTTTATTTAAAAAATTATCTTTGTAAGGTACTTCATCTCAATATCCTTTCATTGAAGCATATTTTGTTTTATACAGAAATTTCTTTTATACGGAGTATAAATCCCTTTGAATTTTACGTTTATTCAAAAGGAATATTTTTTATACGAATCATTTTACTAAAAGACAAAAGGGAATGTTTTTTTGTCGTACGTATGCGGCGACGACTACTTCTCCACCACCGTGACCATTATTTGATTTTCAGCTTCCTCTACAAGCAATATTTTTTTTAAATGATAAATAAATACAAAGTTTTAATTTTATTATATTATGGTATTGAAAATGGTTTTGAAAGTGTTTTTATTATATCAATTTGTTGTATTGATATCTTGTGATTTAAATGTTCAAATGTTATGTTTCCTTGATGCATGTTTTATGTGATATGATTATGTTATGGTTTATAATATGTTTAAACCTGTTCATATGAGAAATGCATTGGACTTAATAAGCGACGGGGGGAGCCCGCTAAAGGTCCTCGATGCATCAGAAGGTCTCATGTGACAAACTTGTGTCATGGCACGAGGTCTTGACAAAATCTAATTTGTAGTCCTGGCACGAGGCCTTGGCTACGTAGTTATGATAGTCTGGCATGATGCATTCCATCATTATGAATGTGGTTATTGATATTGCATGTGATTATTCGACCAGTAGAATATCCATGTGAATACGTAAATGGAATTATCTAATTTTACTTTTTCCATATTATTTTGAAGTTCAACTTTAAAAGGTTTTTTTTAGTTATACATTTCCTTAAATGTTTATCTTTATTTATGAAAGCTTCCGCTATATTGTTATCCTTACTGAGCATCTGATCTCACCCCTTTCTATGTTTTATTTTTATCAGGATGTGAAGAAATATTTTATGACTGACCTATAGGGATAGTATGAAGGGGATATGGGTGTGGACTATGGAGACTGTGTTATTGTATTTTTTCACTTTATGATGTAATGTAACATTTATGAATGTATCTAGTGTTTCCAAGGCTACTAAACTAATCGGTCTTTCGAGACTTGATCTTTTGTGATCAGGCCAAAGTTACGAAATATAGCACCGACTCCGGGTAACTGGGGTCGGGGCGTTGCAAAAATAATGAGATTCACGATATATCATTTCTAAGGAGAAGTATATGTAACTCATAAAATTATTTAGGTGTATATCGTAATGTGTGTCCCAAAGAATGAATATTGGGACTAAATACTTTACATATTTAATAAATTTTGAACAATGGACCACATTAAATTGTTTTCACAAAATGGGTATGTAAATACCAATTATTGTTAAGGTAATAAGAATATTTAATTTTCATTAGTAGTATATAAACCAAAAAAAATAAAAAAATGATTAATATTGAATAATTATTGAAAATATAATAGTTATACTTGAAATACCCTTACTACTTAAGTAACTATTGAATCATGAGACCATTGAAATAATTACTCCAATTAAAACATTTAATATAAATAAATAATGGAAATTAGGGATATAAATTTCATAGGTTACTATATACACCACATAAAATAATCTAGTACGGAATATAGAATGTAACTCACAAATATAAAAAATGAGATGAAATTATCTAACCTTAATTTTGGACTCTCATCATACTTGTTAAAACTAATATATAATAAATATCTTTTTATAATAAATATTACACAAAAACATGTTCATATATATATATATATTACTATATACATTTTACTTATGAATTTATTTAACCCATTTATTAAAAATTAGATGTTAATGTTATGTTTCTTCTAATAACAACTTTATTTTTCATTGATGTTTTTTATTTTAATTCGTATTCCTCATACATAGATCATGATATCCGTATCTCCTTAATTTTAACCATAATATTAATATCATATATGTTGGGAATATTTTTCAATATAATAATCTATATAATATATAATTAATATATTAAATACACTATTAATTGAGATTTAGGTCGTATGTACGCATGAACAATGTTTCAATTTTTTTGACATAATGAATGAAATAAAATTAATGATGTGTGTGTATATATATATTATCATTATAGTATATTTCATATTTCTTAAATAAATGAAATTTTTAAAAAAGGTGTCCATAATACATTCCATGTAATGCATGAATGAATCACTTCCCTTTGAAGAGGGTGTAGTCCCCACATCCTCAAACGGTGTTATTACATTCCAACAAATTATAATGCATGAAAATGTGTGTTATAATGCCACTAGTGAAGCATAAATAAATCAAACGTTTCATTTATGTCATATAAAAACAGTATGTACATCATTTTTACCATCCCAGAATGTTGGTAATGGAAAAAAAATTACCTCAGTTAGTGAGGAGATATTCCATCTTACACATAAATAATGACTATGTATCCCAATTGATAGAACTGTGTGTATATTTAGATTAGAAAATTTAAATAAAAAGATATCAGTATATTGATGATAATTATTTTATTATATAATCCTAAAATAATAATGATAACTGGGAAATAAATAAATAAAATAAAAGTTCTTGTTGAAGGATGTTACCTCTTCTTCAGGTAACTTCATTTGGTTTTCCCCAAATGAGTTCCATGGTTTTGATTAATCCAAGAGAGATTCTTATAGGATGTGAGGAGGTATGTTGGGGGATATCTTCATTAGGATGGGTAGAGCCAGATAGATTTATATATGTAAATAAGTGACATTGGATGAATTCTCTTTGATGTAGGAGGATGAGTGACATTCATTTTAACACAAAAAGGCAGATATTGTTCAGAGGTATCCATCACATAGTGTTCCAATTATGATTGAAAATTATAGATATAAGATTGTAAATTGTATAATGATGGGAAAAAATTCCCTTTTGGACATGTTTCTAGCTAAATTTATCCCCTAAATTAAATTTTTAACCACATTGTAAACTTATTTTTCTCATCATCACAATAATTAATTTTAAATTCATTCACATACATTATTTGTAAAAATATAAGTATATGTTATTATAAATTCTATTTTTTCAGATTCTAAATTTGGAATCAATTTTTTAATATTCTTTTCATATATGGTGAAGATAATAATTTAAAATATCATTATATACTAGACGAAATAATATGTTTTTGGAGTTAACATGTTCAAAAGGATAAAATGTTTTTATTTAAAAATCCAATTAAAAATTGATCAAAATAGACTAAATTTTATTAATATATGTATTGTGTAACAGTTTATATTTTAAAAAAATTATATAAAGGTTTACAATATATATAAATTAAAGGAAATTATAGTTTTTATTAAAATTCTATGTTTTTAACTATTCATAAAATAATGATACACCTCAAAAAATTACAAAAAATAACTCAAAGTAAATTTAGATATTATGATATAAAAAATGAGATATATTTTTTAATATAATAATTATAAATGTTTCAAAAATTATATTTAAAATAGATTCACATTTAAATAGTTGGAAATTAGCATTTTAGAAAAATACATCTACTTATTTGTACAATTAGATCTAATATTATGTTTTTTCTAAAAGACTCATAATATAAATGTTATATAATTAATTTAATATATAATATAATTTTTATTATAAAATTTAACATTAATTTTTTTATTTTACATATTGAAGTGAAACATTTTGTATTAAAAAAAACATTCCTAGGAAATGATTTCATATATTTTTAAAAGGGTTTTCTTAAATTATAGAATATTGATCACCATATAAATCATTTAATAAAATAAAATAAACCAATTTTTTGAATTTACATAATATTATCCATATATTATATTAAAAATCTATGTGATAACTATAATAATATTTTAATAATATTATTAATAGTATAATGTAGTTTGATAAAACTCAGTCTTCTATGTAACCCATTCAATCGAAGGAATTTTCTAGTCTATGTAAAAAAAGAAAAATACAGTGTTTCATGTAAGGAAATCAAAGATTAATTTTATATTTAGTGAAATATTGTATTAGTGTATCATGAATCATAAAACATCAATGAAATTTAATTTATTCAGAAAAAATGTTTCAAAGAAACTGAGGGTGTAACATTCTTCATCATTAAAAGGAATTTCAACCAAAATTTTATTTGGGTTAACAAAGGATTAGTACTTGAATTTTTTTACAGAAACCCACATAATAAAAATAAATTCTAATTAATCCATTATAAATTAAAAGGTGAAATCATAATGGTTACCCATCGAGACTCATAATTATTTTACAAAAAAAAGAGACTATTCTTGGCATGTGAATACATGGACATTGAAGAGAAATATAACTATCTGGTTTTGGTAGAAAATTATACAGAACATGGTGAGGAAACAGTTAAAAATAAAAAATCAATAAACTAAAGATGTTTTAAAAGGGTAATAATATAATAAATAATGATCATAATTGGACAAAACTTTATTTAAAAGACATTCTACGATTGTTAGATAATTTCCACTAGGTGATATACTTACCAGATTTCGTTAAATTTCATATACATAATCTCACCCTTTTTATTGTAATGAAAATTTTACACATCATCTTTCACTTCGAAAATGATGGTGAATACTTCATTAATAAATCACTAAAAGATCATAAGAATCATATGATGAATGAAAAGTCATTCCATATGTCAATAGTTTTCATGACTATTAAAATGTTATCCTAGGTTATTCAATATACATAAATATACATATGAAAAGATAATACTTTAATATATATAACCTCATCTACAGTTCAAATTAAATCATTCCATAAATTTTAAACATTGTAACCGTTCTGAAATATGACAATACAAAAAATTAGAAAGAAGTTGACTGAATCAACATAACATTGATCCCCCAGATATCATAATACATATCTCGTTGTTATATTCTAAACATGTTAATAAATTAATCATTTATTCTCTTGAAAAATAATAATAACTTGAATTCCATTACATCCTTATTGAAAAAATGAATAGTTTCTTCTTCCAATGTTTATTGGATATATTCCTCAAATTCAAAAATGTGGGAAACCAATTATTCAAAAAAACAATTTAATGATACATAGGTTATCAATAATATCAAATTATAATTATCCATAACAATAATCACTTTATCCATGATAAACACAAATTTCTATAAATTAAGAAAACAATAAGTTTTAACAACCCTTAATCAAAATATCACCTTTCAATTAAATCACTATTATATGTCATAATAACTATTCAATATATTATACAATATATTTAATGGAAAACATACACTTCATGTTTCAAATAACATAATTCTTTAAATCTAATATATATGAACCTCCATCATCAAACATTATTCGTAAAATATTAAATAGGATTTGTCATCTTATTCATCAATAGCCCATTCCTATAATATGAAAATCGAATCTTGTGTTAAGGTTTCTCAACCTGAATATAATCATACATCTTATGTTTAATGTGAAAAATACTAGTATAAAATATCATAAATTTAATATATTATTCATAATCTAATAGTATACATGATTCTTGTACTAACTTACTTATTATCATCATGAGATTTCGATTAAGGACAATAATTTTCATAATTCCATAACATTACACATCTGTAAAATTTAATTGTAACCATGTTCTTTTAAGTTCCCATCATTGAATGACAAAAAAAATACTAGAATGTGAAATAATAATCCTAGTGGGAAACTACATAATCATGAAGAAACACTAATTGGATGACGAAATTATGAATCCTACATTGAAAAATGAAACTTAATGATTGTTTGATATTATTCATAATCATCCTAAACATAAACACATCATGATTTATTGTAAAGTGTGAATGAATTTACAAAGCATATCCCAGAGTATTGTCAAAACATCGATGTATCAAATCCAGTTGACATGCACCAGTTCCCCAACAAGACTCAATCAATATTAAATTTTAGTGGTTTTTAATACAATGTTCATTTATTTCAGAGGCACATCAAATTTTATTATACAAACATATATGTATTGTGAAGAAAACACGCACCCAATTGTTTACTAATCTTCCTATAAATTTTCATATACTATAACTCATTCTTATATTATCCTTAGAGACATTCCTAAATATAGCATTTGAAATATCCATAAGTGTCTTACCAATGTATTGTGATCTTATTTTCCAAATATTTAATAAAAAATTTATATGATAACAAATATGTCTCCCCTCATATCTAATACAAACACATTAATTAATTTTTTTGGAATACTTAATACATTACACAATCAATCTCCCAACATCTGTATTTGTTTAGTTCCTTTAGAAACATGGAAACATAAACATTGGGCTAAAAGTGAGATACACCATCTCAAAATATTTACTTCAAAACAATAACCATTCTTAAATAAATCACACTTAATAAAAATAATCATAACCTAGGTATTGAAATACAGTAAAGGGATATGTATCATACTATATAAGGATAAACTAGGAAGATATATAAGAATACTGATTAGCATGAGGGTCTGAAATACTGATAATAAATTTTTATGATCATACATTTCATATAGAATATCCTAAAAAATGATCATATATTAATGGTTTTCATTTCATAAGACATGAATCATAATGGAATTAGAAGAATAATTCCAGAATGCATGACATAGGGATAAGACATAATTTTTTTTTGACATATTAAAATATATAATGACTTCCATAGTAGTTTAGGATTACTATCAATTCAATCATAGTTAAATGGATTTACTCCCCAAACAATCATAGTAGTCAATGTTTACACTAATGAACATATTACTATAAAATGGTATTTACTAAATATAGTTCCCTCTCTATTCCATCCATGTTAATATTGTGATATATTAATCATTATTCAATAAATTGGGGTAGATATTGGTTCCACCCATCATATAATGAAATCATATATTTTTTTCACATAAAAATAAAAATTTATCATATCATAACCCATAATATAATATGAGTTTTATTAATATCATATCAAAACACATGAAATAAAATGGGTTTCATAAAAATATATCATATCATTATACTTTCAAAATAGACTGGTTTCATAAATTTTTTTGTATAATAACCCACAATACGAATGATGTTTCATAAGAATGTAAAATATGGAAGAGAAATTAATTTTAAAAAATAATCATAATTGTTAATTATTTACCGAAATAATAATAATTTTGACATTAGATCAAATACTCAGTCAACCATAATCTATATCAAGGGATTATATCTAAGATAAATAAGTACATTGAATGTACATATTGAACATTTGATAAGGGAAAATATATTTCAATGAAAAAGGATTTAAAAAAACATGTTAAAAATAATTTAATTCCAAGACATAATCTAAAATAAACTAGATTAATTTTATAAGATTAATATAACACCATTATTTAGTATAATGTACATTCTTCTATGATTTCTTTAAAATATAAGAAATCACGAGAGCCTTGATATTTGAAAATTTCATTCACATTTTATAAAGGATGTTTTAAAAAAAATACATTTTTTAAAAAAGAATTATTTTTATATTTTTTTTCAAATATATTAAAATATAAATTAAAAAAAAAGTTTAAATGTTTTTTGAAAACAATTTTTTTTGAAGAAAATAGGTTTCCGGTCAAATAGATAAATAACCTATGTTTATTTTAAAAAAGTATCATAATTATCTTAAATAAAAAATAAAAGAAAAAGTGTACTTTTACTTGAATATATATTTTATAACAATGGGATAATAATACATATGATAATATTTGATGTATTCGTTATAATATTTCAAGAATGGAAACATAATTAATTTTTTTCGATAAATGACAAGATAGCAGCTATAAACAATTACCACTTTGGTAACATTGAATCAAAATAAAAATTAAGTAATAAAATTATATATACCATAAAATGTAATTAAAATATTTCATTTTTCATATAAAATTTTAATGTGAAAATATTTACACATGTTAAAATAATATAGGTGCACAACATTACGTTTGACTCAAAAAATAAAATTGAAACAAAATTACATGACAATTTTTGTAACATTAGAACCATGAAACCCATTAATGAGATACCATAAAATAGGCACTTATATAAAAATAATTTTTTGTATAATAATACTATAATAAATTCATGGGATTTAAATACACAAACACAATAAAAATCAGTGGTGAATGTGACATAAGTCTCGTAGAAATAAATGTGAGACTCGAAATCCCCTAACAACATCTGTAACTTTGGAATCATGAGAAAAAGAAATAATTAACATAAATTGAAAATTAGAATAATATTTAATAAATTAAATTCATTATATATCTTTTCATAGGGCAGTATACACACCACACAAATGAATCATGTTGTGAATATGGCATTTATCTTACGGATAAAAAAAATGATATGAAATTCCATTACCATATGTACTGACTTTCTATGGATAATAAATATAAGATTCTTATAAATATACTATTTTAACATATTCATATATAAATATCCATATATTATTTTATTATGGCTTCATATCACACATTTATTAACAATTCCATGTTAATTTTATGTTTTTGAAAATCACTCCATTTTTTTCATACATGTTTTGACTTGTCATTATTTTTTCTATTACATAGATGATGTTTTTTTATTTGAGAAATTTAAAACATGATAATAATATATAATATAGTAATTATATATTTATTAATAATAATCTATAAAATATAGAATCATGAAATGAAATTCACTATTCATGGAGACAGTAGGCCAAGCCTATTCATAAAACCTGTTTCATTTTTATTATCATATTAAAAGAAATAAAATTAAATAATATACATATATATAATCATTAAATTATAATTATTATTTATTATGTATCACATATTTTTAATAAACCATTCATTAATTAATTCTATGTAAAGTGTGAACGAATTACACTACATTGAGGAGTTGGTAGTCCATATGTCCACTGATGATGTAATAATATTCCCACAAAATGGAAATCACGAAGGTATCATTAATATAATAGTATAATAAAAATAAATAAATAATAAATTTTATATAAATATATATAATATAAATAAAATTATTCAATAATTTTACCCAACCATGATATGTGGTAATGTATGAAAGAACAACATCGGTTCACGAGGCAGTAATCCACCATACATATGAATAATGATTTCATTTCTCCTTGGATTGAATTGTGTGTAGGTGTAGTTATAACAACTAAAATAAAAAAAATTATATTATATTAAGAATACCCTGGTTATTATATAATTATGTATAATAATAACTGTAGGTGTGGATAATGAAATAAAATAGAAGTGTTTGTTGATGAATGTCACCTCTTCTTCGGGTAACACCTTTTGGTTTGAAGAAATGGAAAACAATGGTTTTAATTATTCATAAATTGATGATTCTAGGTTGATATTAGGTATTTTTTGGGGATATTGAGCCATTTTTCTTACGAGAAAAAAGATTTCTTGGGTGGTTTTAATAATTGAGGGGGTGAGTACCTTTTTATAGTGGAGGATAAGTGGCATTCTTATAGATACAAAACTATAATCATTTTTTAAATGTATAAAATATGTAATATGATTAAATAGATGTTCTATTTAAAATAAAATACATTAAATGGTACAAATACTATAACAAAATATTTTTTTTTACAAATTTCCATTTCATTAATTCCCAAAAATGTAAATTTTACCCACCAAATAAAATCATTTTTCTTTTAATCATTGTAAATAATTTTATTTGAAATCACTACTATTTTTTATCAAAAAATAGGTTTACCTTATTATACATTAAAATTTATTCTAATTAAAAATATGGAATCCATTTTTTGAAATTCAAATCATATAATGGGATGATATTAATTTAAAATAATCCTATTGATGTGATGAAAAATGTTTTTAATGTGTTAATATTCAAAAGTTTCAAATGTTTTTATATCAAAAATCAATGTTAAATAGATCTAAATGACCTATATTGTAATACATTTTTTAAAATTTTTATAAAAATATTTATAATTAATTTAAAATACAATTTAACTACATAAATAAATTAGATGCAAATTATGTTTTAATAATAATTCATTGTTTTTACCATTCATTAAAAAAAGAAAATTATCATAAAAAAACCAAAAATTCACCCAAAGTAAATATACAAATTCACCATTAGAAACGGAAATTTTATATTGAAATAGAAATAATAAAATTTGCATAAGTTATATTTAAAATAGGTGTGCCATTAAAAGGTGATAAAGTTACGTTTGAGCAAAAATTATCTACTGATGTGTAAAATTGGATATATTTAATCTCTTGTCTAGAAAAATCAAAGAAATTATAACAAATAATTTATTAAATATAAAATATATTTATTTCATTAATATCCTTCGATTGTTTTTAGTAAATTTATATAATTAAAACAGCTTAATAAAAAAATTCTTCAAAATGATTTCAAATATTTTTAAAAGTGTTTTTTTTATTTTCTAGGATATTTATTACTAAATAATTCATGTTGTAAACATGTTTGAACCATAATTTAAAATTTTAGTTAATTATATTGATATCTTACATTACAATGTATAGGTGAAAACTATGATAATATTTTAATAATATTATTATTAGTATTTTTTAGTTTGGTAAAACTCAATCTTGCATGTAATAGATGTTATCGAATGAACGTGGAATTGTGGGTTAAAAAACCAAAACTTTTGTTGTGTGTAATAAAATTTAATGTCATTTTTTCATGTATCATAAAAATAACATGATATACAATATAATAAAAGTATTACTTGCTTGAGAATTTAAATTTAGGCAAAAAATAATTTAAATTTATTCAACAAACATTTATAAAAATTCATGTTTTTAAAAATTCAAAGAGTGGGATTATACATTATGAGGTTATTTTATCATAGATTAAAAGGGATATGACATCATTTGGAATCACCCGCGACTAGAACAAAGATAAAAATCAGTAATTGTAACTTGATTGGTACCTTTTACTAGAGAAGCTAAATATTATGGAAATCACCTCCGAGACTATGTTCATAGAACTACCACAAGAAAGTACTAATAACAAACATTATATCATATTGGTGTATCATTTTTTCATAATATGTTATCTATGTAATCCATAATCATATGAAAAATTCATCTTGAAATGAAATATTTTTTCCACATTTTTTTTTCATTATATCATCTTTTTATATATCTAATAAAATCAAAATGAACACATTTTTTATATGATAGATGGTTCATTCATACATTTAAAACAGAAGTTATAAATTTCATAAAAAATTCTTACTTTTTATTAAAATATTATTATAATAAATTTAGGAATTTTAAATATATTATATCTTTCCAATAAATGATATATAATTTATTATTTAATAATTTATAAATATTAAATTGATTCATAAATTCATAATTACTTTTTGTAAATATATGAAGATAAATATTTTAAAAAAATAATACGTTCTAATAAAAAATAATTTTCTTCTAGGAATTTTAAATATTAAAAATAGAAAATAGATTTATTAAAATGAAGTTCATTTTTGAATTTATAAGGGAAAAAGTAGGAAATAATGGATTTTTTTTATAAATTTATGTGAATATAAAATGTATTTGATAAAAAATAATTATCTTATAAATATATGATTTGAATTATTAAATCATAATGAATAAAAATTAATGTAATAAATTTAAAAAGGGATAGATCAACCAAATGTATTATCTAACATTAAAATAATTTATTTTATTATGATAATATTATTTTTCCAAACCTATAGAGAACCATTCATGATATAAAGGTGATGTTAATATTTAAAAAAATAAAAATGACTTACTTCTATGTCATAAATTATATTATTTAATGAATTTTTTCAAATTTCTCATTAAAAAAGTTACAATCACTCCACTTTAGAAGAAATTATGGGTTAAAACCATTGGAGAGGAAATGATATTTAATAAATTATAACATTGTTTCCATATCTTTTGTTTTCAAATTAATATGAAACACATCTATCATATATTATATACCCCCCAATTCTCCTACTTGTCTCTATAGAGTGGACATGATCCAAGATCCTCCTATCATTTTACCTCTCTAAAGTCTCCCCAAAGTGTTCTCATGTTCTTAATTATATCCTCAAAATTTTGTAATAGAATCATCTCAAGGTAAGGTTCTCTATAACTCTTTTTTCAAGTACTATTATTATTATAAGAATATTAGGATTCAAAATTAAGGATTATTACTTATGTTTATGGTCATTCCAGTACTATCCATATGATGGAAAAATAATGAGATATCACCTTTCTATTTATTTAATCTTTACTTTATATTATTAAATACACCCATTATGATGTTGAAATTATCTAGTGATTTTCCCTATAATACATTAAGTCATGAATAACCAGCCTTATTTTCATTTAAGGGTAATGAAATTGATATAAAATTTATTCATTGAATGGGGACTGTAATGTATGAAAACGACATTCCTTAATCATGGGATTTTAATAATGAATTTGGTTCTCATGTTTTATGATTGTTGTGGGACATAAAAATTTAGACAATATGAAGGGTGCACCTCGATAGAGCTCCAATGTATTGTTTAATGTTTCATCTCATGAGATATCATGTTTAGACATATGAATGGTTATCATAATCAATGTATGTTATGATTTATCTTAGGTTATCCAAGAATTATTCCTTAATTTCATGTTCGATGTTTTCGTTTCATTCCTATGATACCAAAAATTCTTGAGGTTTTTATATCATTTCATTCATCAACGTTAATATATATATTCCATATATTTTTATGTTATCATAGTTTGACTAATTATTCAGATGTATTATCATTATTCTATATTTTGTTATCCCATTACTCATATTCTTGTCTCACATATTCCATCGATATGTCCCTCGGTTTCCATGTACTACATTAAGAGTTAAAATTAATCTAGGACCCCATTATGGACTTTTAAATAATTATGTTGAATTATTTACTAAGTTAATGTTTTTTTGAATATAATTTAAAAAAGACACTATGAATCTTATATTTTTGGATATTATTTGGTTTATTTCATGATAAAATTAATTAAATAATGTGTATTATATTTTTTTGAGGTTATATAAACCATATAAACATATCACATATCACACTGTTGTAGTCATCTTATATTAATTGATGTAGTTTTCACATCAAGTTATAAATTTATTGATTCGACCAGATATATCAATGTGGAAACTATTTAGCATATTTGATATTTATTTTCATTAGATGAGAGAAACTTATGGGTTTTCCCCTCTTGAATGCACCACATTTTTTTTAGTTCTCCATCTTTAAACAAAGAATATCAATAACACTATTCAACATTCAAAAATTCTATATACACATTTGATGAATGAGGCTAATAATCATATTCCACATGTTATTCCATTAGGAAGGAGATATTTATTCACATTTATTTACACATAATAAATATTTATAATCACTAAATTATAAGATCTATAACCTTTTAATATAAAAAAACTTCTTATAGTATGTAACATCCAATCCCATATCACATAAAGAATTCCCTCTAAATAAATTATACTGAACATTGTCGACATAGCGAAGTTCATTATTTTTAAATTCATAAAATCCTATGTTTGTTTTTCCAACATTATAAATTGAGATCATTTTATTAAATGATATATTCCACAAACTCTCCATCCCACATTTTTGTAACATTTCGATTACCAGTCATGTGGGATGAACAAGAACTATCCTTGAGATAATTATTACTATTATTCCTATATTTTGATTATATCTCAAGTGGAATAGCATTATCCTTCGACATTTACTCTTTATCTATATAAGAAACAAAATTTTGATTGAATACATGTTCTACCTTCTCATCAATTTCACTAGTAAAAACATTGAATTAATTTTATTCTACTTCTATATATAGAAAAAATATATTTCCCAAAGAAGTTTTATTAGAATGGTTTATATTAGTCCTTTTTATTCATAAATAGAAATTATATCCACTATATTTCTTACAATAAAAAATTATACCTAAATATATATTAATTGAACTATTATGTATATAATTATTTTTATTCTAATATGAAGGATATGTTTTGATTATCATTTTCATGCATCAAATGGAATCCCCTTTTTTTGTAACCATATACATATTTACAACAAATAATTTTATTTACTAGGTAGAAAAAATATTATCATTTCATCAGAGGGAAAAAATTTCCACCATATCATCTCATATACCTTTCTTTTGAATAACTCCTTGAATATTGATATGTTCAATATTTTTTTGAACATTTCAATATATTATTTATTTACATTTCTATTCACTTCTACTATCATTCATTGGGTTTCTTCATTATATAATGAATCAAAATATTGATCCATGATATTTTTCCTTGGGAAATCAACATTTCTTTAAAAAATTATGACTCATTTTTTACATTTATTTTATATTTTCTCCATGAACCTCATAATTTGAAGATTCTTCCTTTAGACATATGATATTATCTTAGAGTAAAGATTATTTCATAAATATTCTTCATAATTTTAATCTAGTTCAATATTATTTTCATTACAATTTCTGGTTATGTTAATATTTAACGCACTCCAAAATCGTTAACATAGGGGTAAAAACATCTCCAATTTTAATAAATCCATTTGTATGTTCCACTAAAACAATCTCGATGTGACTAATTTATGATTCAATATCACTAACATCACATCATTTCTCTTTCAAAAATCCTCTGAAAAATATTTTTAATCTTCCATTATTGGTGGATGTGCTCTTGAGATCATTCTAAAGAAATTTTGATATAAGAAAATCCTTATATCCTCTGCTTCAATTTTGGATTTCTTCATTATAGACAACGTTACATCTTCCAGGGCATAGATTAGATAGTTTGAAAACATTATAAAAGATCATCCTGAGCTCCATATTCTACATTATTTATAATATCATTTCTCTGAAAAATATTTCTACATTTATTTTCTATATTTTTATTCCTTTTATGAATTAATTTTATTCTATATTTTTTCAGTGAATTCAATCTCTCTATCCCCTCTATTAAATATTTTTGGAAACATGAAATTTATTTACCCAAAGCTTTCACCCTTAAATAATGTTTGCTATTTCATAACCATGAATTATAATTTATCTCACATAATCATCCTTGTGAATCATAATTTAGGACACCTTCATTTTAATTGATTTTAATATCATGTTTCTATACGACATTGATTGAAGTTTCTTTCAAAAAATGTTAGAAACATCTCTCTTAATCATTTCATATTGCATATGTCACCAAATTGACATTTATTTTTTTTAAGAGATCATTCCATACATCTATTTGGATCGTAAAAATGTTGTGATAATTAAATAATCATATATAATATATCAATATCATTTATTTCACGAAAATTTCATTTATATCTCTTAAAAATTCAACAAAAATATTAATGAAACTATCAAAATGTTTACATGAACCCATTGTGAAATCGTTAAATATATTATATAAAACATATAACCGTTCCATATCCAATTTTATTTAAAATTCATTTATATTAAAAAACGTTTTATCAAAAATCCATTAGTTTTAGTAAAACTCATCACTTTCATGTATGCCTGATCAAAAAATCCACCAAATAATGAATTACAGGACTTTGTGTCATCATTCAATATTTTTTTGTTTCCATCTATTATTCACATTTTATTAAAATCACAAAAATTAATTCATTGATGGGTTGATTAGTAAACATAATGAATAAGTGATTTCAATTTATGTTTTATTCTATTATTTGATACCTGATACATTTAAAAATGAGATAAAATTAATCCATACACATTCACTGCATTCATTAAGAATAAAATTCATATACATGAGGTTAATGATTTAACTAGTGGATTTGATGCCACTTGTTGTAACATGGAGCACCATAATAAATCCTAGGGTGTGTTAGGTTGATTTGATATTTCTTATGGTATGGAATGATGATGTATATTGTCTTCATTTATGAACGGATACTTAATATCTATTACACTAATTTAAAAACCTCACAATTAAAATGTAGAAACAAATATTCATAATGAATGAATTTTTTTACTTCGTCCTATTTGGGTTGTTTACATCTAATCAGCTATATGTTATCCTCAATAAGTTAAAATTCCTCATAACAAAATTACCATAACATCATTGATTGGAAGGACCTCATGAAATTGATGTACCTAAACATACGAATCTTTATAACCCTAAAACCCACAGTAATTCAACCCATGAATACATTTAGGAAAACTCATAACACCTATAATACAAAAGATATATGAAGTATGAATATGATACACATATGAGTATACATGGTTCATATGTTAATCATACACCCACAAGGGACTATTTATGCACTTTTAATTAACTTAATGATTTACAATTGCAATATTTGATTACCAGTGATATTATACGACCTTCTCCATCCATGCCCCAATAAAGATAAAGCCATATAAATGTGGTCTCACATTACCTTTATAGTTGGTCACTACTAGTCAACCACTTCTTATTGTTGAAACATGTGACCCAAATGCATCACAAAAAAACATTTTGGATACAAAACCTATTATAAATATCTATTGAATGAACATTATGTATCATCATCACAAAAAAGGTAAACTATAACATCTTTTTAATGACCGTCCCAAAATTAAATCACCAAAACATCTATATGTCAATGGATACCATCTTCCAATTAACTTTTCATCACTATAATTATTTATTTCCATTTGTATAAATATCAATACTAATATAAAATTTGAGGCTTCTGTATCAAGTAACATTAATCATCTGTTCAACTATGAATTCCAATTTCTAATATTTTCAACTTCACTACGATAAATCAAATGATTTAAAAGCAATAGTATGTTTATTGGATGAACAATAACTACTTCAGTAGTTAGTGATTGCAATCTATTATATAATGGCATTGCTCATCCATGGTCAATGACTTTTACCTCTCTTTATCTTGTAAATTTCAATGATTTTATAACAATATATAGTATCTACAAATAGATAAAATTAAGATGAATAACGATATAATAAATATAACAAAAAAATATGGGTTCTTTAAATGGTTCAATGATCTTTACTTCATAGTCATTACAATTATAAAAAACAAATATTCATTACCAAACATGACCTAAAAAATCAATATATCCACTAATAAATATTCCATACATAATTTTAAACGAAATAAATATCAGTATTCATTATATTTTCTTATCTTATAACATTAACACACTATTTTTATCACTATTATATCATGAACACATGTTGTATTTTTTCTAGCTATCATTATCAATATTTAATTTAAAAAAAAGGAATTTATAATTTTAGATATTATCTAATTTTATCTACATCTACTTACAAATCATCAGTTGGATAAACAGTTTTTATATCTCCATTATTAACTTCTGTCAGTATTATTAAGTGTTTTTAATGAATATCTAATAGTTAAAAAGTCAAAAAATCAATGTAGGCCGTAACCACCATGTTCTAAAACTCTACCCCATTTCATCAACTCTAAAATGGTTTTTTAGGATCCATACTAGACGGACTATGACTTGGTAGAAAAAATACCATTAAATAATTATTTTCCTAACAAAACACCCTTCAAATTGGATTCATCCACACACAAAATCATGTTTCTTCTGTTTCTCAAGAAACCTGCTATTGAAAACTCATTACCCTCTATCATGTTAACCCTATATTTTTCCATTTCAATTACTCTTATGTGAGTCTTTCATCATTTTTATTAATCTTACCTCATCCATAATTTTTTTTGATAAATATAACATTTAGTTTGTCATGATCATTAAAAAACTCATTTTGGTCTTTTTGATTGGTATATTTATCCTTTAATCAAAACACACCATGTTCCATAGTATGAAATTGATCGTATCTCTATTATAGGTATGTCATCTACCTCCATGATAACCAAAACGCCTAGAAAATTGCATTAATTCCATTGAAAACTCTATAAGCCCTTCGAGGTTTCATGAGAACTCTGTAATATGGAATGAAAGATTCTTATATCCCTTCCTCAGTCCTTCCAAATGACTATGTCTATGAAATTAACAGTGGGGCCGTTTCATAAAAAAATGTTCAAAGATTTATATAGATTCAAAAATTACAACTAACTCATCCATAATTATTTTCCATAATCCATAAGTGCTTAATTACTCTCATCATTGTGTATTGAGTTCATCCAACCCTAAATAATTCTAACAACACATAAAATAAAAAAACTATTTTATTCTGATTATAAAAAATGGAAAAAAGAAAACATTAGAACCATTGGTTAAAAAAATTTGTAACAAAAAACTATGTAAATATTATATTATGTTCTTATTTGAAAAATTTTATATATAATATTTTTTGTTTGTAATTACATTATTTTCTGATTGGAATTTAAATTGAATTAATCCAATATCTCAGAAATCAATATTCAGTTATGGTTTATTTTTTTATTTTATTTTGGAATACTCCAATATCAATATTAACTCTCACAAGCCCATAAAATATGTATTTCTCAAATAAATTTTCCATAGAATATTTTTTTCAAAACATTTATCTCATATGATTTCATTGATGATAATTTCTACAAAACAATTTAGACCATATATCATATGACATCATTACATCCAATGTGAACATTATTTAGAAAAAAAGTTGAATAAAATATTAAAATATAATATATTTTAACATTTTATCACTTGAATAAATTTTTTATATATTTCCTCATCAAGATTATACATTTATATGAATGATAATAAATTTTAGACAATATTATAGGTTTTATGATATAGACCATGTATTTCAAACAAATCATTTCCTTAAAAAAAATTGTCATTTTAGGGGCGACTAATGTACTTCTCACAAAAAAGAAAAATAAATACTCTGAACATTATTAATTTGATTTATATTTTATTATAAATGCATTATATTCAAATTATAAATCATTTACCAAGTAAATTAACCTTATTTTAATTTTAAAACATGATATTAAAATATTACCCTTTTTAGATTTGTCATAGAAAAATAATAAATAATTTTGACAAATTCCTAATTTTATTCTTAATTGATGATCCATAAAAAATTTAAAAAAAATTGTCAATGAAATTTATATTTAATTTAAAAATTTATAGTAAGTTTATTAATGGAAATAAAATTAAACATTGAAAACATTAAAATTTATAAAAAAAAATATACAATATGCCATATGTTAGTGATATAGGAAAACATTTATCATAGTTGTACCATACAATAAGATATCCTATATATCTATAAAAAATTCAATAGTTATCATTGAGGGTCATATAACTTATTTTATGGTAAAATGAATAAATTTTATTGTATGATAATTGATGGTCTGTAGGTAACTATTTTATGAATCAAAGATGCTAAAATTTCAATATGGCTTTTCACATTTTAGATATAATAACACATTTTGAAATATTATTTGGAATTAAATATCATATTTCGAAACATTGATGTAACACACTATTTTTAACACATCTGAATAAGACATATCAAAATCAACTATATGTCATATCACTACTTGTGATATCAGTATCAATGTTAATAATTCCACCACTTATGCTTTTTTATAACACGAACAAAGATATCATCATAATACAATCTATGATATCAATGTTCTTCATAAATGTTTTGAACTATTTTAATGATATAAAAAAACAAATTTCATGGATGTCACTTTGATATAAATGAAGGGGTTTTATAGACATTTCCTTGTCCAACATATAGTGAGATAACATTATGAACCCTAATATCATATGATCTGATTTTGTTTAAATGTATATAATAAAACATGATGAACATAACTTATTTATTGTGAAGTATTAAATTTATGAAGTTGATGAATTCCCATTAGAGAGAAATAATGATCTATCTCTTCCAATAGAATCCATTATTTGAGTTATTATACATTATAATTACTGTTAGTATTTCTCTCACTTCCTGACCATATCAAACATTAATGTTATATGAAATTGAGAAAAAAAATAGAGTTCTTTGAACAACTATTTTAAAAAATAAATTTATATTGAATCACATATAATGTATCATACTTTATATATTTTATCCTTGTATTCTATAAGGGATAGAGTGAATAACCAAAGCGTTTCACTAACACTCTAAAAATAAAAACAATAATAATGTATGGTATTATCTAGATTTAAATTTTATGTGATTTTTAATGATTAACCATTAATTGTGATGCATTACTATAACAACTCAAACTTATTAGTTAATTGATTCCTTGATTTAATACCCTATATAAGTGTTGTTGAATTAATATTTTCATATATGAGACATTGAATATGTTTTTACAGATTTAGATATTTTTAATGGCCTTTAAGGGGGTACATATTGATGGGATAGTTTGGGAAAAATGTTCTGTTCTCCATAGAAAACTATGTAACTTGATGGATGGATTAGTAAATAGAGAATGATTAATTAAATATTGGATATAACTATACAATATTCTCTAGGAATCTATGTAACACGTGATAGAGGAAGAATCATGATTGGCATGTTTTTACCCAATCATGTGGGTTCCTTCAAGAGGTAGTGAAACTTACACAATGGGCATGTGGGTTGTTAAAAAAAGAGACGATTCCATGTAAGTGGTTTTATTTAATTTTAATAATGTATTTGAAATAAAATCCTTGATGGAACCCCCAATTCAACCTCATATTCCTAGGGTTTCTCAACACAAGGAGTGATGTTGGGGTTTACGGAAAAATTTTTCCCTCCAAAAATTGATTCTACAGTATTTTGAGATGTCATTCCTTGGTATTTAAAATCATGTGATTGATTTCCCTAACATATTTTTGTTCTTATCATATATACTTACATTATCATAGAACATATTATAGGTCTGATTTGCATGGACATATCTTGGTAAACTAAGGAGATATAATCGAGAATTATTTTTTGTTTAATTGATAGACATCACATCAGGGAAAATTTATCCATTCTCATTAATATATCTACACTTGTCATTTATGGAATATATAGTTTGGTAATTTTGTTTCATTATATTCCTATTTTTCTATAAAATTTTTTAATCCACCTATATAATCTACATTTAAAAAAAATTAGGATTGTTCGAGGGATCCTTCATGGTGGAAATGAGATGGTTGTGTGTGGGTGTGGTTTGAGTATTCGATTTTGGAAATAATTATGATAGGAATAAAAATTCTTGGCACAGGAATATACTTACCATATATGGACATTATATTAATATTTTCATGTTGATATTCATACATTGATATTGATCACATGTCTGTGTGTTTCTCACGAGGCCAATTTTTATTTTGATTACATGTGGTGGGGCATATGCCACATATTGATATTGATCATATGTGTTGATCTCTATGGATGGTTAAATTCATTCATGATATGAAGTTTCACTTCTTATACCTGATGTTCCCTATTTTTTATGAATTTATAGATGATAGAGGGTTTGGTTATTGTATTTAGTAGAAGGTGGAACATAATTTATTGGTTATCCATTAGAAGGGGAGCATGTGTGACATGTGATGATGATTATAATGGTAAATGAATGAGATTGTGGTTTAGATATGGTAACATTATGGACTCTAAAGTGATGACTTAGAATATTTATTTACTTGTTTCTAGCATATACATTAGTTTTTGTTCCAAATTTGGTGTCATTCACTTATTAAATAATACAAATCTATGATTCTTTACTTTCCATTTGATATAGAACATATTTTTTTCTTTCTCCACAATGTTGTTGTGATTTATTTATTTATTTTAGATTATGATTATTGTGTATGGATGTTAATAATGATTTTATAGTATCATCACATTATCATTCATTCCCTTTCTGCAGGTTGGAAAACTCTTATGATTGAGGAGTCATGAATAAGGTCATGTGTCACTACAACTCAGACCTCCTATTGTAGGTCGTGACATTATAATGATATATTAAATATTGATTTTCATTTTCATTTAATATATACAATATTTAGTTCATGGAACCAAGTTGTTCATCTATTCCAGACAAAATTAGAGAAATCATGAAAGTGTTTGTCCAACTCTTATGTAATAAAACTCTGAGTTTCTAGTGATATGATTGCTATTAAATTATATATTTTTCTCATTCACAGTGATTCTGAGTAGTTTTTATTGTTATAGTTTATAGAATTCATGTTTCTTAATGAATCATAAATACAAATGTAGGATCACAATCCATTTTTACCAATTTTTTTCCAATTAATATTTGTTCTATAATTAAATGTATTCTTCTTTTCATTATGCATATACGGTGTATTGTGATTTCAAGAGAAGTTTTTGAATTTGACCAAGCTTGTTTTTATTAATATTTAATTGTGACTGTTATAAAGGTATATAAGAAGAGGATTGAATATATTGAAGTACTATAAGGATATTTTATTATTTATTTGGATATCCTCATAGGATTGGTATTCCTATAGAATCCCCTTCTGTAAAACATTCATCTTCTCGAGCTTATATCATAAGTAAACATCTCATGTAATAGTAAGAGTATATTTGGTGTTGAAAAATATTGCAAATGGAATATATTTGATGATATCATCAATTAAAGTAGGATAGAATAATTCTAATATGAAATATTCCCCTCTTAATCCACATTATAATATGGATTAATTTTATTGGTTCATGTTATAATACATATGCAACTATGAGATTTATATTCAATGAAAATGTAAGGTGGAATAATTTTTTGGATAATGATTAATCATACCCAGAACTCTTAGATAACACATCCCTCAATATTCCAATGATCTAGTGGCCTTGTATATTTTATGGGAATGATTTATATCTTCTTATGGTTATTCGGCTTTTTCATTATACCAATCTATTGATTTGTGAAGTTGGTTGCATTAATATTTCATGTATGATGTATGATATGTTTGGGTTTCATACACCCATATGGTAAGTGTAAAGGTCATACATCAATGAAAAATAAGGATATCATATCTAAAGAGTTAAAAAAAGGTATGTAGATGATATATAGACATAGAATATGTGTTTTTGGTTTTTCAATAGGTACTGATGTTGGTATCTTCCTATTCTCTAAATCTCACAAAATATCTATGATTAACTCTTATTTTTACATGGAATGCAATAAAAAGGACTTTTTTTGTATTGGAACTATTTTTCCTTGTTTCTAATTTAGACATTACAATATATCATGAGTTTTTGTATTTCTTTGATTATTATGAAAGGTCAGGAAGAAGATAGATGTGTTGGTCTTGTTCCATCTCTTTTTGGATTTATTTGGAAAACATCATTTTACTATAGCCAGAGTATCTTATTATTGTATGAATAGTAAGGGTGTGGATATATACACTGGTGGTGGTTAGAAATCAGATCAGAGTATGCTTCTATCACCGTCCTTTGTGTAAGGATAAGGTCCCTTGTGTTTTACCTATTTATAGAGTGAACATTATATCTAATTTTTCATTGACATCATAAAAATTTCATTGGTGTATAAGGATAAGGAATCATTACCTTTTCTATTAGATAGTCTAAAACTATATTTTAACAGGGATATGTGGAAGATGTAAATAAGTTCATTGGGGTTTATATAGGGTCCAAAGTAGATTATTTTTGCCCTATATTATTTGACACCATAGGCGAGTTATGCCACTCTAAGGTAGGCCCAAGGAGATGAGGCATATTGAGTTCATATAGGGGACTTGGTACAATATTATATTATATAAGGGAAATAAAATATTTTAGTTATATAATTAATAAAATCAGGGATATATCATTCATTTTTAGATACAAGAGATACCTATTTTTTATAAATATTCATGTTGTTGAAGTTCAATTTCAAGTCACATTTTCTTCTGAATTATTATCTCCTAATAAAAACTTATGAAAAAAAGATCATATCCCAAACTCAAAAATTTAATGTTGTAGATCATAACTATATAAAAAGGTGTCATTTAATGATTCTAGAGATGTGTAGTTTCGATGTGATTCCTGACAAGAACTGTTGGACTGGTATTGGGTGCACATCAATAACTATTGGGTAAGAGTATACTTTACTCTGATTATATGAGAGAATATTGTTGTTAACATTGAATGAGATTTCATAAAATTCATAATAGATCCCTAATTAGTTAAATTTATATTTATTAGAGTATTGGTTGTAGGAATGGATCTTTTGCAGATTAGCTAATTGCTCCCTCTATCATTCCTCCTATATTAGACCTCTACCATTAAGTCTTCCTAAATTACTTATCTGATCATCCCCCTGATAGAGGAGATAATTTTGAAACAAAATTAAATATATAGACAGAAACTATTTTGATTCATCCATATCATATGATCCTAAATGTGTTTTTGGAAAATAATTTTTTTCTAAGGGATTTTTACCTAAAGAGTTTTATTAAACTGAGACCATCTCTGTAGAATGCACTAGTGTTATTTGAAAAGAATGAAAATGGTATTATTCAGTTTTATATTTACTATGAAAATATGATCTTGGGGACTGTAAGGAATATATAATAACTTATGAGGATCAATATCATTTTTTATTTTTCATGGGGACCTCAATAGTTCCCCAAGTGTAACATATGATCTTGATTCTATAATATTCAGTTCAGAGAGTTTTATATTCCAAAGAAAAATTTTAGAAGTATATATTGATATTATTATTTTCATTCCATGCCTATCTGAATTAATAATTTACCAATGGTGTTCATGGATCTCATGAAATGTATATTCCATCTACAGATCAACTCCTTCATTACAATGTTTATAGATGATATCCTCAAATACACACATAACCTAAAGATACATAGTGGACACCTAAAGATTGGCTGAGTACACATTGAGTACATAAATTCTATGTCAAAATATTTAAATGTCACCCCCATAACCATGAGGTATTTTTTCTTGGTAATTTTATCTCTAAATTAAGAATTTTTATACACCTAGGGATTCTAGTGGTAGTGATGTCTTTCTAAATCCCATGAAATGTAATTGAGATTATGAACCTCATAACATTAATTGTGTATTACAGTTAGTTCTTAAAAGAAAACTGTCATTTTAGGGACATGAATTTTCAACAATGTATTTTGGTAGAACATCTATAGATAATTTCTTTTTATATGACTTTTGATAGAGTAAATGGAAATTTTGGTTGTATATTATGTCAGCATAAGAATGAAAGGGCCTTTTGAGTTCCCTTGAGTATATGAATAATAGTTCATAATCTTATCATATGAATGGATTGAATGTGAATTCGATGACCAAGGGGGGATTTCATGTCATTCTATGTTTATCATGTTGATGTTTCTGGAATATTTAATGATAATACATGAGTCTAACCAATAATACCAAGTGACTTAGAAATTGTAAGATAGAAGTGTCATGTATCTAAAATTGTTGATGTAAAATTATGACATGAGTTATGTTCGTGGGAGAGTTGTGGTTATAACCTTCTTGAGTTAAGATATGATGAGGGACACACATTCCTCATAGTGGGTAGTGAACCTAGGTTTGATGAATATGTATTCAGATATAATGACAATTTTCTACTATATGGGAATAAAGACAGATATAATATTCTTGTCCTATAATTTCCTAACCTATTAGAGGATAAAGGGGAAGAATAATTTATTAGGAGGATTAAATGACACCATTATCATTCCCATGTTATAGTGGAATGAGGTGATGATGGACTTTGGGAGGTAGTATCCCAGGATCATGAGATGTTGAGATGATGATTGGGAGATTGTAGACTAACTGATGAAGGTGAGACATTTCTCGTAGAATAGATAATGTCACTATATTTATGAGTCCTGAAATATTTAAATCAACCATATTATATTTCCACATGGTGTTATTTATTTTATCATAACAAAAATAAAAATTATTTTTTTATTTTAATTTTGGGTGATTAATGAATAAGTCATTAAGGACTCAATTAATGATTAATAAAACGTATCATCTGAAAAAAAATGGGTTTATTAGTATGATGATGAAGATTTTTGAGGATATTCAATGGGATTTAATCCTTTACATTGCTGTATAATGGTTTTATAACCTATAAATGGTCGACTTCATATAAAATAAAAATATGGAGTCATCATTTTTTATGGATAATTTTTAGGTTCCTTGTGGTTGGTCATACTGCTCACATCTGTGTTAGAATGCGGCAGGTGAGGCGACTACTGTTGTTATGAGTGTGGTAAAGGATACCACCAAGAGAGTGTGGTTGATCTTGAATTTATTGGATACCAAAAATTGTAGATATTTATTGTATATTAACTAATGAATAACTTTGTTGGATCTTGGTTGTGGGAGACTATGTTTTCATTCAGGTGTCACATCGGCTGGGGTACCATAATTTGTAGAGGCAAGGGAAACTGGAATCATGCATAATGTGACCAATTGAAATCATAAAATGTGTTTTAATGGTGGCTTATGGATTGAATATCCCACCATGATGTGGATATTTTCTTAATCAGTTCTATTTAATCATCAAATGCACAAGCCTGATCCGACACATGAGATTGAAAATGAGGATGTTAGGCTAGATCCTGGAACATTATGTGTGGAGTCACAACATTATATTGAATATTAGAGAAAAAAGTGTTATGGAAGAATATGGTACTACATGAATGAGTTTTTTTGTTATAAGGAGAATACAACATGAGAAATGGTAGAGTGGGGAAGATGTTTTGGATACATAGACTCGTGTTATTTTAGCATGGACTCTAATTATACATCCTATGGAAGAGCTTTCTTCATTGTGGGATAATATAAATGATATGGATTTTCTGGGAAGAAGTTCTATTATAATGACCATTATATTATTTATTTATAATTATTATTTTCATGGGTGAATTATTGGAAAAAATATGGATGGATTTGGAATTTTTTGAGTCCATTAATGGTGTTCATGGTTTGGCAACGGTTTTGGGAAACGATGTGGGTATCACAAGGAAACTATGTGGCTTATTGGGAGGGTCAGTAGATGGTGAGAAATTGGCACAAAATTAGAGATTATTGTTTGACATTATCGCAAAATCCCTGTAACATTGTACAACTGAAAATGTATTCTTGATATAAGGTTTACTAAATTTTTTGGCCAAACTATGGGGGCTCCCTAAAGAGGCGGTGAGCCTTACATGGTATGCACATAGTTTGGAAAATTGTGGGACCAAGTGTGTTGAGAGGATTTAATTTATCTAAAAATTGTATTTTAATTATAATACCATCATTAAACATATCATTCATCCTTATACTCCTACTATTATTGTTAATTAGGACAATAATGGTGGTTCATAGTGATTTATTTACCTTTAATCATTGAATCCATATAATTCCATGAAGATGGTCCATGGGATTTTAGTGTATGTGGTCACATTTCTACCATTCTTCATTTTCTTCTAAGATATACACCATTTCTATTATAATGAGTCATATATATTGGAGATCACTTTAATATGTATTGATTTTACTTTGATGTATAGAATAATTTGTTGTTTTTTGTTGATATACATTAGATTTAGAGAATTGAATTCATTTATGAAAATAAATCTAGATATATAGTTGATGGTGGATCTTGTTGGTAAATTATTAAGATTATAAACCTACAATCCCAAGTCATACTCGAATCGTATAATAGAAACCCATTTATAATGTATTTAGGTTGGTTATTGGGATACTTGGTGTGCTTCATGGATCTTGTTATCCATGATCCTGGTTTCAGTATCGACTCTTGAAAATCATGATTTTTGGGATCAAATCATTTAAGGTAGGAAGTTACATACAATATATAGGCAATGTATAGATCAATATCTGATGATATTGATCACATGTGGGTGAATGTGTATCCCATGATCCCCAAGATTTATTATTATCAAAAGATTATACAAGTGTATCCTTAGAGACCCATGTTGATATTGATCACATGTGTGGGTGTGTGGAACCTGAGAATCATGCTTGATTATATTAACTAGTTCATATACATGTTGTTCTCTATTTTTATGAAATTATTTAAAATTAGGTATTTCTTTTCTCATTAAGTGACAGTTTGACCTCTGTGTCTTGGTAATCCATTAGAGGGGGATCATGTATTACATGCGATGATTAAAATGATTATTGAATGGGACACACAGAAGGGGTCTGGGGAATCTGTGGCCTGACAGATGGATGTTGTCAGATATGAAGACCCTGGATCCTAAATTAGGATATAAAAAAGTAAAAATGGACATGAGGAATAACCAATTATAGATATTGAACATTAAAACATTTATTTCATCCGACAACTCATTGGATATAAGTCTTATGTGGAATTCATGTTCTGATATAATAGCGATCCAATGGTCAGGATAAATATCATTACTTTTTCGCAAGAATGGCACTAAATTAAGAATTAAACATGATGATGATAGATTTGTTAACACTCATTCATTTAAAAAATTATTGATTGTTACTTAATTTATCATTTACTTATTTACATGAAATACACCACATATGAATGTGAACATATGTATCCAAAACATTAGTGTTTTGTTACTAGGATTATACTCACACCTTGACAAGGAATATATGTGTGCATATATACATTAATATTATATATCTGGGAAATTTTGGGGCCAAACATTAGGGAGATGCTGATATGGGACTTGGATTTCATATTTTGTATCAAAACAAACTCCAAAGTGATGACATGGTTTTTTTTTAATTTTATTATTTCATTCTTATACTTTGATTTTACATTCTACACAGGGTTCCTTTATTTACATCATTGTATAACTCTAGGATACCTAAAATGTAAATTGATATAACACTTACTAATTTTTGGTCTAGTTTTGTTATTTAATGTTGTTTCTGTGACTCTGATGTATGATTTTTTATAGTTATGGTATAATATCCCCACTGCATCGTTTGACCCCCACTAACAATTATCATTCACATTCATATATGGAGAAAAACATGATTTAATGTGACCCTATGAATAAGTACCAATTATCTAGGAGAGGGTGTTAACATTAGAAGTATAATAACTATCATCCAATGAAATTTAATGTATCGTAAGATATTTTTTTAGAAAAATCATTAAGATAGACTGTGATGTCCTATATCTCATCCATATAACACAATGAAATATGCCTCTATCTATATTATAAATAATAAACCTGCAATGATATCACAAAATATAACATTATTATATAACATGAATCATCACTATATCCTGATAAACCTATAGTATATCCAGTAAAACAGTCTTTTAATAGATAAACTATCATTTTATATTAATTATATTTGTGTTTTATTTGGAATATTTTTTAGTTATAATTTTAAAGGTAAACATACCTTATCTACTATATTTTTTATCCATTTAATTTGGATTCTATCCATAATATCTTGTGTTTTAATGAGTTTAGTTTGTTATTTTATTTTTCCACACCCATACCCAAAATTGTAGAAACTATTAATTTTATTTCTATAACTTTTATCAAATTTATTTTATTTTACCACAGGTCTGTGGAATTATTTTTGAAAAATATTATTATTTTTTATATTTCATAGAATTTTATGATGAAACTGATTCAGAGGAAAGGGTGTAAGAAAAATATTTTCTCATATTAGATGAGGTCTAAAAATAATGTTTATTGAGTACCAAATGTGTATTTTTTCTTCTGTTGGTTTATTTGATATATCATGACAATATATTTTATAAAAATTTATATAGTAATATCATGTTTGGTATTGATATTGGGTTGGTGTGAGAAAGTTGTGTTTCATTCTTCATATAAAAAAAATTCATTATAAATTCAGATAATTATTTTATATATTATATATTGGTTTGTGTATATTATTTTAGTCGAAGGAGTGATAATTTTTGAGATGGATCACAGTGAAAACTGGATGGGTAAGATAATTAGTTAAACGAAAAATATTTGACATTCTTACAGTTCTATTATTGATAATTTTAAAATTTAAATCCCTTACCATAGTCTTATAACTCTACATGCTTAATAAAGATTCAATAATTTTTACAATGTTAGTGATGTTTCCAAAGAATGGAATATGATTACAAATTTTATAAATATTTATTTTTGAATAATATTAATTTTGGGTTTCATGAAATAGTTTTTACATGATCATTCCTATATATATTACATGAAAGCCTAACGGTTGTAATGTTCAATGGTATAATCCAAATAAAAAATGTTACATATGAAATGATGTCCATGAATATAATATTCACAAATCCTTGTTACATAGTCACATCATGTAGATATGGGAAACTACTATTCTTTGACTGTAATTCTCATTGAAGAAAGTTGACATTTTAATGTGTTTAATACATTGACATGATTAAACACAATCCTCCATTCTATAATTTAAAAAATAAATTTTCATCACATAAATTACAATTTTTTGAAGTATATTTATTATCTCATGTATTATAAATATTTATCATCATATGTAGCTCAGTATTCTCCTATATGGTGTTTAATTCCTTATATTGTACCATTATAAGGCCCAAAACACCCTGAACCTGCTTGTCCAACATCTCCTAGTCTTTCAATTAAATATATTATGGTATTTCACTTAGAATAAATAACTTTTATTTATAGGATAATGATAATACTTAATGTACATCATCTGGTAATATAAATCAATCCCATTTAAGTGATACAGCTTCTAATTTCCTTCTTCCATTGTGATTTTTTTATTATAGAAAATGATAATTTGATCTTTTCAAGTTAATGTTTGATTATATTTTATATATAAGTGGTCAGTGAAGAAAATGAAAACTGATTCAGGATATATTAAACGGGAAAAATAAAATTTCTAGAATAAAATCATTGGAAAAAGATATTTACATGGTTAAAGAACCAATCACTATGTCCATTAAGAGGATAAAAATTAACTATGATCCAGAGTATAATTTTATGGAAATCTTAGAGTTTTAGACACACAAATTAAAATTATATTAAATGATATAATAAATAAAATGATTTTATTGGCCCCAAAATAAGTAGTACTTCCACATTGATATAGTGATTGATGGATTATAGTCCATATAACTAAAATACTACAATCATCAAAGATTGGCATTCTATATTAACCATGTAGTATTTTTAACTACTATAAACTCCATATCAATGTTGGGGTAGTATAAAAAGATGTGTTGATGTCTAAATTCCAAAAAGTAGGCATTTTAATTGATATGAATTTTTATTATTTAGTATTTATTTTATTTATAGAATTTTTTATAGAATAAAGAAATGTTATATAGTTAGAGGGATTGCTGTGAACTGGATAAGGGATGACACATCCATTAAATGAAACCGATTTTAGATGATGATTTATCTTATTTTATAAAATTTTATAATTTGTTCCACATCCATTCTCTTAGGATTTTAAATTGTTAAATAATGAATCAATGATGTTTACAAGGATAGTGATAATCCCAAAAAATGTAATATTTTATCTAATTGTGTGAATATAATTTTTTTCCATGAATTAAATTATAATATTATAGTTAGGTATTTTTATTGATTGAACCTTGACTTGATTGATGCAAACATAATAGATTGAACACTCACTGGATTAAATAAAAGAAACAAAGTTATATCAAATATGTTGTTCCATAATACAACATTTACAAATCATGGATGAATCATCAATGTTTAAGACATTTTGACAGTTTTTATATTGATCAAAAGATATTTTTTATAGTAATAAAGTGCCACATTTTTATGTACCTCTATTTATGTTTTTTAAATTTTGTTATTATATATGATGAGAATTATGGGATAAAAATAAATTTCTTAGAAAAATATTTTGATTGAATCTTTATGAATATGTTTCTTAAACCATGATGACAAGATGGTAATATTTTCTCTGTGTTGTGTTCACATTTATAATAGTAAATATATATATATTGGAAAGTAAAGATCATTATAATTATATATCATCCTTCTATACCTTAGTTTTAATGAATTTTGGTTGATACAAATATTTATAATTTTCATGTTTGGTTTTATAAGATGTTTGGAAGTCTATATTGTCCTTATTATTCATTAATTTTAATCTTCATAGATAATTATATTGATGTTGTTTCAGGAGCCCAGACCATACCACTAAAGAAGGAGGATGAAATTAATTTTTTTAGATATAACATGGTATTATCTACATTAATAAAATACCTTATGATTTGATTAATATACATGTTCTATTTGATGAACACATTTTTTCAAACATGACAAATTTTTACCATTGTAAGATAGTGGAGGGTGATGTTGGATTTCGAATCAGGTGACTAAAATATTATGTAGGTGGATTATATTAGTGAGGTAAACTCATTATTCATAATGATATATATGAGATATAATAATAGAGAAAGAATTAAAAAACTAATTTTCTTCTAGGGTAATAATACCGTAAGAAAATACTAATTCCAAATTATTTAAATATTATAAGTATAAGAATATTTAAAATAAATGTTGAAAATAAATTTTAAGAACATTAAAAAATTCATTTATTTAAAATACCTATATACAAAATGAATTTATAATTTTACTAAAATATTTTATTATTATTATTATAAATATATTATTAACTTTATTTTTTTTAATTTTCTGTATCCTTCCATTCATGATGTATCAATCATAAATTTTTCTTTCACATTTGATTTAATTTAATTGTAGTTGACTTTCTAAATAGAATAGTCCTTAATCAACATACTCTATTTGTATGATACATAGATGTTAAATTAAAAACATATAGAAATTTTCTCGTCAATATTTCCACAACTCCACCCTTCCAACTTTTAACCCATTAAAATTTCTTATGTTCTTAATGTTTATTAAAATGGAATATTTTAACTTATAGGAATCAATATCCCCAGTGTTTAGAGAAGTTAAATATAACCTTCATTTCATAGAATCTATAGTTTATGAAAATGAATTATTTATTCTTCAACAACGTTGTTATTGAAGTTTTAATTTACGATAAAAGGGAATATATTATATTTATTGAAAACTACACTAATATTAAAATCCTCTTCACAATAGATACATTTTATTTTTAACAAAGAAGACTTATATTGGAGAATATTTTGAGTTTTGGCCAAATGTTATTGCACATTATGAGATGATTTTTGGAAAATATCCCCTTGAGAGTAACTATATTCAAGGGAACATAATTTTGAAGATAAAAAAATCAAAGTTGCCAGGGTGAAATTTCATTCCATTCATGTTTCCTCAAATTAGGTGATGGTTTTTAAAATTAAAAATTATTCTATTCACATTTCCAATTTGAAATAACATTTCTAAAAATGTTTGTAAATAGTTAATCATTATATTGATAAGTAATAAATCGGTTAATGTTGGGTGTAGTGAACGATTTTATGTAGTGATGTCTTATACACAACCAATGCCCATGCCAAGAGGTTTTGATAATTGCATAGTATCTATACCAATCATACAAGATTAAATTATCATAGGTCCTTGATGATTACAAAATCAAGAAATCATGAATATTAGTACATGTAATTTTTTTTATTTGTATATATTATTATAATATCATTATATTTTTAATAATATCTAATTTGATTCTTCACTTCCTGTTAATGATATTATGGATTTCAAATTTTCATAAAACACATCAATAGTAAAATACATTTTATTAACAAGTATATTTCTTGGAAAATTATAACACAGTTGTTTTTATACAAATATTTTATAATGATTTTATTGATTTTGATTTTCTAAAAAACATTCTTCTATTATTAAGAAAACTATAATGATATAAAACCATAAAGACCATTAGTTGAATTATATATATATATTTTTTAAAATAACATTAATGTTATTGCATAATTTTGCTTCCTATTAATAAGTTATGTATCGATGGAAAATTATACAATTATTTTACACTATGTTTTCAAAACATAATTTTTTAATAATATTTTGAAATATGTTTTTTTAGAAATATTTTTTATTTGAGAATTACTTTTGGATTTTTTATCAGTGTTATCTAATATAATTTCTTAAATTAAATCCCCATTATTGAAAATCAATATAAAAATATTTTAATATCAAATTATATGTTTTTATGATAATAAAATACATGAAGTTGAAAATATTTAATGGCCTATTTAACATTTCAATAAATGTAAATACATTTACAAATAATATTTCCAATGCAATTTTTCGTTAAAAAGTATACTAGAAATAATCTATTACATTTCATAATGATTTTAAACTAGTCATTTATCATAAAAAAATTCATGTTTGTAAAAAATAAAATATATTTCAAACAAAATTATATGATAATGACTTTTACATACATTTTACATCATATGTAATAATATTTAATATTTATAAAATTGATTATTTTATGATGAAATAATTGAATATAAGTCAATAAAATTGATATAAATGAATGAATTGAGATAGATAATCAAATATTATTTATTAATAATAACGTATAAGATCTATGTTAAAAGAGATTCAGAAAGTTTTAATAAGAGGGAGAATGAGGAAGATCTCCTTCCCATGTCAATGTAGATATCCTTTTTAGAAACAAAATAAATGAACATACTAACCACAAAAATATCCTTATATATATTGATCGACTATAAATTTCATAAACCCCTATTAAAAATTCTTCCCCTAGAAGATAATAGTGCATCACCCTTTTCTATAATGTAATTTTAATGGAAAGGTTGACTCCCCATAAGACTGACTAAGAATCCTATAGATCCAAAGGTTCTATTCCTATGATTTCCCTTATATTTTCACCTTGTCTGCAAGGTAAATATATGGGTATTAGGGCTTAAATAATGTAGCATTCTTACTTGTTACCTCATTAGATGTCATTCTATGGGAACTTTTTAACCACATAAGAGTTCACCCATATATCTTCTTAGAAAAAATATCTTTTTGTTAATCCATGTTTGCAATGAATTGTGTTGGAATCATTGGTTCCACAAGATGGCCTCCAAAGACAATCTTGAGATTGGATACATGGATCATGGAATGTAGCATAATATTTTAATGATGCTTTCTTTCACATGTAAATGGTCAAATCAAACCACTAAATAGAAATGAATCGTGGTACCGAAATACCATATTTTGTTTAATCATTGTCTATACTTCTATCTGATTCATCTTTGGCTTGACCCATGTTATATCTCGATCATTGTATAATTTTTACTAATGATACTGGTTAATTTACTTACTATATTATTTTTCTAGTACTAAATATTCCCATGATGTTTCATGGAAGCCATATATTTATCATCTGGGGAACTAGTCCTGATATCAATCACTTCTACAACCTTCATATAATAATGTTTTTTTGGAGGTATTCATATATAAACTAACTCAAATGGTTTTATTCTAGTACATGTATGGTATTATGTGTTGTAACTAAAATTTTCCAATTCCAACCACATCACCCAGTGTTTGGAATGTACTATATAATAAATTCACAAATATATATCTATGAAATAGTTAGTAACCTCTATCTATTCAACACTCTATAGGTGGTAGAAAGAAGCCCACCTTTATGTATTACATTTCAGTTTAATGATTTATCACCAAATAAGAATTTTAAAAACTTAGCCTTTATAACATATAATGGCTCTAAGAAACCCATTTAATCTCACAATATCATTTATAACCATTTAAACAAAATTTTCCATATATTTTGGATTAATAATACAAATTATGTGAGATTATGTCATGAACCGAATTTGGTCTCCATCAAACTGGCACCAAACCTGGATCATGCAAAGGCCTGAAGGGAGTTCCCTATCCCCACAGGCTGGCACAAGTTCCCGGGTATCATTAAAATTCATTTAGGAATGATTTACCTGAGTTTGGAAACATAAAATAACCCAAAACAAACAATAATCCAAATCTGAAAAATTAGGCCAAACAAGACATAATAAAATTCAAAACTGAGTATATGGGTTTATAAAATAAAAAAGAGGTCCAAAGGTCTATAAAATTAGTATAAAAACATCCCAAGAGACTCCACACAACAAGGGGTCATCACCCACGAGCCGTCTCCACAACATCGCACCATTGGGAGAAACTAGCTACCCGAACTGCCATCGCCCAAGGCCTTGCCTTTGCCTATGTCAAACATGATCAAGTATACTTACACCCAATGGTGTAATTAGGGAGTGATCCTAATCCCAATAGGATATCACCTAAGTATTCCATGTTATAGGCATTATAAAATAAATTTTTTCAAGAGTTATAAATAAAAAATTGTAGCATTTATTTCTAAAAGTGCAACTTTGAAATGAAAATAACTTTCAATAGGGATAACATTAAAGAAATAGTGCATTTTAATAAACCATTCAAGGTACTATTTTTCACATCCCAAAATACCATAAGGCAATGATAAATACCAAAAATTCCACGAGCATGAAGCATTGGAACACCCCTAGGAACTAGTTAGTTGTGAGCCCCAAGTACCTCGTACCTCGGTGAAAGTAACCGTAATAAAATTCGTTCTCATGCACAAGCCACTAGTATAGAGCATAACCATAACCTAGTGGTCTCCATTCATCTCCATTATAGTTTTTTTAGTTTTATTCATTTCAGACTTGCTACGTGAACCATGGTCAAAACCCCTTTGTTCACTAGCGTACTAGTACACGTTAGCCCACCTAGTTTCCCAGGAATCTCATCTTGTGTTCAAATAGTTACGACATGCTACAAAAATCAATTTTCAAATATAAATATCAGTTTGGTTCACACACATTCAAAACAGTAGCTACACATTCTTTGCACCTTTTATATAACTCAATAAACCACTTATAATTTACATAAATCAATTTCAAGAAAAGTAATCAAATTGTTCGCATTAAATTCATATAAAATCCCACATTTAAAACCCAATTAAGACCAATATTATAACAAACCATAAATTTCAGAATCAATACATTTTTTTAAATCCAATTCATGAAATATAAAACAACACCAAGAAGCACAACATGGGTTGCCCATGTAAAACACCCATTTCACACAAAATTGGCACTTATAAATAAACCACTGTGAAAATGATACCCATATCAATTATCATAATCAAAATAATGAAGGAGGAACATAATGGAAACATAAATACAGCAATCCAACTCATTATACAATTCCTACATATGGAATCACATACCAAAAGAGTAAAAACCCCAAATCCTTATGCGTCACTTCAACCGCACCTTCGCCACATCGCAAGGGAGTAATATTGAATCTAAAACCAGTGGATTGGACCAATAAACTCAAAACTAAAACCCTAGGTATGATTCACTAGCTTCTGGACATTTGGGTATTCAATAAAAAAAGAATAAACCCTAAGAAAAAGGGGGGAGGATGGAAGGGAACCAACTTACTTGAAAAATCTGGACGCTTTTTTTGGATCTGGAGTCGCTCGGCCTCAATTTGAGATGGATCCGAGCTTCAAAGAGGGGGAAACGAATATGTGGGTAAAGCTAGGTTCAGTGGGAACATTTTAGAGGTGGAATCACTAAAAAGGATAAAAAATGAATATTTTATGAAATAATTAAAAAACATTTCAAAACTAGAAATGGGCTTTCAGGTTTGCTCTATACCTAATTTGATCACCCAAATCCAAGATGCTAATGATTTTATAAGGGTCACAAATTTCCTTGGTAGATTTATTAGTTAAATGAAGGTCATTTGTGAAGTTTAATGGGTGAAAACAGTCGACAAACATAAGAGTTATTAAAGAAACAAAATTTATTCTTAAAACTGGAAATGGGCTCTCGGGTTGGTCCAAATTTTGAAAACCCACCATTTCCTTAAAAAATGTATTGGAAAACCCCAAAAAATAGAAATAATGTCAATTAAATGAAATATACCTTTAAAATATGTCATATATGTGACAATTATCCCCACCATGAAGGACTTTCCGCCCCGGAAAGTCAACCCAGTGCTTGATTGGAAAACAGGTTCGGGTACTCTTCCTCAACTCATGACATTCGCTCCCATGTCTCATGTGTATCACTACCATGTTTACAAAGAAGTTGGACCAGTGGAATAGACTTTACCCTAAACCCCGTTTCATGGTAGTCCACTATTCGCACTGGCTGCTCAAAAATAGATAAATCAGGCACTATATCCAACATCTCCCAATTCAGCACATGGGACGGATCTGAGTTGTAATTCTTCAACTGGGAGACATGAAAAATATAATGGATGGATGTCAAACAAGAAGGAAAATCCATCCTCTATGCCACCTTACCAATACGCTCGGTGATCTTAAAAGGTCTGATATACCTCGGCGTCAACTTTCCCTACTTCCCAAAGCGGCGGTGACCCAAACGAGGGGCCACTATCAGAAATACCTGATCACCCACATAAAACTCTAAATCTCGATGCCTCTTATCAGCATATGATTTATGGTGACACTGAGATATCAATTAATTCTTCCTAATCAACTTGACCTTCTCATATGTCTCATTCACAAGGCTCGGTCCCAACAGTGATGTCTCACCTACCTCAGCCCAACACAGAGGAGACCGACAAGGCCGACCGTAGAGTGCCTCAAAGGGTGCCATTATAATAGAGGATTGGTAACTATTATTATATGTAAACTCGTCCAATCCCAAATGTATATCCCATGCCCCTCCGAAATCCAACACACATGCATGAAGCATGTCCTCCAGAATCTGATTTTCCCACTCCATCTGGCCATCCATCTGAGGATGGTATGTCGTGCTCATCTTAATCTGTGACTCCAATGCCTTCTGAAGACCCTCCCAAAATGGACATGTAATGTGGGGGTCCCTATTAGAAACAACTGCTGACAGCACACCCTGAAGTCTGACCACTTCCTGAACAAACAAACGGCCCAGCTCCTCCACCTTCGTTGTATCTCTTATTGGCATAAAGTGAGATGACATGGGAAACGGTTAATCACTACCTAGATAGCATTCCTCCCTCGAGGTGTATGAGGCAATCCAATAATGAAGTCCATAGAGACCTCTCCCCACTTCCAAGTAGGAATGGGTAATGGCTGAAGTAGGCCAAATGGTCTCTGATTCTCTGCTTTCACCTGCTGACAAGTGTAGCATCTCGATACAAAGTCGACTATGTCCCGTCTCATACCTGGCCACCAGAAATGGCGATGAACATCATAATACATCTTGGTTGCACTAGGATGGACGACCAACTGAGATTGGTGGCTATCCTGCATCACATCCTTCCGCAGAGATAAAAGGCACCACTGCACGGCCCTTGAAGCACAAGATCCTCTCAGGAGACAAAGATTAATCAGAAGGAGTCTCCCCACAATGAAGCAACTGCATAGATTGTTGACATGGCTCATCACCAGGCTGCTCCCGCTGAATCAACTCCAGAAGAGCGGGATTCAACTGAATGTTATCCAAGAAAGTACCTCTTCTATGCTCTCTGCTCTCCTAGTGCATCTGGGACAAGAGCCCCATCAAATTCCACACATCTTTGGACTTCCTCAATGCCTTCCCCGGTACCTTCCTTCTCAAAGTGTCTACCACCACATTACCCTTTCCTAGGGTATAGACAATGTCAAAGTCAAATCCCAGCAAGTACTCGATCCAACAGTGCTACCTCAGATTGAGATCATTCTAAGAGAAAATGTAGGCTAGGTTTTTATGGTAATAATAGACCACAAATTTCTCCACAAAGAGGTAGTGTTGCCAAGTCTTTAAAGTAGGAATCACAACTACCAACTCCATGTCATGAGCCAGATAATTCTTCTCAGGTGGCCGGAGCTGGCGAGAACCATAAGCCACCACATGGTCATCCTGCATGAGTACAAACCCAAGGCCCATACCCGACACATCACAATAAACCACACAGATCATCCCAGACTCTGGTTAAATCAGCACAGGTGTGGTGGTCAACCGCTACTTCAACTCCTCAAAGGATTCCTAACACTGTTGGATCCATTAAAACTTCACCACTTTTCTGTGTGACTGAAGTCATGGGGGAGGCGAGCCGTGAGAAGTCTCGGACAAAGCGTTTGCAATAACCTTCCAGGCCATGAAAACCCATGATCTCAAACACATTTCTCTATTGTTCCCATGACATAACTGGCCTAATATTCATAGGATCCAATGAAACCACATGTTCTTAGACGAAATGCCCCAGAAACATCACTTCCATGATCCAGAATGTGCACTTCAAGAGTTTGGAAAACAGGTGATCGTCCTGCAAGGTGCTCAAAACAACCCATAGGTGGTGCTCATGCTCCTCCTCAGATCCAAAATAAACCAGGATGTCATCCACAAATACCACTGCAAATGAGCCGAGATATTGGTAGAACACCGTATTCATGAGCGCCATGAATACTGTCAGGGAATTCATCAATCATAATGGCATGACTAGTTACTCGAAATGACCATACCTGCTTTATAAAGTCATCATCGGAATGTCTGCTTCTCTTACCCTGAGATGGTGGTATCCCAAACGAATGTCGATTTTGGAGAACCATATTTCCACTTTAGTTGGTCAAACAAATTGTAAATCCGAGGAAAAGGGTATTTATTCATGATGGTCACCTTATTCAATTTCTGATCATCAATGCACAACCGGAGGGTTCAATCTCCCTTCTTCATGAATAAGACTATGGTGTCCCCAGGAGATACGCTCATTTGAATGAATCCTTTGGATTCCAAATCGTCTAGCTTTATATTTAATTCCCTCAATTCGGCGGGGGCCATGTGATATGAGGGAAGTGATATAGGCTGTGTTCCATCACTAACTCAATCGAGAACTCCACGTCCCGCACTGAGGGTAAGCCTGAGAAATAATCTAGGAATACATCTGGGAACTCATCCACTACATATGGTAACCCGCCCTGAGATACACCACCATCATCCTCCAGTGCGCGTGACGAAAATTGATAAGCAAGATTCCCCAACTCAGGGAGTGGAGGTCTCACGTTACCCAACTGAGGATCCCATTCTCCATGAAATAATTGAGGACTCCCATCTGGTGCCATAAAGATATCTCGATGCCGATAGCAGTCAATATGCGCTTGGAAGTGCACCAGCCAGTCCATGCCGAGGATCACATCAAACAAGTCCATATCAAGGACCAAGAAATCCCACTCCATCTCGACTCCTAGCATAGAGAGTGTGCACGGCGGGCACCTAAGACCCTGCACCTTTTTCTTACCCAGCGGTGTTACTAACTTCATTGCAACAGATAAAAGCTCGGTTGGAAGGATCAACATGTTCACAAGATGGGAAGATATAAAAGAAATTGAAGCACCAGTATCAAATAAAATTATAGCTATAGAAGATGCAATCAGAATGGTAGCTCGAACAGTTGAAGGTCCTGCATCAGATCCTACCGGTGCCTGATCCACAACATGCAAATGGCTAGTCCCTGCCTGAGAATGGCCACCCACCTATGGCTCTGCCCAAAATTGGATCTGCCCAAAAGATGATCCAGCCCTACCACCACAAACACTGATCTGAGACCCCCCCTATCCTTGAAGGCTAGGACTGTGCTGGAACTCTCCTGGGTGTAACAGATCCAGCCACACGTTGAGTGGGTGCGCTATCGCACATAATTGCTACACGTGTCCCATACCACCACATTGAAAAAAGGTATTTGGAGGATGAGGGCATCCTGGATGGATGTGCCCTGTCTTCCCACACTGGTGGCACACAGAAATCCCTAGATATGATCCCACTGATGAAAACTTCCAAGAATAGTGGCTCGAACTGCCACCTCCCTCCTTTCCCTGTTCTTCCCGCTTCCTCTTCATTTCAGCAGAGCTACCAGTGCCCATAGGAGATACCCCTCCAAAGATCTCATACATCCCCTTTTGATCAGTCTCTACTATACAAGAATGATCGACCACCTCAGCATATGTTCCCAACTTGAATAAAAAGACCTGTGAGTAAATTTATAGGTGTAATCCCTTCTCTAATTTCCAAGCTTTCACGTATTCACTTGAAAAAATCTCAGGCGCGTACCGCACTAACGTAGCACAACGATTAGCATAATCCGTTACAGAACAATCTCCCATGGAAATATCCATGAATTATTAAGATCTGAAATAGGATAGAACCTCTGGACAATACTGCTCGGTGAAGATGGCCTTAAAATCTATCCAGCTCATGTTTTCATGATTCCCAGATTGAAGTAGTGATTCTCACCACCAACGACTAGCACCCTTTAGCCAAAAAGAGGCAAATTTCACTTAGACCTCCTCAAGTGTGTCCAGAAACTTGAACATACGCTCTATCTTCTCGATCCATTCCTCTGCCTCTTGAGGTTCTGAGCTACCTAAAAAACAATGAGGTTTATTTTTCATGAACTCCTGGGCCTTATCCTTCCTGGCCCTAGACTCATATTCTATAGCTGGAGTAGGATCCAGAAGCCCTCCCTGTCCCAGATCCTGGACAACTCGGACCATGGATTCAATCATTCTTTGATCGAGTGGTGTAGGAGAACTCTCTCTTGATTCCTCCTGTGTGTGCGTGGTTGCTTTCCGGTGTGGCATGTTGCTACAATAGGAAACAGTCACAAGGAAAAAAATCATTACAACAGTTCTGAAAATTTTAGGAATAACATCAGATATTATTAAGCAAAACACATTAAAATAGAAAAATAAACAACTACTTCACCACCCTCAATGCCCACGTGTAGTCTGCAGCCCGCATGTCTCACTTGGATGTGAAGATAAACAAACAATTCAGACATCCCATAGTGACTCGTGGTCTTTCACGAGAGGTATGGGTCAGGCACCCTACTAATGACCAAAACTCTAAGCCCCGATAGTCCTATTTCCTGTCTTTCCCGACTCATCCCAAAATAATAATATAACTCGAAAATGGTAACCCCCTCTGATACCATTTTGTCATGAACCAAATTTGGTCTCCATCAAAAAAGAACAAAAGCTGGCTCGTGGCAAGGCTCGAAGGGGACTTCCTATCCCCATGGGCCAGCAGAAGTTCCCGGGTATCATAAAATTAATTTGGGAATGATTTACCCGAGTTTGGATTCATAAAATAACAAAAAACAAACAATAATCCAAATCTGAAAAATTATGCCAAACAAGACTTAATAAAATTAAGAACTGAGTATATTGGTTTAAAAAATGAACAATAGGTCCAAAGTTGAATAAAAGTAGTAGAAAAACATCCCAAGAGACTCCACATGACAAGGTGTCATCACCCATGAGTCGTCTCTACAACACCGCACCATTGAGAGAAACTAGCAACCCGAACCGCCATCTCCCAAGGCCTTGTCATTGCCTGTGTCAAACATGATCAAGTATGCATACACCCAAAGGTATAATAAGGTTGTGAGAATAAGTCCAATAAGATATCACCCAAGTATTCCATGTTATATAAATTATAAAATAAAAATCTTGCGAGATTTATATTTAGACAATGGTAGCATTTATTTCTAAAAGTGAAACTTTGAAATGAAAATAACATTCAACGGGGATAGAATTAAAGAACGAGTGAATTTTAATAAAACATGAAAACTACTGGTTTTCACATCCCAAAATACCATAAGGAAACGATAAATACCAAAAAGGCCATGAGCACCAAGTATTAGAACACCCCTAGGAACTAGTTAGTTGTGAGCTCCAAGTACCTCGTACCTCGGTGAAAGTAACCATAATAATATTCGTTCTCATGGACGAGCAACTAGTAGGGAGCATACCCATAACCTAGTGGTCTCCATTCATCTCCATTATAGTTTTTTTAGTGTTATCCATGTCAGACTTTCTAAGTGAACTATGTTCAAAACACCTCTGTTCACTAGCGTACTAGTACATGTTAGCCCACCTAGTTAACCGGGTTTCTCATCTTGTGCTCAAATAGTTACGACATGATACCAAAATCAATTTTCACATATAAATATCAGTTCTGGTCATAAACATTCAAAACAGTATCAACACATTCTTTGAACCTTTTATATAACTCAATAAACCACATATAATTTCCATGAAACAATTTCTAGAAAAGTAATCAAATATTACACATTAAATGCAACTAAAATCCCTCATTTAAAACCAAATGGAGACCAATATAATACCAAACCAGAAATTTCAGCATCAAAACATTTTTATAAATCCAATCCATGAATTATAAAACAACAACAAGAGGCACAATATGGGTTGTACATGTAAAACACCCATTTTCACACAAAATTGTCACTTAAAAATCAACTACATTGAAAATGCTACCCAAATCTATTTTTTCAATAAAAATAATGAAGGAGGAACATAATGTAAACATAAATATAGCCTGAAAACTCATTATACAATACCTACATTTGGAATCACCTATCCAAAGTGTCAAAACCCCCAAATCCTTGTGTGTCACTTCAACCGCACCTTCGCCGCACCACAAGGGAGTAATATTGAACCTAAAACCAGAGGATTGGACTAAGAAACTCAAAACTAAAACCCTAGGTACGAAGCCCTAGCTTCTGGAAATTTGGGGATTCAATTAAAAAAGAATAATCCCTAAGAAAAATGGAGGAGGAATGAAGGTAACCAACTTACTTGAGAAATATGGACGTTTTTTGGAGCTGGAGATGTTCGGCGCTAATTCGCGATGAATCTGAGCATCAAAGAGGGAAAAACGAATATTGGGGTGTGGCTGGGTTCGGTGGGAACATGTGAGTGGTAGAATAACTAAAAAGGATAAAAAATATATATTTTATTAAAGAATGAAAGAAACATTTTAAAACTGGAAATGGGCTTTTGGGTTGGCCCAACACCTAATTTGATCACCCAAATCTAAGATGCTAATGATTTTTAAGGGGCCCAAATTTCATTGATGGATTGAATAGTTACATTAAGGTCATTTTGGATGTTTAATGGTTGAGAAATATTGACAAAAGAAGGAGTTATTAAAGAAAAAAATTTTATTTTTAAAACTGGAAATAGGCTCTCGGGTTGGCCCAAATTTTGAAAACCCACCATTTCCTTCAAAAATGCATGGAAAACCCCCAAAACAAAGCAGGAATGTAAATTAAATGAAAAATACCTTTAAAATATGTCATTTATATGACATATTAAATTCAAAATATTTATACCAACATTGGCATAACATTGAATCCATGTGGTTTAGGTGTCCCAATCATGAAGTCCACAGACACTTCATTCCAATCAAATTCTCGAAAGAGATGTAATAGAATGAAAATTCATTATTTTATTAAGAATATTTTAATTTATTTTTGACAATATATATTTAATACGTTTCAAAGTGGGAGTACATTGAAATTATATTTAAAATAGAATATTACAGTTCATGTAATAATAAAAATTAAAATAGTTTAGACTAGTACATGGATATAATGAACGAAATAAAATGAACCAAAAAATAATATAATTTATAGAATAAAACTATTCCTAGAATATTAAATGTTCCATGAAAATTAATAAAAAATAAAAAAACATGAGGCTTATAATATACATTTTCAATGTAATTGTAAAAACTATTGGGAATGAAGTAGTAAATGTTGATCTTTGGTGGTATTTATGTTGTATTTAATTAGAAATTTCCACATTAGAATATGAAAATTAAAATACAATTATATGATTTTTTAAAAAATTTATTGAAGATCATTATAGACTTTGAATATTATAACATTTTTTATAATGTTAAAATTATAATTATTACTCTAAAGAGGGTCATGGTGATTTTAAATTGATGAATAAGGGTGAAATGACGTCCTCAGCTAGTAGGATCATGTGTTTTGAAGATAATTTGTCATAATGAAGGAGGGGGTAGTGTCACAGATTTTTTAACATCATCAGGACCAAGAAATGTTTCCAAAAGTATGGGTTAATTGGAATCCAATATGAGTAAATTTCATGTTAGTGTAGATCCCCACTTGGTCAATATTACTATAGTCACCCCAAGAAACAACCACCATAACACAACTTATCTTTAGGGAATATGATGGTGTAACAAGGTTATAAAAGTGGAAATTTCTTTGTATAAATGAATTATTTATTTCATAAATCTCATTGACATTATTTTATTATTTAATAAAATACACATTAATGATGAATTTTATAAATATATGTTTTCATCCAAAAAAAGATAATGGTACATTTAGAAAATATACACACTTTTTTAATAAATTTACATATTCCAAATATTGTTTTAATTATATAGACATATAAAAAACAACTTTCAAAAAAATTTGTAATAATATAAATAAAATAATTGTGTGATATTTCTTCAAGATTCAGAATGTTGACTATATATTAAAGAATATAATTTTGGAATGAATATTAATTTTTATTTAGAATTTCAAAAAATCTTATTTCAGAATTTTTTTTAAAATTAGAATAATAAATTAAATCAAATTACTAAAATTTTGTTAGGTTGTAATTTTATAAATTATATAAATTAATGTTTTTTAGTGAATAGTAAAAATATAGTAATTTTTAACGTTTTATGACTTCATAAAAATTTAATAATTATATAATAATTGATAAAACCTAATATATGACCCAAAATATATTATTTTATCAATATTATCTATTTTAATAGATTTTAATCAATATAAAAATCTCAAAATTACATTACAATGTCTATAATGAAAATTAAAATTCTTACAACAAATTTTTGTGGAAAATTTAATTTTTTATAGACAATGTAACATTAATAATGATGTTAATTACATATCGATAAAAATATTAACTAAATTGAATTAAATTTCATAACCCATGATACAAAACCATGTGTAAGACAATGTTTATGCGTTTTCTTTAACTTATAATTCCATTCACTATATTTCGAAATTATTAAATACTGCATCATCTTTTATTAAAATTACACATCCATGCTCTCATTCATCTATAATAAAAATAACATAATCATCAAATTATTATATTTTCTCCTATCAAAATTCCATCCATGGCGTTTCCACAATTCAAGGGTTTCTATCTCTGTGCTTCAAAAAGATAATTCCCAATGTATTTGAAATATCATCTTCTTATTTTCCATTCAATTATATAAATTGTTTTATGTATTTTAAAATTTAAATTTAAATGTTATCATCTAATAATTTATTATACCATTATTTGAAATATATTTTTTTTCTGAATGTCAAGCATTCTATCCCCCCCATTATTAAATTTACTTAATCCACATCATGTACCTTTCATGAATCATGAAAATTTCTTGAATTTATCACATTTATATGACATATTTATATTCTAAATACTATAACCTCTCCCTTTTCCCTATGTATTTACATAAATATAAAAATTATTTATTTATTAAATATTTAAATGTATGAAATCCACATGTCCTTTCCATGGGATAAAAATTATTTAATGCTAACATCTATACATATTTTAGCGTTTAATGAAATTTATATGAAACTTGTTAATTATTTATAATTTATTGATAATGAAATTTTTTCATACAATCTAAGTGGAACAAATGAATTATTTCATATAAAGGTTGTGCGATGATATCACTCTAATTTGTTGTATATATAATTATTCTTTAAATAAGTCATGTTTTATGATACCAAAGTAAATATATATGATAATTATTCCTTATTAATACAATATTATATTCTTTAAAATGTCTCATTTTCATTGTTCCAATTCCCATGTTACAATTCATGATCATTCAATTATGATATTCTTAATTTCCTTATGGTTATAATCAATTATTTTTCCTCATGATCACAAGAGAAATAATTAATTTTTATTCCCATATTGAGCCTGATGATATCCCATTATTTTTATGTATGTACCCAAGATATGATATTCTTTGAACCTAACATATTATGAATCGATATAAAATCATTCCATGTGGATTTGAATAATGTTTGTGTTTTCCATGTATAATGTTCCAAACATCCACGAAACAAAACCTAAAATGATCCGCTATGTTATTAGATGTTATAACCTATAATGAATGTTTTATGTTTCGAGAAGGCAACATTCCATAGATAGTATAGAAGGAAAGATTATTTATTTTTTATTATTTGGACTCAAAAAACATTAATAATAACCCAAAGGATAATTATAAATAATGGAAAAATTATGAAATTTTATTGATGTATAATGTGATCATTTTTCATATAATGAAATTTCTATATTGACAATACATGTAGATGTGGCCCTAAAATAACTATAAATCTAGTTAATAACCATAAAAATGTTTTATTGGGTATTAACTGGATCAACACCTAGTTCATGAAAATTTGCCTCTTTACCCTTAGTTTAAAAATCAAAGGGGATATGTTTGGTTAATAAATTTCTATCTATGAACCTTCCTAAATGATATATAGAAAATATTATATATATTATATGATAATGATGAATAATATACATGAATCATGTTTAATAACCAAATATTTAGGACATAATCACTGTTAGAATTATGATATTACTAAAAGAAAGACATTTCTTGAATATATATTCATTTCATTGAAAACTTTTGAGAAATATGAGGAACTAAAAATATGATGACTTCAATAGGTGATGAACTGATAGAATTCATAACATGATGGATGAAATAATGGAAGAAATCGTGAGGATTATTAATTTAATATTTCGAGTTACAAATAATAAAAATTTATCATGTAGAGTTCCATGAATAATCTCAATGTTAGTAACCTAAAGTTGGTTCATTTATATATCAATAAAAACCATATTTTAGTAGATCTATTGATCCATTAAATACAAAACAATTTGATACCTATATAGAAAAGATAATTTTCATACAAACTTGATCATGATTATAAAAATTCACCATTTTAATATACCACGTAGAATGAGAAGATGATTATTGGTGGATACTAATTATGAAAATGAAGAAGAAATAGGAGATTAATGTTTTAGATAGGGAAGATTTCTAGAGAATTTTTTTCCTTAAGAATTTACCCATTATATATTAACAGAAATTTAAAATGAATTATTATATATTAAATAAATTAAAAATTAATTGGCCAAAAGATATGAAATAAACATTACAATACATTCTTGATTTTATTACTACTTTTTTTGCAGATCATATTTTAAAATATGATAGCTTATTTGGTGTACTATAACCTCATTTATGGAGGAATATATAAAATAAATAAAATTAAATATATGAGTATAAATATTGGAGTGGTATTATTGTCGAAATAGAGACTATAGAGATACAGTGGTCACAAAATCCGAATGAACATAAGAGAGAAATTGATACAATCTCGATGGAGGATTTGGATCCTAGAAGGTAAGGAATGAATCCACAACTACCCACCTAAATAAATGTGGGGAAAATGTTCTAGGAATTTATTAATTATAATAAAAAGAGATAATTGTGTTGAAGATATGTCCAAATAGATCAGGACAATTTTTTAGGTGAATCATTAACATCTAAATAAAAATTAAAAATGGATTATGGTGAAATCCCAACACAATTTTCAATGTATCTTGTTTATATATCTTTAGAACATTTCAAATAAATATCGAACTAAAAAGATAATTGTGGGTAAAAACCATTAACCTCAACACATTCCAATAGATAAATATCACGAATTTATAATTACAATAGAAGAAGTGGAGGCTCCAGATGATTTGGTGGCACATACAGTTATAATTATTTAAATGATTTCAAGAATATTTCTTTACACTGGTTCAGGAAATTATATTATTTCATCCAAATATACAATGAATATATAACTACACCCTAATATTATAGAGGTAGAGTTATCAGTTAAGTCCCATGGAGGGATTATCCCATCAACAAAGTCGTATGGAAAATATTTTATTAATATTGTTGTGTATTATATCATCTAAAATATAGTAGTTATTTTATAATTTTAATTTGAGAAAATATTAGAGGTGTATTGATTCTAATTGTGTAAGGATAATATAAACTATATAATAATGAAAATTTGAGAATACATTCTTAGAAAACAAAAATTTATTATAAAATTAAATATATCTCAACCACATATATTTCTTGAACCACCTCATATATCATTATTTATGGAAATTATTTAGGAATAAGAGAAATAGGTAAATAAATGTGTACAAGTAGAAAAAAAATCACCATATTTCAGTAAAATATTAATATACTCTATGATGAGTTAACATGACATCCCGTAGAACGATAGGTAGAGTAATAAATTATTCTCATACCTGGATCCAAGAAAATATCAATGACCACATATAAAAAAGAATAAGTGGGGTTATTAAAATTAAAAAATTAATTATGTGTCCTTTGGGAAAAATGTTTTATTAAACTATGTGTGTCACCATGGGTAATATTTATTCACTTCATGGAAAACAAATATGGATTGATTCATCAATTCATTAATTGAAAAGTAACTAATGGGATTAAAATAATGAACAAATACCCTCACCTATAGATTGATGATTTATTTGACCAAATTAATCTGGCTCAACACTACTCCATTATTTATATTTGATAATGGTATTTAAAGATTAGGGTAATGAAAAAAGGTATTCTAAGGGCTGACTTCCACAAAATATATGGGCATTAAATATTTTTTATGCACTTTGGATTGACAAATTTTCCATTTTCCCATATTTATGTACTTGATTAATAGAATACGTAAGAAAAATTGTTTTAATGTTTTGGTGGTTATTACTGATTATGTTATGAAATTTTTCTAATGATTGGTGGATCATGGAGAAAATATAAATGTCATATTAGAAACTAAGGGAAAGGATAATAATTTTAATTGATTAAAAAATTGAGTTCTAATTATACGATGTCATATAATTGGGGGATATTATGACTAGTGAAATAAACACCGTTAATATAAAAAATATAATGATAATATATGAGTGATCATGTCCTATACCAATAACATGGATTATTAGTATACTTCATTTAAAATTTTACTATAGAATGTATGGGGAAAACTATTAACAAATTTCCAATCTACTAAAACTATTTTCATGCATAATAGTTATGTTTATCTAGAAAAATGAGTGTGGAGAATGTTTAGTGGAATTGTAGAAGAGGTCCATTAGTGAAGAAATTATAAATTTACAATATATAAAAGGAGAAACAATATCCATTAGTACAATTTGCTTCCACCACCCATATCGTTCTATCATAGTCATTAGGATCCCCCTCTAGTGGGTTGTCATCTTTTGGGGTTCATAATTTCATGTAGGTGAAAATAGTTCCACCCACAATCTCTTTCAACTAATAGTTTCTATAAACATAGGATATATATATTACTCATTTTTGTATTGATCTGGTTGATGGGTGTCCAACAGTCAACCAGTTAGTAGAAAAACATGGAAAATACACAGTGTATCATTTCATATGTCTAGTAGTGAAAACCTTACATTTCATGTTGTTATTATGGATGGAGAGTTTTTTCCATAGTTTTAACATGTTTATACAAGGATTATATAGGTTTTGGGTAGAAATCCACATTCAATTCACCCACCGGAACTATGTTTGTGTTGAAGTTCCGGACTGCTAGAGTGAAATCTAGTGTTAGACACAACCTCGTGTTGAATAATTCTAATTCTAATTAATATTATGCAGTAGTTAAAAAGTTTTTCCTGATGGTGTCATCACCTTTGACCCCTTATGTCCCCTCTTTGGGCACTAGGTATATACATCCCCAAGAGGAATGATTTTCAAAATTGGAAGACGTGCCTCATTATACAATATTTGGCTTGACTCTACCAACCATTGAGATGTTTGTGGACATTTTCACATTTTTACGTACTGTATTTTTGTCTTATATATTGGTTCTACATCATTTGATGTATGGTGGCCTCCCACATCATTTTTAAAGGGATTTGGACTAGTGTATAGGTTTTTGGTTGCCAAAACCCACCAAAAATGTATAAAGGATAAGAATATTGTGGATATGCACCGTATAAATGAGTCCCTCTCCCTATAGGTTTCATCATAATCTTTAGAATGAATCTCAAAGAGAATTTATATTTGTGGTATTTTGTGTGGTTTACTTACCCATTATTGAAGATATATATAATGACAGATTCTCTTTATAATTATGAGGGAGTGTATACCCACCACTACCCATAGTGATTCTTCTATTTACCTATAGATTTTAACCCCTTTAATTTTTTGATATTTTCCACATTATATATGGGGTCAATTTATGTCACCATTTGCAACATTATTTTATCTCATAATTATTGTTGCACAATGGGCTAGTCATTTATCATCCCAATAAGTGCTATATGAACAAGATTTGGGCACAGTTTTGTTAACTTTTTTTGTTATTTACTATTTGAGTAATTTTATATGTGCTCTGTGATTGAAACATCAGTTGAGAATTCCCATTAGAAAAAAATACAATGATATTATTAAATAAACCATTTTGAAAGAATATATTTTCTATATTGATCGTGTTTTCACTATGTAGTGAAATTGTAGATAAATAAACAAGATAAAAATAGGTTTTCTTTATGGAAAATGATTATCCAAGAAGTGTTGCAGAAGGGTTATTGTCTACTTTAAATTGTTAAATAATATTCTGGTGGGTTGGAGTAGAAATAGAATAATATGTATGGGAACATTATTTCAAACATCCATTTTTCATTGGTAGTCTAGGTCCTATGGATCATTGCAGAGAAAATAAGGACAAAAGAAATATGGGATACTCTAATGAAGCTGTAAAAGGCTAAGTGACAATAAATTGTTTTCCATGAAGATAAAATTGTACGCTCTTCAAATGGTGGGGTATTCATTGGTGACCAACCACATTAGAAAACTCAATACCTTATTCACTAAGGTCACACTATTTGGTTATAAAATTAACTATATTGAACGTGCAGAGATTCTACTCTAGAGTCTTCCATATTTATATGATCAACTCATCATTGACATATCCAATAATAGTCTAATATATATGTATGGATTCAATAATGTTACAACCATAGTTATTGAATAAGAATGTCAGAGTAATATCAAGGAGGATAAAATGGAAACTTCAAACACATGAAGAGGCTCTATCAATGGATAGTGGAAGGATGATGGAATTTGGTTCCATTTGGAGTCCAGATAATGGATGTTATGAATCAAGAAATATGAAGAAGAATGTAACATGTTTTAATTATGGAAATAAGGGACATGTAGATAAGGATTTCTAGAATAATAAGAGCATATAATATAGATCTTAGGGGAATGTGGTGAGTACTTCTAGAAATGGATTCATTCTTATTAGTAAAGAATCAATGAATTCTCAATGTATGTATCATCTCAACGATACAAAGATAATTGGATCTATTGAAACATGTAACATTATTTATCAACACGAATTGTTTGAGTAATATAAAAATATCCTAAAAGTATTTGTGCACATGGGTAATTATCAAACCCAAATGATATTTGGTGATGGTACCATAAAAATGATGATTCTAAATGAAATAGTTTGATGTATCCCTGGAGTATGCCATGTGTAGGTATTTAAAATGAACATATTATCCATGGGAAAATTAGATGACATCAGCTGAAAGTAACACACTAATAACTGAGTAAAGAAAATTGTTAAGGTACTATGTGTTGTGATGAAGAGATTGATGATCTCAAAGAACATAAATGTGCTTATGGGTTAATATAACCAAAATTTAGAGACAATATTCACATAAAATACCTCAAAGGAATCACTGACGATGTTATGGTAGTAGAATCTAGTCCATATGTCAGAAAGATCACTAATGGTTCTTGTATATTACAATTTTTTTCTTAGGCTTAATAACATATCTTCACCATTCTATGAGAGTTGAAATTTTATAATGAAAAATTGTTCAAAATTTGGGATTTCAATAAAACAAAGCAAAGTGATCTTTTAGTTGTTCCATTCTAAAATTTGGAAACCACTGGTTGTTCCCCGGTGAGAAGAATGGTACATTGTATCCTGAATTAATGATTATTTCTTGATATGTTGGTTGTACCCAATCAAGAGGATGTTATATGATTTAAACTCCTAGAAACATTCAATTTAGAGAAGAAACATGAATCTGAAATGAAAATCATGTGTTTGAGGAATGAAAATGGTGAAGAATGTAAATGTGATGAGTTTGTTACTTTTTTATGAGATTTAATCAAGAGAATGTTCATAGTGTAATATAATCCATAGTAGAATATAGTATAATAGCATATGGATATAATCATTTTGGATAGGACAAGGGTGATTCTAAATACAATAGTAATTTAAAATACATTTTATGCAGAAGCTGTTTACACCACATGTTATGTGATCCATAGATCTATCTCTGTGGTGGTTGATTTGATGAAATCAAGAGAGATGAGGACTAGAAAACCTACTGAATATTCTCAATTACATAATTTTTGAATCCTTATATATGAAACTCATAATGAAAAGGAATTATCAAAATATTATTCATGATTCGGGAAATATATTTTATTGGGGAATGCTGATGCTGTTCAGGGTTATCATTTATGGGACCACACATACTGTATAGTTATCATCATCATAGAACCTATATTTTAGAATACATGGTCATATTGATAATTTATAGAGACATGGAGGGAGGGACAAAAATAAACTGCAACATTAGAAGTAGAGGAAAAATACATGGATGAAAAAGATTCATCTAAGGAATTACCAGATCACGATTATCAAATATATGTTGTGTTTGGACAATAATGGTTGACTTGGGAGAAAAGAGCACCAGTAAGTCACTCAAACTATGTAACTGACAGAAATATTGTGTACTTCTTATTGATGTATGATAGAGTTCTATATTATTTGGTGGAGGTGACCTATTGTCTTGGTGTATCCTCGTGGACAAAGGTGATATAAGAATAACATGAAGTCCTACACAAGAATGGGATATATAATCTTGTTTCATCTCCCCATCGAAGGATGTATCTTAGTAAAAAAGGGTCTCTAATATCAGGACATATGGAATGATCCTAATGGGAATATATCATGCATTACTATTTTTCAAAGGATATTCTCAAATCGAAGGTATTGATTTCAATGAAATATTTTATCCTATTGTTATACTGGAAAATATTTTGATATTTTATGCGATCATTTATACATATAATTTTCATCTATAGTAGCTATATCAGATGAATTATTTCCACTATATTGATCTTGATGAATTGATCTATATTCTCAAATCTTAATGTTTTTTAGAAGAAGGAAAATAGAACATGGTTTGACCATTGAAAAAATCTTTGCATGGTCTCAAATAGGTTTCGAGTTGTTGGTTCAAGAGAATTGATCCCTACATCATGATCCATGGATATAATATACATAATTCCAAAACATGTATATATTTAAATCATTAATGTGATAAGGATTACATAATTATTTTATTGTATGTGGATGAAATATTGGTTATCGGTCCAAAAAATGATCAGAAAAAGGATTTGAAGGTGATGTTGGATAGGGTGTTTTAAATTAAGGAACTGCAAAAAGAAAACAAGATACTTGGGATGATGATTTAAAATTATATAAAGAATTTGATTATTTTGAAGTCACATATGAGTTTCTTAAGGAAATCCATGAAATGATTCAACATACTTGACAATAATCCAATATCTACCCACTTCATATAAATTGTATATCATCCACTACAATGGGTCCTAGATGTCACGTATAGTGGATAAAGATGTGTAAGATGTCTTATGGATCACCCGTTGGGAGTATGATATTCACTATGGTTTTTACTAGACCATAAATTTCAAATGTTTTGGTAGTAGTTAGTCCATACAATGAGAATCCATGATGGCAACATTGGATAACTGTGAATAGGATCCTAAGATATAATAAGAATACTTTAGATAATTTATTATGTTATTAATGATCATATTTCACTATTAGAGGAAATTTTGATTGTTATTTTTGGGGTTACTCAGATCATATTAAATCCTATTTTGGTAATGTGATTACTCTTTATAGGAGGACATGGGAGCTGTATTTCAATGTTATAGTCAGTTGTGGCTTTATCCATGAAAAACATGGAGTATATGAAAGCAACATAATCTTACAAAGAGAAGATTTGGATGAGAATGTTGTGTTAGTATATCAGGCATTATTTGGAGAATATTTTATTGTTCTGTGGCAGTTAGAGCACGTTGCACATTTTTTTGGAATCAATATTTTTATTCCATGATGAATAATATTGGGGTACAATATGACTTTTTCTAACATTTGGTGGAGGGATTAAGTGTGTACATGTAATAACCAGATTTTTTCTATGAAAGACTTTGGAATATTCTTGACGATATTCCAAAACAGCGCCTTCATACGACGTGCGATTCCAATCCCCGGAGTGGCGGCAATTAAATTTTCAGTGTGTTCACACTGGAAATGCCAAATAAATTGGATAACTCCTAAAAAGTGATCCAAATCAGAGATCCGTGTGTATGGATGGATCTGGAATGTGGTGTTTACCCTATGAACGACATAAAACATGTCAGCGCGGGATGTTTCGACCCCTCGCTCGCTTTCGGGACGTTAAAAGGATTAATTAATTAATTAATTAATTCGTTTAATGGTGAAACTCATGTATCTCTTAATCGGTGGCTCGGATTGGAAAACTGAGGGCACCGTTGAGTTCGGAAGGTGTCGTTTACCCTAGGAGGGGTGAATGTTTCGCGGGCGCGGGCCGTCTGTGAAAAATGGTCCCAGGGGCGTTTTCGGAATTTACCGGCTTCAGACGTTAAATTTTATAACTTCCAAACGGAAGATCAGAATCAAATTCCAAGACATCCATTGTGCTCCGAAGGTGGTGTTTACCATAGGGGAGGCTTAACCTCAACCTCATCGGGCGTTTTGGGTGCAGGTCAAAACAGAGGATTAAATTAATTAAAATTTAATTAATTTAATTTTCTTTTTAAAACCTAAACCACCCCTCCCTCTCCTTCATTTCCCGGGAAGCTGCTCCCAAGGAGGAGAATCTCCTTATCTCCTCCTCCCATCTGGAAAGGCGGTTCTGGCAAGGTGTCGGTTCGGCGGCGAAGCTCCGGGCAACGCCCACGAGGTAGGATCTTGTTTCCGTTTTGGATTTCCCGCATTTTGATCTCAATTTACATCTTCAAATTGATTTTTTAATCTTCGAACAAATCCAGTAGTTGCGTAGTAGTTTTTCTAAACTTCCCGTTGCTGGTTTCAGATTGAAAATCTGAGCCCCGAGGTGACCGCAGTGCACCGCCGAAGATCAATGATTTTTGGTGTTCGTTTGGCGGTTTTTGGGTGATCCGGCGAGCTGGGACTGCGGTCCGGCGGTGTTCCCCCGGGCGGAAACGGTCGTTCCCGGCTGGGTGAGGGGGCTCGGTCGGGCGAGCGGCCAGCGGGGGTGGCTGGGGCGGGCGAGGGTGTCGGCGTGGCTGGTTCAGGGCGATGGTAGGCAGCGGCTCAGGCGGTGTCCCAGCGGTGGCCGCTGGCATAGGGCACAAGGGGGAGGGGGCCGCAAGGCGCGCGACCCCGTGCGGCGCAACCGCGACCCGTGTAACATGGGTCCCGACGGGGAATGAGACCGGCCAGGAAGGCTGGTCCGGGAGGCGGCAACGGGGCCCGCAGAGAGCCACAGGAGCCACGTGCCGCGGAGGGTCGGGCCACCTGGCGCGGGCCGGCCCGAGCGGGGCGATCCGGGCCAAAGGGGTTTTCCCCTTAAAAAAATGAAAAAAAAACCAATTTTTGGTTGCCTATATCTTTTCCTATGGACGTCCGTTGTGCGTGTTGTCTGAGGAAGCGCGTAGTTCGTGTCAAGGCGGACTTTTTGAGATGGTTTCGGGAATTTTTAATTCCTGAAACGAGGGGCCCCGGTGGTGCGACACGTACGTCGAGGGGATAGATGTTTTCTTCTGGGTATATTGTTTCGGATGGCGCGGACGTGTCCGACGCCCGAATTGAGCGTTGTCAGTGGCGTAGAGACCCTGGTGTCGAGGCGAAGCATTCTAGGGTGGTTTCAGGCGTTGAGGCTGAAGTTGAGGCGTGGGCCCCACGAGCCGTCTTTTGAGTTGTGTGAAATATTTCGCGAATTTTTCATCGAACGTCGGTTCGGGGCTTGCGGGCAGTAGTTTCTGGATATATTTTCTGAGGGGATTGCAATGGTGCAATACGCCCGACCGATTTCTGCACGATGGTGTGGGCCCCACGAGGGTCGTTTGGGCGTTGACGGTGATTTTCCTTTTCCATCACCAGGCAACCGTTTTGGAAACGTGAATAGTCCAACTTGTGTACTTTTTTGAGAGGATTGCAACGGTGTGATCCGTTGGAAGCACTTCGGGACCGGGGTGTTGGTCCCGCGTGGTACCGCTCGTGCGCGGTAAGCTGGAATCCATATTTTTCTCCGGATACCCATTCGACTCAAGTTAGTAGTGCTTTTGACGTGCTTTTCCGAGAGAATTGAGATGGTGCAGTTCGCCCAATCTTTTTCAGGGACGTGGTGTGGGTCCCACCCGACCCGGCTACGGTAAATAGTACCTTTTTTACCGAGTGTTTATTTTGGGAAATTGAGTAGTAAATCCCATGTGTTTTTCTGAGGGGATCGCAGTGATGTTCTCTGTTTGTTCAGTTTCGGGATTTTGGGGTGGGCCCCACACGGGTTGGTTACGGTGAATAGTACCTTTCTCACCTGTTGCCCATTTCAGGCGAGTAAGTAGTCTCTCTCACGTGTTTTTCCGTGGGTATTACAACGGTGTAATCTGTTCAGGCGGGCGGAGCCTCATACAAGATCTTATTAAAGGTGGAAATATGAAAGGTGCCCCGGTGTTGGTCCTTCGACCGTTTTTGTAGCGGACCTTTGACTTCTGATCGCGTGCACCCCTGAGAGAGTGGTGTTTGTGTTTAAAGAGATGTGGTTGAGTGTGCCTCAGCTGTTGAGGTGGAAGGATGGAGTTGGTACGTTACGCTTTCGTGTTGACATTGGGTGTCGTGTGCACGATAGCCTTTGGGATGGAACGTGGTGTACTCTGGGAGTATATGGGAACACTGGGAGGCACATATGGATGTTGGTACTTGAGAACGTTTGTGCGCTTGGTTGGGGTTAACTTGGGGCCACACGTCGTGTGGGACCCATGTGTGTTCCATGTTCTGCTTTGCGTACCTTTGACCACTCGCGACGTAGAGGGCCCCTCGGTTCTCGTTTTTTGACCAGTAGGGTTGAGTTTCCCCCGGCTCTGTGCTCAATGGTTTAGATCAGGAGGGTTGATTGGTTTCCCCTAGTCTTGTTCTGGAGTCATATGGTTGCGCGATACCCACTCCATGTTCGGTTGGCCAGTTTTGTACCATCCAGAAGAGATGGCCAGAACAGTTCTTGGTTTACCCTCCAGCGGGGCTGGGCAGTGGGTTACTCGTCGACTTCTCAGGGTTTACCCTCTAGAAGATACTAGGCAGTGGGTCACCTGACGACTCTTGAGGGTCTACCCTCCAGCAGGGCTCAACAGTGGGTCGCCCGTCATCTTGTTTTAGGTCTACCCTCCAGCAGGGCTGGGCAGTGGGTCACCTGTCAACTTGTTCAGGGTTTACCCTCCAGCAGTGCAGGGAAGTGGGTCACCCGTCGACTTCTTCAAGGTCTACCCTCCAGCACGGCTGGGTAGTGGGTCGCCTCTCGACTTACTCCAGGTCTAACCACCATCAAGGTTGGGCAGTGGGTCTCCTGTCGACTTATTCCAGGTCTACCCTCTAGCGGGGCTGGGCAGTGGGTCTCCTGATGATGTATTAGGGTTTACCCTCCATGAGGGCTGGGCAGTGGGTGACCCGATATCTGGTTATGAATTACCCTACAACAGGGCTGGGCAGTAGGACACATGTTGGCATTCCAGGCTCAGTCCTTTCTTCTAGGCTAGTCTGTGGCTTTCCTCCGTGATTACTGGAGCGGGACCCTTGGTTGTACGGGTCAGTGATGGAACAAATTTGACTTTGAGGAGACCTCTCGATTGTGGGGCAGTGATGAGTTGTTGTTTGACGTTCCCCTAGAACTCTAAAGTACTAGGATCACATAACCCACTGAGACGTGTCCTTGTGACACGACCTAAAACCGTGCGGGTGAGTCAGTGTCGCCCAAAGCGGATAGTGTTGAGGTGCGGTGGTTTGGGCCCCTTGACTTGTAGTTCTGGGCAGACGTGCAGGATGCTGGGCATCAATGTTTTACTGTTGGGACTGTTGGCTACTCTTTTCTTAGGCGGAGCTATGGGATGGAGATTCCCTTACGACCTTGTTTAGGCTTCTTGTTGAGCATATGTATATATATATACATTGTTCTAGTACCCACTTCTTGGGTTTGGTTACTCTCTTTCCAGGTGAGACGAAGACGCGTAGGGTATGCCACATGCTTTCCGTGTATAGCTTCTCATAGTTGGACGAGTCTACTCTCCTGCTATAGGTAGCGATGCCTCAAAGAGAATTTCATCTTCTCACCATTTCCAGCTCCTTCTGTCTGGACGAGTCTACCTCCTTTCTCTTGTTGGGTTGATTTGTACTCTCTACTATACTCTTTACTACAGTTTTGGTTGTACTCCCTTTACTTTTCCCGGTTTTCTCTACTGCTCACCCTTCGGTACCTCCTTTGTTTCTCCCTCGAGCCTTCGGGGTATCCAACTGAGTATTTTTATACTCACCACTACATGGGATATTCCCGCACTTGGTTTTCAATTGAAGACAACAGACAGGTTGGTCATGATGTCAGAGGAGCTTAGGAGCTTGGGAGATTGGACGGTGTGCAGTGGTCGGAGAGGGGTTCTAGGTGGGGGACCCTTCCAACTGTTTACTTTTTGTTCACCTGTTGCCGAGTTGCGGCACTTTTCTGGTTGGGCGCGTGTTTTCCCCTTTTACTTTTTAGTTTACTTTCAGTGCTTTCTTTTTACATTTAGAGGTCGATGCACTTTTTGGATTATTTATAGCAGTTTCCCTTTACTTTACTTGGATTTTCTTTTACTTTTCACTTTTTCATTGAGTGTGTTGTGTGTGTGTGTACGGGTACTTAGGAAAAGGCCTCCCTGAGTTATTGTACCTTCAGCACTGGTCGCCAGCCCCTGGCCTATGGAGGTGGGCTTGGGATAGTTGCGGCTCGAGCCCTGGTAGGGTCGGGTCGTTAAAAAGTGGTATCAGAGGTGGTTCGTTCCTTGGGACGCTGTTTGGACGTCCCTAAAATAAAAGGAATTGGTTGGGATATAGGGCAATAATGTTAATGTGTCTTGAGAGTGGCTCTCAGTCCAGTGAGTCTAGTGATGGTGTGGGGGTTAACATATCGATTCACTTGGAACTTGATAACCCGCTTGTCGTCACGGAATGCTGAGACACATATTGCAGGGAAAAAAAATTCTGTACATCACATAGGATTGAGTCTTTTACTATCCTTCTTGAGTCATCTCCCCATATTTTTTATTGGTATATAAATATATGCTCATCTTACCACGTTACTCCTTGATAATATTCAGGATGTCTCTGTGAAGACATTCATTCAAGATACCAGCTTTGGTTCGTGACGAAGACACTGTGAGCTACGAGGCCTCAGTCCAAGACCTATCATGCGAGCCCCTTTCTCTGGGTGGGATGGTAGCAGCACCCTCACCTGGTGAGTAGCAGGATAAGTTTGAGTGCAGGTTGAGCACGCTCCGTGTGTTCCAGCAGCATAGACCGCTAAGTTTCAGTGGTGAGCTAGACACTAAGGCAGTAGAGGTTTTTCTAGAGGTAGTGGTTCGCCTTTCCAGGATTGTGTAGATGCCGAAAGATTAGAGAGTGGCTTTGTAAGACACCCTTTTTCGTGGAACAGCCTGGCATTGGTGGAGTCTGGTGACTCAGTTTCATGACGAGTCATCACTTTCGTGAGGAAACTTTCAGTTGTTGTTCTGTGAAGAGTTTTTCCCCTCCTGCTTGTGCTCTGTTCGGATTCAGGAGCTCCTGCAGTTTCAGCAGGGAGGGATGATGGTGGCCGAGTACACGTCTAGTTTTGCAGATCATGCATGCTTTTATGCGGACTTGGTCTATGACCATAACATCCGAGAGAGGAAGTTTGAGCAGGGTATCCGTTAATAGATTTGTGCTGTCATAGTACCCTTGGGAATTTACACATATGCTGAGGTTCTAGAACAGGCACTGGTGACATAGAACTTCCTGTCACGTTCTAGAGTGGGTGGTGGCAGCAGGCACGTTGGAGCCGAGACGTCTACCACAACTAGTGGGTGTTGGCAAGCAGAACCTCGACACAAGTGGATTTCTGACAAACGGGCTCAGGGGCATGGTCGTACACCATAGTGGTTCCAGAGGGCACCAATGAAGCCTAGAGAGAGTCGGTTCTAGGCTTGCGATGAGCGAGGTCACCTGGCATGGAACTGACGGACCATGCATGCAGAGTGCTTCGGCAGGCAGCAGGTGCACCACCTCGACAGAGGCAGCGTCGTGATCAGAGTAGTACGCAGGGAGGTGGTGCTAGCAGAGGAGGAGGAGTAGCTGGTAGTGGGGGACAGCTTCACAAGGTCTTCCCATCACCACAAGGCAGTCCACATCAGGCTCTGGGAGCTGACAGTTGGGACTGCGGATAGCCGTGGGCTTTAGATATCTATGACCCTGCATAACATGAGGTGGCGAGAGGTACGCTCTACATCTCTCCTACATTTTGCAATAGAATTGTTAGACTCTGTGTGTGGAATTCATTACTCCCTGATCCTTGCTTGCGGTGTTACCCGGATAGCGCGGGGGATCGGTGTAACCCTTTGTTGGTATAATAAAAAGCATAAGACCTTTTTCTTTTGTTGACGGTGGCGACTCCTTCGCCTTTTGAGCGTGTAAGAGAGTCTTGGTCGTGGGTGATCGACTGTGAATTTTGCATGACCAGATATCCTTGGGTGTTTCACCATATGGATATTCTGAAGGAGGGAATCACTGGGCCTTGTTCTAGGTGCGGGCGGTGATTCCAGTCGCGGTATGCGACATAGGGGTTCGACCGGGGAGGTGAGCTACCGCCGAGGGCCTTCTGGTTGAATGAGACCATGCAGAGGGATGAAGAGGTTCCCTACTGCCTTGCCCTAACCCCAAAGTCTAGAGTTGGTGCACGACGTCTCCCACGTGACTTACCCGAGAAGAAGTGTGTGTGATCCTATGCACGACATCGGCAAGGGCAGACCTCACGTGAACAGATCAAATCCTTTGGTCTTTGTGCGGTGGCGTAGAGCTGTGCGGGAGTTCTTCTGGGTACGGGAGAGTCAGGTGTGGGTTTAGTACCCTGAGTTGTTCCCTGTTTTTTCTCTTCGGGGACGAAAATATTGGTGGAGGGAATGATTTAAGAACCCGGTTATTACTATGAAAGACTTTGGAATATTCTTGATGATATTCCAGAACAACGCCTTCATACGGCGTGCGATTCTGTGCCCCGGAGTGGCCAGAATAAAATTTTCAGTGCGTTCACACTAGAAATGCCAAATAAATGAGATAACTCCTAAATGGTGATCCAGATCACAGATTTGAAAGTATAGATAGGTCCAAAATGGGGGTTTTACCCTAGGAACGACATAAAACATGTCGGCGCGGGATGTTTGGACCCCTTGCTTGCTTTCGGAAGATTAAACGGATAAATTAATTAATTTATTTATTTGTTTAATGGTTAAAGTCATGTATCTCTTAAAAGGTGGCTCAGATTGGAAACCCGAGGGCACCGTTGAGTTTTGAACGTGTCATTTACCATAGTAGGGGTGTAAGTTTCACGGGCGCGGGCCGTCTGTGGAAAATGGTCCTAGGGGTGTTTTCGTAATTTAGCGGCTTCGGGCGTTAAATTTTATAACTTACAAACGGAAGCTCGGAATCAAATTCTGATACCGCTTTTGTGCTCGTGAGGCGGTGTTTACCCAAGGGGATGCTTAACCTCGACCATGTCGGGTGTTTTGGGTTCGGATCAAAATTGAGGATTAGATTAATTAAAATTTAATTAATTTAATTTTCTTTTTAAAACCTAATCCTCCCCTCCCTATCCTTCATTTCCCCGACAGCAGCTCCCAAGGAGGAGAAGCTCCTCCTTTCCTCCTCGCCTCTGGCAAAGCAGCTCCGGCAAGGCGGCGGTTCGGCGGCGAAGCTCCGGGCAACACCCATGAGGTAGGATCTTGTTTCCGTTTTTTATTTCCCGCATTTCGAGCTCAGTTTACAGCTTCAAATGATGTTTAATCTTCGAACAAATCCCATAGTTGCGTAGTAGTTTTTCTAAGCTTCCTGTCGGTGGTTTTGGATCAAAAATCCGAGCACCGAGGCAACCGTAGTGCACCACTGAAGATCAACGGATTTTGGTGTTCGTCTGGCGGTTTTTGGGTGATCCGACGAGCTGGGACAGCGGTCCGGTGGTGTTCCCCCGGGCGACGACGGTGGTTCCCGGCTGGGTGAGGCGGCTCGGTCGGTCGAGCGCCCAGCGGGGGCTGTCGGGGCGTGCGGGGGCGTCGGCATGGCTGGTTCAGGGTGATGGCAGGCGGCGGCTCAGGCGGTGTCCCAGCGGTGGACGTCGGTGTAGGGCACAAGGGGGACGGGGCCACGAGGCGCACTGCACCGTGTGGTGTGGCCGCGAACCTTGTAAAGTGGGTTTCTCTGGGGAATGAGACTGGCCACGAGGGCCGATCGAAGAGGCGGCGACGTGGCCCGCGGAGAGTCGCGGTAGCCACGGGCCGCGGAGAGCCGGGCCGGCTGGCGCTGGCCGGCCCGAGTGGGGCAGACCGACCGGACTGGGCCGGTCCAGCCCAAAGGGGATTTCCCCTTAAAAACGAAAAAAATGGAAAAAAAGAATGTTTCGGGCGCCCGTAACTTTTGCTACGGACGTCCGTTCTGCGTGTCGTCTACGGCAGCACAGAGCTCGTGTCAGGGAAAACTTTTTTGAGATGGTTTTGGGAATTTTTAATTCCTGAAAGGAGGGGCCTTGGTGGCGTGACACGTACATCGAGTGGATTGACGTTTTCTTCGGGGGATCTTGTTTCGGACAGCGCGGATGCGCCCGATGTCCAATTTGAGCGCCGTCAGTGGAGTTGGGACCCTGGTGTCAAGGAAAAGCATTACAGGGTGGTTTTAGGCATTGAGGATGAAGTTGAGGCATGGTCCCCACGGGTCGTCCTTTGAGCTGCGTGGAGCATTTCATGAATTTTTCATCGGATGTTTGTTCGGGGCGTACGAGTAGTCGTTTCTTGATATTTTTTCCGAGGGAATTGCAATGGTGCAATCCTCCCGACCTATTTCTGCATGATGGTGCGGGCCTGATGAGGGCCGTTTAGGCATTGACAGTGATTTTCCTTCTCCATCATCGGGAGACCATTTTGGACAAGTGAATAGTCCAACTTGTGAACCTTTTCGAGAGGATCGCAATAGTGTGATCCGTTGGAAGCCCTTCGGGACTGGGGTGCGGGTCCCGTGTGGTATCGCTCATGTGCGGTAAGCCAGAATGCATATTTTTCTCCGGATACCCGTTCCACTCAAGTGATTATTGCTTTTGATGTGCTTTTCGAGAGAATTGTGATGGTGCAGTTCGCCCGACCTTTTTCGGGGACGTGGTGGGGTCCCACCCGACCCGGCTATGGTGAATAATACATTTTTCACGGAGTGTTAATTTTTTGCGATTGAGTAGTCAATCCCGTGTGTTTTTCTGAGGGGATCGCAGTGATGTGCTCTGTTTGTTCAGTTTCGGGATTTTGGGGTGGGCCCCACATGGGTTGGTTACGGTGAATAATACCTTTCTCACCATTTGACCATTTCGGGCAAGTAAGTAGTCTATCTGACGTGTTTTTCCATGGGGATTACAATGGTGTAATCTATTCAGGTGGACAGATCCTCATATGTGATCTTATTAAAGGTGGAAATATGAAATGTGCCCCGGTGGTGGTCCTTCTACCGTGTTTGTAGATGACCTTTGACGTGTGATCGTGTGCACTCCTAGGAGAGTGAGGTTGGTGTTTAAAGAGATGTGGTTGATTGTGGCTCAGCCGTTGAAGTGGCAGGTTGGAGTTATTATGTTAGGCCTTCACGTTGACGTTGGGTGTCGTGTTCATGATAGCCATTGGGCTGGAACGTGGTATAATCTGGGAGTATACAGGACCGCTGGGAGGTACATGTAAATGTTGGTACCTGATAACGTTTGTGCGCTTGGTTAGGGTTGACTTGAGGCCACACGTCGTGTGGTCCCCAAGTGCGTGTCATGTTCTTCTTTGTATACCATTGACCCCTCGCGATGTAGAGGGCCCCACGGTTCTCGTTTGTTGACCAGCGGGGTTGAGTTTCCACCGGCTCTGTGCTCAATGATTTAGATTACCAGGGTTGAGTGGTTTTCCCTGGTCATGTTCCGGAGTCAGATGGTTGCGCGATACCTACTCCGTGTTCAGTTGGCCAGTGTTGTACCATCCAGTAGAGATGGCCAGAACAATTCTGGGTTTACCCTACAGTAGGGCTGGGCAGTGGGTTACTCATCGACTTCTCAGGGTTTACCCTCTAGTAGAGACTAGGCAGTGGGTCACCCGAAGACTTTTGAGGGTCTACCCTCTAGCAGGTCTAGGCAGTGGGTCACCCGTCGTCTTGTTTCCGGTCTACCCTCTAGCAGAGCTGGGCAGTGGGTCGCATGTCGACTTGTTCAGGGTTTACCCTCTAGTAGGGCTGGGCAGTTGGTAACCCATCGACTTCTTCTATGTCTACCCTCCAGCACGGCTGGGCAGTGGGTCGCCATCCGACTTACTCCCAGTCTACCCTCCAGCAAGGCTGGGCAGTGGTCCACCTATCGACTTATTCCAGGTCTACCCTCCAGTGGGGTTGTGCAGTGGGTCACCTGATGATGTATTAGGGTTTACCCTCTAGCAGGGCTGGGCAGTGGGTCACCAGATATCTGGTGATGAATTACCCTCCAGCAGTGCTGGGCAGTGGGACACCTGTTGGCATTCTAGGCTCAGTCCTTTCTTCTAGGCTAGTCTGTGGATTTCCTCCATGATTACCAGAGCCGGACCCTTGGTTGTACAGGTTAGTGATGGAACAAATTTGAGTTTGAGGAGACCTCTCGATTGCGGGACAGTGATGAGTTGTGGTTTGACGTTCCCCCAGAACTCTCTAGTACAAGGAGTTCTTTCCCCACTGAGTTGCGTCCTTGTGACATGACCTAAAACCATGTAGGCGAGTCAATGCCGCCCAATGCGGATAGTGTTGAGGTGCGGTGGTTTGGGCCTCTTGACTTATAGTTTGGGGCAGACGTGCGGGATGTTGGGCATCGATGGTTTACTCTTGGGACTGTTGGATACTATTTTCTTGGGCTGAGCTACGGGATGGAGATACCCTTACAACCTTGTTTGGGCTTATTGTTGAGCATATGTATTTGCATGTACCTTATTCTGGTACCCACTTCTTGGGTTTGGTTACTCTCCTTCCAGGTGAGGCGAAGACGTGCATGGTATTCCACGTGATTTCCATGTCTAGCTTCTCGTGGTTAGACGAGTCTACTATCCTCCTATAGGTAGTGAAGACTCGACGAGAAGTTTATCTTCTCACCGTTTCTAGCTCCTTCATTCTGGATGAGTCTACCTCCTTTCTATTGTTGGGTTTAGATGGACTCTCTATTGTACTCTTTACTGCACTTTCGGTTGTACTCCCTTTACTTTTCCCTGTTCGCTCTACAGCTCACCCTTCGGTACCTCCTTTGTTTCTCCCTCGAGCCTTCGGGGTATCCTACTGAGTATTTTTATACTCACCCCTTCTTGGGCTTTTCCCACACTTGGTGTGCCCTTGCAGACGACATACATGTTGGTCGTGACGTTAGAGGAGCTTAAGATCTTGGGATCTTGGACCGCGTGTGGTGCTCAGAGTTGGGTTCCAGGTGGGGGACCCTTCCAGCTGTTTACTTTTTTTTCACCTGTTGCCGGTTTGTGGCACCTTTCTGGTTGGGTGCGTGTTTTCCCCTTTTCCTTTTCAGTTTACATTCAGTACTTTCTTTGTACTTTCATAGGTCGATGCAATTTATGGTTTGTTTATATCAGTTTCCCTTTACTTTACTTTCTTTTATTTTACTCTGAACATTTCCATTGAGTGTGCTGCGTGTGTGTGTGTACAGGTACTTAGGCAATGGCCTTCCCGAGTTATTGTGCCTTTGGCGCTGGTCACCAACCCCTGGCCTATGGTGGTAGGCTTGGGGTAGTTGCGGCTCGAGCCCGGGTAGGGTCGGGTCATGACAATACATCCAATAAAATCACACCAATTAATATATGGATGATTTATTAATGAAGTAAGATGACACTGATAAGTTCATATTGTGCAGATCCTTGAGAATCCACTAAAAACATGGGCACCTTGGTTTAGTAGATTGAAACTATGTTTTGATATGTGATTGGGTGATAGTCAAATCCCCATTTGGAAGATTTACTAGCTACATTTCATTTTATAGACGAGGGTTTCCCCTTTAATTATTCATGGGAGGCAGGTTGATGGAAATTTCATTGGTAGAAAAACCCTACCTATTCAGTAGAAATGGAAAAAAAAGGAGGTGGTGAGTCATCTTATAAATGGGGCTCTCTCCCAACATGTTTCATCATCATCATCAGCTATAATATCAATTAATCGATATATGTTTTGTTTTTTATGATCCTTATTTCAATATTACTCCAAATAGATATTACCTGTTTTTTATCCTTATATAAGTGAGGGAGTTTCTAACAACTTTTATCAGTAGTGATCCTTTTATTTTACCAAAGTTCATTACCGCTTTTGTATTTAGTAGTTTCCCATGTTACATCAAGTTTCCATTTATTTCCCCATTTTATATATTATATTATCTCATAATTATTGATGAACCATATGAAAAATCATTTTTCATCCCAAAATTATCTTCATATTTATTCTTAATTCCTTTTGGAAGAATATTCCTTGTCACCTCATGTCCTACTTCTATCTCCATTGGAGCGGACCCATAGTTCCCTCGTTGATGTTATGTGGCTGCTACCTCTATTGACGTATGGTCCTATATTTATTATCATACCATCCCATGAGTCTCTTATAGTGGGTTCTTTCTTCCCCTCCATTGTTCCACTTGGTATGATTCCAATTCACATGGAGAGAATGGCATAGAAATCCCTTTGGTCTCAATTTTCTGCAAAGAGGTTGGTTCTAGAATCTTTTTTTCATAGGGGCTTCACTACTTCATCAACAATTTTCAGCATGGTAACTTATGAAGGATTCTCCCTCTAATATGTCTATATCCACTATACTATAAGGGGATGATCTTGATTTTTTCTTTGTCCTGGTGTTTATTTGGTCATGGAGAATTTTTCTATCTCCCCCTAGTTGTTGGGTGACTAAAATTGGATTTATTCTTTCAGTGATTCAGGTGGATTATGGGGTGATCATACTATCTTGATCACCTAAGAACGATGGTCTTCAAAATTTTACATTGTATGCAGAAAGTTAATGGATTAATTATGGAATATTTAAATTTGATTCGAGAAAAAGAATTGGACACTCAACCAATATGCCATTTCTGTCATATTTCAATGATGTCCATTCATATCTGGAACATTTGGGGAATTGAGTTCCAGGTGTATATCAACTATATGTCTCTTTATGTTCATATAATGTATTTCTACTTATTGGTAGTTCTTGAACCTCACAATGTTAGGATGACCATATCAATTATTTTATTTGAGATTGGGATTTTTGAAATTTTTTCATGAAATCCTTGGAAATAATCATATTTCCATTTTCTAGAAAATAAACATATCAATGGAATTTATTTACATCATTTATAAATGTATAACTACTAAGGTTTCTATTTTTGGATTTGGTTTTATTTTGAAATTTTTTTATCCAAAATAAAATCCTATGTAAATAGAAGCTTTCTAAGATCATATATTTTATTTTTAAATGGGTATTTTCAAGTTGATTTAGAGGATAATTCCATATAATAGTGGTCTTTCAGATATGGATCTATTTAATTCATATATAAATAGGGTCACAAAAGACTCCATTGTATTTATAAGGAAAAAATGGCCATGTAGACAAGAGATCTATCAGTGATCTATTCACTTCGTGTAAAAATCATAAAGGTATTGATAAAATATGGATTAGGTTGGCTAAATTCCTTATTAACATATAGGGTTTCAACTCATTCACTCAATCTATTGTCCTTCACATATCACATTCTAATTCTTACCAATATCAACTCTTAGTTCAAATCTATTTTGATGGTATGGAATGAGAATAATAATTCATTTATTATTCTAGTATGGAACATAAAGATGAATTCATGCATATTTTGAAGAGATCCTAGAACAAGACATTATAGGGTTCCTATTGGGTATCCCTAATTGATAAAACAAAATTCTTTAAGTTGATTCTTTAATAGTAGGACTGTAGAAAGGAATATAACAATTTCAGTCTAAATTCTATTTATATTAGAAGTCAATTATTTGGAGTCATGGATTTTGGATGGTTCATGTGATGCACTATTTATTATTACAGCATAAAAAAATCCGAGAAGCAATTAGAAATTTAGAATTCTTCTAGGGAAAAATTATGATCCTAATGTCTTGAAGATGGGGAAATATATAACATGAAATTCCATGATTTAATGAGTGAAAAAAAGGTTAATTGAAGAATTAATATTTACATAAATCAATGATCAATCACTAGGGACAACGAGGTCACATGGTGGTTGGTCAAGGACAATTTTTAGGGTATCTTAATTGGTACTTACAAAATAGTGGAAGCCAAATTTGTAGGGTTCAATAAGGGGGTATTGTGAGAATATGAACCCTTGTTTGGCGGGGGAATAGAAAACGATCAACTATATGCTATTCAGATTGTGAAAGAGATAAAATAATCCTTACCCAGTATGAATCTAGATAGAACTCCTGATCTATACTGTTTTCAAGGACCATTTTACATGGAATAATCTGAAATTATTATGGAACATGTAGTTTTGGTTTCCCACGATTACTTTAGATAAGGTTCACTCAAAATGGTGACTTGTACTTCTACTATGGTGCAGATTTCAATTGTCAAGGGCCCAATTATTATAAAAAAATATATATACTGATATTCTATTTCAATTTCTTATATAATATCCATTATTTCATTCTTAATAATATATTTCATTAGGTATTTTATAATAACAATTTCATAAGAATAACGTAGTTTCATGAGGATTCATAAAATTCTCATGGAAATATGATCTACCAAGGAGATGGAGAAAGACATTAATAAAATGAACCTTGTTTATAATATCAAGATAAAGGTTCACATTTACAAATCATATGACTCGATGGATTGGGGGTTCATCATTGAGTTCATGAGATATCATGGCTTTAAACAAAATTTTGATTTATTTATATGGTGATATTCTTTTGTTTTGATGTCCACTTCGAATATTGGGAGGCTTATTTGTTTTATTGAGACACTAAGTGGCATTAGTTATGGTACTTTAATGAATACTAGACTATATCAATTCCCTAAAGTTTGTCTATATAAACATATAATGTCACTTGGTGGAGAGGATAATCATTCCATAAATAAATAAATATTTTTTGGGAATTATTTATGATGTCTTGATCCCTAATGAAATTTTAATTTTTTTATCAATGGAAGTAGTCATAGATTGAGGGTATCAATAGGTTTATGGAAACATATAATGGGTGGAGTGGGCAGAAGATCACCTATGAAAATAGATATGCATTTAATATGATGAACTCTAATAATAGATCGAGTACTCACATTCCAGAAAAGATGGAAATTCGTAAAAGGAACCACTTATTTGATTTTTTGGGAGAACAATTTCATATGGAAGGATCAAGAAGGTATTTTTTGAAAAAAAAAATTATCATATTGCTACCTACTTATAAAACTAGAAGAATATATTTCTTTAGTTTGGAGGGAGGATCACCTGGGTAAAAAGTGTTCTCATGTATCTTCCAATGAATATCCTATTAGTTAATATGTTACCAAAAGAAAATATCATTAATTTTTAATAAATATTATTAGTTTCATATATGGTGACAATAAAGAAAATAAATATCATTATGCCTCTTGGGGTAGTATGGTAGTCTGCTCAATAGGGGGTTAATTTTGATAGTATTTTAAATCTGATTCACATCATGTAGGTGAGGACTTCATTGGAAGTTATCTAAGGGTATTCTCTTTGGGAATGTTGTATGAAAGGTATGTATGGGGAGTATTGACGAGGTTGGATAGTTCATTTCATGAAAACATCATTCCTTCTAAGATGAATGATTTATAAAATGGACATTCTGATGGAAAAGGTCATTGGGTAGTTGTATAGGGTGATAGTTGTAACATTATTGATAAATGGGTTAGATATTTTCATAATATTATAGGGTTCCAAATTCCATATATTAACTTCATAAAGTTGATCAAGCATTATTTTATCATCAGTTCAACCCTTTATGAAGAGAAAAACATCATCCATAGACAAATTAGTCTTGTCAGTGAGGCTAAAATATTTTTTTAGGTACTTCATTAGTTTTATTATGTTCTATGTAATTCCACTCCATGTTTTAGCTACTTCATTAATCTGATGAATGGGTGAGTATGCTTTGATTCTCAGAGATTACTATGAGTAATTTGTTTCTGGATAATTTGGAAAAAATAGACCTCCCCAAATGATAATGTCTAAAAGAAAGGATTTTACATTGTGTCTTAGTGATAGTGTTACAATAATATATGTTCAAAATGGTTCTGGAACATTTTATTCAAAGGAGATTAGGATATAACTATTTGGAAATTATTTAGATTGAATACTAGGATTTATCTCCATAGAGATATGATTCAGGACATTACATATAGTTTTTTCTAGGGGTGAATTGTCCATGTAATGAAATAAATGCTCATGGAATGGTTTTATTTATGGAACACATGGGGATTATAGAGACCATGAACATATAAATAGAGGGAAAATTTTCATCCTAACTCAGTATATTGGTTTGGATTAATGTATAGGTCACCTATATTTGCTTACATATTCTTCGATATAGGTATTTAGATTTTATCTAGATCATCCATCAATGATTTGGATATTTTTTAAGGATCACATGTCATATAATTCATGATGTTGGGTTAAGTGGGAACCCTCCAAATTCAGTCCTAAAAATGAATATTGATTGATATTATATTATTTGAGATATGATGGGGTGTTTGGTTTTGGAGGAATGGGTTATGTGCTCTTCAGTTTTGGAACCTTAAACATCCTTGTTAACTCTATTTAGTCTGAGACAAGGGAACTCTATAATGGAATGTCGTTATGTAAGTTGTAAAATGTCCATCTCTCTATGATGGAGTCTAATTCTAAAAATATTGGTAGGATTTATTTAGGGGAATGAGACCATTTCATGAGACATAGAATATTTCATTAGTAAATTTTTGATTATCATTGAATGAGGTAGAGAGGTTTGTCACACATAGAGGGAATTCCATTTTTCATTTGAAAACAAATATTGTTTATGGAACCATGGGATTTCAATACTCAAAAAAGATATACTTTTTTATATTTCATCATTCAAATTTGGGTTGATCAAGGGGTTTTCAAGATTAGTGTTCTTATAGTGAATATGGATTTACTATTTAGGGTAGCATCATTTCAAAATGTCTTCCAAATTATTGTTGTGGATAATCTAGAGGAAGGGCCCAGTTTCTGGGTATTGGAATATCTTGGGCAACCTCATAGAAATATAGAAAAGTCATGATGTTTGAAAATTTTCATTTTTTATTGATTTTTTTTGTTAGTAATGTTTGGAGACTCACCAAATAATGTTTCACAAATGATGGATGATGTGTGATTGAAAATTTGTATGTTACATGATTTTAAGAAGTTGTGTGAATGAAAATTTTTCTTAAATGTTTCACAATGAATGAGTGTTCCAAAAAAAAGAATATTTTATCGAAAAAGTAGTGGTGAGCCTGACATTTTATCAAAGGGAAAGAAATTTTGAGATACAGGTCACTGCTCATCATATGTTCATGAAAAAATGTTTTGGATAAGGGTTGATAGCGCAAATTATTTTAAGGTCTTTCAAAAATTCAATTAATAAACGAATCATGAACATTTACTGGACACAAGTTTCAATAAAACAATGGATCAGAAATAATTTATGATAAGTGATTTAAGTGGTGTATTTTCATGAATTATGATATCTTCATGATATTAATTACACTAATGAATTGTGGGAGGTTCACATGTAACACCCCATTATTTTACAAATAAATTTGATTTAGCCGATAATTCATATTACCCGAGTCTCTTCGAAATAAATCTTTTTGATATAATTATATAAATGAGGCAGTTATATAAAAATATTACCACTTCTATGATATGAATTTAGAAAAAAAACATACATGGTTGTTACTAGTAAGATATTTATAGTCTAATAAGATCAACTTATTTTTCAGTGAATAGTAAATTGTACCATTAGGAAAGTAATATTAACCATATGAATACTAGTATGACTAAAAAATTTTACCTCACAAATGAATGTATAAATAAAATTTTGGCATCTTATAAGTGACAATATGATATAATTATATAGTAGTATAAGTAAATAATTATTTTAAATATTATTAATAAAGTGTCAATATTTCTTTAAGTCATAAACATTTAACTAAAATATTATGATTAATTTAAAAACTTATGACAATTGTATTTGAATAAAATTTATTAATAAAGTGATATTTTCTGGACTCAGGAATGTGGGATTATTTTATGAGACCTTATTTAATTTGTCAAAGTCTTACAAAGTTAGATTTAATTTTAAAATTTGTATTTTTTTAGAAATTGATGATTTTTAAATAAATAAAATATATCATATTTATAAAATTATTTTCATAAAAATAATTTCATTTTTTAGTTATTCATTTCATTAAATTTTTAAGTCGGATTTTATGTATTTTTCTAAAATAGTTGAATCTTTGGTGAATGGTGAAATATGATAATTAACAATATACATATATATTATAAGTTAAATACACTATTCATGGAGTCATGTATTATTTAAGAAATATTTGTTCATATTTTCATGACCTTGTGACTGTATTTAGTCTCAAAAATCAGCACTATTTAATATATTGCCAAAAATAATAAATTATTGTATAAAATAATTAGAAAACACCCTTCTCCTCCAATATAAATACCACCTCTCCTCATCCCACCTTGTAAGTATTGATAATTGTTAAAATTATATAAAAATATCTTCCCAATAATCTCACCAATTTCACAGAAATTTTGGTATTAACAAAAGTCACAAAACAATCCCCCTAAGTCGATTCTCAAGAAGAATGAATCTTGAGGTAAAACCCCCTTCCCTTTTCTCTCAATTTCTTTTCAAAGTCAATTATTTTACCATATTATCCTCAAATACTCATATCCAAGTGTCATGAAATTTAAATTATCATATATATAATGGATTTTTATTTTTTATGTAATAATTCTTCATTAATTCTCTTATCATCTATCTTTTATTATAATAATGAAAACATTGTATTTGAGGTGCTAATTTACTATCTTTTTGGATGTCATGATTTCATAATTCAATTACAACTTCATGGCCGGTCAGGAAACCATTCATATTGTTTAAATAAATTATATTATATCTATTACATCCTATTTAGTGATCTTAAACCTATTTATATACTTGATTTTTAATAATATAACAAAACAAGTTTTTGATGATCAATGATCGCTATATTAATATAAACAATTATCATTAATGATTTATCTATTGAATCATCTGAACATCTTGAATCAATTGGCTTGTTAACAGTATATATGTTCATTAGTAATATATTATTTCAGTTCTGAACAACTATCCAAATTCTACATGACATTATATATACATATTCACGCAAACCGATAATGAAAACAATGGATACCAATGATCTCAAATGATGAAATTGAATCTATTAACTAATCAAAAAGGTCTTAAGTTAACATAATAAAATTATAATAAATAAATTACATGTATAATAGGTTATGGAATTATTTATTAATCAATAAAATTTTATTATCCAGGACATTATGATCGATTGAAGAACACCTTCAGAGTTAAGGAAATGGATTCTACCCAAAACACCATTATTCCAACAGGCTAACCTTTATCTGTTTATACCAAAATGAAATTATATTCACTTTTTGTAAATATTATAAATAGTTTTTATATGTTCTAATTTCATGTATAAATATTTATTTTAACCTTATTTTTAAGGGATATACATGTTTTTAAAGGTTTTTCTCTTCAATTCCTTCTTATGAACAAGCCCAATTTAATGTAACTTCCCAAATTCTTACCCATTTTCAAGTGCATTCCAAAATCTGTTTTAATCAACCATTATTTTTCAAAAAAATAATTTATTATGAAAACTTTCTCAGTTTACATTAGGTTTAATATGAAATATTATAACATTGTATACATTAAATTCTGTTTAATATTTCCCATAAACTAATGTAACATGTTTTATTTGTAATGTTTAATAAACATAATTTTTACATGTATTAACATCATTTTAACATCACTTATCATGATATATTCCAATTATAATTTATTAATTTCAATGTATGATTTAAAGCCTTTGTTTAATGGAAATCATTTTGATAGACACTTATGTTATTACTTTTTGACAAGATTAAGTTACCAATTATTACCATGGGTAGCCCAAATATTAATGTTTGATTCCTTATGTATAATTCTTCCTATGGAAAACATATTCATAAAAATTATATGATAGATAATCACACATTTCACTCCAATGCATTGTGTAATATTAAGACTCATGGGATGTGAGGTGCAATACTCTGGGTGTTATCCTTAACTCATGCTCAATGTGCAATGGTATTAGTGGTTAATCTTGACTGGCGATCCTTTATGTGAAACGATCCTTAACCGATTCTTATCTCAAGTTTTATATTTCTTCCACATATATGATTAAAACATGGATATATTTTTTAGGATCTGTTATGTATAATCATGCCTTTTATGTGACAATAAATTGAATTATAACCAATAGGTTTGGCTTTATTATTATGTTTATTCCCTTAGTGAGATTTCTAGATCATAGTTTTTGTTCAGGTATTCCCCAGGTTATCCTATGTAGATGTATGAGTGTAGTGGATGTTAATATATCATTATAGAGATTATATAAAATATGTTTTGATTACCATTTTCATGATGTTTAATTACGTTACAAATATTACAGAGAAACTAGACATTAAAATAATTGTATTGTAATTATTGTTTAATTAAATTATAATCTTTTAAAAAGGGTAGGATCTATATAGTTCTAATTAGAGCATCAACTAGCTTGTTTTTGGGATTTTTACTATTAAACCAATGTGCATGAATTAGAGATAATAATATGTATAAGAAAAATACCAAATTTTTTTATAGTATTGAGTATGTGGATTGTAAAAAAAAATCCTTGGATGGATTCTATAAGTGGATGTGATTCTAGAATAGGAGTACCTAGATGTAACAACTCTAACAAGGTGTTCCAAGCCACACTCGGGGTAACCTAGAACGTAACAACAGTATTTACTAAAGAACATGTTTGACTGTCTTTAGATATAATCTTTGGTAAATATATAATCTAATTATGAACCATTATTTATGGAAGAAAAAATTACCATAAAAAAATATGTTATAAAATAGATCATGTATAACCTAGATTGAATCATAGGGAATAAAATTTTAGGATATACATTACATTTAAATTTTTATTATTTTATATTCATGTTTTTAAATTTTTTATACTATTTCTCTATTTATTAAAGACTACCTAAATTTTTTTCAGGAAAATGGATGGAAATATGAGAAGTGTCATCACCTTTTTACAACATATATTGTAATATTAAATTTCGAGAGTAAAATTTTATAGGGGGGGGGGAGAATTTAACACCCCCGGGATCTATATGTAAATTTGATATAGGAAGAAACACTTACAACACTAAGTCTCTTTGAAACAGTAATATATAATCATAATTATTTAAAGAAAATAGTTATAACCTTACTGTTAAAAACAAATTTTCCAATTAAATGAATTAAAATCTGAAAAATGGAAATTCATTATTGTGATTACTATGATATTTAGAGTCTAACAGAATCAAAAATATTTTTTGGTTAATTGTAATTAGACCCTTTAAAATTGTAATATCACCCTTATGAATATTAATATTAATAAATTAATAGTAACCTCTCTAATTAAGGTATATATAATATTTAATCATCTTATAAGTGACAATATGATATAATTATAGCACAGTATAAATAAATAAATCTTTTAAAAACCATTAATTAAAAGTTGGTATTTTTATAAGTCATAAATATTTAATTATAATATTTTGATAAAAGTAATTATTTAAAATAAAATTTATTTTCATAAAATGTATTCATAAATTAACATTTTTATGCTTTAAGACTCAAAGTTATTGTTATGATACTATAGTTATAATTTAAAAGTCTTATAAAATCCGTTACTATTTTAAAATCAGTATTTTCTAAGTAAATGAGCATTTAATATAAAAATTAAATATCAAATATTTAGAAAATTATTTTCATAAATTGGTGTTCATTATTAAATTCTACATGTAAAAAAATTTATCGATGTTTTTTTGAATTTTTCTAAAATAATTGAATTTTTGGTGAATAGTTAATTCAAATAATTTATAGTGTAAGTACATTATTTGTTAAATACACAATTCCTTAAGTCATTGCAGTTGTAAGAACCATTGTTTTAAATTCAAATTACCTAGTGACTATATTTATAATCATTAATTATAACTATTTTTTATATTGATCAAAATAAATAAAAATACAGAGTAAAATAATGAGAAAACACCCATATCCTCTTCTATAAATACCACCCCTCACCACCTCTTCTCCTAACACCTACAATGTCTCGATCCTTGTCAAAACAATGATAAAATAAATTCTCAATCCTCTTCCCATGTCCAGTATATTTTTTTCTTAAAAAAATACTAAAATAATCCCCATACGGAAGTTCTCAAAAAAAATAATCATGAAGTAAAATCCTCTTCTGTTTTGTTTCAATTTCTTTTCATGTTCTTATATTTCCTTATATTGTCCACACATACCCTTTTAAATGGGTCCAAAAACTCTATAATATTACATATTCTATTATTTAATCAAGTGGATAGAATAATTTTTCATCAAATATCTTTCACTCTCTTCTATTTTAGGAATGAAAACTTTTTACTAGAGTTGAAAATTTACCACCTTCATGGATGATGTGCTTTCGCATTTCAATTAATCCTTAAAAGATTTTCATTATATAATTTTTAGGGTAAAAAATATTTGATTATATGTATTAAATATTAATTAATTGTCTAGATCAAGTAAGTATACATGATATTTAATAATATAACAAAACATGATTGTGATGATAATAAAATGATAAATTAATATAAATGATTATCAATAATGATTTATCTTGTGAATCATACTCAAATTAAAAAATTGGTATTTCATAATCTATATGATAATTAATATAATATATGATCAGTTATGGACAACTACTTTAATTCTGAATGATTTTCCATACACATATATAAGTAAACTAATCCGAAAAACCAAGGATACCAATGCTCCCAAATGATGAACGCATATCTCTTGACACATAAAAAAGACCATAAATGGTGTTAATAAAATTATAATAAATAAATTATACTATGAAATGGTTCCATTTTTATTAATTAATGAATATTATTATATTATCTAGTACAATAAGATCAAGTGAAGAATATATTTGGTCTTAAGGATACTGATTCTACCAAAACCTCCATTATTCCTTCGGGTTACTCTTTTTCTAATTATATCCAAATGGAAATATATTTTTGATTTATGAGAATCTTATAAATTATATGTATATTTTCCCAAATCATGTATCATATCCTTTTCATCCATCACTTTCAGGGATAAATATGTTTTTAGAAGGTTCTCTATTCTATTCTTCTCGTTTTGTAAACTAGATTAATGGGAACTACCAAAATTCTCATCCATTTTCAAGGGAACTCCGTAATCTATCTTAAGGAAACATTATTTTTAAAAAATAAATGATTTTGGTATTAATACTTTCTTGGTCCACAATTTATTTTATATGAATTATTTTCCCTTTTTAATTTAAATTATCTTTAATATTTTCCTTAAACATCTCTAAAATGTTTTATATCTAGAGTTTATTAAACTTCATTTTTACATGTAATAACATCAGTTTTAAATATAATTTCAAGATGTAATACTACATTAATTTATGAATGTGTATTTACAATTTAATTCATTTATTTAATGGACACCATTGTTATATTCTCTCATGTTATTCCAATTTGGATGGATTTTGGTACCCAAATATTACCATGGGAAACACTTATTTTAATGTTTGATTCTTTATGAATGATTATTCATCTGGAAGACCTATAAAGGTGGTGGATTGATGATGCTTTCATGAATTTTTCTTAATTTATAGTTTTGATGAGTTCCACACAACTTTTATCATGGTTTTATAGTATTCTTCCATCTTCTTAAATTGATGGGAGAAACTAGTACGTGACTGATGGGTGCCATAATTGTCTAAATGGACTTCTTCCATGATGGTCGAAATATCTCCATCTGCTATGCAGCTTTAGAGTAATATATTAATTCCATGGTTGACCTAATATATTTCTTCCATATCACATACAACAATTGATGATACCATTCTTTAATGTGTGATGGAAGATTACTTCCTCCTAATTAGAGTAAACTACGATAGTAGTTGCTTTAGCAAGTGTATTAACAAGGGAATTATATGATTGGGGAATATGAGGAAATTGGGACTCTAAAGGGAACTCTCCCATCAGTCCTCGGACGTAACAATTAAGGAGGGATGGTTATTCCATTTTTATGGAATATTTTTCCATTAATCTTTTTTATAACTATTGTTGATTTCCATTGATTTTAGGTTGAAAATGTGATGTTATAGATCAAATTCCCACCAAATTATGGGGGATGACTATTGGATCTAATTATTTTTGAATCCTTTTAATAGTGAGAAATGTTTGAGAATAAAATTATTTTGTGAAGATACTAATATAATCACTATAAACTAGTTGTGCATTGATTTTTCAGTTATCATGGCGACAGGAATATAAGTGGCACTATTAAAGTCCATATCCCATGTTTGGGGAGTGTCATGGACATAGAAGACTTCCTCATCTGGGATTTTAGTGTCTTTCGACGTATTTTTTGGTAGGATGTGTTATGTGGAAATCACACCCAGATTTCCCTTTGAAAATTATCTTTTAAATGAATTAAATCTCGTATAGATGTAGAATTACCTCCCATTAGGCCAAGAACCTAGTCAGCATAGTGATTCCAAGGATGTACTTTAGTGGAACAATACGAGAGACCTTATAGACTTAGTGGTGCTACATGAAATGCCTTATTTTTTAAATCATTAATATGATTTCAAGGTATTATGTATTGACTTCAGAATATCATGTCTCAATACCTGTCATTGTCAAGTTGTGTTAGTAGAGACTATTCTCACTCCTCTTATAATTTTTTTATGAAACATGGGAACATAGATAGTGTTCTATTATGTCCATATATAATATTAATGGAATTTCTTCTACAGAAGTCATCAAAACTGGTGGGTGAAGATGATATTGCATGAGACACTAAATGGTTTTTTGACAGTCACCATCCCATAGATAGGTAATCCATTCTATATTATCCTAGTAAAGTGGATTTATTTTCTGGATACATTATCTATGAATCACTGAATATAAGAGAGGTTCATTTGGATTACCTAATGTTCTTTTATATTTTCAGGGGATACAATGATAAATAATAACCAATAATTTATAAATAAACCTTAATTCGATGAGGGAGTAACAAAAAGTGAAAAAAATTATCTAATGTTACACTGAAAGAAAATTTTAGTGGATTCTTCTTTAGACTATACTATCACAACATCTTGATGATTACCTAAATGTGAAGTGGTCACTTAGCTGACACAATTTTAAAACCACCTAATCGATATAACTTTATTATAACTTTCCTATGATTGGATTAATGATGTGTTGCATAGTGTATGGGTATGTGGTGCCAACATTAATTAAATCAAAAGTAAATACATGATAGGAAAAGATCCCATGAGGTTCTACGAAGGATGTTGCTTCTTCATCTTTAGAGGACATATTTAAATGATTGTACCCTGGGTATCCTCCTATTATGGAATGGGAATATAAGCCATTATTTTAATCATTCAAGATTTCTATGATCAATAATGTGAATGCATACTTTGGGAAATACCAATCGTGTTATCAAAAATAAAATAATTCCCTAATATTCCAATTCATTTTCATGACAGTGATGATTTTTGGAAAAAAAATGTGGGTAATGAACTTCTCAAAAAAAAATTCCATTAACATACATATCAAAATAAATGTCTACCTTGGGGGAATGAGAGGGGTGAATCATCCTTGCTACCTATGTGAAGCCTCGATTTAAATCGTGTTGGATGTGATGGGGTGTAGCCACAACTGGATTCAGTCAGGGTATTTCGGTATAGTTTCATGAAAAAACATATCAATGATTCTATTGTAATGTAATGTATATATCATTCACATTGAGGGGCATTGAGGAAATAATCATATTATTTGGAATGTCTTCTTATATTATAATATTTATCTATATAAGGTAAATGTTTTCAGTGGAAACACCCACAAGAATACAGTCATAAATTCATGAAGTTATACTCATCCTCATCAGCCATTGAGAATGTGGAGACATATTCACATAAAGATGATATCCTAGGGGCTTCTCTATCACTATTAGGATGAGAGAATCCATGAGAAGAGACATTACTGTCTACTCTTGTCTGATTCATTACAATGATGTCTTTGAGATTACTTTTTTTTACATTGTCTCTAGATATTGGAGGAATATGCCCACATACTTATTCTGGGTGAGAAAATATATGTGCATGCTTGTTGCTTAATATCACAATATGTCGACCAACTTCATCCACTAGAGTGGGAACATTTTTTTTTGGAAAGAAAGAATGATAACATTAATGACGAAGAATAGCATCCATACAAAAGCAAAGCCATGTAGGGAAATTGATAAACCAGAGCTGGTTGACATCGAAAGGGCCTATGGTTGCCAGCAGATGGGCCACATTGTTTCCTTCCCTTTTGGTAAAGGAGAAGGTGCAGCAAGAGAAGACTTGGAGTAGTGAGCATATTCTCTTGATGATGAAGCCAAAGGGTTGGAGTCCGGTGTCATTGTGCTAAATGGAATTGATAATAAGAATTAATTCAGACTCAATGATGATGTCATCCCATCCATGTTCCACAGTGGACATCATACCTGCAAGGATAGAAGAGGCCTTAAAAACTGCAGGTTCCCAGAAGGCATGATGTGATTCATATTTTTCTACAATAATATGCCCCAGATGATTACGAGCTATGAGGACAAGAGAAGAAGGCCCATCCATGGGGAGAGAAGCATCATCATTAAGCTTAATACTCCCTTCTATTGGGGGGGGGTCCAGTGAGGGGGAAATGAGGGGGTATCCACTGGCACAAAGTGTACATTGCGGTCCTTCCAGCCCTCAATCCATTAAGTGGATCATTCAATCCGGAATTCGGGAGGTTGATGAATGTGGTGGAAAACCGAATCGTTACGCCGAACCCAAATGATCCAGTCCAGGGTGCAACAAGAGCTAGCATAAGATGATGAAAGAGAGGAACACCAGTGCATCAGAAGATCGGGGAGGTCAGAGGCAATGTCCAGTGAAGCATCTGAAGTCGGTCCCCATTTATTCCAAATTTTCTTCTCTCCCAGGAAGTGAATGATGGCGTGCCCAGGAGTTTCAGGTATATCCAGGTATAAAGGGTAGGACTCAGCATTGGCCATATTATAGTAAATAAGGATGCTCATGGTAGGGAGGGTTCCCGTGCACACCTGCCACAAAATTTTTCGAATATTTGGGTGTACGTTGAGCTTCCAAAGCGATTTCTATTGTCCCTCATGGGATGCATTGATTTTCATGATTGTATCTAATTGTTGATACGCTCTGACAATTATGTTCTCCCCCTATAATTAGATCTGTAGAGTAGGTGAAACTATTTTTGAACCTGTGGTGGTAGCATCTATTAGTGATTTACAATCATGATTGATCGATGATGAAAACAATGTATCAAATTGGGATGATAAGAGTAGTATTTATTCTTGTGAGTATGAAAAGTAACAAGGTTATAGATCAGTGTAGTATTGTAGAATTAAATTCTCAATCATATATCCATTTTTAACAGAAAAAAAAATTTATTACAAATTCAACCAATTTTCATGCTTTCTCTTATCAAATCAAGGATAGACTTATTTATTAAGAACATTGGCTATATAGGATCATCTATATGATCATTTTTATCGTAATAATTTTTTTATGGTTATGAAAATTAATGTGTCATGACACATGATTAAACAATTATATTGTTATTTGAGAGATTTACATCCATATTTCCACTTTTTCCATATTGGATGAAAATAGAATGGCATGATGGATAATAATCCAATAATTTTTTATTCGATTGATTCACATAAAGTTCTCTATTACTTTTTCAATTTGAATGAGGGGAAATGGATGGAGTCTACTTGATAGTAAGCTTGTGAGGTGGTATACCATTTATCAGGTCTTCCATAGAAACACCAAATAATTCCCTCATCCGTATTTGGGTTCAAACCAACATTCCAAAAGTAGGTGGTAACCTAGACCTTCTGGCCCAGTGGTAGTTGGGGACTCACTTTGGTTGAGAGGATGGGAGGTAAGGCTCATCACAACTTTTTTGGGGAATATATTCTTACTCAAAGGCTATCTCATAGAAATAAGATATGTTCATCTATCTCTTCCTAGTCTCTATAGAGGGTCAATTACCATATAAAAATGATTATGGGTTAGGTATCCCTATATGTGCAGATGTGTAGGTCTTATATATGAATTCATTTTTACTCATCTTAGGTTCTGCATCTTTTTCATGTAATTGAAAACTGATTTTGTGCTGAATTTGTAAAACCAAAGGCTTTATAATTTTCTTTAATGTAGGGAGGATATTAATTTTACAAGGAAGATATTGAGCTGTTATGTAGAATCATATGTATTATGAATACTATATGAATCAGTACTCACATAGTTCATTAATCATATATAGGTTTACGCAGGGGGGATATGGCATATTATTAGTTACTTAAGACACAGGGTAATCAAGATTGTGTCCCTAGGGTACATCCTATGTATCTCATTTTTATTATGAATCAAATATTTCATAGTTCATTTGATTTTTCAGTCCACTGATCGATGAGGTAGAGTTAAAATCCAATGGGAATGATTATGTCCAAATTGATGGCATGTCAGAGCCATAATATTATGTTAATCAAAAAGGGTGTTTATTTATGCTCAATCCTTAGGATGACATCATATATATCCTGGTTATGTAAGCAATTAGAGTTCACTAATTTCTTCCTACATTGAGGATGAGGAAGAAGAATCATCCTTATTAAATTATTGGTTCCTTATGGTTGAAATTTATGGGATATTATGGGACCCACATTGAGGTTGATTACCATTTTGAGTTCAGGATTACTACACAAGAAGGATTCCAATTCATCCAATTTATGGTAGTATTCAGAGTCCCCATAGTCCAATATATCGATTCCTAAACGCTGATGTTTCCTTCTCTTTTCTATAGGAGTATGGTGCAGATGATATGATCATTGCAACTCCCAATGCCCATGTGATCCATGATCATTTTGAGACACAAGGGATAAAAATTAATCAATTAAATTTCGGTTGGATGTGTGAAAAATATGTTGGTATTTCCATGGATTATCAATATGGTGTTCGAACCACAAGGAGTGGTGGCCTATGTATCCTGAATATTGTAGGAATTAGAGTCATCATATTTGCTTTTATGGGGGATAACATACTGAGGATTCCCATATAATTGGGACGCATCATATTATTTCGTTGGTCAGAGTTTACACTATGTGGTATCCCTAACATGATTAAGGCCTATCACACAAATTATTTGATTATTACCAATCCATAATCCAATATATACATTGATCGGGGTGAAAAATAATGGATAAACTTTTGAATTTTAATTTCTTATATAAGTTGGACTTATATACTTAGATATCTCTATGTTGATTAATGTGGTTCTCGAACCACAAGGAGTTGTGGGGTACATATCATGAATATGGAAGGAATATGAGTCATTGTAGTTCGTCATATCAGGGATTACACTATGAGAATGCATTTAAAATTGGGACCCAACAAATTATGTCACTAGTTGGGGATTACACTCTGAGGTTACCCTATATTGATGGAGGATTATCATGAAAACTATAATATTGTTACATGTCCCTAATCCCAAGTGATCAATGCATGTTTTGGACAAAAAGGGATGAAAGTGATCATTTTCATTAAATATATTAGCGGGACTTAATGGATGAGATATCCCAGGGATGATTAATATGAAAATTTATCCATGTGGAGAGGTAGTAACTATATCATGAATATGGAAGGAAACAAAGTCTTCATAGTTCCTTTTATTAAGTATTACAAAATTTTGTTTCCCCTGTGTTCAGAGATTACACACTGAGTAATAAAGATGTTATCAAATGATAGGATTACCATTTGACATGGCCTAATATCCTACCAAACATAGGATAATTTTCTGCATATCATGTTTTGATTTTTTTCTGGATATGAGGGAGAGTATCTAACTGGAATATATAGATTTTGTCTAATAATCTGGTTGAACATTCTGTAGGACTTCACATAACATGAATTTCATATCTGATGTTCATCGCATGATCAAGGCTTCCATGTCCAGAGGACAATGTAAGACCATGATTGTTATTCTTGAAAACAATTGCAAGATTAGACTGGATTGTCTAAATCATGTCACATGATCTAGCCATCACGACCCATGTGTTATCTCAATAGATATATAAAAATATAGTGGGTGACATGAGATTCCATGAATCTAGTCTCAAAAGGTGTCACATATCATGTCCAACTTTTTTAGAGGGCATCGTGAGTCTCATTTTTCTATCTCAGAGAGTGTTTTGAGAGCCAGTTGACATACCCAGATCCTAACATGATACATGGATGATTTGAACCGGTGATGTTATATGAGTCAAATGATGTATCTAAATGACATAAAATTTTTTTTATGAGACCTAAGGGATTCACAGGACAAATTTGGAAAGCTGAGGATAACCACATGGCCGGATTTGACATGTACATAGTTCATCACATGTCAAAAATAAAATACCAAAAGATCATTTTGTGATATGTGTAACATGTCCTAGGTATGTCGTGTGTCTTGGAGTGTTCACGCAAAGACAAAGAAGGTTAGTCAACATGTTATTGGTTTATCGCTTACACCATTAGTCTTTTTTATATCACATATATTATGAATACCATAGATTTATTCAGTGTCAGTTTAGTTTAATTCTCATGAGATCTAGTGGAAAACTGGGATTATCTCTAAGTTACCTTCAATATTTTTATTGTGTAATCCATAAATTATCACATGATGTTATTTATGCCTGGAGTTTGGTCTCTCCGATTGTCTTCCAATATATTACATGATTGAAGAATTTATGATCATGAGGTATGAAACTATAGGAAATCCACCCTAGTTCTTGGGTGTGCCAATGCACCTGGATGCAAAAAAATCCAACCAGATATTTGAATCTGGTGTGAGGGATTTATAAGCATCACCACCCTTATTGTTCACTGTTATACCTGGTGTCTATTTTGTGAATCTAGGATGGAGATAGTGAAGTGTTTTGGAGCCACACATGATCACAAGGCCATATTGTTGACCTCTTCCAAGGGGTCACCATCTTTTCAGTTAAGGTGAGCCCATAAAATCAATGTCACCTTTACTAGATTGTTAACTATTTATGGAAACTTCTTGACTCATGCAGATATGTTGAAGGACTTCCATTTTGACATTTTGATATTTACAAGGGATTTTTTTGATCGAGATTCCAATTGATGGTGTTCACATGATCTCATTTGACTTGTCTGATATTTCAGAGAGACATGGATGGTTGGACAAGGAGTATTCAGTTTCTTGGTCCAATTTTTCTAATATTCTTCACAAATCTATATTGTAGGCTTTTTAGGCACATCACAAGAATTTTACTACCGCAATAGGATTTAGAATCCTCCATATATTATTTCAATTTATTCATTTCACAATGTTTGATGGTCATGAGAAATCACATGGAAAATATACCAGATAGTTACTCCCCCTCCCGACGATGCCCCATAAGACCAATATATTTCTTATAGAGATGTATGAGAATTGTACGAAAAAATGCATCCACTTATACACAGGTAATAAAAAAGGGGATCCATGGGTTATCATGGACATTCATACAGTGCTTCAGCTGATGAAGACGAAAAAACATAGGCCATTTGTGATATGAGGTTGGCATGTCAATAGCATCTAGTGGTGTCTTGAGAACCACCATAGGTGCACCGCATATCTATTAAAACTATTAGTTTTCTATGACTCCCCTGTTTTTATTTATTTATTTTAAAAAAGGATCATTGGTCTGATTATTTTTCTTCAATATAGCTTGGGAAAACCATCCTTCCCATTAGAAATGTGTCTCATGGTCTTTAAAACATCCAAATTCCCATAGATTTTGTACATTGTTCCTTCTTATTTTATAAAGAGTTATGCGGAATTGACACACTTATTGTGTGTGAGTGCATCACATGATCAATTTGGTTTATTGTATTGTCTTTTTCACCTTGACTTAGTCTATAGTCTTTTTGTGATCTAGATCATCACAAGATCAGTGTTGAATCATGTGACAACTTGTATAATTTTTCAGATATATCTTATCTACATGAATTTTGTGCACCTAATATTAATTGATGGATCTTGTGATGATGTGTAGATATTATCAGGGAATGTGTCTTTTCTTTCATTTTATATTTCATGTGATTATTTATATATGATTCCATAGTGTGATAAATGGTGTTTTCATGTCATAGAAACATATTAAATAGTACATCTCTATTGTTTCAATCCATGGTATTAATTTCACATATAACAAGCCAGTTAATTATGTTTCACTACTAAACATCTTCATAGGGGTGTCACATGACATTATTATTCTCATGTGATTGAGTGAAGGAGGAAATGTGTTGGTGTCTCACAAAGACTCTTCATCCATGTACATGAAATATTTATTTTCTTTATATGGTGGTATATTTAATGTCATAGAACTTTTTTGAACACAGGAATATTGCCTGTGTAGGGAATAGAATTCAGTAGGATTGACATGGTACATCGAGTCTTTAAATGTTATTTCATTCACATGTTTTCCAGTCCATCAAATAAAATCATTAGGACTTGATCACAGATATATTATGAGTCATTGATCACAATTCTTCTCATAACCAGGTCTGTTGTAATTCATTATTCTCCTAGTAATAGGCTTTGAGGTGTTATACACATGCTTCCATGCTAACATGATGATGTTAATATGTGAGATATTTCTGTTATATTTTCAGGAGCCTAATGCCCTGTAGTATTACATTCCTTTACATGATAGGTTCTATAGTGCCACATCGTTTCACATGAGGGGTTATGTGGTGTCATAGACCATCAAACTTTGGGTTATGTGATGACCCATCTATTTTAAATAATTCTTATGAGAATGAGGATCATGATATCTCATCCATTTTAATGAATGAATATGTTATGGACATACTTTTTATGGCTATTGAAATAACTTTTACATAACTTTAGAAACTATATTTTGTGAGGCAAACAAAATTTCTTCTTTTGGACCAGAAGACACCTTTCAAATATCAATCTCCCTTTAATATTTATAGGCAATGACTCGTCCTACATTCGTGATAATGATAAATTTGGAACATCCACCATTTCCATTCAAGAACTCATAACATTTACTACGATATGAGGATGTCAGTGAATTAAATCCTCCTCAAATGATGTTGAGTTTCTCAATGCTTCATGTTCAAAAAAGATCCAATGATGAATCTAGTTCCCTAACATTGCTAAAAAATGGAACTGGAGTATATTTAGAGCACCTACATATCAAACACGATAGAGGAGTTGGTTTGGAAAATAGTTAGATGTCATTATGATGAAATTCCATATGGTTGTCCTAGCATTTCAGAGTTCCAATGAAAGATAGATCATCTACTAAATCTGATGTGTGATATCAATTCCATATGCACATTGAAAAAATGAATCCCAGACTCTATGAGGTTGATGATGGGCAAGTGTGGTGATTCTTATCCCTTGGGTTTTATGTCCCTCATTGAATAAAATAGATATTTTTTTGAATTTCATTTTATTAATAACCATTACTAATATTTGGAAATACATAATAAAAATATTAACACTCCACCAATATTCATAAAACTTCACAAATACCAATCATCATTAGCATAAGTGATTATGGATAATGATCATACAATCACTCAAAAAATATAACCATTCATTATAAGGTGTGCACTGTACAATTATTATCATTAACAATAATTAAATAATGTCTTTTTAAGGAAAACATAAAACTTTTTTCTTTTAACCATGATCATTTCTTCCCATGTCATTATTTAATTAATATAATTAAAGATTTATTTTAAATATTTTCAATGATTTATTAAATTAATTTTTATCCATGTTATAATTTGTATAAAATTGTTTCAAAGGATTCCTATTTCCATTTTCCAAATAAATATCTCAATACCAATGGTTTGAAGAGAATGATTATTTTGACGTAAAATAAAAAAATAAAATTTACCACCAATATGACTAGTCTATGTTTTAAGATTATTGGGTTTTTTTCATTGTTTAATTTAATGGATTTTTCCATAATATTTTGTATTTTCATAGATTTTATAATAAGTGACATCAAAATAAAAGGGATATGTTTCCTATGAAATCTTTCAGTAATAATTTTTAATGTATTATTATCTATGTCAAAATTATTTATAGATTATTATTATTTAATGGGGTTATACAATTTTGATAACATCAATAATTTTACACTAGATGGTTCATGACCAACATATATGTAGAGACCCGAAGCTTGACGTACAGTGACATTACATTACTTTTGCGGAATACTTAGTACATAACAAAAAAACACACACAAGGATCGTAATAGTTTAGTGTCTTTGGAATCTCGGAACGTAATCTTCTAATCGTGGTGAAAGATCTTCAATATCTCCCATAAAGATCTTCCATTTTTTAAACCTAAAACCTTTCTTTATATCCTGGGGAAAAGAAAACATAAAAGGGTGAGCTCAAATGCTCAGTAAGGGTAAACAAAAGAAATATCAATCACATCATATACACAAGCACATAACTTTTGGAAATCTTAACCTGCAAAAGAGATCAAAATTTCATAACATGGGATAAATCATGGAAGTGAAATGTAATCACAATAATCATAACATAAAACATGAAACTTTGTGTCATTCACACATAATCATAGAGAATCATTTCTTGTTAGTCAAGACTCATTGTCAAAACTATCTTAGTGGACAAAGTCCCTTTCTGAATCGAGTAACCCTCGTTTCAGTCCTGTTTCACTGAACCGGTATAACCTACCGTTCCAGCCCTGTCTATCTCATGAGATATAAAATATTTACCCAATGCATTGGAGGGAGATATAGGTCCCACCCATCTTATAATTAATCCTTTCTTATGTGTTCCACATAATCATAAACCTTACATCATAGCGTAACACATGTAATAAAAATGGGATTCTTAAACAACATGACATCATAAAACAATTCATATAAGATAAAGGAATTCATAAAAATATTTCCATCACAACATAATCAAATCAATGTAATAATAGGGATAAAAACAGAACCCTTTATTATCTTAGATAGAAAATAATTTTGATAAAACACTTGAACTCCATTCTTGAGGAAAATATCCTTTCTTCTTCAAAAACACCTTTCCTTTCTTAAAATGTCATAAAATTATAAACTAAAATAAGTTGATTAAAATAAACTTGAAAACTTGTAAAGGAAGATTCTTGTAAATAATGTTTTAAAAATCCATTCATGCTTTATATGTTAAAAAAACATTCTTCGTACTTTTGTCGGAAAAATCAAAAAGTACCTCGTACAAAAAACGACAAAAGAATCCTTTCATATCTTTAACTAAAAACTCACCAAAGGGTAAAATTGGATTTAAAATATTTTAAAAGGATGGAAATAATATTAAATATTTATGAAACATGGATGTGGATGATAAAACACACCCCAGTAAATACTTACGAATAAACAATCTCGGATAAAAATGAGATTGTGATATTTCCCTTACCTTAGGTCCGACTTGCTTTGTACGTGTCCGAAACTCCTGTATAATGATTTAAATCATGTTATTGACTAATTCCAGAATCATATTCATTGTTATTATATCATATATGGTACTCTTATGACTTTATATTACCCGTTCTTTTGTAACTTCATGTTAAAGTAGCGTTTCGGGTAAAATCGTCTCATTTGTCGTTCGTGTTTTTAACTTGTAATTATTCATATGATTACTTAGATCATGATTACTTAATTCCAGAATATAAAACATGATATATATATATATATATTCAGAATATACATATATAATAAATCAGTAAATGGAAAGAAATACACCTTTCATGGAGACGGTAGTCCGTACGTACGCATGAACGCTGTTTTCATTTCCTTATTGAATTGAATGGAATTAAGTAGATGAAATACATATAAATAATTACAGTATCATTATTAGGTCATATATTTCATTAGTACTTATTATATATACTTTATAATCATTCATTAATGGTTAATCATTGAGAATGAATCTCATCGCGTCGTGGAGACGGTAGTCCGTACGTACGCACGAGCGATGATATCGTTCCCATGGTCGTGGAATTGCATTGAAGTGTATTTATACTATTTCAGTATCAATATCACTTTATAATAATCATATATAATTACTCATTAAACCATTATACCCATCCTTGTAAGGTGGTGGTGGAAAATAGATTACACCACGGCGTGGAGACGGTATTCTGTACGTACGCACGCGTGGTGATTTCGTTGTTTCCGTAGGATGGATAGAAGGTGAATTAGGGTTGTTTCATATTTATAATAACATATCAGTATGTAAGTAATACTGATGTTATTACTTTGTTATGAAACAACTAAAGAGGAAGAAGTTGAAGAAGAAAGAAATTGAAAAGATCGGTAATGGTTATTACCTCTTCTTTGAAACGCCTCTTTGAATCCTCCACTTAGGGAACTAAGATTGGTCTTTGAATAATACCAGGACCTCTAGGATTATTCTATGGAAGTGGAGAAGGGATTTTGGCAGAGGTTGGACGATCTTGAGTGCTCAAATTGGTGTGAGGAGGAAGGGGGAGGAGGTGCCCTTTTATAAGGGAGGAGAGGGGCACCATAGGAATATCTCAAAATATTATTTTATATTAAAGTCAAAATCGGTTTATAATGGTTCCAAAGGGTCTCATTTCGAAGCTAAAGTGGGGAAGGGTCGAGATACTATCAACCAATAGGATTTAGACAAGTTTAGGATATTATTTTAACCTTATCAATTAGATTTAACTCTAAGTTAAATAATTTAACTTTTATCGTTTCTTTTTGTTTTCTTTTACTATATGGTAAATACACTTACTATAACATGCCAAACGAACCCCAAATTGTTTATTACTAATACATATATCCGTATCTAAGTCATTTGGCCGAACCTTAGATTTTTAGGAATAAAATAACAATTAATAATATAATATTTGATTTAAAAACTATTTTGTGTCAATTTTGACACTATTTGATATATGATTTTTGTGAAAGTCATAACAGAATTATATGTTCGAACAATGTTGATTAAATCAACACTAATATATCATAGTAACCTAGAAAATTAGTGGAATTCATAAAAAGTCTCAAATTTCATTTATTTTGATGTTTATAACATCAATTATGTCAATATTTCATAAATAAGATAATTGCTGCATCATCATTGTGTCATAAATAAATTAAATTATTTAATGTCTAAAAATTACAAATAAAATACTATTATGTAGGATATCTTTTTAGATTTCTAAGGAATATTTATAGTCGAATTTATCTTATGTATAAACCCATATTAAAAATGATTTACTTATTAAACTTTGATTTTAACTATTTTAACCCTTCTTTAAATAAATTAATAATAAATGTCCTAATCTAATCCAAGTGGGCCTAAATGGTCATATTTTATTCATAAGGTTGTTTTTGGTCGAATGACATTTATCCAATAGAATTAGGACATGTGTTAGGGTAATAGTAATATCATATTTACCCTTAGTTACCCTATTTACTATTAATCGCGGTAAAAAATGTAAAAAGTTACTATTCACCAAAAAATTATTTTCATCTCATTGAACCACATTTTACTTACTGACATCAACCGTGTCTCTCGGATTTTTGAAATTCCATTCACAGAAGCGGTAAAATTAAGTTTTATGAAAAATTCAGTTTTTTAACTACCACTTAGTAGTTTCACTATTCATCAAAAATTGATGTTTTTCATAACAATGCCAAAATTTCATCCTAAGCTATATTTTATATTCCGAATTCAAAAAATTTTACCAAATTCATAACATAGAAGTTTCAGTAATTATTTTTATAATTAAATCCCGCTGTTAAAACAAATAGCGTGTTTTTAAGAAACAATATCTATCAAAAGATTGACACTTGATTATGTCAGGTTTAAATGTGAAATTACAACCAATGACCAACATTGTATTAAATTGTAAAAATATATTCTAAATATACTTTAAAACCACTCAAATTAATAATTTATCACTATTAATTATTTCGATTAAAAAGGTTGTTTTTAATTAAAATTTAGTAATTTTCACTATTCATCAGAATATGAAAGTTATCCGAAATGTACCAAAATTTCACCTTAGGCTAAATTTGATACTCCGAATCCAAAAATGTAATCCATTTTGAAAAATAAAATTTACAAAATTTCAAAAAGTGGTTATTACTATTCATAACGGCTAGTTTTAATAACATTTTAATAGCATATCACTGTTTAGTGAAACTCGTTATTGCGTACTACACACGCTATCGAGGAAGGTCGCGATTGCGTGTAATGCAAGTCAAGTCAAGGATGCGTGTTGTGCAAGATCCTTTTGGTGTAGCGTACAACACAAGACATTAGTGAAATAAAAAGAATATTTTTCATAAAATCTCTGGCTGTTACATTCTACCCCCCTTAAAATGAATTTCGCCCTCAAAATTCGTCGGGGTTATAAATGGTTTACTATTCGAAAGTTTCTTTAATAGAATCCCACATCGTAAAAAGGAATACCAAAACATGGCTTTAAAAACTAAAGTATGAAATGTAACGATTACCCAAATAAACTAATCGCTGGGTTTCCACATAGGTAAAAATATGGATATAGAAGAGAAATCTAACCATCATGTTCTGATGGAGAGTGGTAGAGAACATGGCTATGGAAAAGACAGTTATCACAAATCCATAGATTTGTGATGATATAAGGTACCATCTGATTCATCTGGTATAAGATCACTAGGACAACATTTTTGGTTTTTAAGATCATTTCCCTAAAGTTGAAAATTTGAATTAGAATAAATACTTACTTTATTTTGGTACAATCTCACTGTTGTTCGTGCCTTGAACAATTTCCACTTCATCTCTTAAATAAATGAAGTTGAATTTGTTATCCGTGAAGTGTTAGCAGATTATGTGATAGAATGACGGGTCATTCCATCTGTCTCAAACAAAAGGTTAGCAAAAATTATATACATAAGTCGGTCTATAGTGAGATTAATCATATATGGTTTCTAAAATGGACTTATACATCATATATCATACTGCTTAATATAATAAAACTAGTTTCTACTAAACAGGGACTTCCTGTAGGCCAGTGGTAGGCGATAAAGGCCAGTCGCACTTCGGTTGTGGGTTCGATTCCCACAGCCTTGTCCGACGCGATGGGCTGTCGCCCGTCCTGCAGGTTGTCCTTTTTCTAAAACTATATTACTATAACATCCCATCAATAATATCGAAAAAACTTCTATCCTTAAACAATACTAACTTATGTCCAACATAATCCATTCTAATCTTTAGCCTTATCCATAATACTGCAGTCCACTCTCATAATATAGTGAAAACGATTACCAGAGATATAATACTATCATTAATCCCCATATATATGTCTTGTTGGTCACATTCCAAACATTCAAAGGCCTTAATCATGTATTCTCTTGAATACCCATTGAACCATAGTGAAAACTTGAATGTAGTTAAAAGTTAACACCTTCCACATACCAAAATCCTCAAAATTGTATATACTCAAACCATGATATCACTTAGTCCTTATATTAATCATGATCTCATGAATACTATTAAACATTTCATTTTCTCTTTTTCCCTTCATTATGCGCATATCATCTTTTTTCCAAAATATATCAATCACTTTGAATACCACATCAATAAATATTGCAATACTCAATGATAAAACATTATTTCGAAATCCCATTACATTAACACTTAATCATTCCACCACATCGTTGTCATATTCAACATTTCCAATAGTGATCGCATGTGACTTCCCTTTGTCCTTTTCCTTCAGTGGTTGCTCATGTTGATCATCACTAACCCTTGGATTCGGGCATTTATTAGCATAATGCCCCATTTCCTTGCACTTGAAGCATTGAAGTGTTGGTGGTGCGTTCTCTGCAGTGTTTGATTTATTCACATCATTAGAAACCCTTTTTCAATTACTTCAACACTCAGCTGCTCGGTGACCTTCTTTTCCACACTTAAAACATTTTCTAGTCCCTTTAAGACAATCTCCACCATGCTTCTTTCCACACTTTGTGCATAAGGAAACATTCATCTTCTTTTCACCATTATTCTGAGATTTCCCCTTGAACTCCATCTTTCGTTTTTTGTCAAAACCATGAGATGGATATTTAACACCAACTTCCATTTCTACCTTGATAGCACAACGCACAATTTCTTCATAGCTACTGAAGTCTCTTATAGATAATGCCCTTCGAAGACTTGGTTTTAAGCCACTGAAAAATCGATCAACTTTACTTTCAGGTTGGATGATAATGCCAGATGCATACCTTGCAAGTCTTGTAAAATTCGCTTCGTATATACCAACAGATTCATCATCCTTTTGCTTTAGTTCAAGAAACTCCTTCTCCATATTTGTTCGAAGAATACGGGGGAAGTACTTATTGAAAAATAAGTTCTTCAACTCATCCCATTCCATGGACTCAATTTCATCTATTTGCCTTGTATTCTTGATAAGATTCCACCATTGATCAGCTTCACCTTCCAAACGATATACTGCTAAGATGACTTTATCATGTTCAGAACATTGAAGAACTGAAAATATCTTTTCAGTGGTACTGATCCATTGTTCAGCAACAAGTGGATCAGAAGACCCACGGAAAGAAGGTGGGCGTTGCCTCATGAAGGACTCAATAGAATATTGTTCCCTTCTCTGCTCATTTGGATGTCCAGAATGATTCATAGCTTGTGTATGTATAGCAATAAGATTTTGCACTCCATCTCCCATAACATTTGTTTGTTCAGGAGGACAATCATTGCATTGTCCATTGCATTGATCAACACGGTTCCTTCGGGTTCCAGCCATCGTCTAAAACCCAAAAAGAATAGTGTGAGAGGCAAAAATCATGCTAGGGAAAACAACATAATAAAGGGGGAGTACCTTCAATATCTAACATCTTAGGATTAATTCTATGATCGTTAGCGTAATTCTAGTACTATAACCTATACGTATACTTAACCTTAGGGACATCCCTAGACATACCTTAGAAATATCTCTAGGGATCTCACTAACGTTTTCGCATCCTAGTTTCCAAAGGTTGACTAAACCTTTCCTCTGATACCAACTGTAGAGACCCGAAGCTTGACGTACATTGACATTACATTACTTTTGCGGAATACTTAGTACATAAAAAAAACACACACACAAGGATCGTAATAGTTTAGTGTCTTTGGAAAGTCGGAATGTAATCTTCTAATCGTGGTGAAAGATCTTCAATATCTCCCATAAAGATATTCCCTTTTTTTTAACCTAAAACCTTTATTTATATCCTGGGGAAAATAAAATATAAAAGGGTGATCTCAAATGCTCAGTAAGGGTAAACAAAAGAAATATCAATCACATCATATACACAAGTACATAACTTTTGGAAATCTTAACCTGCAAAAGAGATCAAAATTTCATAACATGGGATAAATCATGGAAGTGAAATGTAATCACAATAATCATAACATAAAACATGAAACTATGTGGCATTCACACATAATAATAGAGAATCATTTCTTATTATTCAAGACTCATTGCCAAAACTATCTTAGTGGACAAAGTCCCTTTCTGAATCGATTAACCCTCGTTTCAGTCCTGTTTCACTAAACCGGTATAACCTACCGTTCCAGCCCTGTCTATCTCATGAGATATAAAATCTTTACCCAATGCATTGGAGGGAGATATAGGTCCCACCCATCTTATAATGAATTCTTTCTTATGTGTGCCACATAATCATAAACCATACATCATAGCGTAACCCATGTAATAAAAATGGGATTCTTAAACAACATGACATCATAAAACAATTCATATAAGATAGAGGAATTCATAAAAATATTTCCATCACAACATAATCAAATCAATGTAATAATAGGGATTAAAAAAGAACCCTTTATTATCTTAGATGGAAAATAATTTTGATAAAACACTTGAACTCCATTCTTGAGGAAAATATCCTTTCTTTTTCAAAAACACTTTTCCTTTCTTAATATGTCATAAAATTCTAAACTAAAAGAAGTTGATTAAAATAAACTTGAAAACTTTTAAAGGAAGCTTCTTGGAAATAATTTTTTAAAAATCCATTCATGCCGTATAAGTTAAAATAATCATTCTTCGTACTTTTGTCGGAAAAGTCAAAAAGTACCTCGTACGAAAAACGACAAAAGATTCCTTTCATATCTTTTACTAAAAACCTATCAAAGGGTAAAATTGGATTTAAACTATTTTAAAAGGATGGAAATAATATTACATATTGATGAAACATGGATGTGGATGATAAAATACACCCCAGAAAATACTTACGAATAAACAATCTCGGATAAAAATGAGATTGTGATATTTCCCTTACCTTAGGTACGACTTGCTTTGTACGTGTCCGAAACTCATGTATAATGATTTAAATCATGTTATTGACTTATTCCAGAATCATATTCATTGTTATTATATCATATATGGTACTCTTATGACTTTATATTACCCGTTCTTTTGTAAATTCATGTTAAAGTAGCGTTTCAGGTAAAATCGTCTCATTTGTCGTTCGTGTTTTTAACTTGTAATTATTCATATGATTACTTAGATCATGATTACTTAATTACAGAATATAAAACATGATATATATATATATATATATATTCAGAATATACATATATAATAAATCAGTAAATGGAAAGAAATACACCGTTCATGGAGACGGTAGTCCGTACGTACGCATGAACGCTGTTTTCGTTTTCTTATTGAATTGAATGGAATTAAGTAGATGACATACATATAAATAATTCCAGTATCATTATTAGGTCATATATTTCATTAGTACTTATTATATATACTTTATAATCATTCATTAATGGTTAATCATTGAGAATGAATCTCATCGCGTCGTGGAGACTGTAGTCCGTACGTACGCACGAGCGATGATATCGTTACCATGGTCGTGGAATTGCGTTGAAGTGTATTTATACTATTTCAGTATCAATATAACTTTATAATAATCATATATAGTTACTCATTAAACCATTATACCCATCCTTGTAAGGTGGTGGTGGAAAATAGATTACACCACGGCGTGGAGACGGTATTCCGTACGTACGCACGCGCGGTGATTTCGTTTTTTCCGTAGGATGGATAGAATGTGAATTAGGGTTGTTTCATATTTATAAAAACATATCATTATGTAAGTAATACTGATTGTATTACTTTGTTATGAACGAACTAAAGAAGAAGAAGTTGAAGAAGAAAGAAATTGAAAAGATCGGTAATGGTTATTACCTCTTCTTTGAAACGCCTCTTTGAATCCTCCACTTAGGGAACTAAGATTGGTCTTTGAAGAAGACCAGGACCTCTAGAATTATTCTAGGGAAGTGGAGAATGTATTTTGGCATAGTTTGGCCGAGCTTGAGTGCTCAAATTGGTGTGAGGAGGAAGGGGGGGAGGTGCCCTTTTATAAGGGAGGAGATGGGCACCTTAGGAATATCTCAAAATATTATTTTATATTAAAGTCAAAATCGGTTTATAATGGTTCCAAAGTGTCTTATTTCGAAGCTAAAGTGGGGAAGTGTCGAAATACTATCAAACAATAGGATTTAGACAAGTTTAGGATATTATTTTAACCTTATAAATTAGATTTAACTCTAAGTTAAATAATTTAACTTTTATCGTGTCTTTTTGTTTTCTTTTACTATATGGTTAATACACTTACTATAACATGCCAAACGAACCCCATATTTTTTATTACTAATACATATATCCTTATCTAAGTCATTTGGCCGAACCTTAGATTTTTAGGAATAAAATAACAATTAATAATATAATATTTGATTTAAAAACTATTTTGTGTCAATTTTGACACTATTTGATATATGATTTTTGTGAAAGTCATAACAGAATTATATGTTCGAACCAAGTTGATTAAATCAACACTAATATATCATAGTAACCTAGAAAATTACTTGAATTCATAAAGAGTCTCAAATTACATTTATTTTTGTGTTTATAACATCAATTATGTCAATATTTCATAAATAAGATAATTACTGCATCATCATTGTGTCATAAATAAATTAAATTATTTAATGTCTAAAAATTACAAATAAAATACCATTATGTATGAAATCGTTCTAGCTTTCTAATTAATATTTATAGTCGAATTTATCTTATGTATAACCCCATATTAAAAATGATTTACTTATTAAACTTTGATTTTAACTATTTTAACCCTTCTTTAAATAAATTAATAATAAATGTCCTAATCTAATCCAAGTGGGCCTAAATGGTCATATTTTATTCATAAGGTTGTTTTTGGTCGAATTAAATTTATCCAATAGAATTAGGACATGTGTTAGGGTAATAGTAATATCATATTTACCCTTAGTTACCCAATTTACTATTAACCGAGGTAAAAAAAGTAAAAAGTTACTATTCACCAAAAAATTATTTTCATCTCATTGAACAACATTTTACTTACTGACATCAACCGTGTCTCTCGGATTTTTGAAATTCCATTCACAGAAGCGGTAAAATTAAGTTTTATGAAAAATTCAGTTTTTTAACTACCACTTAGTAGTTTCACTATTAATCAAAAATTGATGTTTTTCAGAACAATGCCAAAATTTCATCCTAAGCTATATTTTATATTCCGAATTCAAAAAATTTTACCAAATTCATAACATAGAAGTATTATTAATTATTTTTATAATTAAATCCCGCTGTTAAAACAAATAGCGTGTTTTTAAGAAACAATATCTTTCAAAAGATTGACACTTGATTATGTCTGGTTTAAATGTGAAATTACAACCAATGACCAACATTGTATTAAATTGTAAAAATATATACTAAATATAATTTAAAACCACTCAAAATAATAATTTATCACTATTAATTATTTCGATTAAAAAAGTTGTTTTTAATTAAAAGTTAGTAATTTTCACTATTCATCAGAATATGAAAGTTATCCGAAATGTACCAAAATTTCACCTTAGGCTAAATTCGATACTCCGAATCCAAAAATGAAATCCATTTTCAAAAATAAAATTTAAAAAATTTCAAAAAGTGGTTATTACTATTCATAATGGCTAGTTTTAATAACATTTTAATAGCATCTCGCTGTTTAGTGAAACTCGTTATTGCGTACTACACACGCTATCGAGGAAGGTCGCAATTGCGTGTAATGCAAGGCAAGCCAAGGATGCGTGTTGTGCAAGCTCCTTTTGGTGTAGCGTACAACACAAGACATTAGTGAAATTAAAAGAATATTTTTCATAAAATCTCGGGCTGTTACAATATATTTATTTTTTCTAGGATATATTAATATTTTTATGCAATTTTTTGAAATAACATTTTATGTCGATTATGAATTGAATTGGTATTTACCCTATTCACATGATTAATTTATTGTAATTATTATGTGACAGTAAGGGACCATTATTTCCAATTGAATCATTATTAGGTCTCATGAGACAAACTAGTTTTCCTATTTGGCGTATATATTACCAGTTTACTTAGTTTATCTTCACACAAGTCCACGAAGGTATGATTTTAATGAATATCATGATGAATTTACTCATTGTGAAACTATTTATTTTTGTCCATATTATTATTCATATTTTTATGTAAAATGTGGGCTTAGTCTATATTTATTGTATTCTTTATATAAAATATTATATTACTGTTCATCTAAAAAATATAAGTCATCATTTATTTATTCATTGATAACTTATATAGTAAACCTTCTCTTACTAAGCATTCAGATCACCCTGTTCTTATGTTTCAATTTTCAAGATGTTTGAGAGTGTTCAATGAATGATATATAATAGGATTTTTTAGAGAAAAATTTCTATTTGAGTGAGAAATAATATTTTTTATTAATTTTTTTCAAAATGAAATGTTATATTCATTTTTTTATCTTGTCTCCCATGAAAAGAAAACAATTTGGTCCTTTGGGATGTAATCACATGTATCTATTACATATAAAGTAAAATAACCTCCAGATCTAGGCTATTGGAGTTGTGGTATTTGAAAATATTATCTATAAACATAAAACAATGCCATTGAGCTGAAAAATTACAACTATTCATGCTTTGATAATGAATAAAAGAGGTCAATTGATCAAGTCACTTATAAGGATATACATGGCAATCATAAGTGAAGGGACATCATCGATAAAATAAAAATATTTTTCTCAATATTACATAAAGTGATTAAAATATATATCAAATATATAATCTATAACTTCCAAAGAATATAGAGGTGATGAAAAATTGAATGTTTTATAAATTCATAATTGATCAAGGCGATGTACTGAAATTAGAAATATTCAATGTTTCGAATTTAATCCAAATATAATGATGGAGATTATATATGATTCTCATAGCCCTATATTCTATATAAATCCCATATAAAAGTACATGTATAGGGTCATTTCATATTAGTACTGTTGGGATAACATGAATCTAGATAATGATGATTTTTTTTAAAGGTGACTAGTGTCTCAACCAGAGAAGGAGGAGTGAAAATTTTCGAAAGGGGTATTTATATCAGTACCCATACCAGTATGGAAGATGAAAACATCACTATATTTTATTCACTAGAATATCAACGTAATACAAGGGAAACATTGAAAATCTAGTTATGGGTGATAGATTGATAATGTATACACATTTCATTACCATAAGATAAGATTTCTCCCCTGAGAACCTATATCTCTTATATATTCAAGAAGTAGAAATACTCAAGGTATTACCACTATCAATTGTTTCTTACTGAGATCCATGATATACTACTATTTTCAAGATGATCCTTAAAAAGAATATGAATATATTTTTAAACCTAATCACAATATATGATCCCTAGAAAAATGGAAAGAGATAGAGGGTAGTTAAAAAATTATATGTCATGTAAATGGATTTCTAAAAATTTTCAAAGGTGAGTTCTTGCCAACATTTTATACCTTTTCAAGTATATGATAATAATAGTTTCTAGTTAAGTATTAAACAAGTTTCTTTTGATCCTATCAAAATAAAAATATGAAGAACTTCAGCATTGTAAGATGAATTTGGAGATGGGAAAATTTTAGGAGAAGATATTGTGAAATGATCTATTTAAAATATATAAGTCAGATATGAAAACATCAAGGATCATCATATACAATATATAATTTGTGTTGAAAACCAAAGGAAGGACATTGAATTTCTTTTCTGGGATAATGTATATCTCATTATATCACCATGTAAGTCAGATATGAGTTTTGGAATGAAGTGGATAATAATTCCAAGGTATATTTGACTATATGCGATTATAGAGGGTGTTGAGGCTATTTCTTATCAATTAAAACTACCTATATATATTTCTAATATACATTATGTAATATAAATTAATATATTAATAATGTATATTCCTAAAACAAAAAATACAACTAGCATTAATTGTGTGGAAGTTGATCATTGAATTTATTATGAATATGAACTCTTCCATATTATTGAGAGAATGGAACATGTGTTGATGAACAATAAATATGACTTGCGAATGTTTCTTGGAGAATTTATGATATTGAGAAATATACAATGGAATATGAAGAAGTTATGAATGAGAAATATCCACTATATGAGATAGGACTCGAATTTCATGGATAATGTTTGGGGGTGTACCAACCTAATAACCCCTTCTTTGATTCATAAAAGAACAGTGTTCTTTATAATGAATTGTTTATTATATTGATAAATAAATTTACATAAAAATACTATTATAGAAAGAATATTTCATGTTAGGTAATATTAAAATTTTCAACAACAAACACTAGTATAGTCATATAAAAACATAAAAATTGTGACCATGTAATGGTGTAATCCATAAAATCAAAATATAATATCAGGATTACACTATCTATGAAAACCATTAAGATGAGAAGAAATATTAAGAATAATGTTTTCATTGAAAAAATAATTATATAACACATTGGGAATGAAGTAATAAATATTGATGCTTCGATGTACATTTATAGGCTATAATCTAAAATGTGATTGTTAAGAAATAAATGTTACATTTCCATTACATGACTATTTATTAATACAGTCATTAGGAATTATGAAAATAGGTCATAGTATTACATGTAGAATTAGAGATTATAAACATTAAAGATGACATATAATTTATGTAGATGGTTGAAATGATGTCCTCAAATAGTATAGTTAGGAATCTTAATGATTATTTATCTTATCATGGGAGCGATATAGCATTAATGGGGTTCACCATTGACTTAAACAAAGTAGAACATCAACAATTATGTGTTGAGTGGAATCTACTACAAGACATGTACAAGTTAGAAGAGATAACCACTAAGTCAATAATAGCATAGATATCCCATGAATGGACCATAATCGCAGACTATATTCTTAGGGTGTGTCTTCAAGTAATAAAAGATATGTATCAAGACCTTATTATCATAAATGTGTAATTGTCATTGTTTAAATTAAATATTTATTTATTCAAATCCATATTCATTATAATATTTGTTAATAAAACAAATAAGAAAATAAAATGAATTTGAATAATATATTTTTACAAACCAATAAAACATAATTATATATTCATGAAATAATTATAATTTTATAATAAATTTATGTATTATATATAAAATTTATTTCATTAAATTGTATTATAAATGAAAATTTATTTAAATATAAATGATAATATAAATTTAAAATTTATTAGGAAGTTTTTATAAGTTTTAGAAAGTTGACTATGTCATATAGAGAAATATTTGTTTAAAAAATAATTTTTTTAAATATAATATTATAATATTTAGAATATTATTTTTATAAAACAAGCGTTCTATTTTGATGCATCACATAAAATTAGGTTAGGTAGAATTTTTTTCATAAATATATTATATTTTAGTGAATTTTAAATATAAAATTTTCTATTTTCTAAATTTAATATGACTTTATAAGGATGTAAAAAAAATATTATAATTTATAAAATGATATCACTGAAAAAAGTTTTTTTATTTATATTTTTTAGTTTAATTGATTTATATCAACTTCTATAATTATAAATTATTATCCAAAATCTAAATTATAAATTATGTTTTTAAAAAATATATTTTTTGAAAAATAAAACTTTCCATGGCTAATGTAGTATTTAGAAATTTGATTTCAATTATAATTCATTTAAGTATTTCAAAACACTCACAAATGTCAAATACCATAAAAACACTATGAGTTATACAATGGTATTTAATTCATCACATCTTATAAATCCAAAACCTATATTATGAAATTATTAAAAAAAATTCACCTTTTGTCAACAAATATCCACCCATCCCCCAATTATTGTATGCTAAAAATGAATTAAGAAATAAATTATTCTTATTTAGTCTTTCAAATTTCCCTTAAATGTGTCTATGAGGTCAATATGTTTTCCACTCCAACCTATATAAATTTACATCCAATAATATTAAGTAAAATCATCCTTTCTTATTTGATATTCAGAAGCATCTTTTGGGGTAAAACATCGAGATGTTTAATTTCATTCTATTCATTATTTTTTGTTATCCCATTAATTATAAAATAGTTTTTTACCAATGAGAGTCATTTATTCCTTTTAATTTTTCTCATTCATTAATCCATATTGTAAAGCTATCATGGTGTCATAATAATTATAGAATTTCAATCTCGTATGTTAATTTATTATATTTTGAATAATCAAACAACTTACCAATCCATGGATAGTCACATATATGTAATCATAATTTATTGATTTCTAATTTCAATGTTTCGAACCCATATTTCCATTTCCTGGGTGAAGAATAATTTGATTCTCATGTCTTTAAGAATTTACTTATTTAATTGCCTTTATATGAACCTTGTTCATTATATCCCATTAGTTATTAATGGATTGTTTTATTATTTTTATCATTGAAGTAATGAATTATTAAAATTGAGGGGGTATACCTCAATATTACTCCAATGAATTGGCTAAATAACTAATCTCAAGAGATGACATGAGTTATAAAACATTGTTGAATAACCATGGTATGTATGTTTTATAGAAACATGGTTAAATTCTTATGAACGTATAAATGTTTTGGTTATATGAATGTATAGTTTTATTTTTTTCCATAGTCCAATTTATTATTCCTGATTATTATATTATGATATGCCTCGTGTTCTTTTTTTCATGACCTATTATTATGCCTCATGGTCACATGCTAGATATTTCCATTATTTATTCCCTTAATGGGATTTATTCTCCCCACATTCTGTTAAAATATTTCCCCATGATATGATATATAGTAAAATTAACACATGATGAATCTTTAGAGAACTAGTCTAGGTGGATTAGAAGAATGTTTATTTTTTTTTTGTATTACATTCCAAAGTATGATGATACTAAAAAGGAAAATATCATCTATTTTATTAGATATTTTACAAAGTAAATATTGTTTCATAAATGAAAAATTGGGGATTCCATGTTGTAAATGTTGGTATTAGCACAAATAGGCTCAATACCTAATATTTATTATTTTTTAATTTTTTTTAACACATTGATATTTATTCTTAATAATTATTTAAAAAAAATTAATTTCTTATAAATCTTGTGATACACACAACCTAGACTCAAAAGAACCATAATATAATATATTGTTTTAACCAAATGGTTACATTTTTTTTGACTAAATATGAATAATTTTTTTTGAAAAATATATGCACATCGGTTTTATATAATGAAAATTTATTGATAAACAATTACCCAATTTTATGAAAAGTCCTCATATTCTTTATGAATAATTTTTCACCAAACCAATATATTTATTGTTATACTATAAAATAATAAAATTAATTCCTTAAAATAAAACAAAATTATTTGAAAGTATTAAAATTTATTTTTGATTTCAGTATATAAATATTAAATTAAGGTGAGGTTTTTTTGATTTTTTGGATATTGTATATATTTTAGTGAATTGGGAAAAATATATATTTCTCAATCACTTTAATTTATTTTCATTAAATAATGTATTTTAATAGGAACATTATATAAATTATATTGTATTAAATCCAAAAACTGTCCACTTTAAATAGATTAATCTAATTATGTACATTTGAATCAATATAATCCATCATTTGGTAAAAGAAAATTTTTATTCTTCAAAATGTATTTTCAACGATTTTTTTGTTCAGTTTTATCAATTTTTAATATTATGGATTTATGCCATTATACTCATATAATATTGAAACAATTAAACAATATCTTGATTTATGGGGTTCGAATTTGGTAAATATGACCCTTTCTGGTCAATATTAAAAGGAATAGTGGTAAATATTTTTGACCTTGGTTAGGCTAAAATGGGAAAACATGGTTAAAATAATGAGACAATGCCTCAAAATCTACCCGTAACATGATTATATTTAATTTAATGCATTAAATTAAACCATAGTAATTCCAATTTCATATATCTGTAATTTTGTTCCATTTTTTCATGATAATTAAGGTTATACAATTTTATGTATGGAAAAATCCAATACCTCCTGCTCTCTTGACATTAATTCCACAAATTTTTTTATATAAGGATTAAAAGAGGATATTTCTAGTTATAATTTTTTTTAAAATATGAAATAATGTTTCTTATTTCATTAGTTTATATTTATTTTTATAATGGACTAATTACCTTATATGCATACACAATGTCGACATACTTCTTGTATAATTAGTAAAGAAAATATTGTAAATTATTTTAAAAATAGTAATTGAAATATTTTATTGGGGATTTATATTTTCCCAAAAAAATTATAGATGGGTAAAACATATTTGGGTTGTTTTATAAGTTTATATTTGAATCAAATTACTCCCTTGATGTCTTAAAATACCGATTGAATGTATTGTTTAAACAAAACGTATTAACATATTTTTTGAAACATAATATTATTTTAAATTATTTTAAAAAAAATAATGAAAAGGGCCACGTATGATAATATATGGTTTAAAAAAATAATAAATTGGCTATTTATGATCCAATTTTCACCTTATAAGTTTAATTATAACATTTTAATATTCAAATTCTTACTACCATGGTTACAATTAAAAATGGTTAACAAATGGGTTAATAAAGACGAGGTTTAAAATGAATCCAACCCCAAATTATATTTCATTGAATTTTGATATATTGAATTAATATTCCATTTATTAAACTTTTTTTATTTAGAATAATTTTATATGATGAACACTATAATTATATTAAAATCATTTGTGTAATTCTATGTCTCTCCCCCGAGTAAAAGGAAACAACTTCCCTATTTTCCTTGAATCACCAGAAACCATATACCTTGGAAAACTACATGAAAAATATTATCTAATAATTCCTAGAAAAAACATATAGAATTTTATTATCATGAAATATTATTCAAAGGGTTATTAATAAATGATTAAAAGTTGGTCTCCCCAATAAGTCACAACCATCTTACCCAACCACTTTTAATTAACAAGTTAGTCTGTAAATTCTAAAAATTTGTTATTATTCATAAAATAATAAATTTTATATCAATAATATACTAAATTTATTATTACCAATAAAAAACTATTATCAACTATTAATTCATCAAATGGGAAGTGAAAGTATCACTCGTGCCGCTTTCTGGACTACTGCCTCTGTATTGTTATACAACTCATTTTCTATAAAAATATTTCGTGTATAATTATTGTGATGGATTTAATATTTATATGTAAACTTTATAATATTATAATTCATATATAAATATAATATCAAATATATAATTTTACCTTCCCATAATTTGGACGATTATAATGTCTCTTGTGTGCATGTGTAGACCACCACCTACCCGAAAAAATATGATTTATTTTTCATTTTTTTAAAGGTTGGGGCCGAAGCCTCATTTTTTCATTTCCGCATTACATAAATTGTAATAATGATATATTTGAACATATTTTATAAATATATTAAATTAATAAAAAAAATTCAATGAGAAATTATTAGTAACCATTCTTTTGTTCTGTTCTTCAAAATATGAAAACAATGTTAATGGGTACGTATGGCCTCTCATCTAAATGTGTGGTGTAATTAATTTCTGTATCTGTACATTTTATGAATTTTTAAAAATATGTAAATAGAAAATATATATGATACTTATAACATAAATAAAATTATATAGATAGTTAGACATTGTTAATATATAAGTACTAAAACCACGAACTATAAATTATCATGAAATATCCAATAGTAAACAACTAGAAAAAAGGATATTAATAAGTAATTATTAATTAATGGGTGTGAAAATGTTATAATTGAATCATATATTATATTATATGTTTTTATGTGATTAATTTATTATTATCTAATAAACATAAACCAATTATATATTTGGTTTAATTTTAAATTCATCCCCTCACCTATTATATTTGAATAATGTGGTGGGACGTTACTAGGTCGTAGGTGATATCCCTAGAACACAAATGGTTGGTAATAAATTCAAAGACCCTTGTAAACATTTGGGGAATTATTTTCCATTTAATTATAAAACCACCGTACAATGATACCCCTAAACTAATCCTTTATACAATTCATGATAACAAAATATAACTCAGCATTACCAAAAGAAATAACTATATCAGAGTCCGAAATGGGAACCAACTCACAAAATCAAAGGACAACAAAAGGAGACATAACCCAAAGACACTAAAGATACAAACTAGAAAATCATGACCTACTCTATGATCAAACTTGAAATTCCAAAACCATGGAACTAATATGAATCAATAAATAAATTAGATACAAATCAATGAACATTGTCTAAAAATATAACATTTGAAAACATACAGTAGTTCCCAAGAAGGGGATGAGTATAATGTTAGTAGGATTTACATGATGAATTATTATCTCATTACACTAGGAAAAAATATGTTATCACATATATTTATATATATATATACCAATTTAATTTTATTTAATAATTTATATCAAATAAAATATAATTTTCTTAACAAAATTTTTCTCCATGGAAAATTGTAAAAAAATCCTTTATAACCATTCTCAATTCCATTTGGCATAAAAATTCATAAAATCCACACATAAACATATTATCACATGAAATACCCAATGATAGTTCAAATTCTCATTATTGTGATCTCCTAGATATACTATGTTATTATAAGGTGATCATCCACATGTTCCATTACACATTTTGGCACCAATAATTATGTCATATTTAAATAAGTCCTTGAAAAATTAAACCTGAATACACAACACCATATAATACAAAACCCATTCCATGAAATTTCACATAAAACCTTTCTCCACTTGAATCATTTTAAAAAAATATGAATCGATACATTTCAATATGTTTATAATCACCATGTTAAAATTATCATGAAAATGGTTTTCCAAAAAACATAAAATTTCCACAATTTCCCAAAAAAACAATCACAAAATTGTTCTCCAACATGAATCCCCAAATAATTTAAAATTTTATTTATAAAATATATTTATTTATGTCAATGAATTCATTTTTTATCAGGTGTAATTGATAGAGTTCTTACAACCTCACAAATGGTTGTAAAAACAAAGAATGACACAATGATTCTCTTGATCCAATCATGGTGTAAATTCCCATAAATATAAAAAAAATCATCATAAAAAATATATTACACATAGATAAATCCTTAATAAAACATACATAATTTTTAGATTGAGAAAAATGAAGGATTTAATAAGAGAGGCCAGAATGAGCACTTACAGGCCAAACCGGGCATCCAACACACATTGATTCATCTACGAATCAGTTCGGGACCCAAGGGAAATGTATATCACACCAAAAAATAAAATAGATTTTGTATTATGAGTGTTTTAGGGGAAAAAATATTCTTAAGGGGATAAATTGAATAAGATCCATAATTTTCAGAGGGTTGACTATATGACACAAACTTATACTATATGGTTTGGAAAATAGGTCACCAACTATTTAGTAGAGATAGTATAATACCAACCCATTTCATGGTTGGATCACATTTTTAGAAATTTTGTTTCCAACTGGGAACAATTTTATTAACATTTAAATTCATCCATCTAGACTAACATAGATCTCAATCCCTAGCATGGACCAAAGGGAGTTCCTAGTACCAATGATCCAGAATCTAGAACCTATGTATCAAAAATGAATTTTTTTGGGGAAATTTCATCCAAGAAAAAATAATTAAACAAACCATATGAATGAAGCATCTTCCCATGATTTACTACCATAAATTTAAGAGGTACAAAAATTCAAGTTAAAAATTTTAAAATTTTAACCATATTTAGTAATTTCCAAAAATATGTAGGGTACCAATAACACAAACCAAATACCTCTACTAAACTAGAGGGTGAAAAACCTCAAGACACCTCCACTAACACATATAATAATGTAAGACTAGAAATTTGATCCATCATCCCCAATATGAAACATCTCTTAATTACCTGTTTTGTACATAGAAAAGTCTACATACACCCAATGGTTTGTGTAGGGTGTGATACAATTCCCCATATGATACCACCCAAAATAAAGTATCCACTCCATAACAATAGAAGATAAATTAACATGAATATTTTAGAAAAAATAGAAAAACAATCAATGAAACATTTTTACTAAAACTATTCATAAGGAAAAATTTTCAATAAAACCATGAATTTAATTTATAATTAAAACATGGTACATAGGATACTGATGGTGAGAACCACATTAAAATAGTGGACCACATCATAGGAAATCACTATAGGTAATAACACTAGTTGGATGATTGAAACCTTGAAAATTAGTTAAATGGGTAATAGAAACATTAACCCACATCATCCATATGCATGCTACACTTTAGAGGAATCCATACAAAGAACAAATGGTTCCAAATCATCATTATGTTAAGTTAATATTGTATCATCCATCCTACCAGTGTAAATAGAGCCTTGTACCCAATGATCAAACAAGAATACTAGTTGTAGTCTTCCCACATATATGCATGGATTCCATTTGGGGACAACATTCCACATCACAAGACACATAGATCACCACATCCACATATGCATAGAAAGAATCATTAATACACATGAAAAAAAACACTTTTGATAGGATATAAAAATTTAAAATTCATATGAACACTGAAATCACTTGAATAACTTATCGTACAAGATACAAATTTTGTAGAACATATTTTAGAAGCACAAAAAGGAAGTACACATGAATCAAAATCAATATACTTTATAAAAAAACTATCACCTTGTCATCACCATAAATCATTTTTAAAATAAATTTCATGGACATCACAAAATCCACAAAAAAAATTTCCGAAACAAAGAAAGTATACCAATATCATCAAATAATGATAAAACATGGAATCAATGATGTCACACTCGAAAACATCTAGAATGTAGATGAAAACAACAAACTCACTATAAAGGAATTTTATAAAGGAAATATTGAACCATAAACAATAATATTTCAAACAGAATATCAATATTGAACCATTATTAGGTAAACCAACCACCTAGAATAACAATAACCAATGATAGAAGGAAGAAGAACACTAGAAAAAAGATGGATAAAAATAAAAGATACCTAATTGATGATTATTGAAGATCCATTGCCAAAAAAACACAAAAAATGAATTTTAAGGGGGGAAAGAGGCATATGGGGATGTTAGCAGGGATGAAAATTATAGATAGTTAAAAATATGTGTGATTTGTGGTTATACCAATGGTTGAGAAAATTGTAATTTTCTACCTTTTAATGGCCTAGATAGGTTGCATGGTTATACCACATGGTTCTCTAAACCAAATGAAAATTGTGCGGTCTCCTCTCTCTAAGAGGAATCTTGCCGTATGGATTTCTGGGGGAGTGTTCATGACATGATAGTAGCCAATTTGGCCTAGACTGTTCAACATTCAATGGAACATGGTTTCTTCGATGTTGGTGCATAGTTTCCCCTAACCATTCACAAACGGTGGGCCTCTATCTGAAGGGTCTAAAAATTACATTATTCTTCAAAAACCCATTTGGATACCATGGAATGAATATAATATGTAAAATAAACAAATTAAATCCAAAAATTAAAATCATGGATGTGTTTATTCTCCCCACCATGAAAACATTCAGACCTTAGAAATTCATTCCAGCATCTAATTAGTGAAAAAATAGATACATCTCATCAACCCCTAAATTCTGATCCCATGTTAAATTCTTATTTTCACTATACCACTATGAACTCATACTAAAAAAATGAAATTTCCTTAAAGCACATTATCCTAGGAATCTAAAATTTGTATTAGACTCTCAAACATATAAATGTCTGGTTGGAATTCAAATTCCACCTAATTCAACCCAGGAGATAGATCTGAATTATACATTTTCCACTAGAAAACATGGAACATGTCATTGATTGATGTCTAATGGTATAGAAAAGCTAAATAGTATATCATCTTCCCAACTATCTCAGTAATATCAAATTTTTTGACATAACTCTACACATGATTTCCTTTATTACCGATTGTATGGTGGCCCAAGTGAGGAGCCACCATCAAATAAATGTGATCACCGACAAAAAATCTAATTATTAAGGCCTCCTGTCAGTATAATACTTTTGGTGACACTATGCTATAAACAAATTTATTCCTAATCAACTTTAACTTATCAAATGGTTCCGGAACAAGTATTTGTCCCAAAAATGATGTCTCAAAAACCATGACACAGCAAAAAGTTGAACATCATAGATGACCATAAATCACCTCAAGGGGAATTATATTGAGTATTAGTAACTGTTTTTATACAACAATTCAACCAATCCAAATTGAATACAACAAGTGCCTTTAAAATCATACACAAATTCCAAGAGCATGTCCTCGAAACACTAATTTTCCTACTCCATCTAACCATCTATTTGATGTTGGTATTCCATGCACAATTTATTATAGGACCCCAATACATTCTTGAGTTATTCCAAAAATATCAATGTAAAATAGGGGTACCTATCTAAAATGATAGCCAACCGTACACCATAAATACTCATTATATCATAAACATAAAACTGACCCAATTACTCCACACAGAATAAATTTGTGACTAGAATTAAATTCATTTATTTTTTCAGGTGGTCAATAACTAATCATATGGATTTCAGTCCCTAGGGTGTATGAGGTATGCCAACAATAAAATCAACGGTAACCTCATCCAGCTTCCAAGTAGGAATGGGTAAAGGATTAAGCAAACCGAAGATATTTAGGGCTCTACATTAACACGTAGACAAGTATGACACCAATATAAATATTCAAATATGTGTTATCTAGTGAAAGTCCTCCAAAAATGGAGATGCACATCATTACAAAATCTTGGTTGTCCTGGGATGAACTGATGACTAGGATTGATGGATATCCTACACCACCGTCTTCCAAAAATACAATGATAATACAGGGAAACCCCTAAAGCAAAGAGATTCCTTGGGAGAAAATGTCCATTAATATTTTCCTCCAGACCATTTAGGAACACTATATAATATTGGTACAATTAATCATTCATTTGATCTTTCTAAATCAGCTCCATATGGTAAGGTGTTATTTAGACACTTAGTAAGAACACTCCTCCACTATGCTCATTGTTATGAAGGATCAATCAGGAAAAAAGACACATCATAGACAAATCATCACTAAACTCATTCAATTCTTAAACTAGAACTATTCTACTCAACGAATATGATGCCACATTACCTTTACCTCAGGTATAAATGATATTAGAATCAAACCCCAGAAGGTATTGTACCTAATGATGCTACCTCAAATTCATATCCTTTTGATAGAAAATATATTTTTAACACATATGATCTATGTATACTACTAACGTATCCCTGAGAATTTAATCAGGATACATAATCAAGGAATGTATCACCTCCACTAATTATAGGTCATGGGATGGATAATTATTTTCATGTGGGAAGGGTTGGTGAGAACCATATTCCCCCACATGATTATTATATATCATCACACACCACTGAATCATCCTTAAATCATCACAAATGACCACATACACCTTACCATATTCTTACAATATCAACATAGTGTAATTGATCAACTTTTACTTAAGATCTTCAATGGTTTCCAAACATTCAAAATTCAAATCAAAATTCACCACCTTTTGGGAAAGTGACATCATGTTTGAATAAGAATGATATAAAAAATTCCTTGTAATAACCTACATGGCCGAAAATCACATGAAATAAAAATAATAATTCAGTAGCTCCCATGAAAACACTACACTCATCTAATATGGGTCCACTAAAGACCCATGATATGATACAACAAGTCCCCAAAATATGTCCTCTTTGATCCATAAGGATCACATGGAAATATCATCATATATGAAATGATCTTGAATAGTTCCCAACACTATCATCAAATTATAATCATGCTCCTCTACGGTCCTGGAATATATCTAGATATCGTCCACTAATACCACAACAAAATAGTCAAGGTATTTTTGCCACACTCGGATCATAAGTGATATAAAAAAATGGAGATTTAATAAATTTTAATGTTAGAAAATACATTTTAAAATGGTTTTACATTCTTCAGAAAGCCATTTTCAGAGCATCATACTCCATGATTCTGAGCCATTGATACCTAGAAACCCAATAATTCTAGGAGAACCACCTCTCCCCCTTATACTGGTAGAATATGTCATCAATATGGAAAAATTTGTACTTATTCATGATCATTAAGATATATTTTCTGATAATATATACATAGTCATGGATACTTTTCATCGACTTCTACAAGATAAACTAAGGAATGCCAATGAGAGATTCTACATAAAAAGAGTCCTGTATATTCAAAGTCATCCGTCAATAACATTAATTCCATAAAATAGATGGGGGCCACATGGTAGGATGAAAGGCATATCAATTCTGTTCGTAGTACCAAATATATTTTGAACATCACATCATATAAAAGAGGAAAATCTAAAATTTCATATAAATGTACCTTTGGAATCTCATCCACCATAAGAGGCAATCCGTGCTTACGATCACCATAATCATCCCCAAATTTGTGTGATGAAATCTTTAAAATGAGGGTTCTCAATTACAGATATAGAGGTAGCTAAAATTCCCAATGAAGATACCATTCTCCATAAAAACCCTTGTTACCTTCATCAGTATCCATGAAAACCACTAGCTACAGATACAAATCTATGGGTGCCTAGAAGTGAATAATTCAGATGATAATGTGGATCACATCAAATAGGTAAATTTCTAAAACCATAAAATCCAATTCTAATTTATCCCCTTACATTGTGAATATGCAAGATAAACACATAAAACCCTACTCACTTCATACCCAACAGTGTCCCCAACTCTATCTCATATGACATAATCATGGAAATCAATTTCAACATATCCACTAGATGATATGAAAGAAATTAAATAGAGGAAATGATATCAAATAAAGAAAGGACTAATGATATGGGAATATGAATTTTTCCTCAAAATGTCACATTATATGAAATTGATTCCACTTGTACCTGATTGAAAAAATGAAGATTCTAAGACAATTACAAATAATGATAATGACCACTTACTATTCCTCTGGTTTAAAAAATCTTTTCCCTGAAAATGATCCATCTTTACTACCATGAAATCCAAATAATGAAAAATGTATCCTAGATGGATCTATTTGGGCTGATATACCTATGGGGGAAATGGAACAAAATCCAATAGGATAAGGATGAGTGTCTCTATAAAAACAAATATATATTCCCCATAGTCCCACAGAAATGGAATGATCTGTGTGAAACAAAACATGCAAATAGTACAGGCCCCACCTTTCCACAATGATGACATAAATTATTTTTGTCTAATAAATCCCCGAAAAAAAGTCGGGGTTGATAGCTTAAACTACGACCTCCATTATTCTGATTCTCATCCTTATTCCTCTTATAATTGGAATAAATTCCACTACCTTGGCCCACTGGTGGAAGTACTCCATAAATACAAGATTTTCTACGATGATCGATCTCTACCACTACGATATGATCAGCCAACATGGCATAAGAATTGAACATGGACATGAATATATGAGTTCAGATATCAGTCTGTAATCCCATTTAAAATTTTTGAGTCCTAATCTACTCATCCAAAAAACACCTAGGGTGAGAACTAATCAAACTCAGTGAGATGATTGTCATAGTCCATTATGGTGTGATCGCCTCATTGAGTATCCAAAATGACCTGATTCTTGGAAATGCCCAATGTATCTGGGTAATAATTCTCAATGATGATGACCTTGAAATAAATCAATCCCATATGTTGGTTCTTTCCAATATGGATTACTGAGTCCCACCACCTTTGACTAGGACTATCCAACCAGAACAATGAAAAATTCATCTTCATTGCCCCATGAGTATCAACTAACCCAAATACTACCTCATTCTTATCATGAACCTCATATTCTTTATGGGGATCCATGCAACATTAAAATAAATAGGATTGTTCTTTTGAAACCACTTCATTTTTACTTCTCTAAACCGAATTGTGATTCTATGATTATAGAAGGTCCAGGACCCGCTCCCTGACCTAATTCATGGCTATCCTAAACCATGTCCTCCACTAGTATTGGATTTGATGTTGAAGTAAAACTATATCAAGAATCTTTCTACGATTATACAAGAGGCTTCTAGGGATGCATTTCTCTACACCATAAAACAACCACAATGAAAAATCATAAATACCATATTTTGAAAATTTTCAACAATAAAAACAATTCCAACACACTTTTATAAGTAAAATGAAAACTAAATCCACCACATTTACAAGTGAAAACAAACTAATCCAACCCCACTAGATGTACATATATAATTTTTTTATGTACAATTTAACTAACGGATAAATCAATACAAATACTAAAATCCTATAGACACAGAAGTCCTATTATGAGATGTTTTTTTATTGATACCTTACTTTCAACAAGAACGCATGCCCCAAAAAAACAAGTTATAGTCTATACAGACTCCCCCGAAGACTATATCCAAAGGAAAGGGTTAGAACCTTCACCTGATATAATTTTTCATGAACTAGGCCATTGTGAAACCAACAAGACACCAAACCTAGTCTATCTAATGTACTAAAGGGTGTTCCCGGTCCATACGAACTTCCAACTTGTTCCTGGGTATCAGTAAAGAATTTTACGTAATGTTTTAACCCAATGTAAACAACCAAAAACAATACTCAAAATTTAAAATCATCTGAAGATCATCATCCATAACCATAATAGGTAAAATAAATAAAAATAAACATTTTACAATTTCAAAAAAAACCAAAAGTACCAAAATAAGGAGGGTCTGACTACACAACCCCAAAAACCTCCATGAAATAAGATGTTAATCACCCTCAATCCTCCTCCACCTAAATATACAATAAAGGACCACTAGAAACTATATCAACCATCACCACCATGGAAAATATATCATTTACATAAGCAATAGAAAAACAATTCTACATAAACATATGGTTGTGTGTTGGGTGTGTGAAAAATCCCATAAGAATCCCATCCAAATTATTAATTCAATGCCAAAACATTAGAAGATAAATTAAAATTCATTTCTAATAAAAAATAATATAAAAACCTCAAGGATATATTTTAACCTAAAAATTTTATGTAATCATTTTCAATGTAACCATTATTTTCATTCATAAATAAAACAAGGTCCATTGTATGCCGACAGTGAGCATCATGTCACAAGATATCACCACATCATGGGAAATCCACCCATGTACTAGAACTAGTGGGATTCTAAGAACACTGTATGATGGTGAAACATGTTATAAAAAACATAGCCAATAACTTTCTCATTAAGAAACCACTAGATATAAATCCACAAAATGTTTTAGTTATTGAAAAACATCATCATGTTAAATTATTATTATAGATTCAAACCTCTTAGAATAAATCAATCAACAACCACACTAATCCCACCAGTGTACAAGTCCTTATTATCCTACCTTTTCACCCATTATTCCCTTTATTCTTACATTTCCACATCACTTGTCACATAGATCACCAATTTAATATACACACAATAAAAATAATTAATACACCTAGAAACCTATAAATTTATTATGGATTAATCATATTTCAAATTCATAAACACGCCAAAAGAATTTTGAATAACCCTTAAAACCACATTTAGAATTTATGGGAATCATTTTTGTAGAACAATAAAAATAAAAACATGAATAAAAATCAATTTGTTTTATAAAACCACCTTTAAATATGTTTTAACCAAAATTACATTTTAAAACCCATTTCACACCATTTAAAAATCCAAAGAACACCATAAAGAATGAAATAAAGAAAATGAAAATGATATTAGAATGCTAAAACATTTAATGAACTACCTCACACTTGTACACATCATGAATATGGTGGAAAAACAGAACTGGACCACAAAGGAAACCTATAACGGCATGATTGAACAAAATACAACAATATTTTACCAAAATCACAAGATTGAACCGCTATTAGGTCATCCTACTTGTTTAATGAAAGAGAACCCGCGAAAGGTTACATAATAACCCTATAATAATGAATAAACAAATAAAAGAGAGACTCTTTTAATGATTCATGAATATCCATGTCCAAAAACAATGAAAATTTGAATTTCATAGGGGGAAGAGGGATAGAATAAAGCTACAAGATTTTATAATTCCATGTGGTTTTAAAAATGGGTGACCTATTATTTAAAAGGGGAGAGAAAATTGTAGTTTTACAATTTCTTATTACATTTATAGGGAACATGGCAAGCCCGTATGGTTTTCTAAACCACGAGGAGAGTATACAGTATCCTCTATCCAACAAGAAAATGATAAAACTATTTCCATGGGTGGGGAACACACAAATTTAGTAGATATTTCATACAAGATAATGCCACTATCAAGAGCACAGATTTTCTCCTTGGTTGGAACATGATTTCTGTAACTTTACACCAACCATTCCCCCCTGTATTAGGGTAAAAAAATTCCACCTTTCTATAAAAACACCTTGGTAAACAAAGGAATTGTTATAAATCCAAAACAAATAAAAATAATACTTCAAACAAATCATGAATATAATACGCAATCTAAAATCATAATATATCCAATTAATGCTTGGCATGGACATTTTGACAAACCATGTGCCAACAGTGAATTTCCCCAACTATTTCAAAGTGCATAGTTTCTCTTGGACATCCCCATGGCTTGGCTAAATCTCACCCCAACCATTATCCTTCAAACTTTCATCGCGTTCATGGTGCCTTGGAGGTGTTGAAAATCATACACTATCCATTCTCAAATTGTCTTCCCCAAGAAAATCCTCCAATCATGGATAAAAATATCTGATCCTCCCAAAAAAATAACCCGATAACATTATTTATATAAAATAAATTAATAAATAAATGGTCATGTACCAAATAAATAGGGTGATAAATTCTCTACAATATTTTTTTTACATACATTGAAAGTATAAAACCAATTTTATCCCAAATGTGTATGTGCCACTACTCTAATATTTTCATTTCATGATCCCATGTTTCCTACTAAATCTGAACATGTTGCCATAAAACCTGCACTAAACTACAGATTTCTGAATGAAATTTTATTTATTTCATATCCAAAATACATAATATAATATGAATCAACATATAATATTTATATAAGTATATGTGTTCCCATCAAATCCCATGGTCAGGATCATGTTGATAAATTTTCAATTGAGACACATGAAACACATTATGCACTAAATAGAAGCTTGGTGGAAAATCCAAAAGATATTCCCCCTCATAATTTACTTAATGTATATCAAAAGTGACTATGTATGAGGATATTACATGACCAAATTAAAAAAATGATGATTTCAAATCCTTGGGAGGATTCTTAAGAAATCATGATTACTCACCTCAAAATACAATTGTTATTGAAGATGATCTTCAGGATAATTACGATGACTCTAAGACAACCTCATCATCCTTTTGATCAATTATGTAATTTAAATTATATCGTTCACTACATAGTGTATGATGAGTGAAGTCTCACCTATTTCCACCAAATAAAGTAAAGAATGATAAAGAATCCAATTGAATGCTCGAAAAAGAGTCATATGTATTGAGGAATAATAATCATTGATGTATCAGAACACTACTAATGGTATGTTTTCCTTCCATTTGCCACTAATTTCCATTAAAAATGCCTAAATCATGTCCTATAATGTACGGATTATCAATTTAAACTATCCACCCATACCAAGATGACGAACTAGGAACATAGTCACCTAATTATAATGGTCACAGTTTATGTATTTCATAAATAAATACTTAAACATGGAGTATATATCAGATAAAATCGAGAATGGCATACCATTCCACATTCCAAATTCTCAAATGTTGATTTCTGATATGCATTTCCCCATATCTTTTTGACAGACCTAAATAAAATGATTTTACTTGTTGATCTGATGCACAATTAACCATATGGATTTTTTTTCATAATTGTTATTAGTAAACATGTCACAAATTAATTTTCCATCTACTCCCACTTCTGCACAAGAATTTATAAAAACTGAAATATTTTCTATGGGTATTGGTGTTCCATCATTTCCTATTAATTGGTTAGGGACCTCAAATAATTTCTTGCATTTTTTGGTCTAATGCACAAAAATCATAAATTCATAACTCTATAAATATTTTGATTTCCAAGATGAATAACCAATTTAGAATGGTGGTAAAAAATTAAATCTATTATTGAATAAAATGACCTTGATCTGATATCTAAACTAAAAAACAATAATCACATCTAGTTTCATTCCCTCAATGGTCTCCCCAAAATTTATTTTTGACATCATAGAAACACATTCCGTATTAGGTATCTGAGGCATTTGGCATGCTGAACCAAATCCGCAGTAAAATCAATAGGGATGAAAACATCAATATCACCATAGTAAGTACAATCCGGGACCATTTTAGATAAAATAAACATGAAATATTTAGTGAATAATGTCTTAAAAATCATGAATTTGGAATATTTATAACAACATTTAAAAACCAAGAACTTTTTTAGTGCCAAAATCTGAGGTCTATAGAAGCTCAACATTGTGAATTTTAAAATACTAAATATATTATGTCACATGAAAATATTTTTACATTAAATGGGGAATGAAACCATATTAGGGTCTCATATCTGTATTCTAATTTGATGGTTGAGTTCGAAACATCAATATTATCCTAGGTGTGACATAAAAATGCCATCTGAGGGAGTTTGGTTAGAGCTGTGTTGGTTTTGGGGTTTTAAAAGGGGAGTTAATTTATTTAAATTGAGTAAAATCATTTTTACTACCCCCACCTCCATTGGCGTATGATAGAAGTAGGAAGAGAAAAATCCTATTATCCTATTTTTTCTAGTAAATGAATAAAGATCCAAATAGAAGTGCTAAATCATTTTCGATCTCTGTTCCTATGACTGATTTTCATCATATCAGATAGAATCACAATCTGGTAATTGATATTCACTTGAAGTATTAGTGATTCTCCGTCGAGGTAGGAATACTAGAATTTTGGTCCCCATCCCCTTTTCAATGCATATATGTATTTTTTAGTCATATTGAAAATTTGTGTGATCCTTTCTATTTTCATATGTTGGTTTTCGAGTAATTTGGAGAGAATAATAAACATATCAAGGTAATTGTTGTATATAATTAGCATCCACATGGAGCGAAGTTCTGTGAGTCACTCCTTGTGACTCTTCTGGTTTAGGAAATATTATAAATTGGAACTGAATACCATATAACAGGTTTAAACCCCATGTAGTGACCCCATGTTGTGTAGCCAGAGGACCGGGTTTTGTATGTTGTGGGATCATTCATGGCCATGTTTAGTTACACAGACATAGTACAAAGACATGTGGTGATATATATTGAAAAACACCACATAGCCTAATGGAAATTTATCTAGAATGAAACGTCAACTATGAGATGCATGGTATATAAAGGACAATGTAATAACCCAAAATATTATAAGTGAAATTTCACATTTTATTTAATTAAATGCATTATTTTTTAAAACATATATAGAAGAAAAAAATCGATTTTATTTATTAAATCCAATTGGATTTAAATTCCTATTAAGTATCATTACCATTGATAATATAGACATTGAATAGTGAACACATTACTAGTATAAATATTGGGTTTTAACAAATCCTTTCGACATAAACATAAATTGTTACAACCTCAACAATTAGGATAATTCCTTATGAATTCCATTATTGAGTGATTCTGGGGGAGATAAAATTTATTGAATTTTCCATTAACCACACCCAAAATAAAATCCTATATATTAAGAATGAGAAATACCATTTATGGGAGAAGTTCATGTTCATAAAGATCATGACCCAAACCATGTCCAAAAAACGACCACATGAAATCCCCACCAGCCCACATCATACTCTTAGTCGTAAGTTGGTTTAATAAAGGGATATTTATCATCACCTTATCATTATAGTTAGGTACATTTTTTAGAATAATGGATATAATTTTATTTTATTATTATTTTTAATTCATAATATGTATTTCTGGTTAATATTCAAATTTAATTATGAAATCCATTTTGATAAATTAATAAATATTATTTTAAATGGAATATTATAATTAAATTTATTTTATTAAATATAAATGATGATATAATTTTTATTATGCCAAATGTAATTTTTATTAATGTTTGTAATATATTTTTTTTCAAAACCTATCAACTCTCAGTAAATGTTATTTTTTATTATAAAAATCAAAATTAACTTCTTTAGAAAATTATTTGTATAAAATGAATATTAGTATTGGACTCCTGAAGTAAAAATTATCCAATGTTGAGTTTTTTATAATTTTTAGGGAGACTCGAATTTTTGGGTAAAAATAAAATACCATAGAAATATATAGGGTATTTTATGACATCATAATGGCCTAATAGTGACATAATAAACACTATAAAAGGGATATTATGACAAATATCTATGTTTTCTTTAAAATAAATTTATTTCATAATTTTTTGGAATTACTTTATAAACCCTTAGTGAATCCTCAAAAATATATAATATATTTTATGATGTTGTGTTCATTAATTTAATAATGTGACTTGCCTACCCGTAAGAAAGGATAATATTTTAATAAAATCGGCCCATGGTCTTATAAAACAAGATTTTATTATCCTCTTAGGAAAAAAATGAGGTCAAAAACAAGGGTATGATTTTTTTTTATATTTAATTATAGAGAATCTAAAACATAATGTTGTGAAATATTAATGAATTACTCTATCATTTCCTATATAATCCAACCCAATATCCCACTTATAATCATTAAATATATGTGAATCACATTCTTACAATTTCCTCCCCTCTATATAATCATCGTAAGGCACCCCTAGACCCAGGAAGCCCCTCTTTAAGCTTTTGAAGGAACACACTAATATAAGGGTTCCATCAATTCAGATTTTTATCCATGTTTCCTTATATTGTTACACCTTTGTTTTATCATTTCAAAATGATGGGGTATGTTTTTAAACCTCCACCATAGTTCCATTATTTAGGTTTAATTATCATAGAACCATTTCTATCTCATCAATACCTCCCACATACACTAGTTTCCCAGCCGAAATTTCCTAAGAGTTATTCCATTTCTCATCTTTCTTCACATTAATTTATTTTGTTACACCTTATATATACAAAATCATTGTATTGAAAACTATATTTATATGACCCTATTATCTTAAAATTCATGTATATTTTATGAGGGTATCCTTTATCCTTCAATGATTCTTTTTTAAAATTTATATATCACACTACTTGACTGCAAAAATTGCATCTTGAATTTCTATTACAAAACATTTGGGTAGTGAATACCATAACAATTCCCTATCAAGGTTTTTTTTATTTATGTGCTTATATATTTTTATTGAGTGCATATATATTTTTGTTCCTCACCCCCTGATCTTTGAATAAATTTTAATGATGAATGAATCCATGTACTATGATCTATGTGGCATATATAAACAGGAGTATGAAATGAAAGTGATTGGTTCACCATGAAATATACAACACTCGAATGCATTGGGGAATGATTATTATCATTATTAGACATGTTGGTAAATGGTTATACCTGATTTCATTATGGTAATTTTCCCACTATGATGTATTGGAATATTATCTTTGACTAATGATGCAATGTTTTATGCATTTCCACATTTCCATGTTATGAATATCATATTATATCAACATTTATGATTCATGTTATATTATGCCTCACTGATATAAATTTACAAACATGTATTATAATCTCCCTTTAGTTAATGTTTTACTCCCATTCTGGGATTTATATCTCACCCCTTTCATATTTATATCCACATCTTATCCACGTAATGTTAAGTACGTAGTAAATATGTGTTCATGTAATAGATGTTCTCAGTAAAGATGTATTATTTAATGATTCAAGTTGAAATTTATAGTAACTAATCCCATAATACACAAAAATACATAGTATTTAGGTCTTTATTAAGTAAAATTTTGTTTAATTAAAGCATGTATGAATGTATTAAAAAGAACACTGTTCTTAGAGTTGGTGTTAGAGGAATGTTTAAATGTTTTTAAGATTAGGATTAGAAAACTCTTGTGAAATCCATATAGATAATACTATGTATAAGAATAACATCCTTAAATCATGGTGACAATAGATTAAGTGATTTATCAAGAATATACATCTTTTTTTGGATATTATGAAGTGGATGTGGTTCCAACACAGATGTGTCAGGGGGTAAAACCCAAAAAACACCACAATGAGATTGATTCAATTTGGAACTATTGTATGAAAATGGGCCATGTTTTACGCCTGTTGTGACACTCCCAGGGGTTATTCTTTGATAAATTCATAAGAATATTATGAAATAATATTAAGGGATCAAAAAAAATTCCCATATGAATATATGTTAGGCTATAGATCATGGAAAATTTAAAGTGAATACTAGTAACTCTAAAGTTAAGTAAATATATATAATTTATAAATTATCACATTAATGTAATTCTATTCTTAATTGTTTATTTAATATTTTATAATTCATACCTGTGATTTTATTTTATTCAAATCGATTATCGAGAATAAGAGGAATCAGGCCAAAAAATGATGTGCAGATCAATGTAATGACTTCCCTAGTGAGATTCACAATCCAATGGGAGCAGGAATCACAATATTTTTCATGATAATGTCTCAATTAACTCTTGTTTTAAATAAAACTCTAGATAAGAGTAAATTCCACCCCCCCCCCCCACACAGAAGAGGAATAACATGCTTCAATTTAGAGCTTCTGGAGTCAACCACCACCTACTTTTATTGGATCATCTAATCCCTCAATCATTTAACAATGAATCAACACTATTGAGAAGATGAGATATATATTTAAATGCTCTGAACATCATATTGTTTTTATGGATTCTTATTTTATGGAGGGCGAATCTAATAAATGGTGGAAATTGATCAACAATACTAAGCCCGAGGAAGATAACGTGGTGATGAGATGAGTGTATTTTTCTAAAAAAAATCGATAAATATTTTTCTCACACCCACAAAATTATGATTGAGAGAGACTTACTTTACCTCAACCAAAAAGTTGATGAATCCATTCGACCATACAAGAATAAAATTACATGGGTTACATGATATGCATCTAGATTTTTCACTAACCCCGAATGCATGGTTGAATATTTCGTTGGTGGGATAAAACACAGCGTATGAGAGGACATGTTGGTCCTTAACATTGACAGCTATGTGTAAATTATATTATGTTCCCTCATTGTCAAAATAGTGATCAGAAAATCTCAGGGGTATCATAGGGATATGAAGATGAATGTATAGTCATATTCTGGTGGATTGATTGATAAAAGTGCTAACAAATTTCAAAACCCCACTTTCCAATGGTACGAAATGAAGCACCCTGGAAATTTATTAAAGGGGATGAGGATATTCATTATGTTTGAAAAAAAAGGTCCCTAGGAGAGAAATTGCCACCAAGAAAAACCCACTACTATGACAGAGTAATGGAGTTCTCCATTAAACCCTCAATGCATTTTTATTTGGTACAAATGAATGAAACCAGGTAATTTATCATAGCAATGCACTAAGACAATGGATTTCGTAGGAAACTATCAACATCTAAGGCAGCAAGGGTGAGATTTTATGATCATTGGTGTTGAATTGAATCTTTAGACTAAAGTGGTGACTAGTATTCTAGTTATTCAACAATAATAGTGAGGGAACATTTTGATTTTGTTTTTACACATTATTTAATTTCTTGAATGTTTACTGAAACAATCCAAACACCACCATAATGAATGGAATAAGATATACCAATGAAAATGGAAAATAGGGCAATTATTTCATCCATCTTATATAGCTTCTCCCCTATCACAATTTTTTTATTGAACTTCTCATCAAATCTTATCCTACTTTCCTCTATGGAATTTGATTAAATTTAGTACATGGATTTCCTTTCCCTATATAGTGCCAACATAAATTTCCATGAGGGGAAATCAATCTCTATATTGAAAATTAATGCATGATTATATATATTTGGAATGAGGAGGATGAATATTATTTTTCCACATCATCCCAACCATGGATATTACTTCCATATGAGTATGAGTATCTTGATAAGTTGATTTTGGCTATGGAAGGAACCATCCTCAAATACCAGCCCATTGTGAGGGAATTCAATGTTGTGTTTCCTGTAGAATTGACTAGCCTTCCTCCTAGAAAATATTTTTAATTATCGAATGATATTATACCAAGGGTGCTACCAGTATCGAAGATTCTATATATAATAGATATTGTGTAACTTGATAAGCTAAAGAAACAAATATAGGAGAATTTGGATAAATGGTGTATACAACCAAGTACATCACCATGGGGTGCACTAGTCCTCTTCATCAATAAGAAGGATGGTTCAATGCACCATTTCATTGATAATCATGATATCAAAAAATGAACAATAAAGAACTGATATCCTTTTCCACAAATTGATATCTTTTTTATCAGATACATGGATCAAAATACATATCCATGGTGGATATGTTCTTGGGATATTACTATGTAATGGTGAAGAAGGAAAATATCCCCATGGCTACTTCTTATACAAGGTATGGGAACTAGGAATTCATATTAATTCTTTTCAGACACACTGATGTTCCAAAAATATTCATAGAAATAATGAATAGAGTTATTAGATACTTCCTTGAAAAATTTGTGGTAGTATTTATTGATTATATTCTAATACACTAGAATATTAAGAAGTAGCATGCGGATCATTTAAGTAGTATAATAAAGACATTGTAGAAGGAAAATATTTATTCCAATTACAACAAATGCGAGTTCTGGTAGATGTATGCCTCTTTATTAGGGAATATAATCCCAAGGAATGGGATGTCTATGGACCCTTCCAAGACTGAGGCAACTGAAGGATTTACAAAGACAACATTTGTGACTCATATCCGTTGTTTCCTTGGATTAGTTGGGTATTATTATCTTTTTGGGAGAAATTTCACATTATTATCAAACCCTATAACCAAGCTACCTTGAAAGGGAGTAAATGTTTTAGGGAATGTTGAATTTTTATAGAGATTCAAGTAGTTGAAAATGAGACTTATCCTTATTCCAAAGCTCACACTACGCATAACTGGAGATATTTTCATTCTATTCCTTTATGATTTGAATAAGGTTGTGGGATTTGTGTTGATTATCATTGACAATGTCATTTCCTATGCTACAAGGTAGTTTAATGTTCATGCGTATAACTATCTAACACACGATCTGGAGTTGGATACAGTGACCTTCAATTTGAAAATTTGGTGATATCACCTCTACAGGGAGATGCGTGAAATATATACTGATCAGAAAAGCCTAAAGTATATATTTGCACTTAAATATTTGAATATTAACCAATAAAAATAGGTAGATATGATCAAATAATATGACTTCTCAATTCACTACCATCCAGAGAAAGCGAATAAAGTGGAAGACACTCTATGTATAAAGGATCCAAGAACTCTTTATTTAATGAGAATTAAGAAGGATCTGATCTTGTTGGTCATAAAGAGTATGGACATGTTAATCATAAAGGATAGAACATTATAAAATCTTTAAAGAATTATTTCTCATCCTCCACTTCTGAGGAGGATAATAGATTTCAATGTGATGATTTGGGGAATCAGAATAATGTGGAAGCTATTAGAAAAGGTAAATCCTCAAAGCTAAATTTCGAGGCAAAATGTTATGTATTATTTTGGTCAAGACAACATTTACAATTGAATAATGAGTTAAATAAGGAGCTATTAGATGATTCCCATAGATCAACCATCTCTATCCACCCAAGAACTAAAATGATATACTAGGATCTCTGAGGACACTATTACCAGGATAATATGAAGGAGGCGATAATAAAAAAAGCATCACGATTTCTCATATGTTAGGAAGTGAATTTGTAATGGAAGAGTTATAAGGGTATGATGCAATAATTACACATACCAAAATAGAAATGGGAAAAAATCACCATGGACTCTATAACCAGGCATCCTAAGACATATAGAAGAAACAATGCTATCTGGGCTGAGGTGGATCATCTTACAATAATTTCAATATTCATTATGATTAGAGAGTATTTAGCATTAGTTCAAATTTCACGAATATACATTTGAGAAGTTGGGAGGGTTCATTGTATACCACTGTTGATTGTATCTATTCAAGATACATGATTCACCTCTATTTTTTGGAGAACTCTCCAATATGATCTAGAAACTGACGTAAAATTCAGCACAACCTATCACCATAAAAACGATGAAAAATTTGAGAACATGATCCAGACACTTGAGGATATGTTTAGAGCATTCTAAATGGACTTCAAAGGAGGATGTGATCAAGATCTTCTTATTTTGGAGTTAATTTAAAACAACAGTTTCCACTCATGCATCCAAATGCATCCTTATGAATCCCATTACAAGAAGTGGTTCACAACACTATTATTATGGGATGTGGTTGGGGAAAATGAAATTATAGGTCATAAAATGGTTGAGTAAATGGCGGTGAAGGTTAATACCATTCAACTGCACATCATGGATGCTTGTTGTCGATTGGAAAACTATGTTGAAAATTTTCAACAAGACCTAGATTTTGATGTTGGAGACATGGTATTCATATGAATATCTCCATGGATGAGAGAAATGAGATTTCGGAATAAGGGAAATCTGAGACCAGGTTAATCGGCGCATTGGACATCCTTGAATGCATCGTAGCAATGTCCTACTGACTATCACTTCAACCTGAGTTATCTCTGGTACATGGTGTATTCATGGTATCCCTCATGAGAAACTACATAACAAGCACCACTCATGTACTCAATATAGAGGTGGTACCATTGTATAATTACCACTATTATAAGGAGAATCTAGTTATGATATTACATCATATAGACAAATTTCTACAAAATAAGATAATGCACATTGTGAAAGTGTTTTGGAGATTCCAAAAGTTTGAAAAAAAATGCAGGAATCAAGGGAGGTGATTAATCAATGTTACCTCATCCATTTTAATGTGGGAAATGAAAATTTCAAGGGTGATATTTTGTATGCGGGAATATTGTAATGTCCCAAACTATTATATGTTAAATTCCCCTTTTGACCAAAATAAATATTTTGTTTTGTAAAATGGATATAGAAAACACAAGCACTCTATTTGTTTTATTATCTCCAATTGAATTTAAATGACCGTTAAGAATCAGTACTGTTGATAATATATCCATCAAATAGTGATCACTTGACTAGTATGAATATAGGGTTTTGAAAAATCCTTTCAAAACAAATAATGGAGTTGATGGCCGGATCTAATATGATAATTACCTATGAATCCCATTTATCATAGCTTTTGAGGGTGATATCATTTTTGGGATATCCTCTATACCAATCCCAATTCAATATCCATATACTTAACCGTGAGCAAAACAATTTATGGAAAAAGGTCAAGCTAATAGAGATCGGATTCCAAAAAATTTTGACTGAATCACCCCATGAAATACCCACAATTACACACCTTACACATAGATATTATGCTGGTGTAATACAGTGATATGTATCATGGTATAATAATAATAGTTATGTATAGTTTTTTGTATAGAATATAGATTATTATTTTATTTTATTATTGTTTTTAAAGAAAAAATAGTGTTTTTGGTTAATATTCAAAATGAATTAAGAAATATAATTTGATGAATTAATAAATAATACTTTCTGAGAAATATTATTATTAAATTACATTTATTAAATATAGATGATCATATAAATTTTATGAGGATAAATGTAATTTTCATTATGGTTTAAAAAGTTTTTTGGTCAAAACCTGTCAACTTTCTATAAATTTCACTTATTATTTAAAAAGTGAAAATTGAATAATTTAATAAATTGATTTTATAAAATTAAAACTATTTTTGCAATTATGAGGTCAAAATTATCCAATGGTTAATTTGTCATAATTTTTTGAGAAGGGAAAATTTTTAGTTTAAAATAAAATACAATATAAATATATATGGTTTTTTATGACATCATAATGGCCAAATAGTGATCTAATAAACAATATTGAAGGGATATTAGGACAAATATATGTTTCAAATTTAAAATAATGTGAATTTATAATTTTTTTACCGATTTTATAAATCATTTGTGAGTCCTCCAAAATGTATAATATATTTTATGATTTTAACTTCTTTTGTTTAATAATGTAACTCACCTACACATATGTGAGGATAAAATTTTAATATCATTATCTCATGGCCTTATAGAATAATATTGTATTCTAGTATTTGGAAAAAAAATGGGAAAAAACCATGTTATATTTTGTAGTTTTGAATATTTATTTATACAGATTCTGAAACTTAAGTTTGTGAAATATTAAAGAATTACCATCTCATTTCCAATGTAAACCCACCCAAGTTCCCAGTTATCTTCAATAAAATTATGTATAACGTCCTTAATATTTTATCTTATATATATAATCCTCCCACGGTTCCCAAATCTCTCAATAATCCCCTCTTCAAGTTTTTTAAGTCAAACACTCATATACATGTTTCTTTTATTCTAATCTTTTTCCATAATTCCTTATATTCTTATAGAAATTTGTTTCTAGTTAAATATGATGGTGTATATTTTCAAACCTCCCCGATAAATCCATTAATATGTTTTTAATAATGAGATAACCCTTTCTATCTCGTTAATCCCACCCACATACACCAGTTACCAAACAGAAATTTCCTAAGAGTTGTTACATTTCTTCTCTTTCTTCAGGTTTATTTATTATGTTCCACCTTCTATTTCCAAATTACATATGTTTGTACATATATTTATAGGACCCTATTAATTTATATTTCATGAATATATGTTGATACACCCCTTTCTCTCTTGTCAACCATTTTATGAATTTTCATGTTATGTCGTTAGGCTGCTGAAAATGCATTGTGAATTTCCATTAAAAAAAATTGGGTAGTGAATATCATACAAATTCCCTATCATGGGTGTTCAATTTTCTAAACATATAACATTTTTTGAGGACTTATATGTTTTTATTACACACCCCTTGATCATTTAAAAAATTATTATGATTAATGAATTCATGTTTTATGATCTATGTGGCACACTTAAACATGAGACTGAAATGAATGTGACGGGTTCCCTAGTAAGTATATAGCACTCCAATTCATAAGAAAATGATTAGTATTATGATATTTCATGTTTTAATAGGGGTTTACATGATATATTTATGGTGCCTTTTTTATTATGATGTATTGGAATTTTATCCTTGACCAATGATGAAGTTTTTTAAGTTGTTACCACATTTTCATTTTATCAATATAATGTTATATCATGCCTTATGAATCATGTTCCTTTACAACTCACTAATATATCATGCCTAAAACATATTATTATCTTATTGTTATTCCATTTTTACTCCATTACTGGGTTTTATATGTCACCTCTTTCTTATGTATGACCTCAAGTTATCCTATAAAAGATTAAGTACAAAGAATGTTGTGGTAAGGTATAGGTTTTTTTCAATAAATATTTCTTAATTAATGTTTCAATTTGATATTTAATTTACCAAATTCCAAAATACAGTAGAATTATCTATATTTAGGGTTGTAATAAGTGTAATTTTTTTTAATTAAATCTTGTATTAATTGAAAAAGAGAACGAGGTTTTTATTGACATAGTAGGTCGAGACCTTTGGAAGAAGAATATGAACAGGTTTTGAGTATAGTAAAAAATATTTATATGGATTTTACACTCCATATACCCCAGCATGACCTATCTTTGTCACATGAATGGGAGACACGGCCAGGTGCACATGTTATTTCACCTATCATGTGGACTTTGTTTCACATTATGTACTTCCTTGGAGATCTTCCTTAGATCTCCCTACTGATGTATCTCTGTATCTAGAACTCGAATTCAGGCGTGTGAGTATCCTACCATATGAAATTTTCCACATAAAATTTTATGGTGGAATTTGTTACATCCTAAAATACAGGAGGTGTAATGTTTTTAATATAATAGTGTAGATGTGTTTAACTTTGGGTGGTGATCAGAAATAATCCTTGAGTTTATTTTGGGGTTCATATCCTTCCCTAACAACATTTAATTGGGTACCCCAATAATATTTTGGCGGGTAGGTCAGTTCTCCCATTATGTATTAGGGCACAGTTCCACTTCCAGTATATTTGTTGTGATGTGAGGTCTAATAAAAATGATTCACCTTACATTGATTGATGACCGATTCTATAGATCTATGTGGTTATTATAGAGAGTTTATTAGATTGGTACTCCCCTTTTGAATTATAACATTGGGTTTTATCAACTGTACTATTTCATAGAGAGGGTTATCCCTACACCATGGGAGTGAGTTCTACACATTTGGGGTAGCTTCTTAAGGGATGGTAATCCCCTAATGGATTAGGGCGTGAGTTTTCCGAATCATTTTGGTATTTGGAGGAATCGATCCCCTTCTTTTACATTATATGGAACATCTATAATTTTTTGAAATATAGATTTTAAAATCTTTAATCTTACAGTGGTGAGGGTCATCTATCCCTACAGATGATACTCCATTAATGTTCTAGAGTGTAGGTCCTCGATATGTGATTTATAAGTAGAGTTGGTAGTCCCCTATCATGTCATGGTAAGGGGACTCTATTCATAGAGTTGAAACTCTAATGTCGTACAAGGGTGTGGGTACTCCATACATGTTCTTCTATCATAGTTGGTACTCCCTTGTTTACCTTAGAGCATGTCCTCTAGCATGTGGTCGGCACTCCCCTATCATGTTATTGATTGCGCCCTCATAGTAAATGAGATGGTAGAGTTTCTATCCCTTTTCATTTCATGGATATGGTCTACAATTCATTGATTGGTACTCCACATTCATTCCGTAGTGTGGGTCATAATATAAAAAATCATTCACCCCTGTAGTTTAAGGGTTTTGTTCCACCATTGGATTCAATTTTCTCATGTATGTTGAATATTATTATGAGGAAAAATCCTATTAATCAGTTATGGGATTTACCTGGTTAGGATTTAGTCCTCCATTGACACATTAAGGTACAATAAACGCACCTCAGAAGAGAAAGTGGTTTTGTGGGTCTGTTATGACTTAGTACTCCCTTGATAGTATGGAAGTGGTGATGTTTGAGTCCTTTAATTTTCAGTTGTTATAGAAAATTAATGTGGAATATAATATAGATAAATTTTCCTTCTATTGTGTTCACTGGTTTGGTGCATACCTGTATACATGGGTTCATATGACATTCAGTTGGGTGAAGGATAATGATGGAAAGACCTCAAGTGGTGAGACTTGATCTAGACATAGTTTGTTGTTTCCAAAGGAGTTTATCTCTCATATTGGATCAATATAGGATGGATAATCTCTCTAATTGCGTTCTACTAGTTTTGTATTACCCTTATATCCTTGAGTTGGATCATATGACTAGATATGATGGCAGAATGAGATGTCAGATGGAGTCAGAGAATATTTTACCATGGTAGTAATTGGAGTCCAGGCAGTATGGTCACATTTCTGGTATGACACCCCTTGTGTAATGAGCTCACTAATCATGTGTAGTCAATGATGTTTTGATATGAAGTTTCTCTCTCAATAGGGAATTACCCAACTAGGTCGATCACTCTTTTCCCTATAGTTTATCATAATTTCATTTATGTTCTTGGGGAACCTAGTATGTATTCTTATACTAACTCCAACATGGTCATTTCCTCAACGTGTTTTGTTTTGTGCAGACCAAAGGCCTTTTGATGGAGTCCCCAAAAGACCTGAGGTAGGTGGGTCATATGGATCTTGACTGAATAATGTGTTTGAAAGAGCTAGGATGAGGAGCTTTCAGATAGTTCCCTCTGATAGAGATATTGATCTACTTATCATGTTAGATTCAAATACTACTTCGGTTGGGTTTTTGTTTTTTCCCTTTTGTTGTATTGAGTACTTATTTTATACCCTATTTTGGGATTTTTTTATTCATGTATATTATTTTTTATTTTATTTATGACAAAACTCTTACATTGAGGGGTGTTTGTGTTCATGCATACATGTAATTTTGGAAAATACCTCCAATTGTAGTGATATGCCCAATCAGTTCAAGTGAAAATCCATGGACGTATTGGAGGTGGGATTGGTTATTTCGGGCCTGGTCCCCTTTGGGTTATTTCATGACATAGCGGTACCAAATTGGGGTCCACTTTGGGACTATAATTTTCTAATTGTTATTTGGATTTTGTAGTGACAATGTTAGGCTATTTCAAGTTTGAATATCAGGGTAGAGGCTCTTGTGATCATCTGGTGTCCATCATTCCAATTCACTAGGACTTTGTGAAATTTCTTTTCAAATAATTACATTAAGACACTAATAACAGAGATATAAATGTACACACATCGTATACAATTCTGTTTTGGTTTTTTTCATCTCATTTTTTCGTTGGGGTATCATGGAATGAAATTTATTTTGTCATTGGGCTTCCATTATCACTTTTCCAAACAAAAAAACCCCGGTTCAGCCATCTGTAGTTGTGTATAGAACTTATTTTCAAAGGATAGTGATCATTTGGGTTTTTTGGACCACTGACTCTTGGGGACTGGCATTGGTAAAGAGGAAGGAAGATCGGGCTCATATTACACTTTTGGGTGGAGTTATTGACTACTACGGGACACTCTAAGAGATTTTTATATGTTCACTAATCTCTTCATAATCCCTATATGAGACAAGTTACCTTGAAAAAACAATTAATGGGTTAATATTCTCATTATAAAAATAAAGGATGTTCCCTGGATGAACTAAGGGTTGTTATATCTCATCCATGAATCTACATGGATGTACTATAGGTTCTTCATCAGGTAAAATATTCGGTATGTACCTATGTTGTGTGTCCAAATTCTTAAGAGTGGGATACGACGTGAGGATGTAGTTGAAATTTTGAGGAGGGTATTGAGACATTATGAGGTGTCCTATGTATCCTGGTTATTTGAGAAATCAATATCCACCTATCTCATTGATTCCCTCTTGAAGGGACCCATGGTAAATGACCTTATATGAGGGGTGTTCATTCGTTATTCCTAATGTGGTGTTCATTTCAGATACCAAATCACATGGGAGTTGTGATGGGTGTGTCAAACATGGGGGAATAGATTACCTAGCTCACGACATGTAGTAATGGGACTTGCTAACAAGGATAGTTCTCAGGGTGCATGGAATAGTGTTATGGACATGATAAGAAGTACTACATATCCTAAGTAAGGATGGAAACAAAGCCATTATAGTTTAGTTTATTTCTAATTTCTCTGATGGATGAGGAACTGTAATCATCTCATGGGAATAATAGAGTAGTTCTGGTTGGAATCTAATTTATAGGAGGTTTCTATTGAAGGAGATGTGTATTATAGCTCAGGTCATAGAAAGGTTTCATATGTATCCCCTAAATAAAAGGAATTCGTATTCTCATTGTTCATTTACACCGTAACCCACTGATAGGGTACGTTTGATGATCATGTCTAGAGGAAATATGGTCCTATGGTTTTAGGAATACTAGTGACATATACCCAGATGGAAGACAATGTTACCCTTGGATACATAGTGTGGATGACGTGATAAATGAAACAACCTACGCCCACATGATACCAGTTCATTGTGACAATGAATGGACATCAAATGATCAATTTACCTTCACTGGATAAGGGAATTAGAAATTGGGATCATCCTATATGATTAATATTGTAATTGAACCTTAAGGAAAGGTGTCCCACATATCCTGAGTATGGCATGGATCCAAGTCATCGCAGATCCCTTAATTAGGGCTTACACATTGAAGTTTCCATTATTTTTAGGGAATACACACTAAGGATGGATGAGGTTCTCAAATATTGGGATTCACTAGGTACTTGGATTTCTTTTATATAGGTTTCCCCATGATGCAATTGACTTTTCCCAGGGACATTGTAGGATATAAGTGATGTCTTCTAGTGGTTGTTGTATACCCTGCATGACATGTCAAGTGTGTGTCATATTTCCTGGATAATATACTCAGAGGGTGCCATGATTCCTGATTGACTCAACCAGAATCTGTCAAGAAACCCCATTAATACGCTTAGAGGTATGTCTTGAGAGCACAATGATTGGCCATAATTCCTTCACAAGACTCAGTTTACCTTTTTATAGGGTTTCATGAGTCTTGACATTTTACAACCATGATTCTATTAAAAATTTAAACATGATTTATTACACAAACTTCACTTGATACAACATAAAATATAGATAAGTCTATTGTCTTTAGGGATTACTATCATTACATAAAAACTGAAAACATGAAATACAACATCTTTATAGAAAACTTCCTTTACCTGACCACTATATTCCCTCGTACATAGAATTGCATGAGATAACATGGGGGAATGAATAAGAAACGAGTGAGCTATAATGCCTAGTAAGGGAATAAACATACAAAAACATGAGGAATACAATAAATGTTATACAATAGGCATGTCAATTGAGCACTATATAAACATGAACATAATGGAATGATAAATAATGATAATCATAACATGGAAATGTGGCAACAACCCTTAACATGGAATTATCATGAGCCAAGGCTCAGAGCACATGGAACCCGAGTAAACTAACATTGCACATGAAGCATGAGTAAATACTCGGTCCACTTGAATTATCATGAGTCAACACTCATTTCACATGACGTATCATGATAATATACTTTACCCAATGCATTGGAGCGCTATCATGGCACACCATTCTTAATCATTTCATGCATAAGTTTGCCACATTGATCATATTACATGAAATAAATCAACATCAAAAGTTATTCCATGATTATGTAATGTGGAATAAATACAAAAAATTACCATTCAATAAGTATATGTTCATAAAGATGAATACCCTTGATAGATACAGGGGTATGGTATTCACAACGCAATTATCTTGGCTTGGAAAAATGTGGTGCAATATCGACAACATAACGACATGACACAAGTATTCATGAAAATGGTTGATGATGGATAAATGGGTGTCTCATCATATGTACCTGAAATTTACATTAAGGGGGTCATATTGATACATTTACCAACAAATGTAATGAACTTTAGATGCATAATACAAAATAATTAATTTGATTTAAAAGAGGAGAGATAAATCCATCATGGTATTTTGGCATGGAAATAGGTGTACATGATAGGTATTAATGGGAGTGAAAGGGTCCTCCCATCATCCAAACATTAATAGGGCAGTATGGTGGAGGTTCTAAATCATATCCCAACATTATTAATTAATAAAAGGGCATACCCACTTAATGAAAATTGGACAAAAATGTGAATAGAAGAAATCCCTTACCTAGAGTGCGATCCTAGACGCTTGGGAGAGAATTTATAGAGGTTTTCTGAGAGCTTGGGGCACCGTGGGAGGAATCTAGAGAGAGGATGTAAGGGGTTTGTTGAAATCCAATGACATTGAGTGAAGAGTAAGTGAGATCATGGGTGGGATTATATTGGAAATGAGAGGTAATTCTTTATTATTTAGGTTTGGGACACCTCACATTAAACTAATCAAAACCACGAACCATACAATGGTTTTTTCCCATGATTTTTTTCAAAGGGGAGTGGAAACAAATATTTTATAAGGCCAATGGCCGAACATATTAAAATAATAGGGTTTCTTATGTGGAGGTATGTGACACACTCAAGGAAAACAATTTAAAAAGACCAAATGTTTTATAATCCTTCAATGGGCCCACTAAATCTTTGTAAAATAAATCAAACAAACCCAAAATACATTATATTAATGGTAAAACGTATATTGGTCGAAAATATTATTTATATTATTTTATTACATCACTATTGGTTCATTATGATGTCATAAATTGCATTATATATTTAATAGGTATTTAATTTTTACCCAAAAATACAACTGTCTCAGAAAATTAAGAAAAATTCACCGTTGGATAACATAGACATCCTGATTCCCAAAATAATATTCATTTTATTTAAATAATTTTATAAATATGTGAATTTTTACTTTTAATATAAAAATCAACTTTGACAGAAAATTCATGGTTTTTGACAAAAGGAGCTTTAAAACCGTAATAAAAATTACAATTGAATTTATAAAATTATATGATAATTAATAAAAAGTAATTTAATAATAATAATATTTTATTAAAATATTAATTAATTCAAAAACCCATTAATTCATCAGAATATTTTTCATATTTGAATATTAATTAAAAATACTATTTGTGCTTTAAAAACTATTTACAAAGTAACAATAATTAAATGAACGCACATTCTTTATACAAAAAACAGTCATAATGTTAGGGTCTTATTACATAACTCCTTATAACACCCACATAAGACTGAAGGTTATGGTGTGCGATGGTGACTGATTCTTGGGGTGGCTTGGATAACATCGCTCAGGTGGTAATCTCTATTAACTTACACATCTTCCATAGTCGGTTTTTCTAAAGCTTAATGTGTTCAATATCGACATGGGCATGGTCAAGAGCAAAGCCCAATGACACAACCTCCTTTCGGAGCTATGACAAATAGGCTTCATATGGGGAAAGTCTGCTGGATTAGGCCATCGCTTCCCCTGTCTTAGTAAATTGGATTTGTTAAATCCCAATATTTATACTAATAATGCGATCATTTTTCAACAAAAATATTACCAATGATAAAAATTCATAACAGTATTTTAATGTAAAAAAACCTATGTAGTTCACAATTTATATAACCATAATAAGACATTTAATTTGATCAAGATGAATATTAATTAATGAATTTTTGGGTTGTTTCAATCTTCACCCATTAAGATATTTCTCCATCTAAATTTCATTTTAACACTCTAAAACAAATGTGGGTATCTCGGGTTCATTAGTTACTCTGATTCCCATATCTATTCATCAAACATGTGGTTTCTCTATAACACCTTAACGAGGGGCATTATCTTATTTCGTAGAACATTTTCTCTACGATATATGATCACTAACAGTTTCCCCTCGTAAGAAAGATCATCCTCTAGCAGTACTACCTATGAAGAAAGTACATGTGAAGGGTCTGGAATTTACATCGTTAAGAGGGATACATGAAATACATGACATAGTTTGGCCATTGTAGGTGGGAGTTCCAGTCGATAGGCCACTACCCTGACACAATCAAGAATATCAAAGGGGCCGATGCACCAATAATTTAACTTACATTTCCTTCTAATCCTCGTGACGTTATTCCATGCAGATATGCATAAGAATACCATGACCCCATCTTTAAACATAATGTCTCATCGAAGGTTATTATCATAACTCTTCTATGGACTCTGGGCTGCCTTGATATCCTGCAGAATTATTTTCACCTTCTCCACCATTTCATCGAAAATTTATGAACCAAGTTGCTTATGCTCACTGACTACATCCAAACATTCCAGTGTTCTACACCACTTCCCATACATGGCTTTATAAGGTTCCATTCAGATGCTTGAGTTGAAACTATTATTGTAGGATAATTCAATTAGAGGAAGAAGTTAATCCCAACCTCTTTTAAATTACATTGAACATGATCTTAACATATCCTCCAGTGTCTGAATAGGTTGCTCAGATTTTCCAGCATTTTCAGGATGATAGGACATACTGAACATCTGTTCAGTAGCTAGAGCATGTTTAGAACTCTTCCAAAACAAAGTGTTGTATCATTGTTCTCAATCAGATAAAATAGATAGTGGTACTCCATAAAGCCTTACCAAATCCTTGATATATATATATATGTTCCAGTTGATTCAATGAGAAATCCTCCTGAATAGCAATAAAGTGTGCAGAATTTTTAAGACGATCCACAATAACCTAGATTTCATTATTTCCTTTGGATGTATTTGGATGTCCAGTGATAAAGTCTATGGTGATGTTCTTCCATTTCTATGCTGGTATGGGTAATGGATGCATCATCCCCTTAGAATTCTACCTCTCTATCTTCACTTGCAGACACACCAAGAACTTTGATGTATACTAAGTGTTCCCCTTCTTCAAATTATCCCACCAATAAAGCTCTCAGAGATCTTGATACATATTTGTGTTTCCTATGTGAATAGTAAAATTTGAACTATGTGGATTATGTAAAATATCCTTCTTCAGCTGTTAACTTGATAGAACACATATTAATTTCCCAAATCTCACAATTCATTATTCATTCACATTGAACTCTGAGTATATTCCTCTTTTAATAGATTCCAATTTCTTCTAAATTCTCAGATCATCCTTTGGATAATCCTTTCACCTTTCCAAAAGATATGGTTGGGCAATCATTTGTAAAAGTATTTATGATGTTCTATTATTTATGATTACCATGTCTATCTTCATCAAATCTTAGAATATTGGATCCTTCTCAATTATAATAATTTGATAGAATCATTGGGTCCTTCCTATATAGAGAATTTTACACCTTGTTCACTTTCCCAGGGTGGTAATGGATTGAGCAGACATAGTCTTTGATCAGCTCTAACCATATTTGTTGGTTCATGTTCAACTCTTTTTGTGTAAATATATATTTGAGGCTTTTGTGGTTCGTATATATTTTACATTTCTCCCCAATGAGATAATGCCGCCAAAATATTAAAGAAAAGATCATTGAAACCATCTTCAGATCGTGTGTTGGATAATTCTTCTCATGAACTTTCAATTTCCATGAAGCATAGGCAATGACTTTGTCATTTTTCATCAACACAAATTCAGGCCCTTCTACGAAGCGTCACTGAATACAACAAAAAGCTCTCCACTTGTGTTTAATGTGACCCCGAGCGTTTTTATATGCCTCCCTATCAACTCCATAAATATTTCATCACATTAATCACTCCAAGAAAAAATAACTCCGTTCTGAGTTATCATGGAAAGAGGGTGGAAACATTCTGGAAAATTTCTCACAAATCGTTGATAATATTCATCTATCCCCCTAAATCTATAGATATTCCTTAAAGATTTTGGCCTAAACCATCCATAATTGCATCTATTTTGGGGGTCCATAGATATCCCATTTATTTTGATGAAATGTATAATTAATGAGACCTTTTTCAACTGGAACTCACACTTGTTGTACATTGCATAAAGCATCTCCTTTCGCAAGGTCTCTAGTACAGTTCTTAGATACTCCTCACGATCCTCCATGGATTTGATGTTTATTAGAATATCATCTATAAATACAACCAAAAATATGTTGATGTAATCTATAAATATTCTATTCATAAAGTCCATGAAGATTTTTGGAGCATTAGTGAGTCTGAAAGAAATTACTAAGAATTCATAGTGCTCTTATCTTGTATAAAAAGCAGTCTTGGTGATATCATCCTTCTTCAAATTTACATGATAATATTCCTATAGAAAATCTACCTTGAAGAAGTATTGTTCTCCAGGAAAACAAGTCATCAATTCATGGGACAGGATACTTGTTCATTATCGTGATTTCGTTAAGCTCCCGATAATCGATGCAAAGGCACATTGACCAATCCTTCTTCTAGACGAAGAGGACTGGTGCACCCCATAGTGAATCACATGGGCGTATAAAGCCTTTATCTAGATTATTTAGTAGTTTTTTCATCATCTCTACAAGCTCCAAAATATTCATTAAATATGGAGTCTTGGATATTAGCAATTCCCCATGTATATGATCAATTTAGAATTCAAAATTATTTCTAGCAGGAAGACCATGAAATACTTGGGAAACACATAAGCGAATTCCCTCACAATTGGCATGTCTTCAATGATAATTTCTTCCTTGGATTGAGTCATCTGAGCTAGATACATGTGCTCAAAGGGAAGTAATATCCACGCTTTAGATGATGGAGCTAAATAAGATTCATCTTCCTCCTTGCACATGTATAGAATCGGGGGTCGATTCCGCACATGGAGAGTGATTTCCCTCTCACGACAATTTATGTTCTCTCTATATAAGGAAAGCCAAATCTTGCCAAGAAATGCATAAAATTCAACATGAGGGAGTATGATTAGGTTCTATAAGAAGTTAAATCCACCGATTGTGATAGGGGTGGATCTATATTCATGGGATGACATGATTTCCCCATTTTACATACTCACGGATATCATTACTTCTATGATTTGTGGTTGTGTTGGGATTGGTCTACTAATGTTTCGGGATATAAAAGAATATGTAGAACCAGAATAAAAAAGTATGTTCACTATTATTTAATGAATAACTAGGGTACCTATCACCACTTTTTTGTCAGGGTTCACTTCGGTTGTAGTGATGGAAAAAAGCTTTCCCCTGTTGTGTTGAAGGTTTTTGGGTGCCTCTAAAAACCCGTGACTATGGGTACTAATTTGAAAAGATCCTAGGTTCTTTGTAGTTGAAGCAATGAACAACTTGTTGAGGGTTGAGTGGAGTGTTCCTCTCATCTGTCATAGCTGCGGGTTTTTCTTTCCAATAGTTAATTGCTTGGTGCCCTTCCCTTCCACACCAAAGCATTTCCTCTTCATCTTCAGTAAATTTCCACGGAGCTTCTTTCCACACCATTGGCATGTGGGGTGATGGGTCTTCTTAGAACCATTGGACATAACCATCAGACATCCAACATTGATTTCCACCCTAAATTTCTTACCCCCATGATACTCCTGAGATTCATTGATTTCCATTTAGATCTTGAGGGAACATCAGATAATTTCCTCAGAGCTTTCAAAGTCACGGATCAACAGCTCATTCCATCGTCTAGGTTTTATCCCACCAATGAAGTGGTCAACCTTTCATTTGGGGGTAACGACAAAGATAATGTTGTTTCATGTTAGCCTTGTGAAGTTTTCCTCACACACACCGACGAATTCATCGTATTTTTTCTTGAGGTCAAGGAAGTCCCTTTCCATCATAAGTCAGAGCGTGCATGAAAAATATTTATCGCAAAACATCTTCTTGAAATCATTCCATTCAAATTTCGTGATCACATCATCATGCATTGTATTTTTGATCTATACCCACCATTTATCAGCTTCACCATCCATACGATAAGCATCTACGAGAACCTTCTCTTATTCATAAATTTAAAAGATTGAGAGGATCTTTTCAATGGAGTTGATCCATTGTTTGGTGAAGGAGGGATCAGATGAAATATTAAAAGCAGGAGGCCTTTGTCTCATAAATCTATCGATAGAGACATTTTATTTCATTGGGGGGGGGGGGGGTTGATTTGTCATCTTGAAACAAGTTTCTACTAAAATATTGAGTTAACTGAGAGAGAAGCATGACAAAGTTCACGATTCCCACTCCCATAGTATTGGGTATCTCATTAGAAAAGTTATCACATTGATCATCACATCAATTGTTAGCCCGATTCCTCATATTACCGATCATTGGAGGGAATAAAAGAAAAGTTTGGGGTAACACATAAAGATTAATCCATGGAAAAAAACTTATGACTTATATATAACTTATATTTCCTTAACATATGAATCCATAGTCTTTAATCTTTGTAATTCGTGATATACTTTCAAACATATATTTTTAGGGGAATCTTTTTAATTCCATTAACAAGGTTTCATACTAATCTTGTGAGTTTAACATAGCATATCCACCGAGAGTTTCGTTACCAACTGTGTATCAATTCTCATTGTTGTACACCAGATCTCATTTGAGTCTATCACAAAGTGGTGTTTTCGGGTTTTACCCCTAGGATACATCTATTGCAGAGCCACCTCTACCAGCTCGTATCCAGACCAGGATGTATTTTCTTGATAAACCATTTACTCAATACTAACCAATACATAGGGATGTTTTTATTATAATTATTCTTGTATTTATGACTTCACTAGGGTTTCTTAATCCTAGTCCTAAAAATAAGTAAACCTATCCACTAATACCAACTATAACAACCCTCCTTTTATTAAAATCATAAACATGATTTATTAAATAAAAATCAATTGATACAACATAGAATATGCAGATTTCTACTGTATTTAGGGCTTCAGATCATTACGTAACAACTTAAAACATGAAATACAACATCTTTATTGAAAACTTCCCTTACATGACCACTATAATCCCACATACTTTGCACTGCATGGGATAACCTGAGGACATGCATAAGAAAAAGGGTGAGATATAAATCCCTGTAAGGGAATAATAATTGAATAACATGATGAATACAATACATTTTTGACAATAGTCATATCAATGGAGCATAAGAGAAACATGAACATAACATAATGATAAAGCATGATAATCATAACATGGAAATGTGGAAACAACACTTAACATGGAATTATTATGAGCCAAGGATCATTTCACATGGAGCATGTATAACACTCATTGAAAATTAAGAATGATTAATATCTATTTTCACTTGAATTAGTATTAGTCAGCACTCATTGCACTTCATATATCAAGATATTATACTTTACCCAATGCATTGGAGCGCTATCAGGGAGAACCCTTCTTAAACATTTCATTTCATGCATAAGTGTGCCACATGGATCATATAAAATGGAATCAATCAACATAAAATGTTATTTATTGATTAAGTAATGTAGAATAAATACATGAAAGTATCATTCAATATGTTTATGTTCATAAAGAAGAATACCCTTTATAGAGACATGGGTATGGTATTCACTACACAATTATCTTTGCTTGGAAAAATGCGGTGCAATTTTTGCTGCATAATGGCAAGACATAAGGATTCATGACAATGGTTGATGAGAGATAAATGGGTGTATCATCATATTTAAATGAAATTGATACTAATGGCGGTCATATATATACGTTTCCCAACAAATTTTGTGAAATTTAGATGTATAATAGAAAAGAATTACTTGGACGTAAAAGAGGAGAGAGAAATCTCTCACGGAATTTCGGCATGGTAACAAGTGTACATGGGAGGAATTAATGAGAGAGAAATGGTTCTCCCATCATCCAAACATAAAGATGGAGGTTTGGGGGAGGTTTGAAATTATACCCCAACATTTTTAATTTAAAAAAAGGGCATAATAGCTTAAAGAAAATTGAAAAAAAATAGAAAGTAAGAAATCCATTACATGGATGTGTGATCCCAAAGGCTTCAGAGAGGCTTTAGGGAGGCTTATTGGGAGCTTGGGGAATGTTTGGAGGATTCTATATATAGTTGGGCAGGTGTTTGTCGAACTCCAAAGGATTTGAATGAAGAGGAATTTAAAGCTTCAGTGGGTTTTTATTGGAAATGAGAGGGAATTATTTATTATTTAGGTTTGGGGAACCTCACATTAAAAAAATCAAAAACACAAACCAGCCCATGGTTTTTCACCATGGTATTTGTAAAAGGGTAGTGGAAAAAAATATGTTATAAGGACAATGGACGAACTTCTTAAAATAATAGGTTTTCTTATGTGGATGTGAGTTACACTATCATGGAAAACAATTTTAAAAAGAAAAATGTTTTATAATCATTGAAGGGTCCACTAAATCATTGTAAAATAAATCAAACAAACCAAAAAACACATTATTTTAATGTAAATAACATATATTGGCCGAAAATAATGTTTATATTATTTTTTTACTTCGTTATTTGGTAATTATGATCTCATAAAACACATTATATATTTAAATGGTATTTAACTTTTACCAAAAAATTCGGCTATCTTGGAAAATTATGAAAAAACCACCATTGGATAATTTCAATGTCCTGATTCAAAAAATAATATTCATTATATCTATGTAATTTTATAAATATGTGAATTTTTTACTTTTAAAATAAAAACCGTCATTTACCAAAAATTCATGGGTTTTGAAAAAAACAGCATTGAAACCATAATAAGAATTACAATTTCATTCATATAATAATAAGATCATTAATATAAATTAATTTAATAATAATAATATTTTATTAAAATAATATTTATTTAAAAATTCAATTAGTTAATCAAAATAGTTTTCTTAGTTGTATATTAATGAAAAATAACACATGTTCTTAAAAAACTATCTACAAAGTAGCAGTAATAAAATGAATTAACATTCATTATAAAAAAATAATGTACATAGTAATAGTGCTAAGGTCTTGTTACATATCCCCTTATAACTCCTGCATTAGTCGGAAAGGTAAGGTGTGTGATGGTGAAAGACTTCTGGGGTGGTTCGGATAACGTCGCTCAGGTGGTAATCTCTATTAACCTCACTTCTGCTGTATTCAGTTACGCTCAATCATAACCTCTTCATGATCGGATTTGGATTGGTCAAGAGTTAAGCCCAATGACACCACCTCCTTTCCGAGCTCAGAAAAATGTGTCACGACCCATCCTCGGGGCCCGTGTCGTGACTACCCCAAGCCCGCCTTCCATAGGCCAGGGGCTGGCGACTAGCACAAAGGCGTAATTCCCGGTAAAAAGGGAAGACATTGCCTTTGGAAAGTAAACAAACACCACAAAGAAAGCAAGAAGTAGAAGTAAAAACTAAGTAAAAACTGAGTACAATAGTAATTGCGGAAAAGTAAGTGGGCCAGTATACAAACACAATCTGAATGTAAAGTACAACTGGAAAGGGAAAACATCAACTGTAAACTAAAGCCGCCATGTCGAGCTATCCACTGGAAATCCCACCTGAAGGGTGGGTACAGATAGCCTCCACTGCTACTCGGGTCCAGCTGACCGCACCGAGTACATCCCGCCCAGTAGTCCACCTCCTGGTACCGTCCTCCTCCGCAAGGCTCAACCACGATCAGCGTTGTCCGTCGTCTGCAACCAACACAACGTAGTGCGGGCATAGCCCGTGTATGGGTGAGTATAAGCTACTAAGTAGGGACCCCGAGACCCCCAAAGGTCTCCCAAAATCCACAAATGATAATCCACAAAGGAAAAATGAAATCACGAAATAACATCCGACACTTCTTAGGTATATGCCCATACATATACCCAAGTCATCAATTCCAGCTCACTCCAACTTTCGAGCCCAAGTACAACCCAGTCCACAAAGGAATGAAAAACGTAAATCTACACAGGATAGCACAACACAATCCACAAAGGAAAGCAAAACTGGATTCAGCTCACACATTTATACTTCTTCGCATGATGATAGAGATGATCAGATATATCCACTGATTCATCTAAGTCGTCGGACCCACAAAGGATCGAAAGGTACTAACCCCCGCAATGAACCAGAAAGGATCTGACCCACAAAGGATCTATAGGTAACTAACCCCCGCAAAGACCCACACAGGATCAGACGCACACAGGATCTGTAGGCGCTGGCTCACACAGAACCGCTGAGCATTGACCCACACAAGATCAGAACCACATAGGATTTGTAGCACTGATCCACGCAGGATCGCTGAGTGATGGAGTCATCGTCGTCGAATCCACTGAGGATCTCTATATTGTCATCGTCGTCATAGTCGCAGCCAGTAATAGTGTTCCCGCACACAGCAAGCTCGTTCGGGAGGGTCCGCTCCATGAGCCGAGAGGCTGATACATCAACTTACACAAAGTCCGGAGTTGATGTATCCAAAAGGTCCGTATCGCCAACAGGAACTCAGCGTCGCAGACGGCGTGTCAATCAGACGTCCGGTCTGGAAGTTATTGGATTTTTCGTCCCAGGGGCCCGGTTGGTTTTTAAGTCAAAACCAACACGACCGTACTCCAGCTGCATCCAAACCTTGGGCGGAGTAAGCCAAAAGATCTGTCTCATTAAGAGGAATCCAACAAAGTCGACGACACGTCAATCGTACGTTCGGAGATCAAGTTAATAGCGTTTCCGCTCTGAGGGTCCGGTTGGTTTCGCGTACGAAGCAATGCGGCCAAACCCAAAGTATTCATAAACCTTGAGTGGGATATACTGAAACGACCATCTCAATCCAAGGATCGCATCACATCTGACGGTGCGTCGATCAGAGGCCTGTAGCACAATCTATGGGCGTCCGACTAGAAAAGATTCGGTATTAAGGGGTTCGGGCCCGGTCCGACCCAGTCCGATACCCCCAGGGTCGAACCGAACCGGGTCCGGGTCCGGCCCACTTGGGCGCGGCCCGTCCCGACATCTGGCCCGGCCTGGGCGCTCAACCAAATGGCCGAGCCGCTGAGCGGGGGTGGGGGATGCCTGCCCCCTGGTTTTGTAACCGCAGCCCCCATCTAAGGGGGGCTGTTGAGCTGGCCGTTAGGGGTTCATAACCCCCAGCCTTCCTTTGTCCGTCCGGCCCGCTTGGCTGGCCGGTTTCTTCCATGACGGTCCGCCGACGGCTGGTCCCCCCTACTCCGACGCTGGCAGCCCGGAACCGGCCGCCGATCACTCTGCTCCGTCGTGGCCCGAAACCGGCCGCGACCTTGGTTCGTCTGGCGCGGCGCGACAGCACCGCCCCCCTCCGCCGTGCCCCTCCGTCGTGGCCCCGCTCCAGCAGTGGTGTCTTCGGGTTTCTCAGACGCGGTGCAACGGTGTCGCGTCCTTGTTCAATTTCCAGGCAAGTCGCGACGGAGCCAAACATTTCTTTCCACACGATCCCATGCGGCGCGACGGCACCACGCCATTCCGTTCCAATCCACATTAGAAACCAAAATGGATAATGGAGGAGGTCGGCTGTGTTTGTGGGGTCCGACCCCCTCTCGTTAATCGATAGCAATTGGTCATATTCCACGAAGAACGTAAAAGTAGTAATAATGAACAAAATAATTAAATAAACCCCTACCTTGAGCGTAGCTTGAATGGAGGTTCGTTGAACGAGGATTCGTCGCGGATTATCCATCGCGGGAAGAGGTGCCGCAGAAGGAGACGTCACGGAAGGAGACGTCGACCTCCGAGGAATCAGGCGTTCTTCGCGTTCTTCGCGTTCTTCAACGAAGAGGATGAAGAAACTCAAGACTCCTTTAGCTTTTTTTCCCAATGCTCTCAAGGCGACAAGACTCCAACCAAGAAAAATAAAATAAGACACTTTCTTATTTTATTAACACAACATAAGGTTTTAAATTCAAATGTTTGAATTGAACCACAAAATTAAATTACACAAGTGTTCATTATTAATGAAGGGTTATGGAGGGAAGGTTAAGGGGTAGGGTTCATGTGGGCCCCACCACCTTCATAACCCACAAATAGAGGTTGGGTGGTTTTCCCCAACTTCCACCCAAAGATTAATCAACTTAAAGTAAAAATAAAAATTGTTGCATAATTTTTATTTTACCTTCCACAAAAATTAACAACTTCTCTCGTGTAAACGCAACTCCAGAAATGGCGTTCCTAAGTAATTATCGGCACTACGGTTCCATCGGTGCCCTCAGAATTCGATTCCGAGCACCGGTTCAAAAGTTAGAATTTCCCGCTCGTTCGTTCACTGAACGTACCCAAGCTAAACTTCGGATAGGAATTCTGGGCATACCAGGCCTCAGAATCAAGTTCCATCAGAAACTGCGTTCTTGTAAAATCCCAAAGAAAACTAAGAAAAAAATTTCTTGAATTTTACGGGTCTTTAATTTACTCCCATCTCAGGGATTTACATCCCCGTAATGATACATCATAAGCCAGGAAAACAAATGTGGGTACTGAGCACGCATCTGAGCCTCCCGCTCCCAAGTGCTCTCCTGGAGATTCCCATGCTGCCATCTGATGGACACTAGAGGAATCGACCGTCCACTTAGGACCCGCTCCTGTCGATCCTCGATCTCCATTGGGACCTCCGTAAAAGTCTCCCCATCATCAACGTCATGCTCCCCATGGTCAATGATATGCGTTGGGTCATTCACGTATCTCCTCAGCTGAGATACGTGGAAGACATCGTGCACCCGGTACAACTGAGGTGGTATAGCCAGGCAATAAGCTACCTCGCCAATCCTGCTGAGGACCTAGAACGGTCCGATAATGTGTGGAGACAACTTTTCGCCTCGGCCAAATCTCCGTAATCCACCTCGAGGAGAGACACGCAAGAAGACGTGGTCGCAATCCTCGAACTCTAGTGGCATCCGCCTCCGGTCAGCATAAGACTTCTGCCGGCTCTGAGCTATCCTCATCTGCTCCTCAATGACCTGGACCTTCTCTGTCATGGCCTGGACCATCTCTGGTCCCACAAGTGCTGACTCCCTAGGGTCTGTCCAACACAACAGAGATCTGCAAGGTCGGCCGTACAATGCCTTGTATAGTGCCATCCCCATGGTGGAGTGGAAGCTGTTGTTGTACGTGAAATCCACCAAGGGTAGGTGGTCCTCCCAGCTGCGACCAAAGTCGAGGACACATGCGCAGATCATTTCCTCGAGAGTCTGAATGGTCCTCTCCGTCTTGCCCTCCGTCTGAGGGTGAAAGGCAGTGCTCAGACGTAGCTGCATCCCGAACGCCTCCTACAACCCCTTCCAAAGCCAGGATGTAAAGCGAGCATCTCGATCAGAGATGACAGATAATGGCACACCGTGAAGCTGTACAATCTCCTGAACGTAGAGACGCCCCAAGCTCTCCACTGAGCACTGCTCTCTGATGGGTAAAAATGTGCCGACTTGGTGAGTCGGTCGACAATCACCCAAATGGAGTCGTGACCTCTGGAAGTGCGTGGAAGTCCAGTCACTATGTCCATAGATATTCCATCCCACTTCCACTCCGGGACCTCCAAAGGTTGTACCATGCCTGCTGGTACCTGGTGCTCTGCCTTCACCTGCTGGTAGGTGAGGTATCGAGAAACGAACTCTGCCACAGCCTTCTTCATACCCGGCCACCAGTGCTGTCGTCTGAGATCCTGGTACATCTTCACCACTCCAAGATGTACCGCTAAAGGAGAAGTGTGAAACTCTCTCACCACCTCCTCCCGTAAAGAAACTAGTACCACGGTACGTCCTCTGAAAAGTACGTTGTGCTTTCTCCAAAGGAGAAACCATCAGGTGCATGTCCTGAGGATATCTTTACACGTCGCGTCTCATAGTCATCATCCCCACGTTGTGCCTCTCTGACCCGCTGCAATATTGGAGGGGTGACTGTGAGAGACTGAGGAAAGGCTACTCCATCTCTATCCACGAAGGATATCTGCAAATAGGCTTGCTGCTCTGTCGCCGCCTCAAGTAGCTGAATTCCCATCCTCCTGTTGAGAGTACCGGCTACCACGTTCCCCTTCCCAGGAGTATAGAATATCTCAAAGTCATATTCCTGGAGGAACTCGATCCATCCCCGATGTCTCAGATTCAGGTCATTCTGAGAGAAGATGTATCTGAGACTCTGATGGTCAAAAAAGACTGTAAAGCGCTCGCCCATCAAGCAGTTTCGCCATGTCTTTAGACCAAAGACCACTACTGCTAACTCCAGGTCATGGGTAGCGTAGTTTTGCTCATGCCGCCTCAACTGACGTGATCCATAGGCGATCACGGCCGGCTCTTGCATCAAGACACATCCGAGTCTGGTCCCTGATGCATCGCAGTAGACTACGTACCCTACTCCCTCCTCAGGCAACCTCAAGATAGGTGCGCTAGTCAATCACTGTCTCAGCTCCTGGAAGTTCTGCTGACATCTGTCTTACCAAACAAAGGGTTCCCTTTCTTCATCAAATCTGAGAGTGGTGCCGCAACTCTGGAGAAGTCTGGCACAAATCTCCGGTAGTATCCAGCTAGTCCCAAGAATCTCCGCACCTCTGTCACGCTCCTGGGTGGCTCCCAAGCTAGCACTGCCTCGATCTTCGCAGGATCCACTGCAACTCCCGCCTCAGAGATGACATGTCCCAAGAAGTGGACCTCACGTATCCAGAACTGGCACTTCGTGATCTTACCATAAAGCTGGTTCTCTCGGAGTGTGTCTAGTACAACCCACAAGTGGTAGGCGTGCTCCTCCTTAGTGGTTGAGTAAATCAAAATGTCGTCGATAAAGACCACGACTAATCGATCAAGGTATGGCTGAATGATCATGTTCATGATGGCCATGAACACTGCTGGAGCATTGGTTACGCCGAATGGCATAACCAAGAACTCATAGTGGCCATACTGACACCTGAAGGTCGTCTTCTACATGTCCTCATCCTGAACTCTGAGCTGATTATAGCCTTACCTGAGGTCTATCTTTGAGAACCACCATGATCCCTTGAGCTGATCAAAGAGGCCATCAATCCTCGGTAGCGGATACTTATTCCTCACTTTCACCTAGTTCAGGCGATGATAGTCGACATAAAGTCAGAAGCTCCCGTCCACCTTATTGGAGAACAAAATCGGGGAAGCCCAGGGTGAAACACTGGGTCAGATGAAACCCTTACCCTGAAAGTCCTCCAACTGTACCCGTATCTCTTGAAACTCAACGGGGGCCATCCGATATGCTGGAGTTGATATCGGGGCTATCTCGGGGAATAGGTCAATATAAAAGTCTACCTCTCTGCGAGGAGGTAGTCCTAGAATGATGTCGGGAAAGATGTCTGCATACTGATCCACCACTGCAGGAAAACCAGGACTCTTCATGTCAACTGCTCCTAGGATCAGACTAGCCAACTGATAAGTTATTTGTTGTACTCTCCTCTGCGAGAGTACATCCTGTGCTGCAAAGGCTCCCTTCTCGCCGGTGAAGGTGAACCTGCTCCCGTCAGTGCGTACACATCGCACATTGCGCCTAATACAGTCAATCTGAGCATGGACTGTAGATTACCAATCCATGCCCAAGATGACATCGTAAGGCCTCGACGCCGCTACAAGAAGATCAAAACCGAAACTCTCACCTCCTAGAGTAATCTCACACTGCCGGCACTAGTGCGTAATCATCGAGTCTGCTCTCGTAGGAGTCTATAGATGTAAGGATTGAGCCAACAGCTCTGTCGGAATCTCCGAGCTCCGAACAAGGGCAGCGGCTATGAATGAATGACTCGCACCTGTGTCTATAAGTACTGCAGAAAGGGTGGAATAGACATTGATAGTACCTCAAATCATCTCAGGCGCGTCTAGGTCGTAGGCCTCCGCTGCCTAGAGATATGCTTGTCTCTGCCGACCATCTCCCTGTGGTCGGGGTGGACCTCCTGGTGGTGGTGGTGGTAGAGCCTCATAGCGTCTCCCACCACCTGCTTCTTGGCTAGCTCCTCTACCTCGTCCACCTGCTCCCAGCGGACTGCCACGTTCGACCCTCTACCTCTACCTCAGTGGCCCGTCAACCGTATGCTGCTCCTCGGCACGGCGGGTCGGGCAGTCACGAGCCATGTGGCCCTGCCTGCCGCATGAGTAGCATTGCCTGCCTCTCGAAAGACTAGCTCTACATTGTGTGCCCCACACTGCTGAGCCACTATCCTATGGTCCTCTGCCTGAGGGTCTGGTCTTCCTGGACCCATGAGTCATCGGTCGACTGCCTGCTACAAAAGACTCTGCTACCTGCCGCCCTACGGTGGGTCTCGTTGCTAATGAAGGCTCAACAAGAAAGCTCTCGATCAAAAGGGATCTCTCCAGTACTCCTGCCTTAGTCGGAATGCTGAGGGAGATCAGTGATGACATGATTTCATGCCTCAATCCCTGCTCAAAGGTCCGGGCCTGGATGAATGGGTCCCGTACCATGTCTGTCGAGTAGCGCGAGAGATCGGTAAATCTCACCGAGTACTGAACGACCGTCAAGCTGCCTTGCCGCAGCTGTAGATGCTCTTGGATGCGCACCGCACTGAGGGTGGCTGGGACGAACTCCGAGCAGAAGAGGCTCTCAAAGTCCGTCCAGAGAAGAGATGCCTCATCGTGCACCTAGAGCATCATGCTCCACCATCGACCCGCTGCCGCGTGCAGTAGGCTCGCTGCGAGGATCACCATGAGGTCTGCTGGTGTCCTCACTAACCGAAAATCTCATACAACTGCCTCCAGCTAGTCCTCGACTTCCTGGGGGTCCGTCTCCCCGTGGAACCTGGGCGGTCACTGGCGCTGGAACTCGTGCAGTGCACTAAGGCGACGTGCATCGTCAGCGGCTGGGGCTGTAAGCATCGGTGGCTCGGCGGGTAAAGGTACCGCCGGTGCCTCAGCTGTCAAAGGGCCCTGTACCAAGGCCTCATCGCTCAGTGGGATGTCGTCACACTCAACTCTCAGAACCCTAGCTAGCTGCCATCGTGGGGACATCCTAAAAAGGAAACAGGTGTGCCACGATCAAAACAATATACCTGGTGAGCTGACACAAAGTAATCACAATGAAAACATGAATCACACATGCAATCAATGTTTTTGTGCATTAAGTCGGAAATCAGAAGTCAGGGTCCTGGTGTATGGATACGTCGGCAGCAGCACCAACACTGGACTCCATGGACTGATAACCACACCCAATACGCTTAACACTTTGGCTTAACATAGAAAAAGATCAGAGTCCCAAGTTCTGTGGTAGAACCGAACTCCTCTAGTACCAATTTGTCACGACCCGTCCTCGGGGACCGTGACGTGACTACCCCAAACACGCCTTCCATAGGCCAGGGGCTGTCGACTAGCACCAAGGCATAATTCCCGGTAAAAATGGAAGTCATTGCCTTTGGAAAGTAAACAAACACCACAAAGCAAGAAAGAAGTAGAAGTAATAACTAAGTAAAAACTGAGTACAACAGTAAGTGCGGAAAAGTAAGTGGGCTAGTATACAAACCCAAACTGAAAGTAAACTACAACTGGAAAGGGAAAACAACAACTGTAAAGTAAAGCCGCCACATTGACTTGTCCACTGGAAATCCCACCTGAAGGGTGGGTACAGATAGCCTCCACTACTCCTCGGGTCCAGCCGACCGCACCGAGTATGTCCCGCCCAGTGGTCCACCTCCAGGTACCGTCCTGCTCCCCATGCCTCAACCATGATCAGCGCTATCCTTCATCTGCATCCAACACAACGTAGTGCGGGCATAGCCCATGCAGGGGTGAGTATAAGCTACTCAGTAGGGACCCCGAGACCCCTGAAGGTCTCCCAAAATCCACAGAGGATAATCCACAAAGGAAAGATGCAATAACGAAGTAACATCTAACACTGCATAGGTATATGCCCATACATATACATTAGTCATCAATTCCAGCTCGCTCCAACTTCCGAGCCCAAGTACTACCCAGTTCACAAAGGAAAGAAAAACGTAAATCAACAAAGGATAGCACAACACAATCCAAGAAGGAAAGAAAAACAGGATTCATCTCACACAGGTAAACTTTTTCATATGATGATAGATATGATCAGATATATCCACTGATTAATTTAAGTCGACAGACCCACAAATGATCAAAAGTTACTAACCCCCGCAATGACCCACAAAGGATCTGACCCACAAAGGATCGATAGGTAACTAACCCCCGCAAAGACCCACACAGGATCGGACCCACATAGGATCTGTAGGCGCTGGCTCACACAGAACCACTGAGCGCTGACCCACATAGGATCAGACCCACATAGGATCTGTAGCACTGATCCACGTAGGATCACTGAGTGCCGAAGTCGTCGTCGTCGAATCCACTTAGGATCTCTGTACAGTCTTCGTCACCACAGTCGCAGCCAGCACTAGGGTTCCCACACACAACAAGCTCGTTCGGGAGGGTCCGCTCAACGAGCCGAGAGGCTGATACATCAACTGACACAACTTCCGGAGTTGATGTATCCAAAGGATCCATATCGACAACAGGAACTCAGCGTCACAGATGACGCGTCAATCGGACCCCTGGTCTGGAAGTTATTGGCTTTTTCGTCCTAGGGGCCCTGTTGGTTTTTAAGTCAAAACCAACCCGACAGTACTCCACCTGCGTCCAAACCTCGGGCGGAGTAAGCCAAAAGATCAATCTCACTATGAGGAATCCAACAAAGTCGACGACACGTCAATCGTACGTCTGGAGCTCATGTTATGAGTGTTTCCGCTCCGAGGGCTCGGTTGGTTTTGTGTACGAACCAACTCGATCGAACTCAACGTAATCTGAAACCTTGAGTGCGATATACCAAAACGACCGACTCGATCCAAGGATCGCATCACATCTGATGGTGCGTCGATCGGAGGCCCATAGCACATGTTATGGGCGTCCGACCGGAAACAATTCGGTATTAAGGGGTTCGGGTCCGGTCTGACGTGACCTGATACCCCCAGGGTCAACCCGAACCGGGTCCAGGTCCGGCCCGCTTGGGCGCGGCCCGGCCTAGGCGCGCTGGCCAGGAGCTCGGCCAAACGGTCGAGCCGTTGAGCGGGGGGGGGGGGGGGGGTTCTCCCTGGTTTTGTAACCGCAGCCCCCAATTAAGGGGGGCCGTTGAGCTGGCCGCCAGGGGTTCGTAACCCCCAACCTTCCTTTGTCCGGTCGGCCCGATTGGCCGGCCGGTTTCTGCCACCCCGGACCGGTGACGGCCAAACCCCCTTCTTCGACACTGGCGGCCCGGAACCGGTTGCCGGTCACTCTGCTCCGCCGCGGCCCAGAACCGGCCGCGACCTTGGTTCGTCTGGCGCGGCGCGATGGCGCCGCACCCCTCCGCCACGGCCCCGCTCCGGCCGCAGTGTCTTCGGGTTTCTCCGACGTGGCGCGATGGCGTCGCGTCCTTGTTCAATTTCACGGCGCGGTGCGACAGCGCCGCACATTTCTTGCCGCACGATCCCGTGCGGTGCAACGGCACCATGCCATTCTGTTCCAATCCACATTAGAAACCAACATGGATAATGGAGGAGGTCAGTTGTGTTTGTGCGGTCCGACCCCCTCTCGTTAATCGATAGCAATTGGTAATATTCCGCAAAGAACGTCAAAGTAGTAATCACGAACAAAATAATTAAATAAATACCTACCTTGAGCGTAGCATGAACAGAGGTTCGTTGAACGAGGATTAGTCGCGGGAAAAGGCGTCGCGGAAGGAGACATCGCGAAAGGAGACGTCGACCTCTGAGGAATCTGGCGTTCTTCGCATTCTTCACGTTCTTCGTGTTCTTCGACGAAGAGGATGAGGAAACTCAAGACTCCCTTAGCTTTTTCTCCCAATGATCTCAAGGGAACAAGACTCCAAACAAATAAATAAAATAAGACACTTACTTATTTTATTAACACAACATAAGGTTTGAAAATCAAAAGTTTGAATTGAACCACAAAATTAAATTACAGAAGTCGTCATAATTTATGAAGGGTTATGGAAGGTTAGGGAAGGTGAAGGGGTAGGGTTCGTGTGGGACCCACCACCTTCATAACCTACAAATGGAAGTTGGGTGGTTTTCCCCAACTTCCACCCAAAGATTAATCCACTTAAAGTAAAAAATAAAAATTGTTACATAATTTTTATTTTACCTTCCAATTAAATTAACAAATTTTCTCGTGTACACACAACTCCAGAAATGGCGTTACTAAGAAATTACCGGTGCTACGGTTCCATCGTTTCCCTCAGAATTCGATTCTGAGCACCGGTTCCAAAGTTATAATTTCCCGCTCGTTCGTTCACTGAACGTACCCGATCTAAACTTTGGATTGGAATTCCGGGCACACCGGGCCTCCGAATCAAGTGCATTCAGAAACTGCATTCTTGTAAAATCCCAAAGAAAATTAAGAAAAAAATTTCCTTGATTTTTATGGGTCTATACAAAATGGGTTTTATATGGGGCAATTCCACAGGATGAGGCCCTCACTTCCTTTATCTGATTAAATTGGATATTTTACAGCCCAATATTTGTACTAATATTGTGATAACTGTTCAACAACAATATTAGAAATTTCCACAATTCATAAAAGTATTATAAAATCCAAAAACATAAAACCAAAGAAGTTCACATTTTAGTTAACCATAATAAGACATTTAATCGAATCAACAGAAGTTTTCATTTATGAAATATTGGGTCGTTACATGCTTGATATGGGAATGCGATGTTGTATGAGTTAGGTGACACACATGAAGGATGTTTTGAGGCTCAATAAGCAAGCCCACATGGGATCTAAAAATTCCATATTGATATTCCCTAGAGGGACGCTTGACTTGGCCTTGATATGTCTGAAGGTCTTCATGTGACCTAGGTAGCATGATGAAGGAGCATTGAGAGATACATGAGACATGACACGGTGTTGTCACATGTCTTTAGGAGGTTCAAATGAATCATATATGGGTCATCACACATGTTGTGGATTAATTATTCCACCTTTAGTCTTCATTTTTGAATTTTCCAGATGTATGAATTTTTTTCATTTAGTGTTGGTTCACTACAAGTCAAACGTGATCAAGTGAGCATGCAGAATGTTCATTGCATAGCCCACCCAATATCCTTTGTTTAATCTATGAATGATCATGCGAAGTTCTTATTCTGGTCACATGACTTCTCTGTCTACCCACTAGTTTATTACCTAATGGAAGGATAAACAGTCATGTTATCAGTTTCAATGAGAAGTATCCTCGATAGTATATGGTGGTCACAATATTATCCATTGTGTAGTGGTGGGTTTTTCATACTAATGTTGGGTATTTATATAACCCAAAACATATGTGTTTTACAGTTTCTACTATGTATCTAGCGTATATAAAGGACGATGTGTCTAAAGTGCGATGACACCATGAACATTTGTGAGTTTTTTCCAGGGGTTTATCTGAGCACGTCACCTGATTTTCAGTGATCATGTGTCTCTTCCATCAATGCCAATTTTATCAGTATATTTCAAATTGATAAATGCTTTTTTCTCATGCGGATGGGAAAAATGACATTTCATCTTATCTTATAGACGTTCCCTTGGTCTTTATTGAATGATCGATGCATTACCTTGCACATTTCTTGAGGCAAGGGTGGGTTTTATAGGCATATTTTCGTTGTCTGATTGACTTATCAGTATGTCTCGCAGTGATACATTTTGGATTTCCTAGGCATGTCACATGTCTTTCATCAACTGTGAGAACTCTCACCTCCTCACTTTTATTTCATTCTATTTATTTTAAAATATTTAGGGATTATGTGATTTTTCATGAGTAATTTCAAATACATTTACATTATTCTCTATTGATTACTCGCATGAAAAATATTGGTAATTTTGTGTATGTGATTAGGTTATTGGAAAAATCATTCAGTTTCTCACTAGAAAACCAAATGGAAAACTCATAGTTTCCTAGACAGTCCTACGGATTGTCGTGTAGTGAAGATTGTACAATGAAGGGATTTTCTGAGATGAGGAATACATTTCACTATGGTCTTGCAGAGTATTGAACATCTATAAGGGAACATTTTGTGTCGTTCAGCTACTGCGAATGCTCTCACATCGTCCACTTTATATCCATTGTTTTATTCTGAAATGTTTTGGGGATTATGTGAGTTTTATTTGATATAACATGGATTTTTATTCTTCCCAATATTGATATCGATCATGAGATTTATTACCACTGGGTTCTATCACTTTTTATATTATTCAACCATACTCATGGAAGAATATCATATGGATTAGCAGGCACATTCCAATGAAAAACAAGGAGGCATAGTTTCACTCATTCAATTGACATCGCACAACAATTGCTTGTCTAGATAGAATCCATGAGAGAAATAAGTTTCATTCATGGGGAATTAGTGAGACATTTCTCAAGGTATGAACTGCACATGTTTCTTCACATGACATTGAATTGGTCACATGATCATGTGTACTTTGGAACATCATGAGATCTATGAGACGTAGTCGCTTTTCATTTATAGGGAATGTAATACCCCTATTTTCCTATTTCATTCTTTTTCAATTTTTCCAATGATTATTTTGTGGGGGACAATAAATTTTGTACAATAGGAGCGATTTTTGTAGAGTCAAGGACACAATTCAAAGGAAAAATAATTCCCAGCTATGTTTTTGGTGGTGTCATGATCCATTGTCTTAGGTTACGTTTGTTATACCATGTGTCATTTGGTATTCTGTGAAGAAACCTTTATATAGGGGTGGTAGAGGATGATTCATACCACTGATCATACCTAGAACACTCACTATTTTCATTTGATATGTGAATTCGTTGTGATATCATGCAATTAACCCTAATCGCAATATTGATTCACGATTCTATTTTGCAAGTCTTTTCATCTATACAGAGCTCTTCTACATCGGTAATTTTTGGTTATCTTGAAGAAATTATGAGACATACTGACAATCATTCGATTGTTTGCGATTCATGTGACCATGTTCTGGCCATATGAACACATGTCTCCAAGGAGTTCATGTGGATCACATGATGCCTTGCAGGGGATACGTAACCCGCATGTCTTCTAGAGTTCCGGAAATCCATGAGCCCTTAAGGGGTTTGAATACCCTTTGTTGGATCTTGTGGTGCTTGTGATACTGATTGTATTATGTCATTATGTGATGATATCTTTTTAATTTTCCTCACATTTCCCACATTCTAATTTTAAAATTGTTTCCTGTTCTCGTCAACCCACTCGCAAGAGTTCATATTGGGAGGAAGGAGTAGTAGTTGCCAACTACGATGTAATAGTGGATGGAAAGGATCCTTCCATGCATCGTTCAACCGGGTATTTTCAAAAATGTTTGTTGAAGTTATTAGTTTAAAGACAATCAAATTATCCCGTATTCATTTTTCATCCCCTTTATAGATTTGGTCTTATTAATAAAATTTCTATACCTCTACTCAATCCCTCATTCATACCCACTTCTTGGATCTAGAGGGACCTGAATGTTCTTCAAGAGAATAATTCTTCAATGGTAAATTTACCTCTAAAGGGGATCGTAAGGATTACTAATTACTATAATTTATTCCCATAGACATTAATGGTAGTGATCATACATCGTATAAGAACATTCCTATAATCCATTCTATAATATGAAAGTATACTTCTAATCATACATTTGGTAGGATCTCTAGATGGTTCTTCTGATCAGGGAAATTTCTTGGAGTTGACTTGGGATGTCCCTTTTGGGTTCAGTATATTATCACCATATTTTCCATAGAGTTGATTAATAATAGGATGTATGAGGATATCCAGATTTCTTAGACTATGTACTATTTTAAAATGAAACTGACGGTGGATATTCAAAGTCGTTGGAGCCCAAATACAATCTTGTTTCATCATACACATGGTGCTGTTAGCATCTGTCTTCAGGACATGGAGAATATATATGGTGTATCTATGATTGGTGTTATGTATGAAAAATTATTTAATATGCAATCCACTTGTAATGGAATGAGGAGGATTCCTCCTTTATCATAGGAGTTGATCAAGATGGAGACGAAAACCTATTCAATTGAGGTGATTCTTAGGGGGGATATGTCCATCGAAACATGGGTTGGTCAGTCCATTATGAAGAAACGTCCTAAAATAGAGGCTTGGAATCTGATGGTCCTAGTCCAGAAAGATTACCATAGTGTGCCAAGATCTTATTAGCCCATAGTTTAAGGATGAATGTTCAGAGATTGGGGATGGGAGGTTATCTCTTACATTAATCAGTCAACCCAAATTGATATTTTCCTTATTGTGTACTTAATCGGGTACTTGATGCTGAGAAATGAAGATGGAGGAGTTCGGTCTCCACATTTACAATGGAATCCATGATGTCTAAATTGTAGTGAATTTGGCTAGTGATCCATCTATTAACAAAACTCTAACACATCTTGGACCACTTTAAAAAGGGAGAATCCCCTATCAAAAACTCAGTACCCTTCCAAGTATTATGGGGAATTATGGGGGATCATATAGGTGGTTATGGGTATCTAAAAATTAGGAAAATTCTTGAAACTAAAAGTTCAACATACCCTCAATGAATCAATGGATGAGAAACATCATATTGAAGGATCCTGATATCCTGGATTATATAAAATGTTAAAAATGTATCTCCTTTAGTACATAAAGACCTATACTGATAAGAACATTTGATGAAAATGTTATTTTTATCCATGAATAGAGTTCTTATTTATTATCACTTAATGACAGGGTGATTTTCATTCATATTTCCAGGGGCCTTATCTATGATTGGTATGAACCATGTTTGTTAGGACATATTTTTTTGTTCAATCCATTTAAGGCCACCACCTTAATAATCACTTAATCTTGAGTTATGGGAAGAATTCACATTGAGAATATTTTCAGGTTTACAGTTTTAGATAGTTAGGCCATAAGAATTACACAATATACCCAAACATTACATGTGGTTAGTTACACTTAGTATATGATTTTCCCACCAAAGGAAATCCTTTAAACAAAAAATGATTTCTTTTTCTTGATAAAAATATTCTTGACTTCTACTTTTCCCTTATACAACCTTATAACCTATGTAAAACATTTCAAAAACATGGGATGAGCATAAAAAGGTCATTATGGGACCTAAAAAATAAATAAAACCATTAGTATAGTTAAAACAATTTAACTGATTTAAATTTTTTTGAAAGAAATAAACAAAACATTTTCACATGAATAACAGTCATAATTTTTTCTCAAATTAAAAATTAAACTATTATCAATAAATTAAATCTAATTTATGTGAATTAGAGAATAATATTCATAAAACCATTCAATCCCATTCAATTATAATAACCATATGGTCGAATACCAAATTTAAGATGTTTAATTGGGATCACCCTTCGTATAAGCTATATCGGGTTCACTTAACAGCTCTAATGGGGATCATCCAACCATATAAGATATAACTATCTCACCCGTGAGTTATAATGTGGTTAAACCCTTCCTATAAGCTATTTTTCTCTCTATCATAATCTATAATTGTGCTCAACCCTTCGTATAAGCTGTATCAGTCTCACCCATTTCATATCATGCTCATGTATCATTTAAAAAAAACATTCATCACAAAACCCTTTTGAAAAACTCATCAAACACCATATGAATACCCTTTTCATATAATAAAATTACATTATAATTTTTCATCCCATATTCAATACGAATATACCCTAACAAAGGAATAAGGTATTTATTTAAAATATATTAAGTCTTATAGTTGAATCTATATATCAAATAACGGTTACAGAGGCAGAGAAGTCGTTATAACCGTATAGGTTAAATAAAAAAACATTCCTTTTTTCATTTTGTAGAGAAATTAATTTTTTTTATAATAATATTCCTTTTAAAAAAATTGAATTATATTCAAGATAGAAATAAAATTTTCTTTGAAATCCCTTTTATACATATAAATAAATATGTAAATTAATATCATGAAGACAATGTTTTGACTATTAATTCTTTTTATGTTCATGGTTTCCCATACGACATTGTAAATTAAAATCATAATCTCTATGATTTGATAAATTACATTAGTATATATACAATATGGACATTGTTGGACTCCTCATGTGTTAATCATGTTTTAATAATCACAAATATCATTACTATTAATTAATCTTGACCTTCAGTGCACATCTTGCTAATTCTCTTCAAACTCAACAATAGGTGCATATCATGTTTTTATAATAATAAATCTTATGGATGTTTATTACGCTTTACAAGTTTTATGCATAATTACAATTCTCTCATATATTATCTATAATGAGTAACCTTAACTCATATTCTGCATATCACTATTTTAGTCCAAATACAGAATTTTTGTCTAAGTATGGACTCACCATGACCACTCACCGTGAAGGACGCACCATGAAAGACTCACTGTGACCAGAAACTGTGACCAGACACCGTAACCTAGACACCATTACTAGACATCGTGACCAGACACCGTGACCAGACACCGTGACCAGACACCGTGACCAGACACCGTGACCAGACACCATAACCCAGACACCGTGACCAGACACCCTGACTAGACACCGTGACCACTCACCGTAACCCAGACACCGTGAAGGACTCACAGTGACCAGACACCTTGATCAGACACCGTGAAGAAGACACCGTTTCCATGATCACTATGACACCGTTTCTTAAGCTTTTGTCAATATTATTTTAAGTGATGCTAACGGTCATATTTTTTGTTTTTAATGCAATTAATATTATTTAATGCTACTTTTTGTCTTGACAGGAAACCGAATCTCGTACCTATGAAAAGGGAATCATTCCTACTGCCAGAGCTCGTGGAATATAAATAATATTGAGCTGCATTAAATAAGAATGCGTGAACGAACGAATGCACGTACGCACACCTGACACGTCTCGAGACATATACATTCCACGAGGTGTGCTGGAAGAACAACTGAGGATCCTTCAGTTGTTCTTCATGAGGAAGGAGCTCATCCCAATGCTGCAAGGAAATTAGTTTTTCTTGGTTCATAATAGCAAGAAACCTTTGAGGAAGTTTTTTACTGAAGAGACTCTTTCTGTTCAAGCATGTCTGGAAGCTTATCCAGTGGATCAATTGGTTCCTGAGATTATTCCATCTTCTGAAGAAAGAATGGAAATTGCCTTTCAGCTGGCAAGGCAAGAATTTGCTGAAGAGATTAGGGATGATCCTGTGGATCTTGTCCATTTTCCTGAACCTCAAGAATCTGAAAGGGAAGCACAAGTTGAGGGGTTGGAAACATGAAATCTTGATATTGTGGATGATGGATCTGGTGAAGCATCTCAACCTTCTGTCACTTTCTCTGTACACTCTCGGTATGAGTTCCCAAGCTTTTATGATGTGAATGAGTCACAGCAAGTGACTGCAACTGGAATGGATCTTTCTTCTCTGTTTCAACTGAAGTCTTTAGCTCTTTCAGAACCAGAACTAGAGCCCCAACCTCAATCTGGATCAGAATCTGAGTCTGAAAATGACTCTGACCCTCAACCAGAATATGAGCCTCTACCTTTACCTGCATCCTTACCTGAGATTCATTCATTTGTAACCAAGGATGATTTGAATGTTTTTGGCAAGACTTTGTTAGATGGTTTTGAGAATATTGTCTCCACTCAACCTCGCCCAGTGACTCAATTAAGTCAAGAAGATGCATCAATTCTCTTGGAAAATATTATCTTGCATATTCAACAAAGGATGATCCGAGAAATTCAAGAAGCCCGAGTAGAGAATAATCTGCTGAGTGCTGATGTTGAAAATCTGAAAAGTATGATAGTAAGTCTGCAGAATGTTCTATTTGTGAGATCAGAGCCTACTCCTGTTTCTTCCCCCTGCTAATATTTCACCTGAGTCTTCTGATTCCCTCCTTTCTAGGGAGATTGTGTCTCAAGTTCATCCATACCTACTATCTTTTGAAGAAAATATTGGAAAAAGGCACACGAAGATGCTGGAATGCATGAGAGAGCTTGTGGAAACTCTGAATAAGCTTACAGATGAGTATACTGGATGTCTGCAAAAAGTTCTGAAATAGCTCAAAGTTCTAACCGAAGCTGTCAAGGCTTCACCTACTTATGGTCAGACCTCCACACCTGCTTTGGATCATTCTCTGCTGAGATCCTTAATTAATGAAGAATTACAGAATGCCTTCAGTGGCTTGGATCTATCTTCTTTGTCAAGAGTAATTAAGAACAGTGATAGAGCATTGGACTTGGTTAGGATCCATTCAAAGATATCCAATGATGCTCAACAAGAGATCTCCAAGAAAATAGATTTGTATCTTTCCAAGATTTTCTCTAAAAGTGACATGACAGATCACATTAGATATCTTGTGCAAAATCTGAGAATCTCTCCGGTGACTCAAGCTTTTAAAGCTCCAGTTCAGAAACTTTCAGAGTTCACCAGATTGTTGGACAGATTTCTAGAGAATAAGGATTATTTTGAAATGGCTATGCAGTATGGTGGTGAAATCATTACTTATTTCATAAATCTTTTGAAGCTGTATCTTCATGTGCAGAGTACTGCTATAGTTGCTCCAGCTGCTGCACTCCTTAGACCTGGACTTCCTGCCTTAGCATCTACTACCATGACAGTTAGCCAAGCCTTTTCTCAGATCTGGCCAGTCATTCTTGACCAACCTAATCCTAGATCTTCTGCTGCTCCTACTTTGGCTCCATCTGTTTTTGAAGGTCTACCCTTACCCTCATTGTCTACCTCTTCTATGCCTTCTTCTACTTCAGCAGCAGCTCCTGCTGCTGATAAAGGCAAGACAAAAATGGATCCCTACAGAGTTTACCGCCTATCTTCTTTTTGATGGGTTGTCATTTCTTGTTTACAGTTTGTACTTCTCCTGTACTTTGTATTATAAATGCTTTGGTAAATGATAATTTCCAAGTTTCATTTCCTTTTATCTACTTTTTGATAATCCCAAAAGGGGGAGAAAAACCTACCAGTATCAGTTCTATAATAGTATAAATGGGGGAGAAAAACTGCAGGAATCTGTTCTATAATGTTTTTTCTGTGTTCGTATCTTTAATATGACATATCTTTTATATTCTGCCTATATATGATTTTTGATCATAAAAAAGGTGGAGATTGTTGGACTCCTCATGTGTTAATCATGTTTTAATAATCACAAATCTCATTACTGTTAATTAATCTTGACCTTCAGTGCACATCTTGAAAATGATCTTCAAACTCAACAATAGGTGCATATCATGTTTTTATAATAACAAATATTATGGATGTTAATTACTCTTTACAAGTTTTATGCATAATTACAATTCCATAATATATTATCTCTAATGAGTAACCTTAACACATATTCTGCATATCACTGTTTTAGTCCAAATAGTGAATTTTTTGTCTAAGTATGGACTCACCATGACCAATCACCATGAAGGACTCACCGTGAAAGACTCACCGTGACCAGACAGCATAACCCAGACACCGTGACCAGACACCGTGACCAGACACCATGACTAGACACCGTGACCAGACACCATGACCAGACACCGTGACCAGACACCGTATCCCAGACACTTTGACCATACACCGTGACCAGACACCATGACCACTCACCATAACCCAGACACCGTGAAGGACTCACCATGACCAGACACCGTGATCAGACACCGTGAAGAAGACACTGTTTCCATGATCATTGTGACACCATTTCTTAAGCTTTTTTCAATATTATTTTAAGTGATGCTAATGGTCATATTTGTTGTTTTTGATGAAATTAATGTTATTTAATTCTAGTTATTGGCTTGACATGAAACCGAATCTCGTACCAATGAAAATGGAATCATTCCTACTGCCAGAGCTCGTGGAATATAAAGAAGATTGATCTTCCTTAAAGAAGAACGCGCGAACGAACGAATGCACGCACACACGCCTGACACGTCTCGACACATATACATACCACGAGGTGTGCTAGAAGAACAACTGAGTGTGAATGCAAAGAGACGAATGAACTTACACGAAGAACTCATTCATTATTGCATACCAGTGAAGAGCTGAGAACGAGAACATAACACAAGAGCTTCATCGATTGTCTCTACATCTGGAAGTCAAGGAAACAGACGATACTCTGTTTTCCCGACAAAAACCAGAAGAGGACTCAGAGCGATTTCTGATCAATCAAAGGAGTCCAGAACTGCACGAAAATCACTAGAGCCATTTCTAAACTCTAAATATTTGCTCTATGATTTATCTTTTTGAATTTTGAGTAGTGTGTGTTATATGCTGTATTTTACACACACACTTTCTCCTGTACTCTAACTGGAGGATTTGTAAATCCTCACTAAAATATCTTACATCTTGTATTTCCCACTAGGATAGTGGTAGAGGTCGTGTGTGACCTGAATAGCTGGTTTGTTGTTGTTTTTTTCCACGAATAACAGTGGTAGAGGTCTTGGACCTGGACAGTTTTTGTAAAACTATTGTTAACCCTGATCTAGGGTGTGGATCAATTTATTATATAAATTTGAGAGGACGAAGTCTCAGCTTGAGACTGAACCTCTTGTTATATCTGCTGTGCATCTTTTATTTAAGTTTAATATATACAACATATATTATATTTATTCCGCTGTTATTACTTTAAAATACGAAATTATTTTGAAGCTACTTTGATAGTTAGATTAGCAAGTGTTTACAGTTTTTGTAAATCAGTAGATTAGTTTCAATATTTAGTTTGATGTTTTGGTTAAACTAACTGATACCTAATAAATCTTTTATAAGCTAAGTGAACATTTACAATCTGTATAAATTCACTACAGTTTAACTTAATTTATAAATCGGGGGATTTTAACTAGATAATGTTTTAACAGAAATTTTAATTGGAACTCAATTCACCCCCCCTCTTGATTGTCCACTCCGACCAACAGACATGAAATTTAATAGTCGTTATATATAAACATTATAAAATAATAAAGGTTCATATTATCAAGAAATGCCTAAATTAAAGGAGATTGAGACGAAATCCCTTACTTTGTTCAAACTCCTCACGTACAATCGTTATGCTGCTGAATAATAAAAATAGGTTAATTTATTGTTTGTTTGGGAACCTTTATCATCTTTATTTATCATTTTATATAACTTATTACCATTTTATAACAATTTCTTAATTATTTGAGTTCATTTCAAACATTTTGTCGATGTTCAGTATATGAGTCAAAAATGAACTTGTTTTGACCCCAATTATCCATGTGGTAATAATCCCATCATATTTGGAATATTGTTCATAATTTAAACATCATATATATCCATTATATATCTATTTATAATTTCCTCAATATTTGGTGATAAGAAATGAATTCCAACGTTCATGGAGATGGTAGGTTGTACGTGCTCATGAATGCTACTTTCATTTACTTTTCAATTTAAAATAATAATAATAAAATGATATAAATGTATATTATAATACCGTTATTATATTTATGTCCTGTATTTATCATATTATTAATAAAACCATCATTTATACATTCCAATTATACCGCGAATGTGTCATATCACTTTGAGGGGGTGGTAGTCCACACTTCCTCAAATGAAATTATTATATTTATATATCTTGGAAGGAATAAATGTATATTATAAATAAAAATTACAGAATAATAGAGAAAATATAAATATAATATATATCATATATAAATATAGTGCTACCATAATGGCTACCATGAGAGGTCTTAGGAGAAAATTGAACAATCCTCATTTCATGAGATAATAGTTCGTCGTACAGAGAAACAATACATTGATATCCATTAGATGAAGGTGTGCATAAGTGGTGTTTGAATACATCCCATAAAAACATCCTAGTATATTGAGGATACATTTATTTTTATTTAATAAAATAATAATAAAATTTTAAGGAATGGAGAGGGAGATAATTAAAGGAACCTGAGAGAAGAAATACCCTCAAAATTGGGAAACATCATTTGATTTCAGCCAAATAGATATCTGTAAATGACTTCTTCCCAAGGTAGGGATTATAAGAGGAAGGTATGTATTTAGGGAGTTTATTTTAGTAGAATTTGGAAGATCCATGGGTCTTTATAGGAGTTAGTTGTGTGGGTATAGGTGGTGGCCTTTTATAAAAGGGAGGAGGGGCACTTTTGGAATATCTTGAAATATTATTTTAGTATTAATTGTTTTTCGAATTAAAAAAGCCCAAAAGAAACTTATTTTAAATATAATATGTTTTTTTGTTAAAAAAATCGCAACCAACATGTTTTATTCATGTTTAGGTAACAGGTGTAACCTTGTACTTTTTTTCTTTAACCCTCAGTTAAAAACATTAACACTTACCATGTCTTCTTGGATTTTCATAATTTATGGTTACTATTGTTACTTTAAAATTCCAAGATAACCACAAGTGGATCATTAATGAAATATGTAACATTATATAAGTTAGATTTCCTAATATAAGATTTTGAGTACAATTATATCATTTAATAATATAGTATTTCTTGTAAAACTCATTTTGGTCAATTTTGACACTATAAAGTAATTGTTTTTTGTTAAATTCATAATAACTTGAATAAATGAAAAAAAATTACTCAAATGCTATATGTCAATATCATCCTAAAAATTTGTCTATATCATCGAAATAATCAAATTATATTTATTTATATATTTATAATATCATCCATTTGAATCCTCTATTAATGAAGGAATCATTTAATCACCAATGTGTTATAATTAAATTTATATATATAATTTCTAAAAATATTAATCCAAATATCATGATATAGGATATATTTTTATATTTATAATTAATATATACAGTCAATTTGATTGGTAATATAACACCATATTAATTTTCATAGTAAATGATACATGTCGATGTTAAATTTCTCTTTATATTAAATTAATTCTATAAAATGTAATTTTCACATCCAAGTGGATCCATGGGGTCCAAAAATTGAACCCAGGTTGTACATGGTCAGACGTATCTCATTCAATAGGATTAAGAAACATGTAAGGGAGTCAAATATTATTATAATATTAATTTTTAACCCTTATTTACTAGATTTACCCATTAACAATGATAAATAAAAGAATTACTGATGTTACTATTCATAATGTCCAAAAATAAAAGTAACCTATTTACATAATTTGAACATCCGGATTCCAAATATGGAATCTATTTTTACAACTTAAAAACACATAATTTTCTGAAATTAATTTTGAATTAATTTCTATTGTCAAATCTAAAAATAGGTTTTAAAAAAGTAATAATAATCATAAGATTGGCATTTTTTTACATCCATTTTAAAAGTGAAATTACATTAAAAGACCAAAATTGGATGAAATAATAAAAATTAATTACATTTATACTTTTAAATAATTAAATAATATTATTTAATCATATAAATTATCTCTATGGAAAATGTAGTTTTCAATTAAAATTTATCATTATTTTATTATTCGTGAAAAAATGATAGTTATCAGAAAAATATCAAAAATTCATCCAAAGTATAATTTGATGTCCCAATTCTAAAAATGTTATTTATTTTTTAATATATAAAATGTAATGATGTCAAACTAAATTTAAAAATGGTTCAGTATAAAAAGGCTGTAAAACTATATTTTTAGAAAAATACTTTTTTTTATCAGAAAACTTTAATTTGGTCTTATATGATATCTAGAAAACATATTAGATTAATTTAAAACACTAAATTTAATATAGAACATATATTTTACATGAATTAAAAATCCATTGACAGTAATATGATTTTATAAACAAAATTATTCTCTTTTAAATAGGTTTTCATATTAACACATCCTTTATATTCAAATGGATTTTATTTCTAATTATAATAAATTTGTTAACCAATTGAATTATTATTTAAACATGTGTAAACCGTATTAAAAATTTGTGTTGTTCCTATTCCTTTCATATATTCCAACGACTAGGAGTTAACTACCATTTAAAATAATAATAAAAATATTCTATTATTTTTCAATATAACTCAATGTGGTGTCCAACATATGATTTCGAAGATACCTGTTGTTGTGTATCGAGTATGCTATATGAAAAATCATCCCCTTAAACATAAAATTAAAATCTTATTCATAAATATTAATTGAAAATAAAAAGTATAACTTTATAAGTACCTAGGTCATTACAATCAAGGTGTCCTATATATATTCATGTTAGAGATTAGGGACATCAGAAGGTAGCTCACAACATTTGGGTGATGTTTATTTGAGAGGAAAAAAATTTATAAATACAGATACAACCCCAGGATTTGGTAATCAGTTTTCCCCAAAGTTGTATGGATGTTTAGATTCTATCTTATCGCAACATAAAATTATTCAATCTCGTAAATGATTCCAATCGACCCCCGATGGTTGAATATATTCCCATGATGAGAAAATATTTTCATCTATAAGGTTCGAAGCTTAGGTGGATCCTTTCAATGAGGTCAATAATTTACCATTTTTAGAAGAAGGATATAGTATTGTGGGTTCAAGGGATATGTGTGACCTGATGGTTCATATTTCATCTAATCAATGGTGTTTCTGGAAGGGGCATTAACCAAATTCCATGGGTTGGGATATATTGGTCCTCTCAAGGGATTATTTGGAGGGATTTAACTACATCAGTTAACCTCATGGAATTGACTTTGATGGTCATCCTAATGAGTTATGGGACATCATTCGATATATTAAAGTAGTTTTTGCGAGTGCGGGAGGTCGACTATTTTTTTCTTCCGGAGTGCTCCAAATGTTATTAATGGGAATTCATAAGATTTTTTTTGATGAACATGGTTATCCTGTTTATGAGGCAGTAGTGAGTCATGTTCTATTCTGTCCCTTTTGATACTATTGTGCCTTTTCAACTTTACCATTATATTTTCTATTTATGGATGTAGGATAAGCCTTTAGAAGATTAACCAGCCCTTACATCACTTGAATATACTCCCCATGGTATGGTTGTGGGAGAGGGATTTATTGGTGACCAGGTAATAGATAAAAAAGGGTCCCTAGGACAATAGGCTCAGATGATGGAGGTAATTACATCTTCTGAGGTAATGGATCCAACATTGACACCCTCATGATTCCCTTATATAGAAGGGATGAATAAAATTAAAATTAATTAATTTTTATTATCTTATCCATCAACATTAAAATACCCATTTAGGATAGGTATTCCACCCCATGTTATCCTTGCATATCCCCAGTATTGCATTAATGATTTTCTAGAAATGAGATGGTTCTCACTATGCTCATTCGGGGGAGAACAAGCAATGTTTCTAGGGATGCAGATACACATTTGGTGGTTCTAAAATATCTGCAACTATATCCAATACCTCACGAAGATTACAATAATAAGGGACCTATACAACAACACTCTTCACCTGTCAAAACATTTTAGTTAATACATCATCTATAAAGGCACAGATACATGCATTCATGGGGGGTGAAGATAAAGGTAGCTGCTCTTATGCCATAGTATCTGGTGTGGTGGTTAGTTTTGAAGTAGGTAAAATCCTTCTCAATGACTTTCCCTTATGTTTATTTTCCTTATTCTTCATGATACTACTATATATTCTAGAATCCCTTAAGATCTATGAGTGAAATACTTCTGCAGATAAATTGTTAGAGGCACGAAAAATTCATTTATCACAAGAAGTAGATGGATCCTCTCTTATGGATGGGGTTGAGGTAGTGTATGCTACCAAATACGCGACTTGATGGTGTATTTTTTTAAACTATAGTCACATCTCTTGATATTTGTTGAATCTCCATGACTCATCTTATAACTAACATACTACAATACTCTTTACTATAGTGATGTTACCCTGATTCGTGGAGGTCCTGATACCTACCCCTATGACAGTTCCTCGAATTGGGTCTAGCAATGTAGATGATTATTCTCTTCCTTAAAAATTGACTTCTATTAGCACATCCTTATATTTGAATGATATTTTTTCATAATAAATTCTAGTCCCCAAGGTAATCCAAGATCATGGTCTTGGGTCTTCATCACATTATCAATCAATGTGTTGATAGATGTTGTTGAAAATATGGATTTTAGTATTGAAAACAGAATTTTACAAGTTGAAGGATCGATTGGGTCATCTTCACTTTTTGTTTCTCACCATTATTTAGAGTGGATTTGACTCTTCATACCATCTCTCTTAAGTAAATGAAGTGATATTTGTGAGAGAACAGTAGGGGGATCTCAAGTTCAGGACAAAGACTACTAAGTATTCCTCTTTCGAAAACCATACCTATATTGAAGCAATAAATGAATCTACCCAATGTTAAATAGATGAAAATGATCATAGAGATACAATTAATGCCAAGAAATTTTATGAGGATCATTTCCAGCATGACATTAACACTCTCTAGTCAAAAATTATCCTTCTATGAATGGAACTGTATTATTCTATGTATGCATTAAAAATATTTGTAATGACCATGATGGAGATGAAAGGACTCTTGGTACCATCGGAGAAATATTTACTTGAAGTCATTTCTAAACCAGAAGAGCATCATTGTATTTCTGAGGTAGAAACTAATCCAATTGATCAATTGTGTCATTATTTGGATCGATTGAACAAATTCATGATTATCATAAAGGTTTATATGAAAATATTTTTTTTGGGCGGGGACTTCTAAATTTTAGCTTTATATTTCCCATTCATCGGAGAGGCTCTGACATGTAGAGATTCCACCTCTTATATAGTATCAATTAAAATTCCTTCACAACTTTTTATGACATCATCCCGTTTATTTTTTGATGTGTAAGAAATCATGTTGTTGTGATTTTATGTGAATTTCCAATGATACCCATATTTTTCATATCATCATGAATTAGTTAATTTTTCAATTTGTAGAATACATGTCCTAGAGGTAGAGTGCTATATCATTTTCTGAAATTTGATAGGATATATGAGAATAGATTAATTTTTATCACTTTTAAGCTTTTGGATGTCTGAACTACTATTGTGATTTAGTTTAGGGTCTTTTAGGTTAGACAACATATTTCTTTAGATTACATAATTTTAGTTTTACATGATATTGCTTTAGATTAAGGATTTCATCTCGGACCTGATATTACATTTTTATGGTATTTTATCTCAGACCATGTATTTCATTAGTTTATGGTCTATTAACGCATACATGATATTGATTTAGTTTAGGTTCTTTGAGAACATACTTATTATTGCATTAGTTTGTATTGTTTTAGCTGAAACCAACTGTTTCTTTAGATTATGAACTTTTAGCTCAAAAACTATTATTTCATTAGTTTAATGAATTTTAGCTCAGACCATGGATTTATTAAGATTATGGTATTTTTTCTCAAACTTCATATTTTTTGGGAATATTCTGCATACAATTAGGGAATGATAGAAGACACAATAACAGTGTGGGTCTGTTCCAGGTTGGTGCTAAGGATCATAAGGACTAGAGAGTCACTTTATTCAGAGAGAAACATTTGGTTTATGATTTTATTAATGTATGCAAGAGAAAAGGGTAAGGAAACATTGTGTTTTGAAGGGTCCATGAAGCTGGCTATCTTCTATTTGGAATATGAAATATGTTTCGAGATGATATTTATGGGGTAGAAATATTTGGGAAGCTTGGACTGCCATGATGGTTGGTGTTTGTGTGATGTGAATAATAACATGAATGTTTTTTCCCATGAATATGATATTGGGTAGACATTCCCAGTCTGTCCCATGACATTCTAGGATTCCAGGTTCCACCTCAACGTTTCTAATGCTCACACATATTGAAACTCATTTTTGACAAGGAAAATATTCCACTACTTGGTTATTATATGCCTAAATGCATCCGTAGAAATCCAAGATAATGGTACCCCCCACTCATCTCTAAAGGACATGAATTATTTTTGAATACTCAATCACCTTAATGATCATGTTTGTTGCAGATGGAAGGATATTTGGGATGGTTTCTGGATCCATAAGGAATTTATCTTGTAAATCAACTTGTTTGACCCCTACACCATGTGGTTTCGAATCATGGTGTGTATGACTTCAAGAGGATCATGGATGAACTATCACATTCAATCCCTAGGGAAGAATACAATTAACAATGATGTAACAATAAGGATATGAAATCTTCATTAGTAGGTTGGTGTGGGGATTGAAAATCATAACCCATAGATCTTGAGTCATGATTATGATATGGGACAATTCTATACGGAGGATTTGAGACACATAGAGGTGTTGAGTACTATTGTGGTGATGTCCAAGTCCATAAGAATTGGAATTTTATTTTTTAGAGAGATGAATTAGGTTGAAGGTCATAATATAATATGTAGGATCCATAGGCATATATGCATTGTCTAGGAAAGGGTTCATGAAGATGGATACCCTTTATAAGGGCCATGGATTGTTATTGTGAAATGAGACACTTCAAATCATGAAATTTTATCTATGGATAGAGTAAAATCCATGGAGGGTTTGATAACCCAAAATATTGTACACTAGATAATGAATATATTATTGCAGTGAGGGGATGATAAAAATAAATGATCTAATTTTTTCATGGAACAGGGGTTCAAGTGAGTATAACATGGATTTTAGTAGGGTTAATCGGTGGAACTATGAGCTTCATGCCTTATTTAATTATTCCTTTATTTTTTGCCTAAACTCTATAGATGATGAGTTTAGAGTGGGATTTCATGACTTTAACTCAGGATAAACTTTGTGGTTTTTCTCCCTGACGTGTTTTTTTATCTCATTCACTATTATTTTACCATCTTGATATTTCGAATATCATAGGATAGGGTTTATGGTCATACAACATTGAACAATGAGTGAGTAGTTTATTGTCATGAACCATATGGACCAAATATGGGAAATGTTACTCTAGGGCATAATTATGATACCCATAATCAATATTTCCATAAAATACATATGATGGGGAGATGGGAATGTCCTAAATCATGGATTAAGGTCCTCCAATCATGATTGATGATATGGTATAGTTACTCATATAGTATTTCAGACATTCTGAGTTATTGAGTGTTGCTGTAGTAATTATGTCATAGATCAGGAGGGCTGGATTGTCCTTTTTCAGAGTAACTCATTTGGTTGAAAATTATAAAAGAATATGCAAGAGCCATAGGGATTTTATCACAGTCAGGAAATGTTTCCTTGAAGCTGGAAATCCATTCCAAGGTCTATCGATGATTTTTTGTCCAAGACTCCCCATGCATGAAGTGTGGATTTTGGGATGGGGTGCTTCAGAATATGGTAATGGAAATTAAATCAATGGTATTCTGAGGTAAGTCATTTATATTCAATTTATAAAGAGGGATTATGAATAATGTTTTCCCCAGTTTATTATCATATGGATGGGATGTTACTCCTTACATTTTAACATCATGTGTTAAGAATTTTCTTCCATGTAGTTTAACGTAATGCAGTATGTATGTGTGAACCAATGGTTATGTGGGAGAATATTGCAGTTAGGCCCAATGATAGGGACTTGGGTGTCACTATGTATGTCAGGAGGATGATATTAAAGCCATATGATGTTCTTCATAAACAATCATGTGTAGGTATGGACCATATGAATTTAGGGAATTTTTATAATAGTTTTTTTAACTGGGATTGTGTTAGTAATTCAAGAATTACTATGTATCTCATGTGGTTGAAAATCAAGTCAACCATATTTCATGAAGAGGAATAACACTATGCTAGATCAGAACATATATAGAGTTGGGTATTATTTAAAATCAACTATTGTATTTGGGCCTAGTATTTGAGATCCTTGCATCACTAAATATCCTATAATGACTGAAATCACGCTACATGTAGTTCGTAATGGTCCATACAATTTATCCTCATCTGGTGAGGATGAAGGGAAATTGGTGTGAATAAATTAAATGATGGGGCTGGGCTTGAATTTGGATACTTGGGTCTCTTATGTAACTTGTGTCAACAAGAATCAATCCATACGTAGTTCTTGATGAAAAAATAAGTTTAACGTCATGTGGAATGGAAATAGACAACGCAATCTAACATCGTGTGGAAATGAATCATGGTATTATTTTTATGGTCATTCGTTTTGGATAATAATTAACTAATTATTTAACTTTTCACCGGGCTTGGGAGTGTGAGTCCCTACCACAATTATTAATCTCATGTGGGGTATTATTGGTGTCAGAAACAAGGGGTGGAAAGGTTTTCCTTATATAGTAGAGACACAAGGGTATACAGAACAAGAATTATGAATCATGTAGTTTCTAGACCAAAATGTATGATCAAGGCATCCTAATGTATCTCATTGTAATTGATAAAGAACCCATTTGTTTCTTTGTTAATTTGAGGAAGTCTCATGCCACACAGTAAGGGAAAGAGGTGAAATGATGTGAATTAATGGGAACATTGTGGTTGATTCTGTGAGGTGAAGTTGGGGAATCACTAAATTTCTCATGAGAATGAGAATCAAAGAACCTGTAGTTCTTATATAATAGTGTATTTTATCATCATGTGGTCAGGATTTCAACAATGCAGTTTAAGTCCATGTATCAAGGACCCATGGTATTCCATTTATGGCCTTTCAATAAGGATCGTGATGGACTTGTTGTGTACATTTACACATTTATAGTGATCTTGATTCATTTACACAATTCATAATCTCACATGTCCTATGAACACCATGTAAAAAAAGGGGCATCATGAGAATACCAAAAATGTAGTGTCATAAGAGAGTACAATACAGGAATTTTGTATCTTGAAGTGGCTGGAACAAAATTCAGGATCAATACATCTCTTCACATCTCATTAGAAATTAGAATCAATCCATAAATAGTTCATAGAATTTCATATAGTTTAAATAATATGGTAATGAAGATAGTGGACATGATGTGAGTATAAATAGACAACACTGATCCATGAAGCTTCATGCCCTCTAGTCAGTACACTTCCTATGCAGTTTAATGTATTTCACTAAGGATTAGAGATATTGTATAGTTATACATTTTTCATAGAGGACAAGCGGTGCTATTCGGTTTAACATATAGGATCCATGGTAGGTATGTAAATATTTACATCATATAAATAAAATGATAAATGTGACTTTCACAAATGTGGATTCACCTATGCGAATATCTACATAATTTATTTCTTGAGAAATACATCCTTGGTGGGTGGTTGGAAATGCTCCCCATCCATTGTGGTAAATGAGTTGGGCCCATAATTGTGGACCTTATAAATGATGTAGGGTCCCTCCTATTTTGGTTCCATCTTTACATTCATCTTAGTAGATATCATTAGGGTTCTATGGACCAACACCAATTCTCTTATGAGGGATCCTAGGATGCAAACCATATTTTTTAAGGCCAGCGCAATCCATTTCTTGTGGACCTCAAGGTTGTGTTGTGTGCGTAAGAGATTCTTTTCGATCTTCTTGGATTCCAATCCACACTTTTTTTACTTCACATCATCTGAGAGTTTCCCACATATTTCTACTAAAATAAGGGAAGATATGATTCATTGGGTAATACAACATAGGCCTCATAAACCAATGATTATGGTATTGGTTGTGTATTAGTATGAGTGGTAGTACGGAAGGCCAAAAAAGTGTGGAGGTGTTTTTATGGAAAAGAATTATTATCATTGTTGACCATATTATGGAATGTATATGATATATTATTATTTAAGGCCTCTATCTGTCCATTTTCTTCCACATGATTGTGATATAAGTGATTGGAATCAATGTTGTACTCTTAGTATAACTTCATCAACTCATTTGAATAGAAGATGATATCTTTGTACATCTATATTATGTGATGGACCATGAATATGGAAAAGATATGGTAATTTATGAAGTGGATGATGTTCATCACAATGAGTTCCTTTAGGAGTAATGCCTCATCCCATTTTTAAAAGAAGTCAGTGGTGTTGAAGATGTACTTGAACTACATGGTTGTTGAAAAGGGATATAGTCCAATGAAATCCATTTCCAAATCGATAAATGACCCTGAAAATATAGCTTTACGGAACAATTATAGAGGTCTATGGAAAACTTTCTCATGGATTTGGCATGAATAACATTTCGTGCTGGATTCCATGGAGTTATGTATCATGGTTGGCCAGTAATATCCGAACATCCTGATATGATGGGAATGTCTGATCCCAAATTTATGGGCTCCACAAGATCTCACATAGAAATTTTCTAGGATAGAATAAACTCTCTTACTACTATTCACCTTATGGGTGTCCCATCAAAGAAAATATTATAGAGGGGTTTCTTCTCATTCGAGCCATATTACCGGATAAGGTGCATTTCACATCTTCGTATACATTCTATTCTCGCTCTATCAATTAAGAGAGTCTCATTTGGAATATAACTGATTATGGGAACCATCCATCATTGGGTTACTAATGGTTCATCATTCTCCATGGTGGTATTGACATGATTGATCTCATCTATATCACACACAAGTATTAACAATACCATTTTCCAATGTTTGATGTGTAGCATTACTTCTTCTACATCAGGTTCAGCCAAGACGATGGAAGCATTAGACAGTGCATCAATGTGAGAATTCTATGATAGGGAAACATGATGAAATGTGGGATCAAAACGAAATTCTTCCATTATTCTAGTAACGTATCATGCAAGGGGATCATTTCACCCTTTTTAATTTCATATTCTCTATTGACCCACTTTATCAACAACTCTAAATCCAATTTGATTTTCATGTAGCATATTAGTAGTTATAAAGATATTTCTAATCCAACGATGAGAGCTTGGTATTCTATCTCTTCGTTTTTCTATCCTTCAGATATTGAGAAGGAGTATGGTTGGACCATCTTGTCGGGAGAGTTGAATACAATCACAAGACCAATATGGTTTAGCTTCACTTTTCCCATCCATGTTCCAATAGGATTCTGTGAGGCACTCTCAAAATACATCTCCCATGTTTGGAGAGTGTTGTGGGAGTAGATGACCTCTTCATCAGGAAGCTTGGTGTCCTCTGGTGAATTTTCTGTGGTAGGATATGCTTCTAAGAATCATATTCGACTAGTCCCTACATTGAATTATCTAAGACAAACTAGATTTTATATTTCAGAAGATTGACTTCCCATCGAGACAAGTTCCCAATCAGAATTATATAGAAAAGGATGTATATCAATGGTTGGACATGAGATACAAATTGGACTTTGTGGTATGACATTTAATGCCTTAAAATTTTAACTATGAACATGAGTGTGAGGTTGTTATTATCGACATCAGAGTATCGAATCTCATTAAATAGAATATTCCAACTGAGGTAATAGAGATTATTCTTTCTTCACACATCCTTTTTTTGTGTGAGGAATATGCTTAATTTGAATTCCATGGTGGCCACATATAAGATGATAAGCCTCCCTTCCAGTAAGCCCATCTAGACTAGTGGATGATATAAGTATTTCCAAAGAAATTCAAAGGATTTTTTTCTATCATCGTCCCATTAACAAGTGACTCCCTTACTAATTTTCAATATAATGGGGTTTTTTGTGGTCCAGGTTGGTAATGAGCCTCCGAATAAATGCAAGGTTTCCTTGAAACCCCATAAATTATTTGATATTCATGGGGGTGGCATCATTAATATAACCAAAATATTATTTTGGTCAACCTCAATGTAATGGTAGTATACCACAAGGCCAATGAATTTTTTTGATGTTAGGCCAAAGATGCATTTTAGTGGATTCGACAACATACTATGATTTCACATCTTGTTGAATATAGTAAAGAGTTCCATGAAATTATCACATCCTCTTCAAGATTTAACCCATAGGTAGTCGACATTACATTCATATATCTTCCCCACAAACAACATAATGAAATGATTTATGTCGTGTTGATATTTTGGTCCAGCATTCTTAAAGACAAAGGGAATGACCTGATTGAGAAAGTTCCCTTGAGGTTATCTAAAGGCGGTGGCTTATTCATCGTCATTGTCCATAATTATTAGATTATGCACCAAGTACCCATTCATCAAAGAGATGTCTTGGATTCTAGTAGTTTCATCAATCAATATATCTATGATTGGAAATGGGAATTCATCCTTTGGTAAATTTCAATTAAGAACATTGAATTCAAAATAGACGCAAATTTTCCTAATCTTCTTCTTAACATTTGTGATATTGGTTATTGAACTCAAGTATTTCACTTTTCAAAAAGAGTTTGAATCAATAAAGTTGTAAACATATACCTATATATTGGCGTAATGAGAGGTTTATGTCCACATAGAGGACTTATTCCAACCTCAATTCTCTTCAGAAATCCCAAGATGGTACATAGCCTCGTCTAGGTTCGACAAGAGAATTTTTCGTTAGTTCCATGTGAACACATGATGATGTAGCTTCAAATAATCAATGCACATATACTAATTTTCAAGATAGATCGTGAAAATAATCAATGTGCCTCGTAGTTCTTCCTATGTTCTTAGATTTATCTACCCAACTTCATAAAGGTTACAAAGACACATTCCTGGAATTTTGGTGGTGTGTTCCAGAGGTTAGTCTCGTTTTCCACTATCTATAATCCAGTGGAGTCATAAATAGAGGATGATAGAAATATGGGGTCTTCAATATTATTATTAGGATGAGTGGGGCTAAGATAATAGACCATAGAATCCTCTATTGACTAAGTCTATATAGAGATATGTTTGAGATAATGGAATTCTATGTTTTCATTAGGGACATGAGAGGTTTGGACCTCTAGGATTATGCATGTCACCTTGACCAGGATTATGGGAAGTACATAGTCTCCATCAAGAAAACTCCATGTATTTACAAGGGAAGTCCCAAAGAAACTAGAAGTTCAAATCTGTATATAAATATCCACTATTAGCTATTTTCCTACCATTTTATAAAACAATACTTCAACATATGGGGCTTTGTAAATCTATAAGGGATCACTATCACCAAGTTATATATAGAACATGCCATTTATAGGATACTTGAAACATTTATGGAATGTTATAGAAATATATATTAGGCTATAGAGATTGGGACTTCTCAGTGGGAAATTATTATTGGTGTTGTGATAGATTACCATAAACTCAGCAAGTGATGTAAGATACCAGAATTGGGTTTTGAGATTGATTTTCTCAAGAGGTCTTGGGTCACTATTATTATACACATGGATTGTAATCTTAGGGAAATATAAACCCCCTTCGCCATATCAAAAATGTCATAGGGTTCATACCAGGATATTATTGATGCCAAACCATTTTCAGTTAGAGAAATTTGTACATTGAAATTATTGAGAATTCTGAAGACATATATGGGAATGATGTGCCTCTGAATGGCCTCTTCTTGTCCTAATATATGAATGAGATGGTGACATGAAATTCTGATTCAATGGTCAACACATGATAGACCTCAGTCATATGGACTTCTATCCTGAATTCATGTGGGAAATATAGGGATTTATTGAGTGCCTCCTAGAGTTATTTTAAAATATAGAGCACTTCAAGGACTGAGAGATTGGATGGTACTACCCAAATCTATTTAATGGATTCATAATTTTGTGCCAAAAGATGACATTTCAAAATATAGGGTTTCTCATGTACAAGAAGATTAGAAGATGGGGATCTTTGGGAGGAGAAACCTGGTTCTAGTGCTGAGGTCATGGGAGAATATACTGTTGGTGGTGCAAGTCATCCTGGCATTCCCATTTATTGGGGATAATCAATTTGAAAAATTTCAAGGTGGACATTTAGGAAAATTAGGTGTGGATGGGTGCTATAGTGTTTTGAGAAACCATCATCCCCTATTATGATCATTGGATAGGTTTCCCAGGAGTCTCAGAAGCATATGAATTTTACATAGAGGTGTGAGTGGAATATTGGTTATGTCTGTGTCTATGATGTCCCATGTATCCTCAACTTTAACGCATGCGGGAACTCATTCCCCAGTTATGCATGGGTAAAAATTATATGGGGTTAACTAATCATCATATAAGGGGACATTAATTTTTATTGAACTAACAGAACCAAATTTGAGTTCTTTGAATATAAATAATTCAATTTGCATGGGTGGTTCCCATAATGAAGATGTCACATGGAATAAATAATTGGGAGTTAATGACAACTTTGGGGGATAATATAACACTTCCACTTCTATTTTATCTTACATTTTGTGGTCACTCCCACATTTGGGAGGTATATATGACTCTTCTATCATGGTTTGTGGAGCTACGGGGGGTTTTCACAAATGTCTTCTTTGAGTGGGGTGGGGTCAATCAGTTGTCTTTCAAATATTCTAGTTGTATAAAATTCATGCACATTTGGCCAAAACATTATTCTAATCAATCTTTTCATCCAGTTGAATCAGGTTTATGAAATACATATTATCATGGTAGTTACCTTGCACCACTTGTCTGGAATTGATCATGACTTGATGAAAGTCATTGAAGATAATGAAGTTCTAGATATTATGAACCATCCTTCTAGGGAAAGGGTTGGAATTTGGATAGTCCATGAGGGGTACCGCATCGAGATTCTAGGGTTGTGGTTGTGTGATATGGTTTTTCTGAATGGATTCGGGAAAATAACCATGGACTTACTTATTCTATAATTAGTATACTTTATTCATTTCCTCTTCAAATCCCTGATGACCCAGATTTCACTATGCTTCTAGTCATGGGAGATTTTGTGGTTGTCACTACTCTATAGGTGGTTCTAGGCTGTTCAGGGTCTTATAGTCATCTATAGAGGTTTCACTACTAGCATGAAAGTGGAAAATACATATTTTGTATTTGATGGACTTTCCCTACGTTTTAAGCATTAGTCAAGATTTAGATCAGGTCCACTAAATGGACTATTCCAAATGCTAGTACATTTTAGAAAACTCTATTATTCTACCTTGATATTTTTATGGAATTTTGGGATTCAACAACTCATCCATATGATTTTTCTCAAAGAGTTACCTAAAATTCTATTGAAAGTGGTGGATGTAGAGTGGGTATGTCAAACCATTCCACCATTCTATTTAATCAGATAGGATCACATTTTTGTTTTTATTACAGTGTTCAGGTCTAGGATAATTTTATTCAATATTATATAAAAATATTGATAAATTAATTGATGAAGAATATTTTCCCAGCCTGACATGGATCCTAGTGATATCCTGTTATACCAAACAAAAGTTCACTGCGTCAAACTTTGTATGAAAAACCATAGCTTGGTCCCATCCTATTGATATTGGAGTCCCATCATCAGCCTATATTGGGACATGATGTGTGTGATATCTCATTCATGGTCAGCTAAAAAATCAAAGATATTGATGGTATGTTCCATAAAATTAGGCTTAGATGGTTTATCAGTATGGCTTCATTTCTAGCTGCATAGGCACACATAGCCCATTCATGGATTATATTAGAGTAACATGAGACTTGATGTTGTTAAAAAGATATGAGGGAACTAATTCCTAAGCCATCTCTAGTACATGGGTAGCTAGTGGGGATTGATGATGTTTCCCCACTTTTATATCCTATCCATTTTTTATTTTTCTCAGGTTTGAATGGTTGTCCTTATAGGGGAGAGGCATTTTCAACAATATAGGGATGTCAAAATCACATTAGGCTTCATAATGTATGTGGAATAACTACATTGTTCAAGATGAAATCTAATATTTAGAAACCACCATTGTTGGAGGATCATAGATGGAAGGGGGAAATGTAATCTCTTCCCAAAGATAATACCCCACGGTAGTATTTTCCTTGAGTAAATCCTCATTGAATTTCTTAATATCATGTATTTTTTTCTCATATTGGGACAACTTCTCCTCTAGTGAACGAACCCCACATATCCTAGGTGGTGGTCAAGATGTGGTTTTAACCTTACCCATTTCAATATTCTATCATGGATGTGGTAAATCGATGTTTGGTGTCTCCATGCTTTGGAGATGTTTGTGGTTGACGGTGTGCGCAACCTCATATGTTACATTCATGTCACCTTTCTCCTAATGAACATTTTCTATATCCTACACCTCCTCATTTACAACATGATCAATATATTCTACAAAAATTATTAATAAATTCATATTCGCATATTGGGCAATCGTGTTTGTTCTATTTTAATTAGTACGACATTATGATTCTACATTTTCCGCTTTATGGTTATTATTCGAACAATTTTCCAAATTGGTCATTTTTGGATCGTGGCACTGATGTGGTCTAACTATCCTCTCCATATGTTCCTCTCGTGTTGTTTTATTAATAGTGATTTTTATGGAGTTTAAAATGACGGTTGTCGAACGCTCCACTACAAATTGGTGTTTCTCTTGCGGTGAGAGGTGATGGAAGAATTCTACCCATGGATTAATTCCACCCAACTATAATAAAATTCATTCCCTCTATGATGGTGATGATGATGAAAATTTCCCAAGCGTTATGCGGTGCGATCATTCATGGATGTAGTGCAAATTGATTGGTTTAATTTTTGAGGATCAAATGGCTCATGTTAAGGATTTGACAACTCTCGGGATGGGTATGTAGGTAAAAAATCCCCCATACTAGAGGGGTGATGTTTTTCTAGAACCACATATGAAATATTCAGGGTCGCCTTAGGGGGAGATGAAACTAGGGATGGGGATTGAGATATAAATTATAGCAGACTAGTGGGATGGGTTTCTCATGCAATTGTTGCTGATGTGTTCAAAATCCTCTAGGAAATCAATGACCTGAGAGGTTTAGTTGTTCTTGGATATTACCCAAGTCCAACTAGTATTGTCTTCTTTTGGATGGATGATTCACTAGAATCAGTCATGACCCACTAGATGTGATTATATTGTGCTTGAATATGATCTAGATGTGACGATGACCATTGATGGGAATCATGTCTCACGAGACATTTTCTAATTGATCCAAACTTCAGTCTTCATTTTTTAAACCTCTTATTATTATTTTGAGGGGAAACGATTGAAGACATGTTGGCTATCCTACTTATCCATTCATAATCCAGGGAACTTTTGGAGTAGAGGCATTCTTTTGTAGTGACCAACTGGCTTGAGTGTTACCAGGTCCAATGATCTCACTGGAGGCTTTAACAATTCATGATGCCACGCCTAAGGGTCTCTGTTGTTCTAATAGGGTGGAAAAGTATAATTCTTCATAATTTCCCTATCCTGGAATATGGATTCATGATGTTTATTTTGAGATTAACTACCAATTATTAAGGATTCAATGTTGGCAAGAATGTTTTATATTTCTGTTGTTCTTTTCTATAATTAGATCACATGACATGGTGATAATAGCCAAGTCATGCTGATAAAAATGTATATTGATCATATAAAAGTGGCACTCATATCCTGGAAAATGGAGATGTCAGGAATTTAGCTGCTGATGATTATCCCATATATAGTATACTAGATAAGGAACACAATCCTTTTCTAGATCATTTGGGCTCTCATATTTTAGTAGTAGAAAGGAAAAAATCAAGATGTGGAGGTTGTTTCTAGCTTACTCTATCCATATCAGAATGTAGGATTTCACCTCATTAGACATATAGATCTCTATCTGGTAAACCCATAGAATATGGCTTTGATGATCTCCTTCTGATGGTAGTGAAGTGATATTGGGAGTTAAGGGGGAACCATATGTAGTTGACCCAGATGAATTGATATCCTATCTATATGATGGTGCCAGTGTTTTGAACAGTTATCCTTATGGAGGTATTTGGGAAAGGGGATGATTTCATTTTCCATGGGAGATATCATCATGGGGTGGTTTACCCTTGTGGATGTTAGGAATAGAGTCCATGCGATCTATATCCACACAACCACAAGGAGGAAAATTGTGGTATTGAGTTCCTTCTAATTCTTCTTCAATGGAAGCATCGATAGACCCTTCTCTTGTTGAATAAATGTCTTAAAAACCTCAATGGAACTAGCATTGAGAAGAGTAATAATATGGTATATTTTCCACATAATTGTCGGAATGTGATGACCAACCTTTCGGAGTTGTACAAGGGTATGTTCCTCATATATGATGGTTAGAGAAATATGTATATAACAATCTAGTTTATTAGGGTTATAATCCATCTACTAAGAATTTGCCTAAATATTCTTACGAGATATCTCATTATTGAGAGGAATGTGAGTCTTCCCCATTATGTGTGCCACACTCACTTGGGGAGCCTTAGTCTAGATGGGAATATGAGCCTGATCTTGGGCCTTTCAAAATATGTCATCGGTCCTTCCTGGAAGGAATATGATCTGACCTCAGGGCTTATGACACTCTCACATGGTTTTCCCCTATTGGACCAAGAATATAGGCATGTACTAAATATGAATCCTTTATTAGAACATGTCAATGGACCTCCATAATGGGTAAAATAATATGATCATTCCTTTATTATTTCCAAGAATTATATGGGTGTGGTTGATCATCTTCAGATGTTAGAATATGCGCCTATATTCCATAACCAATCGAAATATGCTCGATGGATACACTGACAGTAATATGAGCCATTATGAAGGAATATTTCAAAATCACATGGTTAGCATTTTCCAGAATGACTTCATGTGGGAATCCCAGGCCTTTGTAAGATGCCACCAAAATTCATTGATAGTAATGTGCCCCTGGCTCGATGCATATGCCACTATAACTTAGTGATCCCCATAAGGAATTGGAATATGAACCTATTATGATGCCTCACCCTTCATCAAAATATGAAGATGATCCTCTCAGACAAGAGAAAGAGTATGTGCTTACACAGAAACATCCACTTCTCCACGATGATTAGAGTGTTGTGATTTTTTGGTTGTATGTGTAGGAGTATTCCCCCTTCTTTTCATCAGTAATATTGATAGAATATTCTAGTTGAGTTCTTCAGTTGTTTCTAACACTATTTTCATTTTTGAAAATTTTGTGTAGGGATATGTGGCTACAAATTTTTCTGTCTCCATAATAAACTAGATGATGAATTCTATTTAAGTAGGGATATTAACCCACTTCTATCCTCCCTGTTTCACCAGAGTATTACGATGGGGTTCATATAAGGGGGTAATAATTTGATCCTCCATCATTCTTTCTACTAGAATATGCCTGCAGACTAGTTCAGTGTGAGTAGGGATATCAGCATGTTGTATAGTTTTTTCCTTAGTATATAGGCGATCATCATTGGCAGGAGAGGGGATGTGTGCATTCTACTTGATATCGAATACCTTCCTCCTCTAATTATTATCCTTTTCATATTATTCTGGGGTGTCCAAGGCGGTTGTGTGTTTAATGGTACCCTCAATAGAAGACTGAGGGGTACTAGTGGGATGGTGTTGATGACATTGATTAGGAGGATCCATCTTAGGAGACTCATGATATTAAAGGGATATATATCTCACTTCATAGTCAAACATAATTCGATATAGAATGGGGATGTTATCATTCTCTAGTGATAAGATCCCAATGCTGTTGTTTAAAGTGATGAGGGACGCAAGATTATCAGCGACCTTTCTCGAGTGACGTGGACTCACCATTCATCGTGTATGGGGAACATCACGAGAATCCTCAATTTTAGAAAATGGTACGATATTAGTTTTAATCTCAAACCATCATATTTTCAAAAGAACATTTGTTTCTTTGTGATTAATAAATCATTTTTTGTGGTGTGGATGTTTCAAATGTGGATGATTGGCTGGAAAAATCATAGATGATAACGACGTCATCTTTATTCTATAATTTGAATTAGTATATACAAATACATAGTTTGAAAGAAATATAAAATTAGGCTGGAATCATAGGTATATTATTCTCAGTCTAATATTCTTGTACAGCTGATTGTTTCTATTATTTTTGATTTATCCATTCCACTCATTTGGAATTATCAAAATGATGACAAAATTCTGAGAACCCTAGTTTAAAATTATAAATTTTCATATTATGATGGTCTTACTTCATTGTTTTTATAGGGTTTACAGATCATACTGTCTTGATGTATTATAATCCAATAAAATATATATTCATATAAACATTAAAATTATTTGTCAAGTAGAGGAAACAATTTCTTGATATATAATACCATATTGTTTTTTCATGTGATAGATTCACATCAGGTTCACCTTTTTTTGTTCTATCATGTTTTCATGGTGTAAAATGGTTTTTCCCATTGGGAAACCATTTTCACTTTTCCAATAAACTCCCAATGTTTCCCCCATTTGTAGCTGGGTATAGACCTTTATTCCATATTCTGTATCTCATCTGGGTTTTCAGGACCAATGAATCTTCAGGACTCACATTGTTTGATTAGATGGGAGTTCATGCTCATTTCACCCTTTTGGAGGATGTTATTGAATACTACATGACTCTTTTATTGATTTAAGACATGTTAGTGAAACTATTTTTAATTCCAATGCATGATCGATTACATTGACAAAACGTTTAATCAGTTAATTATCTCATTATACAAAGAATGGGAGTCCCATGGACGAACCAAGGTAAATGTTGTATCAAGAATGAATCCATTTTTTTTATTTGGGGTTCTTCATCTATTTTTCTATGTGTTGGATATCTATTTTTATAATGAATTCGTATGACTGAATTCTTCAAATTGTGCTACCACACAAGAATTTGGCTAATATTCTATGGAGGGGATTGAACCACTATGAGGAATCCTATGTATCCTTGTAAATGTAGGAATAAAAACACACAATGTTTATCGATTCCCTTAGGACCAACCCTAAGATGTATTCCCTTATATATGTTGTGTTTATTCATGATGCATGATGAGGTGTTCACTAAAACTCCCTATACCCACCTGAGTTGTGATGGGGGAGAGAAAAAAGTAGGAATATTTGAATAGCCCTACCGTATGTAGATATTGGACTTGTGGACTGGGATAGTCCGTGGGGTGCTTGTTATACAGCTCAGGCCCAGAAAAGGCTTGCTACGTATCCTGATTATAGAAGGAATCCATGTCATCATAGTTTGTTTTATTTCTCAGTCTACTGATGGATGAGGCATAGAATCAACTCATGGGAATGTGTGGGTCCCGATGGTTCAAATCTCATTGAAATAAGGCATATGTCTAGGTAGATGTGTATTAGTTCTCAGGCCATAAAAAGGATTCCTACATCTACTAGATATGAATGGAATTATAGTTCACTTAGTTAATTTATCCCCTAATAAACTAATAGGATATAGTGGATGATACTAATCAATGTCATTATGTTTGTAAGGATTTAGGAATGATATGGACCTATAGAATAATAAAACCCCTTGTAATCTCGGGGTGCATAGTATATGTGAGATGATTTGGGCAACTCCCTAATCCAACATGATCAATTCTCATTGTGTGAAACAATGGATAGAAAGAGACCATTTTCATTGGTTTGTATAAGGGTCTTAGATATTGGGGTCTCCCAAGAGGATAAATACGGAACTCGAACTCCATAGAGAGGTGGGAAATGTATATGGAATATAAAAGGAATAAAATCATCTTATTTACCTTTATCAGGGATTACATGTTGAATTTCCATTGTATTTGGGGCTTAAACACCGAGGAAGGTTGAGGATATCAAATCCTAGGATGCCCCGATTAATTGGATTTCTTGTTTAGAGGTTGGGCATGACCCAATTGACATGTTGAGGGGACAACACAGGATTCAAGTGATGCCTTCTAGAGGATTTCATATACCCTAGCTAACAAGTTCAGGGGACATCATATGTCATGGAAAATACCCTCAGATGGCATTGAGAGTCCCAGATGACTAATCCATATGTCATGAAATTCCATTTATAGGAACAACAATATTTTTCAAGAGCCCATTGATATAACTTGATATTCTCTAGAGACTCGGCCATAGTCATTTGATGGTGTCATGAGTCTTGACTGATATGAGTAGGCAATGATGTATGAGTTGGGTGATACATAAGAAGGATGTCACGTGGCTTGGGAGAAAATTTATTAGGGACTGCCACAATACTATGGTAATATGACAAAGAGGGTCGCATTACTTGGCCTTAACATGTTCAGAGGGATTTGTGTGACCTATGTATCATAGTAATGAACTGTCGCATGATCTGAACAACTTTTCCCGATGCTATCATGTCTCTTTTATAGGTTCACACAACGAATATTTAGTCCAGTTCACATGTTTTGGATTAAGTCTTACACCTTTATTCTTTTTTAGGCATTTTCCTTTTTTATCCCATTGAATCATTCAGTGCTGGTTCATTTCCCGTCTACCAAGATCTTATAGTCATGTAGAATATTCTTCACATAGCCCAACAAATATCCCTTTTGTGATAATATTAATGATCAATTGATGTTATTATGCCCAATACATGAATATTTGGGATGACTGCCATTATATTTCCTAATAGAAATCTAGATGGTCACGTGATCTGTTACTCTGATATGTTAGATCGAGGGCTTCAAGTGGCCATGGATGTAGTCATAGTGTAGTTGTATATTTTTTGTTTTGGGTGGTGGATTTATAGGACTCACTACCCATGTGTTTGACGTTTTGAGATGTGTATCTTGTGATGATGAATGTTAGTTTTGAAAATGTGGTCTGGTGCCATGTGGCTTCGTGAATCTTTTTTTGGGATTTTTTAAAGCACATCACTTGATTTTCAATGATCACAAGTCTCTTTTATCAAATACTATTTACTCTGATTATTTCAAATTAATGATGTCTTGTTTGATCATGTGATCATGACAATGGATAATCCATATTCTCCCATGGACATGGTTGGGGGCTTCATGAGAGACTAATTTTTTTCCATGGGTAATTCATTAGTCAAGGGTCACTTATCTATGTGTATTTGTGTGGCATGGTTGACTTTTTATGAGGTATCGTGGTGCTATGATGCAAACATCCTACGCACTTCACATGTCTTTCATCGAATGTGAGATCCCTAACCTCCTCCAATTTTATAATTTTAATTATTTTACAATGATTAGGGTTTTTTAGATTTTTTACGAGTCATGTCAAGGACATTTACTTGATTTTCTAGTGATTCCTCATGTGACCAATATCTGTAATATAGGGTACAAGAGTATGTTATTGGAAAATCTATCTATTTTTCCATAGATGACCGATGTGAAATCATATAGTTTCCGAGATAATCATGATGGAATTTGTGTGGTGATGATAATTTGACGAAGGGATTTTTCGAGATGAGGTGGACATGTCTCCATGGTTTTTCAATGTCTATATGGTTTCTAGGGATGCTTCATGTGTCATTATATGATCATAAGAGTTCTCACATCCTTCATTTTATTTCCATTATTTTGGTTTACAAAGGATCAAGAATTATTCTAATCTTTTTGTATATCATATAGGATTTTTATTTGTCCCAACAATGATATGTACAAGAGAGGGTCTCTCCCTATGAATATTATTCCTACTTACTCTCAGAATAATTGAAGATTCTTTTTCTAGCACTTTCCAATGACTATCTAGGAGGCATAGGGGCACTAATTTGGTTGACATCATGTGACCAGTTTTTGTCTGCAGAGACTATGTGAGAGATAGAAGGTTTGTTTAAGGGGACTTTGTGGGACTCTTCACTTGGTATAAACGGAAAATGCATCTTCACATAACTTTGAATTGGTTATGTGATAACAATCCCTTTGGATTATAATGAAATTCATGAGTCTCATCTGCTTCTCTTTTTTGGGGAAGGTAATATCCTTATTCTAGGATTTATTCCTTTTTTGATGCTTTCTAATTATTAAATGGTGGGAATTAACATCCATCATGAGTCCACTCCACAAATATAATCTCTGACCATGGGGTGTCTTGAAATATATTTCATGGTTCTACCATAATGACTATAAGACAGGTTTCAATGGATGAACAATGGGGTTGATCTGTCTCATGAAGAGGATTCAGTGTAGGGTATGGGTTCTAAGGAGGTTCCCCTATGCGGTGTTCCAGTTGGGAGACCACCTATTCTGTAGTTGGTAATTCGTGTAGTTTTAGTATATGATACGTTCAGGATGAGTGTGTTGCATGAGTTCTATAGAAAATATCCTACAAGGTACTGAGTTGTTCTAGACCTCCATGTGGATGATGCCTAGATTGATGTCATCAAACATGTTTTTTATTTAGTGACGACACTTCCCTATTAGATGGTTGTCTTAGAATTTATTGTTTTATAGTTTTAGGTAGGTTGATAATGAAGATTAGTGTAGTAGTCCTATGATGAGGTGACACTCACCTAGGAAGAGTTCAAGTGAAATTTTAGGGAAGGGATTAACCAAGCCATGTTGAGTTCAGTGCATATCCAAGAGCATATAAAACATCAGTAGGTTAGCATGAATATGGTGAAGTACATAGTGAATTTCACATACCCTTCATGATACTCCTTGGATATGGTTTAAGATTTGATCATTGAATATCTAATGATTGAGAAGGGACTCCATAGAGACATACGAGAAGGTGTGGTTGCAATTTTCATTCCCAGTTTTATGGGGGTATTAGACTACACTCATGTTGTAGAGAGATACTAGGTGGATGGATGAGATAATTTAGCCCATAGTGGTAGTTCAGTTGTTGAGGCATCTTCATCAGTTGGATGACCAATGATGACAGGATCATGGAAAATGTGTAATAACCATGCCTAGATTCAGGCAGATGGTCATATAGTTCTGGAAGCACATCAGGGATCAGGTCATCCATAAGGGAGTCCGTGTTACACATGTGATGGTCAAAGACATCTTGTTAGATATTTTTCGACCCACGATACTTATTAGAAGGAATTATTCAATGTATCTCTTTAGAAAATAGATATTTTTGAATAGGGAGTTTTGTAATATGGTGGATGTGGTGGAGGATCTATGAGATTGGATCTTAGTGGATGCAGGTTCGAGTGGTTTCCAAAAAAACTGCATGGTGGTCCAAGTGAGTCTCATGGAACTGGAGGACTTGGATGAGGATAGATGCAGGCCATGGAAGCCTTTTGAACAATATTCTATGGGGATGAATAAAGGTATTCTCTATATCCCATCTACTTTATGTAGTAGTTATAATTAGACACAGTATGAGAATCTCTATTCTATTTGTTTCATTCTAGTTTTTGAAACTAGTGTGACATGGGGCATTAGAATAATCCTATGTCGGTGGTGTTCAATGTAATTTTGAATGAACATGGAAGGGATTCCTTCCACCATTGAGACACATTTTTGCGATGAGAGGGAAACCATGTAGCAGAGTCAGTGTCACCCAAAGTGGACTGTTTCATTCATTGGATGATGATTCCCTCTAACATGGGTGTTTGAGACAATCAGATATGTTGGTAGTTTGTTGAATGAGGGCCCAGTAGGACTTAGTATGTGTGTTTTGATATCCCTTTCATTTTAATGTGTTCTCCCATTCAGTTTGAGTCATCTTGGTATGTGAGAAGATCAAGGACTTCATAGAGTATTTTGATGTAGATTTGGACTCAACGGGAATAGGGAAACATTCCCCATAGAGACGTGTCTTCGTAATGCGGAAAAAATGTGTCGGTGTGTAATTTTTCAAAAAATATAAATTTCACTGTGAAATGAATTATATCATTAGACTAGTTTTTTTGGAGAGGATGTGTGGTGGATATTTGGAGTAGGTCCGGGATCATTCTGTGGAATTATTCATCTTGCGCCTTTGGGTTAGTAGCCATAGTGGTGGTAAATCAATGATTAGAGATGTTCATTTTCTATATTGTTAGACCCTATGATGTTTATGAAATATGGATTGGGTTCCAAAAATACATAATCAACTAGGATGATACTCATGGTCATGGAAGTTTTTTCTGGTTTGGTGAGTTGTGATAGATCTTGAGATTTGTAGAGGAAGGTTTTGATAAGAGCTAGTGTTTACACTTTAGACAAATATTTTATTTTTTGGTAACCTCGTTGTCTTAGTTTGAAAGATGAAAATAATATTATTGAGTAGGTTTAAGTGCATTTAATTTAGGTTTGGATGTGAACTATGGGGTTACATAACTATTTGTGTTAGGATACTGAGGTTTTGTACCGATATATCCTATGTTTGCAGATACACCATGTCACATGGCGCTAATAAACTTTTCAGGGATGAGGATACATGTGATTTCAAATAGCACAATGAAGACCTAATTTCAACTATACATATTTGTATTTTTTCCTTTTTAGTTCCCTAGAGTTTTTACATGGAAGAAACGCATGAACCCTTGCTGAGTTCCCAGATGTAGGAGTTCCAGTGGAGATCTCATCTTCGTTCTCATATGGCTAGGAATTTGTTTTATGGGAAAAAATACTCATAGTGGGTTGAATTTAGTGACATGGGTTTTGACCAAAATAAATTCATAATTATTATAATTTTTTTTCAGAATCTACAAACAGATTCTGTGTGGGATTCAGGATCATAAGAGTCTCCACATTTGTATTATAAAATTAAAAATCACATCTTTCGTGAACACATTGTTTCTATTTAAATTTGGAGTTAATTTTTATAATATCCATAGAAAAAAAATTTGGCCCGTGTTTGATTTCATAAAATTTTAATTACTGTTAGACCATTATCAAATTTTTTAGTATCCAGTGTTTTGTTGGAGGTTTGTAGGCAATAAAGAATTAAAAGTGGAGTTCAGTGGTTTTAATTAAATATAATTAACTTTCCCCTCCCAACCCCTTCAAGCACATTACCCAAGAAGGAAGATAGAAACCATTCACTCCCCTTATGGTCGATGGGTGATAACCAATCCACCTCGAAGCAAAAAAGTGATGATGATATCTATTATTGTAACTGATAATCATCTGATCTATGGGGAGCATGATGCAAGTATCTATCTACACCTTAATCTCCAGTGTCTCACCCAATATATTTGAGGATTCTATTTTCACCCCAATACTATTTTTATGCATTGTTTAATGTTTTTAGATAACTATTTAAATTTCTATTGATCCCTTCATGGTTTATCTATTTTCTATGAGGTAAATAGTTATAATATTGGTTTGTATCATGGTAATTACCATATGTAATTACCATATACATAGTGTGTCATACACGATACCTTCCATGTGTCGCTGCCCCTTCAGGGACGATAAATTTTTGGATATGCATTCTTTTTATAGGTGTTACGTGGCATATAGTGACCCCATGTCATATTGAGAGAGGTCATGTACTTGGATGTCATGTGATTATACATGGTCTTATAGAACTACATAGCCATATCACACAGACATCGGGATCCAAACAATGGTAGGGAAACCACTTATCCAACTAGCCATTTAGCTTGAACACGTAATCTATTTTGGGATTCCCATCATGTGAGAGGAAGAACAAGCCATTCCATGTGAAATAAGAAGATAGCCAGGGTTCAAGTGAAGCAGAACATGTCGTGTATTGGATGCACATGATATATACCAAAACATTTCAAATCCATACCTTGTTATCACAGGACAAAAACATATTCATTGTTGAGTCCACATGCCATGTGGGTGCTAGTTCATGTTGTGTACCTTATTGGATATCTTCTTGAGATCTCCCACTTTGCATATCTTCTACTCTGGAACTCAGATTCTTTCTTGTGAGTATCCCATCCTAGAAATTTTCCACAAAGAATATTATGGTGGCACTATTTCATCAAATGATATACGAGGTAGTGTGCTTCAAGCATTCTTGTATATTTGTTATTATACATTGGGGTAATTAGGGTGGATCACTAAGATAACCATGAGGTTGGTATCCTTACCTAACACAATAGGATGTAGGATCCAGGGATCATTAGAATTGTATAATTGAACTCCCATGTTTTATTAGGTAGCAGAACCCAACCTAATGTTTTTTTGGGATGTGAGGTAAAATATGTGTGAAAATCCTTCCAATGACGCTTGGCTGATGTTTTAGATAACCATGGTTCACCAAGAGAGATTTTGGGACTGGTACTCCCCTATGGAATTTGAGGGCGAGTGGCCTCCCCACATCGTTGGATCATGTTATATAAATTTGGGATGATTCTTTTGGGAATGGTTCACTCCTAAAAGATTACTATGTGGGTTCCCCATATAGTTTTTATAGATTCAATTAATTCTCCCATACCATGCTAGTGTGTGGAAATCCATACTTGTTGTCCAAATAGAGTAGAAACACTCTTATTAGACCAGGGTGTGGGTCGTCTATTAGTGGAGTCGTTAATCCCCTAATGCTCTCATGCACAAGTAATCTGTATGAAATATATATGAATGAATGTCCTGAAGGCCTTTTTTTATTTTATTTTGGATAATCCCACATATATTGGTTTAAGGGGAACTCTTACATGACTCATAGGGCCCTTGGAAAAGGCCCATACATGACTCATTAAATGAACTCAAAGGCCATAGTCCTGACACACTGAAAGAGTCCCTCTCCAGCATCTATAACTTGAAGGCGCCTAGATCCACCTTTCTCATGGATGATCATTTGTCATTACCCCGTGAAGAGCTATGTGGTGCCTGGTCCAAATGGAAGATTCCATACCATCTCATTCTTCAAATACAGTTAGCTCTTCTATGGTTGTTGTTTATTATTTCTCTGAATCCACATCTAGGTTGACTCCCATGTGGTATGCATTTCATTGGGCTTTTCTATGAACCAAAATCCCTGTATCCCAATGTCTATTGGTGGCTGGAAGTCCCTACAGCCCGAAGGCCATGTGGCCCGAAGGCCTTTGATGTTCGAAATTCCTTGAAACTCGTAGGCCCAATCTAGTGGCTCGATGGTCTAAATCAAATTAATATTGTCTACTACAATAATACCAAACTGTACCTGCTACAATACTTCTACTGTCAACCTAAAATTAACCATCACCCGGATTCAATCCTGGATCTTTTGGATGCCAATTAAGAGCCTCTACCACTCAGGTACTTGCTCATAGGCCATATGAAATATATATATGTATTGGTTATTCCCCTAAGATGGTTAGTTTAAGGTCATCTATACATAGAGTTATAACTCCTTTATCATAATAGGGTATGGAAACTCCATACATTTTCATCCAGAATAGTTGGTACTCTATTATTGGATTAGGATCATGTCCTCATGCATGGGGTTCGTACTCTCCTTTTATGTCAAGGTGTGGCACACCCATAGTAAATGAGATGGTAGAGATGTATTTTCCTATTTTTTCTGGATATGGGCCCTATATCATTTAAGTTGTATAGCCCTATCATACATAGTTTTGGTTCCTCATCTACAGATTCATAATACCGAATTTTTTTGGAGTGTAGGTCCTTTATTGGAGTTAGTGATCCATTGGTTGTTGAGTTCAGTTATGAGGAACAAGCCTCTCTACTAGTTACATGGTGTACCTAGTTACTAGTTAGTGATCACTCGATGGATTAAGGTGTGGGACACACCTTTCAAAAGTTAAAGCGGTTTCTTGAATTAGTTTTGATATAATACTCCTCTCAACTTTAAGGTAGTGGTATGGTGTGGGATACCATGTTTTATATCATTAAAGAGGATGTGTGTTGTATATAATCTAGATCATTTCCCTAGACTATGTGCAGTGGTCAGAGATGGGACTCTCCACATGGGTTCTTATGACTTTATGTTGGGTACATGATAGTGATTGAATGACGTCTAGTTTTGAGAAATATATTTGGACCAATTTAGTTATTTCAGATGAAGTGTATATCTCATATGAATTATGGATATGATCGACGAACTCCTGCAAAGTGTTATCTTGTTTTTTTGATTCTGTTTTTTCAAAAAGAAAAATCTTTTCATTGGATTTCAGTTTAGAACATAATGAGAATTTTAGTGTAGGATGATTATATATGGGTATTATTATGAATACTAGTGATCAGATCAGTGGTCTTGGTTTTTACCCCTTGATTATTGATTAGACTAGTCATGTATAGTGAATGATGTATTGAGATGTAGTTTCTTTATCGATTGGGTTCCCTCTTCCACAGTCAATAAATCATTTTCCTTTAAATTATTCCTTTTTTTATTATGGGTGTTTGGTGGTGACTAATTACTATTCTTAGCTCTCCATTTAATTGACATTTCCCACAAACCTTTCATCTTATGTAGGATACAATCCTTTCAGCAAAGTCCTTATATGATCTTAGACATGTAGAGCATATTGAGAATGACCAACCATGTTGTTTTTTGGAGCTATTCTGAGGAGGTTTCTGGAAGTTTCATTTGACATTTATCCCCTCATAAAATGTTGGTTCGATGGTTATACAGTTTTTAGGGGCGTTCATTTTTTACTTTTTAGGCTTTTAGTACTTTTATTGTATTATGGTTTGGTATAGTTGTATGCATGAATTTTTTATTATATATTTTAATATATCTGTAATGTTACATTGAGGTGTTTATAGGTTCATGTGTTCACATAATTTAGGAAAAGGCATCTCATCTATGTGTTAAGCCTACTCATCACTAGACATTATCCCCGGGTCTATTGGAGTTGGGCATGAGGAGTTGTGACTTGGGTCCAAACAAGTTGTGTTGGGAAAAGCTACCACATATTCATAAAATTTTCAGCCAACTGATAATATGACTTTATTACGTAATTAATCTAGCACATAATTCCACTTTTCCAGTGTATACATCCTGTTGGGGTTAACCATTTTTTAGTTTTTCCAACCATCTTCTTTACATTAGATTAAAATCTATATTTGAGAAAATATTCGTCAAACTCTTTTAATTCATTGACATCGTATATTTCTCACCAAAAAGGATAATGAATCAATTCCATTAAATCATGGAATTAAACTAATAATAAAAATTAATTTTTTGGGTATTTTTTCATAGTAAACAATAACCATCGTGAGCTATAAGTAACAACATGTTCTTTTTTCATGAGAAACCCTCCTAGACGAGACCTCGATGCATCAGAATAGACAACATTACCCCTTCAAAACTATTGAATTTTTTGTATTGGAGATGAATTATGTTTATCCAAGATCTCTTGGATGGATTATTGAAATTAATAATTACAATATAATATAATTCATTTCCCCATCAAAGATTCCATCGGTGAAGACAAAAATGAAAAATCATATATAAAACATCTATAGTATCCCACCAATATAAGTAAATTAAATATATAAAAGAAATTATTTGGTAGTCTATAAAAGATAACATATTATATATTTTAAATATCTAATGAAACTCCTTTTTCAGAAATTAAATTTCCATGGAAACATAGCTATTTTATATTGAAATTACATTTTGATGAGATAAAATACATACAATTCTACCACAAATTACCCAACACTATTGACATGTGTTTCTCTTGATCTATATGTGTCCTTGAATACACTAGTACATCATCTAAAAACACCACCATAATAGAATAAACATTACTTTTAAATATCAAATCCATCAATTCCATAATGAAATATGGTGAATTTGTAAGACCAAAATGGTGAACAATGAACTCATAATGGCTAAAAGATATCTTCATAATATCCACCATCAAAACATGCTAATTTTTGTGTCCTAAATGCAATTCAATTTTATCAACCACTTGAAATCCCTCAATTGATCGAATAGATACATAATGAATGGGTTATGGTATTGATTATCTGACATAACTTGAATGAGATTATGATGATCTACACAAATCTTATGTGTTCCATCAAAATTCATCAGAAAAAGAACCATGCTACCCATGGATATGTACTCAGTCATATGAATGCGTTACCTTCCAAATAATCCAACTGGTCCTTCATTACCCATAATCTAGTTGGTTCTATTTGATAAGACATAAGTGTAATAGTATTTATCTATAATAGGTGATTATTTATAAACTATACTTATCTTTTGTGTAGAAACCCTATAAATGTTTCAGGGAAACCATCAGGGAACTGGATAACTATATTTGGAAATTATCTATACTATATAAATTCTAACAATTATATAGAAAAAATTTTCTATAGGTAAGATAAATTTACAACCACCAATTCCAAGGATCCTACTATTCATTTATCCTCTATTGAATCTTCTTTAATGAGATGTATAACACCATCAGAACATTTTAAACACTCCTTCCATGAAAATATGATATGGGACACAATGTCCATTATCAAATATATTCCCTTGATCAATTCTTATGTTTCCATCTCTGTTATAGAATAATAAAAAACCAACTCAATGAAATCAATTTTTATCGATCATGCTCAGCAATTCATAGCTCGACATGCATGTTTTACTAAATTTGTTGTTCGTTTCAAAATATGAGGAGTCATTTCAACATGTAATCACATTAAATATTTGATATGATGAGGAATAAATTAATCGGATGTTACCATATTAAAAATTCTCACCTAAGGGAGGAAAATCAATTTAATCGTATAAATCTCAATCAAAGGTCATGATTGAACATCCCTGAAAACATACTCATCTCCATACAATTTCGTACTTAGTTCACCATTCTCCTAGTTAATTTTTTTATATTTCATTGAATGATTAGTCATGGTGTTTCTAATATCACTATGGTTTTTTCATTTCTATTGATGTGATTTATTTTTCATTACTCATATTGTTGAAGAATATGAATATTGAGAAGAAAGAGATGTGTCCCTATCATTTAAAATGGAGAACATTGATGATAATACAAAAGGTGTACCATATTTTTATTTTGTGACATGGTGTAGGTGGATACCTTCAATATCAATTCATATGGTTAAAAGAACCACATATAAACCACCAAAACATTGTTTTCTGTTGAGGAATAATATTTAATGATCCCATTTTCTTGATTATGAGGTGTCCTAGAACTTTGGATGTTTGTATCCCTCTTCCACATATTCCCAAAATTGGAGTTTCCACCTTTTAAAATATGAAAAAACATTATTCATCCAACCTTAATTATAGAAATATATATTTATAGAAACTTATCTCTATTTCCTATCTTTGTATAATCCTTTATTCAAATTGTGAAAATATTTGAGCAATATTATTTTTTCAATATAGAAAAAATATATTCTTTCATGGAAAAATAGGAATCACAATACAATTAAATTTGGACTAAATTCATAAATTTATCCACACACTATGTGATTGAGATATCCCCTACTTTCAATTTAATAATTCCATTAATCTGTGAATTTCGATTGTGTGAGGATATCATTTATTACTGAAAAATTATTTAAATCATCCCATGCAAGTACTTGGTCTTATTTTTAATTTTCTATTAAATACCACCAATGTAATTCTATATCGTCTGTTATAAAGGGTTAATAACTCAATTTCTACTCATCTCATGTGACAAGGATATTGAAGACTCTATTTGTCCTATTCAGTCACACATTTTCATTTTTGAGAATGGAATAATCATAAAATAAATGAGGATTATAGTTTTTTAACTAAATAAAATTATCCACTTGTATCGGTTTATCCTTAATGTTTCCTTTATCTATACGTTGTTATTAATATAAAATTATTTGGACTAACTATTGTTACACTTGTGGCACAGGTAAAACCTCAAACCTGAAATTCTTTTCTGGATGGTTTCTATAGTGCCTACTTAGTTCCATTCTCAATAACCATAACATACTCAACTTATTCTTATTCACTAGAAACTAATGAATTATGTATTTAAATTTACCTCATTTACACATATCACCTCATATTTTTCCAAAATCCTATATATTATTAATAAATCATTTTATCCTTTTTAAAACATTTCACAATCATTTCTTATCAAAATATCTCCATTTGAAAAATATTTCAATATTTTCTCATAAAACTTACATCCCACCGTTTAAATAAATCCTAAAGGAAATAAATAACCATATATTCCTATTGAGATATAATTCACTCAATTTATTTTTCAAACTCTCGTAGTATAATCCCCATAATGATGAGGTGATAACTCACCTAGATGTGATTAAAAAAACATATGTACGTCAAAAATCTAGGTAACGTGAATATCAAAACAATGAAGTTATATATTCATTTGTATTCAAAAAATTTCATGTTCCAACAAAAAAATATACTAGATAAAATACCAAGAGATAGACCGATTAGATCATGACTAAAAAACTTTAAACTATAGAATTATGAAAACTAATACCCAGGGATCAAAAAAAATATTCTATTGTAAAGAAATTGATATTTGGATAGAAAATATATTATTTTTACGATCCCTCACATCATTAATTATCTTTTAAAGATGTATTAGTATGCTACTAGGCCTTAGGAAAAATTCTTCGGACCCAAAAGATGTGTAATTAATTCTAAGGGCCCCACAAACATTTAGGGGACAATTTCCAATTTAATGACAAAACAACCACACCGCGATACCCATAAACTACCAAACCTCTATATGTTTTATGAGTACCAAATAAAACAATCCATCACTAAAATAATTACCATATTAGAGTAATAATTATAAACAATGTGAAAATATCAAAGTAAAACCAAACATAACAAAACCAAGTGACGAAAATGTTATCCACAAAAAAATCCAAACACACTCCAAGCTCCAACCCAGCAAACCGCACCAACGATATCAATATGAGTCACTAAATGAGTAAGATACCTTTCATTTTTCTATTTTGTCGATAGATAACATCAAAAAATTCACAATAGTGGACAAGAATGTGTGCAACTAAAATTAGTAGGATTTCCCCAATGTTTTCCCTAGTCAAAACACTAGGTCAAACATTTTTCAAAAATTTATATAAAATAGTTTTAAAATAATTACATTTTAGTTTATATTAATGAAGAAATTTTTTTTAACCAAAATATTTTTATACAGAAAGAAACAAAGTTATCCTTTAATTATGTTCTCAATTCCATTTGGGATAAGCATTACACACATACACATATCACAACATGAATTATTAGGTGAAATTTCAACACATATGAGAGGTATCTCATTGATCTACCATATCATCAAAAGGTACCAATCCCCTGTTCAATTACAAAATTTGGAACTGAGCACCAATTAACATATCAACAAGGCATCCAAAATGAAACATGAACGTACACCACCATGTAAGACAATACCCATCCAAACATATTTAATAAAAATTAATTATTACTTTTAATCATTCCAAAAAACACTATACTTGATTCAACACAAATCCTTAATTTTAAAATAAACATTTTGAAATTATCATTAATAATTATTTTCCAAAAAACTTTTAATTTCCATAATTTCCAAAAAAACAATTACTAAATTGGTTTAAAATAGGAATAATCCATTTATTACACAATTATTCCAATATAAATAATTATTTCAACCCAATTTTTCATGTTACAATCATGTATAATTGAGAGAGAATTCACCTAGCTCAATAAAAATTGAAAATGTGAAGAATTAAATAACGATTCTTCATATGAAATAAATAACCACAATAAATCAATATATCCCAAAATAATTAATTATAAAATAATAAAAAATACATATATTAAACAAAAAATATATATCTTTGATTCAAGGAATGATAGTGTGATGAGGTTTATAATAAATAACAAGAATGAAATCATAGAGACTAAAATGGCCCTATAATTCACATTAATTCACCTACTAATCTCTCCATGACCCAATGGAAACTAAAATCATTAAATGGGAGAAAAAATATTAATTATTATTATAGTTTTAGGGAATAACTAAATATATATGAGGCTAAATAGAGTTAGATCCTAAATTTTTTGGATGGTTGAATGTATGCCACATGATAAGGCCTCATAGTTTTGAAAACAATTTGCTGACTATGTTGTTTCTACTCTCTAAAAAAACACATTACATTTTTATTGCACAAATTTAGAAAACATATACACCATCCATGAAAAATATTTTATCTTAATAAATACCTCACTTCCCATTTCTCATAATTATACAAACTATATTCCAACCATGAATTTATTTACCACATCAATGTGCACTGTTTCTTCATGGAATATATAAGGTTTGGCCAAACCATGTGCACAACATAAACCCTCCGATAGAACAATATCTTCATTTTCATTGTTTATAAGAGGCTCTATATATTTTCTAATAACTATGATTAATACATTTGCCTCCAAAAAAGAATATAAATCACAAAAATTTACTTTCAAACTTATTGATAAATAAATAGATCAGAATATATATATATAACACACAAATGATATTAAATGTAACTTAAATTGGGGTTTATAAATTCCTACCAAAAAAGGTCCTTCCATCCCTAGAATATGGAAAAATAAATATGCCCTAGAATTTTGGGGTCTACCGTTCTAACATTTCCTTTTCATTCTCCCATGTTTCATCATGAATCTGACCATGTTACCAAAAAACCACCCTAGAATAATTAATTTCCAAAACAATACTTTCACATTAATATTTAAAAATTTTCCTCACACCTAAATCAAAATATGACCTAAATAAAATCCAATTTGATCCCATAAAATCCCATGGGCATGATTTGGTTGATTCAAATTCGATCGAGATACATGAAAGTCATCGTGCAGTAATCTGATCCTTAGAAGAAAATCCAATTGAATTTACACCTAACTAACTCATTAATCAATCTTAAAAGGGCCATTGTATAGAGGAGTTTACATTTCGTGCTTTCTAAAATTACCATGTCCATGCCATAGAGAGTGTCTAAAGGACACATGATCACACACAAAAACTAAAAATAGTCATCGATAGTAATCCATATAAGATTTATGTTGAATATGATCCATATCTTTTCTCTTCTGGATCATCTATATATTCTTCATTCTCTCTCAAATAGGGATGGGTTTAACTAGTTATGTCTCATACATTACTCCAAAAAATGTGTAGAATGATATTGGAAAACATAAAAATCCACAAAATAATCCATATATGTTAATGACTAATAACTATTATTTTATGTGAATTCCACTAATAGTATGTGATCCTCCCATGAGCCCCAAAATAGCATTACACAAGCCTAAAGAATTTCCACCAATTTTTTTGATAATTATTATAATATATCCATTAATATTAGTATGATGGTCTAATCACATAGTCAACAATGTCCCAAGGTACTGCTATATGTATTAAAAATGATATTTATTATTAGAGTATCAATTAGATAAAACTGACAAGTTAATTATATGCTTCATTTCAACTTATTAGAAATACATTTTCGAAAATTATTCTATTATATGATATTTGAGAATTGGGATAAAATTATCAAACCCTCTGGATGACATACAAAAAAATTTATTGAATCATATTTATTAATAATACTTGGAAAAAATGACAAAAAACAATGTTTATTTGCTACCACTTCCAAATAGGAATTGGTAAATTCTGTGAGATGGGAGCTGATCATTATTGTTCTTCTGTCTCCCATTAATAGGTTATCCATCTCAAAAAACACCTAATACATCCGATTTCATTCCAACCAAAGAGAAATGTGATTTCATCACACTCTATATATTTTTATTTCCTATATTAAAATCCACTTTTTATGGTGGTACATATTACTATGTTTTTTCAAAAAAACAATTGGACCAATGGCCTAATAAATGAAAATTAAAACAACTCCCCTACAATATCCATAACTAAAAAGTATCCCAACCATTGAGTTTGGGCCTCTTGGAATGACCTTCTAATTAATATATCCAAGATTCTTTCACATGACGAACCACATTAGGAACAAACAAAACCTTGATGAAAACTACAACATCACAATGGATGGTACAATCCATGTGAATGTTTACAATAATAGATATCTGTTTCAATTAATTCAATGAATCTTTATCCAACTGATTATAAAAAATTATGTTAAATTCATCCCCATAGAGTTCCTTTACTTGGTTTATAAATCAATCAAATGTAGAACATATTATAGTTTACTAACAATATTATTTTCTTTATATTCAGGTATCATTGTGACTAAATTCATTTCAAACATATGTACAGACCAAAAATTTCAAAAAAATGATAATGATTCTATGTTATTAAATCACGAACAACAAAATATAAGGCGAAAAAAAATTTAGGTAGTTATTCTCATTAAATTTTAACTATTATTATCAATAAGAAAAAATTGACCGCACGACATGAGAACACGTCCTAACCCAGATCTCGATGCATCACAATATGCTAAATATCTTCGTCAAGACACTAGTATAATATTGATATGTGAATATTTATGTGTAACCATAACATCGTGAAGGTTCTTCAAAAATTAATTATTCTATAAGAAACATACTCCCTTTTTCTTCAATGATATAATTTGTGCTACTAAATGTGAAAAATCATATACATAATGTCTTTCATATATCTCCATGAAAATGAAACTACATATATCCAATGAATAAATCTACTTTTTCCAAAATGATATTGTGTTCTATATATCTAGGATAAATAAGAAAACCTTTTTTCAAATGAAACTTAATAGGAAATGTGATACTTATATGCAAAAATATAACTGTGACAACATGGAATATAAATTATTCTCCTCAAAAAGACCCAACACTATACCTTTTTATTTTTCAAGATATACATTTGTCAATAAATACACTAGTACGTCATCGATAGAAACCAAAGAAATTCAATATACCTTTGAAACACTGAATTCATCAATTAAATATATATTGTTGGTGCATTCGTATGAAAAAAACCATGATAATTTAATAATAATGGTCATGTTTGCTTCTAAATGCATTATTCATAATACCCCCTTCTGTATTCGTAACTAGTGATATCAAAAAAAAATTAAATTTTATAGAAACACTAGGATCCCCTAAATTAGATGATGATATTATCAATTTTTGGAAGATGATACTAACTCTATACCACAACTTTCATAAGCTTATAATAATCTACACAAAGAATAAGGGATCTATCGTCACTCATTATAAAAATAACAAATTATAGAAATGGATACATTTTCATTTAAATGAACCCATTACCATAAAACACTTCCAAAATATCCATCAATTACATAAATTAATTTTGTTCTATCTGATAAGATGAAATGGAAATTGATTTAGTTCCCAGTAGGAGATCAATTGTATACAACAATTCTCATTTGGGGGGAATCCCATAGGAATTATCAAGAAGAACATAAATATACTGATATACTATGGTTGAAAAATAACAATTAATTATATCACCTAACGTTTTCAGTTAAATCATTATCAACATGTAATATAGTGTACCAAGCACTGGTATGGTGGTTCTTTCTATGATATCATCCACTGACCAATCTACTCTAAGGATATGTCTAACATAATAAGAAGATTTACAACTGACCGATTATGCATAGAAATTGATATTATTATCAATGTTAATTATAAAATAGATTACAATAATAAATTCAAAGACATCCATATATAGAAATGGAAAATCACATAATAACTCAATCCCATTGATTTTTATTGAACATACTGCACATTTCATAACTCAAGACACATATTATCCAAAATGTTTATGGAGTTTCAAAATATAATAGACCATATAAAAATGTAATACCATTAAATATATGGCATGAGAAGAAATACATGATAGGAAGACATTCATATTAGTAATATTTTACATATGGGTAGAATTCAAATGATTAACACCATTCACAGTCAAAGGTCATGATTGATTATTTATGATAGCATGCCCTACTCCAAAAATTTATTACGCAGTGTACCTTTCTCTTTGTTATTTCATTTATATTTCATATATTGGGGAGTAATTGTATTCATAGAATCACTATGGCATTCACAATTCTGTTTAAGTGATATATTATTTTGTAGTAATCTCATCAAATCATATGATGCCTATGAAGAATGCGATATGTCTCTAGCATCCGCCCTCTTATAACTACAAAAAGAAAAAAAAATATGTCCTATATTGTTTTATTTTTGACATTCACTAGGATATTTAATATAATATCTTTTAACATGGTCAAAAGTAAAAAAATTAAAGGGATCCCGCCATATTTTTCATTTTATATGGAAGATATGTTGATGTCATTGCTTGATTTTGAGGACTCCCACCACTCTGGAATTAGTATTACTTCTTCCAATTATTCATAACATTAATTTTCCCATCTATTACCATATAAATAATCATTCTCTCTATAAAATATTTTCTTGTAATATCCATTTTCACCACCTTCTATCTATTGTACATAGATGTATAACCACCTATTCAATTGACACCAATCAATGATAAAATTACAATTTTCAAGAATAACAAAAAAATGCATGCCTTAAAGGAAACAATTAATATATCTTCTGATTAAAAAACATTAAATTTATATATTTAGTCTCATACTCTATATTTGATAGATTATCCTACTTCAAACTAATGATGTCTATTAGTCTAAAAAATATAATTATGTGAGGATATTACTATATATTTAATAATTAATCAACATAATTCCATGATATGGCTTCATGAAATTTATCCTAAGATGATAAGTCCCACCTTATCACGCAAGAACGTATACTATATAGGATTCCAACATTATTTTCTTCATTGATCCAATTCCTTGTAAATCAAAGTTTATATTATTCCAATTAAGCCACACGTCTTTTTTTTCTAGATCTAAATTACCCCAAAATATTGCGGGATTCTACTTTTGAAATTAAACCAAATGATCCACTTATTTTTATCATATATTGAAAATATTATATAATTATTTATACATAATATAATTTTTTTCTGGTTATTTGGTTCTAAATAGTGATTATTTATAATTTCACTATTCTTTTAGGATTTAGTCAAATACTTGGACCAGAACAAACTATGTTAAGGATAAATATGATAAAAATGTAATAATTTACCTCCATTAATCCTAATGTTATGGGAGATGGTATGGAAAATAAAATTTCCATTATAACACAAAATTTTAAATCCATGAATAATTTTGATATTTTAAATGAAAAAAGGGGTGAACAACATTTTGTTGAGTCCTTCTTGAGGCAATATCCACCTTATTTTTGGGGGTCTTCTAAAAAACATGTTGATGCTTTATCAATCAGTACCACTAAAAAAATATTTTACATTCATTGGGTTTTGGATTAAGAAAAAAAATTGAGTTATCTATAATTATGCAGGTAAATTAGATAAATGGTAGACTCTTAATAATAACATGATGCAACATGAAGATATTGAATCAAAGAAGATAGATGAATTTATAAGATTATTATGCAACAATTATTTGCCATTTATTCTTCAATAAAAAAATGGGGAATGGGATCTTTTATCCATTGAAAAAGGATTATGGATCCATTATTAAATGGGAAGAATATTTTACCAAATAGTAATGGTTTTCTTTAGGTATTATAATTTAATAGAAAATTATGATTGATTTATTCTTCATTTAGTTAAACCAATTTTTCATAAGGTTTCTATATAGATGGTACATATATAATTGTAATGAAATAATTTAATGTTATAATATGTTTGACAGAGATACTATAGTTAAACATTAGTTTCCTCGTTTTTTAACAAAAAAATTTGGTATTTTAAGGATATATTAATATATAAAACCATGGATGTAAGAATATGAACCTTCCATTATAGTCAATGCGTGTAAGGACTCATGGATGAATGTTTTATAAGGGAAAACTAAATTATTTTAATATGAAATTTATGTTCATTTATAAATTTATTCCCAATATGATGACAAGAAATTATATAATGATTGAGAAAAATAACTACATATAGAACCACTGACACTCATGTTTTTCCAATGCATGTAGTTTTAGAATAAAAAAAACTATTGCTAAAATATGAAGATTAATGATGATTATAAATTCCATAAACCTCTTAATACATGATAAAAATTGAAATATCATGGAATTAATAATTCAAAGGTTGCATGTAATAGAAAAGTGGTGACATTCCATATACCATTCACTCTAAAACTGCAAATATATTATTTGATTCTGGAATTACCAACTATTTTATAATGAAATTGTTTTCTAAATGAATCAAAATACCACCTCAATTTTTATATATTTAATTATAAGTTAAACAATCCAATTGTACAAGGATAGCATCTAAAATCATAGATTCTTCTCATATTGACGTTTATTTTAATGTGTTTCCAATAAAACTCCTTATTCTCCATCTAGTTAAATTTTATCTCATAATAGGAGTAGATTAGATTTTTTTAATAAATCCAACATCAATTTTCATGGATGTGATGTCAAATTTATTACTCTAAGAAAACCTATGACCTTCTTTGAGTGTGAAGATAAATATGAACATCCAATGGATGTTATTTTCATTTTATGCGTTATTATTGCTTTTCAAATTTTGATTTTTTCTTAGATACATGTGGGAAATCCAAATATAAATGATATGACTTTTTTTACTAGAGATTTTTGGTATTTTCCATGAAGAGTTAATAGTTTTTCCTTATATAATAAAGATAAGTTTTTCAATAGTAAAAATAACTTTTTATACAACAATTTTAATGTCTCCATATACAATGTCCATGACTATTATGTAGGAACTTAAGAAACCAATCTTAGAGAATCTATAAGAGGGATTCATTACTCAATTAAGGTCACTATGAGGAGATCCTATTAGTTTTATTTATAAAAATGATATGTTAATGTGACTTCGTATTGATTATTAGGGATTTTATATGACTAAAATCAATATTATTAATTATATTCCTCATAATGATGAGTTGTCTGATAAATTATGAGGAGATCAATTTTTCCCATTGTTGACCTTCAATATGGATACTATTAGTTGAGGGTAAAAACTGAAGAAAAACCCTATACATCCTTCTGTATGATGTATGGAATATATGAATATACATAGAACCATTTAGTATTACTAATTCCCCATTATTTTTATAGATTTAGTGAATTGAGTGATTAGATATTACCTTTTTCAATTTATTGTAGCCTATATAGATGACATTTTAATATATTTATTGATAAATGATGTGAATGATGTGCATTTATGAATTTTTATGATATAAAATTGGAAGAATAAGTTATATGTAAAAATTTATTGGGTGTAATTTTCTTTATATAAATGATTCATTTCTGGATATATAATCTCAAGAGATAGTATATCAAAAGATCCATTAAATAAAAAAGTTATTAAATGATGGCCCTGACCAACCACAATGACTCATATCACTAATTTGTCATTGTTTAGTTGGTAATTATCAATGAATTCCATATAATTTCTAAAATCTACCTAATACACTCTCCATCTTAACATAGAAGGAACCAAGGTTCCATTGGATAGATATATATGAAAAAAATTTGAAGGACTAATGTTATGGTTAGAGAGTTAATATACACACACATTACCCTTTTAATGAGAAGGGAGTTTTTATCAATATAGATTCCATGAAAAAGGTACCAGGATGTTTACTCATGTAAAATTATTTGTTAATAGATTATGCATCATGAAAAATCAATGGTTCATGGGGACAATTTTAAAATTCATCATTTAATGATATTTGATTGTTTTTTTAAATATAGGCATTATATTTATAAAAAAAGTGTAATATATATATTTTTTATATGAATTTAATGTATATGTTCACTTAAAAAGAGTTTAATATGTTCTATAGAATATGGTTTTAGTTTATTAATCATTATGTATACTCCATGCATTACCACCATAGGAAAGTGAACAAGGTAGAAGATGTTAGGAGTCAAAAAGTCCATGGAAACATATTTATGATATTGATGAGAATTTTTTTTTATTTTCTATTGATATATCTTGAAATATTTATGAAAATGGAGAAATAATATCTTTTTCAAATCAGTTTTATACTTTTTATCCAAGTGAATCTTAATGAGGAAAAGTGGAAAGAAGTAGAGAAGCAAAATATGGTGATAAATCTCACCAAGTTCAACCAGGAATGTGAATAAATAATTAGGTTTAGGAACTATGTATGTTTTCTTTCCATACCATATTTGATGTAGATATTGGATGATCCTCATAGGTTATCATTAAATATTCTTCTTATAAGTATGAATCTGTAGAGATATTCAAAAGAATATTTATTTCGGGAAATGACGATGATTGATAGTGAAGAGTATATATCTAAATTCATAGTATGTTTTAATGTTATGGATAAGAGACAAAGTTTATATGGACGTTACAACCATTACCCATACTGTAATGAAAATATGAAAACATCCCCACATATTTTGTTGTTAGAATCCAAAAAATGTCTAATGGCCATAATGTTGATTTGGTTGTAATTGATCACCTTAAAATGTAATTACACTTAATTTTAGTTAGGTAATATTTTTCACGTGATCAATATTCAATAATATGCCTTAAGGATGATGTAAGTATACATTGACGACAATATTCACTAAGTATTATATGAACCTTAATTTACCTCCATGTTCTAGAAATGTATTTTTTTATGATTTCGATTCATTATTATGTTACAAAATTACTTATCATCCACATAATGATGTTTAGTCTAAAAGAACTATTCATACTTTTGAGATTATTATGAGGTTATCGTCTAAGTATTTGAAAACAAGTTCTGGTCAAAACCTTAAAGTAGTTGTGTTTTATTAAAATAATATACTTATCTTGAGAATTAAGATGGATCATTGTGAAATCATTTATGAAATGATGTCTGGAAATATCACTTACTGGGTTGATTTTGGTGGAATAAATCTATTAGTAATTGATTATTTATATGAGTGGAAGAGAAATCCATATCAATTAAATGAAAATTAAATATCTCAAAGAGCTTATAAAAAAGTTTTTCTATTATGAATTAGTAAAATATAGAATTTGATGTTGGTGGGAAGGTATTCCGATGAATTCCACCATTGAAGAAGGTTATGTGATTGAAAATGAAGGGAAATATTAACCATTGGTATATATCCCTATTGTGATTATCGATCAAGTAATGATGATATCTTATCTCATAGTTATTCAACTAAATATCTCTCAAGTTACTGATGCGTTCCAATTATCCATCAAATAAAAGTTCATACACGATTCATACCATGTATTAAACTCATAGGATTTATCTCTATAGAATGATACTTTTATTAATGAACTTATGGTAGAAATATTATATAATAGATATAATTATTTATAGAAAAAGACTACTCACATCATAACAAAATGGTCAAGTATCCCCAATAAAATTTGAAACTGACCTAATCCTCTACTGAACTGAAGTGATTTATTGATCCCCATGGGTTCCTTACTAGCACCCAGTCATCAAAAAAACCATAAGGTAGATTGATTTTACCCAACCAGAACAAGATATTATTCATATATATATATATATATATATATATATAATTAAAATGAATAATTTCAATGGAAAGATACCATAACATAAATTCATCCATGGTAGCGATAGAACTAAAAAAGATAACACTAAAATGTACAAGTCCAATAAAAAAAGGAAAACTGAAATTGGAAACAACTGCTCTATTTGATATCTGGGAAATGTCCAACCATCCCACCAACATTTATTCATATCTAAATAACACAAATACCATTTCCTCACTCTAGATCCTTGGATTTTCCTGAATTAAAATCCAATAAAAGGGTTACACATTCACAATGTAATGTGTAGGGTGTGAGATAAATATGATCAGTAGGATCTCACCCACTTGTTCCATATAGATCCTATACACAATAATTTCAATATGATGGATTTAATGGAAACAAGGCATGAAAAATAGTTTCATTATTTTATATCAAAATCGTGGTAAAGAGTTCCACTTATTACATGGTTCCACGATAATGATATTTAAAATAGATTCAAATCAAAATGTTTTTCAAGTAGTTATATTTATCAAAAATAGTTATATTAAAGTAGAATAATTATTTATTTTAAAAAATGGTATGAAAATTTAAGGATAACATGTTGTAAGGTAGATATAACATTCACAAATCAATTATGACTATAATGAACTAAATGTCCCTCAAACCCATGCATCAAGGTATTGGTGATATAGTAGTACCCATAAAAAGAAACCTCATGCCATTTAGATAAGTTCCTAGAGCCACATGCATCCCAATATCTTAATGGAATGACACACTATAATGTTAACTCAAATAAAATACCAATGGTGGAGACATACTACCACACCTTCCAACTTAGTACACATGGTCCTCATGTGATAAATTCGTCAAATAATTTCATATATAACATAATATTCACAAAAAAAATATTAAACACCATTTTAAATCATGTCATGTTTTGAGAATCCACTCTAAAATAAATTCATGAATTCTTTGAAAATTACCATTCATTTATAAAAAAAGTATAAACCCAAAATATTTCTCAAAAACCCAGTTTATACATAGAAATTAATAAATTATGTAACCTAAAAATTATTCCATGTTTTATTTATAACTGAGAGTAATTAGGGTTTATTCATCATAATCTAGGGATGCAACTAAATAACTCAATCTCAAGTCAAGCAACAATTGTAATGGGATGCACACACCAAAAGAAAATTAAAATCAATAAATTGATCCATTATAATCAATTGTCCTAGAATAAAAGAAAATTATATAAAAAATGTGTTTTGTGAGGGGATAAATCAACACATACCTTAACAAACACATGTTCCTCACCACAACATCCATCATAACTAGCCATTAAATGAATAATGTATGAGGGGTTTTAAAAATCATCAATAGAAATCTGAAAATGTTTGGTAGAATCTATAGTGGCAGCCCAACATCTCTTTAAATGAATATATTAATTAATAGAGAAAAGGATACATTCAAAGGAAAAGAAACCATCCATAAAATAGATTTAGGAATAAATTTGAGTGATATTGAAGGAGTGGAGGCACCCAATATACCCTTGAGGATATATAGCGTTCAAGGGAAAATTCAACACATCAAATGTGGTAGCATCTAGTATTACTACACATAAATTTATACTAGTTATAAATGAGTAAAATCATGAATAAGAAGATTCACTTCATGATATCCTATAGTTGCATGTACAACGAAAAACTCATCGTCTTAGTTTAAAAATAAATAGATATGACTCCACAACATGGATATAATTCATTTAATGTAAATTATTCAAGAAATAAAACAGTTTTATAGATACAAACATGATTAAATTGACATCTTAACAAATTTCATAGTGTGAAATATTTCTGTAGATTTCACCCATGATAATTTCCTCTAAAAACCCACCTACAATCCCCTAACATTCTTGAAGTTGATTAACATATCTTTTAATTTTAAAATATATGACACCATTAAACTGGATGTTACAATTTCCGAACCATTGGAATTTCCATCATTGGGAATTCATGTGGATAATTGGTTGTCTAGGAATAGGAACGGTAATTTATCCCTCATCAATGATTCACGCACCCACATATCATGTGAATCTGATCTATGACATCATGACACATTAACCAATAAATTAGACTTATCATGAAATACATTCTTCTATGAATCGACAATCTCCACTAGTTTCTCTATAATATTGGCATCTATCTCTAAAACAATCTCTCTAAAAACCAAATCACAGGAAGGATGGATGGTATTTCATAAGTCGGGATATATAGAAAACATATTTTATACATTTGAACTAATACCGAAAGTATAATATATATGAAAAATACATGAGTGCCTCAATGATCTCAATGGTTATAATATATCATGGAGCCAACATCCCATATTTCTCATGTCACTGGTTACACAACAGAGGATAAACCTTAAATAAAACCTTGTCACTAATGGAAAACAAAAAAGGAATACTTCATTGATCTACATATAAGTTTACATGAAATTGAGATATATCCAAGAGTTAAAATATATATTTAATCATTACATAAATATCAAGAATGATACTAGTACTAAAATAAAGGCCCAACCCACCTCTTCAAAAAATACGTATCCACTATGGTGTACCCTTCAGATAATCAAAGTGTTCCATTATGGTCAACGCCTGATAACATCTATTACATGAAAACTCAACACATCATAGACAGTTATCTCATAACCCATAGTAATATAGAATTCTAGAATGATGTATATACTCCATGATTAGATTAGCATGAATCTTCTGATCATCCATTTGTAGATAGAGAGATATACTCAACTTGAACTATGTCTACATCATCTTATAGAGAAACTTCCTTAAATTCAATGTAATCCTATGATCCATGTTTAAAAAAATTTCTAAGGTAGCCACATACAAAAACACTAACTCATTAACATACATCCTTCCCGGATATTCTACAATAGTGGCGCCCCTAATAAGAATAAAATGTGAATATTATATCAACCAATCAATCAAGACCAAAATGGTATTTATTCAACTGGGATTATATGGTAATCTAACAATAAATTCTATTGTCACCTCATACCATTTATAAAACAATACTAAAAGATGTTGGATCTTACCATAGGGATTTAATTTATCTACCTTTATTTGTTTGAATGTGTAATATTGAGACAAATGATAAAATATTTCCTTACATTATACCCAACTAACCGAAACAATGTCTACTTTCATAACAAAAATTTTCAATCTATGGTGAATGGTCTATGAATATCCTTTTAAATCCTGAAATAAATAATTACTAATTGATGAGGGGTAGAAAAAGTGATCCATTTAGTAGATAATACCTTCATATGGGAGAGACCCACCATACATAGTCCCCCAATCATATATGTTTTTCCAAGATTCTATGAGATCATCATCATACTTTTGCCTCTTTAAAATAGACTCATGTAGTAGAGATGATAAATGAAAACTGGTATCAACCGTACTAGAAATATCCACCATTACATCTAGATGAAAAATATAGAATATACACATATGGTTCCCTTATTTTTTCAATTATAGGGGAGATTGTGGTGGAAATTTCCAACATAGATCGCCATCAATGAAATTCCACGTACTCAGGTTGTATTTGGTATTACAGTCGAACATCCATAAGTATTAAACCAATCATCTATAACTTATATTCAAGTATTTATAATAATGTTATCTAAATATATTATGAATTTAAAATACTATGAAACTATAACCAAAATTGTAGTTCGACCAATAATGAAATGTATGAATAAATAACAAAAGATCCATATATTGAGTGGGGTATGTTCTCTCATGCTTTTGATGATTTTGAGAGGCACATTACCTGGATCATATGTCATGCATAAGAACACAATGTTGAGTAGTATTAGGAGAATCTTAGTATAAGAAATCACATGTACTAGGATTAGGAAATATGAAAATAATAGTAGATGATAGAATTTATTAAAATGAATTCAAATACTTCGGACATATAGTGTCCGATGTAAATTTCAACACCATTCTGATAATAGTGGTAATAGGTGGTGCTATATTTTAGAAGTCCTTGACAAAACACTGATGATACCAAGAAATGTTAAAGAAGAGGTGAATTTTTCTATTATTCTATATTGAATAATATGAAAATATGCCATTGAGCATATAAGGATGAACTAGTAAGCCACATTCAAAAATCATATTCCCCCATACATCACATATTTAATCCAGATATAGCACCAGAAAAGCGTCCCTTAAATATGGTGACTCCTCAAAAATTCCAAAAAAAGTTTTAGATGGAACTAATTCATACATATTGATCTCAAATAAACAAGGATATCACCTAAAAATACAATGATAATGTTGTTTAGATAGTAATGGAATACCATGTTCTTGACTGTTATGAATAATAATAGATTGTTAGTTAGACCAAAAGGTATCACTAAATATTCATAATGGACATACCTTATTTTGAAATAAATATTTATGAAATGTGACTCTGGAAACCTATGAAATTGAAAAAAAAGCGGATAATATATTAATAAAACCCACCCATACCCCTTTAACTAACAACAAATTTCATCCGTACTTTGAAAATGATTATTATTCATTACAGTCACAAAACTCATCTTTCAATTATACAAAAAATAAAAAATCCATATTACTTGTTATAAAATATAGTAAAGGATTAATATTTAAAGAAACTAGGTGAAAAATAATCTTTTTCTATCAATTCATGTAACTAGATCATGATATTTTTCAGCATAGTATTTTCAATGTGGTAAGAGATTTTAAAAAACAGTTGTTTACTTTATTCCATATCAATCATAAAATCTACCTCAATATATATAAGTGTACTAAAAAATTAATATGGGATGATACATTGAATTTCCATTAAAACCATATGAATATTATCAATAGAAGTAATATCATGAAGATAAACTACAAATGTATAAAACACACTCATGAGTATTGTAGGAATTCCTTGTATAATGGGACCCGGCATCCCATGATCCATGAAACAACAGAGAGATCCTGAAGGAATATAAGAATTATTTAAGTTGAAAATAATGATCAATATCATCATGATGATAAAATATACCATCCATCTTTATTATGATGTTGAATATTTCCAGATCAGGAACAACGAAATCCCAGACTAACTTCTTGTTGTCGATCGAAAGATATTATGTTGTAAAATGAAACTGTTTCTCAGTCATCATTCCAAGAGTAATAAAAAAATACATAATATTTATATAAGAAAATTTTAATTTTTTATAATTTCATGAATAAGGTAGATATATATATGTAGGGGATGCATGAATGAAATAGACATGTTTTAATATAATATACATCAAATATGGTACCTCTCACTTTGGTTCAACCCACATAACCCCCACTGAAAAAACACCAACAACGTGAATGTTATTCCATACCAAGGATTCTTCGTAGAGTAATTTTTATATTGAATAATCTAACTAAGATGTAGTGGCCATTGGAGTGGATGAACGTATTCAAAATGTGGAATGGAAATGTCCTTCCAAAATCTCTATAGATATTCATAGTAGCCTGATGCACTTCATATATATGTTGGTGCATGAAAATAACACAAGATAAACAAAATAATTTCACAATAATATAATGTAATTGGCACGAATAGATATTTCTAATAGTTTGGGCGAGGAAATTTGCGATGAAACTCCACCGACACCCTTTCAATAATCATTCCATTCCATCTTCATTACTCTTCTGCCTCTGAAAATTACACTAGGTAGAAGATAAGGGATAAAGTACAAAAATATTTGACACTATATTCATATCTTCCATAACTTCCATTTTAATAATTTCACTATTGGTGAAAATAATCAGCATATATACCTATGAATGAATTTCTAGTCGAAAACCCTATATGTTTTTATGATCTCTCAGTTGGTAATTTATCACCACCTCAATAGAAAAATGAACCAGCTCCGTAAAATTTTATTTGTACTATGACAATAATCATTATACCTACTATATAGAGAGAAGCTATATTGACCTTTCCAAAATAAATTACTGTTAGTAGAAATAAATAAATAATAATTTTTTAAAACTGTTATAATCCAATCCCAGATGCCAATTGAACTATACCATGTAATTCACAATCATCACTTATTGGGACCCTTGATCATAAATGTTCCACATTACACCATTAGAGCCACCAGTGCATCCATGAATTATGATATCTTGATGATATTTTCTATAAAATTAAATGCCTCTTTTTGTTTCTAGGTTACCCAAAATGATTAATTATTTTCACAAAGAAACTGTCATGTCTGATCCCAATCATCCTCATCCCCCAATTATGCCTCAACAACTTCATTATAAACATGTGGAAAATTCCATATCAATACAGGAAAAACCTAAATGATTTCCTCAATATGATTTTGTTCAAGATGATTAATCCCATGAGGATAATTTCTCACCAGACAATTCGGAGTAACCAATCAAAGAAATCTAATATAGGGTTTTCATCATGACCAAAATCGAAAAGAATATAAAATAAATGATCTTAATTAAATATTAAAAATATTAGAATAAAATAATATCAAGTTCTAAAACTTACATAGGGGACACACATTTCAAGACACACTAGTACATTTAGAGTCATCATAGTATAATTTGGACAAAACACATTGTTACCAACCTCTCATTATTCAATAATCTTATCTCATTTAAACAAGATGTTCCAAAATAATTCCACTCATGATAAAACCTCATCTATTACCAATATCTAATGAACTATCATATGAAACCCTCAAAAAATGGTCATGTCCCTGTCATGTACTAACCGTTATAGAATTCCCAATACCCATGGGTTGTAGACTTGTACTCAGGCATCAAACTACAGAAAGAGGTAATAGATGTTCCCAACATGAACCATTGTACATCAAAATATATTCACACACACACAAGAGGTAATAATAACCAAAAGGGGGTTATTTCGTAATAGAATAAGTGAATTTGATTGTAATATAACTAAAAAATGCGATAATTAAAAACCAATTTACTTGTCACATAAAAAAATACAACTAAAATAGAAAAAAAAACTATACCATTTCCTACGTGGGTGATGTCTCACAATATATAATGTGGATATCCATAATCAGTTGATATAAACCTCATCATCTCCCATTGAAACATTTCCTTCTCATAAAATAAAAGGCATTACATGTCCATCAAATTTTCGTGTGAATGTTCTATGTCTAAGCTAAATTAGTTTAATAGGAGCCCACCCCAGTGTTCCATATCAAGTATCTATAGAAAAGTCCCAATATTATGAATCTACAAATAAAATAAGTCATAATGCTTAATTGTTTTATATCAATTTTAATTAGAGTAGTTTCTTTTTTAAAAAATTTACAAAAATCAAATTAAAACTGTTTTAAAAAATAATTTTGATAAACATGTTAAATTTATAAAAAAACAAGAATATATATTTTATGTTAGTACAAATCCCATGAATAAAAGTATATCACTCAAAAGGATAACTTAAAATCCAGGGAGCTACGTCAATTGTACATCAATTATGAATGGTGTATACTACTTGTTTATAGAACCCATGCATCGAGATCTATGGGATTTTCGAACACCTCAAAACGAGACCCAATTACCATCCCAATAAAAACCTATTTCAAAATACATCACAATCATAGAATGGAAGAACACCCTAGATAGAGACCCCCCCTTACAATACAAAATGATAATCCCTAATACTAAACCCTCCACCTATGTACCCATCTCTCCCATGTGAAACATTTATGAAGTCATTTCAAAGGGATATCTAATTTCCCAATATAATTTCAAAAAAACAGTCTACATAGATTTTTTTCAATACTAATTTCACATTTCTTTAAAAATGAAATTTTACATTCAAAAATAGGGAGAAAACCATATTATCTTAAAAATTTATTTAGAAATCCAATTTAATCTATCCAATATATAAAAAGCCAATATATTTTTTTATTAAAATAAGTGAAATTGTGGGTCACCCAATATTGGCTAGAGATGGAACTACATAACTCATACATGGGGTGTACACTAACAACATTTGGATCCACACAGTAGATTAAATATAAATACAACGAATTAATGATCTTTTATCGATTACCACATCATTATGTTAAATTCCATAATAAAAAGGGTCATTATTGATGTTATATGAACACATCCATTAGGAATCCTAGATATCACAAGACATCTAACACCAACCCTGACCACCAAAAGGAAAACCCATAATGAAATATATAAAGAATAAAATTATATCATTAAATATTCAATAAACATCATAAAAAAAACAAAAACCACTTCCAAATCACAAAAATAATGATATAACAAAAATATTAGCTTATCGGAAGAAATAACACAAGATGATAACAAGGATCCAATAAAGTTTATATCATATGATTGAAAACAACCAATAATTATTGAAATAGATTTAGGTTATAAGGTATATATATTCATATTAATTGAGTTATTTTTCAAGGTTTCACCACAAAAAATAGCTAGTTTTAACCCATTAAACATAGGAATAGATGATTCACATTGTTAAATCCCCAAGTTACTTGAATTTCCTAATGGTAATATTTTTTATTTTGAAATCCAAATAATTGAATTCAAAACATGTTTAAAATTCACTCAATTATCATTTTAAAGACCTTATACCAGTTTTAATGATTCCATCATGAATAAATTCATTTCCTAAATAGATTTTATGGTATAAAATGGTTATTTTTCTAGAACCTTGGCATGTTTCCTATGAAAAACACCCCAAAATCCACTAATATTCTAAACACTAAATAACATTCTCCCTAAATTTAATATAGAGACTTTATTAATCTTTCATTTTGCACACATTTTTAATTTTATCTATGGGAAAACAAATTTCAATAAAGCTTCCTTGAAACTTGAGGATGTGATAAAATATAGATATCATAATTGATTGTATCTAAGTGATATAATTTAATGGGATAAATTCATTTTAATCAAGTAGAATGTTACACATTTAGATTTTATGATATATTTTTCTTTATGTAAATTTTATTTATTATGTACTTGTGATAAATGAAACTCCTAAAATAAATGAACCATAATAGATTATATCATTTTGTCCTATCTTCTAAATCGGATGACTTCTTAGGAATGACATTATTTTAAATTATACATGTATAATTTTTTTTAAATAAATTGAATATATTGGTAAATAATAACTCAATATTTCTAAAATCATATATATGCATTATAAACAAAATTATCATAATATTTTTTAATTATTAATGATAAAATAATTAATTTAATTACATTCCATTTTATAAAATATAATTAAAAAAAGAGAAAATTATTTTTTAAAACATCAAATCAGAATTATCATTGAGTGAAATGTTGGAATTTTTATGAATGATTAATATTTCAAGGAATAGTGGTATGTATAGATTTTTCAAAAACTATCATATATTTTGAATAAATCGAGTACTTAAAAGTCAAAATAATTTATCAATTTATTATAATATTTAAATATGAACCATTAGTTTTAGAATATAAAAATTATTTATATTTTAATAAAAAATGCTCCTGATTTTAATATAAGTAAGATTTTATGTGGGAAAACACAATTTTATATAAACTATTTTTTCAGGAATATAATCAATTAATATTTGATTTGGTTACTAAATATTATATTGATTTAATAATCAAAAATAATATCCCCATTTTGGATTAGAATTCCCAAATTTGGTAACTAGTTATTGTTTATTTGTCATTTGGAATATTAATTGTGGAAAATTGTACTCACCCCAGTAAGGAAAAAATTTATAAATCAACGTTAAACAATAATATAAGGTCACAACATATTCCCAACACATTACATTATTTAATTTTATTTATTAATTATGACTATGGGAATCCCATGTTTTAATATATGGAATATATGTGCAATTTTGATATTATAATGTCATTTATAATATTTTAAGGAATGAAAAACAGAAAATCTATTTCTCTTAAATTTAATACCATGATTTTTTGTATATTTGAGTAAAAATATGATATATTTGGTTATAAGTGTTTATATAAAAATGAATTATTTATTACTTCATTGTAATTAGTATATTCTTGTGACCTAAAATGAAAAATCATTTAAATGATATTCATAAAATTAAAAGAAATATATTTTGGGTGAGTTATATTTACAAACGTAATTTATATATGATTAAAATATATTAATTATTTTTTTAAAATTTTATTGACTAATTAAAATAATATCTTTATGTATAAATGTATAATTAAATGGATAATGTCAGTATGAAATTAAGGATATATTATGAAAAATAATATTTATTTAATGTTATTAATAAGTCGTAAAAATATTTTAAGAAGTCAATTTGCATAATTTAAAGTCCAAAATATTATTCCGTGGGGATTTATGATCAAATTAATAAATTATAATTAAAATTATAAGCCTTTAACATTGAAATACATAGTTCATGGTTAATGATTAAATGGTTAATGAATATAGTTAATATAAAATAAGGTTTAAAATCACCTTAAAAGAGGTGTAAATTTCATAGGATCATTATTTTCAAAACATAAACTATATTAATTTTATTTAATATTGTTTTTACGCACTATTCATGAGAAATACATAAATTATATCAAAATAATTAATGTAATTATATGATTTCCCATTCTACCCTATAAAAAGAAATTACATCTCTATTTTCATTCATAATATTAAGCCATCCTGATTGACTAAACTCTATAAATTTATATTCTCAAATTACATATACAAAACATTGTGGTTTTGGGTTCTTAAATGACACTTCCACAGTCTATAAGAATGGATATAAAGTATGACTCTCTATGAAAGTGTAATATTCATACCTGACCTATTTCAATTTATTTATTCATATACCTATTCAAAATAATTTATACTTATGATAAATAATAAAATATTTATCATAAATATATTAAATGTTAACATAAATAAGAAACCATCATTATCAAGCATCCTTTCAATCAAATGGACTGTGAAAATATCTCTTGTTTGTACGTGTGGACTACCGCATCTGCATATTGATGCAATTAATTTTCTATCAAAAAAACTAATGGATGAATATTATGACGGGTTTAATATTTATATATTACATTTAAATATTATTTTTATTATGAAAATATAATATAAAATTGAACTTTTATACTTCCCATCGGTGGGAATATGAAAATGTTGTTCATGCGTACGTGTGGACTACCATCTCTATAGTGCACTATGACTGGTTTTAATTATCTATTAAAATTGATGGTAATAAAGATATATTTAATTTAAATATTTATATATGATATATTTGATATATAAATGGCTCTTTAAATGACAAATAGTTTTAATCATTCTTTCATTCCATCAATTGAAATGATTAAATAGTTTTAAAATGTATGTATAATATACAATCTCCATATACGGTTTAAGTCATTTTTCTACTATTACTAATAAATGGATTATTATAAATAATTATATATATATATATATTTAATATGTATGATATTTATATAAATAATAAATATTTTTAATTTTTTTCACCATGATCAATGTAATATTACTAGAACTACAGAATAGAAATTATCAGGGAAAATGAAATAATTATCACCCAGAAAAGATGATTTCAATAAGGGATTATTAATAATTAGGTATTTAAATATTATTATTTTAGTCATATAAGAGTTTATAATATATAAATTAATATTTTAGATGACAATAATAAATTTAAATTTATTATATCGATGAGTATATCAACTTTGATGCAATTCAATCTTGAAGTTTGATATTTAATTTCAATATCATTTTATTGATGATTTTTTATGCTGGAATTTACATTGAAGGAAATCATATGATTAATTCATAATAATTCACTTAATGTATCTTCCACTTTGGTTATTTATTTTGAGAAAATGTTTTCCTTTTATTTTCCACACATTATGAAAACATAAGATCAAAAAAATAATTATAAGGAAAGATGATTTTATTAATCTCATGGTTCAAAAGAACATATTGCTTTAATATCATTGTTTTCAAATAGTTATTTCAAAATTATTTTATTTTATTATATGATTGTTTAAAATACATTTTAATCATAATTTAGTATTTAAAAATTCATTAATTATAATATTCTTATTATATTCTGAATGATTTACTTTTGAATTTTATTACTGAAAATGTGAAAGGAATCCTTGTTTTGGGTTATATGTTGTGAATGTAATTTCCCATTATCATAAAAATTAAATTAATTTTTTATTAAAGTATATGATTCCATGGATATATTTAGACTAAAAATATATTCATTAATATTAGGTAAATTTTTATATTTTAATTTTTTATTTAAGAATGACAAGTGTATTTTACTAAAAAAAATCATCGTGAACTTTTAAAGGAATTTATGATCTTTAAATACATAATTTGATTTCAATATGAATTCAATATGGATACGAACCAGCGATAAAGTATTTATACTTACATGGATTGTTTATTGTTTTGATGTTGAAATAATTATGGAACCCATTTTAATTTTCATGGGATTAATTATGATGGATTTTCTATGATCATGTGTCATATATATGAATGTATTTTTTATTCTTTGATTAAGTGGACTAGAAATATAAACCAATCAAATTAATTATTTAAATATTACGTTCTATAATCTCAAAGTGTAGACTAGATGTTATCCCAAGACCATGTGAGGGTACAAAAGTGGTTATTACAAGCTCAAATTAGGTACCCGAGCAATTTTCCCAACCCCAACATGTTATCATGGCATTAGTGGGAAACCTTAATATATAGGTTCTATAACAATGGATATTGGACACATATTAAATTTTTTTATGAAATGATATTATGCATGTGTTATTTTCTCATGGATCATGTTGTTTTATACTATTATGGTTTCTGTCTTATTAAATGATAACAATTATTTAATGAGTTTGTGTCTATTTGTTGAATTTTTATTAATGAATTTAAAATCATTAAATAATATTAACGTATACTGTATGCTCTAGATTTGGTTAAATAATCTGTTATATAACCCCTTTTTAACATTAATAAGGATATTATATTTACCCAGACTATTTATTCTTTTCCCCGTGATATAAATTTTTTTATTATGATTTTTCTATGAATGGTTCTAGTTATAAATAAATAAGTCAGAGATGATGCAGTTATTTAATAAACCTATTATACATGTATCAATGTTTCTAAAGACACTATAATTTTACAGTTCTATAAAGATGAATAATGTTATGTAATTAATATTCATCTAATAAAATGTAATATTTATGAACAAAATATATTGGTATTTATAAACATCTAACTCTCTAAGTAACCCTATGATAATATATAACTTATAATCAATAATATTGTGGACAATAGAACCCACAAATATCATGTAGTACCCCCATTTTCTGGTATGTAACCCTTTTTGATGCTTTTAAGGGTTTCAATGTTAAGGGTGATGAATGGGAGAGTCGGTAGATCTTTAAATGATGTTTGAGGAAAAGGGGAAGTCACACAGGCGGCACATGGGTTGTCTAAACTGTACGGCCAAACCGTGCGTAGTTGGCTCTTGAGCCAGTAGATTTCGCATGAGAGGCTCATTGTTTGTCTAACTATATGGACAAACCGTGCATGGAGTGTCTTCGGAGGAAGTGGTTAATGCACGGATGACGCACGGTTTGTCTAACAGTGTGAGTAAACCGTTCAGCCACTTAAATGAGATCCTATAAAGGAGGATCTCACACATTTTTTCCTCAATGTTTCTCGTTTATCCTTTAGAGTAGCCCTATCATGGTATTTTTCTTCTCTTAAGGTTAGAGAATCTAATCTCATCATTCCAGAGGCGATCTGAAGGCTTCTCTTGGAAAATTGAAGCCGGATTCTTGAGGTTTGTGATCGTTCTTCATTGTTCTTGATCAGTTTCTTAGATCTACTTGGATCTACTTCTCCAATTCTATCAGTTTCATATATGTACGCCCATTATGGGTAGATCTATGTTTTTGGATGACAAATATGTTATATTTGGTCATGATCTTGTAAAGATAAGAGATATAAGGTGGGTTTTTGAAGTACCAACTCAGTTTTCTTGTGTGTTATCCCTTTATTGGGGCTTTCTTTAAAACCATTGAGGTAGGAGGAATCTTTCACGACACCACTTAGTAATAATGATTGTCATTCTTTCAAATTTAATGTATGGTGTTGAATTGATTGTGATTTTTTTGAACACTTTGTTGGAATCCTTCTTGAGTGATGGTTGTGAAATCTGGAAAATTGGGGATTTTGGATGAATGCTTTTGTTCTTAATTTTAAAATTGATATTTTAAAATGGGGATTTTATGGAATTGTGACACATGGTTTGTATTAAATGATTTCAATAAAAGGGATTGTTTTATTTAAGTGAAATAACTGTTTGAAATTGGGTTATTATTAGGTTTTCAATAAAATACAATTTTATTGAAATGGTTTGAATTGTTTGAACACCTTTGTTTTTTGACATGATGGATGTGTGTGTTCACAGGAATGTAAGATGATAAGGGTTAGGGGTCTCCCCCATCAGTTTTGGGATGGATAAGGGTTAGGGCTCTCCCTTGTCAAACATTCATATTGCATTCCTGACAGATAAGGGTTAAGGGTATCCTCTATATGTGTTTGGATGGATAAGGGTTTGGGATCTCTATTGTTGAACATTCATGTGAATTTGGGTTGGATAAGGGTAGAAATTCTCCCCCATCATTATTGGTATGGATAAGGGTTAGGTCTTTCCCCCTCTTCAATGTAGCATGCATGGATGTTTTCATGGGTTTTTGGAATGGTTGGGTATGCCAAACAGTGATCTTGGGAAATGGTTCTAAATCTTTTTTGGATATTTTTGTGGAAAAATAACTTTCTGGAAAATTAGTTTAAATTTCTCTTGTAATGCCTATGGTTATGAATGGGTTTGGAAAACTTGTTTATATTTAGTTATAATCTACTCTTGAGAAAATGTTTTATATAAACCGTTCTTTATATAAATGTTCCTATCCTTTCTATCATATTGGAGAGAGTATGTAAGTCATTGGGGAAACCTACTGAGATTTATACTCACCCATGCTTTGGCACATTGGTGCTTTTGCAAATGTGGTATTCTGGGAAACAATTAAAGGTAAATCATCTTATTGCTAGTGGATCGTGGTGATTCTTGGGAGATTTTGTTGAGCTTGGAGCTTGTGGAGCACATAGCCATGGTGTATTTTGAGAGTCTTGAGTTGTTCATCTGTAGTGTAACAAGATGCATTATTTTCTCATCCACTGTTGTGTACTTGATGTGGTTTTAAATAAATGAATTTGTTTAGTGGTCATTCATTTGTTCACGCATCATATAATGAATGTTTGGTTATGGTCAATTGTTTTATGGTTTATTTATTAAAGGGAAAATCACCCCCCCAAATTGTATTTGAAACCCATTGGAATTTAATTCCAGCTTTTTGTGTCTTGGGGATGTCGCTTAAGGCATAGTAATGACTCGATGATTTATTATGCCAATGAAAATTGGTGTGTCATTACAATTGGTATGAGCTTGTTTGGTCCTTACCCAACTAGTGGTCATCGATGTTCTTGGACTTAGAGTTGAAATTCATTATGATATATTTCATGGGTCGAAATCTTAGATAGGAGTAGGATTCTAAGAAGTTCAAATGTATAGCATAAAAGTATGTAGCTAACAACTTTGTTCTGAACTTCATGTTACCAGGGTGTTGGGTACATAAGTGTTTTGGATACACTTATAGAATGTTTGAAATCTCATTTTCATGGGTTTATCCAATGAGACGATCATGACAAGCATTGCAGAAGAATGAATTTCCACTAGTATTGTGTATCTCATTGTGAAGAAGGATTTGTGATTTCTTGCATGGTGTGAATTTTTGTGAAAACTATAGAAATTGTTTCAATGAACGATTTTAAAAACAAGATATTTGGTGTATTTAATAAATGGGTTGATTTTCAAAAGGCATGAGGAATGTTTTAAAAAAATTTGAAAATGGGAAAAAGGACATTCTGAAAACAACGTTGTGATATATGATGTGATGGAATTTGAAATGCTATGAAATCAGTTTCTAGAGAGTTATATTGACAGAGTTTGTTGTTGGTTTTGAAAATGGAACCAGGTAGGTGTTGTCAGAACCAACCCGAAGAGGCTATGGAGAATGTGGCTACACCAGAACCACGTGTGAACCAAGAGTTGGTTCAGAGTATTGTCTAGTATTTTCATGCTGTAGATATGGGGAAACTGAGGAATGAGCCGAGGAATGTGGATCATACCATCCAGTTCATGAAGCTGAATCCACCGAACTTTCGGGGTGATGCTGAACCTGAAAAGGCGGAGGTGTGGCTAAGTAGGATGAATCATATATTTGATTTCATCAGCTCGCCATCAGAGCTCAATGTCAAGTTGGATATGTATATTCTTGAGGATCATGCACGTCAATGGTGCAATTTAGCGGTGCATGAAAAATTGGATGAAGCCCTTACATGGAAGGATTTTGAAGAATTGTTCAACAAAAAATTCTATCCTCACACGTTCAAGATACATAAAACGATGGAATTCTTCAACATGAAGAAAGAGAATCTCTCTGTCATAGATTATGAGGTTAAATTCATGAATTTAGTCCGTTTTGCACTAGAGTTCATAGAAAGTGCATCGTTGAAGGCACACATCTTTGAATTAGAGATATGGCAGTAGATTCGATCGAAGATTCCGGTGCTCTGTATTAAAGATTATACAGAGATGGTGAAAAAGTGACTGTTACAGAACATTATATCTCAGGATCTATAGGAGGATGTTTGATGATAACTACGGGAAATTGTGGGAACTCATCCTCTGGGAACAAGAGGAAAAGGGACACCTATTTCCATAGTGGAAGTGGAAATCAGTATTAGGCAGCGGGTTTAGTGAACCTTCCTCCACGACCCCAGAGAAAATCATGGTTATTTCAATGTGGTTCTCTTGACCACAAAAGGAGACATTGTATACAGAAATCTAGAGCATGTCACAATTGCATGCTGATGGGGAATTTACAAAGCTATTGTTGGAATACACTGTGGTCGGGTGTGTGTGAAACTCCTCAGGCATCACAGGCATCAAATGCTTCGACATAACATGGATAGTAGAATCAGTATCGTCAGCTTAATAGAGCTAGCCATGGTGATTCTAGAAATACCATGAATCCTCAACTAGGGAAATCTCAGCAAGGCAACAAGGAGAATAGTGCAGCGACGAAGCAATTGAATGGAGCTGAGGAGATGATGGTTGATGACCTGGATGGAAAATCTATAGTGAGAGGTATAATTATTCTGAATTCTACCCTTGTGTAAGTCCTATTCGATACAGGTGCATCACATTCATTCATTTCTTCTCGTTCTTTTGACATTCTATGTTTAAAACTGGAAAAGATTCCTTGTATTTTGAAACTGAAATCTCCTCTTGGTGAAAGAGAATGTGAAGCCTTTTTGTGTAGAGCATGAGCTATAACTATTGATAGAATTGAGTTAAAATGGGACTTATCGATGTTGGACATGGATGTATATGACATAATACTAAGTATGGATTGGTTGAAAATGCTTCAGGATTACATCGAATGTTATAGGAGAATGGCGAGTTTCACAACTGAAGACGGCATCGACCAGCTCTTCAGAGGAGAGAGGATGATAAAGAATGGTTAAAAGATCTTTTTGGCACCAATTGTTGGAATTATATCCTACCAATTGTTATCATTTACTTTGGAATCAATGGAAGTGATTGAGGAAAATAGTTTTCCAACTATTGTGGACCAATTTTCAGATGTCTTTAACAAAGAACTTCATAGGGTTACCACCTCTTAGGGAAGTGGAGTTTACAATTGATCTCTATTCAGGGACCAGACATATTTCCCTTCCTTCTTATAGTATAGAACCAACAGAGTTACGAGAATTGAAAGTGTAGTTAGGGGAGCTAGAAAGCAAGGGTTTCATTCAACCAAGTACTTCTCCATTGGCCGAACTAGTGTTGTTTGTGAAGAAGCCAGATGGAACTCTTCGGTTGTGTGTTGATTATTGTAATATTAATCATGTTACGATAAAGAATTGATATCCACTTCCACACATTGATGATCTGTTCGATATATTAAGGGTAGATCAGTGGTTCTCCACGATTGACGTGCAATCAGGATATCACCAATTGAGAGTTCAGAAGGAGGATAGTTCAAAGACAGATATTAGAAGAAGATATGACCTCTACGAATATATATTAATGCCCTTAGGTCTAACAAATTCACCATAAGTCTTCATGGATATGATGAATTAGATATTTCAACAATATATATATTTTATTGTTGTGGTGTTTGTAGAAGACATTTTAGTGTAATCAAAGACATGGTTTGATCATGAGGTGCACCTAGAAACAATGTTAAAAATCTTGAGAGATCATCGTTTGTATGAAAAAATTATCAATGTGTAATTTTTTGATATAGGAAGTACATTTCCTTGGCCAGGTCATTTTTAAGAAGGGAGTTTCTATTGATCCTAAAAAGATAGAGTTGTTACCTCATGGTAACCACCGAAGAATGAGTTCGAGATACGAATTTCTCTTGGTCTAGCTGGTTACTACCGATGATTTGTCCGTGATTTCTCATGACTAGCATGAAAAATGATATCATTGACTAAGAAGAATGATCTCTTCCAATGGATGAAATAATGTCAGATATCCTTTAATAAAATGAATTATTGGCTTACATCGACACCTATCTTGATCTTCCCAGAATTAAGACAGGGGTATGTAGTGTATTGTAATTCTTTGGGATCTTGGTTGGGTTGTGTTATCAAGGAAATAGATCATGTGGTTGGTTATGGCTTAAGAAAGTTGAGGGTGCATGAGAATAATTATCCCACACATGATTTGTAGTTAGCTACAGTCATCCATGCATTGAAAACATAGAGACATTATCTATTTGGTGATAAATTCACTGTGTTTATGGATCACAAAATCTTGAAACACATTTTCTCACAGTGTGAATTAAACATGAGGAAATGTTGGTGGATGGAGTATCTCCAAATTTTTGACTTTGACATGATGTACACACCTATGAAAGGAAATTCAATGGTGGATTCATTGAGTAGAAAGTCATATGCTCAGTTAGCAAAAGATGCTTTAGATGAATGGCGGTTAATGTCAGTATTACCCGACATGCATGCGGAATGTGAAGACCAAGGTGATGTTGCTTTTTTCATTTCATCTACACTTATTACTGATTTAGTAAATATGATCAATGATGCACAAACATCTGATGAAGAATGTTTGGTTGTATGTTCAATACTCAATGGTGGGGAGACCATTGATGGCTGGACACTTGATGGGGGTTCAATTTTCTGTTTCAGAGATTGGATGGATATACCTATGGGTTTTCAAGAACTGCTACTTCATTATTACCATAATTCAAGATGGGTTGTACAACTAGGTACACAGAATATGTATAAAGCATTGAAGCTACTGTTTTGGTATAGCGGCATGAAAAATATGGTGACCGAGTTTGTCTCACGGTTCTTAATTTGTCGTCAGGTTAGAGCAGAGAATCAGAGACCAGCTGTCTTGTTACAATCTTTGCCCATCCCAGTGTAGAAATGGGCATAGTTAGTAATTTATTTTGTTACAGGTCTTCCAAGAATTGTTTGGAAACATGATTCCATATAGGTGATAGTGGATTGTCTAACCAATTCTGCTCAATTCAACCCTATTCATAAAACTCATACAATGGAAGATCTTTCAAAAATCAATATCCAAGATGTGGTAATGATGCATGGTGTACCAGTGTCTATAGTTTCAGATAGATATTTGAGGTTCATATATCATTTCTAGAAATCATTACAGTAAGCCCTTGGAACTCAGTTGACAATGATCTTGGAATATCATCCTCAGACGGATGGGCAATCCAAGAAAACAATACAAACATTAGAAGATATGTTGTGGGCTTGTGTAATGGATTTTGGTGGCTCATGGGAAGATCATATACCCTTAGTGGAGTTCTCATACAATAACAACTATCAATCCTCGATACATATGGCTCCGTTTGAAGCATTGTATGGGCATCCTTGTTGTTCTCCACTATGCTGGGTGGAAATGGGTGAAACTTCACTAGTCGGACCAAGCCTTGTCCATGAAACAATATAGAAGATCCAGTTGATTATAAAGAGGATGGAGATAGCTCAGAGTCTTCAGAAATCTTATGCAGATCACTCTCGAAGACATTTATATTTTGTTGAAAGTGATCATTTCTTCTTGAGGATCTCAACAAGGCTTGGACATCGTCATTTTGGGAAGCAGGGCATGTTATCTCTTAGACAAATAAGCCCTTTTGAAATACTAGAATGGGTCAGAGAGGAGGCTCATCAGTTCACCTTACCACCACATTTTAGTTTGGTGCATAATGTGTTCCATGTATCCCATTTGAAAAAGTAATAGCCTGATCCTGACCATGTGATTAGATTGGATCATGTTGACATAGATCCGGATGCTTTGTTGATACATATCCCGATATAGATTGTGGATAGGCAAGAGAATGTTATGCGGGGAAAAAGAATTGGTCTAGTGTGGATTTTATGGCAGCATGGTTGGATTCAAGAAGAGACATGGGAATATGATAAGGAAATGAAAGAGCAGGGGCCGGAACTCTTTCAGATGGGTGAAGGTTTTCTACTTTCCGAGGACGGAAAGACTACTGGTGGGGAGAATGTAGTACCCCCGGTTTCTGGTATTTAACACATTATTGATGCTTTTAATGGTTTTAATGTTAAGGGTTATGAATGGGAGAGTTGGGATAACATTAAATTATGTTTGATGCAAAGGGAAAGTCGCACAGGCGGCGCACGGGTTGTCTAAACCATGCGGCCAAACCGTGCGTAGTTTTCCCTTCAGGTAGTAGCTTCCGCACGACCGGTGCAAGGTTTGTCTAACCGTACGGCCAAACCATGAATGCAGTGTCTTCCTAGGCAGTGTCTAATCAACAGTTAGCGCACAGTTTTTCTAACTATGCGAGAAAACTGTGGGGCCACATAAACGAGATCCTATAAAGGTGGATATCACGCGTTTTTGACTCTATGTTGCTCGTTATTCCTCCTGAGCGGCCCTAACTCAAGATTTGACTTCTCCTAAGGATAGAAAAGGTTCTACCATTATTATAGAGTCTATAATATGGTATATCTTGGCAAATTGAAGCCTTATTCTTGAGGTATGTGATCATTATTCATATTTCATTATCGTTTTATTAGAAATACTTAGATATACTTCTACTATTCTTTCAGTTTCTTAGATATACACCCGTAATGGGTATATCTAAGTGTGTGTATGCCAAATATGATTATATTTGGTCTTGATCTTGTTAGGGGATGAGATCTAAGGTGTGTTTTTGAAGAACCAACTCGGTTTTATTTGGAGTTCTCTGTTTGTTGGGGGTTTCGTCAAAACCTTTGAGGTAGGAGGCTTCTTTATCGACTCCACATAGTATAACTGAAAGGAATTCTTAAAAATTTAGTGTGTGGTGTTGAATTAATTGTTATTTGTTTGTTTAACACTTGTTTGAAACCTTCTTGAGTGATGGTTGAGAAATATGGAAAACTTTTGGGATGTTGGATGAGTTCTTTGGTTTTTAATTTTAAAATTGAGATTTTAAAATGGGGATTTCCTAGAATTGTGTCTCATGGTTTGGATTTAATGTTTTCAATAAAAGGTAATGTTTTATTGAAGTGAAATTACTATTGTAAATTGGGTTATACTTTGGTTTTCAATAAAAGTATAACTTTATTGAAATGGTTTGAATTGGTTGAACACACTTGGATTTTGACATGATGGTTGTCTGTGTCCATGGGCATGATGGTAGGATACCTTTTAGGGGTCTCCCACATTAGTGTAGGGATGGATAAGGGTTAGGGATCTCCCACATAAAAATTCATATTTCATTCGGGATATATAAGGGTTAGGGGTCCCCCCATCAGTGTTGGGATGGATAAGGGTTAGGGATCTCCCTCGTCAAACATTCATGTGAATTTAGATAGGGGAATGTGTGATATACAGTGATGACAATGATGGACTAAGAAGCATGGTAGGGGTATGAAAACCGTGAGGTATGGCCCAAGGTAGTTGTAGGATATGATGAACCTATGCCACAAACATAGTTAGTGGCAATGAAAAATGTTCTCCAGGCAAGAATCAAGATTAATATTAGACATTAAGACCTTCTGTACAAATATTATTCTCTAAGGACATGTCGATCCTTAGGGATATATGTGATGAAATTGAGGATGAACCATGATCAAAACTTATACAATGACTATTAATTTTGAATGGGATGAAAATAGTTACATCCATGTATCATGGAATCTTGGTTTTCACATGGTCCCTCTACACGTGATTGATTGTTACTTAATTGAACACTAACTAATTGTGATATCAGAAACCTCTTTTTCATGTGCACTATATTATTATTTTTTCAGAGGTTTCATGTATGTTTTATACTCACACCTCACAAAAGAATTTAAATTCATTTATAGACTTCATGGTCATAGTTCATTGAAAGGATAAGGACCTATAAAATATTATTTTATGTAAAAGAGATTAGTGATTGGAGATGTTATTAGGAAATAATCTATAGTGATTTCATACTATCATTTTTTATTTTCATGTTACATCTGGACATATATATTTTATCTCTCATATTAAGGGCCCATAATTTATTAAATTTTATACAATTCTAATAACTAATATTTTATTTGATGTTGTATTTGTTTTCAGTTTTTTATATTTTCTGATTCTCGGATAAAAATTTATTATAGTTTATGTTCATGATGTATGCATATTGAAACCGAGGGTATGGCCTCACCACTATAATGGCTATACCCTTTCTACTTTTCAAATACCTCCTTCAAAGGGGGAGACTCTCAAGAGTTTATAGGGAACCCTATCTTTGATTGAGTGATTCAAGTCATGGTGTTTCCATACTACATAAATGAGAGGGTTTCCTTTTATTCAATTCTTAAAACTATTTAGGCCAATGTAGAAAGGATTTGGGATATGTGGATCTTGGATGGGGGAGTCACAGGAGTTGTGGGACACATATTATATAAAAAACCTATATGTTATACGATATTATAATACTATAACAGTATTGGATTTATGGATTCATGAAGATTTTGACTAGGCATGGTAGTTACAATTTATGGGAATTGTGTTTTTTCATGCTTAATGATTGTACAAGTGTGATCACAAATCATATATAATCATTATCTGATATGAATGAAAGTTCATAAAATTTAATTTCTTTATCATTGATATGGGTATATTTGATCTTCTTTATGGATATTTGGATAAAATATATTCGATCATGCTTGTTATTATTTATATATAACTATGACTAATGTGACGGTATGATGGAAAATGTCCAATACTCGGGTATTAGTATGAGGCGGTATACCTTTTTGTTCTTGGTGAAATACTATTATAGGTATTCCAATATAAATCATGTATGTGAAAGTGTTAGCTAGTTGATTTGATATCTTAAATAATCAATTTTAGTTATTTTTAGAGCACATTTGGAATTGTAATTAATTCCACCAAGAACATGTATGAAGATAACACTGGTGGAAGATGTTTTAAATGATACTATTAGGGAGGATGATCATCAAGAACCACAATATGGACAAGGGCTTTCTCCAGTTCTTCATGTGGATTAATAGATACATCCAAGATTATTTCACAAACTTCCAATATAAGGTGGATGTGTTTTCATGCAAATTGTTGATTATTCTTGGGACTTACAACATCATCACCCTCATCCTTTCAAGGAACTATAGGTCAATAGAATGATGAGATTAAATTGATTTCATAGAGGGGATATTCATTCACGTTGAGACATCTATGTATTTATGGATGTTGCTCACCACATTCATGATTCATGAATTTATTAGGATATTGAGGTGTATCATGGAAAATGAATGTAAGCTATATTTTCATACGTGGATGAACTTCATGTAAATCTTATTTAAGGAGTTATCCTGATTAAGATAATATATGATCTATAATATGTTGTTATGAATCTTAAGTGGGGGTCGATGTCTGTATCTTCAAATTCAACTTGTTTTATAGAATCACATCAGCCATATCTTCTTTTGTCTAGGAATGAGGTGTAGAAGACAAAGATGTTCGGGATTGGCCTTTGAACATAACTGAGGTTACATGTCTTGAATTTTGACATAAATACATACTTTTAGTTTATTTCCAATGAAAAAATGAATAACAGTGGTAAATAAGAGGCATGATATATATGTATTCTTCACACTCACACTGGATTAGTAGGTACAGACTTCCTAGTTATGCAGTGTGTTTGCCTTTTGGTCGTAAAAATTAGATGATTGAAGAGGTATAGTAGGGTTGTTGTATATAACATGGGAATATTTTTGTTATCCATATTAATGTTAGGAGGATTTCCAAAGTGTTTCAATTATAAATATGATTTTTATTAACAAGAAAACTGCTAAGGAAAATAGAACAAGTATCATCGATTTGGAAATACGGGGCATCATATATAGATCTATTTAAAGGAATGACTTATAGGTTACTGTAGAAATATGGGGAATACATGTAATATGACTTATGGATCATGATTGGGTAAGAAATAGAAGATTAAAAACCCATATATTTAATCAAAATAATAAATTTATGCACTTCATGTAAAGAACAATGGAACATAAGTAGAAATATTTTTTATTTTGGACTGATCTTAGAGTGATTCACTATTTTATTTCACCCATACACGACTGTATTAAATTATTTTTTTTGTAAATAGAAAATATAATTATATATTTAACTACATTTTGAGATAATTATATATTATAATCAATATTAAAATGATAATTTCACATGTATAGATGATTTAATTTTGGGTAGAGGTTATTTGGGATCCCATAATGGAATTTGGACAAACTGGGACAAACTGCACAAGAGCCTAAGAACACATGTGAACACAAAATAACACTACAAACAATCCATGAATCCAAATGGTGTAATGTTTTTTGAGGTATTACAAAATTTTGTGGGATACATATCCTCTAAATACACTCAATATTTATTCATCCATTATGTCGCACTAATCTACTAATCATTACTAAAAATGGAATCTTCACCAAATCAAAAGTTGAGATCTTAATTTCACTTATTTTTCATGATTTATGCCCCCCCCAATGATGCAAAACTATCGATAAAGATACTAATGAGGGAGAAGAAGTTTTTATTTTTGAAATAATAATGATATTATTGTCATGATGTTGAAAACCATGGGCCATTTTTTTTATGAAATTTGTGTTGCCAAAATCACCTTCTCATTTTCCTATAACTTGGCACTTTGGGAAACTAATTTACATATTATTCCAAGAGAGTTATGTGCATCAAATTTGGATTTCCTTGGGATTAATCTTCTCCAATTGGTGTCATGGAGTCCATACCCTCAATGGGATAACTAAAATGATGAATGTGGTCCAACAAACCACCCCACACCTCTCAATGATAGTCTAAATATTGGGAGTTCAATGTGAGAGAGCTACGATTCTTGTAAAAGGATTTTTGGAACATGTAATTCTACTAGATTGATGTATTTTGGTTTTTATAACATATCATTCTTTATATATTATGTTATGTGACTCTTACTTTTATGAAAAAGAATTCATTTTTGGTGTCCAATTAATCATGGAAATTATAGAAAATGCATGAGGAATTTCCCCATATCATGGTTTTTTAACAAGAAAAATATCACATCTATAATTTGTGTTTTCTCATGAATTTAACATTTAAGTGTGAATTTTTATTGTAAATTATTTTTTTCGATGATGAAAATGGTTGTTTAATTTTGAAACCTAGGAGAATAATTTTATCTTTGTGAGAGTAGTTTATACTAAAACTGTGTCACCATATATATCCACACATCATTTCACCCAACCATGATGTGTGAAGTTTTGTTACTCAATAGAGGCTAAATATAAGTTAAGTAAATATTTATGTGATTCATAGAATTAAATTTCCTTATATTCATGTTTTATCATATCTTTTTCATTATTTTACCATATCGATCTATGTATGTGTACCTGTTAACTGATTGTTCTACACCCTAAAATTTTAGAAAATAAAAAAACATGAAAATTAAAATTGGTTTTGTCTTGGGAAGATAGAAAAACACTCTTAATAAACTATTGTTCTTGTTATAACTTTTAAAATTAGTCTCTTGAGAAGATCATACAAGGGTCATGTCATCTATGTGAGATGGGTTCCATGTTCAATATAAAAACTAAAAATAATAATTTATGAGGGTATTGAATAACCATATTAAATATGGTGATATCTAGGTCAGGAAAAAATGGGTTTTCTTCAAAGAATTAATATTTGAGTGGGTCATGAATGTTTTAGTGTATGTGATGTAGCGTTGCTATCATAGAAACAATCATTTAAGTAGAAAACATTTAAAAAAACCTATGTTTACTAGATATAAATAGGAAAAGATAGCATGAAATTGGTTTAACACAAACACATACAGAGAATCAGTGAAATTTCTTACATCTTAATTATTTTCTCAAATTATAATCATATATAACCGTAAATTATAATTAGATACAATTTAAGAGACATCTTTCAGCAAAATCACGGAAAAAACTATTTATTCTGATTTTTTCTTTTATCGTATTGTAATATGGATTTAAATTTTATTTCAATGTTAAATATTAGTTATTTTAGTAATATGATAATATATCTTTAATAATTAATCCTTTAAATGGGATGATAATTTTTAGGTGTGGGAGTGTGATCGCACCATGATTAACTATTTTATTTCACCCTTATACAACTATATTAAATAGATTTTTATTATAAATTATAAACATAAAATCAAATTTCACATCTTTTTTTATTTAATTATTTAATTTTTTATCTTTATTGAAATGGAAAATTTCAATTTTGTGATGATTTGGTGGTAGGTGGATGTGATTTGAAGAGTCCATGATGAATTTCAAGCATAGATGGACAAACTGCACTGGAGACCAAGATCATTTATCGACACAAAAAGACACTAAAAAGTAATCTTTTCATTCAAATGGTATAACGTATTGTGGGATGATACATAACTCAATGGCATAAAACTCTTCTAAATAATACCAATCCCAATTCATCAACTACGGGGCCCAACCAAAAAGATCTTTCCACGAAAAAGAATCTACCTATTATCAAAAGTTAGGCATTGTATTTCATATAAATATATATATATATATATATATATATTTCATGTTTTTGGACTCTAAATGATGCCACATTTTATTTGAAGACAGGGAAAATGTGGGGTAATATGTTTTTATAAATTTAAAAAGTGAGGTAACATTTTATGGAGGTTCAAACCCATGGGCCAAATGTGGTTTCAAAATCAGGGTTCCCAAAATCACATTCCACTTTGGATATAAATTGGAACCTTTGGAACACCATTTCAACGTTTGACCTAGAGGGTGATGTGATACATATTTAGTGTCAAATAGGATTCATTTATTCCCCTCAAAAATTATATTGATCTTTATCATCATAGGAAGAAATTAAATGAAAAAAAGATCAACCATAGCTTCCTCCACCTCTCATTAGAAGACTAAATTGTGGGTTCACCTCTTATAAAAGGAGTTCCAAGACCAAAACAATTGCTAGATTGATTTATTTTGGATTAGAAAACATACAAAATAATTTATCTTACATTATTTTATATTTTTATATACTTTGGATTAATTTGATTGGAAGGATCTTAATTTATAACCACTCATTTTGAGGTTTTGAGTTTGTGACTTGTGTTGTTCCCATTAAATAACAAAATAAGCATATTCCTAAAATATTTATTGAGATTTCATTATGATTTAAAATCTATTATTCCATTTATAAGGAAATTACCATAGAAATATAATTTTTATGTTTAGGATTTTTTTTCAATAATTGATATAATGTAATTGTAAGTAATCAGGATTTGGATTTATTTGAAACAAATATTTATTTCAAACCAAAATCATTAGTCATGAAAAATTACCATTAAAATTGTTTAGCGATCTCAAAATGAACCATTTTTCATAGTTTTCAAGATACTATTGTATTTCAACTTTTATACTCTTTAAATTAGGTCATTTTATATTTAAAAATATTTTCAAAAATAACCCCTTATTTAGTAAATGATATTAAAAATGCACTCTTTAAACCACTAACTCTCTTTGAGAGATGATATAGTGTCAACATTATGTTATAAATCAGATTTTAAAACATAATAAATTTTATGTGTTACAACAAAACATTCCTTAAATATGTTCCAACTACGTGTTGAGAGAGTCTGTTGAATATTTAATGTCTGTACTTTTTCACATCCATTATATGCAATTAATTTTTTTTGATTCACTAGATTAACAATAATTTTTATCAGCTCATGTTTTTATTCGACTTGTCTTTTTGGTCATGTTATCTTCGAAGTTGTAATCTATTGACACACACTTTGTAAAGAAGGTGTATTGTACTATGATATTTTTTGAATGTATGATTTTAGTTAATGGATATGGAAATCTATGAAATTTCATGATTCATTAGATGATTATTTTTGATTGATTCTTTTCCTGGATTGTTTGACATGTTATGTGGTACAGAGTAACTATTTCTAACTGAAAATTAACTTTTTCAATATCCAAACACTTTTGAGGGAAATAGTGAGAAACCACAGTACTAGGATTATAATAAAAAAAGTCCATAATAGATAAAAGACCAAAACAAAACCATAGGGAATGCCCCTCCCCAGAAACAACACCATGAAGACCAACCTTCACCACTGTATGACCACTCCACATGTTGTCTTGAGAAGGAATGCACATGCACGAAACTAATTTCATATCCATACCCTCTGAACCAACCAATTCTAAATGGAATTCACTAGTGAGGGATTAAGGATCTGACCCCATTGGTAGCATACATATGTATAATGATGGATGCGTATCACCATAGAGTAACATAAAATCTATAACAGAAACTTACTATACGCATACTCAAACCGGGCCAACATAAATCCAAAACCAAACAACAGGTTCCAAAAATTTAAACAACATTGAAAAATATGATTATATTTCCAAAAACTAATTCCATATACAATTTCCAAGAGATAGTATTTTCATAAATTCAATGTACAGTCAACAATAGACTTTCAAACTCGTAATCCACCTGATCCCAATACTCAATTTATTCATCAAGGCTAATCCTCCTTTTTTTAATCCCACTTCAATGATTAGGTCCTTCTTATCAATCCATGAGTATGGATCCTCATTGAGGGACACCCTTAAAGGACACCCCATCATCTTAACAGCCTCCTCTTTGGTTGCATTAATATGTAAAACCTGATCGATCGCATATTCTTCAGAACATAGCAGCATTTCCAAAGGGTGATCACCCACAGCCTTTGAATATTTTTTCTTTTCATTTATCTTCATATAAGATCAGGTCTCCAAGGGAGGAGGTAAATAGGAGTAGTACTTCTTACTTATCCTTCCTTTATTAATCATAGTTATCTTTTTCCATGTGTCTATACATGAATTTGTTCATATTTAATAGAGGGATGATTGTACGTCTAGTGCTTGTGGAATGTTAGGTAATAAATCCCTCCTCATTTCCCCATGAAAAGATCTTTACTTGGATTTCTTATGAAATAAATATCAATACATCCCCCTCATTGAGTATTTAATATTAGAATTGAACTTAAGCATACGGTGAAACCCTTTTTTATAACTCCATTTAATTTTTGATTGGGATAGTTCATGTAACTCAAAGAATAGATCCAAGATTTTGAGGTGAAGGGGATTATAAGAATCAACAAACCTACTTTTTATACACTATATTTTTCTTCAAAAAAGGGAGATGAAACTCTTTAGTTAAGTGTAAACTATAGAATTCCACAACTAGTGAATCTAACGATTAGAAACACATTATCACGTATCAATGATAATTTTACCAGATTCAGGATTCCCAATGGTTCATTAATATTGAAATATATTTTGTTTACCATAATCATGATATCAGATAAAGGATATTCCTATGAAAAATTTTTAGGAGTAGATATATACTGTATGGTTATAATTTCATGCATTTTGGTTTAACATCTAATGTAGAGGTGTTCAAATATATAATCAAAAATATCTTCCATCCATATCCCAAATCCATCATTATGGTTATTTTTGGATGATAACCTTATATACCTACAGTCTTCAGATAAGTAAGCTAAAAAGAAAAAGGATTTTTTGAGTATACATTGATCAAATTAACTCTAACCAAGCAATCAATGTGTCACAGTTGGTACTAAAAAATGTTCCACGGTATAAATAGAGAAGATCTTGGCCAGTTTGAATCAAATCTAGACTCAAAGTGGCACAACATTCATCAATGTTTTCTGCCTCTCAAATCCCCTTGATGGATAATATATTCCTGTTTGAGTGAATAAAGGTGGATGATGGTACTCTAGGGAGTCCAACATGCCATGTGACTATGATAGACTTTTTTTCGGATGGATCTATGAGCCCGATAGATCCCGACCCCTTAGTGAAATCATTTTTTCTTGACTGTGAGCTTCCCTACATTGTGACTCCTTGTTTAATATAAATTCCCATCTCTACCACATTAATGTTATGGTTACTCAAAATGTTCACCTTAAGATCCCCCATTTCATGGGGCTCCTGAGAACCATGAAGAAGAAAAAAATGATCACACATGGTACATGATAATCAAGTGTCATACCTACATATGTTCCAAATTTCCCCAACCTGTGCAAGGGGTGTATTTCAAGGAGGTCAATGTCCATCTCAATGGAAGGCTCACATTTGAGTTACACAAGGATTCATATAACATAATGACTTCACGAAGCGGTCATCTATTAAGCTATGATTCCATGCTTTAGAAAGGGTCCCATTATCCATGAGCCACATTCCTTTGTGAATACTTGTTTCTAGACCAAGAATTTACATGTCATTAGGATCCAATTAGTGAGGCCCCTTTCTTCATGAGCATCACTTTTGTGTGGCCCTCCAATCTTGTATGAAGTGATTTCTTTGTCCCTCCTGGAAGATCCCTTATTATTATTACATAACATTTTTTGACGTAAGTAAAATAATAGATTTATCTTTATGGCATACCCTCACTAACATGGACCCAAAGACATACCACTCCTTTACACCACTCCCTTCACACATTGGTGATGTATTTCCTTCCCCATTTGTGTGTGAGTATATATTATGTTAGTAGAAAGGGTGAGGAGAAAGTGCCCCCATATGAGATGTACTTTTTTAAACATCTAGGAACTATTTTCTACAACATGTGAAGTTAAACTGTTGATTCACCCATTATGATACACATGGGGTGTCTCGCTTCCGTAATTTCCCCACACCCACCCGTCTCTGTTGGAGTGAGGCCATCATCACCCCCACACATATAATAATATCCTCCTCGGGTATACATACTTGAGTAAGGCCCATTCTCTCTCTCTCTGGGTTGTCCCAATGCGTAAACCCCTCATTTCCTCTCATGGATGCACCATTTGCGGCACGATCGACAGTTCTACGGCTAGCAGTTGTTTATCACACCAAACATGACTCACATGGACTTAGATATTCACATTAACAAATACTTCTTTATTTTTTCCAACATCCTTCCTAATACACATGCCCCAACACTCCTATCAATGTAGGTTTTGATCTCTATCTCCAAAATATAGTACGAAGGAAGACTATATGTGGATCAACCCCCAACATCTATAAACCACAGAGCACCCTCATATAGATGTACACTCATGTTGTGAAATCCTTTTTTTCTGGTACACATCCCTTGAATCCACCTACCTTTTTTGAATTCATACATCGTTCATCAAGTCATCTACGAAATCAGACTTATATTGGTGAGATCACTTCATTTAAAATCAATTTGGGTTGATAACCCTGAATAATCCCAAGCACGACAAAGGTATGCTTCCCATGTGTAATACATGATGCCATCTGAACTCTGTGTACTTTGATCCATATATTCTAAATAGGTTGCCTAGGAAAAATCATTGAGGTTCAGTCCAATCATATACTTCCATCCCAGTATATCCATCCATTCTCAATATCTTAGAAGGAACATTCCTCATACTAAGGTTACACATCCTTAGGGTCCCCAACCATGTGCTTCATTCTCATGGGCCACCTACGTGTGTATGCCTCATACCCCTAACATACAAACTATGTAGTTTTTGATTCATGTAATCTAAAATAGGTATGTAGTAAGACTCCATGAGTTTTAATCCTAACCCATGGTAAACCACGGTGCTCCCTCTTATGGTTGTACCCTCTTGATGTGACATCATCCCATTATCGAAATCCTCAACCTTATCCACCCCCTGATATATCCTAATCCATCTACTATCACTTCATCCATCACCTCACCCTTATAGTGGTGATATAAATTAATATGAATTCCTTTTGGGATGCAAACAATGAATAATCCCTATCATTTCAATGGAAAGTTAGCAATGTATAAGCCCCACTACCAACTGAACTATGGGGACTTGGATCCCATTCTTCTAAACAGTGTATCTAGGATTCCTCCCTAAGGTTTAATCCCATAATCCAATTCAATTGTGGTCTTTCACTCTAATTAATATGTTTCAGGATGGTTCTTTCACCACCAAAGGTTGCACTTTATTTAGGTCCCCATCCATGCTCTCCATTATAAATAAATTCCTCCTTAGGTGTCTCATTTTCCCACTAGGGAAATGTGGAATTTTATTTCCAGACACTGGTAAAAGTAGAAACCCACCTTGAGATTCAATACCATCCCCCAACAACATCGATCCATTCCATCAGAACCTCTTCCATGTCAATAGTGATTATTATAAGTGCCTCCACGTCCCTGTGAGATCATGCCATCTAAATCCCTATTACTCCTAACAGAACTTGTTAAACTAACCATGCATAACCCCCACACAATCAAAATTCATCCAAACAAGAGAGATACTCTTGAAATGTTCATGTATCCATGTGTAAGACGAAAAAAACCCATTGCAACTATATGGGGTTTTATCCTTGTCTTCTACATTGGGTATGATATAAGCACCCCTGAGGTAAAATCCCAACCAATAAAATACATTGGTGTCCAATTTTATGGGGTTAAACTCACTGATCCACCCTCATTAGATTTCAGATCATCCTTCCCAATGTTAAACATTCCCATTATAAGGCACACCACCCTTTTTTCTATCTAATCGGGCATTCTGATCCATCAATCTAGAAAACTTTATAGGTTTTCCCTCCAAGGGATCCACCTATATGCTTTTTTCAAATGAGAAATAATGATCTCTATGATCCTTCACTACATGACATGAAATTCATATCCTACCTCATGTTAAACATTGGGATTCTATAGGAAAACCTCATAAAAAAATCCTTGGACATTTATATAATGTGATCACTATTGGATGACTCATATAATGATCCCTTGATAGGCCCTCATATGAGTTTGAATATTGGTTCTCCAATGATTCAATGTCTAGACATTCCACCAATGATCAATATGGCTACTCACCACGTAAATGGATCCTTCTCTTACTAGACCCCATGTAATGGTCAAAAAAGACATATCTCAATTAACTATAATCCAAAAAGAGATGGAAGTATGAATTAGTTTCATGATCATCGAATTAAATCTTTGAGGGATACCCAGACTATGAGAAGAATTCAGAGGAGGGTTCCATGGAAGGATGAATCGACCTCCCAACATCCAATTATGATCATGTAGAATCCATAACTATTAATGTGATGAATTCCACTCACCTTTCGAAATAAGGAATTTTGGGTACAATGTAGTCTATCTATCAAGAATGGGAAGCAGTGGGTGCCCCATAACAAAATCATCAAAAATAGAAATTGGTGAACCTAAATTAAAATCATCCCCTAAACATGAGAATAATAGAGTTCAAGACATCATAAGATTATCATGTCACCATATCCAATGATAATGAGTAATGACCCTCAATGAAAATAGTGGGCATGGTGTGAAACTCACTACAAATTTGGGTAGTTAATCATTGGGCCTTTCGGTATGTGACATCATCTGCATGGATATCTATGTCTAGTCATGGAATATTGGATGATGTTGGCTAATTGGGAATTTATTTCATTTTATACATACTGAATGATTAATCTCCCTATATTATAGGACACAAGCTATAGGATATCAATAATCCATTTCCCCCATATGCATGAGAAGAAGTCATATTAATGTGTAAATCCAAACCAAATATACTACTTCCAAAAAATCATTTGTGACCATGGATAGTGGGAACCCATGATCCATCTCACATTAATAAATCCTACAGGGGAGGGTGATTGACACCCTTGTTCATCTATATTAAAATTATGGGTTAATTTCGCTAGAGACATAGCTCATAATGTCCTCGGGGATTAAGTGCCTCACTATCACTTCCACCCCCAATGGTTGTTCATAAAACCACTACACCACAATCCATATCTAACTACTTCATCAGCCTCTCCCCCGAGTGATTATATAATTCATTATCCTATACATAAAGGTAAATGATATCTTAGTCATCTCAAATACGAAAAATAATTTTGAGCCACTAAAGATGGATCCCATGAGGTCTTATTGTCCCCACAATCCAATCCATCAGGAAAAAAGATCATGTTGTTAATATCCCTACACTTCAAGCCCCTTCCAGATTACCTGAGGCCAGCATCAGGCTCATACTCAGTAAGATTCTCTTAGGGGCATCATCTCCAAAAGATCCAGTGTCCAATGTGACTGCTGATGGATTTCATAAAATACATACCATTACAGAGAATGTATTTATGAGTTCCTGATCAGGATTGATGCCTCATCCATCCCATAGGATGATCGAGTTAACACTTTCAATTTCAAACACCCCCACCATTCATTGTGGGTTGACAAGCGATGATGAAATTCGGTACAAATCCCCTCCACATACCATCTCCAATCAGAGTGGAGGTCCATCCCACTCTCGGGATCAACATGGAGGCCCCATTCTTGGTTTCTAGAAACATACCAAGAGGAGGTCCTCACCACATTATGGACATCATGTTCATAGGTCCTCCCCATTACAAGGATCCTAGATATACAGATCATCCACATGTGACAGATCACCAACCTGAAGGTCCTCCTCATGTCATTTCTGGCTAAAGTGGATGTCATTCCCAAAATAGCAATGAAAATTGAGGAGGACCCCCTTGCTTCCTTACCGGCCTATATTGGGGCCGCCCCCATTCAACAACCAACTAGAGTGGAGGTTGTCCCCAACATATCAACAACAAAATCGGAGTCTCACTCCACATCATCAACGATTAGTATAATGTCTCCCCTCATGTGATCAGTTCTAGCTAGTACATTGGTCATCACGATGTCATAAGAGGATAACCTAGAGGTCTCCATATTTCTTAAATGACTACAACTAGGGTCATCTCTAATACATCAATATCCATACACATGAATTTAATCCTCATACTACCCATAAGCATATTAGAGGTCCTCCTCACTCCATCATAAAATCATAAATTGTTCATCCCAATATCCAATTTGATATATTCTTTTGTGCTCCTCACACTATAACACATCAGAATAAAGGTAATGCCCACTCTCAATGTAGTCCAAGATAAGGTCCCCTCCTATTTGATATCAGTAGGTACACATTTCCTCCATATATACCAGAAAATAAAAATAGAGGTCCCCCCAATGCAATAAACCAATAGAATGAAGGTCCTCCTCCTTAATATAATGTTCCCTACCTTGAAGAACCATCATGGTTTAGAAGGGAGAATTTTTACCACTATGGTAATAAATATGGGAAGCACCATGTCACGGTGAATACTTTCCAATTCACTAGTTTAGAATGTAAATGAGATCCAATGATATCTACATCCCCTTGTCTTCTAAATCAGGGTGCAGGGTTGAATCCTAGAATTTGAGTTTCATCATCCTTGATGGTGGGATGCTCTATATAACAGTCCTACTTTTATTACACACTTAAGAAAATTAAATACATAAAATATTCACATGATACAAAACTGAATATCATGAGTTCTAGTGTCATTAAGGCTTAGGAACATAACATTAAAACATAAAACATATAATGAAACACGTTTTTTAAAACGTATTTTACCTTTCCACAACATTACCTCTCCATTAGCATTGTATGGGAATACCTAAGGACATGCATTAGAAAAGGGTGAGCTATAAATACTAGTAAGTGAGTAAACAAGTTATAACAATAAAAATACAATACATTTTAGGAAATAGGAATATAAATGTATCACAAGAGAAACATGAACATAAATTCATGATATAGCATGATTATAATATCATGGAAATGTGGCAGCAACACTTAACATGGAATTAGCAATAGTCAATGATCATTATACATGAATAATGAGTAAACCCTCATTGCACATGAAGCACGAGTAAAGCCTCATTTCACTTGAATTATCATGAGTCAACACACGTTTCACATGATGTATCTTGATACCATACTTTAACAAATTCATTAGAGCACTATCAGGGCTTACACTTCTTAAACACTTCATTTCATGCATAATTGGTCCACATGGATTATAAAACATGGATTCATTAAATGACATAATTTATTCAATGATAAAATAATGTGGAATTTATACATGAAACAATATAATCAATAATTAATGGTTCATGAAGGTGAATACTCATGATAGTGAAATGGGCATGGAATTTACTACACAATGTCTTGGGATTGGAAAATCGAGGTGCAATTTCGGAAGCGTAACGACGTGACATAATAACTCATAAAAATTATTGATGAGAGAGAAATGGGTGTCTCATCATATTTACATGAAATATACTGTATGGGGCTCATATAGATACATGTCCCAAAAATAGTAATGGAATTTATATTCGTGATAGAAAATAATTACTTGAATGTAAATGAGGAGAGTGAAATTCCTTATGGAATTTCCGCAAGGTAGTGGGTATACATGGAAGGAATAGATGATAGATAAATTGGTCTCTAATCATTCAAACATAAAGTGGAATATATAGTGGAGGTGAAAAATCATACCCAAAAATTTATTATTAAATATAAAAGGGAAAAATAATATTAAGAAACCTGGTTAAAAATATAAAGGAAGGAATCGCTTACTTGGAAGTGTGATTCCAAAGGCTTGGGAGATCCTTGAGAGAGGATTATTGGGAGAATGGGGTTCCTTGGAAGGATTATAGAGAGTGGAGGGAAGAGGATGGACGAACTCAAAAGGATTTTAGTTAGGTAGTAGTGGGAGCTTGGGTGGGTTTATATAGGAAAATAGAAGAAATTATTTATTATTTAGGTTTGGGACGCCTCACATTAAACTAATAAAAACCACAAACCACCCCATGATTTTTTCTCATGGTTTTAGAAAAAGGGGATTGGAAAACCAAATTTTATAAGGAAAATTTCAAAACATCTTAAAATAATAGGGTGGCTTATGTGGAGGTGAGTCACACTCTCAAGAAAAACAATTTAAAATGAAAAAATGTTTTATAAGTCTTTAAGGGTCCGCTAAATCATTGTAAAATAAATAAAACAAACCCAAAATCACGTTATTTTAATGGTAAAAAATATATTTTCCAATCACAATGTTTATAGTTTTTTATTACATCATTATTGGGTCATTATGATATCATAAAAAACATTATATATTTAAATGGTATTTATTTTTTACCCAGAAATTCAACTCTCATAATATTATAAAAAATTTACCATTGGATAATTTCGACATACTAATTCCAAAAATAATAATAATTTAATACTAATAATTTTCTAAATATGTGAATATGTACTTCTTAAATAAAAACTATCATTTATCGAAAATTAAAGTGTTTTTTCAAAAATATATTTCAAACCTTAATAATAATTACAATTGTATTCATAAAAATTATACAATAATTTATACATAATAAAAAGTATTTTACTAACACTAATATTTTATTTTAATATTATTTAATTAAAAAATACATTAAATTATGAAACTAGATTCTTTAATTGAAAATTAACTAAAACAAATACGATGTGAGCTTTAAAAAATATTTACAGAGTTACAATAATAATATGAACGTATATTAATTATTATATAAAAAATTCACATATTCATAGTGCTAGGGTCATGTTAAAAAATCCATTATAAAACATGCTTAAGAAAGAAAGCTATGGCGTTTGATGGTGACAGACTCTTGGGGTGGCTCAGATAACATTGTGCGGGTGGTAATATCTATCTACTTATACTTCTCCCATTGGCAGTTCTACTCAAGATTAACGTATTCAAGAACAGCTTGGTCTTTGTCAAGAGAAAATCCCATGGACGCCACCTCATTTCGGAACTCCACAAAATGGTATTCGTATGAGGCGAGCCAACTTGATGAGGTCATCAATTCCTTTTTCGAATTAAATTGGATTTGTTAAAGCCCAATATTTATATTAATCATGTGATCACTATTCAACGACTATATTAGATACAGTCACAATTCTTAATAATATTTTAAAATCCAAAACATAGAACCAAATAATTTCAAACATTTTATATTACCATAAGAAGACATTAAATAGACCAAGAGTAATTCTAATTAATGAATTTTTGGGTCGTTACAATCTTCTGCCCTTAAGAAATTTCACCCTCGAAATTTCATTTTCCTATACTGAAATAGATGTGGGAAACTCTTCTTCTTGACTTCTTCTGATTCCCACATCACTTCATCAATCATATGTATTTTTTCACAAATCTTTAATGAGGGGAATTTTCTTATTTTGTAGAGTTTTTTCACTACGATCTAAGATCTTCACTGGTTTCTCCTCATATGAAATATCATACTCTAGCTGTACTATCTCTGAATATAGTACATTTGAAGGGTCTGGTATTTACTACCTTAAGATGGATACATTAAAGACATTATGTACTTTGGACATAGTAGGTGGAAGTGCTTGTCTATTGACCAAAGCTCCAACACAATATAGAATATCGAAGGGGCCGATGTACCTAGGACATAAACACCCCTTCTTTTCAAACCATGTGATATTTATCCAGGGATATAGGTGTAGAAATACCATGTCAAAATCATTAATTTGAAGGTCATGTTGATGCTTATCTACATAATTATTCTGCCGACTCTAGGATTCCTTGATATGTTGCAGAATGGTTTTTACTTTCTCCACAATTTCTTTGACCATTAATGATTCTAGAAGCTTAAGCTCTATGACTTCATCCCAACATGTCGGTGTTCTACACCTCATCCCAAATAGGGCTTCATAAGGGGACATTCTAATGCATGAGTGTAAACTATTATTAAAAGAGAATTCAACCAGTGGATGATGTTGATCTCATCCTCCTTTAATGTCCATTTAACATTATCAAAAACTATATTCCAATGTATTGATAGTTCACATAGATTATCCATCATTTGGAAGATGATGGGATGTACTGAAGTTCAATTTAGTATCCAGAGCATGTTGAAGAGTGTTCCAAAACATAGAGGTGAATTTTGGATCTTGATCGGATACAATATATAGTGGTACTCCATGCTGCCTTAATACTTCCCAAATATATATCCATACTAGTTGATCCAACGAGAAATCCTTCTGAATTGAAATGAAGTGTGTGCTATTTGTACGACGATCCACAACAACCCAGATTGCATTGTGGAATTTTTATGTCTTCGGAAGTCTTCTGAAAAAGTCCATGGTGATGTTCTCCCATTTCCATGATTTTATAAGAAATGATTGCATCATCCCCTTAGACATCTTTTTCTCTGCCTTCACTTGCTGACAAACCTGGCACATTGATATATAATCAGCTATCTCCCTTTTCCTATTATCCCACTAATAATGCTCTTAGAGATCTTGATACCTAATTGTGTTTCCAAGGTGAATATAGAATGTTGAAATATGTGCATCATCCAAAAGATCCTTATTCATCTCCATACTTGATAGAACACAATGAATTTTCCCAAATCTCACAAATCTATCTTCATTTACATTGATCTTTGAGGATTTATCTCTTCTGATAGCTTCCACTATCTCCCGAATTCCAATATAATCTTTTTGAGCATCCATTATCCTTTCCAAAAGAGACGGTTGAACAATCATTTGTGAATGGATTGATTAAGTTCCTTTCTATATGGTTCCCATTTCCATCTTCATAAAATATAATAATATTGGATCCATCTCAATTCTAATCAATGATAAAATCATTGTGTCCTTTATACATAGAGAATCTTCCAGCTTGTTCACTTTCTCAAGGTGGTAATTGATTGAGCATTCATAGTCTTTGTTCAGCTCTAACCATCTTCCTTGGTGCTTGTTCAAATATTTCTGTGTGAATATATACATGAGGATTTTTTGGGCCGTATATATTTCATAATTCTCCCCAAAGAGATAATGCTTCCAAAATTTAAAAGCAAAGATCACTAAAGCCAACTCTAGATCATGTGTTTTATAATTATTCTCACGAACTTTCAATTTATTTGATGTGTAGGCAATGACCTTTTCATTTTTCATCAACACATAACCCATAACATTCATTGATGAATCACTGAATACCACAAAAAGGTTTCCACTTGTGGGTAAAATGAGAAGGGTCTCAGACATAAGCCTCCTTTTCAACTCCATGAAGCTTTCTTGGCATTCATCATTCCATGAAAACTATACTCCCTTCTGAGTAAGCATGGTCAGGGGGTTTGAAAAACATGTGAAATTTCTAAAAAATTGTCAATAATATCTATCTAACCCCAAAAAACTATGGATATCTGTTACCGATGTTGGCCTCAACCATCCCTCAATTGATGTTGTATTAGAGGGATCCATAGATATTCCATTGGTTCTGATGATATGGCCTAAGAATGAGACCTCATTCAACTAGAACTCACACATGCTATACATTTCACAGAACTTCTCATTCCACAAGGTCTCAAGTACTTTTATTAGATGCTCTTCATGATCCACCTTGGTTTTGGAGTATATTAGTATATCATTTGTAAAGACAACCACAAATATTTCGTGGTAATCTCTAAAGGCAATATTCATCAAGTCCATGATGATTTCTAGAGTATTATTGTGTTCTAAAGGAATTACAATGAATTTATAGTTCATGTACCTTTTATGAAATGCAGACTTGGGGATATCTTCCTTCTTCACCGTTTCATGATAATTTACTAACTGCAAAATCACCTTGGAAAAGAATTTTTCTCCATGTAGGTGATCGAAAAAGCCCTTAATTCAAGGGAGAGGATACATGGACTTTATTATGATTTTGTTAATTTCACAATAATTGATGCGAAAGTGTATTGACCCATCCATCTTGATGAATAGGACTGGTGCACCCCATGGTGAAACACGTGGGCATATACACCCTTTTTCCAGATTCTCTAGTATTTGTTTCTCCTGCTCTTCAAGCTCCACAAAATCCATTCTATACAGAGTAATGGATATTGGCATCGCCCCAGGAATAAGATCAATTGAGAATTCAACATCTATTATTGGAGGAAGACCAGGAAATTTTTTGGGAAACACTTCAGGGAATTCCCTCAGAATTGGTATTTCTTCATTGATGGTTGCCTCCATAGAATCAATCATCTGAGCCAGATACGTGTGCTCATAGGGAAGTAATATCCACATTTGAGATGATGGATCTAAAGATGATTCATCTTCCTCCTTGAACTTGTACAAAATCGGGGGTCAATTCTCCACATGGAGAGTGATTTCCCTCTCACAACAATTTATGTTGGCTCTATATAGGGAAAGCCAATCCATGCCACGAATTAAATCATACTCAACACAAAGGATTATGATCGGGTTCTCCGGGAAGATAAATCCACCAATTATGATAGGGAAGGAGTTATATTCATGGGATGCAATGACTTCCCCATTTTTCATACTCAACAACATCATTACTTCCAAGATTTGTGGTGATGTTGGGACTATTCTTCTAAACATTTAAATATAAAAGAATATGTAGAACCATGAACAATAACCCTACCTTTCACATTTTGATTTTGGTTCGTCCTTATCCGATATTGACATGGGATGAGTATGTTGATCTATTAAACACATAATGGGGAATCCAAGGACAATAATTGATGACTTATAAAAAACATTTATTTCCTTATCTTTTGAATCTATAGACATCAATCTATGTTATCCATGATCTACATTCTAACATGTGTTCTTAGAGGATTTTTTTTTAAATTCCATTAATAATATTTCATAAAAAGCTTCTTAATTTACAAATGAATATCCCTCCATAGTGTCGTAACCAAATGTGTAGTATAGCCCACTGTCATGAACCAGGATACTCTGGTTCAAGCCCAGAACTCCTTTTTGGGGTTTTTATCCCAAGGTAAATCTGTGCCAGAGCCACCTCTACATGCTCATATCCAGACATGGATGTATTATTTTGATAAACCACTTACTCAATACCCAATAACACTTAGGGATGTATATATTACACTTAGTCATGTATCTAAGGCTTCACTAGAGATTTGAAATCCTAATCACAAAAATAACTAAACCTATCCTCTGATACCAACTATAACAACGCTACATTTATTACAGACATAACATAAATTATTACATAAAACCTTTACATGATACAACATAGATGATAGAGATGTATAGTGTCTTTAGGGATTATGAAGATTACATAACAACATAAAACATGGAACACCACATCTTATTGTAATCCTCCTTTACATGACCACTACATTCCCTCACACTTAGCATTTCAAGGGATAATGTGAGGACATGCATAAGAAAAGGGTGAACTATAAAGCCCAGTAAGGGAGTAAAAAAGTTATAACATGAATATTACAATACATGTTAGGCAATAGGCATATCAATGTAGTTCAATAGAAACATGATCATAAAGGAATGATATTTCATGATTATCATAACATGGAAATGTGGCCACAACACTTAACATGGAATTTACATGACCGAAGGCTCATTGCACATGGAGCATGAGTAAACCCTAATTGAACATGAAGCACAAGTAAACCCTTGTGGCACTTGAATTTTCATGTTTCAATAGTCATTGCACAAGATGTATCAGGGTACTATACTTTACCCAATGCATTAGAGTGCTATGAGGGCACTTCCTTCTTAAACATTTCATTTCATGCGTATGTGTGACACATGGATGAAAAATCAGGTATTCATTAAACATCATAATTTATTTCACAAAAAAGGAATGTGGAATTCATACATGAAACTATATAATCAGTAATTAAATGTTCATAAAGGTGAATAGTCTTGATAGAGAAATGGGCAAGGAATTCACAACATAATGTCTTTTTCATGGAAAGTCACAGTGTCATTTCAGCAGCGTAACAGTGTGACATAAGAAAAAAAAATATTTGATGGTAGAGAAAGGAGTGTCTCATCATATTTACATGAAATGGAATTTAATGGGGTCATATAGATACATGTCCCAACAATTTTAATGGAATTTAGATTCAGGATACAAAAAACGTGAATGTAAATGTTGAGAGAGAAATTCCTTTCGAAATTTTGGCATGGTAACAGGTATACGTCGAAGGAATCAATGAGAGGGAAAGGGGACCTTCATCATTAAAAAATAAAGAGGACCATATTTTGGAGGTGAAAAATTATACCCCAATATTTAGAATTGAAAATTAATGGACATAACAATATTAATAGAAATTGATAAAAAGATAAAGGAAGGAATTCCTTACATGGAAGTGTGATCCCAATTTTTTTGGGAGATGCTTGATAGAGGATTATTGGGAGCATGGGAATCCTTGGGAGGATTCTAGAGAGAGATGGGAAGAGGTTGGACAAACTACAAAGGCATTGAGTGAAGATGAAGTGGGATCTTGGGTGGGTTTACATAAAAAAGGAGAAAGAATTCTTTATTATTTTGTTTTGGGAAACCTCAAATTAAACAAATAAAAACCACAAACCATCCTTTTTTTTTACAATGGGGAGTGGAAAAAAATAATTTATAAGGAAAATGGACTAACATCTTAAAAAAATAGGGTTTCTTATGTGGAGGTGAGTCACACTCTCATGGAAAACAATTGTAATAGAAAAAATGTATTATAGGCCTGGAAGGGTCCACTAAATCATTGAAAAATAAATCAAACAAACCAAAATTCACATTATTTTAATTTTAAAACATATATTGGAAGAGGATAATGTTTATATTATTTTATTACATAACTATTGGCTCATTATGATGTCATAATATACATTATATATTTAAACAATATTTAATTTTTACAGAAATATTTGACTCTCTCAGAAAATTATGAAAAATTCACTGTTGGATAATTTCGACATACTATTTCCAAAAAATAATACTAATTTAATAAAAATAATTTTTAGATACCTAAATTTCCAATTTTAAAATAAAAACATACATATATCGAAAATTCATGGGTTTTGACAAAAATAGATTTCAAACCATAATTAAAATTACAATTGTATTCCTAAAAATTATATGATCATTAATACATAATAAAAAGAATTTTACTAATAATAATATTTTATTAAAATATTATTTAATTCAAAAATACATTAACTTATCAAAATAGATTGTTTAGTTGAAAATTAACTAAAAAAATACATTTTATGATTTAAAAAGTATATACAGAGATACAATAATAAACTGAATGTATATTAATTATTATATACATAAATAATGCACATAATCATTGTTCTAGGGTCTTGTTACATAACCCCTTATAAAACCTACATAAGACCAATGTGTAAGATTCCCGATGTTGATCGACTTTGGGTGTGGCTTAGATAACATTGCTCGGGTGGTAATCTCTATTATCTTCCACTTCTGCCGTAGGCGGTTCTACTCAAGCATTACGCATTCAATCTCATCATGGGCTTGGTCAAGAGAGAAGGATGCCACATCCTTTCTGAGATCCGAAAAATGGGCTTTGTACGGGGGATGTTTACAGGATGTGGTCATCGAATCCTTGGTCTGAGTGTATAAGACTAGTTAAAGCTGTATATTTATAATAATCAAGTGATCACTGTTCAACAGCTATATTAAAAACCATCAAAATTTATAACATTTTTTTAAAATCCAAAACATAGAACCAAATAAGGGCATACGTTTAACAAAACCATAGGAAAACATTTAAATATATCAAGTGGAATTTTTATTAATGAAATCTTTCGGTCGTTACACAACAGATCCATGAATCCCTTCACAAGTACAAAATAGATGAAGAATATTTGGATCCATTCCAGAGTGGCTATGTTTAGCCCTCTACATCATTGCTAGTTTCATTATCTACCTCAAACTGAGATCACGAAAATTATTATGCGACATTATATATGATGGGAATATACAAGGTCCATCTCTAATTTGATTCTCCCTCAAACACAATGTAATTTTCAGTACCATTTCATATATATTCATATTGATGTGGTTGTTACCACCCCTAAGAGAGAACCTACTGTGTGATGGTTAATCAAATTTGGAACTACTTCCTTTTCCAGCTAGTCCACCAAAAAATCTATCCACATTTGTCTTGTTTCCAGTTCCTTACCCATCCTAAATCGATGAGTGGCCCAACTAGAAGTCAAAAATTGTTTCTAAATAGAGAATCTTGTGGAATGTCTTTTCTATTGATCTATAGAATGAGAGGTTTTTAAAATTATCCACTCCCAATGTCAACATCTTGGATTCACTCATAGAAGAGGAGTATATTTTATTTAAAAAATCCATATTGGAGATGCATTTCAACCATTGCAATCATCGGTTGGTTTACCCAAATAGCTGGGAACATTTTGATTACATTGTACAGTAGTGTTGCATGATGGATTTGGAAGGTATACCTATGGAAAAAACCTGAATTCCCTTGGATAATAACATAAACCATAATCACTGATGGATTTAGTGATTTATAGTTCTGCATATAATTATTGCGGATGCACCCATAGATGTGAAAATTCATGGTTGGGGATAGTATGTTTCTCTTCACTTTAGTGCCATTGTATGACAGCCCGATTTATATTCTGACATTGAAGATAAACCTTTGGTGCTATCAATATAAATATTACTATGACCGATATACTCATGAAGATTAAAATAGATATTTTTTCGGAAATAAGGACAGGTCCCCTAGGGAAGAAAAAAATTAGGTTGATACTCATATATGTATTGTTACTCACTTTCAGAGGAAGGTATGTGGCTTCATAGATCCCTCTATATCGTTTTATATTGGTAAGAATTCCAAAAAAATGTAAGGATGGGATTTTGACTACCAAACCATCTGTAACAGATGATTTTTCACTAGAGATCAAGGATGACCTAGCTACATCAACCATACACTAATTGTAATTAGATTAGAGCTACTTCACTAACAAAAATTTTTTTTTGAACCTTGTTGAACATAGTTTGTATTATGGTGATCCTCGACACTATCATATCCCACCTATATTAAGTCAAACCGGGAATCCAGAAGTCCTCGTCCTACCATCCCCGGTCGATTTGGATAATCTCGTGCATTCCAATAAGGTAGATGCTGGAGAATATTGTAAATGGACACATTAACTATCATAAAAAAATATTGAGTATCGTAATGACCATCCTCATGATCCAGAATGATCCAAACTATAGGATACTCTACAAGATGCTCCACTTGTCTTTCTACAAGCCACTCCAGGTGACATTGATCATAATTGTCAATTTGATGATCATTTCAATGTATTTGTGGTTAAGAATCTTCAGATAAATTTGAACCCCCACTAGGAATACCATATATCAACTCTCACTACTCACCTAACATCCTTGGAAACATTATTAGTGGAGATCCATCATGATGGAAATCGTATCTGGAAATGCTAGAATATGTGAGAGTACCACCTGATATTATAAATCAAACAGTCCCCCCACCTTCATCAATATAGGAAAAAACTACTGAATCTATCCAATGTCATATCATGGATGGTACCTATTTTGGGAACCCCATATAAGAATGTGGATTTAATGCTATGATATTTTGTGCAAACACCGAAATATCATGAATTGTTCTGGTACAATCTGCTTCCTGTTGGGTCCTTCACTGGTTATGATAATCTTAATTGGTTGTTACATTCCCAGTTTAGCTCCACCAATCACAAGACAAGTATTTATGAACTCCTCATGTGAATGAAATAGATATATAAGAGAGTCACATAGTTTTACACTAGATGGAAAGTCGAAAAATATTCACTTGAAAAGATGCTAACTCAAGAGGAGTTGTTGATGATGTGTGTGGGAAATTTCAAGAATTAATTGGACACATATTTCATAATTAAGATATTCTCAAGTCAAATTCTAAAATTTTCTATCAAATTCCATCACCTAGGAAAATCCTTAAAGAATGATATTCTGGAACAACCTTTTCCTCCACTAGCTCCTTTGAGAAGAGCCCATAAGGTGGAGACTTCCACCATCTCAAAAATAGAGTCCACCAGATTGGTAGATTTGTAACGGACAGTGAATAAAAAAAGTTTCTCAATGAGGGAAATAGCCTCATGATAATCCTAATTCTTAACATCACCCTGTTTATAATTGGAAGGGAATACCACATAATGTGCTACCACCACCTAAGATAGACAATAAGGTTCCTCCCACCATCAGCCTCCAGCCACTCGACAAAGCTAGGATTTAAGATTTACCTTTCCATAAAGGAAAAACTGAATCTATTCACCTATTTAGGATCTGGTTCCTAACTATTTATTTAGTGATTTTGATTTGGGGATTTTGAATATTATATAATGTATTAAACCGTAAGAGGTTGATCTCACTGATTTTACAGAATACTTATCTTTTCATAGGTTCCTTGTACATACCATCATGAAATGATATGTGATTCAATAATAGCTCCGGGACTGACATGATAACAATGTAGTCAAATAGGTTCCTTCCCTAGCACCTACAGCATTCATTTCTGCCATGCCAGAAAGAGATAGTGATAGCGAGTCGTACCAGGTCACTAGCCATGGGTCATAGAAGCATGATGATTTGTTGGCTCGTGGGGAAACTTCTCATAACCATGGTCTCTACTATGACCATATGAATCACTTTAAGCCTTCTAAAAATATCTCACTACCTCTTGTTTTCACATCTACGCTGACATCATAGCCTTCTACATCTCTGATGGGTAGGTACCGATGACGTGTGTGAAATCACAATCCCCCACCGATGTTGAAATCATATATCAATATCGACGACTTCATTCCCATGAGATGAGGACTGTCCAAATAATCTAAAAATTATTGATCTATTACTAAGATAATGAGAATCAGTACGAATCAATGAATACATTCATGTCGGTGGATCCCTAAATTATTCCAAATGATAATGATTTTTAGGTAGGTCCTTCAAATTATCTTAGTTTATGCCATCATCGATGAGGTTGTGGATATGTGAGTCTGCAGAATTCTTGGTCATGTTCTTCAAAGAATTCCATGAAAGCTACCATGACTAGAATGCTAGCATATAATAGAGCATATTAGGAACAAATCTCTCATATCGTATTTTTCAGAGTCATTTCCAACACCATTAATGTAACTCGGCCAGATATAGTTGTTGTAGCCACATCATTATTAGATGCATCTTTTTGCAGCCAATCATTATCTATCGAATGGTTTGTTGATACAGATTTTATGTGTTTCAACCAGTGATCATTGGGATATTCCCAGAAATAGCTAGAATCCACTGGTTCAGCCAGAAATTCCAATCATACCACCATCTATGAAGTAACCTCCTCCCTGTAAAAGTGTGTGATTATAATGATAATATTTTTTAAATAAAAATCATGGAATCGTATCTATAAATATTTTGATTATTGAGGTTATCCAGCTATTAGAAGAGCAATAAAAATCCATCAAATAATCTCCCAAGATGCCCCTCTAGTTTGAGATAGAGGTGGAAGTCATAGAGGCCCTTGTTATTAACATAATTGAACTAGTATAATTCCATGAAATCAAATTATTCATAGGAGAACTTTAATGGTATCTCATACAAGGGAAAACCCTCCAACTATACGTAACTTTCCAATCGAATGGAATGGAATTCCATCATTGTCTCTTTAAATATATGTTTTGAGAATCATCTCATCTAGACCTAGATGTTACACAAGCATGTATTTTCTAAAGAATACATAATTCCCTATGATAGGATGATTTTGGGATTTGAAAAGAAAGAAAAAATTGAGTGTGGATAAATCCTCCTAAAGACCCAGTTTGGTGGCCAAATTTCTAGAACTCGATTAACGGTTGTCTTAGAGGATACTGTATAAAATTTACTAATTGGTATGCCCTAGATCAATTGGCATAAAATGGTTCTCTTCTCATATAACCTATAACTAAATTAATCCTTCAATAGTCATGTGGTAATTCTTCTTGGGGAAACATCTCTTTTCACATATTCTGAAGTCCACTGTTTGGATTCTCACTATTAGAATATAAGAAAACACATATTCAAATCAATGAGGTTGGGCATACTATCACTATGGATGACACATGGATAGACCTAGAAGATGAAATCATTTACTTTATTCACTAGTTCGAGGATACAATTTCTTGAATTTTGGCATTGCCTCGTCATTTTCATGGGGATGTGGAGACACCTTCCCAGATACAAGGAACTATATATGATTACAACATACTCCAAAACAATGTATCATAGAGTGAATCCAAAGACCACATGCCCTATAATGTAGTGATATATTCACCCCATGGATAGAGAAGTACAATAGACATGTTTGTTTCACTAATCTAGGTTATGTTGACTCAAATCGACCCTCCACAACTAGTTTATTATTTTTGAGCATACACCCCTCAGTTGAAGTACTAGTGAATTGGGTCAACAACATTTTTTCCCCAATTTCAACGGTGTAGGAGTCCCCTTATAAAGATTCCACCACCAATCATTTTGAAACAAGTGTTCCTCCAGGGTAAGATGACTCCCAATAATTTCTTCCTACCAACTATCCTTCCAATTTATATGTTGAATATAATTCATAAGATACTCCTCCCACATTTTAAGAGGGTATCTCCACCACCGTTGATGAGTCAGTACATGTGAATTTGGGTACTGAAACATATGTGAGGCCCATAATGATCAATGCATCCATGCCTATTGATGAATAGTATCAATTTTTCGATTTTGTAAGGAAAAATCATGACATATTTTAATTTATATATGAAGAGATACCAAGGATGAACTATCTGATTTTCATCCACCATCATGGACTCCTAGTGAGTCATCACATGTTCAATCAGCCTCCTTAGAAAATTCACTCGTCTCACACTTCTATCATCTGGGATAATGTTGATAAAATAATAAATGAAAATTTAAGCATGGATGTTAAATAATATAATTGGTTGGAAAAAGTCATTCCAATTATGAATAAGAATTAACAAATTTGATTCTACATCGACGTTCCAGATCTCAACCATCACTGCACAAAAGATGATTTTCCCATACATGTGATCCATTTTTGGAAAGATGTCACCATTGGGTTCGATGATAATTCCATTATGGATGGGTATTCTAGGCAGAATCAGATCCAAATATACACCGAAGATTAATATTGCATCAACTTTATTAATCATTAGGGTACATTTTGTTATCAAGTTTTTCCTTTCGGTATGAAGAACCTAGGGGATACCTATCAGTGTGTGATGCACCATATCTTGACACCAACACTTGGGATTATAGTAGAATTATATGTGGGTGATTTTGTGGTCAAATCCTATAATATTCATGACCATATAATAGATCATGAGAAAGAGTTTGGATTACTTCTATCTCAGCTATTGGAGATGAACCCCTTGAAATGTGATTTCTTGGTGACCTCTGGAATGTTCCTTGGTTTCATTTTCAGATACAAAGGAATCCAGATCTACCAAGAGAATATTAAAGCTACTAGTTAGATTCACCCTATGAGAAACCTTTAGAATCTCAAAGGATTTTATGTCAACATAGCCCGTATATGACGATTCATTGTGAATATGGCCTGCATGGGTATTCCCAATTCCATGATCATGAAAAAGATTGTCATCAATTAATATAATGATGAGAGTGAGAATACTTTTGAGGAGATCAACCTGTATCTTCTATATCTTCTAGTTCTATTGCAACCCATATACGAGATGACATAGGTCCATTATGTGACCTCCGTAGAATTATTCCTCAGAGCCTCACTCATCCAAAAGAACCCAAAAGGGATATAGGACAGTTTTTACTATCTTAGTGGAATTTTCCTCATAATAGTGTCCAGGTATTCTTTTATTGAGAAATAATGCCTCATATTGGTCTTCACGGTACAGAAATTAAGTCACTATCTGCAACATTATGATATATAGTTAGTATCCAATTTTATCTTCTCAAGTACAATCTAAACCTCCCAATGTTGGCAGGATTACTAACCTGATGACCATTTATTCATTAGTAGTTATACATCATATTTGTTTATTATAAAGCTGCAAATGGTCAAGCACTGGAATACATTTTTGAAACCCATCTAGCCCCTAAAAGGTTGCCTAAGGATATTTATATTCTAGATGAGGCTATCATATCGGTGGAAAAGGTAGTTCTTTGTTGAAGATGCATTTCAATGGTGCCTACTAGAGTCTAACTTAGAGAAATATACATGATCATAGGATGAACATAGTCAATCAAGGAATCATTTTCATCACACCTACACAAGTTTTTCTACACAATTAGTTCTTGTTGTTAGAGAGATACACAAACAATGAGGAATAGTATTAGGATATCATCACTAGTCTTGAGTTGACACTTTTGATTGATGTTCCCCACCGACATGTGAAGGGGTCTCTTAGATAGTCATAATTAATATTGACAATTTCTACATCATCAAGAATCCAGAGCTTGTAACCTTACTCAAGCATGTTCAACATCTGATAGCCCAGTTCCCTTATGAGGCATATGTGTATCATGTTCCACAATCACACTTTGGTTGAGGTGATTCCTTAACCATTCTAACTACTTATCTCGTAGATCATAACCATGAATACTTGTTCATTCATGTGTAACATTGAGGAGTCATATCCCCCATAGATTTAGATGATGATGATTTCTAGTATGTAAATCATATTATTAATGATTCCAGCACATTAGTTCCTTTGAATGACCCTACATATGAATAATAATCCAATTGGAAAACACCTTTCATCGAGTCTCTACATCACAAGAATATCCTATAAGACATATCCAAACATGATCAAATATATCATTTTGTAGTTCTATTCACTCTTTAGAGAGGTCCTATCCTAGGCCAGACTCTCTAAAAATGAGGGTTTGATGGAATCCTCCCCCATTTTATTCATTTTGAGGAAAATCAATTTGTTGTGATGGAATTCCATGTTGAGTACTTTGGGGATTATCAGGTAGGGATGATTTTATCCCACCTAATTTGATGGTTGGGATACTTCTGGTCCAACTTGGTCCATGAAGGTATCATGTTTCCCACAGGTGCTACATGTGTTAGATCCATGATAACATCTTACATCGACTGAAAATTCACATCAAAACAAATAAGTACTATTAGTACTTTTTGATGTGGGGGCACAATTTCATGGGATAATATCCACTAGTAATATATCACCAGTGTCGATTCATCCTGATAGGGACTAATTTGATTTCCAAGAGTGAATAAGAGATTACACTGAAAAATTACATGATCTAGTGTATTTTTAAATTCATGAACTCCAATATCATCCATTTATTTGGGGTCCATCAACCTATTTTCACCAAAAATTGAACCCTCTTATTGGTATTTGAGTTGATGAAATTGTATGACATGTACGACATCTGGTAAAACCACACTTCTTGCTATCATGCACATTCAATGGACATATCAAGGTGTTCAGTAAGACCCTATACAGTTTTTTGAAATATATTGTCGTGAAGAATAAGATAAGTTGGAAAGACAAGCACCCAATTATCTCTGGGCATATTAGACAATGAATCACAATTACACCTGGTGGACTCTATATTCCTTGGTGAATGAACATTGGAAATTCTCCCCAATGATATTCAATTTACATCATTTAAAAAAATTCTATGATAAGTAAATGTGAGAAAATTTAACAAGAGTCTATATATATGAACTAGAAATCCTCAACGAGACCATACTAAGGGCCTTGAATAATATATAGTGGCTCTAGAAAAAGATATATATAGGTTTCAACAAGTGATTCTTTCTCTGCTCTATTCATCAATGTGACATGATACTATATCAAAGTATGCTAATGATACTGGGTAGGAAACCGATGATGTTGTAGCACAAATTAAAAGGACATTAAATCATCTATGAGGTTTATCACAATGGAGCATACTCTTTGGTCACCATGGATTGTCAGTGATTCACTCCTTGAACTAATTCAATGTACCTCAAACAACACTTCTCATGGAAATTTATGGTGTCATTAAAAATATTAAACCAATGAAGAATCCACAAATCATGACATTAAATAATGTGAATTTTTCCCTTGGGTGTGTATGGTGTGGAAAGGGGCCTTTCAACCCTTCATTCACATCGATTTATAGTTGTCACACTATACAAATACCTCTTATAGAAAATCCTCCAATTCATCATGAATGATGTTAAACTTCTATTTATTCTCTATTTTATGTTGATAATTTGGAAAATTACACCATGTTTAGAGATCTATGTAATTAATCTATGATCCCTATCATCATGAACGATGTAAAACTATTTTTTCCAAGATAAATGTTGTTAATCTACAAACAATTTATGTTCCATTCAACATTACCTTAAAATGAAAATACACCTTGTCATACCTGACATAAAACTACTCCATCCATCATTGAATTAATATAATCCCATCATCGTTGTTGAATGGTGTTACATTGAATTTTATTTCTAAACTGTGTAAGAATTTATTCCCTTACTGATGGGATATATAGCTATGCCCAAACACCATATCTTTGGGCCCAACCACATACTCTCCAAAAATATTCCCCTCATCCACTATGATATCAAATGATGTATGAATTATTCTTAGGAAAGTGTAGTATGGTTTTGGGCTACCATGTAATCCATCACATTAGGTTGTTCCTACAATGCTACACATATCACTTATAAAACACTTTTCTTATTGTTCAAATATAAATACTTCAGATTGTGTAAGAATTATTCTTGGGTATGTTTTGTGTAGAGCACATATTATGGGCCTCATTCATGTTTGGTCATTGCATGACACCTCTGTTGATATTTCCACATTGGGAATCCCATTCCATGGTCTTCTATCTATGATCTTATAAAATGTTATGTGTCCTAGTCACATGAAATAAAACATCATAAAAACAATGATATTCTAATTTTATTGGATATCTCCACTACATGGAATTTTTCATCGTCCATGAAATCTTCATGAATAATGTCTGGCTTGATTACCATCCGTATGATACATTTTGCGATGGCCAAAAAAATTCCCTTGGCCATGACACAAAATTACAAACAATTTTGGCCATAGGCATGGGTTTCCTCGTCATGAATGTGTAGTGTGGTGTGGAACTCTTGGGTCCCCATTCATGATGGGATAGAGGTAACATAGATATCACTTTCAATGACCATATCGCATTATCTATCCTTAAAACATTATGTTAATCATCTTGGAATTCCCAATCTATGTGGGGCTTGATTCCCATCCTTATGGGATATCAAGGCCCAACCATAAAATAATAAGTCCTATTGTCCATTTGGCATGTTTTTCCCTTTGAGAGTGTGTGGGATTGATTTTCATCTCCTTATTCCCCCTTCATGTCATGTTATTTTCCCCACCACAAACATCCCCTTGGCGATGAATCTCTATTTCATAATGTCCCCATTGCATGATAATAAAATGTGTAGCATTTAATCCTTACCACATGATGCTAACCTACAAATGTATGTCCTATAAACATAATATAAATCTGTCCACCTAGGTTCACACACTATGACCCTAAATTGAGATATTTTTTTCTAAGAAACAAAACCTTAAACTATTCATAACATTATGGTCCTTTACCAAGATTACAATATCGGGATCTCCCCCACATGATCCTGATCCTTGATGACAGATCTTATCCTACATACATATGTTCTGTTGTGACAAGTTTTAATATGTAGTGGTATGATACCTAGAGTGTTGGATACCACAAGGACATTCCCCTAGTAGAACTCCACGCTTCACTCTCCCCTTTACCTAGAACCCCATAATCATCCATGTATTAAGGGACCCCTTAATAGAGTGGTGTCATAATGCTTTGACTCACTAATAATATAAGAAAAATTCCCTAGAATACCTCAAAATACATTTCAATTTTGGCCTTGGGTTCAAAATTTGGTCTACTGTCAACCCTCATTGGTTTATACCCATTTCAGGAGAACTCAATATGGATATTGTGTTTCAAAAAGGTCAATCATTATCATCTATAATCCTGAAACCCTTATTTTTTCTATATATCGAGTGTCACGGTTCACAATTTCCAACTCCTTATGTTTTGGTGGATATCCAACACCCACGACATTGTCCCACTGGGAATCTATGAATGTTGAGTGGGATTGTTAATGTTGTGTGTACAATCATAGTCGACATTTATTTTCTGTTTTTTTATGTTCCCTATTGGAGGGGGAAAACAAAACATCACTCCTTGATTCCCCCACTGAGCATGTCTCACATGGGATTAGGAGTCTTTGAAGGGTTTTTTCACACATAGAGTAGTTGAAGAACACTCCTCTCAAAACTCTATGATCATAAACTGTGATCTTCCTTGTGGTTCTCTCAGTAATATATTTTGTGAAATTGAGCTTATTTGGATCATTCAATTCTTATTTTTCATTCCTCTACACTACAGTGGTCTAGTAGGCATACTCGCACTTCATCAGTATGAATTCTATAACCCTAAAAAATAAATATTTTATACATGAAATACATATTAATATATTTATAGTACAATGGAATTTTATCATTGGTTCATTTAGGAAATACCATTGATATACCCTAATGTGTTGGGGAGTGAGATCAAAACTGCTGAGAACCATGTTAACATGTTCATGACCCATCTCCACACCTCCAGTCTTTCAAGGTTTGGATTTCCACCATCTTTCACATCATAAAGGATCCCCTACTGGTGATGGTCTCATCCCTATTCATCTCTACATCCATTCTGGGCCAACACCCTAATGTATATTTTCAATCAAATAGTGAATACCTCATTTTGAATTTGGTCAATATTCAATTCTGTGTTTTTTGTCCTCACACTTGACTAGTTATGTTGTGGATCCTATATTGAAGATAAAGTCAACAGTTATACTACACCTCAGTCACACATTCTTTAATCTAGAATAATAATTTTTTTATTTACATCCTTCCCACATCCATATGATATTGAGGAACTAAAAAACTCTTAGTGTTTCTCCATAGTGCTTCTACATAATTCAAGTGGTATGATCAAATGTTATTCTCTTCTACATGTGATGGAGAAAGCCTAACATTTCCCCTTGTTTCCCACATCAATCATGGCTCACATGGCCTTATGAATCTTGGTAGGTTCATTAGCCATATAGATTAATTGAAAAATTCCTTGGTCCAAACCCTATGATTCTAAAATATGATTTTACATCCCATGAATAAAATTTTAAATTGGGAACATTGTATAAACATCATTCCTTAAAATCATGTGTGATTTATTCTCAAGAATGCATAGTGAGGCGTGGTATGATTTGGTACACCTTCTCATTGGATTTGTCATGATACCAGTCAACAAATTTCCTCTTTTAATGTCTCACCCAAGGGTTTAAATTGTAAAAACATAAATTATGATCCTCCCCAGGGTCTACTAGGAGTATGTGGTGTGGTAGAGACCCAATTTGTCCTCATTCATGTCTAGATTAATATTCCACTCCACACAATTCCTCTCCAGGGAACATCTATTCCCCTTATTTTCAAATTTCATGAAAATAATAATCACAACATTTCATCCAAAAAACATAATGTTAAAATGAATGGATCAGTCCAATCACATGACCCGAAATAAAGACACAATCATCCTGACCACACGATGAAAATAGGCATAGCATTTTGGAGTTCTATTTTGAGTAGACATCTCCTTTAGAATGGGTCACCCCCCATTCCAATTTTCATTACCTATATAAGGCTTAACTCATTTAGTGGCACACATACATTTTAACCTGGTCCAACCGCACAAAAACAAAATTTAACAAACAGTGACAAATAATAAATATGTAATTATTCATCACTTTCTTCATATGGTTAAGACCATTGTATGAAAATTTCATTTAAAACCCTATACAATGTTTTATTCCCATCTGTATGGGATACATATTGATTCCTAAATCATCGATATCAAGTCCAACAATAATTATATTTCCTATTTTTAGGATGATTCACCTTCATAATTACCGCATGATGTCATACTGCACAGAATTCCAGAACTGTGTACTTCATGATTCTTACCATTATGGGATATGTATCAATAACCTAAAACTTTGTCTCTATGCCCAATAACACACTGAATTAGTCCTTCATTCCTTCAGAATCAATCATTTTCCATGCTCTATGATCTTAAATAATATTTAGTTCACCTTAAGGCATCCACATGACACATGGGCTCTCTTTTCTCCCATTTACATTGGGTTTTATATCTTTCACATAATCTATGCAACCTTGAGAAGATCATTCCACCTTATAGTCCCAGATTGAAGACTTTAAACCATACACAAGCTTCATTGGGAATTCATATATGGTGCATGTTTCCCAATTTTATCCTCATTTACATTTTATTTGTTATTCCTCCACATTGCAGATATTCTTCATGGATCATATATCGACGGTCTGAAGTCTATGACCATAAACTAAAAAACCATCATCCATAGTTCACCATATTAAACTGATACTATATATGGATAATTTTCAGGATTCCCCTTGATTGTTATGGTATGTTTTAGCTTCCTTATCAGAGAGGATTTCCCCCCACTAGTGTTGGTATCCTACTACATTGTGTTCATGAACTATGTGCCGATTTATTCCCATATTCACGACATACATAGTGATTCCAGAATATTTTATTCATAGTCCCAACCAAATGTTCATTAATATTATTGGGCCATTCGGCCTCAATAATGGTTCAAACTCTATGTCCATAAACCAATAGATTCAATGGTATTTAAACCCTTTTCGTATCACATGTTTCTTCTCCCCATTTGTTCCCTGATACTTGTATGGCACAAAATCCTCCTTTAAATCATTCACATCGGGTTTATTTCCCCCATTTCACACTAATATTCTAGGAATATAAGTTTTCAAATTCCATTCAAGATGACTATATACTATTTTATAGGGTCTATTTAGTATGACATTAAAATATTTTCAATGTAAATGTCAGGTGATTTTAAACTATAGAACACATCCAGATAGTATGACATTAAACAATTCCATGCATTGTCCTCAATGCAGAATATGAAACATCATGTTTATCATCCTCACCTATAAGATGAAAAATGAAAAGCATTATATTTCCTTGCCAGAGGGGCCATTTATAGAATATTGGTTTGATATCTATTAGACCAATATTCCCACAGTAATGTTACCTCAGTCATAGTGTGGTAACATCTATAGTATTGTAATCCTTTCAAACATTCAATTACACAACCCAATGCCTTAAATGCTCCTAATTTGGATCCACAAACTCTTTCATGTATAAACGGGCCCCCAAAAAAGAATGGTATCATTCTAGTTTAGGTCAACTATAATCCCGCTGATACCCCCCATAAGATATCCAGATATATTTTGGGACATGTCTCATATTTTGAACATGGTCAGCGGTCAACTATTGTTTTTATTCCCACATTTCATCATAGTTATATAGTTACTATATTATTAATTTGATTAATAGTTATCCTATACAGATGTGTAATTATATCTACATTTTGATTGTTTGAAATTTTGATGCACACTTTTCATTCTCCTTTGATAGGATTGACTCCAAATAACATTTGGTTATACCATTCAAGGAATAGATAACCTGGGAAAGGGATGTTTGGTACTCCGAGAGAGATATTCTCTATCTAGGTGTCCATTCTAGGAAAGAAGAAATTGAATATTCAATGGTTATCAAATACTCCCATGAAAATTAAAGGAAATATGTCATAATCCACTATTTTCACACTGGTAATGACCCTCATGAGCATAGGGATGGGTCATTTGTTGTTTCATAGACAAGTTAATGTGTGATAAATGAAATGAGTATGCAATGTTTACATTCATTCAATCCAAATCAATCATGAATGTATGTCTTATATGTTTATGAAAACAAGGCCCTTATGGATCTACCACTTCTATGTGAGGTTCATCTCTTCTAAATTATGGTGAGTGTCTTTAATGGTTGGCTATTAACTTCAATACTCCATCATTTCATCAACAACATTGGAGTGAAGCTCATCTAACCTAACGTTTTCCTGGCCCCCCTCAAATTTGAGATTAGCCACTAGGCATGTTTATTTCTTTATCTTCTCTTGGGTTTCTGAAATTTGATATCTTAATTTTGTGACAAACCTAGTTTGAGTGGAAAAAAATGAGAAATGTGTTCCCGACCATTATTCAATGAACAAAGTCTCTTGTTCATCTTGCTAATTTTTTTGAGTTTTGTAAGACATATTCTGATTCTAAGAGATATCCATATGGAATTGGCTGTCCCATATTTTCTCTTTGAGGTAATCCCAAATCCACTATTGCAGACCACACACATCCATCCCTCTAGTGAATGGATCATGTATCCATTAGTGATTTTATCCCATTCGGTATATCCACTATTGTTATGGATCTTTGTGGATATATAATTTCAATATCTTACACACTCAGCATCGGGTAGCCAAACCTTGCATGACCACCTCATAATCAGGCTTGTCAGGAACCTCTAGATTAGTTTTTTAGAACTTTGGAAATGTGGAAAATAAATAAGTTGAAATATCCACTTTTGGAATATTATTCAATGGATTGGGATTCATATCATTAGGCTGATTTTCATCACTTGATCCAACCTCAAAAAGGTTGTCCATGTTAGCCTTGAGTTCTTCTATACCACTAAAACCACCTGAAATCACAATTGATTGTTCCCTAGAGACCATGAAATAATTGGATCAGATAACTATCCACATATGAAAAATATCACCTTCTATGGAATAGTACCCTGGTGCACAAACCATTAAAACTAGAAAATCACCTATCACACCAAGGACTATTCATATAAGGATCATTTCAGTCAATATGGTCGACTAAGAAAAAAGAATAGATCTATGTAGTAAGAAACATACAAATTTCAATATATGGTTACTCATACTCTTGTGTTTTCATCATTGGGATTCCAAGGTGAGCCCCCTTTATTTAAATGAGGGCTCTATGGACACTGGGTCATAAGTTCCAAATTCTCTAGCTCCAGTCGGCGTACTATCTTCGCCTACATTAGGACAACCGTAACAATTTGTCTTTCTATATTGGCCACATATTAATCTTCATAATATGGGGTCTCCAGTACAATATTATATATTTATTATCATGTTTATATTTAGGATCTGGATAAATCAAGAAAATTGTGATAGAACAAAGAAGTGAGTTACAAATTACATCAGGGGTTTTAGTGAACCCCTCCAAGTAAGTTTCACCTAAGGATACTAGTTATCCTTACTCTAAATATATTTTCATTCGAGGAAACTAGATTCATATCATGATGATGGATTTATTCATTGAATTATTCCCACTAGAATTCATACGAGTCTTACAGAAAGGGGAAATTTTCTTTAAATTGTGAAACTGAAAGCATCGATGGGGAATTTGTGTCTAGTATAACCCACACACAATATTTCACTGGATGTACATTGCCTTGTGAATTTAATAGGACCTATATATCCCCAAAAAAACACTCCCCTCTTCCTCAGGCATGATGATGATGCCTTCATAAAATTTGATCACTTCCTACCACATCCCATACCTTTTCCGATGATCCCACTAGTTATCATTGTGGAGAAACTGTCTTCAGGTATCCCTTGTCTTCCAATAATCTAGATAGACCATGTTTGATGGAATCACCATAGGGTGTATTCTCTTCTCAGGACCCTATGTGAACGTCTTATGGAATTCCTTGAGGGCTCCCCTTCTTCTCGGGTCCACTGGGTTGGGAGAAATGGATCAGGTAATGCTTCTCCTTTCCATTAATATCTAGTCTGTAATGGTCTTTGGAAGACTATAATTTATACAACAGCCTAATCACCATGATGTGTGTCATACCTTCCCCTATGACTCTGTGTTACTATTGATCATCCTGAACATTGAGTTCGAGGGGAAACTTCTTCATTGCTCAGAATTGTCCCATTATTTAGCATTTATTCGGGATAGGTGGCTTCCCACCAATTTTCTTATGCATGGTCTAGTATGGATTCAATAGTGGATATAGAAGAATCATTCCTCAACTTTCCATCCCTAGGTGTGAACATTATCCATAGATACCTCATAAAAAATTTGTGTTCATCATGTCTTACTCAATGGTACACCCTCAGGGTCAGTATCATTAAACACCAGAACATCTTACCAAATTGGTGAGGGGAGTATTGTTCACATATTGAATCTAAATCAACCCATTCCATAAGTACTCCAAATCCTAAGGATATGAGATAAAACTTATTATCTGCAGTTCATGTACAATCATCATTGATTACCCCCGTCGGTAGAGGGAACCAAAGTAAGGTGATGTTATCCGCTCTCATGACCTTGTTCAGTACATCTGCAACACCCAGGCTGAATGGAAATTTCTCCATGATATTCATAATCATATTATGGATGTTCCTCTAGGAAGTGAAAATTTTATTTGGGTACACATAACATCCCTTGTGAAATGATATCCAACTATAAAATATGTGAAGCATCTCACACATGTGCAACTGCTTCTTCCCCTCAAGGTTTTGATGGAGTATCTTACTAAACATTTCCTCCACATGGATCCCCATATTGACGTGATTCCTAGTGGATAAAATGCCTATAATTATAAACATACTAGGATTCCCCCATATGAACATCTCTCACGGCTTGAATCCACCCATATATTATTGCTGAAATAAATTCAACCAGCCTAACTATTGGTCACTGCTCATTCTTAATATTTTAACTCCACAATATCCGCACACTATTATCCAAAATTCACCATATTAGGACATATTTTTCAATATATGGGGATTTTAGAAATTTTTGGGTCCTTTTTGGAAGTACCATGGTTGATTCTTCCCCCACCGCAATAACATTCACTAGAAAGTTAAGAAAATATCCAAAACATTTCTTAAAATGGATGTCCCTTATCATATGTCTATCATTATTCATACTCAACACTAGATTTAGCAATGCCTTCAAATGTCATGACATCTTCTCTTTATCCTCCAAAATAATTCATTTAATGGGGAAATTCATCAAACACATCATCCATGGAATTCCAAAAATATGATGGAGATCAAAGAGGTTGATCCCAACCTCTACATTGTGAAGATGAATTATGTTGGTGTCTGGTGACCATTGGCTCAAATGATCCAGAATGATCTACTTCTTTTGGTAAACAGGGAATTGGGAAGCCCATTCCACTTTATAAATACTCACTCAACATAGCACCATACCAAAATCTAACCACTAGGCACACACCCAGTAGGCCTAGGCCCATTCAGATGTTATGTTTGCACCCTTGTGTAGATCCCAAACATTGATCCATACCTTCTCCAGGTTCCCAATCCATTCCTTAATGATTCTATTATACTATGGAATATTAACTTCATCCTCTGGTTCTTTTCTGTATACTTTTTTTAAGTGATTATAGAGGAAATCAATAATGATGGACTTTTGGTTATTCAAAATGTGATCATCAATATCCCTATATCAATGATACGACCCTTAAGTGACCCTAAACTAGTAGGCCGGAATATCCATTCCACCCTCTAGGATGAATTTTTCACCCATGAATCCAAATTAATAGAGTGTCGTGCTCTTACATATTGATTAATATTTTTAATATTTTAAAAACCTGTCATGCAAGTATTCATGGTCCGAATTTCTCTGAACATACTCCATAATCAAGCTATTGTTCTCCATTTCATCACATTGGGAAGAATCCTCAAGGACCTCCCAATCATCCATGGGATCTGAAATGATGATTCTTTTCTCGAACTATTCAAAATGATGACTCATGTTGGCCCTTTTCAAGAAATATATCTCAATGAATCCTCGATCACTATACAGTTTTTGATGTAGTAGCAGATCATGATGCACCAGTTTCCTGAATGAATATTTGTGGTGTAAAGGAAACTGAAACCTGATTCCCAAAGATTATTTTACAGGTACATATATTCATGAAAAGATTCATAATCCCCAGTGGTTTTTGAATATCGATTATGGAAAATTCATATATTTTTCCCAATTAATAAGAGATAGACCATTGAGATTCCTGGTGACCTTAGTGCCTCCGAGATTCAAGGATAACTCTCATAAGTGCACTCCTTATCCCATAATCAAATGATAATTTCATGAACAACAATTTTTTGGCGATAGACCCTTAGAATGAGACCCTCCCTTCCTTGTCATAACCCATTATAAGGGGTAATTTGTTGGCATCGAAATACATGATACTGCAGAAATAGAGAAAGTCATTTTTGGTTCATATACAATTTGGACACAAATAGCTCCAAGGTTCATTAAGGGATTCTACCTCAAAACGATCCTTTCAGAATTCCCATTCCCCCATTAGAATGTGATGGTGAATAATAGTAATCCCATGGGTCTGACCATCCCAGTGAATGTGTTATCATCTTTGAAAAATGGCCCCTCTAGTCCAATGGAGACCCACCCTTTCACGTAATCCTTCCTTCTTTGCTGCAAGTTTCACTACATCGTGATGCCTCATTTCCTATAAATACAAAGCTCCACCCACCATAAAAGGCAAAATTACTCTAACCTTTCAAATTTATATCTCCTATTTGATCTATCTCATGAGCACAATGAAATAAAAAAAACAATCACGAAAGGTACTTGGGAATCACATGCCACACATTCTTTTTCCCGAAACATCCCACATATATGGTAGAGATAACATTAATGGATGTATAATCCCGTAACAAATGAAGGATCCCATCATTATTATTGGTATATAATGGATAATTAGACCTTCATGAATCAATATTCCATTGATCACATATTCAATTCTAAGGCAGAGTTCCCATGCTCCCCTAGCCCCTTTCCTTTGAGAAGCATTCAATATTTGTGAAGCTCCTCTTTGGGAGGCCACTTACTTCACAGGCACATATCCCATGTGGACCTATAAACTTGTATGAAATAATTTCATGTTCCCTCATGTAATATCTCTTCTGCTAATGCCCTACCATTTTCCTTTAGGAATAGTTCAGCTAATGGATTGTTTTTGGAATAACCATACTAATGTGGACACCATGACTGATCACTCAACTGCATCACACCTATTTGTAATTGTTGATTCATTCCCTTCCCCATGTCATGGTTGCATGTGAGCTATGTATATCAAATGGGTGAGGAGAATGTCCTCTCCATCTCACATATAGGATGTTGAAATTTCAAGAATGACGTCAAACTATACTCTCTCCTTATACGAATTACAAGGGGTGTCTTGTTTTGAGAATTATCTATGACCCCTCATCTCTATAGAAGTGAGATTTTATTCACCCTCCTCACATAGAAAGAGATCCTCTATGGAATTCCTCATGGTGTAAGACCTAATATCCATCTCCCTAGGTCATCTCAATGTGTACGAAACACTTCAATTCTCATGGATACACCTTTCAGAACATGATTTTTATAAATACGACTACCTATTTTTTATCACATTAACAATGACTCACACATTCATAGAGATTAATAGTGAACAAAAATTTATTATTTGGGCCACCACTATGAATAATCCACATTTCCTGCCTATCTGAACAATGCAGTTTTTGAACCCTATCATCTATACAGGGTTTGTAGGAATTTTCCACGAGGTTCATTCACAACTAATGGTAATCCATTGTTCACCCCCTTTGGATGTACCCTTTTGATGTGACATCTTCCCTTTGTGGGACACATACCTAGGATCCACCACCCTACGGTTTCCTTATCAATTCATCATAACTTCATTCTTCACCACTCCCTTTTATTGGTTAGATCACATCATCTACCACCCAATTGGGATGCTAGCTATGTGTAATCCCAATCGCGTAAAAGGGAAGAGAGCCGTGTGTATTCTTTAAAGTCATCTGAACTGTGATGAATTTGATCATTGTATTCTAATGTGGTTATGCAGAATTGTCCCCAAGGATAAATCCCATCATCCACTTTCATCATAGAATTTTGGTCGAATGACTATATCATTAGAGGATCATTCCAAAACAAAAGGTTATACTTACATCTGGTCCCCAACAATGCATTCCATTCTCATGGGGAACATCTGTGCATATGACCCAAGCCCCTCTATTATAACATATAGAAGTTTAGATCCACGTCTTCAAAACAGTGTAATTTCAAAGCCTCTAAAATGTTCAATACCAACATAATGTGAACCATGATGCTCTCTCTAGGGGATGTACCCTCATGACATGATAGCTTGCCTTTTTTATACACATCCCTAAGATACACCTATCTATGGTATCCTTATTTATCCTTCATCACTTAATCCATCATCCTACCCTTAAATTAGCGAGATCACTTCATCTACCATCCATTTGGGCTGCTAACCATGAATAAGCCGCAACATGTCAAATTGAAGCTATCCATGTGTAAGCTTTGATGACTTATGTAATGCTTAGACTTTGATCCATTTATTATAAATAGTGTATGTTAGAATCCTTCTTGAGGTTTTATCCCATCATCAAATTTCATCCTAGTATTTCTTTTGTGACACTATGTCTTAGGAGGATCATTATACATCCCATGTTACATGTCCTTTGGCTCACAATTCGTGATCTCCATTATTACATGACACATCATTAGGTTGACCATTTCCCCACCCAAACAAATAGAAGATTGATTCCCAACCACTATGATACATAGGAATCCACCATGATGTTTATTCCCATCACTCTCCATATTCATACTTTCCATTAGTACTTCCTCTATATCCATCATGATTATTACCAAGGCAGCAACATCCCATTGAGATCATTACATCCACATAATCGCTGATCCTTGTTGTTTATCAAGCTACTAATCATTCATAAGTCCCACATAATTTATATTCATCCCACCAAGGGAATTCCTATTTTGAATGCCGACTAAACATGTTTAAGACCTAAAGCACCCCTTCAAACTATCCGAGTTTTGATCCATGTCTTCTACACAGGGTGCATAGGAAGCCTCCCATAGGTAAACTCTTTGATAATGGTAACCCTTGGTGTCCCGCTATATGGGGTACACCTCACTATTCCACCATCAGTGGTGTCTAAATCGTCATCCATGGTGTGTAGCCTTCTCTTTATGATACTCAACCTCCTTAGGTACACTCTCATTAGGCGTTCTGATCCATCAATCTGGTAATCCTTCATGGTATTACCTCCTAAGGATCCACCTCTCCTATATATTCATATGGGACATTCCAAACTCTTTGTTTAATCCTCGTAGGACATTGAACACACGACCAACCCCATGTTAAAAATTGTATGGATAAGGAAAATCTAAAAATACATAGTTTAGGAATAAAATACATTGTGATTTCAATAGTATTCATTATGTTCCACACACAAGAGGAGCCATCCTATGTGATATAATTATGGTGATAAAATGTTCCAGTGTCTAGATATTCCACTAATTCCCAACGTGCCTACTCTATTGACAGAAGTATGGTACCCTGACTAGAACCTATGTAATGTTCAGATTGAAGTAGATTAATTTATATGAATCCAGAAAGAGATGGCACTGAGAATGAGTTTCAGGAAGTACATATTATTTTTCATAGGGGGACCCAGACTAGGAAACAAATTCTGAGGAGAAATCCATAGAAGGATGAACCAACATCCCATCACACCATTTTGATGATGGACAACACATCACTATGAAAGTTATTAATTCCACTAACCATTGTAATATTGTACTGTGGGGTGTAATATAGTTTTTCCATAAAGTCAACAATGAGTTGGTTGCGCCTCCTTGAATGTGTCAGAAACAGACACTAATAGATCATGGAAGTAATGTTTCATAGGAATGTGATCTCTATGGGGAAATTTCTATGAACCAGGAGGAGTTATATGTTGTTATGTCTTGGGAATGGCCAAAATGTGTTCATGATCAGATTCCTACTTATTTTAGCAGGAAATTTCATACGGTTTATGAAGCTTATCTCTATATTTTAAGAACCTACGATTGTGTATAATAAGAATGGGATGCTGATTGGGTATATGGAATTTTGGGAATAGTCATTCATGATGCTAAAGAGAAATTTAAAAGATAACATTGATATTAACATTTCCATAACATGAGATTAGAGATGTTGCTTACTATGATGGCTCATGTCTTGTTTTAGGATCCACATAAATGTAATGGTATATAGTGGTCTCTAATGGGTCTCGCCAGCTATGGCCCCATAATAAAAATGATTGGAACACTAATGGATATTCTCAACACTATGTGGGGGTGAATCATTGTTTGTAACTTTTTCACAAATTATATATGTTATCAGGTTACCACTTGTACAAGATAGTATTTGGATTATAAAAATACCATTTTCATATAATTTGAATGTATATGAATGAAGGTAAATGTGGACCATGTTATTTTAACGTGGTTCACCAGTCACTAATAGTATATAGTCCCTGTAATGGATATGAAATAATCAAATCAATCAAAATACAAAAAATTATTCCATTAATTAGGGTTACAATAAGAAGGAAATATCATTTCACTTCTGTCATTCTATAGACAATAGTTAATACTTATTTTAAATCAATTTAGTGTTTTTTATACTACAACTTAGGATTGTGTCCTCTATTTATGATGGTTAATGATAAAAAATTATCTTCAACCAAATGTATCTTCGGTTCGACATCAAAGTATGGATTTTTTCTTTAATAAATTTTTTATTTATATTATTCCTTGAATAATGGATAGTAAGAAACTAATATTCCATTAACAGTAGAAAATTTATATGGTACTCCCTTATTAATATGAATCCAGTCATAATAATATGAATATGCGTTTGAATAAATACCTCATAATTATTCATCAACATAATTGATAATAATTTTCCTATTCATTTTCTATTTTTAACTATAATCGTTATTCATGTATAATAAATGTATTATTCTGATGGAATTAAAAATTTCTTTTATGATTATCATAATAATGAATTTTCAGCTCAACATTGTATAAGAAAAAATTATTCTAAAATGAATTATAAAAAATTTATATCAATGAAAACTATTTATCTTCTTTATTGATAATTATATAAATATAAATAAGGACTAAAATCAAATAAATCCTTGATAAAAAATAAAATAATGGTTATTTTATACATTCTTCTTTGTTCTTATTGGTGAAACAAAAATCTATTCAAGTAAACTACATGTTACATTAATTTTTAATTCATGTATGAATGATCTTTCCCAAACATAATTCAGTGAAAACTCAGATATAAAATAATATTTTATTCTTCTTGTATTTTTTCTGAATTTTATTCCAAAAATTTTATGCAAACAATTTCACATGTAAATTTATGAATATTCTTTCGTGTGTAATAAATTCTATGGGAATAATAAAATTATAGTTCATATATATATATATATTATTTTATATTCTATTTATATTCAATTTGGGTTAAAAATTCAAGTATTCATGATTTCCTCTATAAGTCACTTCTATTGTACTTATGCATAGACAGTAAAAAAATGCATACTATATTTTTTGTATAAAATTATATCCAATATATCTTCCTTCTTCCACAATATTTTGTCATACTATCACACATGGTGATATCCTTGTCCACTATACTACATCATATTCAAATACAACAAACATGTTTGTGTAACTTAATGATTGTGTAGCTTTATGAAAGCTCAAATCTTCACAAGACTAGGTGAAATTAAATTAATCAATCACTACCACTGAAATGTTCTTATTTATTCATCCAAATAATGTTTTAGAATGTTTTATTCACAAACAACATTTAGAGTGATAAATAAAACATGAAGTCCTAATAAATCTTGTTATTAATGTAATATTATCACAAGTGGTAATATTCATTAAGTAATAGGAATTATATACATGTATTCTTCACCTAGTTTATGGGCGTAGAAACCAATTTCATAATGTCTCCATGCGAATCATGGATCATTATGTCACAATATGTATACTAATTATCATATAGGATGTTATTTATAATGAAATTTAGATCCCTCAAGTGACATGTGATTCGGAGTAAGAAATTTCATCATAGAATCTCTAAATGTATAGGTGAAGCTTATAACCATTCCATTAGACATTCTCCCACTGAAACCCCCTAAAATATTCCATGTAAATCAGGGACACCATGTTCTAATGAATCAATTTTTAATCAAAGTGAACCCATGTGGATGAGATAATGATTGTATTCTCCTACCAATGCTCAATCATATTCGTGAACAATGGATAAAAAACATATATAACATTATTAATTCTTTTAAAGAATTTTTTTACGACTCAAAATCATATGAGAATCATAAAAATACTTTAGGAATATTTCATTTTAAACTGGAGATAATTTGAACCACTGAAGTTTATTCTTGATTTATGGTAGTATTTTTAATGGTGGTCCATTACCAAATTGACGGATTCAAGTAGCTCTCATGTTGGGAGGATGAGGGTGTAAATGTAGATTCTTAATGATCATATAGTCAATTTAGATCCAATAGATACATTCTATCATATGTTTTTTTGTAAATGGGTGGATAGTAATTCAATTATCCCACCGCAAAACATCCCATGGTTAAGTTGATCTTCTTAATAAATATTCATATCCTTTTTCTAGTTCATGATTAGGATGTTGGGGATCAACATCTGTAACAGTTGAAAATAATTCCAAACTAGGAATTCCTACATTATTGTGTTTTCCATTGTAACCATATGTGTACTATTCCCCATTAGGTTCTCAAACACCCACTTCATGTTATTTCACAAAGGTATTCCATTGGCGGGATGGATCCCATGTGTGTTGGGCCTTGCTCCCCGTATGTGGTTGAGATGGCCTCCTTGGGTAGCAATGGTTGGCCAAATTTTGTTGATTAAGCTCCCATTAAGAAATTTCTAAATTTCCCAATAAAAAATTTCACTAAATTATCAGATATATTTCATTCCATAATAATATATATTTTTCATAAATTCTTCATGGTCTTTAATAATAAAAAAACTCCTCATCCAATAGATTTTATATTGAATGACCTCATTCTTATTCATCATAACAAATAATAATTATCATTATCTTTCTAAACTCATCTTCAAACAACTAATTATTTTCATGGTATTCATATTTTTTATTCCATGAAAAAAATACACTGAGGTGATGGTGTTAAAATTGTTCCATTCATTTTTGGAATGTTAATTCCTATTAGCACACCATTATCCAATCATCATCTTTATTGTTGTAAAAATTACTTCATTATTGAACTATGTCATTAACTTGATGGTTCAACTAATAATCATCAGACTTATAAAATCAATGTATATTAAGGTGATTCATTATGATAAAAAAATTGAGCACAATCACTTCAATTCCATTATCTATGAAAAAATTACTTTGATTTCAATATTATATATCTTGGATAATTCGATTCAAAGAAATTAATTCCATCTTACTTCATTAAGATTTTTTAATAAATTGAATATTTATATTTTATTTTCCACCAATTAAAATCAATAATAATCATTCTAAATATATATATCTCATACACACAATGGGATCTTAAATGTCAGACATTGTGTTTGTTGGGACTTCGTTCAAAGTTACTTCTGAAGGATTTTCAATTTGGGAATATCTCCCCATTACATTTAAAACATTCATTTCACATTCTCTGAACCTTTTTAGAAATAAATACTATGTTCCTGAATATTTTATCCATCCATAAATAATTATTATTTCATCCATCAATTCATTATAATTCTAGATGAGCCATTATTAGTGTAGAATATATGAGTATTTTATTTAAGAAAAACATTTACCTTACCAATTATTCATTATAACTCATAGAATAATTTATCATATATATGTATTCATTTTTTTTATAATTTTATTCCAGTATAAAGATAATAAATGAGACACTAATGTATCACAATGTGAATGTTTTACAATTTTAATAAATCATTCTTAATATCAAATTTTTTTAATACTTTCTCTAAGTATAAATATCCACGTTTCACATCAGACATATACCTTTTTATCTTTATGTGGAATGTTTTATTTACCCTTTTCTCGATAATTATACAATATAGCTTACTTTTTCCTTATTATTTGAAATTCATATTTCTGAATAATTAAAATTCTATTGGGAATTGTTTCAGTATGTTTGGATATTCCACAAGGATTCTTGTGAGTGTGTTTCTTCTTACTAGCTTTTTAGTAGTCCTAATATTCTTCAATTTCATGGAATTGGAATTCAAAATATTATCAAATTTTGTACATGAAATTTTATTCATATAATTTTATTTGATAAAACTTTTTTTTCTCAACTCATGGAAGCATATTCTCTCTTTTTCGACATCGATAATATTCATTTCTCATCAGCTTTGGATACATGAGAATATGAGCATGCACCTATCTCATAAACAATACCATTTTATGAATAAAAAATATTTTCTAGTATCCCAAAAATATATATTATATATCAATTTTTCCTTACCTATGGTTATTGACTAGTCATCTCTATCTTCCTCCCCCATGACAAGGTCTTCTATTGTGTTTTTAAATATTCTTGATTGCACCAACATTCTAGTGCACAATGCAAGAAAATATTACAACACCAACACCACTGTACAAACCATTATATTCTTATTTATAATTTAAGATGGTTTATGGATTTCTAAATAGATTATCTATCTCTCCATGAGGTATAAACCTTAATAATAATTATCTTATTTGTCTTAGTTGTTATGGCGGGCTTCTCAGAATCTTCCATCATCGAAAATTGTAAATATTCTATATTTTAACCTATAAAATTCCAAGAAAAAGATTTAGAAGAATTTTTTAAAAGTTAACATGGAAGGAATATTCATCATAATAACTACATGATATATATCAATTGATTAATTAATGAAATTATTATCGCATGTTTATAGTTCATGCATAATTATATTTCCCTAGCGAGCATTTTTTACTAAAAGAAACTATCTCCCTTTCAATGAATCACTACTATTTTTCACAAGATTGGAAAACTCTACATTAAATTATAGAAATTTCATATTTAGAATGATTTTATGATCTTCGATAAGATTCACCTTCACTTAAATCACCTTCTTCTTTATTTTAACATCCACTTCTAGAATATTTTCATTTTTTTGTAAAAAAGTGTGATGTTCCATGATCATCATGAGTTATAATTACAATTGTTAATCCTTTAAATCAATAATTTTTTTAATTTATTGTAATTATAATAGATTATTTATTATAGATCCTTATTGACTCCATCATTATCTTTATCTTCATGGATCCATTTTGAGAAACATATATCATGATCTCTATTTATTACTTCTAAGTCTCAATAAGGTCATTTAAGAATTAATTATTCCCTAATTGGTTCCATACAATCCTTCTTGATGAAATATTATTATTATTTTTGTTGTTCTATTTCTTTTTTTATAGTTTGAAATACTATAAAAACATGAGTTATGGTTTCTATGGTAAATAATCCATAATATCTCATAATAGATTAATTGATATTTATTGAGAAGTTTTAAAGTTTTCATCATCACTTATTTTGCATGTATATTATACATATAATAAATTTTGTACTAGAATTGTCTCATAAATTATGATAACATACAATTCACTATCCATCTGAGGTAGATGGATTCCTCTTATACATTGTTGAAAATTGATTCACTTGCTCTTCCCAATCAATGAATCATATTACTTCATTATTTCTAAAGACTCGTGAAATGGATGCATCCCCTTATTTTTTTAGGAGGGACTTATTAATCAGAAATATTTTCCTTTTCATTATTTTATTTATAATGGAATTATAAGATATAGGATTTCGAATAAAAATAATATAATCTTCAAAATATTACATCACTATTAACATGAAAGAAAAATCAAATCATAATAGTAGAAAATATACCATAGTATTGAATATGAAATTAGTGAACCTTGAATCCTATAACATTAATTAGAACCACTTGGATATATAATCAACACTAAGAGGGTGGTGGTGAATCAGCGTAGTGATATTTTTCATAAATTATAATTTTTTCCCTTTATGACTTAGAAATTTAAGTATTTTGATTCTGTTACTATATTTTTATTCCCTTATAAAAATAAAGAAATCATGTTTAATATAAAACTCTATATTTTTATAAGGTCCAATTCAAAATAACAGTTTTGTTTTCTATGGATGGTTTTGAAGAAAATTCAATAACACGCAACCACTAGAATATAATCCATTACACAAGGTTACAACAACCAGTGAATATCAATAAACATGTGTTAAACTATAGTCAATTGAAAATACTTGATTTATAGCTACGTGATAGTTCTTTATACTAAATATAATGATATTATCCACCTTCAATGTAATACAATATATAACATTAATATTAACTTCAAATATATGAGTCATTGGTTAGATGTATCATGGATTCATTCTTCTTCCACATACATCTTCGATAGATTATTACATTTAAAAAATAATGAGGGTATCTCTTCCCTTATTCCAAGTAGCAAACTAATATGATACTCCGTAGTTATTCAACTATATTTATACATTATAATATTAATGTTTTATGAATTTAATTTATATTATTTATAATTTGAGCCAAATTATTATAATATATCTACAATGTATCTAGTCATTCCATTCATATATCATTCAGTAGACTAATTCTCTAGATTTATTTTAAAACGTATCAATTTTGGTTATATAAAAAATAAATGCTCACCTCAATATACCACAATCATAATTATCTTACCTAAATAATAATCAATTGATAGATAATGTATATCTTTCAATACATTAGTCTCATTGATCTAAATAAATCCATGGACTGGAATCTAAAATTTCTCATTACACAATATCATCAATTATAATTTTATTATTTCTCATTTTTTCATCATGATGCATAAAATAGATATTCATCTGAATTTAATTATAAAATAAATACTAATTAATGATGGAATGAACTTGCAAAAACAAAATTCATTAAAAAATCAGTTATGGAATCTTATAATTTCCATCCTATATTTTGTCTCTTGTTCACTACACACTATTTATACAGATCAAATGAAATATAAATTTCTCAATATTCATTCAAATGTAATAAATTTCATTTGGAATCTAAAATTTTAGCATATATATTTTTACTGTTATTATCTTATGTGCTCTTCGTATTTGGTTTAGGTTAAGCATTCACTCAGTCATTCATTATATTTCAAGTCACATGAACTATTAATATACATGAAAACCAAAAAATGAATACCGTTTTTATAGATGGGTCCCACAGTATTATATAGTCAATATATTCCTTCTTGTACATAATTGTATAACAATATATTATATGTTAAATTCTTTATGCATTATCCTCATCATCATCACTTAATCTAAATAAATACTTTTAACATCTTCATTTCATATGTTTAAATGATTATTGAACTTCACATAACATAGTGACTAAGAATTTATCATGCACTAGCTTAGGAACATTTCTTTTCTATGTGATAATTGAGCATCACAAAATATGTTCTCCACAAAGAACATTGGTATTGATAAACAAAATTCAATGAAATGTGATATGATCTTATCACATAAAATTATAATAGGTGGTGTTATTATTCATGTAACAATAATTATATCCGATTAATCTTCATTAATTTGAATGAGATTAGAACTACAAGGGTTTTGATAGACATGAGTCTCATATAACCTTATGACTCTTCATATAAAAAACTTCTCAGGAAGGAGCTAATGTCTGAAAAATAATACATCTCACGATATATAATAATGGATTAATATTGATTCATATTATAATATAATCTTTTAATTGAATGGGTATCATCCTTTCATTTATATATTTTCCTAATAAAATCCAACAACGTATTGCAGTTAAATCTTTTCTATTGAATGACCAAATATTCCAGTGTGTGTTTCTTTATAACATTAAATTTTTAAGAACATCAAACGTATGTTTTATGTGATCTCTTATTATGAGATGTCACATCCCATGAATATTATCTTTATGAAATTCTCAACATCATAATAAAACTCGTAAATGTACAAAAAATGCACAACACATCCTATATAATTATTTTTCATTCCGTCAATTTTTTTTCATACACTTGATAATATAAGATTTATAGATATAATTCATGGATATTAAATCATAAAATCAATATCATTTTGAAATTTGGAGTTGATTATTTAATCTAGTCATGATCAGTGGTTGTGTATGATCATCTAAATGAAATAGTCAAGGAGCTCTCATGCAGGGGTGATGGAGATGACTATGTTGAGGCTTGGTGATAACATGACTATAACTAAATAAATGGACTCATTCTATCTGTATGTGTTTTAAAAGTTGAATATAATAAAAATTATCCCACACCACATTATCCATGGATTTTTTTTGGAAACCACATAATGAAAAAATTTCAGGTCATTACTAGTTTATGCCAAAGATGATGGGGATTGAAATGTAAAACACATGAAACTCACACCTCCACAATTCATGCCACACCATTGCATGGTCCATGGTAACCCTCCAATTTCTATTCACCCACAAGATATCCTCTATTCACATCACGTACATTCCATTATGGTCCCATGTTAGGGATGGATCACACATGGGTTGATATTTCATCCCCAACTGTGGTTGAAATGGCCTCTATGGGTTGCTGTGGTTAGTACCAATTCTTTAATTGTACACTCATATAGAGTTTACCTTGTTCTTAAAATTAAATTTATATAAATTTATAAAATATAAAATATGAAAATATAATATATTTTTCGCATATCTTTTTCTTGGTCTGCAATTTTATTTTTCAGAAATCATTATGTAATAAAGTATAAATTTTAAGGCCATATTCTTCGTTCATTATATAAAATATAAATTTTTATTATCTTTTGAAAACACCCCATTGTTAATATAAATATTTTCATGGTATTCATATTCGTCCTCTAATGTCGAAATATAAATTAAACATATATCTTAACAATCTAATCTGATTCTTCAATATTGAATACAATGTGTCACCATTGACACGAGCCTTTGATATGAATATCAGTTCAATATTCATTATATTTACAAACATATTTTATCCATAACAAATTTACAATAATAATAAATTATTAATATCTTCTCTATCCATTCTTCCAATATTTATTTATCTTAAAATCATGATTTGATATATTGGATACTAAACTTCCAAAAACATCCCTCCTTCTATCACCTTCAACATATTAAAATCAATGAGATATTAGTATTTCAACAGTCTCTATTTGGAAGAAATAAAAATAATCAAAAAAATAACACTCATACAAAAATATTCCTCTTCCAAAGTACTATGAAACACATGACATGGATTTTTAAATTATGTTACATGAATTGATGTGTTGTTGACATTATCTCTTCGATGATATATTTTTCATATATAAGTTTTAAATAGATTATCTTTTATCCTTCAAAAGATGGAATTGAATAAAAAGTAGAGGCATTGGGAAGGATATATAATTAATCTTCATTTAGTTATATATTATACTCATGTTAGTGTTAATATAATTGTAGATTCTGTCAACAAAAAAATGATTGTTCTTGGAGAGAAATATTTAAATGAGAAACGACAGTTGATGAGAGGGTAGGATGAATTATTGATGGATGCATCTATGGACCAAGGTGTGACGAAATTTACTCTCTTGGTTATCAAATAAATATTTTTGGACTAGGTAATGATCATCTAAGAGTCATAACATGAATGATATGTCAATCCAGAACTGTTAGATGGATGTGACACTATATTATAAAGGTTTTTGGATAGTGATGATGTGGCCAATGTACATGTAAGAGTTTCAGTTTATAATTCCATTCAGTTAAGGATTAAGATAGATTATAATGTATTATAATTGGTAGTGAATCTAGGTTTGATGATGATCGATTTGGATATCTAACAACACATCTATTTTTCTTAAATGAAGACAGATGTCACATTATTTTTCGTTTGTTACAAGACATATCAGAGGATAATGGTAGAGCATAATTTTCTATGATGACTAATTCATCTAATTCATATTCCTATGTGGATGTAATTATATTTGATTATGGACCTATTGATGAGTTTTCAAATGACACTGAGAAGTAAATATGTTGTTTTAGTGATAGTTTATTGATAAATGAAGATGCACGTTTCAATTTAATTTGAGTGACAAAATATAAATTTGAATTTGAAAAAATTTATGTCTAATATATTATATATTTTCATTTATTTCCTTATATTATCTTTTAATATATATTAATATTACAAATAATTGTTTCTATATATAGTGTGGATGGATTTTGAGACACATTTATGGTTGATTATGTCATATCATATGCAACCTGATGGGTAGCTAGAGTAAAAATTCTCAATTTTTAGGTATATTCAACCTAAATGGATCCAATATTTTGCTGGATCATGATATGATCAACTATCCATTGATATTTCTTATACATAAACAATTTCATGACATCAATATAGAGGGAATCTGTTGAGGCAGTTTGTTTTCTGATGGACCACTAACCACTAAGTTGGAACAATGTTGTGAGGAAAATGTTATTTGGTTGACTATGGTGTTAGTGGAATCTAATATTTTTAAAATTATTTATCAATGGTTGGATTCAACACAAAATAGAAAATGAAATTATTCCATCTATATAATAATACCATTATAGTTCATTTATGGTAGTTATGTTTTTTATCCCATCAAATCAGTTGGGTGTCATCATTTATGGAGGAGTGGGAAGCAAGACATGGGGTCCTGGGGTCTGTTTGTGAACATTGAATATGTTGGATATGTATCGTAGTTATTGGGTACTCACATATGATATCAAGGTATTTTTAATGTGTTCCATGTCTCTCTTCTTTGTTGGTATGTCCTCGATCTTTGTATATGTTTGATAGTGAGGATGTTATGTTATAGCATAATTCACCTGTTTTATAGCAGTTGATTTAGACTGGGGAACACACAAAGTATATTATAAGGAGAAATAGGTTACCATTTAATCTATTTTAATGGATACATGGTTGAATCCAAGAGGAGACTTGGAATAAATTGTTATATGTTCAATCATAGTGGCTCAACTCGTTTGAGATGTAACTCTATATACACTTCTGAAGGATGAGATGTATATAGTGTACTATTTTTAATGGTCAAAACAATTAATTTAATTTATTACATGATTTCATAATTCTTCTATGTTTTCTTAATGTTATGAATTTATTGGGTGAGTTCATAGGAAAATTATGTATTTTTTGGAATGTTTTATAGTCTTTTAAGGGGGTCATTTAATTGAGAATCATTTTGGAAATTGGTGTAATTTTTCCAAGAAAACAATGTGGCGTGTTCAGAGGGCTAGTTGATTGTGAATGCTTCGTGCATGTTGTGAGCTATCAATGTTTTAGTCTCAATATAAGTTTTCCAAAAATGAAGATGGATATTCATGTGTAGAAAACAATTAACACAAATATTTTGCCAAACCATTTGGAGTTCTTTAAGAGGCACCGAGCTTTGTAAGGTTGGCGCATAGTTTGGTAAATGCTGAGACCAAACTATGAGATTATTTAGTACAAATTGAAAAAACATTATTTCTAAAATTTCCTAAAATTTATTATTATTATTTTTATTAATACGAATATAGAATATGGGGGCTATATTGGTGGTCCTAAGAAATTCTTCACCTATAGAACTCCAATTATACCGGATCATGGGACACTATAACTCTAGATTCCATATTATGTTATAGATTTACATTTTATACATACAATAATATGGGATATCATCCCCATGGATTAGGGAAAGGAATAGATCAGGACATATATATTTATATATATGGTTTCTAAATAAATATTATAGTGAATTTTCAATTTTTTTGAATTGAGATCAAATATGTATAAATGTCATTATTTGGACAAATGGATCTTGATCTACCATTAATGAATGTAATTTTTTAGTAATTTAAATTAATTCTAATCATAAATCAGCATATTATTCCAAAATAGATCTCTATAATCCATTTTTTATGAATTAGTGTGGTTATTGGAATAAATTATTTTCATTGTAGATATGGATGTGCACAGGTGAAGTCAAATTGTCAGATCTTGACAATATTGATGTTGAGAATAATTTCACATGTGGTAAGATGTTATTTACCACTTAGAGACATTAGATTGATATAGAATCCATCATGTTGATGACATGTTTTTCATGTTTAGAACATGAGAATCATGTTTTATTATAATCACATGTGTGTGCATATGTAGCCATTGAGACCAATGTTGTTACTGGTCAAAGTTGGGGGTATGTATTCCTACATATAAACCTCTGTGATATCATATGTTGGTAATTATACATGTTTACCATGTTTTTTTTGAATGTATGGACTATGAAGGAATTTGTTCTGGTTGAATGTGATATGTGGACTATCATTGATTATATAGCCATTAACGGGGGACCTTTTCAACATGCGATTGTGATGAAAGTGGGTATTGACATATGGTAGGGGATAGAATGCATTATGTCATAACCCATCAATGTTGTGGGATGAAATGACCCAGTTTCATTACTCGAGGTAGTGATGGGAGATTATTCCTTGAGGCCTAACCTATGATAGAGATGGGACATGAGTATCTTGAAGCCTAAACAAAGGCTGTTATTTCATGTTAATGATAAAGGATATATGTTGTGACCTTGTGTAAAACCCATGATCAAGGTATATGTTATGATTTTTATTCTATATTGGGACCAAAGAATATAAATCAATGGCTCGTGGTAATATTGTTAGTGTATGATCCCTTGTTGCAAGGTCGATGGTTTTTTATTGAACACTTACATATTGTAAGGGGATACAACTCCTCTACATGATCACATATGTCAAGGAAGGATTTGGGGTTCCTTATAGGATTTATAGACACAACATACATTGAAATATCGATTCACATCTAGACTTAATGATCTGGGGTTTTGGATAATTTTGGGGACAACCTATAGGGGCATGATAATATATATCTTGGTGTTAAATCATACTATCTAGATGGACACTAAACAGATGTCTTATTTTCCATTTTTATTTACTAATTTCATCCCTATAAAATAGTTTGACCTACCACATGGGTTTCCTTTGATTGTTACATTGTATAAATCGATGATACCTATTATATAATTTGAAATAAAACATATTATTATTAAGTTCTTCTACAATATATTTGGTAATTTGTTTTTTTATTATGGTGTATCGATATAGATAATGTGGGTGTAGTATCCCCAATACACCATTCATACCCTCACTTCAAGTTTAAAATCTCATGGGTTTAGGTAGGTGAAAACGAGGTTATGTAAAAAAATATAACTTGGAATCCATGATATCTATTTGGAAATTACAATTATAAATCCCATAAACATCATCCAATGACAGTTATCTAAAAGAATTATATCTTTATTTAGAATAATTGAAGAGGCAATGTCCAAATCTATTATCACTGCCCATTTCACCAGGAAATATTCCTATATTACTCATAACATTAGACACCTCAAAACTCTATCAATAAAAAAGATATATTTATCTCTGATTCATCATAAATATATATTGATAAAACTATATTATTTCATATGAAACACTATTTAGTGAATATAATATATTTTTCTTTGTAAAATATGTGATCTTATTTTCATTACAATATGTTTTGTAGCTTACATGACTGGTAGACTTACCTTAATCACTAGATTTATTTTTACCCTATTTAGATTATATCTATATTAATAAATGTATTAATCATATTAATTTTTAATACTATACATATTCCCCAACCTAAAAAGGCAATAAAACTTAATAAGATTTATTTTCTTTTTTATGAATTATTTGATTAGATTACAATATTTAGACGTTTTTTGATGAACTATGATTATTTTTAAATTATGAAGATAGTGTTGAGGAAAATATTTTAGATTTAGAAAAAAAAATTTGATGATTTCCTCATCGAAGATGGGGTTTACATGATATGTTTGAAAAGTATAAAACATGTGTGTTTTTTGTTGTGATCCAATGTTTTACTATACACCATATGACATTGGATAAAACATTTTCGACTAAGTACATTTTTTATTTTATCATCAGGGAGGTGAGAGAACGTTGAGTTGAATTCCCCAGTCCAAAACATAGGCGATGTAAATTAACATTAGATTTCATTACTAGTTATTGGATTGTATATATATTTTAATAGTTGGATGAAATGTTATTTTTTCAGAGGGATCACTACAAATTTGGGAAGGGTTAACTCATCAATTAAATTACAATTACTCCAGAAGATGAAAATTATCATTTTAATAGTTTCCATATTATAACACGCCACTATTATATTACGAATATTATTTCTAAAGGAGGATTCAACAAGGTTTGTAATGTTAGTGATTTCCCCATAAAATGAACTATTATAACCAGCTATTTCAATATGCATTTTGGAATGAATTAGATTAGGTAATTTTTCGTAGGATTTTGACATGATTTAATATAGATGGTTTCCCTAAAATCATTATCACCTGAATTATTAATGGTGTGAAGATATTAATAAATATTTTATATGATATAAATATTAGGAAAATAGTATTCACATATCCTTGGTGCATTGTCACATTTTCAACTATGGGACATTTATGAGATTTATTGAAATACATTTTTCAATTACTTGGAGAACATTAATGATTTGATTCACTCTTTAAGTGTATTAAATTATTAAATTTAGGTTGATAGGAATATTAGGTAAATAATTATTTTTTGATAAAATATTTTTCCATGAATCTTTTTTATGATGTCTATCACACCATGATGGGGAGATGTGAATCATTTATTTAGTGTTGTATGGTTTGTTTATTATAATAAATATTCTTTTGGGATAGTAAAAATCATAAAAATTTAACATCATCTTATAGTTCCTCTATTTTGAATAAAATTATTTCATCATAGTATTTAGTTATTTCAAGTCAATGATTCAACTAGTATTTGAAAATCTATATTGATCATATTATTCATTATTGTTGGACTCCACAATAAAATATGGAGACATTGATTTAAAATCCGCTATCATAAGTGAAGCGATAGAGGCTAAAGTTATTATGGATAAAATAAATTTTTTTTATACCTTCATAGAAGGGAACAAAAGGCCATCCATTATGATTTTATGTTTGAATTTTTTTTTGGGGAACATAGTGTTGTTTAGTTGACTCACATTATACTAAATAAGATACTAAGTGATGTTGTTGGATCATGGGGGCTTAGAAATGACATCAAAAGATAATGGGACACACGAAAGAGGGTAAATTTAATTCATTACAATGTGACATATGAGGTATATGACTAGTGATAGATTTATAATTCAACTTATAATAATTAATTAATATGGACTTAGATATGTTCATTTCTAAATTATTTATTTTTCATAAATCAATTAATTTGTGGAAGTAATATTTTTATGAACTTATAAATAATAAAGAATATCCTTAGGTTATTTAAAATAATAATCAATTTAATTATTTTATTAATTAGAAAAAAATATTTTAAAAACATTTAAGTAGATTTATTATTATTTTTTTAAGTATCCTTCTACATAAGAAAAAAAATTAACATTGATTTATTTTCTTATATTTGAATCCATTTCATTTTAAAGAATATTGAAAATTGAATATCACGCAATTAAAATATTTAGATTTTTATTACACATAGAAGTTAAATTTAACCATATATGTTATTTCTTTTAGGGTTGTTGTTATAGTTATCTCCTTCCACCCATCAACCAATTATTTATTCTTTAATCTCTTAATGTGTATTACGATGGGATACTTTAATGTGTTATTGTCTTCCCCTATCTTTTATTTTTCTTTTCATGTAACTGCTCTCTTAATTAAAGGAATAATTTATGATTCCAAATTTCATATTCCTTAGAAAACAACTTGTTTTAATTATTATTTTTATAGGGTGTTTTGTTAATTATTCGGAAAAAATACCCACAAGAAAAATAATTCTTTAATTTGGATTCATTTACAGTCTAACATTAATGGATTACAATGGGGAACATGTGGATGTGTGGTGAAATAAGATTTTATTTTATGAAAAATGTTTTGGAAAAATACCTATAAGGCATAACCATAGTGAAGAGCACATACTGGGGGAACAAATGATCATCGAGGCACATATGGTGGAATATATTTCGTGACCTACTTCCAAAAATATGGTGATAGTCATTAAAATTATCATTTTTCGCGTCAATTTTTTGATATGAAATCAAAATTTTATATTCTTTTTATAAAATTAAATCTTCAATAAGATAAGTAAAAATGATTTTATTTTTGGTGAGATATAAGTGTTATGAATAACTAAAACATAATACTAATGGTACTAATAATTTAATAATGTCGTCACATGAAATTATTGATGAAATTATGACATATCTATGTTATTATTGACAACAATGAATCTTTTCAAGGGGAAAATGAAAATTATGTATATTTATATACACATTACATTTTTGTTAATTCTAACTATCCTAAAATACTGGTCATCACATCCACTTTACTATGTCATGGAGTAAAAATTTTAATTTAAAATTTTCACTAAGATAATAAATTATTTATATATTATTCTATATGTAATTAATATATTTTTTTAGGAAAAATATAAATTAATTAGTGTGTTGTAATATATTTTTTGAAAAAAATAAATTTAATTGTAATAAAAAAATAATGGCATAAAAATATAAGAAAATTTTAATAATAATATAATTTATTTAGTAAATAATTTTTAGTTCATTTAAAATTTCCTATCTATTAATAAGATATGCAATGATAAAATTTTTATTGTTATATTTCTTTGGTTTCTTATGTTTTTATTTTAAAAGAAAAATTTCATATATACATTTTCAACATAGTTATTTATTAGAAAATTCTATATGGATGTTCTATAAGAGTTTTCAGTTGATAATATCTTTAAAAAACAATGAATAAAATAAAAAAATTAATAAAAAATTGAAATTATATGTTATAATGTTCATAAGATACATTAATATAAAAATATTCAATTATCTATATAATGAGTTTTTAAATGTGTAAATGTTTTCCAAAAATATTTTCATTGAAATTATTTTGAAAAAAAAATACACCAAAATAAATCTTTATTTTTTCAATATTTTTTACATAATATTTACCATTATAAAAATAGAAGATAAATAACTTATATCTGAAAAATATGAGATAGGGGTTATTATAAATTTACCAACATAATATAAGAAATTAATTTTTTTTGAAATAAAGTATTTCTTAATGGAATAACTGAATGTAAATAAATATTTTTATATTATTATATTGAAACAGAGAGATAACTCAATATTAATTATTAACATCTAGGTACCTTTACAATGTTACAAGGGAATCTAAAAATGCTTCTAACAGAGATAATTTGGTAGATCTCCTTCACAAATAATGGCTTATAAATTAATATAAAACCAATTAACTAAATACTCCTACCATAACACTCTTATCTTATATATTTCCTTAATACCTACATAGTAAATACTAATTTATAATTCATTACTATGAAGTCAATAATTGTTATCTATGTTTCGGTATGTTAACATTATGAGTAGTTGACTCCGTAGTACTAATTATGGATCCAATAAGACTATACAACCTTTTCATATAATTCTAACCCTAATATTTCACATGTTATTCAAGGTGAAGATATTGGAAATTGTCATTTTATAATGTCATATTTATCCATGATTCCTTATTAATATTATATTTATTCCATAATATTATCTACATAGAGTTATCACTAGTAATTTCTTAAACACGATATCTTTATGTTATATCATCTCATGAATTAATTCTCTTGTAAAATCATGTTCTAGTGGATGAATTCCCAATTTAATCTTGAATTTTTATATATATTACACTAGATATATTCTACTATATTTATAGAGCTTTGTTTTATGTTAAACTACTCCAATCATCCTATTAACTAGAAAGGGATCACAATAACTAGAGTTCTTCATTCAGTTATAATTTTTTTCAATTCTATACTGTTAAACCTCAAATTGACTTAAATAACATTTCAATGATTATAATATGCTAATTGATATTGAATTTTATATTAATTTCCCATTATTATTTTGTGCATGATAGATATCCCCTTTATGTTTCATAATATCCCAATATCTATCAACCAATTGAATAGAGACAACATCAAATCCTACATTATCCTTTATATAATGAAATATTGGTGGAAATCTATGTCCATATTCCAACTAAAATGGGATTTTTTTAATATATGTTTGGTATGATGTATATTGACTAAATTAATTTCATTCTACACACTTAAACAAGTGTTTGGGATTCTTTAAATAAAAAAAGTTTAAATAAATTTCCAATAATATTCTAACAACATCTCATTTTCCATCAATCGATAGTTTGTATGAATAAATCATCTAAAAATAAAAAACTTGTTGTTTAATGATGTCCTCTTAAAATGATCTTGGAAAATAGTGTTCCATATCACAGAATATGCCACAAATAATCACATATAATCTTATAATATCAATCATAATGATTTATAATGTTTTCACCACTTATGGATGATTTTGTTAAATTAAGTGAGTGTACATTATAAATCTGTCTAACTGTACCATTATAATATAGAATAAATGTGATTTAGGTAACCCAGAAATGATTTTTATTAATAAATATTCCCAAACCACACCAGAATAGGCACTAGTTTAATGAACTTATCTATGATCAATGTATTATATTTAATCTTTTTATGGAATTCAAACTATCGAGAATACCATTAATCGATTATTTTATACTAATACAGTGGGCCCTATTTTCATTAAATTAATAGGTCCTATGGTTCCTCATATTGGCACATTCAAAAGAATAATTAAACCATTTAACAATTTTTGAATCATGCCTATTTTTTTGTAATACCTTATGTTTTTTGTTGAGGTAATGATCTGTTTAGTTTATGTTTACATCATTGTTTTAGGAAAATGTGAGTTCCTAATGTGATCATGGGTGTTTTGGGGTGTTATGGACACATTCAAAGCCTAGATCCTATGTATTTGAAAAAGGATTTTGGGTCTTAATGGTATTAGAAACCATTCCTCTCAGGACTCATTGTCTGAAAAACCAGTGTGGGGGTGGTCCATGCCACTATCAGGGGTTGCATGGTTGTACGGAACCATGAGATCTAGGATTCATTCCCATCAATAGTTTCTATAATTAAAAACTGAGGCTAAATGCATATTCCACACTAGGTTTTCCTAACCATGTTCCATGACTATGAATGGGGGTTTTAAAATAGATAATACTGTACAATTGGAGAAATATTTACCTAACTATGAGGCCAAATCATTTGACCTAGTATAATTAATGAAAATTAATGTATTCCTATAATGATTAATTGGTTTAAAACACATTTTTATTTTACTATTAATTCTAGTATTTTCCATTATAATAACATGTTGTAGAGTCTCATAAATCCTAAAATTTTCATTGGTATTGATTCTACATATGATATTTGATTCAACTATCGTTCGCATCATTGGATCCACACTGGTTTTTTCTAGTTCCTCTTGATATTTTCTACATCTTTCTTCATATTGGCATAGTTATTTTAGTACATGGAGATATTATTTATTTCCATTTATTTTATCTATAAATCCTTTCTCTTATAATCCTAGTCATATTAGTATTATATACTAGATGACTGTTCAACTACATACATCAAGTAGTTGGTCTATAACATATCATGTGAATTCATGTAGTTTTACAAGTATTTTTCATGGTTCCACACACCTGGACATATATTAATTTTCTATAAGTTAATTAAAATCATTGAATAAATTTATTGCAACCTAGATAGTATTTACTCTGATAAGCATGTTATGGTTGGAAGTTGTCATCCTCGTCCTAGACCACCTGAGTGGTGTGTTTATGTATCTGCACCTATTTTACCACCATAATGGGTGTGTGTGATTACACCATCTTAGAATAATATTTACTGAATTAAATTGGAAAATTATATAGGTATTATGAATAATTTTAATGTTATTACATGTTTTTCAAATGGTTAAATAGTTTAAATGGAAAATGTGTCACGAGTTGGATGAACACATGGATGTTGAATTTATTACAAAGTGGGTCATGAGTTTACTAATGAGCTGAAATGATAATGGATTACGTGGACGTTATACTCCTTGGATCCAACCTATGAGGTTTAGAGTTTATATTACACTATATTTCAGGGAAATTTTTACTCCATGGATAGTAATTATATTGGAATCCCTGGTAATTTCTACTTCATAGATCTAAATTAATTTAGATGCCTGTAAAATTGATACCACATAGATTTGGATTTATTGAATGGTCATGGACATGATTTTTTGGAAAAATCCTTTGGATCCAACTATGAGTATACTGAGTTTGATTTGGAGATTCTCTATAGACATGATGAATGTTCCTTGTCCTTATATACTTTTGATCTAGGCCAAGTAAGCATGCCATGATTATGATTCATTGGTCCTCTATATCGTGGATCTAGCATGTTGGGTATGATATCTGATTACATGGCATAGTCTATAGTGGACGATTCACCATTATTTACTATTAGACCTTGTTTAGGACATCATTTTTATAGGGAGCCTTGGTATATTGGATAGTATCACACTCTCATGTATCAAATTATTCATATTACTTACTACACAACACTACATCTTTTATACATAGACTAGATTTGTTACGGAAATCATTGGTGGAGACCTATTGAGTATCAACATAGCACCTATTGGGCCCACTATTGGGTACCTGAATAGACATCATGGATTTAGGTAGGGGATGGGGGAAGCATATTCTAAATGATTCTCTATATATTATTCTTAGGATGAGTGGAGAACAAGTCCAATATATTCACATGATGGAATCTAGAGATAGATATTATTGTTTGTTTATGCTCTGGACACATTTATTATATTGGATGTATATTTACTTATATTTCATAACATTTTATATAAATACATGACATTATCATCATTTTTTTATTCCACAACATTTCGTTTTGATTGTTATTAATTTAATTTTGAATTTATAGTATGTTGATCATTTATATTATTCATCCATTTATTTTTTCACTTATGGTTCTAGTGAACTACTATGATCAATAAGGTATATTATACCCACCATACCCCCAAATACCCTCGATTATATATAGAATAATTTCACATTTTTGGTGGAAATCATGTGTCCATGTGGCACATGAACTTAGGAAATCATATAGTGGATAATGGGTCACAGTTTCACAAAGTGTAATTAAAGGTTTTATTTCATATTATTTTAATTATTTATTTTGGATTAATTCATGAGATGATAGAAATTAGAATTATGAATGTGTTGGATATATTTAATGAGAAGTGAATGTGATTTTTTATCCAACGAATAGAAAGAATACAAATTTTTGGGGATATGAACTTTTATTCATGATTTTTTTAAATAAATTTTATTTCATTCCACAAGAGCATGATGCACGTGATATGTGATGATATTTTTTCTGTGTATACTAAATATCATTTTATCCTTACACAAAAATTGAAAGTAAACATGGATCATGAATAATTTTATATATCATATATGATTCACATGTCATTCAGATGGAATTACATATAGGATGCATTCCATGACGACATGACATTTATTATTTGTGCCTTGTGTTATATTAATTTTATCGGTTAATTTTCGTGATGTAAATTGATATACTTAATTGGTACATAAATCAAATTCCATAACATAAATAGCTTTCAACTACATATGTGATATTGAAATACTTATGAACTCATTTATGATATCTTTTGTCACGGATCATTGGTCACATGGTCTAGAACATTTTATGGTTATTATCGAATGGATGTCACAAGTTTATTTCTGAAGTGCATGGAACCATATATATTGAAATAAATTATATTATTGGATCTAAAATTTATAGATAATGGTAAAAATATAATAATTTAAAAAAATTAGTAATTATTAAATGGATGTTTATCCATTAAATGGATTTTCTAATTACAATTAATAGTCCATATATTTTGTTCCATGCATTGAAATAGAGTGTTTGACCAATACCCGACATTTGAATTTGGTAGTAGGAGGTGTCTATATTAGAATTAATGATTGTTCCTTTGACCCAGTCCTATATTTAGGGGATGAAATGTTGGTTTGTATTGATTATATTAGGTATTTTTCTTTTCTATTATTTATAACTATATTTTATTTGTTTTCAAAACTTAAATGATGCATGTTCTTTTAATTTGTATTTATAATCCACCACAAATGCCTCCAGTAAAGCACAAGGAGTGTGGTGATGACCCTGATCTATAGGTTTTTTGTCCTATTCCACCATTAAAATCTTTTGTATTCCCACTAGTATCACCACTTATTATTTTTGTTAGGTGTGATTATGCCCAGTTATGATGAAAATTCATAAACATTTTGTAGACCACTCAGGGAACACTACCACCTGCCACAAATATAGAAGTGATGATGCATATGTTCCAATAGCATCATCTTCCTATTATTAGGGGATGGAAGAAAACATGATTATAAGATGTTTATTGAGGATAACATGTTGATATTCAAGAACATGTTGACTCCCCTATAGTGTATAGTTATTCACATGATGTATATGATTTGGGGATCAATCATTTACTATTGGGATATTTTATATTAGGCTGATAGGGTTTGGGATATGGTATGGGGTTATTTTCAGCATGAATTTTGTGACTACATATTTCCTTATAAGTTGAGATCTGATCATGATAGTGATATGATGCAACTGGAGTTGGGTGTGGTCATTGTTATCAGGGTTGAAGTTACTTTACATAGTATTAGTGATCTATTTCATTTTGTATTTATGATGAGTTGTCTAGGGAGATATATTTTTAACAAGTTCTCAATAATTTCATTAGATCACAGATGAATGTGTTTTTTTGAAAAATATAACTGAGATAGAAAATCATGTGCAATTTAGTGAGAATAACATGAGAGAATATGGAGGCCCAGAGAAGGGAAGTGTAACTTCGTGACATACTACTTTAGCGTTACTGGATAAGAAGTGATATTTTGACACATAACATGAGGGGAATACTTGTCTAGGTGTGTGTGATAATAGTTTTATATTCCGTCATCAGTATGGATTGCAGGGGAACATGAGGATAATGTGTGATAGAGACACATTCGAGTTCTAATCCTATGATAAGAAGGTAAAAGTAAAATGTTTTTGAAGGATCTATCATTCAATTGTTAGTGAAAGGGAGTTGAAATCAATGATAGGTTTTTAGAGGGATTTATATCTACCTATAAGGATTGGAGATAGATTACTACCAATAATTCATGTGAAGGGTTTTTTGGTGGTCGTGGGATCCAGACACTAGTTTCACCTCGATAGTAGAGTTGAATTGCTAGAGTAGTCACGCTATTTCATATGGTCATAGTTATAGAAAATATTATTCATGATCGTCTATATCTGAGGATAAGAGCACCTACCCATATACAGTGAAATGAAGGATCTCAATAGCTTCTACTCTATGATTATCTTTTTTAATTTGCATGCTTCATATTTGATTATATCTGTAACTATTGTGGTGAGGCTTTCCCTCAATGTCTTGATTTCTGATGGAGTTTTGAGGTAAGTACTATTTTCGGGATCATATTGAATACTATATGCTAGTGTAGGTTGGAACCCTTGATGTATGTTGGTGTAAATTTGTAAGAGAGAACATTTTCCTCAAAAACAAAGGGTTTAAAATCATTCTCGGTATGAAATAGTTGGTTCCCTATCATTAGTTCATTTATTTCTGTCACCATAGGTTGAATTTCACAACACTACTGGGAGGGCTTTATTACCATAGAGGTGAGTGGAATATACATGATGTATGATATAGAATCGATAAATGTTGGATTGGAATGATGAAATCCCATACTGCTAGTTTTTATTTAAATGATCAAGGACCATGTTAGGATTAATTCTATTCATTAGTATATCGATTTAGGGATGTTTTACCAAAAAAAATTCATTAAGGGAATATTTATAATTACGTATATTTTTTCATCAATTTAGTTCATTGAGCATCACTAGTGTCAATTATCCCTTATTGTAAAACTACAATGGATTTTATGGTATACAATAGGAATCTATGTGAATTCAAAGAAAAATGGTTTATATGACCCCATACATCTCTATGGGTTTCACTAATCCATTTCACCAAAAGAGAATTTAACCATTAGGTTTTGTGTGGATTACTGAAAATTGATCCAATTTATGATTAATAATTGACCTCTATTTTTTAGATAGATGATCTCTTTTACCATCTTGAGGTGCATGGGTGTTCATCAAATTTGATCTGGGATCATGTTATAACCAGGTGTTTGATCAACCATCATAAATATATCATATTATATTCCAGAGCATGTATGGTCTATATTACAATATGGTTCTACCATTATATCTTATGAATGGACCATCAATTTTCATGTAATTGGTTTACTGGGATTTTCATCCTTCTCTAAAATCATTTTTGGTGGGATTGGTGTATGACAACTTGTTGTATTCTCACAGTTGGAGAAAACATTCCAAAAAAAATGATATCATTTTGGATACACATATAGAGAAGTGATATTATGATAGCCTCAAAATGTTACACTTATTGATGGATTTTATTATCATCTTGGGTCATATAATATTAGAGTCAGGAGTATCAGTTTACCCTTTTAAGGTGAGAGTAGTAATTTCTATGGAAAATCAAAAGAAAATACTTTGAAAGATCAATTTTCATGGGGATATATGGTATTTATAGGGTTTTCGTAGAATACATATCATGATTAGAATCACCAAATATGATCTTGACTAAGAATGGTGCGAAGTTTTCATTTTCATACGACTGTGAGACATCCACTCAAGAGATGAAATAAATACTAAATTCTTCTATGGTCCTGATTCAATCAATGCTCAAAAAATGATATTCAATTTATGGTGATGCATCAAGGACCAGGCTAAGAGTAGTTCTAATTTAGGGAAAGAAATAGTTGGAATATATGTATCCATATTTGAAACCACATATAGGAATTACTCAATAGATAATAATGAGTTAGCTATCGATTTACATTCCTAGAACTGTTGAAGGTATTATTTTCTAGGAGAGAATTTTACGAAATGAAGGTAGTATGATTACTTGAAGTATTATGAATTAATTATTTCCTATATACCTAGAAAAGGAAATTAATTTGTTCATGCAATTTTCTACATGACTTATATCTATATATGTATTTTATGAGGCTAGTAGTTAGTATCAACTTATGGTCTTGTTTTAAATGTTAAACATGGTGGTGCAGGATGGTCAATGATAGAATTATGTTTTCTCTATGGAAGTGACTTACAAACATTTTTATACGGTGAGGATGAGATAGTTTTTAGACTCTAAGGGCCTAGTCCTATGAAAATTTGTAATAGGGGAGCACCCACCTCAGGATTGGACCATCATAGTGGAGTGAAATCTACAAATATAAGGTCATGTTTTGGTTATCATTGACATACATGACATGATAATAAGAGAGTTTAATGCCTCATCATGGGATTTATTTCATGGTGTAATTAAGTTGTATCATGATTCACACCTCTTTAATTGGTGTCCTTAAATGAAATGTGATGTAACTAGTTTCTTTTATGAGGTGATAGACCTATTTGTAGGAATATTAATTACACTAAGGATTAAAATAAATATAAAAGTAGTTTCCTATTTCTAAGGGGGAATGTGATGAATTTGTAATGGACTTCATTATTTGGTCACCAAGGACACCTTGAGGTAGTTATTTTGCACGGATTGGTTTAGGAAAGCTAATTAATGTCTAAAATTTTATGTAAATCAGTGAGAAATTACCAGTATAAAACCATAATAGACATTGTTACAATGATATTGTGTGATTTAATTTGATTCCCCATACTATATTATCAGATAGGGAAACCCAATTTAAAACTTCTTTTTGGAAATTATTATAGAAGGAATTGGTTAAAAATGTTCTTTTGAGTACAACATACCACCCTTATCCTCCTGTATAGTCAGAGCACACATTACAGGTTCTAGAGGAAATTATGAGTGATTGCGTCCTTGTTTTTTTGTTCTCTAGGGAGGTACAAGTTACCATGTATAAATTATCCAACAAATAGTATACTAAACTGACTATTAAAAAGACACCATATAAAACTTTGTATAGTACGTCATGTAATCACTTATGTGTTTGTTATATCATAGGGAGGCGGTGATGATCAGACCATGTCTCTCTTTGGAGAAATCTATGATGGTAAAATAATCAGAAAAGGGATGGCTACGATATGTTCAAGATAGAAATCCTATTACAATCACCATCGATGTCTTTACATTTTAGGGTTGGGGATTATATATTTTAACATATCTCTTTAAGGATAAGGAATATGTAGATTTTGAGGTATTTTATGCATTCACAATGATATTTTGGGACCTTATAGATTCTATAGAGTGGCATGACAATATATTATCAATTGTAGTTATATCAAAGGTTCTAATCCATGCATGATGTATTTCACCTTTATATGATACATCATTTTCTGACTTAGACCGACCTCATACCCTTCAGTAGGTTGAGGCTGACTTACATCAAAATGTGTCTTTTGAGATGTATCCTATACTTATCATTGATCAGAGAATAATGGATATCTATGGATGATTATTTAATCTATAAATTTATTATGTTAGAATAACCATGTAAAGGATGATTAGGAGTCGAACATATAATCTATATGGAATGATTTACTCTTATATGATGTTCGACCACCCATGGAAGTGAAATTGTAGGAAATATTTCATTGGGGGGGGGTGATTTTAAGATCTTGGACATTTCCTTTAAGATTTTTATGAATTTTGATTTTTACATTTCATTATAATGTGATTCCCTAATGGGTTCGTGTGATATTCAGGGGTGCACAAGGATTATTCAGACCTTGAATCCCATGTTTTTCAAAATAGAAGGCTGACCACATGGTTAATATAATCTAGGTATCCCATGTTGTACATTTTGAGTAATTCATTCATGGTGGTCTGTGTCAATGTCAGGGACCGTAATGCATTAAAGGACCATGAGAGAATGTTTTCATGACCATGTGTGGTCATAGTTGTTTTTAATAGAGTTTAAATATATGTTCAGTGCATGGTTTCACTATAATTAATCCAAAATCATTCAAGGGGGCTGAATGAATGAGAATGGCGCAATGTTGGTGCACTTTTTAGACAACCATGTGACCAAACCATGGGACCCAGTACTTTGAGGGAGAAGTAACATTTTCCACATATGGATTAAATTTTCTCACCGACCTATTTCATTTCCTATTTTCTTCAGTGGATGCCTTTCATCCCCCATTAGAGTGTTTCGTCCATCCAAACATGGTCCTTTGTTCCGATCCTCCATCAAATCTCCAATTAAACTCTCATTCATCTTTTTAGATATGAAATAGTATGTAATACATTCCTATACAACCATTATTGATTTTATTTTTATTGACAATGATATTTTGGTGCAAGAATATATTCCCTTTTAAAAATTAATTCATCCTTTTTTAAATTTTGGTCTTATTCTGGTATATTTTTGAGCCTGTACTGAATGAATGTACTACAATGAACCTATGTTAGGTGGTCTATAACTTTTCCCAAAAATTATATTTGTTTTATTTCTAGTTGTAATTGTTCACCGCACTAAACATTTTTTTGTTGCTACTAAATTAAACAAATTCATTGATTAAACTAGTTAAAGTATTCATTAATTTCTCACATATCACCAGGTAATTTTTGGAGGTTTTCAAACTAATCCAAAAACACATGATAATTAGGATTATGTATCTAAAACTCATTTTACATCCTCATTTTTTTTGTGAGAGATCACCATCATTGTGGGATCCAAAATGAATTAAATGGGAAATTAGGAGATGAATTATTCCCCCAATCGTTATGATTAAATGTTGTTAAAATGTTTTAATATTTAAAATGGAAAATATGGAATGATATTGTTGAACTCATGGAGTTTTAAATGATTATTGAATGGGTTATGAGTTGATTAATTAATTTCAAATGATAATTGATTCCTAGCAAATTTATACTCCTTAGATATGGCCTAAGAGTGTCTAACATTTAATTACATTTGATTACATTTAATTTTATACTCTATTATCATTATTATATTATATACGATGGAAATATATACTACATATATCCATATTAAATTGAATTTTATTAACATTTAATCAATTTGGTTCCAGTATGCTTGGACCTCCTTGGAAATTCTCTGTAGACATACACCTTGGTATCCATGAAAATCCATACCATGTTAATTATGGTGATGTTCCATGGACTCTATGAGGATATATTAGTAAAATATACATTTCATAAAGACAATGTCTTCCTATCCTAATGAGGAATCCTTGGTCACTTATACCTTAGACCCTACCCGTTGGGTTTGGTGCTGGATTACTCAGCGTATGCCATAATGGATTTTTTATCATGCTGCACAGTTAGCGCATGTTTATGGTTTCTTGTTTATATTGATTATTACTATAATGTAATGTATCACACAATCATGTAACACATTTTTCTTATTATTTATTAGACATTGTTTTAGTTCATTGATAGGGAATTCATTACTTATATAAGTTATTTGTTGTCGATTAACAAGTGTTATCCCACCCCCTATAGGGACCAACATTGGTAACCTAGATAGACATCATGTATAAAGGCAGAGACAAATGAAAATTCCAGATTTTGGATTCATGATTTATTATACATAAGAGTAGGTGAGAGCATGACCGATTTATGTTAGTGATTCTATTTTGAGATATATCTTTTTTTTATTTTGGACATTTGATACATATATTGTTATGGATGTATGTTTCCCTGTATAGCTTGAAATATTAGTTAGACATGAAATAATCCCAATAGTTAATATTTAATGGATTCTGGTTTTTATAATTATTACTATCTTCTTGATGTCATCGTCTATTAATGATTTATCTTATTCTTCTAAATTTTTATTTAGTTGTGATTGCGGTGTGTTACTTTGATCATATAGGTATAGTCTCCCCATCATACCATCACACACCCTCGCTAATAGTTAGAAACCTCTATAATACGAGGTCTCATGCTTGAGGAAAAGTGACCCACTAAATTTGGGCACCATTTAGTGCCTCATATGTCGAGGATTCACATTTTTGGGATAATAGTTAATTACATTTTAACTATAGCCTATGGGGGAAAAATCATTTTTCATTATCTTGTCTTATAATAAATATCTCATCACTTCCAGTAAATGAACATCATGGTGTGTCTCATCATTTAAAAGTTAATGATATTCCATGATAGGCCATGATATTTCAATTTTCATTTAATAACCATTCATTGGGATCCCTTGACTATGCATTTGCAACATTGTTTATTATCCATAGTTTATAAATAACATCCAATCATATCCCCCAGTTTTTCAATAAATAATTGATGATCCATTGATATGAGTAGTTGAATTAATTAGTCATTGAATCTTCGGATATAAATATATTCCTAAAACTAGCTACCCATAAATTATTACATATAATAATGTATTGAAAGGACCAATTGAATGAGTAATTTTTAACATGATGACTTCATCATGTTAGAGACACACTAATAATTTTGGTATTAATTAAGTGCAATTATTTATTGAAGGAATACAACAATAATACCAAAACCCAGAGAAACTCAATTCACTATAAATGTCTTTTTGAAATCCAACACATACAATAAAAATAGAGAACTCACATCACCATTCAAACTATAAAATAGTTTCTTTTCCTTTAATTTCTACTTGATTCTATCATTCATGGTTATATTTATCAGTGATTATTCTATCCTTCCATGATATCTACTAAATATTTAGTAATACCCACTAAGGCCTTTGTTTCCCTGTAATTCCTTCACATTTCATTTTGATAACTAGACTCTCATAACATATAGATTGTTTAGGTCCAAAGAGACCTCATCTAATGAAATGTTATCTCTCAAATTCACAACTAACCTCATCCTATGGAAACAAATTTTTTGAAACCTAAATTACCCAACACATGCTCGCTGAATGAATAAAATACATTGACTCCAAAAAACTATTAGATCTTATCAATTAAATCGATTTTTATTATTAATTTGAACTGATTTACAAAATAACATCAATAGTAAAATTATTTATGTATTACAGATTCTATATAGTGATTGATGAATTTATTCACAACATTATTTTAAAGTTTATATTGTTGGATTGTTGAAACTTATATATATATATAAAATATTTCCTTACATTGATTTTAATATCATATCATTGTGATTTATCATTGATTATTTAAAACAGTTTTTTTTTTGAAAAATATATTTTAACGGGGTTTTATTTTATTGATTCTATATTGTAGATTCCAAAATCATGAGTATGTATTTATATATTATAGAAATATAAACTCCACATACAACCTCTTCATTTTTTTCAATTTTTTCATGATTAATGTTTCTAAAAAAATAAATAATGTTTCAAATAATTATTCTAAAATTATACTACTTCAACAATATATAGTTGAGTTATAATTACACTTATCACATAATATAAACTCACTGAATGATTTTGTGAAAACAATTATTGATATATTTGTTGTACAATTATAATTTATTAATATAAGGAAACAAATATATATATATATATATATATATATTGAAAAATATCAAAAATAAATTATATAATTAGATATATGTCTTTTATTTTGTAATGATTATTTATTTTCCATAGAACTTCTATCACCCCTACTGATGTGGATTAATAGGTAAGGAATTTGGATCATTTCACTCTAACTCTAACTATATCATTACTAGTACTAGATCATGGTTGGCTATCAATTGATCCTTTCTCTAACGCATGCATATTTTTGGATAATTATATGTGGGTGTGTATATTAGATTTAATGGGTTAAAACAAGGATATCAGTTAACTAATGATGAAATGGAAATAAAAAATCAAGGAAACTATCATTCAAGGCCTTTGTGAAGAACCGAGGGTACTGTTTGAGCATAAAATAATGTTAGACTTTTGGTGTAATTAGAAACTCTAGAAAAAAACTGATCTAATGAATTTATATATAGTAGAGGATCATTAAAATACATAATAGGTATCATTAATTGATTTATATAAGTATTTAGGGAAGGTGAACTGGATGTTGGTTGGGGGGAATCTGTTGTTATTGAATTAACATCCGGACGTGGTATTGTGTCATCTCTATGCTGGTGACGTACCTAATGAAATGGTTTCCATGGAGGTGGGGGTGGTGAAACATCATTCGGGTCAGTAAAGCCAGGATCATTTGGGGTTTCTATATGTGTATGGATCCTTATCAAATTCAAATTCATATAGGTATTAGATAGGTTCTCTAATGGATCTGATATCTCAATGAAAGACCACCAATCCAAACCACTCTCCATCCTAAAGACACAACATTGGTATAATAGACTCATGTATTTATTTATGTGATTAGTGTATGATATATGTTAGTAAAAATGATAAACTAAAAGTAAAAAAATTATGGATAAACCATTTCATTGAGTCCTCTATGGTGACATATTTTACACACAACGATGTATTTTCTATCCCAGTATTCAAAGTATTCTTGATCAAGTATATATAATATTACTATGATCCTACCATTCTGAAATATACTATGTTATTTGAATCTCTAATGATATTTAAAGTACAGTAGATGATACCATACCAAAATGGTTTCACGTCTCCTTCTATGCATCATGGGATTTAAACGAGCATCCTTTTTGTAGATACCTAAAGCATGACGTACATAGACATTACATTAAATTTGCGGAATACATAATACATATCAAAAAAAACACACAAGGACCTTAATAGTTTAGTGTCTTTGGAAACTCGGGATAAAATCATCTAGTCATGGTGAACGATCTTCAACATCTCCCATAAAGATCGTCCCATTTTTTGTCTTACCTAAAACCTTTCTTTAAATCATGGGGAAAATAAAACATGTAAAGTGTGAGATCAAATTCTCAGTAAGGGTAATCATGGAGAAAATAAAACAAATCATATAAAACATGGTAGTACGTAAGGCCTAGATCATAAAGAAACATTAATCAGGATAAAACAGCATGGGAATAAAACATGTAATTGTGGAAACCATTAAGAACATGTTATGATTTCCATAGTATCCAAGGCATTGCTGCCAAGACCATCTTAGTGGACAAAGTACCTTTCTGAATTGATTTCACTCCTCATTCCAGTCCCATATCACTAAACCAGATTAACTTGCCATTCCATCCATGTGCATATCGTGAGATATAAATCTTCACCCAATGAATTTGAGGGAGACATCTCATTATGAAATCATTCATACATGTTCCACAAAATAAACTTAAAACATTCATCATAACGCAAAGAATAAAATGGGTTTCATAAACATCATCCCATCATCACACAATCCATATAAAACAAATGGATATTTATTTATAAGAAATGTAAAAACATGTAAATCATAGAGACATTATACATGAAACATACACATATGAAATAATTTCATCTTAGATGGAAAATAGATTTCATAAAACACATGAAATGTATTCTTGAGGAAAATATATTCTATTTTTCAAAATCATTTTCTTTTCACAAAATTCTATGTATTTTTAAAAGAAAAGTATTTTTTTGAAAATAGTCATAAAATGTTATAGAGTAAGCTTCATAAAAATGAGGCGTTATGAAAACATAAAAATCCGTTCACATCGTATAAGTTAAAAATAACATTCTTCTCGTACTTTTGTTGGAAAAGTCAAAAAGATCCTCGTATGGTAAAAACAATAAAGATTCTTTCCATAACACAATGTAAAAGTCAAAGAGGGGTAATCATGACTTTAAACATACATTAATGAATATTAAACACTTTATTAAAAATATTTTCATGGACTTGATGAAAAATATAACCCCAGTAAATACTTACGAATAAACAATCTCGAATAAGGGTGAGATTGGAATAGTTATCCCTAACCATAGGTCTGAAATGCTTTGTACATATCCGAACCTCCATGTATAATGATTTAAATAATGTAATTTACTTATTAAATAATCATATTCATTGTTATGATATCATATATGGTTCACTGATGACTTTATATCACCATTTCTTTTGTAAATTGCATGTTAAAGAAACGTTTTGGGTAACAACATTTTATTTATCGTACGTGTTTGGAATTTTTGTTCATGATATTATTATTACTTATATCATGATTTAATTACTTCATTAATGTAAATCATTATTTATATATCATATATATTCAGTATATATATATATATAATAGATAAATAAATGAAAGGAAATACACCGTTCATGGAGACGGTAGGCCGTACGTACACATGAACATTGTTTTCTTTTCATTATTGACATGAATGGAAGTAAGTAGATAAAATATATATATATATATACATAAATCCAGTAGATTTATAATTTCATATATTTAATTATTATTCATTATATGAACTTTATAATCATTCTTAAGCGGTTAACATGGAGAATGAATATCATCGCGTCGTGGAGACGGTAATCCGTACGCATGCACGAGCGATGATATTGTTACCATAATTATTGAATTTAATTGGAGTAGATGATATAATATCTCATAATAAGAATGATGTTATAAAAACTATATATATTAATTCTTTACACCATTATACCCATTTAAGTAAGTTGGTGGTGGAAAAACAGATTACACCACAGCGTGAGAATGGTATTCCGTACGTACACACACGTGATGATTTAATTTTTTGTAGGATGAATAAAAGGTGAAATAGGGTTGTTTCATATTTATAATAAAATATTATTACATAATTAATACTGATGTTATTACTTTATAATGAAACAAATAATGAAGAGGAAGTAGAAGAAGAAAGAAACTTGACAGATTCGGTAGAAGAGATTACATCTTCCTTGACACACATCCTTTAAACTTATTCGTATGGCACTAGAGTCGGTCTTTTGAGAAGACCAGAACCTCTATGATATAAATATAGAAGTTTAGAAGAGGAATATGTAGGGGTTTTCGGAGCTTCAAGATCAAAAAGGTGTGATGAGAAGAGGGAAGGGGTTCCCTTTTTATAACGGAGGAGAGGGGCACCTTTGGAAAAACATAAAATACTATTTTATAATAAAGACATATTCAGTTTATAATAGATCCAAATTAATTTATTTCGAAGATAAAGTGGGGATTGGTCTAAATCCTCTCAACCAATAGGTTTTAGACAAGTTTAGATCACTATTTTAACCTTATCATTTAGATTTAACTTTATGTTAAATAATATTACTTTTACCGTGTCTTCTTGTTTTCTTACACTATATGGGTAATACACAAACTATAACAACCCAAAAGAACCCCAAGGGGTTCATCATTAATATATATAACCTTATCTAATTCATTTTTCCTATCCTTATATTTTTAGGAATATAATAACGATTAATAATATAATATTAGTTTTAAAAACTATTTTATGTCAATTTTGACACTATTGAGTAAATGATTTTTGTGAACACCATAGCAACATGATTAGTTCTAAATAAGTTAATTAAATCAATACTAATATGAAATATTAACCTATAAAATTATTTTAATTCATAAAATGTCTCAAATTACATTTATTTGGTTATTTATAATAACAATTATGTTAATATTTCCTTAATAAGGTTATTACTGCATCATCATTGTGTCATATATAAATTAACATATTTAAAGTCTAAAAATTATAAATAAAATAGCATTATGTAGGAAATACTTTTACCTTTATAATGAATTTTTATAGTTTAATTTATCTTATTTATATCCTTATATTAAAAATCTTTTAGTTATTAAACATTCATTTTAACTATTTTAACTCTTCATTAAAAAAATATTATTCAATGTCCTAATCTAATCTAGGTTGACCTAAACGGTCATATTTTATTCCTAAGGTTATTTTTGGTCTAATTAAACTTATCCAATAAAATTATGAAATTTTTAGGGTAATAATAATACCATATTTACCCTTAATAACCCTATTTACTTTTAACTGTGGTAAATAAATGTAAAACGTTATTATTCACCAAAAACTATTTTCATATTATTGAACGATAATTTACATTTTGATATTAACCGTGTCTCTCGGATTTTCGAAATTCCACTCATAGAAGTGGTACAATTATTTTTTATGTAAATTTTCAAATTCTCCAAGGAGGTGGGTAAAAGACGGTGAAAAGTTCAACAAAATTTTTTTATATCTAAAATAATTATAAAATGAGTCAAATAAATTACATTGAACATATATAAGTATTATGTATCAATTTTGACCTAAAATAAATTTAAATATAATAAATAATTATTTAAATAAAAAGTTGGTTTCTAAATAGTAACCTAGTGTTTTCACTATTCATCAATAATTGAATGTTTTTAGAAAAATACAAAAAATTCACCCTAGGCTAATTTCAATATTCCGAATCAAAAAATGAAGTTCATTTTGAATGATAAAATTTATAAAATTTCAAAAAGTGGGTATTACTATTCCAAACATCTAGTTCATAATAATATTATAAGAATATCTCATTTAGTGAAACTCGGTATTGCGTACTACACACGCTATCGAGGAAGGTCTTGATTGTGTGTAATGCAAGCCATGTCAGGGTTGCGTGTATTGAATGCTCTGTTTGGTGTTTCCTATAACATAATCCAAACATATTTCATTTAGACATTAAAAAAAATCTATAATTAATGTTGCGTAGAATAATTTCAACAAAAAGAACTTGAAATTGTGTGTAACAAGAGTTAAGAATAGTGTTGCGTAAACTCCTAGCTAATACGGTGTTGCGTATAGTACACGCTAATATTGGTGTAGTGTATAATAGATGACATTAATGAAATAGAAAATTATATATCTCAACAAATCTCAGGGTGTTACATTCTACCCCCCTTAAAATTAATTTCGCCCTCGAAATTCGCCGGGGTTATAAATCGTTTACTACTAGAATGGTTATTTCATAGAAACCCACATCATAAAAAGGAATACTAAAATTAAATTTTAAAAAGTTAAGTATGAAACATAACAGTTACCCAAATTTACTAATTACTGAGTTTCCACATAAGAGAACATAGGTGAAAATATGGATATGGAAGAGAAGTATAACCATCAGCTTCTGATGAATATTGGTAGAGGACATGGCTATGAAAAATCCAAAAATAACATATCCATAAATTTTTTATTATCTAAGGTACCATCTAATTCATCAGATATAAGGGCACTAGGAAACTATTTTTGGTTTTCATGATCATTTCCCTAAAGTTGAAGAAATTTGAATTAGAAGAAATACGTTCTTGATTTTGGTACAATCTCACTGTTGTTCATTCCTTGAACAATTTCACATCATCTCATAAAGAAATGAAGTTGATGTTGTCATATGTGAAGTGTTAGCAGATCATGCGATATAATGATAGGTCATTCCATCTCCCTCAAACAAAATGTTAGCAAAAGTTATTAAATATACATAAGTCCATCTATAGTAAGTTTAATCGTATATGGTTCCTAAAATGGACTTATAATTCATATATAATACCACTTAATAAATTAAAACTAATTTATACTATCCGAGGACTTCTTGTAGGACAGTGGTATGTGATAAAGGAATGTCACACATCAGTTGTGGGTTCGATTCCCACAGCCTTGTCCGACATGACGGGTTGTCTCTCGTCCTGCAGGTTGTCCTTTTTCTAAAACTACATTAGTATAACATTACATCAATAATTTCAAAAAAGTTCTAGCCTTAAACAATACTAACTAATTTCCAACATAATCCATTCCAATCATTAGGCTTTTCCAAAATACTTCTGTCTGAGCTCATAGTATAATGAAAACTATTACTAGAAATGTCATCTGCCGAGCATGTGAATACCATCATTTATCCCCCATATATCATACGATATATCATTTTGGTCAAATTACAAACTTCTGAATACCTTAATCATGTATTCTCTTGAAAAATGAATACTCATTGAACCTTAGTGAAAACATGAATGCTGTCAAAATTTAACACATTCCACATACCAAAATCACAAAATTTCTATATACTCAAACAATGATATAACATTGTCCTTATATAAGATATGAGGTCATTTAATTTTTTTCATTATCCATTTATTATGCGAATATCATCTTCTTTCCAAATATTTTTGAATCACTTTTCATGGTTACCGGTACCATATAATTATTAAAAACCAGTACATAGATATTCCAAAATTCCACAATACAATAAATGAGATTCCATGATACTATTTTAAAATCCCATTACATAAACACTTATTCATTACACAACGTCATTTTCATACTCAGCATCAGAAATAATGATCACATGTGACTTCCCATTATCCTTTTCCTTAAGAGGTTTCTCACGTTGATCATCATTAACCCTTGGATTAGGGCACTGATTAGCATAATTCCCCATTTCCTTTCACTGGAAGAATTGAAGTGATGGTGGAGCGTTTTCTGTAGTCTTTTTTTTATTCACATCAATAGCAGCTGTTTTTCCATTACTTCGACACTCAGCTTCTCAATGACCTTCTTTTCCACACTTAAAAAACATTTTCTAGTCCCATTAAGACAATCTCCACCATTCTTCTTTCCACACTTTGAGCATAAAGAAACATTCATATTCTTTTCACCATTATTCTGAGATTTCTCCATAAACTCCATCTTTCATTTCTTGTTAAAACCATGAGATGGATATGTAACACCAACTTCCATTTATACCTTGATAGCACAACACACAATTTCTTTATAGCTACTGAAGTCTCTTATAGCTAATTCCATTAGAAGACTTGGTTTTATGCCACTAAAGAATCGATCAACTTTACATTACGGTTGGATGATAAAGCCTGATGCATACCTTGCAAGCCTTCTAAAATTCTCTTTGTATATACCAACAGATTAATCATCCTTTTACTTAAGATCAAGGAAATCCTTTTCCATCGTGGTTCGAAAAATACGAGGGAAGTACATATTGAAAAATAAGTTCTTGAACTCATCCCATTCCATGGATTAAATTTCATTTCGGGGCCTCATATTATTAATTATAGTCCACCATTGATCTACTTCACCTTCTAAACAGTAAATAGCTAGAATGAGTTTTCTATGTTCCTAACCGCGAATTATGTAAAATATCATTTCAATGTTACTGATCCATTGTTCACCAATAAGTGGATCAGAAGACCCACTGAAAGAAAGTGGATGTTGCCTCATGAAGGACTCAATAGAATATTGTTACCTTCTCTTCTCATTTGAAATTCCAGAATGATTCATAGCTTGTGTAAGTATATCAATAATATTATTCACTCTGTCTCCCATGACATTGGTTTGTTCAAGAGGAAAATCTTTGCATTGTTCATTACATTGATCAACACAAATCCTTCTGGTTCCAGCCATCGTCTAAAACTAAAAAAGAATTGCGTGAGAGGCAAAAATCATGCTTGGGAAAAATCATAATAAAGAGGGAGTAACATAAATATCTATCATCTTAGGTTTAATTGTAAAAATGTTACCGTAATTCTAGGACTATAACTTATACATATACTTATCCTTAGGGACATTCCTAGACATACCTTAGAAATATCTATAGAGATCTCACTAAAGTTTTCGCATCCTGGTTTCCAAAGGATGACTAAACCATTCCTCTAATACCAATTGTAGAGACCCAAATCATGACATACATAGAAATTACATTAATTTTGCAGAATACTTAATACATAACAAACAAAACACACAAGTACAGTAATAGTTTAGTGTATTTGGAAACTAGGGGTATAATCTATTAATCATGGTGAAAGATCTTCAACATATCCCATAAAGATATTCCATTTTTTCTATTACATAAAACCATTATTTAAATCCTGGGGAAAAGAAAACATATAAAGGGTGAGCTCAAATTCTCATTAAGGGTATGCATAGAGAAAATAAAACAAATCATATACATTTGAACAAAAAACATGAACATAATGTTTAAACATCAAAATCTTGAGAAATGACATAAAACATGGCAGTACGTAAGGCATAGATCATAAATAAACATTAATCATGATAAAATATAATGAGAATAAAACATGTAATTGTGTCAACAATTAAGAACATGTTATGATTTCCATAGTATCCAAGGCATTGCTGACAAGACCATCTTAGTGGACAAAGTCCCATTCAGAATCGAGTTCACTCCTCATTCGAGTCCTATATCACTGATCCAGATTAACATGTCGTTCCATCCATGTCTATCTCATGAGATATAAATCTTTACCCAACGCATTGGAGGGAGATATAGGTCCCACCCATCTCATAATTAAATAATTCTTTTTTGTTCCACAAAATAAACTTAAAACATTCATCATAACCCAAAGAAGAAAATGGGTTTCATAAACATCATCCCATCATCACAGAATCCATATAAAACAAATGGACATTTCATCATAAAAAAGTGAAACCATGTAAATCATAGATACATTATACTTGAAACATACACATATGAAATAATGTCATCTTAGATGGATAATATATTTTATAAAACACTTGAAATAAATTCTTGAGGAAAATAACTTCTCTTTTTCAAAATCATTTTCTTTTCACAAGATGCCATGTAATTTTAAAAGAAAAGTATTTAGTTGAAAATAGTCAAAATATCTTGTAGAGTATCATTCATAAAAATGAGGCATTATAAAACTATCAATATACGTTCACGCAGTACAAGATAAAAATAACATTTTTCATGTACTTTTGTCGGAATAGTCAAAAAGTTCCTCGTATGGTAAACACAAGAAAGAATCATTCCATAACACAATGTAAAAGTCAAATATGGGTAATCATGACTTTAATATAACATTTAAGAATATTAAACAATTTATTAAATACATTTTCATGGACATTGATGAATAATATAACCCCGGTAAATACTTACGAATAAACAATCACAAATAAGGGTGAGATTGGAATAGTTATCCCTTACCTTAGGTCCGATATGCTTCGTACGTATCCGAACATCTTGTGTAATGATTTAAATAATTTCATTGACTTATTAAAGAATCATATTTATTGTTATGATATCATATATGGTTCACTTTTGACTTTATATTACCCGTTATTTTGTAAATTCCATGTTAAAACAGCATTTTGGGTAACATTATTTTATTTATCGTACGTGTTTGCACTTGTTGTTCTTGATATTATTATTACTTATATCATGATTTAATTACTTACATAATTTAAATCAGGATTTATATATCATATATATTCAGTATATATATATAATAGATAAATAAATAAAATGAAATACACCATTCATGGAGACGGTAGGCCGTACGTACCATGAACGTTGTTTTCTTTTCCTTATCGACTTGAATGGAAGTAATTAGATGACATATATATATATATATATATATGGATAAATAATGTAGATTTATAATGTCATATATTTCATTATTATTCATTATATGTACTTTATAATCATTCTTCAGTGGTTAACATGGAGAATGAATCTCATCGCTTCGTGGAGATGGTAATCCGTATGTACGCACGACCGATGATATCATTCCCATAATTATTGAATTGAATTGGAGTGGATGATATAATATCTCAGAATCATTATGATTTATAATAAATATATATAGTTATTCTTTACACCATTATAACAATCCAAGTAAGGCGGTGGTGGAAAAACAAATTACACCACGACGTGGAGACGGTATTCCGTACGTACGCATGCTCGGTGATTTCATTTTCTATAGGATGGATCGAAGGTGAAATATGGTTGTTTCATATTTATAATAACATATAAGTATATAAGTAATAATTTTTTTATTACTTTATATTGAAACAACTAAAGAAGACGAAGTAGAAGAAGAAAGAAACTTGAAAGAGTTGGTAGAAGAGATTACCTCTTCCTCGATGCACCTCCTTTAAACTTCTTCATAGGGCACTAGAGTTGGTCTTTTGAGAAGACCATAACCTCTATGATATAACTTGAGTGGTTTATAAGCAGAATGTTTAGGGGTTGGCCAAGCTTTGAGTCTCAATAGGGTGTGAAGTGAAGCGGGAAGGGGTGTCATTTTTATAAGGGGGGGAGGGGCACCTTTGGAAAAACCTAAAATATTATTTTATAATAATGTCATACTTGGTTTATAATAGCTATAAATTGATTTAGTTCTAAGATATAGTGGGTATGGGTTGAAATACTCTCAACCAATAGGTTTTAGACAAGTTTAGGTCACTATTTTAACCTTATCATTTAGATTTAACTCTAAGTTTAATAATTTTACTTTTACCGTGTCTTGTTGTTTTCTTACACTATATGGTTAATAATCTTACAATAACAAGCCAAACAAACCCCAAGTGGTTAATTATTAATATATATAACCTTATATATTACATTTTTCTAAACCTTATATTTTTAGAAATAAAATAACAATTAATAATATAATATTTGTTTTAAAAACTATTTTATGTCTGTTTTGACACTATTTGGTACTTGATTTTTGTGAAAATAATAACAACATGATTAGTTCAAAAACAGTTAATTAAATCAATACTAAGATGTCATATTAACCTATAAAATCAGTGTAATTCATAAAAAGTCTCATATTACATTTATTAGAGTATTTATAACATCAACTATATTACTATTTCCTTAATTAGGTAATTATTGTATCATTATTTTGTAATAAATAAATTAAATTATTTAAAGTCGAAAAATTATAAATAAAATACCATTATGAATTAAATATTTTTATCTTTTTAATTAATACATATAGTCTAATTTATCTTATTTATAACCCCATATTAAAAATGTCTTAGTTATTAAACTTTCATTTTAACAATTTTAACTCTTCTTTAAATAAAATAATTTTAAATGTCCAAATCTAATCGAAGTGGATCTAAATGGTCATATTTTATACCTAAGGTTGTTTTTGGTCGAATTAAACTTATCCAGTATAATTAGGACATGTTTTAGGGTAATAATAATACCATTTTTACCCTTAATTACCCTATTTACTTTTAACCGTGTCAAATAAAACTAAAAAGTAACTATTCACCAAAAATTATTTTTATCTTATTGAATCACATTTTACTCCTTGATATTAATCGTGTCTCTCAGATTTTCTAAATTCCACTCACAAATGCAATAAAATTAATTTTTCTGTAAATTTTCAAATTATCATAGGAGGTGGGTAAAAGAGGGTGAAAAGTTCAGTAAAATTTATATATATATAAAATTATTATAAAATGACTCAAATGAATTACATTGAACTTATATAGTTATTATGTATCAATTTTGAAAAAAAAATAAATTTAAATAAAATAAATATTTATTTAAATAAAAAGTCGGTTTTAAATAGTAACATAGTGTTTTTACTATTCATAAAAAATTGATAGTTTTCAGAAAAATACCAAAAATTCACCCTAGGATAATTTCGATATTCCCAATCCAAAACTGAAGACCATTTTGAAAGATAAAATAAATAACATTTCAAAAATTGGGTATTACTATTCATATTGGCTAGTTCATAATAATATTATAATAATATCTCGTTTAGTGAAACTCGGTATTGCGTACTACACACGCTATCGGGGAAGGTCTTGATTGTATGTAATGAAAGCCAAGTCAGGGCTACATGTAATGAAATCTCCGTTTGGTGTTCCATATAACATAATTAAAACATATTTCATTTACAGATTAAAAAAATCTATACATAATGTTGCGTAGAATAATTTCCACAAAACGAACTTGAAATTGTGTTTAACACGAGTCATGAATAGTGTTGTGTATACTACAATCTAATACGGTGTTACGTATAGTACAATCTAATCTTGGTATAGTGTATAATTGAAGACATAAATGAAATTAATAATTATATATGTCATAAAATCTCAGGGTTTTACACTTTTGATGCATATAAGTAATATAATAAACTAATAAATATTATCTCATATCTAGATCAGGTTGATTCATCAAAAAATAAGTATAATTAAATGATATTCAGATAAAATTTTTAGTATAATAATCTAATGATGGTAAATATTTGTATTCCCATGAAATAAATTAATGTATTTCAATTTATTTTCAAGATCCCTCTATATATGATGTAACAATCATATTAAAATTTTATTTATCCTTTGGTATTTTCATCATATAATAAAAAAACCAAGCTTTCCCATTTTTATACCACTCATTATTGTAATATCCAAACTCTCATCATTGAACTAATATTTAACAATGTTGGAAATCTGACTAACACGACATTGAAGTAAAAAATGAAGGGGTATCCATTTTTGACCATATGAATTGATTATATAATTAATGTTTTAATAAATATTTTCGATCAATAAAACCCCATAACAATTTAGAATGAATTTTTAAATTCAAGATATGAACTGAATATGAGATTTAAATGTATCCTTCTTAATGAGAATAAATGATAATTACATTACAAAATTATTTATATATTTGTTGGAAGAAACCAAATATATTCTTTTATAATTTGAATAAAAAAATTCTTTTAATTGTTATATACTTCTTACAATGAGTATGTACATCTTTGAAAGGAATGAATTCTTGAATAAACTATGAAGTAACACATAGATAGTTCCACCTTATTTTTCTATGTCATATGTACTGATGTATATAATCGTTTAATTAATTGATTATTGTGATGTTGTTTCTCTATATGATTTTGTGTCTCATAAAATTAATTTTTTGAGTCCCCATAAACTTTTACAATTAATTTATATAATTTCATCCAAGACATCCTATTGCTACTTTTTTACTTCAATAGTTTTTTAATTCCCTAAAAAACATGGTTTAATAGATAATTAGGAAATGTTCTTGTAACACCTTGAGATTTTATGAAAAATATTTTTTTTTAATTTCATTAATGTCTTGTATTGTATGCTACACAAAGATTACCTTGCGCTATACGCAACACCGTATTAGCTTGCAGTATACGCAACACTATTCTTGGACCGTGTTACACACAATTTTGATAATAGTTATTCTACGCAACATTGAGTGTATATATATATATATATATATATATTCAACGTATAAATTAAATATGGTTGAATTCTATTATACGAAACAACGAAGTATTATTGCACAACACGCAACCCTGACTTGGCTTGCATTACACGCAATTGTGACCTTCCTCGATAGAGGGTGTTGTACGCAATACCGGGTTTTACTAAACACCGATTTATTATTATAATATTATTATGAACTAGCTGTTATGAATAGTATTAACTAAATTTTGTATTTTATAACATTATTATTCATCTTACACATTTTCTAGAACATAGTATAAGAACAAAATAAATTTTTCGGGTAAAATAAGTATTTTTTAAAAAATTGCATTTTAGCCGCCTTTTGAGGGTGCACCCACATTAAATCTAGTTTTTGACATGTTTATAAGTTTAATTTGACAAAATAAAATTCTTCCTTAAAATCAAGAAATAAAAAATTACTTTGGATATATGTTTCATATTATTCTGGTAACATTCATATTTTCATGAATAGTAAAAACACGCTATATTTTAATTAAAATCAACTTTTCCATCGCAATAATTTATATGGTTAAATTATAAAATTGAATGGACTTAAGGTATAAATAGAATATATTTTTCCCATTTAATATAATGTATGTCTTTAGCATTGATTTTACATTAAATTAATAGGTTAAATCAATTCAATCTTTTTCAATGTTTTAAAGAAAAACCCATTTTCATTCGACAACGGGATTAATTTTAATTTGGAAAAATGGACTCCATATTTGGAATCAGTGGGTACAAATTATGTTAATAATCTACTTTTTATTTTTGGTAATTATGAATAGTAACTACGGTAAATTTTATTTACCATTATTATAGGTAAATCAGGTAATTAAGGGTAAATATAATATTATAAAAATACCCTAACACCTGCCAAAATCTTATTTGATGACTACAGGTCGACCCATACCACCTAAGGGTCAGATTAGATTAATTTAATGGACTTTTGTCCATGAAAATAATTTAATTATTATTAAAACCAAAGAATGTGACAACATGTCATTTTCTTAAATCTTACAAGTATAATAATTTTAATTTGATGATAAACTTAATGAAACATTGAAAATGAATAGTATACAGAAATCTTATACAATTATATACATAATTGGAATTTATTTAGAATTTTTAGGGATTAAATAATTATTATTTATTATGACACAAAGATGATGCAGTAATTATCTTATTAATGAAATATTAACATAATTGATGTTATAAATACCCAAATAAATTTAATTTAAGACTTTTTATGAATTAAAATAATTTAATAGGTTAACATGACATGTTAGTATTGATTTAATTAACTTGGTTCTAACTAATCATTCTATTATGATTTTCACAAAAATCAATTACTAAATAGTGTCAAAATTGACATAAAATAGTATTTAAAACAAATATTATATTATTAATTGTTATTTTATTCCTAAAAATCTAAGTTCCGGCCAAATGACTTATATAAGGTTGTATATATTAATAATAAACAACTTGGGGTTCGTTTGGCTTGATATAGTATGTTTATTAACCTTATAGTGTAAGAAAACAAGAAGACACGGTAAAAGTTAAATTATCTAACTTAAATTAAATCTAAAAATATTGATACCTAAACTTGTCTAAATTCTATTGGGTGAGAATATTTCGACCCCTACCCACCTTATCTTCGATATATATCAATTTGGAGCTATTAAAAACCGAATTTGACTTTATAATAAAATAATATTTTTAGTTATTCCAAAGGTGCCCCTCTCCTCCCTTATAAAAGGGAACCTCCTCCCCCTCTTCATCACACCACTTTGAACCTTCATGATCGGAAAACCCCTTCCAAATTATCTTCTACACTTCCCTAGAAACATCTCAGAGGTCACAGACTTCTTCAAAGACCAATTTTAGTTCCCTAAGAAGAGGACTCAAATAGGCACTTTAAAGAAGAGGTAATGTCCATTACCGATTCTTTCAACTTTATTTCTTCTTCCACTTCTTCTTCATAGGTTTTTTCATAATGAAGTAATAACATAAGTATCACTCATATACTGATATGTTATTATAAGTATGAAACAACCCTATTTCACCATCTATCCATCCTACAGAAAACGAAATCACCGCGCGTGCGTACGTACGGAATAACGTCTCCACGCTGTGGTGTAATCAATTTTCCACCACCACCTTACTTGGATGGGTATAATGGTGTAAATAATGACTATATATGATTATTGTAAAGTGATATTCATTCTGAAATAGTATATATATACTCCAATATAATTCCACAATCATTGGAACGATATCATCACTCGTGCGTACGTACGAAATACCGTCTCCACGATGTGATGCGACTCGTTCTACATGATCTTCATTGCATAATGATTATATAAATGAATTTCATAAATTAATATGACATATATTACCCTAATACCATTCAGGAAATTAGGTATCTATAACCTAAAATGAAAAATAAGAATTTATTCGACATAACACACATAAGAACAAAAAGTAATAAACACCCGAATAACAAGTAATAATGAAATATTACCAATAAGAAGATAAGAATATGACCATATATGATATCATAAAAATAAGTATCATTCTGGAATAAGTCAATAACATTATTTAAAACATTATACAGGTGGTTCGAACACTTACGAAGCAAATTGGACCTAAGGTAAGGGAAAATATCACAATCTCATTTTTATCCGAGATTGTTTATACTTTGAAATTTACTGGGGTGTATTTTATCATCCACATCCATGTTTCCAAAATATGTAATATTATTTCCATCCACCTACAATTGTTTATATCCTACTTTACCCTTCATTGAGTTTTTAGTAAAAAATATGTATGGAATCATTTGTTGTTTTTCGTACGAGGTACTTCTTGACTTTTCCGACAAAAGTACGAGAAGAATGTTTTTTTTAACTTATACGGCATGAATGGATTTTTAAAACATTATTTCCAAGAATATTACTTTACAAGTTTTAATGTTTATTTTTAATCAACTTCTTTTAAAATTGTATGACATGTTAAGAAAGGAAAAGTGTTTTTGAAGTATAAAAGATATTTTCGTCAATAATGGAGTTCAAGTGCTTTATCAAAATTATTTTCCATCTAAGATAATATAGGGGTCTGTTTATATCCCTATTTTTACATTGATTTGATTATGTTGTGATGGAATTATTTTTATTAATTCCTTTATCATATATGAATTGTTTTATGATGTTATGTTGTTTAAGAATCCCATTTTTATTACATGGGTGATTCTATGATGTATGGTTTATGATTTTTTGGCACACATAAGAATGGTATCATTATGAGATGGGTGGGACCTATATCTCCCTCCATTGCATTGGGTAAAGATTTTATATCTCATGAGATAGACATGGCTGGAATGGTAGGTAATACCGGTTCCGTGAAACAGGACTGAAACGAGGAGTGAACTCGGTTCAGAAAGGGACTTTTTCTACTAAGATAGTCTCGGTAATGAGTCTTGACTAATAAGAAATGATTCTCTATGATTATGTGTTTATGCCACAAAGTTTCATGTTTTAAGTTATGATTATTGGGATTACATTTCACTACTATGATTTATCCCATGTTATGAAATTATGATCTCTTTTCCAGGTTAAGATTTCCAAAATATATGTTCTTATGAATATGATGTGATTGATATTTATTTTGTTTACCCTTACTGAGCATTTGCAGTCACCTTTTTATGTTTTATTTTCCCCAGGATATAAAGAAAGGATTTAGGTTTTAAAAAAATAAGATCTTTATGGGAGATGTTGAAGATCTTTCACCACGATTAGAAGATTATATTCCGGGTTTCCAAAGACACTAAAATATTACGGTCCTTGTGTGTGTGTTTTTGTTATGTACTAAGTATTCCACAAAAGTAATGTAATGTCTATGTACGTTAAGCTTCGGGTCTCTATAGTTGGTAGCAGAGGAAAGGTTTAGTCAACCTTTGGAAACTAGGATGCGAGAACTTTAGTGAGATCCCTAGATATATTTCTAAGCTATGTCTAGGGATGTCCCTAAGGTTAAGTATAACTATAGGTTATAGTACTAGAATTACGGTATCCTAAGATGTTAGATATTTAAGGTACTCCCCCTTTACTATGTTTTTTTCCCTAGCATGATTTTTGCATCTCACACTATTATTTTTGGGTTTTAGACGATGGATGGAACCCGAAGGAACCGTGTTGATCAATGCAATGGACAATGCAATGATTGTCCTCATTAACAAAAAATGTTATGGGAGATGGAGTCCAAAATCTTATTGCTATACTCACACAAGCTATGAATCATTCTGGACTTCCAAATGAGCAGAGAAGGAAACAATATTCTATTGAGTCCTTCATGAGGCAACGTCCACCTTCTTTCAGTGGGCCTCCTGATCCACTTGTTGTTGAACAATGGATCAATACCACTAAAAATATATTTTCAGTTCTTCAATGTTCAGAACATGATAAATTCATCTTAGCAGTATATCGTTTGGAAGGTGAAGCTGATCAATGGTGGAATCTTATCAAGAATATGAGGCCAAGAGATGAAATTGAGTCCATGGAATGGGACAAGTTCAAGAACTTATTTTTCAATAAGTACTTCCCTCGTATTCTTCGAACAAAGATGTTGAAGGAGTTTCTTGAACTAATGAAAAAGGATGATGAATCTGTTGGTTTATAAAAAGCGAATTTTACAAGGCTTTCAAGGTATGCATATGGCTTTATCATCCAACCTGAAAGTAAATTTGATCAATTCTTCAGTGGCTTAAAACCAAATATTCGAAGGGCATTAGCTATAAGAGACTTTAGTACCTATGAAGAAATTGTGCGTTATGCTATCAAGGTAGAAATAGAAGTTGGTGTTACTTATCCATCTAGTAGTTTTGACAAGAAACGAAAGATGGTGTTCAAGGAGATATCTCATAATAATGGTGAAAAGAAGATGAATGTTTCCTTATTCTCAAAGTGTGGAAAGAAGCATGGTGGAGATTGTCTTAAAGGGACTAGATAATGTTTTAAGTGTGGAGTAGAAGGTCATCGAGCAGCTGAGTGTAGAAGTAATGGAAAAAGGGGTTCTAATGATGTGAATAAAGAAAAGACTGCAGAGATCACACCACCAACACTTCAATGCTCCAAGTGCAAGGAAATGGGGAATTATGTTAATAAATGCCCAAATCCAAGGGTTAGTGATGATCAAAATGAGAAACCACTTAATGCAAAGGACAAAGGGAAGTCACATGCGATCACTATTGGTGATGTTGAATATGAAAACGATGTGGTGGAATGATTATATGTTTATGTAATGGGATTCCAAAATAATGTTGTATTTAGTATCGTGGAATATTAGAATATTTATGTATTGGTCTATTGTCGTTTTCAATAATTTTATGGTACCGGTAACCATGGAAAGTGATTGGGATATTTTTGGAAAAAATATGATATGCGCATAATGAATGGATAACGAGAAAATGAAATGTTTGACAGTATTCATGAGCTCATGTCTGATATAAGGAAATAGTTATATCATGGATTGAGGTTTCGGTATGTGAAAAGAGATAACTTTTGACAGCACTCATGTTTTCACTAAGATTCAATGGGTATTCATTTTTCAAGAGAATACATGATTATGGCCTTCGAATGTTTTGAATGTGACCAAAAAGACATATCTCATGATATACGAGGATCAAAGATGGTATTAACATGCTTGTTATATGAACTCTTTGGTAATCGTTTTCACTATAATATGAGATTGGACAACAGTATTTTGGATAAGCCTAAAGATTGGAAATGATTATGTTGGACATGAGTTAGTATTGTTTAAGGATAGAACTTTTTTTCGATATTATTGATGGGAAGTTATAGTAATGTAATTTTAGAAAAAGGACAACTTGCAGGACAGGCGACAGCCCCTCGCGTCGGACAAGGCTGTGGGAATCGAACCCGCAACGGAAGTGCGACTGGCCTTTATCGCCTACCACTGGCCTACAGGAAGTCCCTGGTTAGTAGAAACTAGTTGTATTTTATTACGCGGTATGATATATGAAGTATAAGTTCATTTTTGGAATCGTATACGATTAACCTCACCATAGATTGTCTTATGTATTTTTGATAATTTTTGTAACCTTTTGTTTGAGATAGATGGAATGACCCATAATTCTATGACATGATCTACTAACACTTCACGAATGACAAATCCAACGACATTTCTTTAAGAGATGTAGTGGAAATTGTCCAAAGAATGACCAACGATAACACTGTACCAAAATCACAAAAGTATTTCTTATAATTCCAATATCATTAAATTTAGGGAAATGATCTTGAAAACAAAAAATGTTGTCCTAGTACTCGTATATCTGATGAATCAGGTGGTGCCTTAGATCGTCACAAATTTATGACTTTGTGATTGCTGGCTTTTCCATAGCCATGTTATCTACCACTCTCCATCAAAACATGGTGGTTAGATTTCTCTTCCATATCCATATTTTCACCTATGTGGAAACCCAGTGATTAGTTTATTTGGTTAACTGTTACGTTTCATACTTTTGTTTTTAAAGATTGGTTTTGGTATTCATTTTTACGATGTGGGTTTCTATTAAAGAAATGTTTGAGTAGTAAACCATTTATAACCCCGACGAATTTCGAGGGAGAAATTAATTTTAAGGGGGGTATAATGTAACACCCCGAGATTTTATGAAAAATATTTTTTTTAATTTCATTAATGTCTTGTGTTGTATGCTACACCAAGATTACCTTGCGCTATTCGCAACACCGTATTAGCTTGCAGAATACGCAACACTATTCTTGGATCGTGTTACACACAATTTTGATAAAATATATTCTACACAACATTGAGTATATATATATATATATTCAACGTATAAATGAAATATGGTTGGATTCTGTTATAGGAAACAACGAAGGATTCTTGCACAACACGCAACCCTTACATGGCTTGCAATACACGCAATTGCGACCTTCCTCGATAGCGTGTGTTGTACGCAATACCGGGTTTTACTAAACAACGATATATTATTATAATATTATTATGAACTAGCCGTTATGAATAGTATTAAATAAATTTTGAAATTTATAACATTATTATTCATCTTACACATTTTCTAGAATATGGTATAAGAAAAAAATAAATTTTTCGGGTAAAATAAATATTTTTTAAAAAAATGCACTTTTGCCACCTTTTGATGGCGCACCCACATTAAATCTAGTTTTTGACATTTTTATGAGTTAAATTTGACAAAATAAAATTCTTCTTTGGAATCAAGAAATAAAAATTTACTTTGGATAAATTTTTCATATTATTCTGGTAACTTTCATAATTTGATGAATAGTAAAAACACGATATATTTTAATTAAAATCATCTTTTTTAATTGCAATAATTTATATGGATAAATTATAATATGGAATTGTTTTAAAGTATAAATAGAATATATTTCTACCATTTAATATAATGTATGTCATTATCATTGATTTTACATTAAATTCGTAGGTTAAATCAATTCAATCTTTTGCAATGTTTTAAAGGAAAACTCGTTTTCTTTCGACAACGGGATTAATTTTAATTTGGAAAAATGGATTCCATATTTGGAATCAGTGGGTCCAAATTATGTTAATAAGCTACTTGTTATTTTTTGGGAATTATGAATAGTAACTACGGTAAATTTTATTTACCATAGTTAAAGGTAAATAGGGTAATTAAGGGTAAATATAATATTATAAAATTACCCTAACACCTGCCAAAATCCTATTAGATGACTAAATGTAGACCCATATCACCTAAGGGTCAGATTAGATTCAATTAATGGACATTTGTCCATGAAAATAATTTAATTATTATTAAAACCAAAGAATGTGACAACATGTCATTTTCTTAAATCTTATAAGTATAATAATTTTAATTTGGTGATAAACTTAATGAAACTTCCAACATGAATAGTCTCCATAAATATAATAAAATTATCTATATCATAGAAATTTATTTAGAATTTTTAGGGATTAAATAATTATCATTTATTATGACACAAATATGATTCAGTAATTATCTTATTAATGAAATATTGACATAATTGATGTTATAAACACCCACATAAATGTAATTTAAGACTTTTTATGAATTAAAATAATTTAAAAAGTTAATATGACATGTTAGTATTGATTTAATTAACTTGTTTCTAACTAATCATTCTGTTATGATTTTCACAAAAATCAATTTCTAAATAGGGTCAAAATTGACATAAAATAGTTTTTAAAACAAATATTATACTATTATTTGTTATTTTATTCCTAAAAATCTAAGGTTCGGCCAAATGACTTATATAAGGTTATATATATATAAATAATAAACAACTTGGGGTCCGTTTGGCTTGATATAGTAAGTTTATTATCCTTATAATGTAAGAAAACAAGAAGACACGGTAAAAGATAAATTATCTAACTTAAAGTTAAATCTAAAACAATTGATACCTAAACTTGTCTAAATTCTATTGGATGAGATGATTTAGTCCCCTAACCACCTTATCTTAGAAATATATCAATTTGGATCTATTAAAAACCGAATTTTCCTTTATAATAAAATATTATTTTTTGTTATTCCAAAGGTGCCCCTCTCCTCCTTTATAAAAGAGAACCTCCTCCCCCTCGTCATCACACCACATTGAGCCTTCAAGCTCGGCCAACCCCTACCCAATTCTCTTATACAGTTCCCTAGAAACATCCTAGAGGTCCTGGTCTTCTTCAAAGACCAATTTTAGTTCCCTATGAAGAGGACTTAAAGAGGGGCTTTAAAGAAGAGGTAATGTCCGTTACCGATTCTTTCACCTTTATTTCTTCTTCCACTTCTTCTTATTAGGTTGTTTGATTATGAAGAAATAACATCAGTATCACTCATATACTTATATGTAATTATAAGTATGAAAGAACCCTTTTTCACTATCTATCCATCCTACGGAAAACGAAATCACCGCGCGTGCGTACGTACGGAATACCGTCTCCACGCCGTAGTATAATCTATTTTCCACCACCACAATACATGGATGTGTCTAATGGTATGAATAATGACTATATATTATTATTGTAAAGTTATATTGATTCTGAAATAGTATATATATACTCCAATACAATTCCACAATCATGGGAACGATATCAACGCTCGTGCGTACGTACGGAATACCGTCTCCACGATGTGATGTGACTCGTTCTACATGATCTTCATTGCATAATGATTATATAAATGAATTTCATAAATTAATATGATATATATTACCCTAATACCATTCTGGAAATGAGGTATCTATAACCTAAAAAGAAAAATAGGAATTTATTCAACATAACACGCATAAGAACAAAAAGTAATAAACACCCAAATAACAAGTAATAATAAAATATTACCAATAAGAAGCTAAGAATATGACCATATATGATATCATAAAAATATGTATGATTCTGGAATAAGTAAATAACATTATTTAAATCATTATACAGTAGGTTCGGACACATACGAAGCAAATTGGACCTAAGGTAAGGGAAAATATCACAATCTCATTTTTATCCGAGATTGTTTATACTTTGAAATTTACTGGCGTGTATTTTATCATCCACATCCATGTTTCCTCAATATGTAATATTATTTCCATCCACCTACAATTTTTTAAATCCTATTTTACCCTTCGGTGAGTTTTTAGTAAAAGATATGAAAGGAATATTTTGTTGTTTTTGTACGAGGTACTTTTTGACTTTTTTGACAAAAGTACAAGAAGAATGTTTTTTTAACTTATATGGAATGAATGGATTTTTAAAAAAATATTTCCAAGAAGCTTCCTTTACAAGTTTTCATGTTTATTTTTAATCAACTTCTTTTTAAATTGTATGACATGTTAAGAAAGGAAAAGTATTTTTGAAGTAGAAAGTATATTTTCCTCAAGAATGGAGTTCAAGTGCTTTATAAAAATTATTTTCCATCTAAGATAATATAGGGTTCTTTTTATATCCCTATTATTACATTGATTTTATTATGTTGTGATGGAATTATTTTTATGAATTCCTTTATCATATATGAATTGTTTTATGATGCCATGTTGTTTAAGAATCCCATTTTTATTACATGGGTTATTCTATGATGTATGGTTTATGATTTTGTGGCACACATAAGAATGTTATCATTATGAGATGGGTGGGACCTATATATCCCTCTAATGCATTGGGTAAAGATTTTATATCTCAGGAGATAGACATTACTAGAACGGTAGGTTATATCGGTTCAGTGAAACAGGACTGAAATGAGGAGTGAACTTGGTTCAGAAAGGGACTTTGTCCACTAAGATAGTCTTGGAAATGAGTCTTGACTAATAAGAAATGATTCTCTATGATTATGTGTGTATGCCACAAAGTTTCATGTTCTATGTTATGATTATTGGGATGAAATTTCACTACTATGATTTATCCCATGTTATGAAATTATGATCTCTTTTGCAGGTTAAGATTTCCAAAAGATATTTTCTTATGAATATGATGTGATTGATATTTCTTTTGTTTACCCCAACTGAGCATTTGAGCTCACCCTTTTATGTTTTCTTTTTCCCAGTATATAAAGAAAGGATTTAGGTTTATAAAAAAAAGATGATATTTATGGGAGATGTTGAAGATCATTCACCATGATTAGAAGATTATATTTCGGTTTTCCAAAGACACTAAACTATTATGGTCCTTGTGTGCGGGTTTTTGTTAGGTACTAAGTATTACGCAAAAGTAATGTAATGTCTATGTACGTTAAGCTTCGGGTCTCTACAATTTTTGACATTGAAAAATTATATTTGAGATGAATTTTGAATCCAAAATTGTATAGTCATTTTTCAAACATGGATTTACATATAATTAATGGGGATTAACTTTTTGAATCAACCATTAATAAATATTCATATCAAATAACCATCTAAAAAGCATTCAATAATCATTCCCATACCTTTCACACTAAATAGTGTAATTAAAAATAATTGATTCATCGACAACATATCTTTAATGTTAGTCAAAGTGATAATATTGAATTAAACTTTTTATTTATTATTTACATTATTATTACCTACGATTTATAAAACATTATAATCATTCAATTGGGCACACCTAACTATTAATGTAAATTCTATATTGAGGATAGTGACTTCCAAATAGATTTTTGGAAGGTTTTAATTTACTAATAAGACCACAAAGGTAGTGATGTTAGTTGATTCAACCCACTGATTGATCCTGTATTTGGTAAATATAGTTATTCTTAATCATTATAATATTATTCATCATCATAAACATTTGTTCATTCATATAGATCATAATTATCAGTTTAATCAAATTCAATCACATATTTTATATGTGGAGATGTATCTTTTATTGTTGAAATCCCCAAAAAAAGGTGATGTAGTTTGAGGACATGATTCTATATGGTAAGGTTGTGACAGAAAAAGATCAACCATAATCTTATTGTTTAATCCATGAAAAATATAATGAATTTGCGCATAAAATATCATTCAATGTATAAGGCCATAACTGTATATTGTCAATATTTCATGAAACCATACATTAATTATTACTTATCTTCACCATCAACAAATCGATATAAAAAACAACATATCTTATCTTTAAACTAGTGAAGTCAATAACTGAGTAATCATATGATATAGTCAGCTCTTATATGTAAGTAATAATGATATTTTTCATTAATATATTCAAATATTGTACTATAATTCAAATAAACAACCCAAACATGGTCTTTACTTTGAAAAACACCATATTCTATATTGACTATATATGCATTTTAATGAATTAAGGTGGTTTTCCTAATTATTTATTTAATTTATATTTATTATATTTACATTACAAATATTATAAAAATATTAATTTATATTGCCTGATATAATTTCTTATAAACTCATAACAATTAGTTCATCTCAAAAATTAGAAAATTTTGAAAAAATTTAAAAACATCTAACAATTAATGAAATCATGAAAAAATTTAAAATAATATTAAACGGACAATTAAAAATATTGCAACAATGATAACTATAATTACCGATAATTATCATTTAAACTACAAATATATCATAACAATTAAAACATTTTAGTTGTAAATTTCAATCCGCTATATTAAAATTACTTCACAAAGACATTATATATATTTAGAAAAAAATTACTATTAAAAAAAGTAAAATAAAATATATACAAGAACTAGTGAAAAAGAATTAACTAAATGAAAATATTAATAACAATATTAATGTGACATAAAAATTTACATTTTTAACTAGTATTGAATTAAAAATAAAAGTAAATGTACAACAAAAATTATTAATAAAAGTATAAAAATCATTCATTGAAGAGTTTATTTGTTTCTATATTGATGAGATTTAAAATAAAACAGTCATCTAAAATATTTTACTATTAAATATATTTATAAATGAATTTTTAAAAATTATATGTTATTTATAAAAATAATTTGAATTAGAATGAATAATCATATAATAAAAACCTGATTATCATAAAACCAGTAATTGAAGTTTAACATGAGACATAATAAAAAAATATTACTTTCAAATATGAAAATACAATAAAAAATATCAAAATAAATAATAAAATAACATTTTACTTATAGAATGCATAGGAACATTGTCTGACATCCAAAGTGGTAATTTCCAAGAGAGTTGGAGTTCAATAATATATTAATTATTTCTGTAGAATTTATAAAAAAATTATTAGATAGTGAGACTCTTAAAATCATGAGACTATATTATGATTCTGAATTGCAGTAAAAGTATTGCATCACTCTCAATAATTTTAATTCTATATAAAATAATTATACCGCCATAGGAATTTGTTTCTCCTTTTAATAAATAAAAAATTAAAACCATTTAAAATTTTTTATAAGCACATCTTATAATATGAACTTGAAAAATGTTAATGATAATGAAGCTTGTTTTTTATAAATATGATTTCATGTTTATAAAAAAAATTCTTCAAAAATGTATTTTATGATGAAAATTATAATTTGATTTGAATATTTTTTTTCCAAAACGTGTTTCTGATTTCCATTAATCTCTAGTTCTATTTATATATTTTTAAACGCATAATTATAATCCCTAGAGGGATATAATTGTTTATTACAACTTATATATACTAATTTTTCCTCCCACTATTAATACCGATGATGTAATCATTACTTGTTCATCAAACTCTTCAATCCAATCAGATTGGTTACTAAAGATTATGATTATTATGGAAAATCATATTGATTTTGAGTGGTTAAAAAAACACCCCATTCTCATTTATCTAGATTGTGGTGAAATTCCTCCAATTAGACTTCTATTATTCGACAGGTTGATGATTTAGGCCTAGAATCATGCTCTAGTGACTATGATAATGACATGGTACCTAATATAACCATTATATCATTTTAATATTTTATATTTAATTATCACATTTCACACATATATCCTTTAGGTATTCTTACAACACAATTTATATGTATTGTTTCTATTTGATAAATATTTAACTTTTAAATAATTTATGCTAATATGATTAATCAATAATTGTTTGAATAATTCTTTAATATTACTTATTTATGGGATAAAATCACAATAAATGAAATAATAAAAATTTTCTTTTCATATTATTTTTTAATTATGTGTTATTTTATAAATTAAGGAATTATGTTTTCCATTTGTTTCATATGTAGATTTATGGGTCACACAATTTTTAATATGAAGTTCAAGTTTAAGAAGATTATAACTATAATTTTTTATGTTATTATAATAATTTCTCAATTATTTTTTGTCATGATTGTATCAATTTCTACACATTACACAATTTTTGAGATTCCATAATAATTGAATTTGATAGGAATCAATACATTTCTTATAGATTTATCTTAAGAAGTTTCCTTAAAAATATGTGGAATAATGTAACATTTCCATGAATCATGATATATTTCCAAATCTATCTCAATGTTCTAGAAGAATATAGATTATTGTAAGATCTTATATGGAAAAAATATGAGTCAAATTTAAATAAAATAAACCAAGATTGATTGTAAAATGGAATAACCATAGGTAAGGGATTCAAATTTTCTCTACAGGTTTGTGCATTAGTGGTTTCTATAGTTTTAAGTGGGAGAAAAAAATTTAAAAACAATGTACAATATGAATAATAAATAAATTGATCTGATTTTTTAATTAATAAGTGATAAATTAAAAATTATCTTTATTTAATCATTTTGGATTGGTAAATAATTTAATATCATTAATATATAAGGCCTATATATTTATAAATATTATAAATTTCCCAATATTTGTATATTTAAATAAAAATCACTACCAAATTTATATGAATCATACATTAATACTATGAAATATATTAATTTTCAAATATTGGTGACTAATTATATTGAATATTTTAAAAGTAGGTTTAAAATTTTAATCTATATCAATAATAATAGTTATGATATATCAATGGTTTATCATCATATGATATCATTTATATTTAATAAATATTATGTTTCCCCTCTTTTAATCCTTGGTTTTATTATTATTTTTTAACTAGAACTCATTTTATATAATTATTTTGTTATAAAATAATTATATCAATGTATTTGATGTATTTTTTTAATTAATATGGGAAAAATTTAAATAAATGAACATAAAGTGAAATAATAAAAATATATCTGAACCATAAAAAATCATTAATGATGGTCTAATCATAAATAGATACAGTGAAAATAATGTCTTTAGTAGATCCAATTGACAGAAATTTTATTGTTTAGTTGAACACATTAAATTATATATAATGTTTCTTTATTATTTTTTTATTAAATAAAAATAGCAAAAAAATAAATAATGTGAACCAAATAGATCTAATTAAAATTTCTATTTTAGTTTTTTTCTTCACAACTATTTTTGAGGACCAAGGGAGAGTTGTTTCTTCTGATTTTGTAATATTCTATTGTATTTTTTATTTAATATGAATGTATATTTAATTATTGAGAACCACATAACGGGTTTGATTTAGTTTATTTTTTGTTATGGTGTGTAACTATGTATGTGTTTTTACATTTTATTGCTAAATAATTGCTTTACGGCCTATTGGTTTTATCCCGAATATATATCAGTGGACATTAACAATGGATTTTAGATTTATTTCCTTTGTGTTGGCCTTTTAATTTAAATAGATCAAACTATTTACATGTATTCTTATGATGTTTTTCTGTGAATTATCATTCAATTTTTTTTGAATATTTTGAGCAATTATAATCCATTCATGTTTCTTGTGTTTTTCAATTCATTAAGTCCAAGTATCTTTGAATTAATTATTCCCTTAAAGTGTATGCCAGTTTAATTAATGATATTTCTTACGATATTGTTCTTTTTCCATAAAAAACATTAGTGGGATCTATAATATTATTTATTTCCACATATCCTGGTTTCTTAACTCTAATACTCACTCACACATACAAATATATAAATATAATTATATATATATAACATTAAATGAATATTATTATATAATATTATATATATATAATACACATATTCTATTTTATTTAATGACATAAATATAATGATTGATATTTTTATTTTTATATATTATTTATATATATGTATATATATTTTCATTTACATATATTTTTATTTATTATATATATAATGAAATATATAATGATTTGTATAATTCTATATATATATATACACTTATTTATATAGATAAATATTAATTTTTTTAATTTTCATGTTTTTATATATACAGATTTACATCTATTTGTATATGTAAATGATTTTATATATATTTATAATTGATATGTATTTACATATATTTTTAATTTTAAATTAAATATTATAAGTTATAATAAATTAATTTATGGTCTTATATACTAATATATGTTTACAAAGTTACATATCAGAGAATTGTTTTATGAACTCCCCATGCCCATCTCGAACATGCAAGGGAAAAGAATATATATAATAGAATCATCTATATTACAGTGTAACTTGATCAAAATAATAACCAGATACATCACCACAACCTGAATATTTTTAACACCAATCATCGATGATTAAATGGTGGCCATCATATTGGAATATCGTTTCTATGAACTATATTTTTACCACCCACCCCCAGAATTATAGAACATCCTTTAAATGAAGCTATTTTTTCATAGAAATAATTCAAGAAAAAAAAATTAAATATACATGTGTGAGAAATAATATTTATTTATTTTTCCTCTAATATGTTGAATTATCCCTATGAACAACTATTTTTAACATGAATCATGAATAAATAATGTATTGGAATAACAACATCACTAGACATCATTATCAAATATAAAATAAATTGACGGAAAATATATAAAATATTTCTTGTAAATCAATCTCTTTAACATGACCATATAATTTTTTTTTATAAAATAATATTAATAAAATTAGAAAATAATATTTTGACATGATAATCCTTCATATATCCTCCTAATTATAGTACATCAAAGATTATGATATGCATATGATGTTGGATAAAATAAATTTCTCCGCTATTATTTTATGTAATGAAGGAAATATTCATCTCTAGTATTAGAATCTATATACCTATCATGATATAAGAAAAAATACACATCTATAGGGCTATAACGATATATCTAGATATTGGAGGAAGTCCCATATTCATGGATTATATTAATAATTTTTCCCTAATAATTCACAGTATTATGGGAAAAGGAATAAATAATATTTAATGAGTAAACTTTCACCTCTATCCAATAGTAATATGATAGTGATAGTGTAAAAACCCACATAAATAATCATCGACTATATATTTTAAAAATAATTCTAGAGGAACTACCCATCGTCACATACCTCTTATAATAGATGCTTGGATAATTAATCAACTTCATATATATTCTAGAAAATAGAAAATATATATCCACCCAAATTTATGGTTGAGTAAAGTAAAATACATTTATAAGTTATCACAATCCCCTATACTAATTTGTTTGTGATAAGGGTAACGTTATTATCAACTAACTATGTCTTCATTTAGAGGGTGGGTGTGAGGAAAACCATCACAATTTCAATCCACCGTCAATATACATCTGTATGGATTTCGTAGGTTTCTAATAACTTATATCATATTCATATAAATATAAGTTCATCCTCCTCTTAGAAAATTCCAATATAAACATTTTTTATCATTCTATAACAAAATATAACTCGTTATATTAATATCAAAATTTTCAATATATCGTAAAAACTATTGGGCTATTGCATGACTACGATATTGAATATGACTAGTATAATCAATTATTTTTTTACAAATTGAAAATATCTAGGTCTGAAAATACTCACATGAATTAATTTAATAATATATACATCAAATTATATATCATTATGATACAAAATCCTTTTTTATGAAAATTAATTATTTTATATTTGGGGTAATCTAAATGAAAACTATTAATTAAAATATTTTACATATCATATTATGTGTTATGAGTAATATGCTAAAAATATATTCTTTAAAATATATAATTGAATTGTTTTGGGAACTATTTCCCATGGATTTTAACAAAGAACTCGGTTAAAAAACTGAACTATATAAGACGTTAAAATGATTATATTCTAATGAAATATTATAAATAATTAGATAAATTTTTGACCATGGATTATAAAACATTTATATCAAATTTTTTAAGAAATCATTATTTACAAGAAAATTATCATATCATATTACTTAAATGATATTAAAATACACACATTAATATAATATAAATCTGACCATTTTAGTAATATTTTGTATCGACTTCCCTGATGCAACAAACCTCTTATTCATATATTGAATGCATGATATAATGTCCATCAATCCATTTACATAAATTGAAAAAAATTATATTTTAAAAAATTATAAAATATATATTTGAAAAAATAATCAGTTAAAAATAAATGAATTTATTTTTATAATTCTAATACCTATTATGGAATCTATAAACAGTTTATGATCATTTCATTTCATGTTAAAACCCCTTATGTTTTCACAAAAAAAATCGTTTTTTAATACAATTTAACCATGGATAATATAACCCATTATAGGCATAAATCATGGCTTCACATGAGTTCATGGATCAGAGATGCCACAATAGTAGGGGACAAAATAGGAAATTTGTGGTTTTTAGTTTAGAGAATACAAAAGTACCATTGACTAGATGGGAAACTCCATTAGATTTTATGTGGGATATTAAGGAACTCAATAGGTATTCAAAATCCTCACTTACAATTAGTCGAGTCCCACTGTTCGAAAGATGGGATTCGACAGAGTGGGTCTCCTATTATAGACCCACTAACCAAGCTATGAGGTTCCCAGTCTAGAAATTGATCTAGTGAACACCATCATCTAACCATTGCTTCTCGTTGACTATAAGTTGTGTCAGACCATGTCATACAATTTGGGGGAAAAAGTAAATGTTCCCGCAAAATCCATATATAATCCAATTAATCCCCTATAAAGAGTCTAATTTGGTATTATAAATTTTTGAAGGCTATAAAAAGATAATGTGAGTTCTCAAACATCATTTCATGGTCTTTGATCCATTATTTGAATAATTGATCCAAAATGGATGTGTTCTTCTTGGAATTAATGATATAAAGTTATCCTTATATTGGATCCAATTCTTATATCCCTCAAAGTGTGATTAAATTGTTATATATAAAAGATCATGGTGTTTAATTTTTTTTAGAAGCATTTTTAATTACCAATTATTCTTTGTTCAATAGATTGGTGATTTATCCTTGGTTAGATGATCCACTTGTGGTGTAGAAAATTCATCAAAGGTAGTAGAATCTACCAATGGATAGATATATCCATCTTTTTATCGATGCTGGTTTGGTTGATCCTATGTGTCATCATAGATCCTGAGTTTCAATTTGTGTATAATATTTTCATCATTAATTTATGAATAAATATACATATTTATCATATTATTAAATGAAATATTTATTTAAAATGGAATTTTTAGACAACATTGTTGTTGACCTACTATGTTTCACTCAAAACATTTTTTGGACCCCCTATGTTTGCTATAATGAATTCATGGATGTTGGTCCAGGAAATAGTCTGGGTCCCTATTAAATATTAGTTACTTTGATAGAACTGATAATATCGTTAAAAAAAACATGTATGGGGTTGGTAACAATAGTTTTTAGAGTCTCTATTATGGAATATATTCATATTTTCATACTTTTGTTAACTTTCAATAATACATTTAGCATTAAATATAAGACATCATGACATTGTTTATTATTTTTATTTGGATTCTATTGTATTTGTCTATCATATGTGTGATTTTAATTTCATTGATTATTCAACATATTTTCACATTGGTTTTCACTTTGTTCAAAATGAAATAGTTTCCAAATTATATTCCATACACACTATCTACAACTCTGAATCCTCCAGAATATGGGGTGTCATGCTTTAGGTCACATAACTAATTACCTTGATATCTTGTTGGATTATAATATTTGGGTCTGATAAGTGTATTTCATGTATAAATTTTATGTTATTTTGCTGTATCGATTTTTCAATTTTATTTAAAAAATATGAGAAATTTTCCAATGATAAGAGTTGTTTTATGTCTTATTTAAGGAAGAGATAAAATATTTGAAAAATTAATCAAAAGAGGAACATAATGGAGGTAAATGAAATTTCACACCATGATCTCTGATAGCTATATGACACCATGTTTTTTAGTAAGAATGAAGATATAAATATGGGAGCATAACAATTATATGTTGTGTAATGAAATTACATGTTGTGACATCATTGGAGATGAATTCAGCCACTAGGTCAAGTCCTGAATCTGTTACATGTTTTGAAAATTAGATACACAATTTGTGTCCTAATTACATTCCTTGAATGTAGTCAATTATTCAAATATATGTATGAAATTTACAATAGATTCGTGCTTATTAAAAAACAAAGATGAAAATAAGGATCGAGATTACATGACATGTAATTCGTTTACACATCATGACAATTTTAGGACATAGAAAAAAATACAGATTCACTATATCTTCTTTGAAGATATGATTTTGGAAATTAACCTATAAATATCAACCTAATCCACAACATTTGTGAGAATTATTTTCCTGACCCGTCCTCCAGGGCTCGTGTCGTGACTACCCAAACTCGCCTTCCATAGGCCAGGGTCTAGCGACTAGCACCGAAAAGCATATTCCCTAAAACTGGGAAGGCATTGCCTTTACAAACTGTAAATACACCAAACCAAGCACACATCAAGATATGAACACAAGTCAACTATTTAGTTAACAGAGTGAGTATAGTAAGTAAAGGGATAGAATATCAGTCCAAGTGGAAAGTAAAAGAAACTGAAAGTACAAGTAAACTAGAGAAAAATGGTAGAAATTTGTTGGGTAGTCCTTAGAGGTTCTTACCTATAGGGCAGGTACAGATCACCTCCTCAGCACTCCATGTCCTCCTGTCTACTCTGTGTACAACTCTTCGTAAGGTCCTCCTCCATACACCATTCAGTCCTGGTACTCTCATCCTCAGTCAGCGTCGTCTGTCGTCTGTACCAATCAAAATAAGGTGGGTGCATAGCTCGTGCATGGGTGAGTATAACGATACTCTATAGGGTCCCCGTGACCCTCAAGGTCTCACAATATCCACAAAGTATAAACTTCAAAGAATGAAGTCAACTGTCAACCCTGCATAGGTATATGGCTATACATATACCTATGTTATCATGTATACCCATCTCAATCATGAGAAAACATAGGGTCCAACCCAAAAACTCAAAGGTCAAATATTCCACTAAGGAAGGGAAACCACAAAGGAAAGTATCACATAGGTAATCCACACAGATGAATACCACAAAGGTATTACCAAAAATGAAGGTACCACATAGGTACAAACTCATCTCACACCTGGTATAACTTAAGTACAGTAGTAGAGATGATTAGTTATAGGTACTAAATCATCTTACTCCATTAAGAGGCTCCACTTCTGACCCACACAGAATCTCTAGATGCTGACCCACATAAGAATACTAGGAGCTGACCCACATAGGATCACTAGGAGATGACCCATATAGGATCGCTACGAGCTGAACCACAGAGGATCGCTAGGATCTGACCCACATAGGATCGCTAGGAGATCACCCACACATGATCACAAGCAGATTCCCCACATAGGATCTCTAGGAGCTAACCCACACAAGATCTCTATGAGATGACCCAGACATGATCATTAATAGCTAACCCACACATTATCTCTAGGAGAAGACCCACATAAGATCACTAGGAGATGACCCACACAAGATTGCTAGGAGCTGACCCACAAGGGATCGATAGGAGCTGACCCACATAGGATCTCTAGTCAGTATTTTCGTCAAAACCATCTACTGGGTTCCGACACTAGGCTTGCTCGTCTCTAGCGGAGTCCGCACCCAAAGCCACTGGTCGATACTCCAATTGTCACAACGTTCCAAGAATAAATATCTCGATGGACCGCTATGTCATAGGGGTCTTAATGCAACAAACGGTGCGTCAATCGGACGCCCGGTCTGTGAGTTATATGCCTTTTAATCCCGATGGCCGGTTTGGATTCCTTCTCCATCCAACCCGACTGTACCCCATCCTTATCCAAATATCCATTGGGGTATACCATTTGGATCATCTCTCTCCAATGTTTCTAGTGCCATTGACAGTTCGTCAAATGGACATATGATGGCAATGCTATTTCCAAAAGAGCGTAAATGGGTCGAACTGGGTCCTGGTATAGTCCGACCCAGCCCGTTGCGTTCGACCTAGCCCGTGTTGGGTGGCTCTACCTGCTAGGACCATCCCAGCCTATGTTGGGAATCTCAGACTGTTAGGTGGTCTGGCAGGCCGCGAGGGGCCGTAGAGGGGCTGCGGGTGTCGCGGGGCTGTTGAGGTTGTGGGTAGGCTCGGCCACGGGGGTGCCACAAGGGTGCGAGGCGGCTCGGCCCGGCCTAGGGAGGCTTGGACAGGACAGCGGAGGATGTGGGGTTGCTCGGCCAAGGGGTGTCGCGAGGGCACGGGATGGCTTGGCAGGGAGGTCGGAGGACGTGGGTTGTGGCTCGTCTGCTAAGGGTGGCGGCTCGGCTGTGGGGCGACTTCCCAGCTGTAGGGTGGTGGCGGCTCGTCCATTGGGCGGCGGCCCAGCTGCGGGAGGCTACTCGGCCATGGAGGGTGGCGGTGCAGCCACAGGGTGGTGTCCAAGCCTTAGAGGGTGGCAGACCGGCCGCAGAAGGTGTGGTGGCTGCGGGTGGCGGTGTCAGGGGCCACAGAGGCTGCAGGGCGGTTGGGGCCAGGCGGCAGTGCCATTGAGACGTTGCCTTCATCGCAGACGGTGGTGGTGCTGGCTGCCATTCTCCTGCCCACCATTGATCATTTCCTTTCCTCCATCACGATCAATAATTAACCACAAGGTTTTTGGAGAGGAAGGACCATGTCTGTTTGGCACGCACTCTCTGCATTAGAGCGATATCAATAGGCTATAATTTATTCTTGAATTATCAAGAATTATCATGAACGGAAAGTAAGAAAAATTTAAAACCACCGTCGTACAACTTCCTACAAATAATCATACCCAAATATACACCTACGTTGGATTGTTTTGTTGACATTGGCAGGAGAAGGTAGTCGATGAAGGCGAAGAGAGTGCCAACGATCGTTGCTTCTGAAACCACGCTTCGATGTCGGGAAATCTCATCGTCCTCTTCCTAGATATCAGAAGAACGTTCTTCGATGGCGTTCTTCATTGGATAAGTGACACCCCCCAATATTTATCCTCACCCCTAATCCACCAAAAAATAGACAAAAAAGATTTGTTTCCTCTATTTAATTGTTGGAAAATATTAAAATTGGGTTGATTAATTATAGAGGTCTTCATAATAAATATAAGCGGGTGGCACCATTTAATTGGGGGAGATTAATAGGCTCCCCCACACTTATGATGGATTTCAAGGGGTTTTAAACATCAGGTGGTCCCCACCACCATAACCTATCATGTGATGTTAGGAACAGTGGTCCTTTCCTCCATTACCTATCATGAGAGGTTTTAGTTCAGGTGGTTCCCACCTGTGAAATATCCACAAGGGTGGTTTCAAATAAAATAAAAATGTTAAGATACATCATTTTATTTTATTTTATTCCTTCATGAAAAATCCAATATTGATCTTTCAGTCTCAACCCATTGAGGTCGATGTGAAAGTATTCTTAAGAGAATACCAACACTACATGTTCAGCGGTGTCCTCAAATTACAATTCTGTGAACTGGTTCAAAAGATCGAAAAACCCGCTGACACATTTGCTGAACGTAATTGAAAAAAATATCAGAAATTAATTTATGGAACTTCGGGGCTTGGAATCATGCGTCGACAATTTTTTAAGACTCATAAAATTACTATTTAATAATGAAAGTTATAAGGAATTTTCCGGTCGTTACTTTTCTAAAGGGGTCCTCAACAAGGGAAGACACCAGATGAAGGTGAACGAGCTATGACAACCTTCTCCCCTATTTTCATTTTGATTTTTCTTTATTATTTTTCTTGACCCACTAATGCTTAGAATGAGTGGGTGATTTATTTTTACTGATTCAGTCATGTTGAATGGGGATTTAATGTATGAGTTATTTTATTTTTAATTAATATTTATGTTGGGATTTCATTTTAGTATAGAAATTATATCTCTTCCTAGATTCATATTGCATAACCAATGTGAAAAGGGTTTGGATAAGGGTTTAATTTCTTTCTATCATATATCATGGAAACATCTAGAGATGACCAAATACATTTATTTTACAAGAGATATAGGTTTTAGACTTCAACCATGACCATTGGTTTTGTTTTTGCCTAAGTTTACATATGTTATTGGGTTACCCATTCATTATAATATGAAGTCCCCAACCATGTGAAAATGAAATATTTGGATGTGGAGTGTTTTACATGTCCATTTTACTCACATGGACCAAATTCTGAGGACTTCTTAATTGTTAATTATTTATTTAATACATTTTCAACCCATGAACATAGATTCTCTTCTTCCCCAAACAATTTTATATTTTATTCTAGAACATTTTTCAACAAATCAATGCCCAGTTTAATATATTTAATTAATTAAAATAGAAATTAGTTTACGTTTATTTTGTTTGATTAATATTTCTAGAAAAAACTACATCTATGGGTTCGAGCATGGACATACAATTAATATACTACCCTTGAGTTTAGTGCACTGTTTGTTTTTTGTTTATAAATTTATAATTTTGGAAACTCGGTGGTAATTAATGACACCTATGAGGATTTCAAGGAAATTACAACTGAGTATATGAGATTATGTATTTCCAATTGAATTAATATTTCTAGAAGGTGTACAACATACTAGGATTTTTTGGTGCTACCAATGATCATGATTTGTAAAGTTACTAGAAATTATGTTGGGAAATTGAAAGTTTTTAGGTATGGGTTTTTTATTTTTTATGTGTGCTTGTTAGAGTTATGATTTCACTTCTACTTGGGTGATAAACATGTCAGGGGATGATAATGTTTTTGAGATTATACATATTGGTCGATCTGAAATGAGATGGGTATACATGGACTTTGATATGCATATAGGATATATGTTGAAATTCGTAGTTTGTGTTTCGATCATATTTTTTTCAAGTGAAAAAAAACCATTCTTTTTTGAAAAACATAATCCCTTCACATATATGATAACAATTTATGAATGAAACTATAATCAAATGATAGTTCACTTTTTATGTCATGTTCTGGGGTTCCAATTTGCAAGTGGTTCTCTATTATTTTCATTACTTTTTAAGGAGGATCTTATTATGTATCATGTGATCTAATTAGTTAATTGAACCTTCTATATAAATGAATTTTTAGCATCTATAGGTTTAGATTCAAAAGTATAGTAGTAAACCAATTCCTAATAATGTAGATTATAGATATGAGAAATCAAATGGTTGATAAGATTCGTGGCTATTTCTTATGAAACATGTGATCTATGGATTGTGAAACAAATTGATTTTTAATTTATGATATAAAGAGTGTATTTTAGATACCCCACCTACCCACATTCTTTATGGAGGGGGGATCCTAGTAAGATGAGTTAGGTATTGAGTTAGTTGTGGATATATTCAGCCACCTATAGCCACCCAATGAAAATAGTCGCAATCATGGTGCTTAAATGAATGTTTCCATGTTTGGGTTTTCTATTCTTTATGTTTTCTTATTATAGTTATAGTTTCACTTCAACGTGGTTGTTAAACATGTCAAGTGATGATTTTTTTTAAGATTATACACATTGGTCGATACAACATAAGGTGTGTAATAATTCATTATGGTATGCATGTAGGGAAATATGATGAAATTAACAGTTCATGTTTATATCATATTTATTTTATGTGACATAAAAACATATCTATGTTGTTTTATTTAATCCATACACATATATGATAACAATTTCTGAATGAAACTATATTGAAATAAAAATTCACTTTTTATTTCATGATGCAGGGTAAAAAATATCTATTGGTACTTTATTATTTTCAATACTTTATTAGGTGGAAATTAGTGTGTATCATGTGATTTATGTAGTCTATTTAACCTTTTACATAAATGAATCCTCATTATCTATTGGTTGAGAGTCAGAATTCTGTTAATAATCCTAATCCTAACATAGTTGAGTATGTATATGTGGAATCATATTGATAATAATATTAATGGATAATTATTATTGAACATTTGATTCAATGATAGGAAAACTAATATTTTTATATTTATGGTATGAATAAGGAATATTAGATATACCACCAAGCCGCATTATATATGGATAGTGGATCCTAGGAAGATGAGTTATGGTTTGAGTAAGTCGTGGTTTTATTTAGGATCCTAGAGTATCCCAAATAGAATATGGGAAATACTGATATTTAAATGATATATGTAAAAGAAAATCATTGGCAGGAAATTATAGAGAATGTAATTCAAAAATAGGAGCAAACATTAAATAAATTTGAGGAGAATTTTTTGGGTATGTTTAATCCAAAGACAATGCATCATGAAACAGATCAAGGGGTAGTCAACCTAAGGTATGTGTGAATTTAAGTGATTGAATACACTATATAGTTTACCAACCTATAGTCTTTTTCTCCAAATTTATTATATAATGATATAGTCATGGTTAATTACTTTATGGATATAATTTTTTATGAGATTGAGTTTCATGTGAATGCCTCTCATCTGAAAAACTTCACGGACATGATGAATCTGGTTCTCATTACGAAAGAAAACCTAAAGGATGTATTGAGTGAAAGTCGTGATGTTTCTGCATGATGATTTCTACGATATTAATCAGTCAGTAAGAAGAATAGCTATGATAGTTACAATCACAAAATTATTTGTAATAGAATCTTGGGTAATAGACAGCCTCCCCAATAATATGGCCAGGGGAGAGTTTTAAGTGGGGTAGGGTTGGCCATAGGAACATCAAATATATGTTTGTCACTATAGAGATAGGTTTTTTTGGAAGGATGGGATATATTTCATGGTTTTTTAGGATTATTTATAAGTCGATTTTTAGAATAATATCTTAGTAGGCATGAGAGTATTGGAAGAAATCAACTACTAGTATGGATGCTAGACCATCCACCATCAATTTTATGTTTCATTTTTCATATACCATTGAGTTTTTTTAGTATAGGATTATCCTATTCCTCTATACCTTTAAATTTTCCAATGAATTGGGTTTTTATAGGGATAGATGGGATTGTTTCATGAAAATTGGCAAATGGTGAGGCGTGCATTGAGAGATTATCATCCAAAATAAAAATTGTTCCCTTGTAGTTGGGGGCACCATTTCTTTTGGGAGTTGTTTGTGCTAGAAATAGAAGTTTCAATTTTTTTAGGGATAAGGATTTGACAGTTATTTTATAATTTTATATATACTATTTTCATGGTAGAGTTATATTTCATTCATCGGTAGAGGAAGAAACATTTAATTCGGTGACTCAAATCTGTAGGTTGGGTGTGATGGTCCAATTAATTGAATATTTGATTTCCCCAAAACCCATAAAAGATGCCATATTTTTAGTGATTTTTATTTTTAGTAGATTAGTTTTCTCTATTAGTGGAACACCTTTAGAATTTCATTAATGGGGAGATATTCGTTTTTCCACCTGAGTTGGAGATCGAGTTCACTATGAAGTTGGTTCTAGGAACTAAAATATATTCTCTCCGACCACATGTATGAGACCAATGTATCTTCATGATATGTAATTATAGTTAAATAATATTAAATATATGATAATCATAGGGACTATCACATAACTAAGTGGTTATCGTGTTCAATTTTACAATAATCTTGAGGATATATTTTGATTATTTGAGGATCATTGGAGATTAATCTAGATGACGTTCCTGAAATTATATCCCCTTTCATGCATTAATATAATCTTCGATTAGTTGGGAGGTTCATGTATTTTCTATAACATTGACACCATTTTAGAGTATCATTATGAGGGTGAGACCATTACACATACGCCAGACAATATTGACACACACATATGGCTTGTAAAAATGTTTGGCGATGTAGTTTGGTTTGATGAACACACAAGTGATATTCATAGAAATGATTAATTATATATTGATTATATTATTTGATATGTATGTGGTTGTTTTCTTCAATGAAATATTGATGTACACCGAGGTTATAAATTATAATACCCAACAACGAAGAATATTTTTATGTATTTTAATATAGAATCAAATATAGGCAATGTTATGTAAATTTCATTGCTGAAATCAAAATGTGCACTTCATAGGTGTTTTTATAATAGAGGAAAGAGAAATAAGGTTTATGGATATGTTTGAAATCATGGTATCAGGGAAGAGACCTAATAATTTATTTTAGATTCAAATATTTCTAGTTTTATCGTGTCATTACTAGGGTTTAATACATTAATTTTCTCATTAAGAAACATCAATGTTTGGGTCAATCAGGAAATTGGTGTTATTTGTTTCTTCAAAATATTTTGAATTGGATATTATGGATTTGATAAATATGTTAAACACAAAACTAACACCACAATATCAGATATTTGTTTGGAGTATAATGTGAAATTTGAGTCATTCTGAGGATTGATCGATGTATTTTTAATACAAGAGTATCAAATATTTTCTCAATTCTATTGATGTTGAGGCTGCATGATTAGAAATATCCTACACCTAGTTGGGATATCGCTAATGTGGTTGAAGTACATTTACCATTGATCAATTACTTTTTCAAAAATATTTTAGTGGTGTGAATGGATTGTTAGTTCCCCATGTGGATCTTTTCATAGTGGGATGTTAATATTCATAAAAGGAGTTGGGTTAGGTATATTTAGTCATTAGACATTGAGTAGGAAGACATATTATGGAGGGGAATCATTATTTTAAATTCCATGAGTAGTATGATATATCTAGAGATATTTCATGAGTCTTATTAACATAGGATGTTGATTGAAATTTTTATAGACCATCAATTAAATGTTCATGAGTCCTACAGGAGAGAAACTCTAAAATCATCACTAGTTGTTATTGGGGATGTAGATAAAATCAAGAGAGATATGTTTTCTTGTTCATAGGTATTATCTATGAGGGAAAACATATAGAATGATGAGTTGACATTAGATTGGTCTCTTGGAAGTGATGTTACTATTATTTTTAGTGATTATATATGTGTTTCTAGAGGCTTCATAGAGGAGTTAATATTGGAATTAAATGATTTTTAATTGGATATTCCTCATAGTTCGATATATATGTATTATGAAATCAAAATAATATATTTCATTTATAAGATGAAAAATTTTATCATGTGTTTTGGGGAATGATTTTCCCCAATAAATAGGTGATTGTTAACCATTAATCACATTGTCAAGTGTGAGAAGTTGGATACTTTTTTTACTTGAATTTCAGCAGTGTAGTATGAACCATTTATATTCCGTTGACAGAGACATATATTATTAATTTATAATTTTATGTTTTTTATGAAAAATAACATTTTAAGAAGGTATTGTGGGATTTATGACATTACTAATATTTGAAACTATTTTATTAAAAATGAGAAACTAGTTGGATAAATCGTGATCAATCTCGGTGTGTCTCCCTTATTGCCCAATCGTTATCACTCTAAATTGAAATGGTTAGGATCATTGATTCCTATTTTTATGAATATTGAAAATAATTTCGTATTTATTTTCATCATTTCCTAACACATAGTATTTGATGTATATATGATATTTAATACCATTAAATGCTTAAAATCAATAAAATTACATCAATGTAAGATCAAAACATAATCAAGGAATCACATCTGCAGTGTGATGAGCTTATAGGATTTTGGACTATGTGAAAATTTTCTCTCTATGAAAAGAAATTATATCCATGGGTTTTACCTTATGTATTTCATCAACTTAATCAATAAATATAACAATATGAACATTTAAAAATATAATTCTCTTTTAGAATAAGAACATTCCTTATTAATATTTTTTTATAGAAATCAGATTAATTTATTTAATTATTTTGGACTGTTAAATGTTCTATCCTACAATATTAAAAAATCTATTATGTTTCATAACTATTGATAGTATACCCATTATAACTTGATAGTGTGATTAGTATATATTTTTGGTTTTGATAAATTGAAATTGATATAGAAAAAAGAAGTGATTTCCTACCGTAGTAGGATCAAACAGTATGAAGACCACATATCAAAGCCTCCAAGGGAGGTAAAATTTTTAGGAATTTCCTTTGAACTATCCAAATATGTTATTAAAAAACTAAAACAAGAAAAGAACCATTTAAATTACAAGTTCTAGCTCTTCAAGACCACATTCCAAAATTGATCTCCAAAACATACCAAGAAAATCACACAATTAAACATCATACCCAAGTGAATTAAAAGGGTAATATAGAGTTACATTTATTGAAGTTTAAAGTGTTCATTTTTTGATGTTTTATTTTCCAAAAAATAATTAGTGTATTTTATCTCTTTTTATTATTAAATATTTAATGAAAAAATTTGTTTTTGATAAAAATTATTTCTTCATACGGCGAAATAAAAAATGTACTTTGGGAAAAATATATATCATTAATCAAGACACTATATTTCATGAAAAAAATAATTATTAAATAATATTTTTTAATAAAATATTGTTATTAAAATATTATTCATTAAATATAAATTACAATATACTCTATGGATTCAAATATAATTTTTATAAGTTTATAAAAAAGTCTTATTGAACAAACATGTATTTTTCCATAAATGGGGATTTTTAATTAATTATTTAAATTATAATATGTAGATAAATACATTGATAAGATAAATATTATATTTGAAATCATGATATCAAAATATTTAAATGGTAAATTTTCCTGACTTTTAATAATGTTTATTATTTAGTATTAATTAAATACATTTTAACTGTATAGTTTTTATTATGACTCCATAATGACCCAATGATGATGTCATATATGAAATAAATGATATCTACATCAAAAATTATTATTATGAAATAGAATATTGAATTTTTTGTGTTATTTTATTTTATTTTTACAAACAGTTAATGAATTTTATAAAACCTATATTATATATTATGGTTTTAAAATAAATTATATATAAATATGAGTCATTTCCACAATAATAAAGTAATTATATTAATTTTTCTATATTTCAGCCTTATTATGTAATTGAAATGAAATCTCATAAGAATGATTCATGGGAAAAACAATATATTGATTTTTTTTATGATAAATTTATCAAATAGAATCCAAAAAACAATGTTTAAAGATTAATAAATAATACTCTATTATTTTTCAGTATAATCCCACCCAACATCACATTCTTCATCACTCAGAACTAATTGATATATAAGTTACTATGCCCTTACCCCTATATACAACTCTCAATGTTCACCCAAACCCATTAGAAGCTCCATCAATGATTTTAGAAAGGCATTCTCATGTTTAGGGATTGTCACCATCTCTAATGTATTATAGAAACTCCTCAATGTATTACCTTTTTCTCTCCAATTTCTCGATTTGGAATATGTTTATCCACATCCTTATTATTTTATTAATGTTCACCATGGACTGATACACCCCATTAACTCACATTAAACCATTCCATGAACCTGTACATCCACTAGTTATGCTACTGAAATTATCCTATGATTTTCTTTGATATAAATTTGTGTAGTTAGAAAAATATCTATTTCCTCTCAATGGTATTCACCTAGATGTATCTATCATTCATTAATTCGTTATTTTCTTATATAAAACCAACCCTCCCTAATCATGTTGTTAAAATTTATTAAATAAATCCTTATGTTGTATAATATTCAACTTATAAATATTCATGAACAAGAAATGAATGTGAAGGGTGGGACCATAATTATATAACACTCTAATGAATTTGGTAATTTTTTTATCTCATGAGATTTCATGTATGATAAATTTTTAGGTAATGTAAACACAATTTTTTTATTTTTCATTTTCTATATTCTTGACTTTTTTTATGATATCTAGATTTATGTTGTTTTGAAATTCCTATGTTGAATTTATGTTAAAATGATTTATCATTATTCATCGTTCAACATTATTCTTCTCAACCCATATTTGTTATATTTATATTCCAATTTTTTCCATGCAATAATTTAAATTATGAAGTTATTTTTTATTCAATTATTTGGCTTTATATTTCACCCCACTCTTATATACATCCAATGGATATCCAATGATTTTTTATAAGATCAAAACAATATATGGTTGTGTTATGGTGTTTTTGAATATGGATGTCATATCCATGTTTTATGTTACTATTTCTTGTTACTAATTTACAATAGGCCACATGATCATATGGGGTTATATTATTTTAACCATGATGTTGTAAATCATTAATTTATATATATTGAAATATGGAGTTTTATAGTTGGTATAAAAGGAATGTATTATAATTTTTATGGATTTGGATTAGAATACTCTAGACAAATATTTAGCGATAAGAAAAAATATAGGAAGAGAAAAAGAATTTATTAAAATTATACAGTTAGTGTTTTCGAAGAATATACTTCCTAGTTTGGTTACTATAAGAGGATGTGGATCCCGAACTGGTGTACCATTGGGTAATATCCTTAAAATGTCACATTAATATGACCTCTATAATCACCTGGTAAAAAACAATGGAACATACTGCACACATACAATGAAAATACTCTATAATTTTATTTAGTATATATAAATCTTCTTACAAACCATTATTATGAGAATAAATATTCTATTTGGATTTTATGTTAGGAATTATATCATTTAAATCATAGATTGTATCCATAAAATTCCATGGTTAATGGATAATTTTCAATTATGGGTTATTCATTTATAGTTCATGGTTTCTTATACATTACATGGATTGTTAATAAAGGAGCATCCCATGATTTCAATTATTTTTTGTTAAATGGTATTAAATATGATAAACCTTTTCAAAAAACAATTTGATGGGTAATGTGATGACATCCAAAATGAGATACCCAACCCGATGAGGGAATGAATTAAAAATTTCATGAAAATGTGTTCTTTGTTGTATTAGGATTTAATTAAAAACTTAAAACATTACTAATTCACAAATCCCCATAATATATAGATTGATTCATTTTAGGTCTTTATATAGAGAATTCCTCTTTCATTCAATGCATATTCTGATCCCTTAATAATATACCATCATATCACCTCTATTAAAATGATATTCTCTATCTTTTATTTACTTGAGCATGAGATGGGTATTCCAAAGATATATCATATGGCGGGAGAAGAAGATCAATGGTGTAAATTGGTCAAAAATAAAAATCACATGAGGAAATAAATTTGGTGGAGTGGAAGGAATTCTGGAAAACAAATCGAAAAATATTTTCATCACACACTATAACAAAAATTTGTGACTGAATTCCCTAATATCAATAAAATAGATAATAAATCCATTAGATCATATATGAAAAATATCAAAAGTGTAGAAATTTATGCCTCTTAATTTTTTATTTCCTTTTAATATAAGTTTTATTACCTCTTTGATGAGCTAATAATGATTCCAATAAAATTCCTTATCCATTCCAAACAATGACACCTACAAGGTAATTTTCTATGTACCCTAAAATTTGAAATGTAAATTAGTTAATATCATGTTTTTCAAAGGGATATGAGGTGGAAAATAGAGTTTCATTCAAGAATTATGTTTATGAATTATCAATGTGTTATGAATTGACAATTTACCAATTGTTAATAGTGTTGGAAGAAACACATCTAGAATTTTATGAAGGTGATGAGGCAATTATTTTGGTGTGAGATGGAAGGTAACACCGCTAGTGATTTCCAATGATAGAAAACCACCAATGTGATTGAATAAATAAATAATATATTTAACCTGCATCTTATTGTCTAATTTTTCATATATATCAAATAGAGACACAAATAAAATAAATTCCCTGATAAAAGGATTGTTGAAGATAACTTACAACAAAATTTTATATGTTCTAGAGAGAAATGTCAAATGGATAAAATAAATATAGATGAGGAGGGTCATAATAAATAATTGGTGACATGAATGATCATTAATCATTATATTATAATGAAACAAATATTTGAATATTGTTATAATAATTTATTCTTATAATTTGTTTTTATTAGAATATTAAAATAGAACCCCAAAAATATTGAAATTGAGTTATTAGTGAAGATAAAGAATGGGAAAATTATTGAATCATAAGAATAAAATTAATCCCATACAAAAACTTGGGTGCTAAATTTCCATTGAATCCTTGACATACTCCCCTTAATAGAATGTCATGATATTCAAGGAATGGATTGGATTTCCTTGCATGTATCCAAAATAAATTACACAGAAAATGAAGTAACCCTCCATATCCTAGATCGTCCTCCAATTATATATATGTGTAAGGATAGTGATGACTATTTTCTTATTCCTACATATCACTAAAAAACATTATTTCCCTATATGAAATTTTATCTAGAATAATTTATTGAGGAATAAAAAATACATTCCTTGATGAAATTCCCATTGTAATATAATTCACAGATGTACTTCCCAATGATTTTCCTAGTATTCCTACCAACTGTATGGGTGAGTTATCAACCAATCTCATGCCTAATTATTTTCCTACATATATGAAATTATACACATATACCATATTTGGACTTTAGGAGCTAAGGAAATTGTTGTAGGATAGTCAATATAATTGGGTTATATTCCAATCTTCTTTAACATATGGTGCACCAATCTACCTTGTCTAAAAAAAGGAGTAGTTAATTCATATTTGCATTTATTATCATGAACTCAATAATATGACGAAAATTGTAACAATTTTTTATATTAAAATGAACCACTGTGAACAATATCATACAAGATATTTCATATAGAGATTAAAAAAATGACTAAATATTGTTATTTAAAAGTGAATGTTAAAACCTAGAAAGTGTGATGTATAGAATGTATGTTATTAGGTAAATTATAAAAATATATCTCAAAAACATTTATAAAATTAAATCATTGGTTAAAAATAAATTATAAATGAAAATAAAAACCAATTAATTATAGAGGATTTGTTTTTATAAAATATTTTTAATCATATCCGTGTTAAAATAATATTTATAATTAATTTATTTTTATATAAATGAATATTTTAAAATTATAATTATCAAATTATTCTAAAATTTATTTAAAATGTATCTTTTATATGTTTTATATATGTGACATTCTTTGAAAAAGAATATTCTAAATTTAATGATTCAAAAAAATATTAATGGAATGTTTTTTAATTAATACAAGACATGATCTCATTTTTTAACATTTATTTCAAATTAATATTTTTAGAATTAACTCACATGTTTATATGGTAACTTTTATTGAAAATAGTTTCTGTTTTATTTACTTAGTTTCTCAAAATGAGTGATTTCAAGGTGCAAATTTCATTTTCTTCAGAGATTATTTTTATGATGAAATCCATCATGATTTATATTAATGTTATCATTCATGGTTAATTTTTAATTTATGGTTGGTTAAATGAAAAAAAATTCAAATTTCTTTATACGATAAACCAATTATGGGTGGTACTATGATAAACAAATGACATGTGGTTACGCAACTGCCACAAATGAAATGGGTACCCATGAGTCGGGGGGTTTTCTATATAAGTTAGTATATTTGTTAAAGTGATTTAAAAAATGATTTCCCAAGTGACATAATTAATATTTATAAAACCTATAATGTTTTTCAAATAAAATCAATTGAATTTACGAAGGTATTATATTAAAATTTTGGGAATTAGAATTCATTTTTATAGATAAAATATTTTGTTTTTTTATTAAATTCTTTTTTTATGAAAATGTTTTTTTTGAATTTTTGTGGTCTAATTTTTTCCATTACGTTATTTAACTTACTTATATTTTTTAATTATACAATGTTTTAAAAAAAATTATATGATTCAACGGGGAAGAGAGACAAGGTTGAGAAAAACTGGAAAACTCTGAATATGATTCTTAAGGAGAAAAGAAATTTGTTTAAAAAGGTTTATTTTTGAGGAGAAATTAGGATGTTGAGTATAAGAGTAAACATGTATTTTTTAATTTTACATTTTAATAATTCCCCTAATAATAAAAAAACTAAAACCAAATGATATTTATGAATGAACGAGATAATTTTCTTGAATAAAATATCTAGAATATGTATTGTTTCATGTCAAGTCATTATAGTTGTTATCAGAGTAGGGTTTAGTTAGATTTGGAGAATAGGATAATTCCTTGTATGGTTTTATTAAGAGATATATATATCATATTTATTTTACATTTTAAGGATTAATAAAACATAAGAATGTTAGATATCCCTTTAGTGATTTATGGTGATCAATTTCTATGAGGTTAATGATATTTTTAGAGATTGGATTTATAGTGGTAGTATATTTCAGATTTAAAGGTAAATGTAATATAGAGTTTAGATGGGTAATATATTTAAGAGGAATATTTCATTTTAACATTTCATCATTTAATTATTTTATATTTTAAAAATTATATATTATTTAAAATTTGGAAGGAAAGATATATTTCACAAACATCTTATCACTTCCAAATGTTTTGATTATTTCTACTCATGAAAAATCTCTTACAATGGATAGATTTTTAATATTAAAATTAAATATAAGAAATTGTTTGACTTATTTTCATCAAATTCATTTTCCAAGAAAAAAGGGGGCACAATTTTCATTTGATTAATGCTAGTGTCCTTATTATGACTTTTTAAGTGACATTCTATAAAAATAAAATTTATATTAAATTTTTCCCTCAAACCCATATATTTCAACCTTTTTCAAGATTCATAAAACAATTAAATATTTTTTACTATAAAAATAATAATTTTTAAATTCATTTTAACTAATATTATACTTTATTTAAAATGGATTTAAATGAAACTTTTTTCTACATGATTTTACTTATGACTTATATGAAAAAAGTATAGAAGAAATATTTTTTTAACCTATATGGAATGAGTGGCTTTTCAACCACAATGAATACCTAATTACCTAGATTGGAATGTTATTTTCTAATAAAATATTTTCTATCATAATTCAACACAATTTCCAAAAAAATCAAAAAATTAAAGATATTTTCCATCAGAATTATTTTAATTGATCTGTCTATATTATAGTCCAACACATATAATAATTTTTATGTTACATTTGATCTAATAGTGATATAAATGAAATACTTTTTTCCTATTTTTTGGTACAAATAATTTCATTACCTTAAAAATGTGAATATTTTCCTGGGGATAATAATGATTAATCTTGAGTATATAGCATATAACATTGATTACATACATAAATTATTAATGAATAAGATGATGATAAATCACTAATTTTTTAATAATGAATTTGAATGAAGGATTTTTTCACATTTTGAGTTTCTTTTATGTTATGAATATTATAAAATCATGGAATGCATATGGATTTTTAATTAATAGGATTTGTTTTTATAAATATGAATATATATGATTGCTGGAATAGATTCCTTTGAAAAGTAAATAAAATATGAAAATTTTTAAGTTAAATGAATCCATTAAGAATATCATATAAGAAAAATTAATTTATGAACAATGACTTTACATTTTTTAGACATAATATTGATGGTCGTAGAATTATTATTGGTTTATATGATCTTTAAATTTTAGGTCATTATGGGTTCTTTCAATTTGAGATGAAAATTCAAATGGATGAGAATCAATTTTAAGTTGAAATATACTAAGGTTATTTTTTTAATAATTCATCTCACGTATCATGAGTTTTATAATTAATATATTAATATATTTTTTAGAAGAATGATTAACCTGCATGAATGGTACAACACCTAATGTCTAGAAGGACATAATGAATTGAACCCACAACCAAATGTTAAAAATGGTTTGTGACCTACCACATACCTAAATGATTTCCTTTTTAATATTAACATTTATTTTTAGTTAAATTATTTTTTTGATGAAGAATAAATATTATTTAGGTAATATAAATCATATTTTATAGATATATAATAGATTAAAATAGGATTTGATGATTAAATGATAAATGTTATTTCATATTAATTTCAATATTTTTGGAATCATATATGATTAATCTAAATAGAAATCTATGGTATTTTATTTCATAAAAAATTGATTAATTAATTATTGGAAACAAAAATGAGTTTGGTGAATTCAGTTATTTATGGAAATAGTTATCTTATCATGGAGAATATCTAATTTGAGATAAAATATTTTTGGTATGAAAATTGTGGAGTTGTTATAATTTTTAAAATATTAAATTTCTCTTTGAAGACAAGTAGATAAAATCCATATGATTTCATGGTTTCAAAATATATTATTTTAATTAATTTTTTGTATAGTTTATTGTTTGATGATCTATGTGAATTGTTTTTTTCTTTATATTATTTTTAGAGATTCAAGTAGATTTTCATCATATAATGTTTTATTATTATTTTTAATTAAATTATCTTATGAAACCTTTTGGGTAAATTCCTAAATATAGGAGGTGTATATAGTTATAATTTTTTTATTTTTGTAATACATAGAATATAATTCTGATGCTTATTGTATGAAAATTCATCTTGAATACTAAATGTTTAGAGAAATCATGAGGGTGAAAATTTACCTTTAAAGTTATTATATTTCATTATTTTCGTAGATTAAGATACAGGTAAATTCCTAAACAATAGGAAATAATGGATTTTGAAACAAATATTTCCTCATATTGTTTTCATAGTGGGAAATCAATGGCCTTTTATCTCATCTAAGACTTATGGTTATGTTATTGTTAACTATTTAATGACAATGTTATCTATTACTATACATTAACAACATAATATTTAGAATTATATTTAATGTAATTTTTTATATCAAACCTTGTATGATTTATCATAGGTATCCTTCTTAATTTCCATTCGATATTTTTAAAAAGAAGATTTGTTGACCAATTTATTTAATATGTCATATCAATAAAGGTACAATAGTAAGACAACCCATATTTATCAAGACTGATTTCAAATTTCCATGAAGATATTCATTAATTTGAGGATAATTTAAGACCCTAATTATTAAAAATGAAACATATTTCACAATAACATAAAATATAATCCTCCTCATGATTAAATGTAGGAGTAAATACTATTAATTAAATGTGATATTTGTTTCATAACCATTGTAATGTATAGAATGGATGATACTAACTATATAATTCTTATATTGATTATTAATGTTTATAAAACAATTTTATTTTTTACCAATTATTTAAAAATATAAATAAAAAACATTTGTATACAAAGGATGTGTTTTTATAAAAAAACATATTTTTACAACCATAATATAATTTTGTCACAATAAATATAGTTAATTTCTATTAAAAAAAATATATTAATGATATTTATAAGTTATACATAAAATGATATGTTTTAAAATTAATATAATATGTTTTATAGAATTAATATAACAATTAATACAACTTTATGCATAATGAAATATATTATTATAAATGTCAATTTTTATCCATTTGATGGGGAAACTCTTTAAAAAAAATTCACTTTAATGAATTTATTTTTAAAAAATAAACATATAATTTTATATTATCATTATATTTACCATAGGGTAAATTTTTTTATTTTTTTGATATGTTTCATTATTTGATGAATAATGAATTTATGTTCATTTTATTTGAAAAAAACTTCTTTATGTAATTTATTTAAATCGTTATATTATATATTATACTATTATTAAAAAATAATTAGTTCAATTATACATAAATGAATATAATTTAGGTCATTTGAATCAATTTTACAATAAAATTGGATTAATAACCATTTCATAGTTATGAACATTTCATATTAAAAACTAATATTTTCATTTTTTCCATGAGAGTAATTTTAAATATATTTTTTGGAGTTTTTTAAATAGAATTAAGAGAAATGGTTTCAATATGTGGAATTATAAATTAAATAATATGTTGTATTTATAATTCAATTTATATGTAAAAAAATGTTTTCGTGGGTATATTTTTTACCAAGGAACATGTAAAATAATTACATGAGTTAAAGTTGAAAGGAAAATGCTTAAAATTACCTACAATTATAAAATTGAATACCTGGTTAGGTTATATCTAAAACCTAAACAGCCTCTAAAATATTATTTATCATCCAATTTCTTGGAAATTAATGACTTCCCAATTTAGTTGGCTTTCAATAAAATATACTCATTATTTGAATCACCTGAACCCACCTCCCCTCAAGTATAAAAACCACTCCTCACTACCCCATATCGTCTCACAATCTTTTTAGATTATAAAATTACACACAAACCATTAACCATAACTATTACCACACTCTATTTTTTTCTAACTTATATTCCCAATCTGAGTACTTGAAGGGCATCTTAACGAGGAGATATTACATAGGCTATTTTATTGAAGTTATACTCTTAGATTCACATATTTTTGTACATTATACTCATCTACTTCATCATAAAATTCAATGATATCTAATTAATAATTTATAGAATAGAGTGTTATATTTATAATTTAATATACAATTTCAATTTAATTTGTCATTTTCTATTATAAAATTAAATGAAACCATTGTCAAAATTATGTCGGCTTACCATATCCGTGAATTATGATTTTTTGTTTTCTAGTACCACCATCAAGGCTGGTCAAAAAAGAATCATTCATGATAAATAAGATTTAAATATGTATATATTTACTATATAATGTTCCAGAACCAATATACACATATAATATTTTATAATATTTAAGTGGTTTTTGCTGTTCAGAGAAACCATTAAAATAATTTGAACGCTAATCATTAACATTTTATCTAATGAATAAAACAATATTTTAAAGAAAAATTATATAAGGGACAATTATTAATTATATATGATCAATAATAATATTTTTTTCGACATCAAGAGTTTTAATTACCTTTTATCAAAAAATAGAGAATTTTATACTTGTAAAACAAATCGTGAAACCATGAAACCAATGAACTGGAACCCATGATAATAATGAAATATTACTAATGAATGACTTAGAATATTTTATAAAATCATCATAGAAGGTATTATAAATATGAACATAGTACTTTAATTGGTTAGTAAAATTATTTAATCAGTTATAATAAAGGATCAAACACATTTTATTGATGTTGAAAATGAGGTAATGGATTTCATAACCCAATTTAAATTTTAGGGTTAAACTTGCAATTAATAATTATGTCATGCAAAACAGATTTTTTATGGGAAATTAGAATCTATGATATTGAATTTACTATTTGTTTATATTTATTTATAGTGGATACACACATTTGATTCAATTGATTACTTCTCATCCTCGAAGATATGATATTTATACGGGACTTTTTTATGAAATAAATAGTTTTAAAATGTTTTAATGAATTACTATTATAAATATTTCAATTGAATTTCAATTTTTGTAAAATGGGTTTTTTTAAATTTATTTATATAGGCTTTATTTACTTCAAATGATAATTATTTTAGTTAATGATAATTTTATAAAAAAGTGTTATTTTATTGGTATTATGTAAGTGGATTTCTTTTGATATTAATCTTTTAAAGATACTACTTCTAATCCTTGTTCAAAATTTATAAGGAATATAATTTGATTAAATTTATGTGAGGAATGTAATTTGAAAATTTCTTCTCACATAAATATTTTTAATATTACCATAAATACTATAGGGGAAATTTTAATAAATATTTATAGTTTTATGTGCTTAGTTATTTAAAATAAGTTGTTCATAATTAAAAGTTCATTTTATTAAAAGATTATATTATGATGAAATCATTCTAGAATAATGAATATATTATGGTTCATGGTAATTTAATATAATTAAGTGTGGTTACATGATAGAACAATTATATATGGTAATGTTGTAAACCAATGGCTGGTGGATATGGGATAAAACAATGATGATTTGTTGTGTTATATCCTACAATGCATTGGGTAATATGGAGTTGGATGTTAGACATATTAGATAATTCATTTATGATGGGGATTTATAAAATTATTTTCCATTTAAAATAGTTATATATTATATTAATTATGTTGTTTTTTAAATGATATATTTTATGAAGGTATGATATAGATATTTTTGAAAAGATTATAAATTTTTCTGAATAAAAGGTGTGTCATTTTATGAATCTTTTTTATAGATTTTCTCTAGACTAAAATTTTCCATTAATTTAGGTCCCTTAATTGGGTTTTTTGGTTATACCAAGTTTTAAATTTTTTTCACATGATTTAAGGGATAATATATACATGAATGTGAAAAAAAGTGAAATCCTTGAATATTTTCCATTAAGAGAAAATTTTATTTTCTAGAAGGGTTTACATTGGTGGAGAAATATAGGAATTGAGTTCAATATTACACTTGTAATTAATGGTTTTAATTTTTAGTATATTTCAGCATTCCTAAAATATCAAAACAGAAATGATATTTTTGAATGAAATATATATAATTCTTATTTAAAATATATATAATTTGGGAAGTTTATAGTCGGGTCCTTACATAAGGAAAAAGTATCCTCTTTAAAAATTTTATAATTTTTTCAATCACCTTTGTAGAAAAAAATCATCTCTAAGGTAGATATTTTTTTGGATATTATCAAGTAAAATTGAAGTTAGTAGATATCCCCCATGTATTATTTTCTTAAAATGTATTATTTATAATAGTTAATAATGAAGCCATTTGGTCTGGATAATTTTATAGAAATCATCAAGGACCAAATGAACTAATTATTTACAACGTACATTTAAATATTGTTGGTATTATTTATAGATTATATTTTTATATACAAACAAATAATGGAGGAATATAAGGAATATTTAAGTAAAACATTGAATAACTTTCAGCACATAAATTTAAATACTATGTACAATAAATTTATTTTTTGTTTGTTGAATGTATCTTTTATGGGAAATAATATCGTGAATAAAAGGTTATTAATGGATTTTGAAAAATTGAGGTAATTGGAGGATGTTCCAAAACATCATATATTCTATAAATCAATATTTTTTAAGTAACACATGGTCACTATCATAGATATTTTAGAATCATACTACCGCTTTCAATCCCAATAACCAATATTAATTGAAAGGGAGTCATGTTTTAATGAACCTTTAAATTGTGATGAAATCCTTATAGATCTACATAAGAGGATAAAAACCACACCTATTTCCAAATTACAAACTAGAAGGGAATGATTTTTTATATTTAGTGATGTGTTCCAAAACAACTTTGGATTTATACTCATGAATGAAAAAAATCGATAGCATATTCCACCTAAAAATTAATGATCTAGGAGAAGAAATATATAATTCATGATCTATAATTATAAGTAGTGATCATTTGTTTATTGTTCGGTGAGATTATATTTTTGTTGAAATGAAATCTATATATACATATCATAAAAAAATCAAGTATATATTCAATCAAAATGAGTATAATATATGTTTTAGAAGGTGGTAAGATCATATCAATGATTCTTATTGTTCAATCACTTACAATCATAGGAGGTAAAATAATTTGGAATATGTTTTATATAGAAGTGTTCCTATAACCCAATACATGATGACTATTGAATGGAATCATATCTTCTAGGACATGAAATGTATGTATATTGGAACTATAAAAGTGTTTTTATCCTCTCTTTATGAAGAAACAACTCGCCTATCTATTCTTCATGGGATCATAGATTTCGAAAAAGAATTTGAGTTGCAACATAATAAATTTTAAAATAATCAGAGGTATGATTTTCTGAAGATAGATATAAATTGTTTTGAAACTGGATATGTGTCTCATACAATCTAGAAATGAATAGGGAACTTTTGGATGATGCATATATAGTATGCTTCTCATTTAATCATATAAAAACATTTATATATAGATAATTGAAAAAAATATAGGATAATTTGTAAAGGTATATTACGGAATTTCTATCTTGATGCTTTAGATGCAAAGAAACTCTTCGAAAAATGATATATGTAAGAGGGAATGATGAAACCATTTTTCATAACATTACTTAAATTGCAGAACATAACCATGAATTTCATCATAGAACTATATAGGATGCTAAAAAAATAACGTCATCAAGGTGGTAGACAACCACTTTAAATTTAATACATTTCATTATTTTCAAGGAATATTTATCTATTAACCGACCCTCCAATATATACTTAAGGGATTTGAAAGGACTACATGAAGTAATACTCTCTATCATATTTTATTGAGATATGAGGATTACCATTGGGTTTTTGAAATGAATTCAAAAAGACATTATAAAAACGAATCATCCTAAATACATTTTACATTCAAATAGTTGGTCAAAATAGGAATATCATTCAAACGATGGAGGATATGAAAAGATCATGTTCAATGGAATTTAAAAGATATTTAGAGAAAATATTTCTATTAGTTTAGATCTTATATAAAATCACATTACATTATGATATTCGAGTGGAACATTATGATGATCTATATGAGAAGTGGTCTACGAAACTGACATTCATTGATGATTTTTGTGAGAATAATTTTATGGGACATGACCTCATCCTACAAATTAAAATAAAGGATTAAACCCTTCAGCAACAAGTGAAAACCAAAAAAGAGGATTGAAAATTAAATAAAACTATAAGGACCCTGCCTTATTACATACATAATACTGAATTTAGTCAAGAAAACACATCCTTTAACATTGAGGATCTTTTCATGTTTAGAGCTTTAGAGATTTAGGACAATACATTCATAATGTAACACATTATAACAGAGTGGATACCATAAAAACTATTCCCATTTTATCAAAATATAAAACATTAAAACATAATCATGAATTCTGGAAAATTCTTCAGCAGTTAACATGGCTTCCTTCTTTGTCTAACACGTCCATTAACATGTGAAAATAATTTAAAAACATGGGATGAGCATAAAAGCTCAGTAAGGGATGAAAATAAATGAAAGAGCACATTAGTCTATGAATAATCGTAATGTATGAAATCATTTTCAAAAGTAATGATTGTAACCCATATATACTTACATCATGTAACATTCGATTTACACAAGATCCACAAAAAACGTGAGAAATTAAATATAATAATAAATGTATCTTGGAGAATTACTTATATAATCTTGTAACCATTCTTGGCTACCTTCTAATTTGTATCCCTCACGGCTACCTTACTTTGTGTAACCATCACAATTACACTTCGAGTAACCATACGGTTGACCTCCAACTTACTCATACCCAATTCATCGGAGGGAGATATAGTTCCCACAATTCATCATAAATAATTCTCAATATCCAAAACATAATCATACAACATGAATAATTCCATAAAAACATTGCTTTGGAATTTCGTAAAACTGAATTTTAAAAAAGTATTTCAAAAGAAAAGCCCCTTCAAAATATCATACAATTTGAGATAGACTTAATAGAGTGGATTGAGTATGTATATATACTGTAAATACACATATTAAACATAATATAAATATAACCCATCACAAAAACAATTTAAATAGAACATAAATAATGAAGTATAAGGTTAACCCAAAGAATTGAAATCGGGTTAAGAATTCCCTTACATTGGGATTGAATTACTTCCAAATTTTTTAAACATCCTGTATAATGGTTAAAATACAGTTACTTATATTTTATAGAAAAATTTTCATGTTTACAATATCTTATATTGTGATTTTATAACCTCATTTCACCCCTTAATTGTTAGTACATTGTTCTTTGCATTGTTTTTTGTGAGTTTTTAAATGATTTTCATGATCAGTTCATGATGAATCGTTCTTTTCAATTAGAAGAAAATCTCCATAATTTGAATGGAGTATTATTTACATATTTACAGTAATATAAATTATACAATTTTTAATTTTTAATTCTTTATTGGGGATGGTTCATAAGTTAAAACATTAATGATGTTTGTTTAGATCATTTTTTTGGTTCTTTGATAATAACAACCTCATTTCGTTTTATAAATTAATAACATGTGTTAAAACAAATATTAGAACCATTGATGAAACTAATACATATATTATAAACTTTTTCAACAATATAAATGGTTTTATGACCAAACATGGAGGATTTAAAAAAAAACTAAATCACATAGTCCACGATGTAGGTAATTCGACACATCATGTACAATTTTTTTAATACCTTGAATAAGTTGGAGAGGAGAAGAACAATGATCATGAATTTTACATGAACATGAGAACATCCTGAATATACATGATTCGGGAGATTCCATGCCTCTTTGATAAGAGGGGTGAGGAATGAAGAAAAAGGAATCATGAAATAAAAGAAAACAAAAGAAATTTCTCACGAAAATTTGGCTGCCTAATGCGTCTCTCAAAATATTAAAAAAAATTGATGGCATAAAGGGGATATCTAATCACTCATAAATAATATGGATATTATGTAGGGATATTTAATGAAATATCCCAACATAATATAATGTTAATGGAAGAGAATAACATAAAAAGAAAAAAAAGAAAAAAGAGAGGATGTTTACGTCTTGATCTCTTCTCCTTGAGATCCTTATTAAGGGATTTATTTTTGGTCTTTTGGTGAGAGAAAGAGTTCTATGACGTGAGAAAGAGAATTGGTAGGAGTATTGGGTATAAATTAGGCATGGAACAAGTCTTTAATGTTGTGGGAAGAAGAGGGGAGTTCGGGTGGTATTTATAGTGGAGGAGAGGGGGTATTTTTCATTATTTTAATCATTATTATAATATTTTTTCCCTTGATTATGAATAGTCTTAGTTCATGTGACCTAAAATAGTAATAATGGAATTTAATTTCGAACCAAGTGTCCTTGTATCAATTTTGATGTCCTAAATAGTGTATTTTACTGATAATTTGATTATACGGTATTTTATCATATTTCACTATTTACTGAAAAATCAAGAATTTCAGAAAAAAACAAAAATTTACCCGAACCATTTTTGAATGTGTAGAATTAAAAAATGAATTCCATTTTTGGAAAATAATTTTCAATTTTTTTTAATTTAATTTTTAAATATTAGCATACTTTATTCAAAAATTAACAATTTTAATTCTATAACTACTTCTATATCAGGGTGTAAAATTAACCAAGATATTATTATCTTAAAGCCTTAAGAATATAAAATAATGATAACATGTACTATTTATTAGGGTCATATTACTATTCATATTAATATTTATAAGGGTATGTTACTATTCACTAAAAAACAAGTTGGTTCCAATAGACTCCAAATAACATACTGAACACAAATATAGATGAAAATTTCTTTAAATTCAAAACATAGAAGTGGAAAAATTATGTATTAAAGGACAGTTATAATTATCTACTTAAAAAAGTTCCATGTATTTCTATTTATTTTTAGAAAAACATGGGGTGTTACATTATCCCCACCTTCTGTAAATTGTATCCTCGCAATTTTATTTACTTATTAAACAACAAAATGTACTTTTCCCTCATAGCATTTTCAGACTCCAATGTTTCCTTTTCAGCCATGTGGTTTATCCCCAATAGCTTTACCTAGTGGATTAACATATTCTTCAATACATGTTCCCATCAATCTAGAATATGAACTGGTTTCTCTTCCAAAGAAAGGTTCTCTTCCAGCTGAACTGCTTCTAGACTCAATACATGTGATGAATCTAGAACATAATTTCTTAGCATCGAAACATGAAAGACATTGTGTTCCTGAAACAAAACAGATGTATTCCCCGAACCAACAACATTTAAGACAAATTTCAACAAATCATTAATCAATGGATCATGTTCCAAACATAGGATGGTTAATGATGCATTATGTTTCCTACTTAAGGAATCTTCCACTATGTTTGATTTTCCAGGATTGTAATTGATCATGTGGTCATAATCTATTATCAGTTCTAGTCATCTTCTATGCCTCATTTTTAATTCCTTCTGAGTGAATATATACTTTACACATTTATAGTTAGTATATATTTGACATTTGGTTCTGTATAAATGATGCCTCCATATTTTTAATGTAAAAAAATAACTACCTACTCCAAATCATTTGTGGGATAATTTATCTCATGAGGTTTAATTTGTCATAAAGCATAGACAATTACCTGATCATTCTGCATCAAAATAAAACCATGTACCTTCAATGAAGCATCACTGTAGATGAAAAAATCACCAATCTAGGAAGGTAAGACCAAAATTGGAGCATTCACCAATCTCTTTTTTAGTTCCAGAAAACAAACATTACACTCCTTTTTCCAAACAAATTTATCCCATTTTCGTGTTAACTATGTTATTGGGATAGATAACCATGAAATGTTCTTAACAAACCATCAGTAATACCCTAATAACCCAAGAAAACTATGATTATTTGTATAATTTGTGGGTCTTGGCCATTCATCAACAACTTTTGTTTTAGCAGGATCAGCTGTTATTCCATCCTTATTTACAATGTGCCTGAGAAAAGAAATTCATTGCAACCAAAAATCACACATGATACATTTTCCAAATAGTTTCTATTCTATTAGGGATTGTAAAACAACCCTTATATGTTTTTCATTCTCCTATTTATTTTTAGAAAATACAAAAAAATGTCATCAATAAATAAAACTACAAATTTATCCAAGAACTCATGAAATTCATTTTTAATAAGAATCAAGAATACAGAAGGTGCATTAGTTAATACAAATTTTATAAAAAAAATTCCTAATTCCCATATCTAGTATGAATGGATGTTTTCAGGATTTCATCCTCCTTCACCTTCAGTTGATGGTATCCAGATCTCAAGTCAATCATGGAAAAGTACTAGGCTCACTAGAACTGATCAAACAAGTCATTGATATGAGGCAAGGATACATGTTTTTAATAGTGGTGTTATTAAAAGCTTCATAATCAATGAAAAGTATCATGGGACCACCTTTATTTTTAACAAAAAAAATAGGAACTCCCCATGCTGAAGTGCTAGGACGAATGAAGCCATTGTCAAGAAAATCCAGCAACTGATTTTTCAATTCAAGAATTTCTATTGGAGCCATACGATAAGTGGGTTTTGAAATTGACTTAACATCAAGAAATAAGTCAATTGTGAATTCTACATCTCGATCAGGTATGAAACTAGGTAACTCAATAGGAAATTCATCAATGTACTCATTTACCAGTGGCACATAATTAATTTGAATAGTTCCTTTGTTTTCAACAATATGAGAAAGATAACATTCATTTCCATATTTCAATAGTTTCTTAGCTTCCTGATATGTTATCAATTGTATTGGTTCATTCTTGTAAACAAACTAAATCTCATTCTGAATAACAACTTCATTATCTCTACAATCACTCTTAGCATGATAATCAGAATGCCAGTCCATTCCCAGAATAACATCAAACTCGACTAAGGGTACATCAACATGGTTTGTAGGTAAAGTCATTCCACATACCACAATAGAAATATTATTATAATTCCTATTTTCTGTAACATTTCCCCTTGGTGTTTTTACAATAAGTTCGGGTCTCATTTTTTGAGGTGATACTTCCAATTTACTAGAAAATTTTTTAGAGATGAAGGAATGTGTAGAACCCAAATCAAAAAACAACTTTAGAAAAATCTGAGATAACAAACAAAGTACCTGATACAACTTCATTGGATGGCCTGATATCTACTGACGTAGTCACAAAGGATCTCACTACAACTTTCTGCTTGTAGTCCTGCTTCTTTGCATCATTTAGATCTCTCTTTGGGATGGAATTTTCATAGTGACCCATCTCACCACTTCTAAAACACTTTACAGTTTTCTTATTAAAATTAGTATTAGTTTCATTTTCATTTAAATATCATGACATATGTCCAAACTTACCACATTAAAAACAATTCCTAGTTTTTCTAAGACATTGTCAGGGTGCTTCTTGCCATACTTTTCATAAACCGGAAATTTTATTTTATTACCATAATATTTCTTCTATTGATTCATATCCATTTCATGCCAACTGGACCTCTTATTATCTTTGTTTCCAAAATTCACATGATCATTAGAAAACTCCATATCTACACTATCAGCACACCGGACAAGTTTTTCATAACTTTTGAATTCACGGGAGGTGAATGAAATTTTATACCTTGGATTCAATCCTGAGTAAAAGAGGTTAATTTTTTGATCACTATCCAAAATAAGATTTGGATAATACCTCACCAGTTGGGTGAAGTTCGCTTCATACACAGCCATGGAATCTTCCTCCATTTTTTTCAATTCAAGTAATTTATTCTCCATTCTATGTCGCACCACCTTAGGAAAATATTTTTCAAGTAAAAGGCATTTAAATTCATCCCACACCAAGTCATCAAAATCCTATCTACCCCTAGTATTCTTTATCATTGATCACCATTGATCATCTTCCCCTTAAAAATGATAAATGGAAAGATTTAACTTTTGATTGTCTGAACATCCCATAACATTTAATATCCTATCAAGGGCATTGATACATCCTTCAGCTACTACTGGGTTAGAAGATCCGTTGACTTCATGAGGTTGTTTTCTCATAAAATGTTCCACTACTGTCATGTTCCATTGTGGTAACTCTATTGATTCTCTTGCATGGTTGTCACCACCATTTATTTCCTGTGTTATCTGAGCCATTACTATCACAAACTACTCGTTTCTAATTCCTACCATTCTGGGTTATAGTTCCAGAAGGATGTCATTCTGTCGGTGCCTCTCCTCTTCAGCATCATTGTTCCTTCTATGGAAAACCATTATGAACAAACATATCTTAGATGAATCAACAAGGTAATATTTAAATTCTATAAAATTTCAAATTGAACATATATTGAAAATCATTTATGGTATTCTATTAACATCACCCTAACCCCTAATGATTTCAACCATCCTATAATATCAACTATTAGGAACCTGAATTATTACATACATAATCTTGAATTTAGTCATAAAAACACTTTCTTTTAAATTGAATATCTATTCATTTTTAGAGCTTTAGATAATTAGGACAATACATTCAAAATGTAACAAATTTTTACAGAGTGCATAGCATAAAAACTATTTCCAATTTTTTTTCAAAATATAAAACATTAAAACATAAACATGACTTCTTGACAATTCTTCAACATTTAACTTGTCATCCTTCATTTTCGTACACATCCATTAACCTTTGAAAATCATTTAAATGCTTGGGATGATAACAAAATCTCAGTAAGGGATGAAAATTAAGGATGGAGCACATCATTCCATGAATACTCATAACGTATGAAAGCATTTTCAAAAGACATGACCGTCACCCATATATACTTACATCATGTAACATAATAATTTCAAAATATCCACACAAAACATGAGAACATAAATATAATAATAAAGGTATCTTATGGAATTACTTACATAATCTTATAACCATTCTTGGCTACATTATATTTTGTTACCCTCACGGCTACCTTACTTTGTGTAACCATCATAGTTACACATGGAGTTACCATACAGCCGAAATCCAACATTCTCATACCCAATTCATTGGAGGGAGATATAGGTCAAACAATTCATCATAAATAATTTCCAATAATCAAGAAAAAAATCATACAACATGAATAATTCCATAAAAACATTACCTTGGAATTTTGTAAAACCGAATTTAAAATGATGATCTCTAAAGAAAAGCCCCTTATAAATATCATACAATTGAATAGAGACTTTAAAGAGTGGTTGGAGTATGTATATATACTATAAATACACATAATAGAACATAATATAAATATAACCCATCTCACATAAAATTTAAATATAACATAAATAATGAAGTATAAGGTTAACCAAAAGAATAGAAATCGGGATAAGAATTCCCTTACCTCGAGTTTGTCATACGTCCAACTTGTTTAATACTCTAGTATAATGGTTAAAATAGAGTTATTAATATTTCAAAAAAACATGTTAATGTTAATAACTTCTTATATGGTCATTTTATAACCTCGTTTCACCCCTTAATTGTTAATACTTTGTTCCATGCATTGTTTTGGGTGAGTTCTTTACATGATTTTCATGATCGGTTCATAATTAATCGTTCTTGTTGATTGGAAGTGAAACAACAGAATTGGAATGGAGTAGTATATAAATATATACAGTAAAAAAAATTATGCCATTTATCATTTTGTATTCATTCATGAGTATGATTCATATGTTAAAACATTAATGATGTTCGTTTAGATCATTTGAGTGGTTCTTTGATAATAACGACTTCATTTCATTTTATAAATCAAAACCATGTGTTAAAACAAATTATAGAAACATTTATGAGACATAATACATATATTATACACTGGTTAAACCATATAAATGGTTTCATGACCAGTCATGAAGGATTTAAAGAAAAATGAAATCACATCATCCACGATGTCGGTAATTCGACACATCATGGACAATGTTTTTAATTCCTTGAATAAGTGGTAGAGGAGAAGAACAATGATGATGAATTTTACATGAACATGAGAACATCCAAAATATACATGATTCTAGAGATTTCATGCCTCTTGTATAAGGGGGGGGGGGTGAAAAAAGAATAAAAATGTATCATGAAATAAAAGAAATGTTGAGAAATTTCTCATGAAAATTTGGAAGACTAATGGTGTCTCTTAAAATATCATAAAAATATTTTGACGAGAGAAAGGGAATATATCATAACTAATACATAATATGGACAGTAAGGGTGGATATGGAATGAAATATCCCAAAATATTCCAATGTGAAAGGAAGAGAATAACATAAAATTAAAGAAAATAAAAGAGGATGTTTACCTCTTGATATTTTCTCCTTGATATCCTTCTTAAGGGATTTGGTTTTGGTCATTTTGTGATACCAACAGCTCCAAGAAGTGGGGAAGAGCATTATGAGGAGTATGGGCCTAATTTAGGCATGTAACAAGGCTTGAGAGGTGTGGGAAGAAGAGGGGAGTGAGGGTGGTATTTATAATGGAGGACATGGGGTATTTTTCATTATTTTAATCATTATTATAATATACTTTCCCCAGATAAGGAATAGTCTTGGTTAATGTGACCTAAAATAGTGATAATGGAATGTGTGTTCGATCCATGTGGCCTTGTATCACTTATGAGGTCAAAATAGTGTATTTTACAAATAATTGTATTATATGTTATTTTATAGTATTTCACTATTCAACGAAAAATCAAGAATTTCAGAAAAAACCAAAAAATTTACCATAAACATTCTTCAATGTGTAGAATGCAAAAATAGAGTTCATATTTTGAAAATAAAATTCTAAATATTATTAATTTAAATTTTAAATAAAATCATACTTAATTCAAAAATTAACAATACTAATTCTATAACTACTTCTATATCACGATGAAAAATTAACGAAAATGTTATTATATTAAAGCCTTATAAATATAAAATAATAATAAAATTTTCTATTCATTAGGGTCATATTACTATTCATATTACTATTCCTAATGGTATGTTACTATTCACAAAAAAAAACAAGTTGGTTACTATAGACTCCAAATAACATACTGAACACAATTGTATATGACAGTTTCATGAAATTCAAAACATAGAAGTGGAAAAATTATGTATTAAAATCTACTTATAAATATCTACATAAAAAAGTTCCATGAATTTCAATTTATTTTTAGAAAAGCATGGGGTTTTACAAAAACGATCATCGATGGAACATAGAGTTTGATTTTAGTGATAATGTGTTGTATTTAATATCCCTATGGAATATATTATTATGGTTTGGGAAGAATTGAAATATTATTCATAGACACATCACCTCATTTCATATACTAGATCACACCAGAGCAATTTATTACTAAAAATCACCCCAACCCATCCTATTTGATGTACAATATGGGTTACATATAGTCCATCTAGGAATTACATACCAGGACCCTATGATGTCAAATTTCTTGAACATGTACAATTGTAGGATGATGTTCCCAATGAAGAGTAACTGGTGATGATATTATATCATATAGATATATTTTTAGGAAACTAGAAGAAACACCCATTAAGTGATTGGGAGTAGCCACAAGATTGAATAATTGACATGGGATCAAGATGATGAAATGAAACATCAGTACCTGCATTTATTTTAGTGTAAGAAATTAAAATTTAATGTGAATGAATTCTAAATTTAACGAAATTACCATAAAATTAATTAACGAAATTACCATTTTAAATGAGTACATTCCATATTATGAAATAAACTTATGGAATACACATGCACAACTTGTGTTATTTTGATCCTTTATATTTTATATAATATTAGATTTCACCCACTAATAAGAATTATTATCATATATATATATATATATATAATTTATTATTATTATATATATAATGTTTTATTACAAATTTTAATTCATATTGATGATGGAAGATATGACCTAGAGCAGTATAAACATACCATAAGAACCCATTTATATGTGATTCCATTAGAGATATCATAACTATATTTTTTCCATGAAAATCCCAAATATAGGCTCAATAATGAAAATATAAAAATACCATATTGTAGATATGTTCATGATCATTGTGATCACAACATAAACCATATTCATTGAACCACCAGAAGGAAATATGGCCAGGGTACACCATACCCATAGGAAATTAATGTGTGTAATGAATATAAATGAATCTAGACCATAAAAATATGATTTTATATATTCACATTTCAATAAAATAAAAATAATAAAAATGTAATTTTTTATTACTATTTAATTGATTAAATAACATGTTTGATTGAAAATTTATTTTTATATGATGAAACAAAATATTTACATTTAGAAATTAAATGTTTCAACCAAGATAATAATTTTTTATGAAATAAATAACTACTAAATGAATTTTATTTCTATAAAATATCATTGTTAAATAATATTTATTGAATATTATTTTTTCCGTAAATGAGTTCTAATGGTAACCCTCATCGAGGTGGGTATGGATTAGCTTCAAGGTCGATTGTGGGGGGTTTATTTTATGCACAATTGTTAACATCTTGGTATCATTAATACATTTTAATGGAAACCACAAAAAATTCCCTCATTCATAACTAGGTATAGACCTAATTCCAATGGTAGATGGTGACCTGGGATTTTAGTCCGGATGACACATATGGACTCGCATTAGTCAAGAGGAAGGAAGGTTGAGCTCATGATGCCTTTTGGGGAGGGGGGATTTTTTCATAAACTAGGACTCCGTTGTAGATTTATTATATGTTTTTAAATATATTCTTAATCATGATATGAGATTTATTACCCTATCAAAATGATTATGTGTTATTTATTTATTTTCATAGAAGGTGATGTAGTGTCCCTGCTTTTTTCAAATTGCTATTACAACATTTTAAATATAAACAACATAAAAGTGTTACAGAACTAGAAACCAATGTTTTAGTGTCTTGAAAAAAATAGGTCTATATATTAATTTTTCACAATAAATAATAACTTATTTAATTTCTACTTCTCTAGCTTATTAATGTCCCTCATGTTCTCATTCTTACAATTAATCACCTGATGATATACACTAATAATTGGGGGAGATAAAACAACATTAAGAGGATATATAATAACATGGATGAATATATCATGATGTGAACGTAATAATAATAATAAATTAATTATCATATTCATGATGGGTAGAATTTCACAATAAAATTGAATGTTGAGATTCATAAAAGTGAATCATCATGTCTTATTTGTCAACTACCGCACATAGTTTTGAAAAGAGATAACATCATGTTAATAAATATTTCACTTTACTTCATGAGATTAATCAAATTTCCCATATAATGGAGCACTATATAATTATGGGTTCACCTTTTACATCATAACATTTTTATGTTCTATATAATTCCAGTCACATCCATCACATCATAACATTTACATAGTCATGAATTATACATAGAACCAATATCAATAATGGAAATAAAATAACTCATGGAAATGAAGGGGTTTTAATTCATAAAGAATACATTCATGAATGAACTATGGGGTTACCAAAACCAATAGAAAAAATTAAACATGTTATTGGGATCTTCAATATTAATTGAGGAAGAAACAATCCCAAGAGAAGTAAAAAATGTATTTTTGGAATGAATTTTTACGTTGAAAAAAATATTTTTATTTACCATGAAATCAGATTGAAAACATGTATATCCAAAAAAAAATATATGTGATGGATAATTAAATGACATTTAAGGAACAATAACGGAACATCTATAATGAAAATAGAGTGAAAGAAAGAAAACCCATAGAATTAGAGTTCGGTTCCAAAATCCCTCAAACATCTATCTAAATGATTTAATCCCTTTAATATTCAGGATAATCAAATTAAATACATTAATTAATAATTATATTCCCTATTATACATTTAATATATTTAATATTGTTTTATTATTTTTATTTATGGTCTTTTTGATGAGTTCTAGTGTTCAATTTTATAGTTCATGAGTGTTCCTTTTATTAGTTTTCATGATCAGTTCACTTGTATAGATGTATAGAAGGTCATGTAAAATGAGAATTATTATGAATAATTGAAATTATATATTATTAATGTGAATAAAATAGATTAATTGGTATTTTAAATAATTTTTTCAAACTTATTAGGATGATTCCTTTTATTATTCTTATTTAAAATGATTTAATTTATTTAGGAGGTTTTTACATCAATGAAAAACATATATAATTTTATTTATTATAATGTTTCTATAACCACTCAAGAACATTATATCACTGATAAAATGAATAATAAAATATTATTGAAGCATAATAATGGTTAACTACCATTCTAAAAGGTGGATAATGGAAAATGAAATCAGATCATCCAAGGTGGTAGCAAATCGACATATCAGGGATGATGTTATTATTTTTTGAATTTAAAGGGACATGATAAGGGAATTAATGAATTATTTTCCATCAAAATAAGAAAATTATAGTATATATATTATACTCAATTTTCCATTATACTTGTATGATGGGATATGTGGATAGAACAATAAATATTATAAATTTGATAGGAAATTAAAAGGAAAAGAAATTAGATTTTATCTCTTGAATTTATCCTATATGAGAACATCATTAGAAAACATTTTCCTTTATTTTAATGATACAACAATCTCAAAATTTTTTGTTATTGGATTATTAAGAGTGTTTTTAATAATTTTGAAATTTCCTATATCATGGAAGGTGTGAAGGGAATAGGTGGTGAGGTAGGATATTTATATGGGGGGAGAGTAGTGTTCTCTAATAATTTTATTTACTTATTTATTATTTTATCTCAATACTATAAATAGTTTGAGAATTATAACTGAATATTTTAAAATTGTGAAGGATCATTAGATAATATGGTCCCACATCATCCACACGTCATATATGAATCAATAATTCATGTATTTTTAAACATAATAAATTATCATATTTCACTATTCACAAAAAATCAAACTAGTTTTGAAAAATACTAAAAAAACCTTCCAAACCATTTTTTGAAATTTATAATTAAAATATGAAATCCATTTTAATGATATATTTTTATAAATATTAGAAATTTAATTTTTAAATAAAATCATAATTTATTCTAAAAATTTCAATTAGAAAATTATAACAGAATTTATGACTATTTGAAACATTATTTGAGATATCATGAATTCTTTTAATTATAAGAAAACAAAAAATTAGTCAATGAATATATTTAATTAATTTAAAAATTATTTTAAATCATTATATTAATTATAAAATTGTATGTAATCATCTTTTATACAAAAATACCTAATCATATTTTATTATTTATAAAATTGTTATTTACTTATACAATGATATAATTATATCAATTTTCCATTCATAAGATTCCAAAATCTTATTTTTACCAAAATTGGTGAGCTAACTATTCTATTAGTCATTTGAATATTCTTATTGGTCATGATACTATACCAATGGACAAGTTGATATTCTATTGGGTTATGTTTATTAATTTCAATAAATATTAATTATTTCATTCATTATTCATGAAAATAATGTATTTATTGATATCTTTCTACATTATTTATGTGTTGTAAACCATATAACATATTTATAATAAGGGAAATTATTCAATTGATAAATTTATTATTCATTAAATGCTTCACCCCATTGGAACTATCACCCTAAAAATTTCATTTCACATATACAAGTGATGGTATGTCTCCATCATTTCTTACTTTGTTACCAGGTCACTTCTCCATTCTTATGGATCATCCACAACACTTTGACATGGAAGGTTGTATTTTATATTTGAACCATATCACTTTAATCTAGAATCATCACCAGCTTCCTTCCAAAGATATTTCATGTTCTATTGGTACCACCTCTATGTTAAGTACATGCGATGGATTTTGTATGTCCATCCTTTGTAGAGATACATAGTACATGTCATAAAATTAGGACCTATTTTGTTGAAGTGAAATCCAATAAGACACTTCTCATTTGTGATCAAGGATATCAAATAGGCTAGTGTAACTTGGTCTTAGATTCATTTTCTTTTCAAACAACATGACTCTCTTCCCTATTGATATTTGAAGGAAGACATTATCTCTAAATCAAACATCAAGCTCCTTCGACTGTTGTAAGAATTTGTATCCTTATGATTCTATGAATTTTTAATATGTTTTATTATGGATTGAACCATACTATTATTTTATTGTTTAAGATCAGCTCCATGTAGTTATAATTCAACAACTTCATCCCAACATAATGGAGTTGTACATCGATATCCATCGAAAGCATCATATGGATCAATCTAAATTCTTATGTGGAATCAATTACTGTATGATAACTCAATAGATGGGAGTTATTAATCACATATTCCATTGAATTAACTTGAGAATGATCTTATCACACCATAATGTGTCCATGTTATGGTATCATGGATTATAGAAGAAGAAGATGTGATGAGGAATTTAAAAAAAATCATCATTTCGAAAATATAACATCTCGACACTGATGATTTGTGCCCCGATATGGTGTGAGAATATAGCAAAAATTATAAGTGTACAAAAATAAAACTACAAGAAAAAATTTATATATCTGAAGATTTGGTTGAGTAAAACACTTCCTCAATGACTATTTTTTGAAGTCACCATAGTAGGATCCCTTTAAATCATCTACATGTGCTTTAAAAATCTACAGGAGTACTGGTCATTTAATTTCTTGTGCTAGCACGCGATCCGATTATATCATCAATGCCTTGATGGTCACCACACAAAGATTCCATCGATTCATGGGGGTCTTGATCAAAGATCCTAGATCAATATTCTCTCTCTAGAATGTATGAGGGGCGAGAGGGATTGGTTTTAATGATGTGAATAGTAATGAGCTTGATCCCTTTCCATATATTTAGAGTGTGTCATAAAAAATACATGGATGGGCTCCATGTACCCCATTAATTCAATGTCCAATAAGTAAATAATTATGATTAATTAAAATACATTAATATTATTTTATTATTTCATCACATATATGATATATATTAAATATATATTACATGACAAACCCCAATCATTTAACTTTAAATTTCATTATCTCTTAATATTAAAAGAACCTAGAATTTTAAAATAATATTTATTCATTTAATATTTGTACATAATTACAAAACAATTAAATACGTTAAATAAATTCAATCCAATTATTCATAACATGTATAATAATTAATTAGATTATTTATTTTGATGATCAATAACTTTGAAAAGTCTCAAACCCTATGCTAGGGCCAACCGTGTCTAATATACCAATCCAACTGAATGGGGAGGATTCATGAATATGCAATTCAATGTGACCCTCTAGGCCTTTGTCCTGTTAGATGTGAATAAAATCCACAAACTAAGAGTATAGTATAGAAACCCATCAATGCCCCTAAATAGATAATGATTATCATAGAAATCACCAACCAACCTACGACCATGTACTGTGTAATTAAATATCATTTCATTTTAATATCTCATAAAGAAGGACACACTTCTGTTATGACCTTTTCCTATATTTAATATTTTTTGAACTAGATGATTGGATTTACCTTTTTACTTTTTCGGAAAAAGTCTTTTGAAGGTAGCACCATCCTGATCTACTAGGCGTGAGATATAACACTTCCAAAAGTGGAAGGCTCAAATCTTTTCTTGACCATTCATGATGATTCATACCACCAATCACACAACCAACATAAGAAATATCTTCATGAAGTCAATATCATTGTTTTTCCACACATCATTGTACACAATCAAATGGCACACACTAGTAGTGAACTCAAGTCTGAAGACCAATACACATGTATGTAAATAGGAACAATCATTGAAAACCAAAACATGCAGTGTTTCTATTGGAGGGTCGACCCTCATTATCTCACTACTAGAAGTCACCATGTGTGAAAATGATGAGATGAATGAACAATTCTTATGAACCCCCAACACCTGATAGTCAATAATCTACTCATTCCAGTCAGTAAGTTTTATATTGACCATAGAACATTAGTTTAAGATTAATGTCATAGTGTCTTTAGGTTCCCATTAAAGATATAGATCTTCTCTAAACTCATGAAATGAAAATAAATATAGAACAGTAACATTAAATAGTTGATGAAGAAACCTATAATCTCTAATGGTATGATGATATCCTAAATATTTATCTATATAAATGATGTGGTAATGTAAATCCCTACATCGTTTGGTCTATAGAACCCACTGTTTCAACACTCCCACTTTCACTAGTGCCAACCGGTTAACCATACTTGTTAGCTACCCACTTGATAATTTTCTTGTTTCTACGGAGTAACAGATTTAGCTGATGATATTGTCATGTTTCTACCACATTCCTGTTCTTCTATAATAGACCTTATATTATTGAGTATAACTTCTCAAGATATGGTACCTTTGAGTATATACGTTTTTACATTGTCATAACATGACATAATTCACTATAAATATTATCACAATCCACATCTTGAAGATACTTTACCTACTATGGGAGATTCAAAGAAGTTTAATAAATAGTTTCATTTAATAATAGCTTCATAGCTACCTTAGACGCTAAAACATACTCAGTATTTCTAAGTATGGCTACAAATGACACATATGATCTTGTCTTGCTCAACACCTTTAGCCTAACGATGATACTAAATCAAAATGATCCATGGGTGACTAGTTTGTTTCCCACCATTACAAGTATCATTACTTCTCCACATTCTAGGTATATATTAGTTGTACTTACTGAAGTACAATCAGATGTATCAGAATGCTTCACTTACAGTGCTCATGGATATAATTGATATCATCCAACAATAAATTATATCCTGAAAATATCTATTTCATTAAATATTATTCAATATGTGATTAATACATCACATAAGAGTATAAAAATCAACTCACAACATTTAACTTCTACCATGTTTTGAATATATTAACCTAGAGAAATTATTCCATGTGACATTGTCAATAACTCTTAACATGAATATTTCTATCTATTATTTTTAAATTCCATATCATTGTTTGTACTATTTACTAGGTCCATAAAACCATTAGATCTACCTATGTAGATCCCATTCACGGTAACATATGATGCTACATTAGGTCAATCACTAGAGAATTACATTCATAATTGTCTTATCTAACTGTAAGATCAATATATATTTTTTCATATGATTCCAAACATATATCACTAGGAAAACTAGAGCACTCCCAATATCATTTGGTAGAAAAATGGAAATGATTTATTCCAAAAAAACTGCTGTAATATCGTATTACAAACATTAATCCTAATCTATATTTAAGAAAATGTTCACCCTTATAGGCCTTCAATGATTCCACCATCTATTTCTAGTTTCATAGAATTGACACCTTCCATGAATGTTGATCTTGACAATAATTTTCCAATTTACTGATCATAGGATTTTATATTTGACATGTAAAATTATAACGGATTTGGAGACACAAGCATTTTATTTCCAATGAATCGTTATTGATACCATGCTTGAAACATCAATGTGTCAACTCAATAAAATTCCTTAATAAATATTCTATTTATAATCCCCATCATACATGGATGCGTGGAATCCATTATTTAATTTTAATTAATATTTTCAGTCTTAGATAACTTCTATATATTTCTCACTTGAAGGAATTTTTATTCGCAATGAATAATGTATCACCACATGCAGTGAACTCAAAACCATCACCATGTATTTAAACATTTGAACACATAATGTGCGTTTGGAACATTTTTCATCCACATGTACTTATGTAACTTGTTCCTATTCTAACTATTTGTGCATCTTAATGTTTGACTAAAATCATTTCCATCCATATCTCGATATCTCTATTATATATGTTCACCCTTATATATAAATGTATTATTTCACTTGACTAAAACTTTTTTATATTAGTGTTTTATTAAATATACTATGATATTGTTATGATAATTATACATATTAACCTTGTGTTTAGATTGATGCATTTTTGTTTTTACCGTAGAAAACACATTGCATATTTAACACATGTCATAAGTCATAATGGATTTTCAAAATATTATAACTCGTATGATATCCATATGTCAATTTTTATTCTTCTTATTAGTTATGGGATTTCACCATTATTGGAAAAGAACGTCTTGAAATATGATAGATGTTACTACAGGTTGTAACATGGATAATACTTAAATCATAACATTGGAGTATAAAATGTGTCTTTAGGAGATAATAAACTCTAAAATTATGTTCATCAATGTTAAAATGAAAGACTCATCGTTGATCTTTCTTTTTAGAATCAATGTTATGATGTTGATATTTTAATGTGAATTTAGGAATTACTCCATAATCCATTATCATGATTGATGAAATATTGATAGAGATATTCTTCAACAAGCCGATATGAAGCAACTCATATCTTCTAACCGTCCTTATACATGAAAATCACATTCCTTAATAAGTTAAATGAATATTATGAAGTATCTTACCAATTGATTTCGTGTGGAATAGTTCACACTCACTTAATGAACTAATTCAAAAAAATTTGGGGCATAACATTATTTCTATAGATTCTTTGTCCCAACAAAAGCTATCTATAATAGCAAATGTGTTTACCAGTACCAATCCGAAATACCAAATAAGGTATATCCATGAGATATAGTCTTAGTTTTTCTGGAAAAATAATTATCAAGGCACAATTAGGAAAATAAATATTACATTTTAATATTCAAAACTTATTTCCTATGATTCAAGTATCACTAATATATTTTTTGAGTATCATACACCACAATGAACATTCATTCATGAAAATGGAATAATGTCTGATTATGTAGAAAGGGCATGAGAGATAAATGTATTTGTGATACAGAAAAAAAATCAACTTGAATCAATCACTTGGGCATTAGAAGTTATGCATTTATTACCGCAGACTTAGGAATCACCATTTCTAAACTGATTGGAGAAGACACCTTACTTATTATAATGTATGTACACTCACTAGGTTATTGTGTTTCATTAAAAATATGAGGAAGGAATATTGTATTTAACACCCAAGATGTATGTCAGAAATAATACTATAATTTTATTAATACTCACTAAAGAGGATAAGGCTACTAAGGTCATTAATTCAGTTGTTTCATTTTAAACATACATAAATCTATTCATTAATTTTTGATGCAAATAACCTCCATCTTAATAACCTAACACATCATTAAAAGTCATGAATGAGATGTAGTCTTCCGGTCCACGTGGGTGGGGTCACCGAAAAGGGGGCCCCATTATTGCATTCCCCCTTTTTCTATTTGTTGACATGTTGTGTACCTGCCCTACACTACATTTGAATTTTTCATATTTCTATTTGTTTCTAGAAGTCATAAAATAGTGTGTTTGTTTTTTTATATGCCTCAAATACTTTTTCAAAAGGCTATAAATTTAGCCTGTCAACATAATAAAAATCAGAATTTTTATAATAATAATAATAGTAATTAATATAATATTAATAAATTTATATTACAATTATCATTATAATAAAATAGATTATTATTATTTGTTGAATCATATTCACTGAGAAACATGAAAAAATAATGAATGTTGCTAGTTTATTACCCATAATGACCCATTTGAATCCATAATTTTTTTAGATAGTCGTAATGTGGCCATTCGAACTCGGATTGAAATGTGGTTGGATAATTTGAGACCATATATAGTCTATCTATGTAATTTAAATGAAAATTTATTTTTATAGGATTTGAAAATCTACGAGTTCCCACTAATACCAATTGAAGGTATCAGGCACAAAGTGGAATTAGATTGACCAATAAAGTTTAAAAAAATCCTCGAGACGACGAAGCAAGTCACTATTGAAGATACAATCCTCGGTATGGTCGAGAATCTCACATAAATTAAAATAGAAAATAAATAAAACATTAAATATACGATTACAAATCTGAATATGCGGTTAGCGACAACTCTTCATCAGCAACCATTGCTTGAAGGATCCATAGCATGGTCCATCTAGGCCACAAATACATGATTCAATAATCCTTAGGATCAGCTGTGATTAAATTCAGGGTTCTAGTGTGGTGATCTGATGATATATTAGATTCCCCATAGACCACCACATCAAGATACCTTTGATACATAAGGGGGATTTTTATACGGGCTCGAGGATTGAGATTAATTCTCTCTATATCACGAGAGGAGAGAGATGATCTATTTTTTATGTCATGAATAGTAATGATCTTGATCCTCTCTCCACATAATTATAGTGTGTGATAAAATTTCCTGTATGCATTCCTCATAAACAGTTAATTCAACATCAACTAAATAAATAATTATGATGGGATAAAAAATGTGAATATTATTTTATTATGTTACCACATACCTATAACAATTAAAATATATATTACATGATAATAATGAGTAATTTAACTCGACTCATCATTCACACCTAATATTTAACATACCTATAATTTTAAAATATTATTCTAGAAATTAGTATTTTCTCATATTTAATTAACTTGTAATAACATTAAATAAATTCAATTAAATTATTCATAAACCAAATAATAATGAATTTATTTATTCCTTTTGTGATAGATATCTTGGGAAAAACTCAGAACCTGTGGTGGGGCCCTCTATGTCTAATATACCGATTCAAATGAATAGGTAAAATTCTTGAATAAGATATTACGTGTGACCCACTATTTAATGTCCCCGACTCGGAATTCACTAAACTGGTGCTCCGAGACGGGTGGTTACATGACCTTAAGCGTGCCTCCCCATACCCCAAAGGTTTCCGACTAGCAGTGGAGGTCTATAGTGTCAAGTGGGTAGACTATACCCACTTTTTATCATAGTAATCCCATCAAAAATAAACCATATAGAGGAAACAATAACCAATAACAAGGAACATGTATAACAACCATTTCCAATAATAAATCTGCCATTTCATACTACAAGTGAAAAAGTGGACACAATCCCAAAATAAGGACAACGACCAAAATCCCCAAAATGGTCCTGACTCGAAGTCCGGATCCTCCATCAAGTGCTACCCATGTCCACTCAGCTATCTATCAAGGACCCTTGCCCTTGTCTTTACATACAAACGTGAATTCTTCTTGGGTAACCAATGGCGGCCCGAGCAGGGTGTGAGTACAACTCAGTAGGCCACCACCAACGATGTCTACAAAATAACCAGTATAAACAGTTAGTGCATACAAGAAGAAAAAATGAATGATAAATTCCAAGTAATTAATTAAGGTGCCATAAACTACTTTAGAGCCAAGCCATTGCCACTTCCATTACCGTACATTACACACCCATTATCAACATTTACCATTTCATCACATTTCCATGGGTTAATCACATACATTATGTTACATGGGTCTAAGGCCAACAATCACATGTAAGAGGGTAAACACATCATTATCCACTCTCACTAGGACTAACCCCTCATAGAAACCATAACCTCACCTCGAAGCCATAGTCCGATTGGATGCAACTGTTAGGAGAATAGACCCTCAGTCCCCTTTCCTAACCCGTCAATTTAGGGTGGAGTTTAGAACCTCAGTCTTCACTCGACCAGTGTGTGTAGATCCTCAAGTAATACCGCACTCTACGAAGCCATGTTCACATGCTTATATATATATGTTACCATCAACCATCCAAACTGTTTCCCTTCGGAAAACATAATTCACAACACCCCACATGGGAAACCTATCATGCCTTATCCCATTAACACATTACCAATTCACATCATTTAACCATTCACCAAATTCCCATGTGTTATTCCTATCTCACTAAGAATTCAACATTAAACCCATAATCAATCCCATTATTGTATTTATTTAGTTTACACCTTAACCCATTTAAACCGTTCATCATTCCCCTGAATCGACCATTTAACTCATTCCACTTTAACCCTTAGGTTATTATAAAGTCTAGGTGAATCACCTAACTTATATTCTATGTAAATCCAATCACGCCAACATATTTATCAAGGGCTCTAAAATTCATTGCAACAAGGTCACTTGTTTAATATAAATCCCTAAATCTGGGAAAAGCCGACACATCCCATGGATGGCCCAATTAGGTCAAGTCTATCTCAACACATCACACGGGGATCGTGAGGGTTCCAAATTTCCATTTTAAACATCATTTAAACCAAGTATTCCAAGGTTATTCAATACCTAACCGAGGGAAACAAGAACACAAGTAAACATGCAAAACAACCCTAAATAACCATGGGATATAACTTGTAGACCACCTACCTCGAAACCGCTGTTGAACGCACTCCCTAGCGAGTCTCTAGACCTCGATCCAACCAACATTTGAAGCTTCAACATAAAACTCACCCAAAATATAGGGTTTTTGAGCTTCGGAATGAGAGGGAGAGAAGGTACTAACCCTAAACCAAAAAGAGAACCAAGGATGAGATTATCCATACCCAGAGATTCAATCCACAACCAACGGCACCCTAAATAGCCATGAATCGAAAGAGAACCACCCTTGGGAAGCTGGGGTCAGCCAAGTTCGTCGCTAGGTTTGAGAGGGGGGGGGAGTAGAGGAAAATCCCGACTGGGGTTTAAAAAGCCCAGAGTGGCAATTTTGTAAATTTTCAAACATTAATTGGCCGCACGGTTTGGAAAACCATGTAAAAACCGTGTTCAACACGTGCGCACGCCACTTCCCGGAGGAGGGGGAGTCGCACGATTTAGCCGCATGGTTTGGAAACTCGTGCGCAAACCACGTGATCACTTCTTGTCCAGTGGAGGTAGGGTCGCACGACTTAGTCTGGGCAGGCCGCATGGTTTGGTTGACCGTGCGTAGGTCGTGCGCCTTGGTCTGCTTTTCCCAGACATCCCTTCTTCCATGCCGCGAGCCCCCAGAACACCCCCAAGGCATCTCACACTTCCATGAAAAATTTTAAAGCCCCAAAAGAAAAGGGTTCAACCCAAAACTCAACAAAACATACGTTTCCAAAAACTGGGATCTTACAACCTCCCCACCTTATAACGGCTTATCCTCGAGCTGAGCTTCCAAGCCTCATTGCTCCACCGAGGAGAAGAGTTCGACCCACTGAGCCCGCATATCAGATTCTCGCTCCCAATTTTCTTCTTGAACGTTCCCATGCTTCCATAGTACTCGCACTAATGGAACAACCTTTCCTCACAAGGTGTTTTAACTACAATCCACCGCCCGAAACAGATGCTCCTCAAAGGACACATCAGCCTAAAGCTCCACATCCTCAACATAAACCACATGAGATTGGTCAGGGTGATACCGTCGAAGCAACGACACATGAAACACATCATGCATCCCACCATACCGATGTGGAAGAGCCAGACGGTAAGCAACTAGTCCGATCCTCTCCACAACCTCAAAAGGTCCCACATGCCTGGATAATTACTTACCCTGCTACCGAATCCATCGGTGACCCATCCTTGGTGACACCTGAAGGAACACTTTATCACCCACCTCAAACTCAAGAGGTCTACGCCTCCGAAATGCATTTGACTTTTTCCTACAATAAGCCGTAGACATTCACTTCCTGATCAACTGTACTCTCTTTGAATTCTCCTACACGATACTCGGCCCCAACAACTCGGATTCACAGGATTCTAGCCAACACAATGAAGATCTACATGGTCTCCCATAAATCACCTCAAACAGTTCCATCTGAATCATAGACTAAAAATTGTTATTGTATGCAAACTCAAATAATGATAGGTGTCTCTCCCAAGAACCCCCAAAGTACAAGACACAAGTTCTAAACATGTCATCCAATACTTGGATCGTACGTTCCGACTGCCTGTCCGTCTACAGGTGGAAAGCCATACTAAAAAACACCGGTGTACCAAGATCTGTCTGCAAACATTGCTAGAAACGCGATATGAAATTTGGATCTCGGTTCGAATCTATGGTCTATGGAACACCATACGACAACATTATTTCCCGAACATACATCTCACCAAACTGATCAACGGTATAGGTCTCTCGAATCGGTAAGAAATGAAAAACTTTTGTTAATTGATCCAAAAGCACCCAGATTGCATCATTCTACACTGGCATCCTCAGAAGCCCCATGACAAAATCCATCATTACATCATCACACATCCATTCTGGAATGGGCAATGGATGAAAAAAACAACCTGAGCATTGATTCTCTGTCTTCACCTGCTGATAGGTAAGACACCATGCCAAAATGCCTGCAACTTCCTTCTTCATCCCAGGACACCAAAACTACCTTCTTAAATCATGGTACATCTTGGTCAAACTAGGATGCACTACCCACTTTGATTCAGGGAAATCATGAAACAATGCTTCCCGCATACACTCTAGCACAACCACACAATCACGAACACAAACAACTCCGTCCCCACCGACGACCAAACCAGAAGGTAGCTCCCCACCTTTATTCATTTCCTTCATGATCAAACACTCGGGTTCATCAAGATGACTTTTCTTAAATCGAATCAAGAGCGTCGACTCCATAGTTAAGGAAGCAATAGTGACTTTACCATTCTCCTTCTTCACCTATAGGTGCATCTCTGCAAACAATGCCTTCACCTTCCACTCGGTGCTGGAATCCTAAACCACCTGATTCTGAACCATCCTTCTCAGAGCATCAGCAATACTATTTCCATTTCCCGGTGTGTACACCAACTCAAATTCGAAACACTGGAGGTATTCATCCCATCTTCGCTGCCGATGATTCAGATCCCACTGTGATAATATGTACTTTAAATTCTTATGGTCGGTAAACACGGTAAACCGTTCTCCCAACAGATAGTGCCCCCAGCACATCAAAGAGTACACTACTGCAGACAACTCAAGGTCATGAGTTGGATAATTCCGCTCATGGGGTCTCAAATGCCTTGACCCGTAAGCCACCACCCGCTCATCATGCATCAACACAGCCCCAAGTCCGATCCAGACACATCCCAAAAAACGATGTACTTCTTACCGTACTCAGGTAAGATCAAGATAGGTGCGGTCGTCAACAGCTTCCTCAACTCTTGGAAGGCGTTCTCACAAGCCTCAGACCACTCAAACCTAATTACTATCATGGTCAACACCAAAGTGGTGCTGCCCAGTGATAGAAATGCTAAATGAACCATCGGTAATACCTGACCAAACCCAGAAAACACTGAACATCAGAAACACTTTTGGGCAGGTCCGAAGATACAACTGCCTTAACTTTCTCTGGATCCACTGACACACGTACCTCAAATATTATGTGACCAAGAAAATGTACCTCACCTATCCATAATTGACACTTGGATAGCTTGCCGTATAGTTCATGCTCTCTTAGCCTACCTACGATGATGTCAAGATGTTGGTGAGGATCCTCATGTGTTTTTGAGTACACTAAGATATCATCAATAAAGAGAACCACAAACCGATCTAGATAGGGATGAAATATCCAGTTCATCAAAGCCATAAACACTGCCGGTGCATTGGTCAAGACGAATGGAATTTCCACAAAATCAAAAAACCCATATAGACTCCAAAAAAAAGTCTGTCATACGTCAGAGGACCTCACCTGCAACTCATGACAACCCGACCTCAGATCAATTTTAGTGAACACTGATCCACACCTCAACTTATCAAACAAGTCATCAATTCTAGGAAGAGGGTACCAATTCTTTACTGTCATCTGATTCAACCTCCGATAGTAAACACACAACTTCAACGACCCATCGGCCTTCTTGGAAAAAAGAACTGGAGATCCCCCAGGACACGTACTAGGATGGATAAACCCCTTATGCTCCAACTCCTCAAGCTGAACCTTCAGTTCTTGGAGTTCATCCGGTTCTATTCAGTATGGCAAAATAGAAAATGGCTCTGCTCGCGGTAGCAACTCAGTCGTGAACTCAACATCCCTCTTGGGTCGTAACCAAGAGAAATCATCAGGAAACACATCCTGAAACCGATCCACCATGGGAGGAAAAATAGGTTGTTCCCCTCCCTCGCTATAATAAAGCATGGGACATGCCACTTGAGCCGTGAGTTCACTCATCCATTGACCCAACGGTCCTGCACGACCTACTCTAACATCCCACTCTCTATGGTGGACATAAGTGTCACCCTCAAGTAACCTGAATGATACTATGTGATGATAACAGTCGATGTGCACCCGATACAACACCAACCAATCCATTCCTAGGATTAGGTTAAACCCTGAATTATCAAGAATGAATAAATCCTACCGAAAATCATACCCACCAACTTCCAAGGAACATCCATTGTACTGCTTAATATCCTCAACCTGCACCCCCAACAGAGTGTCAATTGACATCACCCCACACACCCCCACCATAGGTAAAACGAGTGCTACCACAAGTTCAGTAGAGATAAAAGAGTGTGTCGAAACTGTGTCAAACAACGCACTATAAAAAGTAGCAGCTATAAGGATATTATCTCGGACAGTCGATGGTCCAGCCTCGCCATCACCAGGCGCAGACTAAACTACCTGATGCTGACTTGACCCTCTACCCTGTGCTCCAGCCTGAACGCCCTGCGCTACACTGCCCTGCTGGGGTGACCGATCCTGCCCTAGAGTTCCACGGCCCCCACTTCTTCCAGTACGGCCCGTGGAGCTCCAACCGCCTTCCTGATAGGGGCAACAGATCTTCTTCCCATATCTGGTACCTGTTTCCCACTGTCATACTTGCCCACCTGCCATTGGTTCCTGCAGAACCTCTCCACATGTCCCATCCTGCATCAAGAATGGCACTCAAATAGAGGTCAAGGACACTTACCACACACATGCCTCGACCTACCGCACTGATAGTAGAACGCCTGATTCCCACATCGAGAGGATGACCCTCTCTTCTAGCCACCTTGAACACTTCCTCCATGCTGTGAGACATCATGGCGTTTCTTCCGAGCCTCAGTAGCTGGACCGCTCGTCTGCCCCACCGGAACCACAAGCCCACTACCCGAAGCTCCCTTCAGGTTTCCTTCTGAGATCAGTGCCTGATATACTACATCTACGAACCTCTTAAAGCGAAATATGTTTACTTGAGTCCTAATCTCATGTCCCAGGCCATCCTGGAAACACCTTGCAACCACTGCCTCATCCCATGCTAACACTGGGACAAAGAGTCTCAAATTACTAAAGTGACTAGGGTAGTCCATCTCCGATAGCAATCCCTATGCCAGGCTCATAAACTATACGGCCCAATCCTACCTCAAAGTCATGGGTAGAAATTCCCCAAAAAAGTGTCCTGAAAAACCTTCCACGACATTCCTTCAGCCGATCAATTTGAGCCTGAATGTCCCACCAAGGCCTAGCATGGCACCAAAAAATATAATCGACCAGATTTACTCGCTTTTCAACGGGGGTCTCTAGATGATCCAGTATCGTCTGGATAGACTCTATCCAAAACTCCACTACCTCTGGCCCACCCTCTCCAATGAAGGTCAGAGGGTGTTGTAGTTGGAATTCCCAGGTCAGCTCAATCATACTCGGTGCAACCTGCCCTGGGTCATGATCCATCATCTGCACAAGGCGAGTCATGTTCTTTCGGAGCTGTTCTTCTCAACCTTCATTGATCGCCACATTTTATTGCTCCCCTACTGGAGGAGTATTCTCAAAACACCCTCCCGTTGCCCAACTGGTAACCGACATCGTGGTGGCATTTCTCTACAATGCCGAGCACGAGTTTTAGCACACATACCATAAACATTCACGACTCCATCACAGGCTCTTTACTAGATACAACAACCCACTTTTCATATACTATCCCAACATCATTTTCCAACTTTTATTTCAAACCCTTAAATTTCATTAACATCATTTAACCATCTATTTCAATTAATTCTTCTCATTACATCTTGGTTTCATGAAATCCATGATGCACCCTACTTTCCTACCTCACACACCTGCCCTGAGCATGTGCCTAACACAATGGATGTCACCTATCTCCCTAGGTGCCTACAATGATGCATAAATGAAAATCCTCGTGCCGTTAAGGCCACGAGCCAAATATCATAAAATAGTCACATAAAACCTCATGTACACACCCAATGGTGGAATATCATCAACTGTAACTGCACACAACCAAGAAAACAATTCCCACCCAGGGTGACTTGGGTTTTCCCCCGTACCTAGGTTAGCTAATACCATGCACGAGCTCATTTCAAAGGCCCGAAACATCCTAACCCTTGGCTACCAATTCCAAATAATAAGACCTCAGAGAAGGAGAATAAAGACCTCCTCTGATACCAATTTGTAACATCCCCAATCCAGAATCCACTAAATCGGTGCTCCGAGCGGGGTGGTTACATGACCATAAGCACGCCTCCCCATACGCCTAAGGCTTCCGACTAGCATCGGGGTTCTATGGTGTCAAGTGGGGAGACTATACCACCTTTTTATAAGAGTAAGCAGAACAAAAATAAACCATATAGCAGAAACAATAACCAATAACATGGAACATGTATAACAACCGTTTCCAACAATAAATATTCCATGTCATACTACATGTGAAAAAGTGGAAAAATACCAAAATAAGGACAATGACCAAAATCCCCAATATGGTCCCGACTCCAAGTATGGATCCTCCACCAAGTGCAACTCATGTATACTCAGCTATCTAGAAAGGAACCTTTCCCTTGTCCTAACCTGCAGACATGAAGTCTTCTCAGGTAGCTAATGGAAGCCCCAGCATGGTGTGAGTACAAATCAGTAGGCCACCACCAACGGTGTCTACAAAATATCCAGTATAAACAGGTAGTGCATACAAGAGGAAAAATGAATGATAAATTCCAAGTAATTAATTGAGGTGCCATCAACCAGTTTTGATCCAATCCATTGCCACTTCCATTACCATTCATTACACACCCATTATCACAATTTACCATTTCATCACATTTCCAGGGGTTAATCACATACATTATGTTACATGGGTCTAAGGCCAACAATCAAATGTAAGAGGGTAAACACATCATTATCCTATCTCACTAGGACTAATCCCTCATAGAAAATATAACCTCACCTCAAAGCCTCAGTCCGGGTGGATACAACTGTTAGGAGAATAGACCCTCAGTCCCCTTTCCTAATCTGTGCATTTAGGGTGGAGTTTAGAACCTCAGTCTTCACTCGACCCATGGGCGTAGATCCACAAGTCATACCCCACCCTACAAAGCCATGTGCACATGCTTATATATAAGTAACCATCAACCATCCAAACCATTGCCCTTAAGCAAACACAATTCAAAACAACCCACATGGGAAACCCATCATGCCTTAACCCATTAACACATTACCAAAACACATCATTTAACAATTAACCCAATTCCCATGTGTTATGCCTATCATACAAAGCATTCACATTAAACCCATAATATATCCCATTATGGTCTTTATTCGGTTTACACCTTATCCCATTTAACTCGTTCATTATTCTCATGAATCAACCATTAACTCATTCCACTTTAACCCTTAGGTTATTAACATGTCTATGTGCATCACCTAACTTCTATTCCATGTTCAACCTATCATGCCAACATATTTATCTAGGGCTCTACAATTCATTACAACAAGGTCACTTGTTTAATATCAATCACTAAATACGGGAAAAGCTGACACACCCCATGGATGGCCCCAATTAGGTAAAGTATATCCCAAAACATCCCATGGGGATCGTGAGGGTTCCCATTTTCCATGTTAAACATCATTTAAACCAATCATGCCAAGGGTCTTCAAAACCTAACCAAGGGAAACAAGGACTCAAGTAAACTTGCCGAAAGACCCAAAATAACCATGGGATTTAACATTTAGACCACCTACCTCGAAACCACGATTTAACGCACTTACTATCGAGTCCCTAGACCTTGATCCAACCAAACATTGAAGCTTCAACCTAAAACTCACCCAAAATAGAGTTTTCTTGAGATTAGGAACAATAGGGAGAAATGGTATTAACCCTAATCCAAAAAGGGAACCAAGGATGACATTAGCCTTGCCTGGAGCTTCGATCCACAACCAACGACGCCCTAAATGGCCATGAATCGAAGGAGAACCACCCTTGAGAAGCTTGGGCTGGCCAAGTACCTCGCTAGGGTTGAGAGGGGCGGAGAGGAGGAAAATCCAGAGTGGGGTTTAAAAAGCCCGGAGTGGCAATTTTGTAAATTATCAAACATTAAGTGGCCGCACGGTTTGGAAACCCGTGTGAAAACCGTGAGCTCACTTTTGTCCAGAGGAGTGAGTGTTGCATGGCTTAGTCTGGGCAAGCCGCATGGCTTGGGTGACCATGCGCAGGTCGTGCGCCTTGGTCTACTTTTCCCAGACATCCCTTCATCCGTGCCCCGAGCCCCCGGAACACCCCCAAGGCCTCTCTCACTTCCAAGAATCCTTATAAAGCCCCAAAATCCAAATGTTAAGCCCAAAACACAACAAAACATACCTTTCCAAAAATCGAGATCTTACACACTAGGCCCTTCTCTTAATAGTATTTAATAAAATCTCTAGACCATGAGTGGAGTCTAGAAACCCAACAAAACACCTAAAGTGATAGGAATTTTCAAAGAAATGAAATCTCTCTTATGAACACATCTTGTGTAATAAAATCTCTTTCTATTTGAATTTATCATAATGTAGGACCCAAACTTGTGTCATCCCGCTGTTCCTTTCATTATTATTTATTGATCGAACCAGATGTATTTTCCTTTAGACTGCTTTGGCCAAAAACTTATAAAGGTTGAACCATTATGATCCATGAGGAATGAGATATTAAATTTCCAAAACCTCATAACGATGTATCCTTTATTGACTATTCAACCAATTTTGTACCAGTAATGATACACCAATCACAATCTACATCACCACAATTTCAATATCATGATTGCTTCCTTACATCCATGTATGATTTCAAATGTCACACACTGGTATTGATCTCTAGACTAGATACCAATTAAAATTTTCATATATAGGAATGACCAATGACACCAAAAAAATATGTTGTTCTTATAGGTGGGTCATTCTTCATGACATCACAACAAGAGATCACCAAGTGTGAACATCATGAGAAGATTTTTCAATGCTTATGAGCCCCCAAAAACTGATTGTCAAATATTTAATATTTTAATCAGTAAGATGTATATAGACCATATAGCTTAGGTTTATGGTTACTGTGATAGTATATCAAGGTTCTAGTTATATCCTTTGATCTTCTCTAACCTTTGGATATTGCAATTAATCTAGTACATTACCACTAAATGATGGACATAGAAAATTCTATAATATAATGGTAAAAATACATTATGTTTAGTTAACTATATACATTATATGGTAATAAAAATTGTGTTATAGTTTGTTCAAGGGATCCCACTATTTCAACAATATATTTTTCATTTAATATTAGCCATTAGTTTTGGGTTTACAGTCCTACATGATGTTCAATTTAGTACTGAATTCATTTTATAGAATTGTCAAGAATTTAGAACTGACCTATTCATCATGATTAGATAATATCTAATGTTGAATCCCATGTAGCCCCACTAATTCATTCACATATATCATTGAATGTTTTTCATGTGAGAGATCTTCGTGAGTAGTGAAAAAGTGAGCAGTCTAGGTGAGTCATCCCACCACAACCAATATCGCATTTTTTCATTTGGATGTCTTTGGGAGACCATTGAAAAAGTTCATGGAGACATTATACAATTTCGACATGGGTATATGAAATTATTGCTTAATCCCTTCAGACTTATGTCACCATACTCTAACTAGATGAAATCTCGGGAACCTTTTGATATACTGAACATTCTCCTTCTTCCTGTTGTCCCACCAGAACTTTTTTGGAAGTTAATAGTACAACATCGTACTATTCGGATGGATAAAAAATGCTGAGATATTTTCATTATATAGTTTTTTATTCTTTTTCTCTTTTTATGAAGGTACAAAAATCATCTTTCCAAGTAAAATTACATCATCATCATTTTCATGAAGCTCATAATGCTTCCCTTACATTATTGATTCAACTATATTTTGAATAATGAGATCTTCCCTTTGTGACTCCTTAATCATTACATGTATAGATTTGTATAAAATAATTTGGGAATGGTAGGAGTTATTCCATGCTGTTGTTATTAACAAATCCATACTTTGTTTTTTCATGAAGATATGTAATTTCATAATCTTCATCATGGATATACTAGTAGTTTATTTTCATCTAAGAGTATCATATACCTTTACTTCATTACAATAATTAAATTTAATTTATAAATCATAGTCCTATAATAGATCTAACTATCTCCTTTGACACACATTGACATGCTTTTTATTGAATATATTTTTTGGGCTCTTAGGATATACCTATATGTTACACATTTCATCATATAGAATGTACTTCCATGTTTTCCATGGAAAAAATAACAGCTTCTAGCTCTAGATATTGTGTCAGGTAGTACTTATCAACGATCCTAAAATATTGTGATGTGGAGGCTATAACATTATAATTTTTCATTAGTAAAATTTCAAGACATTATTTTAAGCATCAATTTATGTCAAATATTTTCCTATTTTTGGTAATGTGTGTACAGTTGATGTTACCAACCATATATTTAGCTCCGTGATGCTTTCCTCACATTATTACATCCAGAAATACATTACCCCTTTCCTTATGTTATTATATAATGGGATATAATATTGTTAGGTACTACTCAAAAAATTCCGGTACTACCCAACTATGACGTGAAACTATTTATTTTCATAACACTGGTTGGTTTGGTATAATAGTCAATTTTCTTTTTTATGGGACCACATAAATTCCACCACTTGTGGTTAGAAGTCCCATAAATGTGACTTGCTTTATCCAAAAGTCAGACTTTATAATCTTAGAGAACAATTTCCTCTTCTTCAATGTTAATAACATAATTCATAGATGGTATTCATGTTCCTATTTGATATATAGTATATGATAATATCATCGATAGAAGATAAACATTTTATTAATGAAAATATCTACAGACTATCTTCATCAAACTCGTGAATATTACTAGGGAAATAGTAATTATAAAGGGAATCATTGGAAACTCATAGTACCCATAACATGTACTAATGGAAGTCTTCTGAATAAATTCGTTCATCACCTTTAAATGATGATATCCAGACTGATTATTCATCTTTGAGCAGTATTGAGCATGTCATAGGAGATAAAAAAGTTAGTAATACTTCGAATGGGATACTTTTCTATTGTGTTGATCTTGATCAGTACCAAATAATTTATAGATATGTAGATTGATCCATCCTTCTTCTTCCCAAATAAGAATGGCGCAACCCAAGGGGATTCACTTAGGAATATGATCCCTTTGTCCAAATTATATTATATATACTTCATTGATTCCTAAAATTTGATAGAGGCCATTTTATATAGAAACTTTATGATTTGATTAGTACTTGTTATGAGTTCTATTGAGAATTATACATCATGATCATGGGGAAGACCGTGTTGTAGGATATGGGTGTATAAGGGTAGGTGGATTTCATTTATTTTTTTCCATTATTGATAATCAGTATGAGGTCTATTCTTTTGAAAAACTTCATGACCAATGAAATTTAATCATAGAAAAATAAATGGATAGAAAACATGGAACTACGAGAGAGTATATGAACACATTTTATTAGAATTAATGTAATTAAATAAGAATTACCCCTATGATTATTCTTTATTTATCGATTCTCCCAACCATAGTTCTATAGTGCACTTCCATTGTGTTGTACAATTCGAGTGTAGGATTCATCTAATGGTGATCCAAAAAGGTTACATGTATCTCTGGATATCACTGAATGAGTATCAGTGTGATAGCATGGCTGATCCTTGTGCTATTGATGCCTACCTTCGATTTCCCTATGAACCTCTTCCAAAATTTTCAAGGTGATATGATGGAGAATGATCACTCTCATTCTTGAGAGAATTCATGGATAAGAATGAACTATCCAGGCATGAGGAATGTTTTCTAATTCGGTGTACACATCAAAATTAGGTGTCGCTTGGATTACCCATTCTTAATGATTGAATTATATAATCGAACATTTATTTCACAATGGCAATAATAAATAATATGAACAAGTTCCTTTATTTATTTCACTAATAAAAGTGAAACCCCAATGTAAAATAATAACAACAATATTATCATTTTCTAAGAGGCTCTGAACATAAATGTTATAATTAAATTATATATATTCAATTAATATTCTATATTATCATTTTTACCAGACCATTAAACTTGTTTTTCCAAATCTCCTCAATATTTATTAATTATTCCACAGAAAACATATTTTTTCAAATAACTAATGATGGAAAAAATGAGATTAGGAATACTTGAATAATTATTAAACCATGGACCAAAATAATATTTATTCAACTATTAATATAATAAATTATCTATCTGATATACTAGATACACATAACGTGTGTCCCATAAGGCCACTTTCATAGTGGCATCAAGAAAACCGGCATAAAGTCACTGGTTAGAATCAATAAATACACCAAGGAACCCATATAAAATGATGTTAATTGCACAATGAAATGTCACCTAATTCAAATTATTACACTGTAATATAATACATTTATCACAATATCTCTAATAGATCATGTTGCATAACAGTTCAGTCATCCAATATGATTGATATCTCTTTCATTGACTTTTTGGAAATAGAACATTCATTTTGATCACCCTAACCATGGTTTTATTTTGGATAGATCATTTAAATCAAAGATCCTAATATATTATCGTCCAATAAATAACATAAGGGCTAAATCCATTCTAGAACTATTCATTAATGAAATATCACCCCTGACACAACCAACTTATCGTACACCACAACGAACATATTTGGTAACATTTATCAATAATACATCTAGTTCCATGAATCATGATATAAATTCATAATAATATTATAGTATAAGAACAACAGACACATCCTAAAGAAACGAACATACAATGACACATATAAATGTGTGTTTCCTTATATCAGGTCTTATAATCATAATATCCTAATGGATATCACCAATGGAGTACACCACGAGAAGGTTCCTCAACGTCCTATATGTTTCAACCCCTAATATCCTATAACAATTTTGTCAATAAAATGATATCATCCATCTAAAGAACATATATTCAAGAACATTGTCATAGCACATCCGGGTTATTATCATTACATGGATCCTTTACAACCTTCTAGTAAGACATTTACTCCTACAACATTATCAAAAACACTAATACAATGAAGAAAAATCATTATGTGATATAAAAATTTCTAAATTTTAACAATCATGAATATATGTTATCATATATTATAAAAGGAGATGGTTCTAGGGCCCCAACTCCAACGGACACCAACATGAACAATAACCAACATCTAATGACATTCATTCGGCCAGCTCTCACTAATGAAATATATTTTATCATATATTAAAAAATGAGATGGTTCTAGGGCCCCAACTCCAACAGACACCAACTTGAACAATAACCCACTTCTAATGGCATTCAGTCGGCCAGCTCTCACTAAAGACTCATGCTTCTACTAAGATAGGTGTTTATTCATGTGGTATGCTATGTTCCCTTCTATATATACTTTTCTCACATAAACATCACCCCATTGATGAAAATTCCTCATATGGTGATACTTCTATAGTATGTTAATTTTTCATTGATGGTCTCATGGATCTTTTTTAAGGGCCACTGATGTAGTATTATCACAGTATAATGTTATTTGGTCATTACTGTTAGGTACTGAAAAATGATCATGGGCAATGATTCAAATCAAGACAGATATCCTGGCTACACCAGAAGCTGTTGTGACTACAAATCCACTGTAGAATCTGCTAAAACTAGATTCTTTGAAAATATTCCAGCTCACATCTCCACTATTGAGATAGAAAACATATCCTGATTTCAATTACATATCATTTTGATCTATATGAAAACTAGCATCAGCATACCCTAAAATGACCAGATCCTAATATATTCTATACAACAGGAATATATCCACATTTCATTTAGATACTTATGTATGATCGTATGAGTAGCTCATTGTTGTTCTATAATAATTGCTTGATATCAACCATCCTAGAACAATTCATAGGAAAAATCATGCCTAGAACATAATATGGCATGAAGGGTTGATCATATCTCAAAAGCATTTGAGTTTTTACTCATTATATCATTCTCATTCTATGTTTGGGGGAACATTTTCATAGAAAGATGTAAAATATTGGACACTAGACAATATACCATCTTTGATTGTTCCATAAAAAATCTATTTAGTATCTGGTCATTAAATGAAATTTGGATTATTCCATGATGTCCCTTATTTCTACCATGAATGATATTGATCCCTATAATATAGGCCACTTCACCTAATTCCTTCATTTGGAAGTACTACTTCAACTGGTCCTTAATTGATTTTATTACATGTATATCATTTCCAATATATAATATTTAATCAATATATACTACTAGGATAATGATTGTAGAGACCCGAACCTTGATGTACATGGATATTACATTACTTTTGTGGAATACTTAATATATAACAAAAATAGACACAGAAGGATTGTAATAGTTTAGTGTCTTTGGAACCTTGGAACATAAACTTCTAATCATGTTAAAAATCTTCAACAACTCCCACAACGATCTTCCCCTTTTTGTTTCCTTACCTAAAACCTTTCTTTTTTTCCTGGGGAAAATAAAACATAAAAAGGGTGAGCTCAAATGCTCTGTAAGGGAAAACATAGAGAACATAAAACAATCCATAAACATTTGAAAGCAAAAACGTGAACATGAAATTTAAACATCAAAATATTGAGCAAAGACATAAATCATTGAAGTACGTAAGGAATATATCATAATGGAACATCAACCATGATAAAATATAATGGGAATAAAACATGTAATTGTGGAAACCATTCAGCACGTATTATGATTTCCATTGTAGCCAAGGCATTGCTGCCAAGACCATCGTAGTGGACAAAGTCCCTTTCTGAATCGAGTTCACTCCTCGTTTTAGTGCTGTAACACTGAACCTAATTAACTTACCGTTCCAGCCATGTCTATCTCATGATATATAAATATTTAACCAATTCATTGGAGGGAGATATAAGTCCCACCCATATCATAACGAAATCATTCTTACTCGTGCCCCAAAATAAACATAAAACATTCATCATAAACCAAAGGATAAAATGGTTTTCATAAACATCAGATCATCATCTCATAATCCATATAAAATAAATGGACATTTCAACATAAGAAAATTGAAACCATGTAACTCATAGAGAAATTAAAATTGAAACATTCACATATGAAATAATGTCATCTTAGATGGAAAAATGGTTTTGATAAAACACATGAAATGAATTCTTGAGGAAAATTTCCTTTCTTCTTAAAAATCAATTTATTTTCACAAAACGTCATGCAATTTTAAAAGAAAGAGATTTTTTTGGATATACACATGAAATATTTTGGAGGAGGACTCATGAAAATAAGTCTTCATAAAACCATGAAAATCCTTTCATGCCGTATAAGTTAAAAAAGCATTCTCCTCGTAGTTTTGTCGGAAAAGACAAAAAGTACCTCGTATGGAAAAAAAAGATTCCTCACATACCTTTTAGAAAAAGTCAAAAATTGTTAAAAAGGAAATTATACATACATAAGGACACTTTTAGAAAACATGGACATGGATGATAAAAATAACCCCTGTAAATAAATACGTATAAGCAATCTTGGATAAAAAATGAGATTTCCAAAATTATCCCTTACCTTAGGTCCATTATGCTTCGTATGGATCTGAAACTCCTGTATAATGATTTAAATAATGTATTTGACTTATTATATAATCATATTCATTGTTATTATGTCATATATGTTTCACTCATGACATTATATTACCCGTTCTTTTGTAAATTCCATGTTAAAGCAGCGTTTTGGGTAAAATCATTTTATTTATCGTATATGTTTCGACTTGTCGTTCTTGATATTATTACTTATATCCTGATTTACATAATTCCAGAATGGAAAAAATGATTCATATGTAATATATATTCATCATATACATATATATTATTGATCGATAAAAGGAATTAAATACACCATTCATGGAGACGGTAGGGCGTACATACGCATGAATGCTGTTTTTGTTTCCTTATTGAATTGAATGAAACTAAATAGATGAAATACATATATATATACATAAATCAAATAGAATTATTATTTAATATATTTAATTATTATTCATTATATAAACTTTATGATCATTCATGTATGGTTAACATGGAGAATGAATCTAATCGCGTCGTGGAGACGATAGTCCATACGTACGCACGAGCGATGATATCATTCCCATAATTATTTAATAGAATTTGAGTGCATGGTATAATATATAAGAATCATTATGATGTTATAATAACCATATATAGTTATTCTTTACACCATTATACCCATCCATGTAAGGTGTTGGTGGAAAAACGGATTACACCACAGCGTAGAGACTGTATTCTGTACGTACGCACGTGCGCTGATTTTGTTTTCTGTATGATGGATAGAAGGTGAAATGAGAATGTTTCATATTTATAATATAATATCAGTATATTATTTATACTTATGTTATTACTTTATAATGAAACAACAAAATAAGAAGATGTTTAATAAGAAAGAAGCTTGAATGAATCGGTAGAAGAAATTACCTCTTCTTCGACGCACCTCCTTTAAACTTCTTTTTAGTGAACTAGGGTTGGTCATTTGAGAAGACCAGTACCTCTACAGGGTTTTTAGGGAAGTGAGGAAGTATAATGGTCAGATTTTGGGTGAGGTTCAAGGATCAAAATGGTGTGAGGAAGAGAGGGAGGAGGGGCCCTTTTATAAGGGAGGAGAGGGGCACCTTTGGAATCCTCAAATTTATTAGTTTAATATAAATTCAAACCCCACATAAAAACCTCCAAAAATGACTTAATTCAAATATTAGATTATATGGGGTTGTAATCTCATCATAAAGTAAAATTTATACATGTAGGGAATTTATTATAAACATTATCAACTTGATTTACCCTTATTTAATCTATTAAATTTTATTTGTGGTAATAAGATTATAAATTTTAAATTGTCATAAATAATTACTTATGTGCTGTGAATTATCGATAATTAAATAATATATGACATATTAGACTATATAAATTTCAATTTATAATTTTTAAATATTTTTCTGATTTTAAAACAATTTAATAATATGTTATTTCTTATAAAATAACAATAGTGTCAATTTTGACACTATTCCTTTATTTGAATTTAAATTAAATACAAACAAAGGATATATTGAAAATAAAATATTTTATATGTTCCTATCATTTCATAGTATTCTAGAAAATTAGTGGAATACATTAGATATTTCATATAATATTTACTTTAATATTTTTAATACCATTTATTTGGTATATCTCTTAACAAAATAATTAGTACAACATTTTTGTATAATTAGTTAATATACTTATTTGTTGCATAAAAATTAAAAATAAAATCCTTTGATGAAGATAAATATCAAATATTTTATAATAATAATTTTACTCGAATTTAACATCTTAAAATAACAACATGTAAATTGTTATCATTATTAAATTATGAAGGTGAGAACTTTGGAATCATTTAAAATAAAATATTATAAGTCTCATAATCGCCTTAATAAGGATCCAAATGGTCAAATATTCGCCCAGTGGATGACCAAGGTTTATATATACACTAATAATAAGTTTTGTGCAGATTTTTGGGCCTTTTGATATGTTTACTATTTTAATAAAAACTATATTATTTAATTTTCACTAAATAAATAATTTCTGCATCATTAATGCTTAAGATAATAAGGTAATTAAATAACCCTTAAAAATTACAAATAAATTACCATGATAAATAAAAACATTTTATAATTAAAATGAGTATTTATAACTGAATTTATATTCAGTATAGACTTATTTTAAAAATAAATTAATTATTAAAGTTGAGTGAGACATATTTCACTTTCCTTTAAATAAAATAAACTAAAGGTCTTAATCACCTCCATGTGGGTTCCAATGGATTATATTTCGACCCTAATATGCCTTAGGACAACATATAAGCATCCAATTATATTAATACAAGTGTTAGGGTAATTTTATAATATTATATTTACCCTTAATTACCCGATTTACCTTTTACTAGGGTAAATAAAATTTACCATAGTTACTATTCATAATGCCCAAAAATAAAAAGTAGCTTATTAACATAATTTGGACCCACTGATTCCAAATATGGAATCCATTTTTTTAAATTCAATACACAAATGTTGAAAAAATTAAATTAATCCCATTGTCAAAAGAAAATTGGTTTTTGTTTAAAACATTGCAAAAGATTGAATTTATTTAACCTATGAATTCAATGTAAAATCAATGCTAATGACATACATTATATTAGATGGTAAAAATATATTATATTTGTACTTTAAAACCATTAAATATTATAATTTAACCGCATAAATTATTAAGATGAAAAAATTTCTTTTTAATTAAAATATATTGTGTTTTTACTATTCATTAAAATAAGAAAGTTATCAGAATAATATGAAAATTTTATCCAAGGTAAAATTATATATCATTATTTCAAAGAATAATTTTATTTTGTAAAATTGAACTTATAAACATGTCAAAAACTAGATTTAAAGTGGGTGCGCCATCAAAAGGCGACAAAACTGCATTTTTTTAAAAATACTTATTTAACCCGAAAAATTTATTTTGTTCTTATACCATGTACTAGAAAATGTGTAAGATGAATAATAGTGTTATAAAATTAGAATTTTAGTTAATACTATTAATAATGGCTAGTTCATACTAATAGTATAATAATATATCTTTGTTTAGTAAAACTCGGTATTGGTTACAACACACGCTATCAAGGAAGGTCGCAATTGCGTGTAATGCAAGCCAAGTTAGGGTTGCGTGTAGTGAAATACTCCTTTGTTGTTGCTTACAACAAAATAAATTGAATATATATATATATATATACTCAATTTTGCGTAGAATAATTACTATCAAACAAACATGAAATTGTGTGTAACACGATCCAAGATTAGTGTTGCGTATACTACAAGCTAATGCGGTGTTGCGTATAGTAAAAGCTAATCTTGGTGTAGTATATAATAGAAGATAAAAGAAATTAAAAATAATATATCTCATAAAATCTTGGTGTGTTACATTCTACCCCCCTTAAAATGAATTTTTTACTCGAAATTCATCGGGGTTATAAATAGTTTAGTATTCATAGAAACCCACATCGTAAAAAGAATACTAAAACATAATTTTAAAAACTAAAGTAAGATATGTAATGATTACCCAAAGTAACTCATCTCTAGGTTTCCATATAAGAGAACATAGATGAAAATATGGATATGGAAGAAAAATATAACCATCATGTTCGGATGGAGAGCGGTAGAGAAGATGGCTATTAAAAAGCCATCAATCACAAAGCCATAAATTTGTGATGATCTAAGGTACCATCTGATTCATCAGATATAAGATCACTAGGACAACATTTTTGGTTTTCAATATCATTTCCCTAATGTTGATAAATTTGAATTAGAAGAAATATTTTCATGATTTTGGTACAATCTCACTATTGTTCGTGCTTTGAACAATTTCCACTTCATCTCTTAAAGAAATGAAGTTGAATTTCTTATTCGTGATGTGTTAACAGATCATGTGATAGAATTATGGTTCATTCCATCTATTTCAAACAAAAGGTTAGAAAATGTTATCACATATACATAAGTCCATCTATTGTGAGGTTAATCATATAAGATTCCAAAAATGAACTTATACTACATATATCACACCTCTTAATAAAATAAAATTAGTTTCCACTAACCAGGGACATCCTATAGGCCAGTGGTAGGAAATAAAGGCTAGTCACACTTCAGTTATGGGTTCGATTCCCACAGCCTTGTCCGACGCGATGGGTTGTCACATGTCCTGCAGATTTTACTTTTTCTAAAACTACATTACTATAACATCCCGTCAATAATATCGAAAAATTTTCTATCCTTAAACAATACTAACTTATGTCCTACATAATCCCTTCCAATATTTAGGATTATCTAAAATACTTCGGTCCAAGATCATAGTATAAAGAAAACAATTACTAGAAAGGTTATCTAACAAGATTGTGAATACAAGCATTTATCCCACATATATCATAAGATATATCTTGTTGGTTCCATTCCAAACACATGAATACTTTAGTCATATATTCTCTTGAAACATAAATTACAATAGAACCTTAGTGAAAACAAGAATACTGCCAAAAGGTAACTCTTTCCACATACCAAAATCCCAAAAAAATCTATATAATCAAACCATAACATCACTTAGTCCTTATATCAGTCATGAGCTCATGAATACAATCAAACATCTCATTATCTTCTTATCCCTTCATTATGTGCATGTCAACTACATTCCAAAAATATCTGAATAACCTTTCATGGTTACCGATACCATTCAATATATATTTTCAAATACTTTAAGAAAAACAATAGTGTAACAATCCTTATATGATTATTTATTCCATAGTACCATAAGTTATTATTTATAAACATAAAATCATTCCACTAACTTCTTAAACCACTGACTGAGATTCATCATTTATTTCATCTCATATTTCATTTTTAGCCTCTTCATCATTATCCACATAAATACTACTCATATGACCATGCTAATTCTCTTCATGAGATTTTCCTTTAGGGAATTGGTTTGCATAATGACCATACATTCCACATTTAAAACATCTAATCATTTTTGATGTGGTAGTAATACCATTATCCTTTTCCATGGTGTTAACTGAACCTTTTTCTTTGCACTTACTGGCTTTGTGTCCTTTTTTCCACACCCAAAGCAACTTCCAGTTCCTTTGAAACAATCTCCCTGATGCCTCTTCCCGCATGATTTAAATGAGGGAAATTGAACTTTCTTTCCTCTATGGTCATCATGAAACTCCATATTTCTCTTATTATCTGAGTCGGGAAAGTTACCAAAGTTGAGATTATTGAACATCTTATGAGATTTCTAATTAGGCATAATAACGATGTTTGGACATCCAAATCCCGTTTCATTTGTTTGCTCATGAAGAATATCATTCCATTGTCTATCATATCCTCCAATATCGTGAATCTTCCTGTTTCCAGCCATTTTCTAAAACCCCAAAATAATAGTGTGAGTGGAAAAAATCATGCTAGGGAAAACAACATAGTAAAGGGAAAGTATCCTAAATATCTAACATCATAGGTTAAATTCTTAGATTGTTACCATAGTTCTAGGACTATATCCTATACGTATACTTATCCTTAGGGACATCCCTAGACATACCTTAGAAATATCTCTAGAGATCTAACTAACATTTTTGCATCCTAGTTTCCAAAGGATGGCTAAACCTTTCCTCTGATACCAAATTTAGAGACCCAAAGCTTGACGTACATGGACATTACATTACTTTTGTGGAATACTTAATATATAACAAAAACAGACACACAAGGATCGTAATAGTTTAGTGTCTTTGGAAACTTGGAATATAAACTTCTAATCATGTTGAATGATTTTCAACAACTCGCATAACGATCTTCCACTTTTTTTCCTTACATAAAACCATTCTTTATTTAATGGGTAAAATACAACATAAAAAGGGTGAGCTCAAATGCTCAGTAAGGGAAAACATAGAGGACATAAAACAATCCATAAACATTTGAAAGCAAAAACATGAACATGAAATTTAAACATCAAAATATAGAGAAAAGACATAAATCGTAGAAGTACGTAAGTCATATATCATAATGGAACATCAACTATGATAAAATATAATGTGAATAAAATATGTAATTGTGGAAACCATTCACCACATGTTATGATTTCCATAGTAGCCAAGGCATTTCTACCAAGACCATCTTAGTGGACAAAGTCCCTTTCTGAATCGAGTTCACTCCTCGTTTCAGTCCTGTAACACTGAACTGGATTAACATACCGTCCAGCTATGTCTATCTCATCAGATATAAATATTTACCCAATAAATTGGAGGGATATATAGGTCCCACCCATATCATAATGAAATAATTCTTACTTGTGCCACAAAATAAACTTAAAACATTCATCATAACCCAAAGGATAAAATGGGTTTCATAAACATCATCCCATCATATCATAATCCATATAAAACAAATGGACATTTCATCATAAGAAAAGTGAAACCATTTAAATCATAGATACATTAAACATGAAACATGCACATATGAAATAATGTCATCTTAGATGGAAAAATGGTTTTGATAAAACACTTGAAATGAATTCTTGAGGAAAATATCCTTTCTTCTTCAAAATCAATTTCTTTTCACAAAACATCATGAAATTTTAAAAGAAAGAGATTTTATTGGATATACTCATGAAATCTTTTGGAGGAAGACTCATGAAAATAAGTCTTTATAAAACCGTGAAAATCCTTTCATGCTGTATAAGTTAAAAAAACATTCTCCTCGTACTTTTGTCTGGAAAGTCAAAAAGTACATCGTATGGAAAAAAAGATAGATTCCTCACATAACTTCTAGTAAAAGTCAAAAATTGGTAAAAATGACATTAAACATACATAAGTAAACTTTTATAAAACATGGACATGGATGATAAAAATAACCCCAGTAAATACTTACGTATAAGCAATCTCGGATAAAAAATGAGATTTCCAAAATTATCCCTTACCTTAGGTCCGATATGATTCATATGGATCTGAACCTCCTGTATAATGATTTAAATAATGTCATTGACTAATTACATAATCTTATTAATTTTTATGATATCATATATGTTTCACTTATGAATTTATATTACCCGTTCCTTTGTAAATTCCATGATAAAGCAGCGTTTTGGGTAAATTCATTTTATTTATCGTATGTGTTTCGACTTGTCATTCTGGATATTATTACTTATATCATGATTTACATAATTCCATAATGTAAAAAATTCTTTATATGTAATATTTATTCATCATATACATATATATTATAGATCGATAAAAGGAATGAAATACACCGTTCATTGAGACGGCAGGCCGTACGTACGCATGAACGTTGTTTTCGTTTCCTTATTGAATTAAATGAAACTAAATAGATGACATAAATATATATATACATAAATCTAGTAGCATTATTATTTCATATATTTCATTATTATTCATTATATAAACTTTATGATCATTCATGTATGGTTAACATAGAGAATGAATCTCATCGCGTCGGGGAGACGGTAGTCCATACCTACGCACGAGCGATGATATCGTTCCCATAATTATTGAATAGAATTTTAGTGGATGGTATAATATATGAGAATAAGTATGATGTTTTAATAACCATATATAGTTATTCTTTAACACCGTTATACCCATCCATGTAAGGTGTTGGTGAAAAAACAGATTACACCACGGCGTGGAGACGGTATTCCGTACGTATGAACGTGCGGTGATTTTGTAATCCGTAGGATGGATAGAAGGTGAAATGGGGTTGTTTCATATTTATAATAACATATCATTATATTAGTGATACTTATGTTATTACATTATAATGAAACAACTAAAGAATAAGAAGTTGAAGAAGAAATAAACTTGAAAGAATCGGTAGAATAAATTACCTCTTCTTCGACACACCTCTTTTAAACTTCTTCTTAGGAAACTAGGGTTGGTCTTTTGAGAAGACCAGTACCTCTATAAGGTTTCTAGGGAAGTGGGGAAGTGAAATGGTCCGTGTTTGGATGAGCTTAAAGGCTCAAAATGGTGTGAGGAAGAGAGGGAGGAGGTGCCATTTTATGAGGAGAGGGGAACCTTTGGAATCCTCAAAAATATTAGTTTAATATAAATTCAAACCGCATATAAAAACCTCCGAAAATGACTCAATTAGAAGATTAGATGATATAGGGTTGTAATCTCATCAACCAATAAAATTTAGACATGTAGGGAATTTATTTTAAACATTATCAACTTGATCTATCCTTATTTAATCTATTAAATTTTATTTGTGGTAATAATTATAAATTTCAGATTGTATTAAATAATTACTTATGTGCTATTAATTATCCATAATTAGATAATTTATGAAATATTATACTATATAATTTTTAATTTATAATTTTTAAATATTTTTGTGATTTTTAAACAATTTAATAATATGTTATTTATTATAAAATAACAATAGTGTCAATTTTGACACTATTCATTTATTTGAATTTAAATTAAATCTACACAAAGGATATATTCAAACTAAAATATTTAATAGGTTCCTAAAATGTCATAAGAATCTAGAAAATTAGTGGATTACATTAAATAGTTCATGTAATATTTATTTTAATATTTTTAAAACCATTTATTTGGTATATCTCTTAATAAAATAATTAGAACAACATTTTTGTATAATTATTCAATATACTTATTTGTTGCATAAAAAATAAAAATAAAATCCTATGATGAAGATAAATATAAAATATTTTATAATAATAATTTTACGTGAATTTATGATCTTAAAATAACAACATGTAAATTGTTATCTTTATAAAATTGTGAAGTTGACAACTTTGGAATCATTTAAAATAAAATATTCTTAGTGTCATAATCTCCTTAATAATGATCCAAATGGTCCAAAATTAGGCCAGTGGATGATCAGAGATTATATATACACTAATAATAAGTTTTTTTTTGCAGAATATTTGGCTTTTTGATATGTATTACTATTTCAATAAAAACTATATTATTGATTTTTCACTAAATAAATAATTTCTGCATCATTAATGTATAAGATAATAAGGTAATTAAATAACACTTAAAAATTACAAATAAATTACCATTATAAAGAAAAAAATTTATCTTTCAAATTAGTATTTATAACAGAATTTATATTCTGTATAGACTTATTTTAAAAATACATTAATTATTAAAGTTGAGTGAGACATATTTCACTTTCCTTTAAATAAAATAAACTAAAGGTCTTAATCACCTCCAAGTGGGTTCCAATGGATTCTATTTCAACCCAAATATGCCTTAGGACGAAATATAAGAATCAAATTATATTAATACAAGTGTTTGGGTAATTTTATAATATTATATTCACCCTTAATTACCCGATTTACCTTTTACTATTGTAAATAAAATTTACCATAGTTACTATTCATAATGACCAAAAATAAGAAGTAGATTATTAAAATAATTTGGACCGACTGATTCCAAATATGGAATCCATTTTTTTAATTCAATACACAAAATTTGAAAAAATTAAATTAATCCCGTTGTCGAAAAAATCGATTTTTGTTTAAAACATTGCAAAAGATTGAATTTATTTAACCTACGAATTCAGTGTAAAATCAATGCTAATGGCATAAATTATATTAAATGCTAAAAATATATTATATTTATACTTTAAAACCATTCAATATTATAATTTAACCACATAAATTATTATGATGAAAAATGTTCTATTTAATTAAAATATAGAGTGTTTTTACTATTCATTAAAATATGAAAGTTATCAAAATAATATGAAAATTTTATCCAAGGTAAAATTTTATATCGTTATTCCAAATAATAATTTTATTTTGTAAAATTGAACTTATAAACATGTCAAAATCTTGATTTAAAGTGGGTGCGCCATCAAAAGGCGGAAAAACTGCATTTTTTTAAAAATACTTATTTGACCCGAAAAATTTATTTTGTTCTTATACCATGTTCTAGATAAAGTTTATCATGAATAATAATGTTATAAAATTAAAAATTTAGTTAATAATATTCATAACAGCTAGTTCATAATAATATTATAATAATATATCGTTGTTTAGTAAAACTCGGTATTGCGTACAACACATGCTATCTAGGAAGGTCGTGATTGCGTGTAATGCAAGCCAAGTCAGGGTTGTGTGTACTGAAATACTCCTTTTTTGTTGCGTATAAAAAAATACATTGAATATATATATATATATATATATAATAAATGTTGCGCAGAATAATTACTATCAATCAAACATGAAATTGTGTGTAACCCGATCCAAGATTATTGTTGTGTATACTACAAGCTAATGCGGTGTTGCGTATAGTACAAACTAATCTTGGTGCAGTGTATAGTAGAAGATAAAAGAAATTAAAAATAATATATCTCATAAAATCTTGGGGAGTTAAAATGATACATTCCAGCAAATATTTTTTAAAACATATCTCACATTCATTATAAATGAAACCAAATTATTTTATAGATTCATCAAATCTAATGTTCCATGACCTAGACTATTAATTCATTCTATAAATGGATCTACGTGACTTCCAAATTCTTTTCAAATAACCTGGTGTCTCAAACCTTTTTGGTTCTTTTATATAGACATTTTCAAGAAGGTTCACATTAAGGAATGTAGTTTTGGCATCCATCATCCAAGTCTCAATGTCATAGTATGATGTTATGGAAGGTGTGTTTATTATGGATTAAAATATGGAAACCATAGAAAAGGATTCATCATAGTCAATTAAAGTTTTCTATTTTATCCATTTATCCATTATTATTTCTTTATAGGAACTAACATTACCCTCCATGTCCAGTTTCCTCTTGAATTCACATTTACTTCGAATAGAATTTACATCAACTAGCACATCGACCAGAACCCAAAAATGGTTATGCTACCTAGAATCCATCTCATAATTCATATAATGTATACATATTTAAGCTTTTGAACTCTCCACTGCCTTCTTGTAGGGTATGGGTTCATAATTATCCAATAATAATGAGTCACATTCTTCGCATTCTAGAAAACCATATCAATTTGTTTCCCTTACCACTTTTACACTCTTACACAGTACCTATGTTTTGGAAATTATTTATTCAGGGGACCAATGGAAAATTTTACTATACCATCTTATATGTTTATTTAGAATCAACATCATCAATGTTGACCTTTCTCCCCTATCCTTTATGAGTATGTGTTCCCACTAACGAAAGATGACATGTCTGAAAACATTAAATTTATTGTTTGAGGTGATGTATTGGTAGTATCATTAGGTTTTCTTAGGATACCTTATAATGATTCACTTTTTTTATTTGGGGTCTAGTTTGTTGCCTGAAAAAGACTTAACAATAACCTCACATCCCCACAATTGAGTATTTAATAAAATGGTTTTTTTTCACTCCATAGTTTGATGGGAATTCTATTTACTACTTTAGTTCGTACACAGTTTAATGTGTTTGAGGTAGTATATAATTCATATACTCAAAAGGATAAATGATGATTTTTATGGATCAACATCAACTATACCATGTGAAACAAGGTATGATTTATCCTTTCAATAATAGAATTACATTATGGTGTATATGGTGGAGAGAGTGGAGATAAGATCCCAATATCCGATAATTTTTTTTGGAACTCATGGTTAATTATTCTCTTTTTGATCCAATAGAATATTATTTATCTTGTTACCATACCGATTCTCTACATCATTCTGGAAGTCTGTTAATTTCTCAAACTACTCATAATTATACATCATCATGCAATTATAGCCTTATCCACTCATGTCATCAGTAAAAGTTGTGATGTATGAATATCCACCTCTAGCCTCTACTGGAAATGGTATATAGAGATCAGTGTGAAAAAAATCCATGAAGCCCTATGTCCCATTCACATGTCCCCCAAATAGTGGTTTTCTCATTTTTCAATGTAAATAATCATGATATATATCACGTGGTTTTATATGAAAAGAGTGTAAATAACCATCTTGATAGAGCTTTGTCATACGCTTCAAATTTACCTGACTAATATGCTGATTCCACAACGGGGTGTTATATAATTCATGTTAACCTGATTCACCCTGAATAGAAATACATTGCATTCATAATTTAATACATAGATACAGTTATTTAAATGTTCCATACCATAACATATATTGTCCTTATAAAAATAAAAAAATCTTTACTTCCAAGCATGAAAATAAACCCTTCTATATCTAAACATGAATTACATATTATGTTTTCGGTAAAATTAGGAATATAATAATTATCATAGGAAACCATACTCATTCTAGTTGGAAAGGAAATGTTTTTAGTCACCGATTGACAGATAAACCCTCCTCAACCGATTGGCAGCACACTGATCAACCTCTCGTATGGAATTTTTTCAGAATATATTATGTTCCTAAATTTGAATAAATATTTGAGTACAAGAAAATATACATGATTGATAATGTGTATAAATGGAAATATTTCACTCAATAAAGAATTCACCTTTGGATTCCCCTTTCACATGGGTGCAATTTCTATTCAAGTGGAATGAATTTCCACAAAAAAATCATACTACAATTTTTCATTTCCCTTCTATTAGATCTTATTCTTCTTGGTCAGAAAATGTTTGGGAGATTTAGACTGTTTATAGGAAATATCCCCCTTTCCAATATCATTCAATTTTCTATTCAAAATAAGGAATTTGGGGTTATAATTCCCCATGACCATATCTATTTTCAAATCAAGGTTAGATTTAAGGATATAATCATCTCATTATTTTCTATATTATAGTTCACAATAAAACTAGATAATTTCTTTTGTAGTGATGAATGTATTATATCTATATGCTACTCATCAAATAATTGAATCCCTAAGATGTCGTGATGATCAATGTATCTAGAAATCTTGACTACATGAGGCCCAACTAGCTTAGACACTCCAATATAAATCATGAAAGAACATTAGAGATCTCATACCTATCATTTCTCACATTCTCTTAATATAGATCATGAAGGTGACACATATTTCTATATGAATCCTTTTTCTCATGTTAGTTCAAGAGATCATTAAAGGTGGATTATTTCCTAAACCAATGAATATTTGGAGCATCATTCATATGATTATCATATGTAGATATCTCTTCGTCACTCACCATATTTCCAGGTTCAACAGGTTATGGTTCTTCCAGAACATGATGTTTCCATTCATGGTGAAAAATGACTTGTAGGAGCCTTTTCCACTCATGGAAATTATATCTGGTGAGAATGTTTTCCTTCTCGTGTATGGATCAAAATGATATTTTTAGGTGATTTTTAGGTTGTCTATATAAATAAGATGAGTAGAATTTTGGTACATTATCTTATAAAATTTTAAAAAATATATATTTATAACTATTAGTCTCCCACTATTTTGTTGAAATCCAATATTCCCCCCCATGAGATTTGGTATATATTGTGTCTTGGATATTCTAGTGACAAGGATCCATATTCCATTCTAACTACCCCAATATTTTCTTGTCAACCAACTTGAATTGTTTTATGTAGGCATTCCAAATGCACAATTCATTAACTTAAAATTTATTGTTCCATGTAGTAAAATCCACAATCCTAAAACAATTAATTTATATTTACTCAATATTTGAATCTTAGATAAACCAATGTATGCTTTGGAAGTATACCCTTGATGTAAAAAAAGTTATTTAAATCGAATACCTAAAATTAGAATCCCCCGATAATTGAACTGACCCCTACTATGAATGGTCATGAACATAGAACTATGGTTCGATTCAAACAAATTTAATGGAAGGCTATACTTAATATTTTTTTGAGGGATTTAAAACATTTTGAATAAATTTCCAAATATAATATTTTCAAATTCTGGTTAATATTAAGTGGAACTACTTAACTGATTAACCATATATTTTGATAATATTTATGCATAAGACTATTATTTTAGTTCCATATTTTCATTCTTGGTAATTCATTATTAATGTTATCATGAGTGAATATCCATAATGAGATATTCATGAAACTATAAGAATTAAATTAATGGGTATGGTCATGATCTAGTTCTAATTGGTAGTTTATCTTGCAGTTGATACACTAATATGCTGACCTAGGGGAGAAACACCTTGAACCATTTAATGTTCATGTTAATAGCTTCCCAACTATCCACTACTATATCTCCTTAGATTGCTTTTTCCTCAGCTCCGAACTTGAATCGACTCAACTAGATTTGGAGCCCCATCCATTACATATTCATTTACTTAGACTTAGGTCAGGGGTAAAATGGGAAATACATAGAAGAATCAAGGTTCATTCATTCCCTATATATTGATGAGAGAAGGACCACATTACAAAAATTTATGTTCATAATAAATTAATAGTAACCCATTCACATACAATGTTATGGTCTATATCATGATCATACACATGCATGAATTTAATTATGCCTATAATAAAACAACAATTCGATTCCTTATTCCTTATTGTTTAAGATAAATCACACCAGAATCGATTAATCTTTAACCTTAATTAATCGATAATTTTATCTTAATACAGTCATGAATTTCATTGAGATTATCCTCCATTATAATATTAAACAAAGTAATAAATTTATTTAAAATTAACTGTGTACATAACTTGTACCTTAGATGTAACCCGATGAATACCCATACAAAAATACTCATCAAGTATTATAATTTTATAAACATTATTCATTGTGTTATATATCATGAACTATGAATAAAAAATATAACTCAACTCATACAGGATGTCTACATCATTAATGTTACCAAGATGTAAATAAAACATATATATATATATATATCAAATCCTATCAAATCGTCTTTCCCTACATTATTCCCCCATAGAAGTACAAGTCTCATGGGTAACATTATATAATAAATTTTATATCTTTGTAACTAGTAATTATAAGGGATGTAGATCCAATCTACAAAGAGTGTACATTCGTACCTATTTATAAAAAGAACATGCCTAGGGAGTCGACTTGTGAGGCGTACATCCGAAATCATGGATTACATGTTGTGTCTAGTGGAAAACATGTCGTGTTGACTCCGTTCTAAATTTTCAACAGTCAGGTAGGACATGTATTGAATACATGAACAAGCACTATCCCAAAGGGACAACACACTGTGTCCAGTGGGCCACACAATGTGTAGTACAACTTACTATGCACTAGTCTGTCCCAGACAACATGTGGTGTAAGAATTAAATATATCATGTGTCTTTAATTCACATGGGTTGATTAATTTACAAATTAACTATAGGTGAATTTATCACAATTACATAGCTTGTAAAACTTGTTATATGGTGTGTACTACTGTGTTATTCATACAAAATCCATGGTTCATTTAGATGAGTTCCTCAATTTGTTTTATTCCTAAAATCAATAATTTTTGTTATATATGCATGAAATGATGGAGGATTAAATAGATATCAAAATTTAATATTTATTTAATGATTAACATGAATTTAAATAAAACAAAATTCCGTAATAAATTAACAATGTAACTAATTAATTAAAACCCATAATGTGACCACCATGATACAACTTATAAGTTCTAGGTGTAGTGAAAGTGTGGAAGGGATGGTGCCCAACTTTTTTTTTGATGTTATTGATAAAAAATAGAAGGGCTATTATGGTGAAGAACATTATGACAAATGGAATCGAATAAAGGAACCTATAACACCCCAATCATCCATGGTACACTTCTCTTTGAATAATACAATAGCGTGTGATGTACACAACACGGAGATCAAATGCACCATGACTCACCAAACTAGCCGTTCAAAAGTTTTTATGAGTAGTATTAACTGAATTTTAACTTTTATATTATCCTTATAATTTTATAATCTATATTATGAGTTTCTAAGCCATAATTTAAGAACAAATTCTTTTTTTCAAATAAAATAACTATTTTTAAAAAAAATGCAATTTTACTGCCTTTTAATGGGGAAGCCTTTTTAAATCCAATATTTGAAACTTTTATATATTCAATTTGACAAAATGAACTTCTTCTTTAGAATTACTACATAATAATTTAGGTTTAATAAACTTTTGTTGTTTTTCTGATAACTTTAAAATTTGGGTGAATAGTAAAAAAAACTATATTTTAATAGAAAACACTTTTTTAATCAAAATAATTTATATTGATAAATTATACATTATAATTGTTTGAAAGTATACATATATTAAATTTTTACCATTTAATCAAATGATGGTTATTGTTAGTAATTTTACTTTGAAATTTACATAAACAAGTGTCAAACTTTTGATAGTTATTATTTTTAAAAATACGCCTTTTGTTTTTGACAGCAGAAATTAATTTAATAAATGAAAATTTTATGTTTATAATTATTTAAAATAGATATCATTTTTGGATTCGGAATATCGAAATTATCTTAAGGTGAAATTTTGGTACTTTTCTGATAACATTCATATTTTGATGAATATTGAAAATTACTGAAATTTAATTAAAAACAAATTTTTTAATCAAAATAATTAATAGTGATATATTATTAATTTGAGAGATTTAAAAGTATAATTAGATTATAATTTTACCATTTAATCCAATGTTGGTAATTTAACATAATTTCGTAATTAAACCGGACATAAATGAGTGCGAATATTTTGATAGTTATTATCTCTTAAAAACACGCTTTTTTGTTTTAACAACGGGAATTAGTTTTAAATTAATTTATGCCACTTATTTGTTTTAAATTTTGAAAAATGGATTCCATATTTGCAATAAGGATTTCCAAATTGTGTAAATATATAAAATTTATTTTTAGACATTTTGAATAATTATTTCTGTAAATATTTTATTTACCATGGTTAAAGGGTAAATCTGGTAAATAAGGGTAACAAACTAATATTATAATAAAAATAAATTAACATAAAACGTGTACTAACCTTATTTATTGATACATTTCAGACCATTGACATCTTTGGGTCGATTTTGGGACCTCATGGATCAACTTGTAAGTGATAATGACACTTTATATTAATTAAGTTAAAAAAATACCAAAATGACAAAAGCATATATCTTTTAGAAAAACAATTTTTACATAGGGTTATAGATGTTGGATTTTAGATTATAAATATTCATTATAAATATAAAAATATTTCCTACATAATTGTATTTTACTTATAATTTTTATACATTTAATAATTAATATTATTTATGACACAATAATGGTAAATTATTTTCATTATTAACGAAAGAATCAAATAATTGGTATTATAAATGTGAAAATTAAACTAATTTGAATGTTTTGATGACATCCATGAATTTTATTTCTTAATATGACATTATAGGATTTCCTAAATAAATTTTGTTCGAATTTATAAATATTTTAAGACTTTAACAAAAATAAATTATTAAATAGTGTCAAAATTCACATAAAAGAGTTTTTAAAACAAATATAATATTTATAATTGATATTAAAATTATTAAAATATATAGATCAGCCAATAGACTTATATCATGATATGTGTATAATTAATGGACCACATGGGGGTATATTTTATGTATATAGTATGTTTAGTAACTATATAATATAAAAATACATATTGACATGGTAAATGTTAAACTAATTAACTAAGAGTTAAAACTAAAAGATATGGTTAATATAGTGACCCAATCTGGTCTAAAACCTATTATTTGAGTGGTTTTAGACCTAGCCCCCCCTTAATATTTAAATAATCCATTTGGAGCCTTTAGAAACCTAATATTAATTTATTATAAAATAATATTTCTAGCTTTTCCAAAGGTGCCCCTCACCCCTCTAATAAAAGGGAACTCTCCTTTCTCACTAATTCACACATTAAAAGACTTTTGGATCGGCAAACCCCTGCCCAAGTACTCTCTAAACCTCCCTCACTTCATCTTATAGGACGTAGTTTGATCAAAAAGAAAACCTATGAATCTCTTTTGATCAAATCAAAAGGAAGAACCCGAGGAAGATGTAATGTTTTCACCAGCCTCTTTCAAGTTCCTTTCATCTTCAACTTATTCATTATTTATTATTCCCATTATAAACTAATAACTCCAGTATCTGATATATAGTCTGATGTTATTATAAATATGGTACAACCATATTCAATATTCTGTCCATCCTTTTAATGACATGTCACCATACGTGTGTATGTACGGCTTACCGTCTCCACGTCGTGGTGTAATTTTTATTCAATAAATTTTTATTTGGATGGGTATAATAATGACGTGTTATTCATGTAAATAATAAATATAACATGATAATGATTTTATATATATGATACACCATCCAATTATATATTATTTTAATACCAAAAGAATGGTATTGTCGCTCGTGTGTATGTACGGACTACGGTCTCCATGAACGCCATTAGATTCATTCTCCATCATGTCCATTCAAGTATAATTATCACTCGATGATTAAAAATAATATTTAAGGACTTGATATAATTCTGGATATTAATAAGATACAACCTGTCCATAACAAACATGACTTATGTAACAAAACATATACGAGTAAGTTTACACCCGAAACGACGATATTATTAAGATATTATTAACAACGAAATGTTAAAATATGATATATGATATCATATTAATGTATATGAATCTTTTATAATTTAATAACAATTATTTCACCATTATACAAGAGGTTAACATACCCACATCCAAGGAAAAGTACATGGTAAGGGGTTTTGATCTCATTCTTTATTCCTGCGAGATTCATGCCATATTGCCACTATTACCTTTTGTGTGGTGTATGTACTGCCTATAAATAGTATTATTTGTGTAATACAATTTAATTTATGTGTATTTACATATTCATTGTATGATTCCTCTTCCATGGGATGTATGTTTCATAAGTTGCAAAATTGGTAAGGGTTTATTTCAAAATCTCTTCATTATTCGAGGTTGTTTGTACGTAATTATCTACTGGGAAGTCTTTATCATCCATATCCATGTTTCTAAAAAATTATTTAAAATAATTCTAACTATATTATATACTATGGATAAATTTCATTTTTACCCTTGTTGACTTTTTATAAGATGTTTTTTAAGGAATCATTTCATCATTTTCCAAACAAGGTACTTTTTAACCTTTTCGACAGAGTTATGGTAAGAATGTCTTTTTTTAACTTATACGGTGGGTGCGGCTATTTTCCACCATTATAAAATCGTAAAAGATTCCCATTCAAGATAATAAAGATATTTTTAATGTAAATTTTTTATTTTATAAATATTTTTCTTTTAAATTATTTCAAAAAATAGATATTTCTCTCAAATAGTTTGGATTTCATCTATGTCAACTTTTTTTGATAAATTTTACAGATATTTGAAGTTGATTTATTATGATACAAATCATCCATACTGTATGTAAGGTTTTGTGATATGTTAAACTAAGGACAAGTTATTTTATGTCATTAATGGTTTATGATTAATGTTTTGGCATTTTGTATGCTAGTTTTAATACAAATGTTTATGTTATATTTCATCATTTTCCTAAGATGAATGTGTTGGACTAGTATGTTTCGGGTTGGGTACCAGTAAAAGTAAGCCCTCTGGGTTGGGGTCCGGTTATAGCAGACCCTCCGGGTCGGTGTCTGGATATTTGAGGCATTCTAGTTTGGTGTCCGGTTATTAGAGGCGCTCCAGTTTGGTGTCTGGTTATTAGAGGCACTCCTGGTTGTTGTCCTGTTATTAGAGGCACTCCGGGTTGGAGTCTGGTTATAGAGGCTCTCCGGGTTGGGTTCCGGTTACAGTTATCCCTTAGATCTTGGCACGAGGCCTTGACACCGAAATTAATGTTTGGCATTATGCATTACATCATTATGAAAGTGGTTATTGATATTTCATGTGATTATTCAACTAGTAGAATATCCATGTGAATATGTAAAGGACGTTATTTCATTTTATTTTTTTCCATATTATTTGAATGTTGTATTTTAAAAGACATTTTTTTTCTATACATTGCCTTAAATGTTTATGCATATTTATTAATGTTTCCTCTATATTGTTATCCTTACTAAGCATCTGAGCTCACCCCTTTCAATGTTTTATTTTTCTCAGGATGTGAGGAAGTAATTAATGAATGACCTGCTGGGATAATATGAGGGTATATGAAGACAAGATGTTGTTGTTGTAGTTTTCACTTTATTATGTAATGTAATCTTTATAAATGTATCTATTTATTCCAAGGCTACTAAACTAATAGGTCGTTCGAGACTTGATCATTCTTGTGATCATGCCAATGTTAGGTAATAATGCACAGACTCTGGGAAACTAGGGTCAGGGCGTTACAGTTGGTATTAGAGGAAGTTTGATACAAACCTTGGAAGCTAGATTTAGATAAAACCTGATTAGAGCACATAAAACTAAGATGTACTTTGAGGATTAGTATAGAATAACTTCCTAGAATTTTGGTAGTGTAGCGATTTTGTGAGTTTTCTGATAAATTCATCTCTATCAAGATAAGAGTAGGTAGAGGCGGCTCTAGCAGAGATGTAACTAGAGGTAAAACACAAAAAAACCACTTTGAGCTAGACTTGAATGAGAACTGGTGCATGACAACGGGCCTTGCTACACTCTTGGTTACAACACTCCCTGGGGATATGCTTAGTATAATTCTCAATTTCATTATAAACCATTATGAAGGGTTTATGACTATATACTTCCTCAAAGAAAACATTTTTATGATTATGGATTATATCCATAAATAGTTCAATTTATGTTAAGTGTTTTACAAGTATGGAATTATGTATTTTGATTCATAAACTGATATAGTTTATGACATTGTTTAGAAATGGCACCCAATAGAAGGAATGTGAACTCCAACAATATGCATGATCCAAAAAGTAAGAAGGATCATATATTTCATGGTTATAAGCCAGAATTTATAAGGGAAATAGTCTCCCACTTATTATCATCATATGAATAAATAGTATCGTGTGATGATAAGATAAGTAATGAATTCTCAGAGTCCTATGGATTTGAAGGGAAGCCAGAGAAGGAATAGATGGTAGAGAGAAGGACAGATAAAAGGAAGAAGGTAAAGAAGGATTTTCTCATATGTGATAACTGTAGAAAGAATCACCTTGGAAAATGATTGAAGGGAATGAGAGTATTTAATAAGTGTGGAGATAAAGGACACCATGTACGTGACTGCAAGGGTAAGAAAAATATTTTAAATGTACAATGCTTCATCTGTAAAGAGTTTGGACACTATGCGAACCAATGTCCCAGTCAACGGACTATGCTGAAAATGATGCTATTGGATAATAATCATGTTACGATACTACCACAGATGAAGAGGAATGACTAGTGTTCCTTTATTGTTATTTTGGAATTATATCATTGATGTGTTGTATCAATGATGTACTGGAAATAAATAAGGATTATACTACAGTACTATTTCATTGAGGATTTGATATTTTATGGTACTACGAAAAGTGACTCTACAACAAGTTAAACTTTTTGGAAACTACATGGTTGAAGGAAAGATAAACCGTAATATGGTCTTAATATTGAAGTACTGATTTTGGAATAAGATTTGGTTGATTTGGTAAATTATATTGTATATTTTTTTCTGCCTTAAAACTGATTAAAGATTTGTATATTCCATCATTGTTGGAGTTTACATTATATTTGGATGGATGAAGTCTATCCAGTATTCTATAAGGAATGAGGGAGCATGAATGTAATCAATATGGTTATACGGTAATTCAGGATGTTTTAGTGTTTTAATCAAATACATGATAAAGGTATTCACATGCTATTATGGGGTAAAACGGATCGTTATTGTGTTTACCTTATAAATTTTGGAAATTTAGTTTGGACAAAAGTATTTTGTATAATTCTAGTTTGATATTATTTTTGGATTGCCATAAAAGGACAACCTGGAGGTCGGGTGGCAACCCGTCGTGTCTGGCAAGGCCGGTAGACTTGAACCCGCAACCGAAGGGAGAAAAGGGTGTATAACCTACCATTGGCCCACGTGATGTCTTGGATTGAAAAAAGTAGTCTTTATAAAAAAATATTCTGGTAGATGAATTATAAATTCATTTTTTTAACCCTATACGAATTGGTTAAATAGAATATTAGTTTTAAGTTCAATTATCTCTTATAGTGAAAGATGACTGTGTGATAGAAATTAGTTATAGGATGGGACTCTACTTGTCAAGTATATACTTTTCTTCTTCTCTTATTCAATGAAGAAATTAATTCTTATACTTTAGTGAAGGGATATTAAAACAAAAAAATTTGTTATCCAAATAACATATGATTTGTTGAACCGATGGTAATATAAATCATCACAAATAGAAGAATTTAAGGCCCTAAATTTTACAATTGTTGGTGATTGAGGACCTCAATCACAATCTATAAATATTTAAATTTTTCCTCCAATTATATGTCTCTAATTACCATGAATGTTCTCTGAATCGAGATCATGATTTGGTGGTGACACTTTAATTTCCCTTTCCTCTCATTAATACTAAATTTTGTAAACCCATTTTCTGATGTGGGTTTTCCCAAAAAGATATTTTTGATTTTAAACCTTTTATTTTGGAAAACTAATTTCAAATTGTGAGGACGCAATTTATTGAATTAGGGGAGAATGCAACCCCACATGCTTCCGCGGTACCCTTCACTTTGAGTAATACAATAGCATGTGATGTATAGAACACTGAGTTCAAATACACCACGACTCAACAAACTAGCCGTTCAAAAGCGGTTATGAATAGTATTAACTGAATTTTATATTTTATATTATTCTTATAATTTTAGAATTCATATTACGAGTTTCTAAGACATAATTTAAGAACAAATTCATTTTTCTCAGTTAAAAGAAGTATTTCACAAAATATGCAATTTTACTGTCTTTTAATGCCGAAGCCTTTTTGAATCCAATATTTGAAAATTTTATATATTCAATTTTACAAAATGAACTTATTCTTTAGAACCAAGACATAATAATTTATTTTCAATAATATTTTTGTGTTTTTCTGATAACTTTCAAATTTGGGTGAATACTGAAAAATAATATATTTTAACTGAAAACTACTTTTTTAATTAAAATAATTTATACTGTTAAATTATACATTTTAATGGTTTGAAAGTATAAATTGATTAATTTTTTACCATTTAATCCAATTATGGTTATTTTAAGTAATTTCACTTTGAAATTGACATAAACAAGTGTCAAACTTTTGATAGTTATTATTTATTAAAAATAAGCCTTTTGGTTTTGGTAGGTGAAATTAATTTAATAAATGAAACTTTTATATTTTGAATTGGGTAAAATAAACTAAATTTTTGGATTCGGAATATAAAAATTAGTTTCAAGTGAAATTTTGGTACTTTTCTGATAACTTTCATATTTTGATGAATAGTGAATATAACAAAATTTTAATTAAAAACCACTTTTTTAATTGAAATAATTAATAGTGATAAATTTTTAATTTGAGTGATTTTAAAGTATAATTAGATTATAATTTTACCATTTAATCCAATTATGGTCATTGGACCTAATTTACAAATTAAACTGGAAATAAAAAAGTGCCAATCTTTTGATAGTTATTATCTCTTAAAAACACGCTTTTTGTTTTAACAAGGAAAATTAACTTTAAATTAATTTCTGCCACTTCTGTGTTTTGAATTTAAAAAAATGTATTCCATATTTTTAATCATGATTTCCAAATTGTGTATATATGTAAATTTTATTTTTAGACATTTTGAATAATTACTCCGGTATATATTTTATTTACCATGGTTCATGGGTAAATCCGGTAAATAAGGGTAAACAAATAATATTATAATAATAATAAATTACACTAAAAAGTTTCCTAACTTTATTTTTTTATATGTGTCAGACCATGGGAATCTTTGGGTCTATTTTGGGACCCCATGGATCCACTTGTAAGTGATAATGACACGTTATATTAATTAAGTTAAAATAAATACAAAAATGACATAAGCATATATATTTTAGCAACACAATTTTTAGATATAGTTATATATGTTTTATTTTAGACTATAAATATTCATTATGAATATAAAATTATTTCCTACATAATGTTATTTTATTTATAATTTTTATACAATTAATAATTAATAATATTTAGGACACAGTAATGATGTAGTATTTTCCTTATCAATGAAGGAATCAAATAATTGGTATTATAAATGTCAAAATTAAAATAATTTGAAAGTTTTGATGAAATCCATGAAATTTATTGATTAATATGACATTATATTATTTCTTAAATGAATTTGGTTATAATTAATAAAGTTTTTATGACTTTATGAAAAATCCATTATTGAATAGTGTCTAAATTCATATAAAAGAGTTTTACAAAAATTATTATATTATTAATTGATATTAAATTACTAAAAATCTACGGTTAGGTCAAGAGACTTATATCATGATATTTGTATCATTAATGGACCACTTGGGGGTCTCTTGGAAGTATATATTATGTTTATTAACTATATAATATAAAAATACAAAGTGACGTGGTCAATATTAAACTAATTAACTAAGAGCTAAAACTAAATGATAAGGTTAATATTGAAACCCAAACCTATATAAAACCTATTGGTTGAGTGGTTTTTTACCTATACCAACCATTAACTTTTAATAATATACTACTGAGCCATTAGAAACCAAATATGAATTTATTATAAAATAATATTTCTAGCTTTTCCAAAGGTGCCCCTCACCCCTCTTATAAAAGGGCACTCCCCCTTCTCACTAATTCACACATTAAAAGCCTTTAGGATCTGCCATCCCCTACCCAAATACTCTCTCAACTTCCCTCACTTAAACCTATAGGCCTTAGTTTGAACAGAAATACAACCTATGGAGCTCTTTTGATCAAATCAAAAGGAAGAACCCGAAGAAGAGGTAATGTTTTCACCACCCACTTTCATGTTCCTTTCTTCTTCAACTTCTTCTTTATTTGATATTACTATCCTAAAATAATCACTCCAGTATCTTTTATATACTGTGATGTAATTATAAATATTGTACAACCTTATTCTGTATTCTATCCATCCTTTGAATGACATGTCACCATACGTGCGTACGTACGACTTACCGTCACCGCATCGTGGTGCAATTGTTATTCAATAAATTATTATTTGGATGGGTATAATAATGATGTGTAATTAATATAAATAATAAATATAACATGATAATGATTCTTTATATATGTAATACCATCAAATTATATATTATTTTAATACAAAAAAAAGATATTGTCGCTCGTGCGTACGTACGTACTACCGTCTCCACGAACGCGATGAGATTCATTTTCCATCATTTCAATGCAATTATAATTATCAATAGATGATTAAAAATAATTTTTAAGGACTTTATATCATTCTTAATATGAATAAGATACAACCTATCCATAACAAACATGGCATATGTAACAAAACATATACGAGTAAGTTAACAGCTGAAACGAAGATAATACGAAGATATTATTAACAAAGAAATGTTAAACGATCATATATGATATCATATTAATGTATATGATTATTTTATAATTTAATAATAATTATTTCACCATTATATATGAGGTTAACCTACCCCCAATCAAGGAAAAGTAAAGGTAATGGGTTTTCATCTCACTCTATATTCTCGTGAGATTCATGCCATATTGCCACTATTAACTTTTGTGTGGTGTATGTACTGATCATAAATTGTATTCATTGTGTAATATACTTTAATTTATTTTTATTTACATATTCATGTTATGATACCTATTTCTGGGATTTTTGTTTCGTATGTTACCAAATTGGTTAGGGTTTATTTCACAACCTCTTCATTATCCGAGGTTGTTTATACGTAATTATCTACTGGGATCTCTTTATCATCCACATCCAAGTTTCAAAAATACAATATTTCAAATCATTCTTGATATATTATAGACTATGGTTTAATTTTATTTTTACGCTTGTTGACTTTTAAAAAGAAGTTTATAAAGGAATCATTCCGCCGTTTTCCAAACAAGGTACTTTTTAACCTTTTCAACAAAGATAAGTTAAGAATGTATTTTTTTTAACATATATGTTGGGTGCAGCTATTTTATGCCATTAAAAAATCGTCATATCTTCCCATACAAGCTAATAAGGTTATTTTAAATGTAAATGTTTTATATTATAATTATATTTCTTTTAAATGATTTCAAAAATGAGATATTTCTCTCAAATAGTTTTGATTTCTTCTATGTCAACATCCTTTGATAAATTTTACACTTATTTGAAGTTGATTTATTATGATACAAATAATCCATATTTTATGTAAGGTTTTGTGATATGTTTGACTGTGGATGAGTTATTTTTATGTCATTAATGGTTTATGATAAATGTTTTGGCATTTCGTATGCTAGTTTTAATACGAATGTTTATGTTATATTTCATCCTCTTCTTAAGATGAATGTGTTGGACTTCTATGTTCCGGGTTGGGGACTGGTAAAATTAAGCACTCCAGGTTGGGGTCCAGTTACAGCAGACCCTACGGGTTGGTGTCCGAATATTAGAGGCACTTCGGGTTGGAGTCCGGTTATTAGAGGCACTCCGGGTTAGTGTCTGGTTATTAGAGACACTTCGGGTTGGTGTCCGGTTATTTGAGGCACTCCGGGTTGGAGTCTGGTTACAGAGGCTCTTTGGGTTGGGTTCCAATTAGAATTATCCCTTAGGTCTTGGAATGAGGCCTTGGCAAAAAAAAATTAATGTTTGGAATTATGTATTCCATCATTATGAAAGTGGTTATTAATATTTCATGTGATTATTCGACTAGTAGAATATCCATATGAATAAGTAAATGGAAATATTTCATTTTATTTATTCCATATTATACTGAAGTTCATGTTTAAATGGATTTTGTTTTAGCTATACATTTCCTTTAATGTTTATGAATATTTATGAATGTTTCCGCTATATTGTTATCCTTACTGAGAATCTGTGCTCACCCCTTTCAATGTTTTATTTTTCCCAAGATTTGAAGAAGTAATTTATGAATGACCTGCAGGGATAATATGAGGGGATATGAAGACAAGATGATGTTATAGTAGTTTTCTCTTTATGATGTAATGTAAAATTTATTAATGTATCTAGTTATTCCAAGGCTACTAAACTAATAGGACGTTCGAGCGTTGATCTTTCTTGTGACCATGCCAATGTTATGTAATAATGCACCATCTCTAGGCAACTGGGGTCGGGGTGTTACATTTGGTATAAGAGGATGTTTAGTACAAAAATTTGAAGGTAGATGTAGATAAACATTGATTAGAGAACATAGATGTAAGATGGACTTTGAGGATTAGTAAAGAAGAACTTCCTAGATTTTTGGTATTGTAGAGATTTTGGGGGTTTTCTGAGAAATACATCCCTGTCTGGATACATGCATTTAGAGGTGGATCTGCCACATATATACCAAAGGGTAAAACCCGAAAACACCATTTTGAGGTAGACTTGAATGGGAACTGGTGCTCGACAATGGGCCTTGCAGCACTCTTGCTTACGACACTCCCGACGGATATGCTTAGGATAATTCGCAATATATTTACAAACCATTATGAAAGGTTTATAAGTACATACATCCTCAATGAATACATTTTAATGATTATGGATTATATCCATTAAAATTTCAATTTATGTTAATTGTTTTACAAGTATAGAATTATGTATTTTGATTCATAAACTAATCTAGTTTATGACATTGTTTAGATTTGGCGCCCAATAGAAGGAATGAGAACTCCAACAATATGCATGATCCAAAAAGTAAGTAGGATCATATCTTTCATGGTCTTAATCCTGAATTTATAAGTAAAATAGTCTCCCATGTATTATCATCATATGAAGAAATAGTATCAAGTGTTGATAAGATATGTAAAGAATTCTCAGAGTCCTATGGCTTTGAAGGGAAGCCATAGATGGAAATGATGGTAGAGAGAAGGACACATAAAAGGAAGAAGGTAAAGAAGGATTTTCTCATATGTGATAACTGTATAAAGAATCACCTTAGAAAATACTTGAAGTAAATGTGGGTATATTATAAGTTTGGAGAAAAAGGACACCAAGTACGTGACTGCAAGGGTATGAAAAAGGTTTCAAATGTACAATGCTTCATCTTCATGGAGTTTGTACACTATGTGAACCAATGTACCAGTCATCGGACAATGCCGCAAATGATGCTATTGGATAATAATAAAGTCATGATACTACCACAGATGAAGAGGAATGACTAGTGTTCTTATGTTGTAATTTTTGAATTATTTCATTGAATTGTTGTATCAACGATGTACTGAAAAAGATATGGTTGATTTGGTAAATTATATTGGATATTTTTGTCTGCCTTGAAACTGATTAAAGATTTGTATAATCCATCATTGTTGGAGTTTACATAATTTTTGGATGGATGAACTATAACCAGTATTATATAAATAATGAGGGAGAATGAATTTAATCAATAAGGTTTTATGGTAATTCAGGATGTTTCGATGTTTTAAAAGAATACATGATGAAGGTATTCACATGATATTACGGTTTAAAAAGGATATTTTTTATGTTTACATTCCTTATAAATTTTGGACTATGAGTTTGGATAGAAGTATTTTGGATAAATCTAGTTTGAGATTTTTTTTGGATAGCCATAAAAGGACAACCCGAAGGTCGGGCGGCAACCCTTCAGGTCCGGGAAGGCCGTGAGACTTGAACCCGCAACTGAAAGGCGACAAGGGTGTATCACCTACCACTGACCCAAGTGATGTCCTGGATTGAATAATGTAGTATTTTTTTTAAAAAAATCTGGTAGATGATTTCTAAATTCATATATTTATTTTTTAACCCTATACGAATAGGATAAATAGAATATTATTTTTATGTTCTATGATCTTTTATAGTGAAAGATGAGTTTGTGCTAGAAATTAGTTAGAGGATGGGAATCTACTTGTCAAGTATATATTTTTCTTCATCTCTTATTCAGTGAGGAAATTAATTCTAATACTGTAGTTAAAGGATTTTAAAACAAAAAAAATTATGTTATCCAAATACCATATGTTTTGTTGAACCGATGGTATTTTAAATCATCATAGATTGATGAATTTAAGGCCCTCAATTTGACACTTGTCTGTGATTGATGTCCTCAATCACTACCTATAAATATATACGTTTTTCCTCCAATTATATGTTTCTAATTTCCCCCAATGTTCTCCTAATTGAGATCATGATTTTTTGGTGACCCTTTAATTTCCCTTTCCTCTCATTAAGACTAAATTTTATTAACCCAATTTCCGATGTGGGTGTTCCACAAAGATATTTTCGATTTTATACCTTTTATTTTCGAAAAAATAATTTCAAATTGATAGGACACAATTTATTGAAGGATGGGAGAATGTAACACCCCAATCTTCCACGGTACTGGTTTCTTGGAATAATACAATAGCGTGTGATGTACGCAACACTGAGTTCAAATGCACCACAACTCACCAAACTAGCCGTTCAAAAGCGGTTATGAATAGTATTAACTGAATTTTAAATTTTATATTATCCTTATAATATTAGAATCCATATTATGAGTTTCTAAGACATAATTTAAGAACAAATTCATTTTTTCTGATATAAAAAGTATTTTTCAAAAAATGCAATTTTTCCACCTTTTAATAGAGAAGCCTTTTTAAATCCATTATTTGAAGCTTTTATCAATTCAATTTGACAAAATTAACATTTTCTTTAGAATCGGGACATAAGAATTTAGTTTCAATAATGTTTTGGTGTTTTTCTGATAACATTTAAATTTTGGTGAATAATAAAAAATACTATATTTTAACTAAAAACAACCTTTTTAATCAAAATAATTTACATCGGTAAATTATACATTTTAATCGTTTGAAAGTATAAATTGGTTAAATTTTTACCATTTTATCCAATGATGGTTATTGTAAGTAATTTCACTTTGAAATTGACATAAACAAGTGTCAAACTTTTGATAGTTATTATTTTTAAAAAACACGCCTTTTGGTTTTAATAGCAGAAATTAATTTAATAAATAAAACTTTTATGTTCTGAATTTGGTAAAATAGACTTCATTTTTTGATTTGGAATATCAAAATTATATTAAGGTGAAATTTTGGTACTTTTCTGATAACTTTCATACTTTGATGAATATTGAAAATTACTAAATTTTAATTAAAGACAACTTATTTAATCGAAATAATTAATAGTGATAAATTATAAATTTGAGTGATTTTAAAATATAATTAGATTATAATTTTACCATTTAATCCAATTTTGGAAATTTGACATAATTTCTCAGTTAAACCCGACATAAACAAGTGCCAATCTTTTGATAGTTTTTATCTCTTAAAAACATGTTTTTTGTTTTAACAACAAGAATTAATTTTAAATTAATTTTTTCCACTTCTATGATTTGAATGGTGAAAAATGTATTCCATATATGGAGTCAGGATGTCCAATTTTTGTAAATATTTAACTTTTAATTTAAGACATTTTCAATAATTACTTCATTAAATATTTTATTTACCATGGTTAAAGGGTAAATCCGGTAAATAAGAGTAAAAGAATAATATTATAATAATAATAAATTACCCTAAAATGTATCCTAACCTTATTGTTTGATACATGTCCAACCATGGGAATATTTGGGTCTATTTTGGGACCCCATGTATCCACTTTTAAGTGATAATGACACTTTATATTAATTATGTTAAAATAAATACAAAAATGACATAAGCATATATCTTTTTGGAAAACAATTTTTACATAGAGTTATATATTTTGGATTTTCGACTATAAATATTCATTAGAAATAAAAAATGATTTCCTACATAATGGTATTTTATTTATAATTTTTTGATGTTTAATAATTAATATTATTTATGACACAATAATGATGCAATATTTTCCTTATTAATGAAATAATCAAATAATTGGTATTATAAATGTTACAATTAATATAATTTGAACGTTTTGATGACATAAAAGAATTTTATTGCTTAATAAGAAATTATAGTATTCCTTAAATTAATTTTTTTCTAATTAATAAAGTTTTTATGACTTTAACAAAAATAAATTATTGAATAGTGTCAAAATTCACATAAAAGAGTTTTTTAAAAAAAAATTATATTCATAATTGATATTAAATTCCTAAAAATATAAGGTTTGGAAAAGATATTTATATCATGATAGGAGTATCATTAATGGACCACATGGGGGTTGGTTGTATGTATATAGTATGTTTATTAACTATATAATATAAAAATACAAAGTGACATGGTAAATGTTAAACTAATTAACTAAGAGATAAAACTAAAAGAAAAGGATAATATAGTGACCCAAACATGACTAAAACCAATTTTTTGAGTGTTTTTAAAACTATCCCCACCTTAAAATTTAAATAATCCACTTTTTATCAATTATAAACTGAATATGAATTTATTATAATATAATATTTCAACCTTTTCCAAAGGTTCCCCTAAACCCTCTTATAAAAGGGAACTCGCCCTTCTCACTAATTCACACATTCATAGCCACCTGGCTCGGCCAAACCCTGCCCAAATAAACTCTCAAATTCACTCAATTTAACATAGAGGCCTTAGTTTGATCATAAAGTCAACATATGTAGCCTTTTTTATCAAATCAAAAAGAAGAACCTGAAGAAGAGGTAATGTTTTTAACACCCTCTTTCAAGTTCCTTTCTCCTTCAACCTCTTATTTCTTTATTATTACCATTATAAAATAAAAGATCGATTATATTTTATATACTTTGATTTTATTATAAATATGGTACAACCATATTCAGTATTATATTCATCCTTTGAATGATATGTCACCATACGTGCGTACGTACGGCATACCGTCTCCATGTCGTGGTGTAATTGTTATTCAATACATTATTATTTGGATGGGTATAATAATGATGTTTAATTAATTTAAATAATTAATATAACATGATAATTATTATTTTTATATGATATACCATCCAATTATTTATTATTTTCATACCAAATGAAAGATATTCTCGCTCGTGCATACGTACTAACTACCGTCTCCACGAATGCGATGAGATTTATTCCCCACCGTGTCCATTGAAGTATAATTATAATTAAATGGTTAAAAATAATTTTTAAGGAATTTATATCATTCTGGATATGAATATGATACAACCTATCCATGACAAACATGGCTTATGTAACAAAACATATACGAGTAAGTTAACACCCGAAACGACGATAATGCTAAGATATTATTAACATAGAAATTTTAAAAGATCATATATGATTTCATATTAATGTATATGATTCTTGTATAATTTAATATCAATTATTTCACCATTATATAGGAGGTTAACCTACCCCCAATAAAGGAAAAGTACAAGGTAATGGGTTTTCATCTCACTCTTTATTCCCGTGAGATTCATGCCATATTGCCACTATTACCTTTTGTGTGGTGTATGTACTAGCCATAAATTGTATTCTTTGTGTAATAAAATTTAATTTATGTTTATTTAAAAATTAATTGTATGATACCTCTTTCATGGGATGTATGTTTCATAATTTACCAAACGGGTACGGTTTTATTTCATAATCACTTCATTATCCAGTGTTGTTTACACGTAAATATCTACTGGGATCTCTTTATCATCCACATCCATGTTTCTAAAAAAAGTATTTCAAATAATTCTTACTATATAATATACTAGGGTTTAATTTCATTTTTACCATTGTTGACTTTTTATAAGAAGTTTATAAAGCAATATTTCAATCATTTTCCAAACAAGTTCCTTTTTAACCTTTTCGACAGAGTTAAGGTAAGAATGTCTTTTTTTAACTTATACGGCGGGTGCGGCTATTTTCTGCACTTATAAAATCTTCAAAGATTCCCTTACAATCTAATAAGGATATTTTCAAAGTAAATGTTTTATTTTATAATTATGTTTCTTTTAAATGATTTCATAAAAAAGATATTTCTCTCAAATAGTTTTGATTTCATCTATGTCAACATCCTTTAATAAATTTTACACTAATTTGAAGTTGATTTATTATGATACAAATCATCCAAATTTTCTGTAACGATTTGTGATATGTTTGACAATGGATGAGTTATTTTTATGTCTTTAATGGTTTATTATTAACGTTTAGTCATTTTGTATGCTAGTTTTAATATGAAGGTTTATTTTATATTTAATCATCTTCTTAAGATGAATGTGTTGGACTAGTATCTTCTGGGTTGGGGACCGGTAAAACTAAGCCCTCCGGGTTGGGGTCTGGTTACAGCAGACACTCCAGGTTGGTGTCCGGATATTTGAGGCACTCAGGGTTGGTGTCTGGTTATTAGAGACACTCTGGGTTGGTTTCCGGTTATTAGAGGCACTCCGAGTTGGTGTCTGGTTATTAGAGGCACTTCGGGATGGAGTCCGGTTACAGAGGCTCTCTGGGTTGGGTTCTGGTTACAGTTATCCCTTAGGTCTTGGCACGAGGCCTTGAAACAGAAATTAAAGTTCGACATTATGAATTCCATCATTATGAACGTGGTTATTGATATTGCATGTGATTATTCGACTAGTAGAATATACATGTGAATAAGTAAATGGAATTATTTAATTTTATTTTTTACCATATTATACTGATGTTCAAGTTTAAAAGGATTTTTTAGGTATGCATTGCCTTAAATGTTTATGCATATTTATGAATGTTTCCGCTATATTTTAATCTTTATTGAGCATATGAGCTCACCCCTTTCAATGTTTAATTTTCCAAGGATGTGAAGAAGTAATTTATGAATGACCTGTAGGGATAATATGAGGGGATATGAAGACAACATATTGTTTTAGTAGTATTGACTTTATGATGTAATATAAATGTTATGAATGTATCTGGTTATTCCATTGATACTAAACTAATCGGTCTTTCAAGACTTGATTTTTCATGTGATCATGCCAATGTTATGTAATAATGCACAGACTCTAGGAAACTGCGGTCGGGGAGTTACATAACCATAAATAGTGAGAAACCTAGAAAGAAGATATTGTAGATCAACACATGTTCTTTACAACTAATTTATTTAAATAAGAATTACCACCATGGTTACTGTTTCTACATTAATGCTTCTTCTCACAGTCCAACAGTGTTCCGCCATTTAATATTTGAATCCAAGTATAGGATACATCTAATGGTGATCCACATGTGCTCCATGAATCTCTCAGTGTCACATATAGAGCCTCTCGATGCTAGCATAGAGAATCAATGTGCTTGCGAATTTTTCAACTGATCACCTTGAGAACTTATTTCAATGAATTCTCTTTGATCCATTGGAGGAGGATCACTTTCGTTCTTGAAAATGTTCATGGAGTAAAAATAAATCTATAGGATTGATTGATTTTTTTCTTTTCATTGTGCACTACCCATTTATTTGTCACATGGATTTCCCAAATCTAATGAGGTAATGACATAACCATGAATTTATTTCACTAGGGTAATAATAAATAATTTCCACAATTTCTAATAAATATTTCATTAATCATAGTGAAACTTGACACTTAAAAAACAAATACTATATTATTATTTCATGACATGTATGTATGTCAAGAGTCATAATTAAATATCATTTAATAAAAAATTTATAAATATTATTATTTCTAACTGGGCCATTAAAATCGGTCTTCCAATCCACCTCAATATTTATAAATTATTTTTTCAATAATATATTCCCTTGAATAACTATTTAATGGATAAATGTGACTAGGAAAACATGAATAATTATTAAACCACAATAGGGAATAATAATTATTCATCTTTTTATATAAAAAATTATTTAACAGAGATATTGGTTATTCTTTGTGTGTTTTCCTTAGCCCTCTTTCATAGTAGAAATAGGCGAACAAGCATAATTACCAAGGGTTTGGTTCGAAAATATTCTGAGGAAAAATTAAATAAATATGTTAATTACACAACAAGACATCACCCAACATAAACATTTACCATGTAATATATTCCCTCAATTATAATCTCTCTAATCAGGCTTGTTGCATACCCGTGCCAACAACCTATATGCTCGATATCTCTTTCATTGAATTTTGAGAAATAGAACTTGCATATGGATCACCATAGCAATGGATTTATTTTGGATATATCATTTCCATTAAAGGGCATGATAAATTATCTTATGTCAAAGAACATAAGGTATATATCCATTCTTGCATTATTCATAAATGCAATAATACTCATGATGCACCGAACATATCCTACCTTGCCATAAACAATTGGCTTCATTGTTTTCATCAATACATATATTTGAATGACTCATAATATCCATTAATAATAATCTTAATTTATAAGGACCAATACACATGGAAGTACATAGGAACATCCAATGATTCTTTTAAATTTGGATTTTCTACTATCGGGTATCAATAAAAAATTATCCATCTAGATATCACCAAGGTTATACCCCATGAGAATGTGCCTCAATATCATATAAGTATTCACTACTAGTATCATGTATCATTTGTTTCCCTAATATAATATCCTCTAGATATAGAAAATATATTCAAGAATCGTGCTATAACACTTCTAGGTTCTCATCATATCATGGATCCACTATGACCTTTTATTTAAATAGTTACTCATAGGACATTATCACATATAGTGTTACCAGAAGAACAATAATTATATGATAAATAATTTATTTAAATTAAAAACCACGAATTTAAGTTACAAAAAATTAACAAAATATGTTGGTTATAGGGTTCCAATTCAAACAAGGTTAACACTTCAGAAAATATATAATTTTATTCCCATGCTACGGGAATTTATACAATATTGATACCTTCCCTTTACTCATCCTTTAGAATGAGGTATTCCTCTTCATTAGAAATTAACACCCACTCTATTGAATTAATTTTCATATGAGAATCATGATATTCCTTGTAACACCCCAAGCTTCCACGATACGCTTCTCTTTCAATAATGCAATAGCTTGCATTGTACGCAAGTTCGAGATTCTAACACATCGCGACCAATCAAAATAGAAGTTATGAATAGTAATACCAACTTTTTGAAATTATTTAAATTTTATAATTCAATATGAAATTCATTTTTGGATTCCGAATATCGAAATTAGTCTATGTTGAATTTTCGTATTTTTTTTTGAGAACTTCCAATTTTCGATGAATTGTGAAAAACACTTAAAAACAACTTTTTTAATCAAAATAATTTATAGTGACAAATTATACTATTTAGTGGTTTTAATGTATAATTATAATATATTTTAACCATTTTATACAATGGTGGTCATTAGAATTAATTTCACTTTGAAATTGGAAATAAACAATTGTCAATCTTTTGATATATATTGTTTCTTAAAAACACGCTATTTGTTGTGATAGCGGATATTAATTATTAAATTAATTAAATCAACTTATATGTTTTGAATTTTGTAAAATATACAGCATTTTATAATTAGGAATATTAAATATAACTTAGTGTGAATTTTTGGTATTTTTCTGAAAAACTTAAATTTTTTATGAATAGTGAAACCACTAAGTGGTAGTTAAAAAATGGATTTTTCGTTTAAATGAAACATTACCATTTATATTAATTTAATCTCTAAATTCCGGCATTCATGGTTATAATTAGGAAGTAAAAATTGGTTCAATGGGTTGAAAATAATTTTTGGTAATTAGTAACTTTTAAGTTGAATTAATCGCGATTAAAGGTAATTAGTTACATTTAAGGTAAATATAATGTTATAGAAATATGAAATTACATTAAAACTTGTATTACCCTTATTTGATGAGTCATGGACGACAAAAAAAAATCCATGGTTCAACTTGGGGACCTCATGGAGCCACTTGGATAAGAAAATGACATTAATAACTTTTTATTTAAGGTAAAAATAAAATTGTCACAAACATGTGTTGTTTTACTAAAAAAATTATTACATGTGGTTATATAAGTTAAAATTTCTACTATAAAGATTAATTGGAAAGATAAAAATATTTCCAACATCATGATAATTGTTTTATAATTTTTAGGCCTTAAATATATAAATTTATTTATGACACCATGATGATATAGCGATTACCTCATTAATGAACAATTTAAATAAAATGTAAAGATAAGGTAAAATATAAGACATAAACTTTTCTAAAACCTATTGGATGGGTATATTTATAACCCTTATCACCTTATCATATATATATATATATCATTTTGTGACCTTTAAAATCCGAATTTCATTTCATAATAAAGTAACATTTCATGATATTTCAAAATTTCCCCTCACTCCTCTTATAAAAGGCCCCCACCTCTACCACATTATTTACACCTTCAAATCAATTTGGCTCGGCCAAAATCTGCCACAATACACTCTATAAATCCCTCTCTTACTCCTATAAGCCTAACTTTGGGCATAAGTCTTCCCAAGTAATCCATTGACTCAAATCAAAATGAGTAACCCGATTTTAAGGTAATGTATTCTCTTATGTGCTTTTGTTTTATTTTGCTTCTCCAACACCTTAAACTCTTTTTATTACATTATTTTTTAAAAAAACCAGTATCTTACATATAATAGGATGTTTTTATGATAATTATTGGATTTACACTTACACACACCTTCGTCTAATGGTTAAAGAACATATTGGTTCTGTGGGTGGTGAATTACTGTCTCAGGAAACGATGATTGTTCAATCTTCTTTTAACACCTCTCATGGTGGCCATTAATATGTAACTATATTTATATATGATATATATTAGGTTTATGTTTTCCTTATGCTTCTGTATGTTTCATTTATGTCATACCTTTATGATTTCCATTATGGGTAAATGCGATAATTTCATTTTTGGAAGTGCGGACTACCGCCCCCTCAATGTGATTTGAATTTTTAATGTCATTTGTGGGACGTATAAAGGATGGAGTTAATGATATTATATATGATATTATACTGTAGTTATTATATAACTTTATATAAATATTATTTCATTCCATTAAAATCAAAATATAAATGAAAGTAGCCTTCATGCGTACGTACGGCTTACCGTCTCCATGAAAGGTGCATTTCATTTCATACCTCTAAATGTTATGTAATATTACAAATTCAAGCATATACTAGATATATATGATATATGTGATATCTAGATCATGAATATAATTCTGGATATTATTGATATTTACCACATGAACAATTTGTAATTATAAGAAGTTTATTGTTGATTCAAGTACCAAAGATCGACAAAACGACCGTTATTAACTTAAATGAATACATAATTTTTATAACATGGTAATAAGTGATATAAAAGAGATAATGAACTTGAAAAAGGTTCTTAATAAAGTAGATATTAACTCTAGTTTATTATTCATGAGGTTAAAGAATGATCAAGTCATGTCGGACACGAGGTAAGGGACTTCCTCTCAATCTCCTTTCAATGAGGCATATTTTTTTATTCACAAACTTATTTTGTACAGTGTATAAAACCCATTAAATTTTTTGTTTATTCAAAATGAATCTTATTTATATGAATAATTTTACTAAATGAATAAATGGAATGTTTTTTTTCGTATGTATGCGGCGACAACGACTTCTCCGCCGCCGTGACCATTATTTGAGTTTCGGCTTCCTCTAGAAGCGATACCTTTTTTTAAATGAAAAATAAATACAGGTATTACTTTTCATTTATTTTGGTAATGAAAATGGTTTTATTATATCAATGTTTTGTATTGATATCTTGTGATTGAACTGTGGAATTGTTATGTTTCCTTTATGCATGTTTTATGTGATACGATTACGTTATGGTTTATGATATGTTTGAACCTTTTAATATAAAGAATGAATTTGACTTAGTATGTGACAGGTGGAGCCCGATATAGCTCCTCGATGAATCAGTAGGTATCACGAGACAAACTAGTGTCTTGGAAAAATGCCTTTAAAAAATCTTATTTGTAGTCTTGGCACATGTCCTTGACTAAGTGGTTATGATAGTCTGGCATTATGCATTACCTCATTATAAAAGTGGTTATTGATATTGCATGTGATTATTCGACTTGTAGAATATCCATGTGAATAAGTAAATGGAATTATTTCATTTTATTTTTTCCATATTTTGCTGATGTTCAGGTTTGAAAGGATTTTGTTTTAGTCATACATTTCCTTAAATGTTTATGTTTATTTATGAAAGTTTTTTCTATATTGTTATCCTTACTGAGCATCTGATCTCACCCCTTTCTATGTTTTATTTTTCCCAGGATATGAAGAAATATTTTATGACTGACCTGTAGGGATAGTCTGAAGGGGATATGAGTGTGGATAGTGGAGACCATGTTATTGTAGTTTTTCACATTATGATGTAATGTAATATTTATGAATGTATCTAGTGTTTCCAAGGATACTAAACTAATCGGTCTTTCGAGACTTGATCTTTTGTGATAATGAAAATGTTACGTAATAATGTTCCGACTCTGGATAACTGGGGTCGGGGCATTACAGTTGGTATCAGAGGTAGTTTAGTACTAACCTTGGAAGCTAGATTTAGAAAAACATTGATTAGAGCACATAGCCCTAAGATAGACATTGAGGATTAGTATAGTATAATATCCTATAATTTTGGTATTATACAGATTTTGTGAGTTTTTTGAGAAATACATCCTTTTGTGGATACGAGCTGGTAGAGTCAGCTCTGGCACAGATGTTCCAAGGGGTAAAACCCGAAAACACTGCTTTGAGCTAGACTCGAATGGGAACTGGTGCATGACAACGGGGCTTGCTGCACTCCTGGTTACGACACTCCTGGTGGATATGCTTTTGATAATTCTCATTTTCTTTAGAAACCATTATGAAGGGTTTATGAGTATATAATTACTCAAAGAAAACATTTTTATTATTATGTATTATATCCATAAATAGTTCAATTTATGTTTACTATTTGGCAAGTTTGATATTATGTATTTTGATTCATAAACAAATATAGTTTATGGCATTGTTTAGAAATGGAACCTAGTGGAAGGAATGGAAACCTTATCAATGCACGTACTCCATGTAGGGATTTCCCTCGTGCTAATGATAATTAATGTGGAGCTGGTGATACAACTGGTGTTGATCAACTTAGCACCATACTGGGATAACTCACTGCGGTTATGAATAATAACCTTACTCGTATGGAGCACCCTGAACTGCAACGTGGAGGATCAATGTAAGATCGTTTCATGAGGCAAAACCACAAAAAATTTAATGGGGGTACAAATCCCTTATTATCTGAGCAATGGATAAATTCCATAGAGAAAATATTCCATGCCTTGGGGAGTAGTGAAAGGGAAAAGGATATCATGGTAGATTACCACCTCACTGGAGATTCTAATCAATGGTGGTCATTGATTAAAAACACAAAGAAAGATAATGAAGTATCAAATATGGAATGGAGGGAGTTAAAAGTGATTTTCATAGAAAAATAATTTCCTCGTGATCATCGAGCAGATATTGAAAGATAATTTTTGAGTCTAAGGTAAAAGGAGGATGACAGTGTCGCAAAGTATGAGGCTAACTTTACATGGTTTGTGAGGTATGCTGCAAATTATATACATAACCCAAGAAGTAAGATTGATCGTTTCATTGACGTGTTAAAATTTTTTCTCCATCGAGCATTATTATCACAATCTATCTCAACATACGAAGATATAGTCTCATGTTCTATCAACTCGGAAAAAGAAACCTCTAAATATTAAGACAATAGAGTAAAGCAAGAGAATAAGAGAATGGTGGAACAAGAGACAGATAAATGGAAAAAGTGAAAGAAGGATTTTCCATTATGTGATAATTGTGGGAAGAATCACCCCGTTACTTGCCTAAAAGGAATGGGAGTTTGTTATAAATGTGGAGAAAAAGGTCACCAGGCTCGTGATTGCAAGCGAATGAAAGATGCTATCAATGTTGAATGCTACAATTGTAGAGAAATGGGGCATTATGAAAATCAATGTCCTAAGCATCAGGGAAACTTACCATAGAAAATTCCAAGGGATCAAGGCCAAGCTTATGACGTTACTATAGATGAAGTTGAATAATTATTTTATTTGTGTTTTTAGACTCATGAACTATATTATGGTTATTCGAATAATGTTATATATATAAGGATTGTACTATAGTACTTTTTGTTTTCATTAAGGTTTTAATATGATGATGGTGATCATATTTTTAGTATGTGACAATAAGGGAATCATTAATTTGTTTGGGGAATCTGATGTTACAATTGATTTTGGAATTTAGAGACCTTTTAGAGAATGTCTGGAAAGAGGTATTTTTGATAACTATAAAGGTTGGAATGAATTATGTTTAACTTTGGATAGTATTGATTAAGGTTAAAACATTTCTGAAGATTATTTTTCGAATATTATAATACTATAGTTTTATGAAAAGGACAACCAGCAGGTCGGGGGATAACCTCTCGTGTTAGAAAAAGCTGTAGGAATCGAACCCACAACCATAGTGCGACTGGCCTTTATTACATACCACTAGCCTAAATGAAGTCCCTGCTTATTAGAAAATAGTTTTCCTAATCTAAATGGTATGTTTTAATATTTTTAACCTTGTAAGATTAGGATAAATATAATGTTTTTGAGTTCTATTACCTTTTTGAGTGAATGATGGGTCTGTGATAAAAATTTATTTAAGAATAAAAGTCTACATGACAAGTAAGTATATTTCCTTACATTCTTAGTAAATATCTTAAATAATTTCCTCAACTTTATGAATGGTAACTTAAAACAAAAATGTTGTCGGTTAACTTTTCCAACTGGGAAATCAATGACAGTTTAACTAATTACAAGTTTGTGATTTTCTTATAGTTAAATTTCTCCTAATCATGTTTTCTAAAAATCTCCCTCAGACCATGATGGTTTATTTCTCCTACATATCCATGTTTTCATATAATCCTAGTATGGGCTATCTCAGGTTACCTTTCTACATCTCTTTCTTTCTTTTAAAGTTATATTTTTATTAACCCTATTTCTGATATGGGTTTTCCAAAAAGGTATTTTCTACTTTGAACCTATTATTTTAAAAGAACAATTTCAAATTTCGGGGAAGAAATTTATTGAAGGGGGGGAGAATGTAACACCTCAAGCTTCCACAATATTCTTCTCTATCAATAATGCAATAGCTTGCATTGTACGCAAGTTCGAGATTCTAACACACCACAACCAATAAAAATAGTCGTTATTAATATTAATACCCACCTTTTTAAATTATATAAATTTTATATTTCAAAATGGACTTCATTTTTCGATTCGGAATATCGAAATTATCCAATGTTGAATTTTGGGTATTTTTCTGAGAATATCTAATTTTTGATGAATAGTTGAAAATACTTAAAAAAACTTTTTTAATCAAAATAATTTATAGTGATAAATTATAATATTGAGTGGGTTTAAAGTATAATTAAAATATATTTTAACCGTTTTATCCAACGGTGGTCATTAGAATTATTTTCACTTTGAAATTGGACATAAACAATTGTCAATCTTTTGATATATATTGTTTCTTAAAAACACGCTCTTTGTTGTGACAACGAGAATTAATTATTAAATTAAGTAATTCAACTTTTATTTTTTGAATTTTTTAAAATAGCCATCTTTTTAGAAGTATGAATATCAAATATAGATTAGTGTGAATTTTTGGTATTTTTCTGAAATCATCAATTTTATTATGAATAGTGAAACCACGAAGTGGTAGTTAAAAAACTGATTTTTCATTTAATTGAATCTTTACCTCTTATATGAATTGAATTTAAAAAGTCTTAAATACATGGTTATATTTATGAAGTAAATTTTGGTTCAATGGGATGAAAATAATTTTTGGTAATTAGTAACTTTTAAGTATTATTAATCACGATTAAAGGTAATTAGTGTAATGTTTGGTAAATATAATGTTATAATAAAATAAAAGTACCTTTACACATGTCCTAACCTTATTGGATGAGTAATGGACGAACGAGACAATCCATGGGTCAACTTGGGGACCCCATGGAGCCACTTGGGTAAGAAAATGACATTAATAACTTTTTATTTAAATTAAAAATAAAATTGTCACAAACATTTGTTGTTTTACTAAAGCAATTATTACATGAGGTTATATATGTTAACATTTCGACTATAAATATTCATTGGAAAAAAAATGATTTCCTACATCATGATAAATTTTTTATAATTTTTAGGCATTAAATAAATAAATTTATTTATGACACAATGATGATGTAGTGATTACCTCATTAATGTACAATTTAAATAAAATGAAAAGATAAGGTAAAATATTATACATAAACTTGTCTAAAACCTATTGGATGGGTATATATCGAACCATTATCACCATACCCTCTAAATTGTTTTTATTGTGGGGCATTTAAAATCCAAAAATCATTTCATAATAATGCAAAATTTCATGACATTCCGAAAGTACCCCTCCTCTCCTCTTATAAAAGGCCCCCACCTCTACCACCTTATTCACACCTTAAAAGCCATTTGGATCAGCCAAAATCTTTTCAAATACTCTCTAAACTTCTCTATATTACTCCTAGAGGCCTCAATTTTGGCAGAAGTCTTCCCAAGGAAGTCTCTGGCTCAAATCAAAAAGAGTTACCCGATTTTAAGGTAATGTCTTCTCTTATGTTCTTTGGTTTTATTTTTCTTCTCCAACCCCTTAAACTCTTTTTATTCCTTTATTTTGTAACAACCTAAATATCATAAATATACTAGGATGTTGTTATGAGAATTTTTTGATTTAAACTTACACACACCTTCATCTAATGGTTAAATAACATATTGTTTTTGTGGGTGGCGAATTACTGCCTCACGAAACGATGATTGTTCAATCTTCTGTTAACACCTCTAATGGAGGACATTAAGATGTCACTATATTTATATATGATATATATTATGTTTATGTATTCCTTATTCTTCTGTATTTTTCATTTATGGAAATCCTTTATGATTTCCATTGTGGTTAAACGCGATAATTTCATTTTAGGAAGTGCGGTCTACCGCCCCCTCAAAGTTACTTGAATCGTTAATGCCATATGTGGGATGTATAAAGGATGGAGTAAATGATATTATATATGATATTATACTGGAGTTATAATATAAATTTATTTCATTATTTTTTCATTCAATTAAATAAGAAATAGAAATGAAATTAGCGTTCATGCGTACGTACAGCTTACCGTCTACATGAACGGTGAACTTCATTTCTTACATCTAAATGTTATGTAATATTATAAATGCATGAATATACTGGATATATATGATATATATGATATCTAGATCAAAAATATAATTCTGGAGATAATGGATAATTTACCACATGAAAAACATGTAATTATAAGAAGTTTATTGTTGACTCAAGTACCAAAGATCAACAAAACGACTATTATTAACAGAAATGACTACATAATTTTCATAACATGGTAATAAGTGATATAAAATGGATAATGAACTTTAACAAGGTTATTAATAATGTAGAGATTAACTCAAGTTTATTATTCAGGAGGTTAAAGAATGAGTGAGTCATGTTAGACACGAGGTAAGGGACTTCATGTCAATCTCCGTTCATTGAGGAATATTTCGTTTTATACACAACATTCATTTATACGGTGTATAAAACCCTTTGAATTTTAAATTTATTCAAAAGGAATATTTTTTATACAATGCATTATACTAAACGAAAAAAGGGGATGTCATTTTGTCTTGCGTATGCGGCGACAATGACTTCTCCACCACCTTGACCATTATTTTAGTTTCGGCTTCCGCTGCAAGACATAAAAAATTTTTAAATGAAAAATAAATACCATGTTTTAATTTTATTTTATTTTGGAATTGAAAATGGTTTTATTATATCATTGTGTTGTATTGATATCTTGTGATTGAAATGTGGAAATGTTATGTTTCCTTTATGTATATTTTATGTAATACGATTATGTTATGGTTTATGACATTTTTAAACCTTTTCATATAAGGAATGCATTGGACTTAATATGTGATGGGTGGAGCCCTCTATAGCTCCTCGATGCATCGGTAAGTCTCATTACACAAACTAGTGTCTTGGCACAAGGCCTTACACAATATTATTTGTTGTCTGGACACAAGGCGTTGACTATGTGGTTATGATAGAATGAAATTATCCATTCCCTCATTATGAAAGTGGTTATTGATATTGCATGTGATTATTCCACTAGTATAATATCCATGTGAATAATAAAATAGAATTATTTCATTTTATTTTCCCCATATTATGTTGATGTTCAAGTTTAAAGTTCTTTTGTTTTAGTTATACATTCCCTTAAATGTTAATGTTTATTTATGAACATTTCTGCTATATTGTTATCATTACTGAGCATCTGAGCTCACCCCTTTCTTTGTTTTATTTTTCCCAGGATGTCAAGAAATATTTATGACTGACCTGTAGGGATAGTCTGAAGGGGATATGAGTGTGGACTATGGAGACCATGTTATTGTTATTTTTCACTTTATGATGTAATGTATGATTTTATGAATGTATCTAGTGTTTACCATGCTGCTAAAATAATCGGTCTTTCGAGACTAGATCTTTTGTGATCATGCCAATGTTACGTAATAATGCAGCGACTTTGAGTAACTGGGGTTAGGGGGTTACATTCCTTATATTTTTTATCAGATCATGGTGTGGTATGGATTATGAAATGATATTTCCTTTTCCAAATAGTTAATGTGTACTCAATATAACTAGACCCAATTCATCCCCATTATATCATTAAAAACAACAATGTGACGTTTTAATAAATTCACTGGGATTGTCATCCCAAATATTCCAATAGTATAGGATTGTAATTCAATGGTAATAGAGATTTCACTACATCATTTTAATGAGAATGTATACATAATATATCTGTGGCTTCGATTCAATACCTCTATAAAACATTCAATATATAAATAATGTCTGTAACTAGAATGAAAAATGAAAATTTCCCATTATTGATGGAATATGATGTGTATATTGTATGACTTTACCTTATTAATCCACTTCTATAGTATTGATTGAATATTTATTCCTTTTTTTCTTTGTTTTGGCGGTTGTTGAAGTTGATTAACCTCAAGAACTTTTGATTTATTGAAATGGATTTCATTGTTCCCTTTATCCCTGCAGTAGAAGTATTGAACCATGGGTTGTTCTCTCAGTTCCCTCGTCATATCATCATTATTGTTTATATTTTCTAGAAATTAATGAGCATGGTGGCCTTATCTTCATCATGTATGACTTTTCCCCGTCCCTTTGAGGTGGTTGAAATGATGTTTTCCAACATTTTGACAAGTGAGTGGTTCGGATTTCATTCTTCCTTTTTCATTAGATCCTCCATATAGAAACACCATATTACATTTATTATCTCCGTAGGAATGGAACCACTATTCAAACTTCATCTCAACGTAGATAGAACAGTGAACAACTTCTTCAAAACACCCAGTGTCTCAATTTTTTTGATTTTTTAAAGATGATGATTTAAACTGCTAAATAATATATCTATTTTAATAGAACTTTTTGTAATAAAACCCTGATGCATACCTTGAAACCCCTGTGAAATTTCCATTGTAGTCTATGACATATTCACCTTCCATTTTCTTCAATTATATAAATTCTCTCTCTATATGTGTATATAGATATCAAGGGAAATGGTTATTAATAATAATTAACTTAGTGTTTTCCCACTCCATATCTATAATTATATCTTTTATTGGGTTGTTTCTAATCAAAAACCACCTTTAATGAGACTATCTAACTACATTATTAAAAAATAGGGTCACCATATCCATCTCAAAATAGTGATGTGAATAAAATATCTTGTACATTGAGTTGACCCACAGTTCTGTGACAAGATGATTGGAGGATCCACTAAACATCGATGGGTGTTTCAGAATAAAAGGATCTGTAGAGTGTATCTCCCTATTTGGAGTAGAAGGAAATTCCAAATTATTTATTTTATTTTCCTACAATGAGATAGTTTGGTATGAATCACCATGAAGTATTTTTACTCCACCTCCCAAGGAATTTTGGATGTCATCTGGACAGTCACTTCATTTTCCATCACATGGGCTGTTGACTAGGATTCTCCTAGATGAAAACATTATCTAAACTAGAAAGTTTATTATCAAAGCATATGTAAGCTTGTAATGAATAAACAGTGACTTCATTGGTGTAGAGAAATTTATATGGATATATTTTGGGATCCCTATGTTTTTAATTATTCTCTATGAAATATTCTTGGTTGAATACTTATACATTGTCCCATAATTAATGGTTTTACTAAGGTTAAATGATCCTCATTCTCAAATTAACTAATTTATTTTAAGATACCAACTTCAAAAACCGTAAATTTTATTACATAGATATAACATTATTTTAATTATATAAATCAAAAAACTATAACACAGATAGGATCCAAAAGTTTAGTGTTGTGGAAAAATTAGAATGATACATCACTTTTTCATTATTATAAAAAAATTATTTGATTCTATCTTCATTATCCCCTCAGTGGCCTTAATGCTTTCTTTATTACAGGTAATCACCTCAAGATTTAAAATAATGAATCGGGAGAGCATAAAATATAGTAAGAGGATATATATGAAAATAGATTAATATATAATTAGGGAGTAATGATCATTATCATAAATTCATTTTAATATTCTTGAGTGGAATCTGTTTCCGATTATTTCGTCGGGGCTCACACGTGTCTGCCTGATACGAGGATGACGACGCTGTTTGTTGCCCCTAATTACCACATTCCAAACATTGGCGGCATCTATAGCTTGTTCAAGAACGTTTTCTCCTTGATCGACACAGGTTGATGGGATCTCGGTTCTTCCACTCGTGGATTCCTACTCGAAACACATCACCTAGTTCGGGTCACCCTTATAGGTTGAAGATGTTGTTCATGAATCTCTTCCCAGTTCCATATCTTCATGGATGCTAGTTAATTACACTGCTAATGTTGTCAAATTCCAAGGGATGCAGCTAGGGCAGTATCCTTTGGTCGGGGGAGTTGTCACTTTCGACATCACTAGAGTGTCTGGATGCTGGAACACTAGTTCATCTATGTTTATTCCCCTTATTATAGGGCTTCACGAGGGAGTGGAGGCCTGAGGCATCCCTGGATGAATGAGTGGAATTATATGACATAGGAATGTATCTGAGGTTTTCCTCAGCTTTCTACCTTTAACATAGATTATGCCACGAGATTAATGTCTAGAAGAGATGGATCAGACTGATTGGAACACTGACTAGAGTGGATTAGATGGGTGAAACCCCTGTAGGGAACACTGATGATGGGTCTAACACATGTTTATTTACATGACTAATACTATGAGTAGTGAAGAAATGAATTGTCATGATCTCACCGGGATTTGGTGGCCAAGATAAGAATCAATATGGATGATAGATGGTTAAGTGAATTGTGGAGGGAATTAGATGGAGCCACCATGAGGATGACGGTGATATTTGTCTTGAAAACGAATTACTATTTTATGGGGTTTTATTGTCTTACTTCTAATGAGGTTGACAACGGCTTACCGATGAAAGGGTATGAACCCCAGGGAGGCTTCCTATGTATTCTATCTATGAGACATGGATCAAATCCCACGTAGTTTTAGACGATATGTTGGTGAACTGATGTAAAGGGAGTTGAGACCAATGGTTTTTTGTCTTGAACATCAGGGATGATTCGTACATAACTCACCTTTACAAGGATCAATGTCCATGTAGTTCAGGATGGTTTGGTCGATCCGATGTGAAGGGGGTCTGAGTGACTGGGTGTTGGGCTTGAACCTCAGGTAGGCTTCCTTTGTACCTTGCCTTGGAAAGGATCAAAGTCTACATAGTTGCGGAATGTGTTTGGTGAATCGATGTGAAGGGGGTCGGAATGACCGGTTGTTGGGATTGAAACTCATAGAGGCTTCCTACGTACCTTGCCTTGGAAAGGATCAAAGTCCATGTAGTTTGGGATGGTTTGGGGATTACACTTTATGCTTCCCAGAAAGGATGTCATGGTCGATTCTTACTCTAAGGCCATGTGAGTCATGCTTGGCTTGAGAGAAAAGATGCAGCAAAGACCTGATGATCAATTCACAAAATGTGCGTCTTTGCGAAGTCGGATGTGTCTTACATGTGGTTAGCAGCCAAAAAAGAAAACAAAGGATTATGCGTGGAGTAACCCAAAGAGGAAATAGGGGTATACGCATGGAGCGGCCCTGGGGAGATGGAGATTGGGACATACTCTAGGATGGAGTAATGGGTGGAAATAAGGCCCAAAGGGAGAGTGATTTTGCACCCAATAAAGGAGGGCCCCGATGCTCATTCCATGTCTCTAGTCTTTATCCTGGAAGAAGATAATAGGAGCAAGGGTTCCACCACATGCAGGAAAATCTAGGGATTACACCATGGTGGTTTCCCTTTCCCCATGGGAAAACATTTCTTCAATCAAGAGGATATCATAACATGTGAGGAATGGTCACACTCCCATGGATAGCAGTGGCAATATAGAATGTACAAGGTGGAGAATCCCATATACGAAGCATGGGGTATGGTCACAATTTAACGTCATGTTCTAAGGATGAGAGTGCTTGGAAGTTTAACATCCTGTAGGTTGGACAATGTGGGTTCACTCCATATGCCTAGGAAATACATAATCATCACCCTCTACACAATGGTGAAGCGAAGGTGTTGGAAACGTCATGGATGGGGGGTGTTAGCAGGTGATCCCATTGGGGGTCCACGTAAGCATGAATATGAAAAGAATCAATAGCCGTTAGAGTGCCTGATTATGAATTGTGTGGGGCATACCCATGGAAGTAGCTCGGGTGACTCTATGGAGTGGCCATGGTGAATGGGGATTATGCATGGAAGCTACCTGGGTGCTGCTATGGCGAGGTAATGGTGAATGGGGCTTACACAAGGAAGCATCCCCGGTGTAGCTATAGAGCGGTAAGGGTGAATGGGGCTTACGAAAGGATGAAGCCCGAGTGCCACTATGTAGCAGAAATGGCGGATGGGGCTTACGTAAGGAAGCTGCCTAGGTGCCGTTATGGGGCGACAATGATGGATGGGGATTATTTGAGGAAGCTTCCCGGGGGCCTCTATATGGCGACAATGGTGCATGGGGCTTACACAAGGAAGCTTCCTGGGTGCCCCTATGGAGCGGAAATTTTTAATGGGGCTTACACAAGGATGCATCCCATAATGTCTTCCTCGTGTCTGGCCATGAGGGAATCCTAACTCACTGGTGGGTTGAGGTATAAAATTGGGGTCAACACCAATGTGAAAGGGAATATGATGGATAACACCAAGGGGCATTGAAATTTGTTTGAACAAAGGAAGATGAAAAGTGTAAATTACATTCCTAACATTCAAAACACAATGAGGGTAGTGTGGAAATAGAGGATAACTGTTAACCCTATTTGAAACACAACATCCATATCACGTTAGTCTGAAATGGTGACAAACAAATGAGGGTTGACTACTAATAGTGTTCGAAACATAGGACATGACTCGAAGTGTTTTCCAATGTCTTACATGGCATTGGCCCAGGATGGTAGATGTGCCGATATAGCATGGGACCAGGCCATTAGAAGGTCCATTCGGACATGGAAGAGGATGAAGATCTAAATGAAGGACATGCAAAGTGTGAGATGGTGTTATGGGATGTTTGAATAGATTCCAGTTCTATTGAAGTTATGAAACCATGATCATGGAATAATTCATAATATTTTTGGCACATAACTCATCTCTTATTTGGAATTATTGGAATCCAATTATTGAATGATAGGGCACGGTACTATTTAATGTCATGTAGAGAGGATGGTTGGCATCCTATACTTGGAGCATAAGAAATCTCTTGTTTGGAGCAAGAGGAATCCAATATTTTTCACATAGATAATACTATAGTATATAGACATCTAGAGAGGACTATTGGAATCTTATGCTTGGCGCACAAGGCAACTATTATATTGAGTAGGAGTCATCCTATTAGTTAATAATATAGAATAATATAGTTTATAGTCAGGTATAAAGGACTGTAGGAATCTCATGCTTGGATCATAAGGAATATCTTGTTTGGAGCTCAAGGCATCCTATGTTTGGAACATAGGGTGCACTACAGTTTAATGTCACATAGATAGGACTTTTAGGAACAAGGATCATAACAATGGTTGGTGTTTGGACATACATAAGGGAGGACATTTCTGGATCAACCTTGCCTAAGAGCAAAGTGATAGGGTTTGGATGAGTTGCATGAGGAATGGTTCGACTCAAGGAACTCGGTGGATTGATGACAAGAATCTAAACTCACAAAATGGGAAGCAGACTAAGAGAAATATGTTGACTCAAGGTGTTACATGGTGTTCAGAGGAGTAACCCAAATCCTGGTATCCCATAGGTGGAAGGTGGTTGCTCATAAGGGTGCAATATAAAAGGCCGACATCCCAGCCCAAAAAGTGCACAATGTGACTCTCTATTTTTATATTGGTTAGTGATGGTAGCGAAGGGACCGGGGTGAATGGCTATGACCGCAGCCTGGTGCTGAACACGAGTGGGGATGTGGGGGCATATCCCCCACAGTATGGACTAGCAGGAACTGGCCTAGGCACTGTTGCACGTAAAATACGCTACATGCATGATAGGATGCAAGCAATACTGCACTCTGTGGAACATGTGCATGAATGATTGTGCATCATGGAACTGTTGAACGTAATCGAAATGGTTGGCATGCAATAGGGATGGATTTTCGGGTTAGAGGGAAGGATTGTGCACAACGGGGGAGGTGGGCGTGCAATATGGGAGATGTATGCGCCATAAGGGGTTGTGCACGCAATATAGAAGAAATGGCGTGAAATAGGGGATGTTGGTGTGCAATTGGGGATTTTTGTGCGCAATAGGGAATTTTTGCGCACAATTAGAGAGTTTCCACCATGGTGCGTGAATAATTGGGCACCATGGAACTATAACATGAAAAAATTATGCATTGCAGGAAAAATTGGGCATGTTATCCCCATTACGCGCAAAAGTAATGTTCTCTGTACAAGATGAGCGGTTTTATGCGCAGGCATGGAATATGAATACTTACGCGCATTAGAGAGGTGACTGACCTCCGGGGCCCCCTGGAATGAAGGGGGTGCACTTGTATTTATAGGCAAAGCCTTGAATGTCGAAGCACAAAAACATCTATTCCAATTTTCCCCGAAAATCCATTTTACACGTAAGATACCTATTTTATGTGAAAGATTCCATTTTTATGTAGAGGATTCCCTTTTTACGTGAATTCCCATTTTTATGCACAAGATTCCATTTTTATGCAGAAATCCATTTTTTATGTGCAGGATTCCCTTTATACATGCAAATCCATACTATTCCCAAAAGCCTTCTTGGAAGGCCATTTCCAACAACCCGACATTGAACAACCATAACTTCTGATCCATTACTTCGTTTGGGCTCCACGACTAGTCAAATAGATGCTTGCGGAACGCGCTACACTCCTGGATCATATATGAAAGCATTCATAGAATTACATGGACATGTTTTCCAATGACAACCGAATCATTAGTTAAATGAATGGAAAGTGGAAATTCATAAAAATGAAGTATCAGGTATTACTGGTCATCTATCACACATAATTGTGAACAAATATAGCATCATGTTCTTGCATATTTTAATTTATCTCTTGTGATTCATCACATTAACTGATGAACTAGATCAATATATAATTCCTGGTGCTCCCATCACAAAATAACATTTTTAAGTTCTATATAATCCCATATGCACCTTTCAAATCAAAAGCTTTACATAATCATGAATTCTGCATGTAACATATATCGATCATTGACATAGAATAACCTATTGAAAGAAATGGGATCAATTTCATAACTCATAATTTCATGAATAATATTTTCGGTTCCAAAAATAAATTATTAATAACATACTTGTTATTTGAATCATAAATCATGAGTGAAGAAGAAACAATCTCATGAGATGGAAAATATTTTTTAAAAGATTAGTTATCTCAAAAAAATAATTTCAATTTTCAAGAAATTATATTGGAAACATGTATATCCTATAAAATATAAGGTATGTGTACGGAAATGATAATTAATGAACATTAAAGTAACATCTATAATTAAAATGATATGAATGTGGAAAACCAAAGGAATTAGAGTTGGGCTTGAGAATCCCCTTACCGTCGGTCTGAATGATTTCTTCACATTAATATCCAAGATAATCAAACTGAACCCTTTAAATAACAAATCCAAAACCAATTATACATTTATTTCTTTTTTATTGTTTTATTATGATCATTTAATGCATTTTGTTGAGTTATACAGTTATGTTTCCTCATTTGAGAGTGTTTTTAATGGTTTCCATGATCGGTTCATTTATATACATGTATCAAAGACCATGTAAAATAAGAATAATTTAACATTGTTTGAATTATTTATAATTAATGAAATTATAGGCAATTAGTTCTTATTTTAAAACATTTTTCAATATATTAGATGGTTTTTCATTATATTATTTTTATTTAAAAGGATTTTATTTATTTGGGTTGTTTTTAAAACCATCACAAATTAATATAATATTATTTTATATAATGAAAATATTATGGTTCCCGGACATTATTTAAATTATTATATGTATTAAATATTTTTATTTTATAATATTAATTGGTTTTTAAGAGATGTGAAGGAATTTAATGAAAAATGAAAATGTATCATTCAATATGGTGGTAAATTTATACATCATGGATGGAATTTTCATATTTTTGAATTTGAGGTATAAGAGAATGGAATTGATGGTGTATCATCCATTAGCCTAATAAAATTCTAGTTTATATAATATATTGGAGATAAAATTCTTATTTTATGAGGGGATCTAAGAATTCAAGAATAAATTAAATTAAATTGAAATGAAATTAAATGTAAAAGAATAAGTAATTTACCACTTGAATTTCTCCTCATTGATAACCTCCCTAGAGAAAAGATTCTTTTATTTTGGGGATACCAAGGTCTCCTGGATATATGCGATATTATTGGGAAGTGTATTGGGTGGAATTTGGACAAGTAACATTGCTTGGAAGGGGATAGGAAAATTGGTGTGAGGGGTTGTATTTATAGGGGAGGAGTGGGGTGTTTTCTCATTATTTGATTCATTAGGTAATTATTTTATCACTATAAATGAACAATCAATGAATTATCACTATATACATAAAAATATATTATTATTGTTTAATTTTATAGGAATATATCATCTGTTTATCATCTATGACTCAGTAATTAATGTATTTTTTTAATACTATAAATTACTTTATTTAATGATTCACCATAATATCAACTATTTTACAATTATCCAAAAAATCACCATAATTTTATTTTTGATATTTATAATTTAATAAAGAAATCAATTTTTTTTAAAATAAATCTATAAATAAAATATATTTAAATATTTATTGAAATCAACATTAATTAGAAAAATATTTAATTTTAAAATTTTAAATTATTTTATGAAAAATTGAAACATTAATTGTGGCTTCATTGAAATTATATTATAACTATAAGACAAAAAATAAAATGTTATTCATGTAATTAATGAAATTAAATCTTCTTCTAAATCACTATTTTAAATTAAAAAATTATATAATTGTTTATGAATAAAAAAAATACTAAATCATACATTACAATTTTAATACCATTTATTTAATTATATAAAAATTTCGTATTTTAATTTATAAAATGCCTAAATTTTATTTATTACATAATACATGAGGTTTCTATTCTCTTTTATAATTGGTGGGAGTCATGTGGGACTGCTTGAGTAATGTTGATGAATAATAAACTACCTCTTATTAAAGCTTCTCGTCACTAATAGTGGTTCTAAGGAAATGTGTGAACATTTCATTGAAATTTCGCTCAGTTTTTCCTTATGAATCCAAATAGGTTGTGAGAGTTTGCAAGGATTCCCCTGATGATCTTCACTGGATGATGATAACTTTTTTTTGGGAATTTCTGAGATGTGGAGGACATGTCACCGGGGCCTCATGGTGTCATGTGGATCAATATAGGTGCATTGCATGATTTGTACGCCCATGAGAGTCTCCCTTATTCTTATTACATTTATTTACACACCTGTTTTTAAAATGGTTTGGTGTTATTATAATTTTATTGAATATTTCATGGGAAATCATTTTCCATATTGTTGAACTATCACATGGGTTTTATGACTACTAGAGGCATCCACCATTTGGTCATGTTTCTTCTTTTTTCGGAGGATTTATGGAATGGTTATTAGGAGATCACTAGATTCCAGACTATGAGTCTTATGGAGATTATATAGATATTATCGTGTGATCAAAGGTTGTCTGAGGTTCATTTACAAGGGAAAAAGGAAATTTTTATGGGGATTCATGAGATCCTTCATGGTAAATTCCGTACACATGCTTCAATTTCAAGAACATATTATTTTCACATAATCACATTTCTCATATGGGATTTTGGGATCCAAGAGTCTCAACCTCCTTCTCAATCCTTTACCATTTCATGGAAAATAATACCCACCTTTTAATTTTTTGATGGTCATTTGGATGGTGTCAAAACATTCCTCCCCGCCGACCTAAGAGAGATATTTATGGGTACATGGGAATGATTATGAGGAATTTAATGGGACACCAATGTCTTTGGTGATATTGGAAATCAGTGTCTTGGTCGAACCTGGATTATTTGGGTGATTCTTATAATTTTTTGTGATTCTATATTGATATGGGGTATATTGTGATTAATTTCATAAACTGCACTTTTTTCATAGCACTCTCACCTTAGTTCCATCAAATGTTTTTATCACATGAGCCTTCAGTAAGACTAGATCATGAGATCCCTCTGTGAGTCCCTTTGTAAGATCCTAGATAAATAAAACATATAACATTTTCATAGTTATTGATATTTAATAATTAAATATTATTTTCACTTTAATGGGGTTTCCATATTCGATGACGTACTTGATACACAACAATGAGTTTCATTGAAATCTTACATTGCACACTAACAATATAATATTATAATTTTAAATGGTAGTTAACGCCTCGCCATTGTATTGGTGGGAATGAACAGAACTAACTAAAATATTATTTTTCATGTTTTTAAATGTTTTTACATTTATCCAATAAAATTTAGAGGCTTAAAATGAGAATGAATCTATTTTTGAGCATAATTTTTTGTGAAAGGTTGATTTACGTCATTTTAAGGGAAAACCCTTTTTAATCAATGTTTTTGTCACTTTAGTATGTTCTATTTGACAAATTAAAAATCTTCTTTAGAATCGGGATATCAAAATATACTTTGGAAATTTTTTTGTTATTTTTTTGATAGAAATATTTTTTAAAATGTAGAATGAAAAATACTGTATTTTAATTCAAATCTGCTTTTTAATATAAATTATTTGTATGGATAGATTATATTTTTAATTGGTATTGATGTGTAATTAGATTAAATTTTCACCATTTAATCTAATGGTGTACATTGGAATTAATTTCACTATGAAAATTTACATAAACAAGTGTCAATCTTATGATAGATATTGTTTCTTAAAAACATTCTATTTGTTTGGAAAATGGAAATTAATTTTAAATTAATTAATGCAACTTAAATTATTTTAATTTTGTAAAATATACATCATTTTTTTAATTTGAAAAATCAAATATAGCTTAGGCTTAATTTTTCGAATTTTTTTTTGAAAACACCAATATTTGATGAATACTGAAACCAATGTGTAGTAGTTAAAAAACCAAATTTTTCATTTAAATGTAATTTTACTATTTTTTAAAATTTAATTTCAAAATTATGACATACATGGTTGTTATTAGTAAGTAAAATTTGGTTCAATAATTGGAAAATAATTAATGTGAATAATAACATTTGACTTTTATTTACCCCTATTAAAGGTAAATAATGTAATTTAAGGTAAAAAGATTATTATAATAATACAAATTACATTAAAAAAATTTCTAAACTTATTGGATGAGTCTTGGACTACTGTGGCCATCCTTGGGTCGATTTTGGGACACCATGGATCCACTTGGGAGTGAAAATGACACTTTAGATTAATTAATTTAAAGAAAAGACAAAAATGAAACAAAAAATATCATTTAATAAAAAAAATTTACATGGAGTTATATAAGATATATTTACGTATATAAAAATTAATTTTAATTCTAATAAATTTCCTACATCATGGAATTTATTTTATAAATTTTAGAGATCATATAAATTAAATTATTTGTGACACAAAAATGATGCAGTATTTACCTCCTTAATAAATGGTGTAAGTAAATAAAATTATAAATCTTACAATACATCCAAAACCATTCAAATTTTTATAGGATGAATTTATTTGGGCCATGAGTCATATTAACATTGAATTTAATTAGTATTGGACATTTATAAACTAAAAATCATATTATAATAAAACACAATATTCACAGTTTCCTAAAGAGACCCTCCTCCCCCATATAAATGGACATCACTTATAACCCATTACCCACACTTCTCAGACCCCATGTCTCATCCAAAAACAGCCCAAATAATCTCTCAATATCACTCTCTTACTCTTATTATCCTTACCTTAGCATAAGGGACTTAAACAATACCTTTTGGTTCCAACCATAGCGAGTTACCTGAATTAAAGGTAACGATTTCTCTTAATTTATTTATTTTAATTTTACATCTCCAACCCCCTAAACTCTATTTATTCCTTTATTTTATAAAGAACTCGTATCATGAATATACTATTTTGTTTTTTGAGAAGGATTCGAACTACACTTACACACACCTCCATCTAACTGGTAATGAATATATTGTTTTTGTGGACGGTGAACTACTGCCTCCCTTAATGATGATTGTTCAGATATCTCCAACATCATCTCATGGTGACCATTATGATGGAAATGTAATTATATATAATATATATTACATTTATATTGTTTTTAGTCTTCTTTATTTATTTCATTTATAGAATACCTGTATGGTTTCCATAGTGGGTAAATACGATATTCTTATTTGAAAAATTGCAGACTACCACCCCTAAATGGGATATGACTCGTTCATGCCAAATGTGGAACGTATTAAGGGTAGAGTTCATGAAATTATATATGATATTATACTATAATTATAATATACTTATCTATAATTATGAATTCATTCCATTCAGTATGAAATTGAAATGGAAGTAGCGTTCATGTGTATGTATGGCTTACCGTCTCCAAGAACGGTGCATTAGATTTCTTATATCAAAATGTTATGTAATATAATAAATACATGTATACACTGGATATATATGATATATATGATATAAAAATCATTATTATCATTCTGGATATAATGAACTTTGTACCGCCTGAAAAAATGTAATGATAAGAAGTCCATTTTTTACACCAGTACCAAATATCAACAAAACAACCATTATTAAAATAAATTATTACATAATATTTATAACAAGGTAATAAGTGATTTAAAATTAATTATAAACTTGAAAAAGGTTATTACGAAAGTATAAATTATCTTTTGTTTAAAATTAAGGTGATTAGAGAACGAACCGGTCATGTCGAACACGAGTTAAGGGGTTTCTTACCTCACATTGAATTCTAGGAGATTTCCAATGTTCATCACTTATTTATTGCATGTGGTGTATTGAGTACTTCCATTTGATATATATTATCATGATTCCATGTATATTCATGGTATAATGTGATTCATTTGGTGGTTATTAACTTTTGGTCATACAACTCGATTGATTACAACGTGGCAAGAGATTTATTATCTAACATTTATTCCCATGAAATTCATACTATATATGTCACTATTTCATTTGTGTGGAGTATGTACTAGCCATGATTTGTAATGTTTGTGTATTATAATTTCATATATGGGTTTTTATATGTTCATTTAATGATTCTTCTTTCATGTGGTGTATGTTTCGTAAGTTACCAAATCTATAAGGGAACTTTTTAACCCAAATTTTGTTCCTTAGGTTAATCTTCTAATTGATAATTATGTCATGATATGATTATGTGTGAAATCACTGTTTGTTTATTTATGTTGTAATTTCCACTCCACGTTTCATGGATATACTTTTGATACACATAATCACTCCATTGAAAAATTCATAATTCATCGATATGAACTTGTTAAGAGTAATTTTAACTCAATTTTCATTCATTGAGATAAACATACATGTAATTGGGTTTGTCTTAAAAAGAACATGTGTGAATGTCATATGATTGATATACAATGAATATCCAATAATATTGAGTTTATTAATATTTTCACACCTAATTTTTTAATTGATTTGTCCTTAATCTATTGATACCATCTTTATAAGGGATTTCATCTCAAATTACATTCTATTGAGACTTCATTATTGTTATGCACCAATTCACATTAAAGTTGTTTATATACTATCCTTTGGAATATTATATCATGAATCCCTTTATTTTTATGATATTATAATGTTTTGATTTAATTTTATTCCTCAACTAGTTGTATTCATGCATATATTTTTTGGTTAGGAACACTTTAACTAAAATATTGTTTTAAAGAATTTATATTCTAAATATTTATCATTAATGTCCATGTTTTTAAAATGGTTTTTATTATTTATTTATATGGATATTAATTTTTTAAAATTTTAATTCCTTTAAATGTTTCAAAGTCGTATGGGACACTTTGATTGAAAAATCACTTTATTAAATGTTTTAAATGGTTTTGAAAAATGTTTGATAAAGCATTGATTTTTTCAATATATTGAATGATTTCATGTGATTGAAAATGAAATGTTCTTAGTGAAATGATTATATTTGAAATATTTTATGTATTATGATTGTATAATGGTACATTGACATTTGATGGGTGGTTACCTGATAAACCAAATGATGGGTGGGGACATGATAAACCAGGACATGTGGTTACGTTATAACACTCCAATGAATTGGGTATGGAAGTCGGCCATATGGATTTTCCATTTAGTGATATGTTTTTGTGTCAACCATATGGTTATCCCATTTGTTTATGATTTTGTCCCAAGTTACCTTTATATTTAATGTGTTCTTTATATGTGTTTTTTGGTAATATTTTTGGTATAAGATGGTATGCATGGATATATTATTCAATGAAGACTATTTTCTACTTCATAATGGTAAAAAGTATTACTTATGATAAAGAATTCATGGTTTACTTATTGTTTAAAAAACTAAATGTTTTACATATTTTTTAATCCCTTAATGATCGTTTAATGCTCATCCTATGTTTTTTAGATGTTTTTCACATGAAATAAATTGGAATAGGGTCAAAGATGGGATCAAGGAAATTTCATACTGTCTAAAACATGGAACTATATGTGACTCATTTTTTCAAGAATTATTATTTTGGGAAAAAATTTCGAACTAAGTAGATTTTTCTACATTATATCTTTTGGGATGTAATGTAATAGTTATGATCTAATTCTATAAAACTCTAAACATGAAAAGATAATTAATGTGAATTATTAACTTAATTCAGGAATATGAATTGTTTAAGACTGGGTCCTTACACCCTTTTATGGGAAATGTTCTACACAGACACGTTTGATTAGGAGCCCATTCAAATCAACTAATAATTAAATTTATGATTTTTTTAATATTTTGGACATAAATATTCACTATAAAATTGGTGTTTAACTAGAATATTACATTCCTATCATAAGATTGAGTGACTGTTATACTTATTGAGTGACCATGTTAGGTTTACATGATCCTGAGTCTATGAGGGTTCATGTTGTCACATGATTCCCAATAGGGTTAGGTGATCCACGAGATCTTTAGGTGTTGGGATGTTCTCAAACCTTTTATTTGATTTGTTAGTTCCTTTTACCATTAATGTAATTTGTTTTAGGATATAGAATTTATTTTATATCTCTAACATAGATTATTACTTATTTTAGATGGCTTCTAGTTCTTTTTGATCTTCTCTCCAGCCTTCAAATATGGTCGAAAATATAGAGATATCCTATCTTGATTCTATAATGGTGAGAATGGATCTAAATTTTTTACTTTGACTCTATGTCACTTCAACTACGTCTGATAAAAAATATGGGAATAAAATTCATTGATAATCCCCATTCAGAATTCATTCCCCTTTAAGGGATTATACATATTGATGATGATTCCAGTCCCCCACCATAGTCATCATTTAAATCATCCTATTTGACTTGAATTACCCATAACACCATCAGGGAGAGAATCTCTTAGGGGGGTTTCTTTGACACCCAATGAGAATGTAAATATTGGTATACCTTGATATTCATGCCCACATACATTGACCAGATTGATTATGAACCCGATGAGGACGTTCATATGTATCACCAAATAATGTGGAATTATGCATCCAATGAGAAGTTTAGGTGTGTTTCAATCTGGGAAATAAAATTAGGATTCAACTATAGAATATACTATGGATGGATCTTTTGGGTTAAATAATTTGATTATGAATTCACTGGGGACATGAAGAAAATTAGAACATATGATTCCATTTAAATACTGATTTCATCTACTTAAATTAAAAAGGGTTTGATGATGGAGTTGTTTAGTCATTCTATTTTTGAAATGTGCACACTCCACCTCATACTTGAATAGGCGAAAATTGTCCTTTGATATGTAGGGAAGATATATGGTGCACCTATATTAGTTGGGATGTAAAAGAGTTATTCCCCCCGTGGTCCTACTGGGATGACGTAATGAGGTCTAATCTTCTATCTCGGGATATAATTATGTTGGGTTAAAAGGCCCTCCAAAAGGATATGCTTCCTATATCAGTCTTTTGATTCAAGAAATGTGAAAAATGATTCATTATGAAGATCCAATCTAATATTAATGCTACAAACCTAAAATACTAGCTTATAAAAGACACCCATAGTGAAACAAGTACTTATTGGTCCAAGGTTGAGGAAGAAAAAAAACTAAACAATGGGGTTCAGAAGTAATACTTGATATTGATCGTTTTTATCATCTAATTATTTCACATTCTATATACCTATGTGGTTATATACATCCCATGAATGAAAAAGGTGGAGTTGGAGTACTCACTTTCATGATGGTGACCTCAATTGCAAGGTTAAAATATTTGACACCCATCCATTTTTTGTCCAATCATTTTTTCCTTCTGCACCATGTTTTCATGGTAAATGATCCATATAGGATCATAAGACCATTCCAGATATTATGGGATTGGATTGGATCCCACTAAATAGGTTATGAATATCAAAATATCTTGGGTAACTACAATGTCTGTTTCATACCATTTGTACAATGTATCAATTTGGTAATACTGATTACACTGAAAGATCAGGATGTTAGGAATTTAATGAGCTGATATGAGTGTTACTAGTTTGGATATTATGGGCCGATGTTGATGGGGGATATTTTTACCCTATTAAGGCTAGTTTTGAGGAAATACCATTCAATTTGTCACCTTGGGGGGGGGGGGGGTTCATTCCACTCACATATATAGGGAATTAATTTTCATGTAGTATTCACGAATTCTAGTACATTAGAAAATTCATTATGTTTCCAATCATGATCTGCTCACTCATTTTATGCTTGACCATAAGATACATGTTGGTAGCTCAGAACACTGGATACTGAGTGCAACCCAATTCCAAGAAAGAAATTGGATTCTAATGGAATGGAAGACTAAAAATAAATTGGCATGGATGTAAGATGTTAATCATTTATCGTTGAATCACTCAGAGACAAGGCTATCAAAAAAATAGTGTTATAGAGTGAGACTATTGCAGAGTTATCTTATTATATAACAACTCAACAATGGATGTCTTGGAGGTTGATAAACTCAGATAATGATATCAGGGATTTATCAAACCATACTGATGAAAATTTCAAAGGTTTCATCTATATTACATCCCTTCGAGAAATCATATTCTAAAACCTTCTTGAGAAGGTCATGTCCCATTTTTGAGACCATTATAAATATTTGGTGAGCATCAGGTGTAAGATATTTTATTCACCACTAGTGCTCCAAATTTTTGATTGGGGAGTAATTGAAATTTCAATGGATGAATAGGGTTATCCAATCACTAAGGAAGTGGTATGTCTGAATGTTGGAGTGGAATTTGGATGTGATCAGGGGACAGATTACAAAGGGTCCTTAGGTTGAAAATCTCTTATAATGGATGTGAATGAAACTTCTAGAGAAATAGTTCTATCTACACAAACATCTATATAGCCTTCCCTAAAAGTGAATTACAAAGGAAGCACTATCATTTTCATGGTCTTCTCAACCAAAATTATCAAGTAAGTGTTTTATATGAATCCTATCTTGTCATAAAATAATTTTGGAACACATATTGGTTTGTAAAAATAGTACAGGTATTTACCAAGGTCACATAGACGATCATGTATCCACTTATGAGGATGTGGTTAAGTGTTTGATTATATTATAAGAACCTTCTCTATCTTCCCCAACATGTATACGAGTGGAGGTGGAAGAGGTTACAGGTTAATCATGACTATTACCAAATGTAGACAATTTAGTGATCAAACCATGTGTTATAACATGGTGAGACTCATTTTTTGAGGATACTGACAAAGGTAGCTATTTAGATGCAGCATTAGCATTGCTAAAAGCATTTTTGGGGAAGGTGAACACTTGTTTGAGACATGAAAATTTGTATAATTGTGTAATATAGATTGATTTTTTCATTTTTTTTATTTTCCTCCTCAAGGGTGAGGAATAAATAACCTCTCATGAAATGCACAATAGGATCCATGATGTTTCTCATCATATGATGGTATTGGATCCTCACTTGTTTAATGAGTTAGGAATGTGGAGGTCGCCAGGATTGCAATTGAAAAAGTTATGATACAAACATTAGTCATATTCATGGATCACCTAGTGATTACATATTTTTTACCATGTAACTCATAAACCCTTATATTCCTTAGTATAGAATCATGACCATATCATTCAAAGGAACTTGTCCCTGCTCTATTGGGGATACCTCTGAACCATTCTACCAATGTAGAGGCCTCCTCTATTCCTCCATCATCAAAGGCTGTGTGCACAACTCCTTCAATTGTATAACTGGTCCCAAAATATGTCCTTGTAAATGGTATGAACCTAGACCAATTCCATGGGTCTACATTATTTTATCATATCATGCAGCTAAAAATTTGGAGAGAGGTATGGAAATTGGTGTCAATACCTCAATGGATGATACGAAGTACCAATTGATTCATCATCAATTTAGGTTTCCTACCATTGGATATTATTATTTTTACAATTCTTACCTTCATTCTAGGTTGAAAGAGGAGATTTATATTTGGGAATAGAATAGGTCCCTCAAATAGATGGTGGTAGCAAATAGGGCCTCCACTTCAGTGAAGCTGAATTGGTATGAGGCTATAAATAAATCATATCATCATGTGGTGGAGGCCGCTACTTACTACAATGTAGTAAATTTTGGCAGGAATGAATCTAAAAGTATAATGCCTCAAATCATCCATCTTCAAGAACATCTATTCCAATTTAAACAAGCACACAATATATCGAAGAAGAATATATCAGCCCAGAAGGGGAACCTCAATGAAGCAGAGAAAGCCATGTATGATTCCAGTTTCAAGGTCTAGGAGTTGATTTAGGCCAAAGAGGCATAAAATGAATCTCCTTACACCAATCGATTATCTATATGAAGTAGTGAATTTTATACCTCAAAGAATCATTCTAGAATATACACCAATGAAATCATAATTTTGAAATATTTTTTTGTTATGTATATTTGTATGAATGAAACTAACATGAAGATATTAATCCTATTTTAATAAGATATTAGTGAATATATCTACAAAATTATATATCATGTTTCCTATTTTTTTCATTCATTAATAATTTTCATGAAATTTCTTTTCAATGAAATTATGTCAATTACCATTAATACCCATTCCTAGCATAATACTATGTAAACACAAATTACTAAAATTTAATGATGAAATTTTAATATATTTTATATGATAAATTCTCACAAATACCCTCCAAGATGAGGTTCATTTCTAATAAATCTAGTCTATTTATATTGAGAACAATTGATTTGCATAATGTTTTCTTGGGTGGAATATATTCCCAGTATAGAGTGTTCTCTTTCATTTAATTAAGTAGATAGTTTTGGTGAACATTGTTTGATTTATTCTATGGTTATGTAGAGGAATTTATAAACTGGTATATTTGTGAATAATATATTACAATCATGGCAGAGATTACGGTATTTTATCTCGGTTCAAGTGTATCTATATTTCTGGGTCTTTTAGCCCTGACCTTATCCCACATTAATGTATGGGTTTTTAGCTTGGGCCTTATATCTCTTTAGTTTTGGGACCTTTAGTTTATACCATATATCACTTTATTTTATGGTTTTTTATCTTGTACCATTTATCAGTTTATTCTATAGTTTTTTTCTCATGCCTTATGTATATTGTTTTTTGGTAATATTGAATGGACTAGCTTAAGATATGCCTAGAACATATTCACCCCCTAACTACATTAAGAATATCCCAAAAAGGACATTCAGTCATTCTCAAAAATTATTTTAACTCTTCTATTATATGTTATTCACATTGATTTTTTTTATTTATAATTGATCCTCTAGAGATCTTCATTATTTACTATTTTAATAAACTTGTTCTCTTCTATTATATGAGATTCACATTGAGTTTATTTTTATTTTAAATTGATCCTCTAGAGATCATCATTATTTACTACTGTAATAAAAGTATTCTCTCTAGCCTTTCTAGAAAAATATTTTTTATATTCAACTTTACTATCTTCTTCTTAATCATATTTTGAAAACAATATTATTATTTTAGATTTTATGATATTTATATCCTTCCTTTGGGAAAAATATTTATCATAATCACCATTTTTACTCGAAAACCTTCTTGGAGTTCTTTTATCTCCATCATTGTCTTTTTACATATTTCCATGAGTGAAATTAGCTACAAAGTGCAGAATGGCTCCACATTCCAAAAATTACAATGTATGTTTACCTTTTTATTTACCAATACCTCTTAATTAATTTTTTAAAAACAAGAAAAAAAATATAAACAATATTTTTATATATATAAGTTTCAGTGTTAGAGTCAGCAACATCATATCCCCAATTACCTGCAAAGACATTTCTTTATTGGTGGCATTGAAATTCATTTATTGATAAAATTCTATTTTGATCTTCATAATCGTCCGACATATCATTTTATATGTGATGAGAGTTATCAAAAAATTATTTGGAAGTAATGTTTTGTGTCTCTATCATTGAATGAAAAACATTAGCATCAATATTATTGGAGAATATTTATAAGATATTTCCAAAAACAATAGAATCGTCAATATTTTCACTAAGACATTTGATTGTTCAACATTTTAAAATACCATGGTAAGTAATTCTATGATTTAAATAATTATCATCGTAATTAAATTGGTTATAATTAACATCTAGAAGTTATGATTATAGAAATTGAATAATATATAGATCTATTCTAACTATATCTTTCAAAATCTGAACATAGAGGTAGATGTCTTAAATACTATATCTAAGAAATTGGTGACAGTTTTAGTAAAGAAGAAACTATGAAATATGAGTAAAAGTTACCGTAAAAGGATAATAATAATGTTTTAATTGGATTAATGAATTAATAATATAGGAAATTTTTGTGTGTGTCCAATTTTATCAATGATGAAAAATAAAAATATTCTATAAATCATGAGTTTTAAAAAAATTATATTCATTCTGGTTATGATAATTTTGGAATGAAATATGAGCTGATGAATAATTTATCATTTGAAAAAAAATGACATTAAACAATGATATGTTTAGAATTTTTCTAAGAAACATACTCACAACACAAGTCATTCTGAAAATATAATATTAAATTACACATTCTAGGGATATTGATGGTATTTTGGTTGATTTATACACATGGAAAAAAAATTTATTCCAATAAAATACATTAATCTTATTACACAGGATATAGAAGGAATGGTTTTAGGGGGTCTCAATCCTCGCAGAAGAAAAAGTCTAATAAGGATGTTCAGAATAAATCTAAAAAGGTATTTTGTGAATTTTGAGAATAGGTTCAAACTATTGGAAACAATTTTTGAATGATGTGGATAAATTAAAACTATTTCTATTGATTATTATTTTTTTATACAATCAAAAAAATCTTAACAATTCTTATATTGATGAAGTAACTAATGAAATCGTGGACGAAAAATCTCTTGTTGTTGACACCTCATTGAAAGAAATAAAATGAGTAAGAACATGGATTCATTAATGTGTGGGTTCTTCTCATATGAAAGGAGAATTAATTTTGTTGAAGAATGTGAAATACATAAAGGAGGGAACCATGATATTTATAAATGATTAATCCTATTGAATCAAAGGTGATGGATTGTCCATCAATGGAGAAAAAGATGAAATCTAGGAAAAAATTATATATTTATGGCCTAAAACACCACTAATTGTTTGGTCTGAATAATTGTGATGTGGGTACAAAGTTATGTTCTAAAATATGGTATTTGCAATAATTTTTATGAGGATGGAAAGACAGTTTCACAATGCCAGTGCACAAAGGGATACTTGTTTGAAGTCATTGAAATAAAATACTTAGATACTTGAGTATGGTGGAAGAAAATCAATTTTGGCATAAAGGATACGACACACGATTCCTATAAACATGAGAAAGTTATTTTTAGTTATATTCTGTTAGATAAATTCCGGATATTTTAAGATGAATATATTGGTGTAACAGTATATTTTCAGGCATAAGAATGTTGAGATTTGTTCAAAATGAAAAATCGAACTTATTCCTTCTTACATATGTGGTACAATGAGACAATAATAAACAAATTAATATATGTACTTCATTAATTTCATTTTTGAATTTACTCATATAACATGTATTATGTTAATGATATAAAAGTCATATTCTCTAAAAATATTAACATGTTTAATGTGGAAAGATAAAAATTAATGTGAGTATTATTCAATTAATTTGTGAAATTAAAATGCTCATGAATATAAGAATAAATAATTTAAAGAGTATCATGAGAATCATGGAATACATCATGATCTCAGTTTAACATTCAAACCACAACAAAATGGGGTTGCTGAAATAATGAATATAAGTATAGTGGAAATCGAGAGAACAATTTTACTTGAATATAGTCTCCATCATTACTTTCGGTGGAATTCCATGATTACTACAATGAATATTAAGAAATTAAATTCCTATAGGGAATGTTAATAAATTTCCCGATAGGAAATTTTTTATGTAAAAACACTATGTTTGAAACACCTAAGTGTTTTTGAGAGTCCATGCATTAAAATTAAGAATGTTGAAAACCTTTAGGTGTTTTAGGAAATAGGATAATGGGGAATTTTTCTTGTCTATACAGTAGGAGTTAGACGATATAAATTTTTCATGAAGGATCCAATAATAATTTTTAATTCCATTGATTTGAATTTTTTTAAAAATAATGTTGAAGAAAATAAGATTTATGCCGATATGGGAATTGAGCAATATAAGGAATGATTTTTATGAATTTTGATAATGTTTCCAATAGTTGTAATATTACTCAAGAAGAATAATAAAATTTAGATATTTCATGTAATGATAAGGAATAAAAAGTTACAAATCCAAGGATGAGGAAGAAATTGGATGCTCAGAACATTATTGGCCATCAACATAAAATGGTTGAAACAAGAAGAACCTCAAAAGATGTCACACACAACTCGTGTATTCAAAATCCATTCCAAATTTAGTGAATGGATATTTTGAGCAATTGTAACGGAATAAGGCTATGAATGAATATCATGATCATATTGAAAACAATGATACTTGGGTGCTCATACCCAATCCAGATAAAAAAATAAGTTATTGGTACAAAATTTGTATTCTATAACATGTTTAATAAATATAGAGATGTTATATAGAATAAGGAAATACTAATTAAAATAGGTTACTCAAAAATTAAAGGTGTTGATATTTATAAGAGTTTTTCTCTATTTATATGGTTAAATAAGTCTTAATTTTTTTTCCATTGTTTCATAATGAAGTAAATTTTTTCCCAAATGGATGTCATGTTTTCATTTTTGAATGGGGATCTTGATTAGGAGGTTTAAATTGAACAATCATGTGGAATTATTTTTTCTACTATGAAAGTAATGTGTAAAGATTAAATAAATACTAGTATGTGATAAAATAAACTATAAGTGTATGGTATTCCAGATTAGATATTTTCTGAAGGAAGAGGAGTATTGAGAAAGGAAGAGTTGATATGAATATTTACATCAAACAGAGTCAGGGTTATTCTCTTATCATAATTGTTTATATTGATCTCATTATATTTAATGGAAATTATTAATGATCTGGCGATTGATTCAAAAAAGAGATGAAAACGTTGATTGAAAAATCAATGATGGAAGAAATAAAATACTTTATTTGGATACACATTAAAAAAAGAAACACATTTACCATTCTCAACATATTCATTCTAAGAAAACTATTAATAATTATGTCATGGAAAATTTAAAAACAATATTCCACATTGATTTCAATGGGAAGCATGTTTACTAAATATCGTGAATTAAATGATGTTGATCAGAAAGTGTTTCGAAATTTGATTTGTTTTTTTTAATATTTGACTGCATCAAGATCTCACATTGTGTATATTTTTACCACATGTGAAAGATTTTTTTCACTCTAAAAGAATCACATTTGATTACTTGTAAATGAATTCATAGATATTTCAATGTAATTTTTTTTAAATCATGTATGATAACATAGAGAGTATTTACATTCTTGGGTATCAAAATGTTAATTGGTCATGAAATTTTGATGATTGAAGTTACACATATAGGGGAATTTTCATTCATGGGAAAAGTTATGTTAGTTGGCATAAAAAGAAACAGAATTATCTATATCATAGCATGTATAATGTTAAAAATGTTACTTCCTCCAAGATACTACACAAATTATGTGGATGAATACTCAGTTGGAAGACTTGTTGAAGTAAAATTACCCTTTTTCTTGGGATGTGGTCATCAATGTATAATCATCCTTATATGAAATCCCATAAATACTCCTTTTCAAAACATATTTATATAATGTAACAGTTAATTAAATATATTTGGGAAATGAATGAATTGAATTATTAATATATTCTTAAATCAAAAAAAGTTGCTGACATATTCACAAAACCATTATAAAATGATTTTTTTAAAATTAATATTGAACATTGGTGTACATAATATTTCACATCATGGATGAGTTATTATTATATTTCAATTCACCCATCATAACATTGGATACTATTTTCAGGGGGAGAAGTGTTTCATAAATATATACTCTATAAATCATGCAAAAATGGGGAGTTTTTGGTACGTGTTGAATCAAACCTGTAAGTCTGTGAACTTTTGAAACAGTTTGTTTGTGTGGTTGTAAGAATAAATATTTATGTATTCCAAGAATGTTGTATATGTTTAGGTATATTATGAATAATAATAAGTAATAATAATGATGAAGAAATATTAGATTGTTTGGGATAATGCTAAGAAAGAAAGATAAAGATGAAATGAGAAATTTTTTTTGGAAAGAATGGGGTGCTCTGTGAATAATTCTTTTTTCATGCAATGAGTCAGATCACGTATGATTAGAAATTATGATTAGTAATATTTTGGTTGAGGTTACAATTTTCAATGATTTAGGAATCGTTGCTAACAACAAAATATAGCGGGTGATATTATTAGGATTAACCTGATAAAGAAGATTATCAAATTTTTTTATTGTCTATTATTTTCAAGGAATATTGAGAATAAAAGAAATAACCTCACATGGTAAACGTGGATTATTGACCCGACCATTATATTCATGAAATCAGACTAATTTTAATTAATAAATTTCATTTTATTAGATTGTAATGATGGTTTTGGAAGATAAGAATGTTACAATACTTCTCTTGGAAAATCTAATGATTCTAGTGGTAAAAGATCAGAGGATCAATATCACGGAATATGTGTTTCATAATGAAAGAAATTAAATGGTTTGGAAATGATATGAGTATCAGTACAAGATGGTTTAATATTTAATGGAGTATCAATTATAGTTTCTATTTTTTGACCAAGACTGATGTCTAAAAATCAATATGGTTTGTGTTTCTAAAGAAGATTATTCATGGGGCACTATTTCTTAGTGTTTCCAAAAAATTTGGAACTCAAAATCCAGAGTTTGATTATGGGTATGAAATGTTTTCACACAAAATGGTTCATAATGAATAGTTTACGTACCATATAGGTGGTATGCATAATGGTATGGAAAATCATCCAAGGATGTTTTCTGCTAGTAGTGATATACTGACAGCGAATCACACTACACAAAATGTGTAGGGAAAAATTTCATACAATTATTACAATTTTCATGAGGCTAACCATTCATGTTAGGCTCAACATTTGTGTCATATAGGTAGTGATTTAGGAGTCCACAATGGAGAAAGGATATTTTGTAGTGAAATTTTTCCCACATCAGTGATTTATGTAATTTTTATTAAATGTTTTAAGGGGATTTATTTTCCTATATAAATGACCATAACCCCATAATTATGAATAGAGAATATTATAATAATGGATCATCATAGTGGGAAGAATTTATAGGTTTTTTATGTTGTATAGAAAGGAATAATCCATAAAAGATACGAGTTCATAGAGTAGACATATAGTGACCGTGGGTGTGTTTTGTGGGGGATCATTTGTGTAAATGAGATAGTTCATGCAGAATTTAAGTCCCAAACCCTAAATATTAACTAATATTGAGTTATGATAATAGTAAGAATTTATTTTACAATGAGGATCTTTTAATCATTAAATATTTCGATAATTAGGTCACAACTCAAACATAACAACTCAAATATTACAAAGTAGGCAATTCTACTATGTATCCATTTTTTATAAAACAAGAATATTTAAAAAGAAACATGGTTTTGATTCATGTTTAAACATCATAAAATTTCCTTGATCACATCAATGGAACTATTAATCTTTAGAACCTATGAAAAATATATCAATCATTGGATTATCATAAATATATCAGTAAGGGATACACAATGAAATAAAACTATTTGACTTTTGAAAACTAGTAAACCATGAAAACATTATCATAAAGTAATAATTATAACCTTTTTGAAGTATTAAATACACTTTAGTAAATATAATCTCATTTATTACTATTTTAAAATAATATTATTACCTTAAAACCCATATATATCACATTTAACTTAAAAAATGTAACATGGGATATAACCTTACTTAAATGAAGTAACCATACGGTCGACATCCAAACATATAACTCTTAAAAAATAAAATTCCCATACATCGGACTTCTATAACCAATGTATTGGAATTTATAACATAACCAATCATCATTGGTTAATCATAGAACCACCCATATTTAGTTTATCACATAAACTATGATCAATGGTTTATCACATAACTACCCATGAAATTTTAAAGTACTATTATATAATCATAGCCCATGTGGATTAAAATTATTAACATTTCAGTCTTGACAATTAATTTGTAATCAAAAGAAATTATTTTAAAATATTGAAATAATAAATCCACTTTCAAAACCATTTTCAATTCCAAAACACCCAAAAATTGAATAAGGGATTCATTTTCGTTTTTAAAACATTAATTCTTATAGAGGAAGACAAATATCACATAACAATTATGGTGGAAGAGAATTCATTGTCACTTTCGACATTTAAAAACATTCTTCTTGTCATTTATTAAAACTCATTTAATGAAATTAAATTTAAAATTTGTTAATTATTCACTGTATAAAATAAGGTGGCATATAACATCAAAATATGAATCAATGAACGGAGATTGAGTAAAAGTCTCTTATCTAAATTTCGATTCTTCATGAATGTTCCTTGATCATCTAGAATAATAATATTAAATTAATTTTTAATTTACATAGAACCCATTTCAGGTTTATTATTTCTTTAATATCACATATTACCATGTTATAAAAATAACAGAATTCATTAAGTTTATATCGAACGTTTTTCTGATATTCGGTACATGAGTCGAACATGAACATGGTTTGAAGTCACTAGTCAATGGGGACATACTTACATTATCTATGGAATAAAATTCATTTAATAATAATATCTTCGATACATAATTTATAATTTTTAAATTGAACCATTAATTTATGGTGGGAAATATGAACATCGTTATAATCATGGAGATTCTAGGTCATACGTACGACTGAGTAACACTTCAATTTTTCATTAATCATTATGGAAATAGGGAAATTAATAATTTGTCATTACATAATGATCATAATATTACTAAAATCATAATAATTATTTATATATACTTATATATATCATAAATGATATGTGGTGAATGAAAAAGTTTCACATCGCTTTCTAGAGGTGATAATTCACATGTACATTCAAACAGCATTATCATTTTAATATGCTTGTAAAGTAATAACAGAATTGAAATATTATTCTTTAAAAATGATAAATATGTCAATAATATTTAATATAAACATTTATTCCATTATTATTACTGTACATGAGATACTTCTATTGAAAACAAATTATATAAATTCATGGAGGTTATAGTTAAAAAATACGCAGAAACGATAAATTATGTTCCCATTTAAATGAAGTGGAGATGCATTTAGGTGATGATATTAATATAATTACTTATAAGTATATTGAGGATTCTGGATTTATTATTTCATTGTGGATGACATAGATTCAAAGGAAGTGAAAGAAGAAGTAAAATATAAATACTTATAGAAAATGATACCTCTTCCGCGGTTGATCTCCTTTTAAGAACCCCTTAACACCTTTAAGGACGATGTTATACAAAAAATAAGGCCTCAATAAAGTGGGATTGTATTATATGAAGTTGTTTGAGAAGATCATTTAGAATCCAAATTGTTCATGAAATGTGAGTATTAGAGAAGAGTGGGTACCTTTTTATAAGAGAGGGGTGAAAACTCTTGGAAATTATTAAAATATTAAATTAATATAAATTCACAGTAGTATAGAAATGGTCCTAGACTCATTAATTTAAATGATATGATAATATTTAGTATAATCCTTATCATTCAATAAAAATGAGACAAGTTATATTATTTTTTAATCCTTATATTTTTTTAATAACTTTTAAACTCATTGCATTTTATAACCAATTTTACCGTTAGAGGGATAAAATAATTAAAAAATCATGACAAAATCCAATGAATGGTTAATTAATGGAATTTTTAGATATATAATATCCATTCGGATGAATTTTTGTTTTTTTAATTTTATAATATTTAATTAAATATTCTATTTTTAGAAATTTAAATTATGTCAATCATAACAATATTCATTGTATTACATTTATTAAAAAAATATCATTACTAGTTGAATCATTTAAAAAAATAAATTAAATTAATCATAGCATGACATAGGCGACCAAAAATTTCTGGATAGAATACAATATTTCAAATTATATTTATTTTAATATTATTAATATCATTTATTTTATTCCTCATTTAATGAATCAATTATTGCAACATGATTGGGTTATAATTGAATTTACATACATAATTCCTAAAAATAAAAATAAATAACCATGATATAGGTAATAGTTTTAGATTTATAATTAATATTTATAGTATATGAGATCACTTATATAACACCATATTAAAATTTTTCTATTAAGAATATACATGTTTATAACATATTTTCCTTTAATTTAAATGATATGAAAGTCTGATATCACACCCATGTGGCTTCCAAAGGAAAAATTTTCGTTACAAGGGTGGTGTTATTCAGAAAAAAAATCATATAATAAGATTAATAAACGTGTTAGTGTAGTTTTATATTATTATAATATTATTTTTACCCTTATTTACATCATTTACCATTTAAACGTGTTAAATAAAATATTAAAGTTACTATTTACCCAAAATTATATTGATCGTATTCAACCAAATTTTCCATACTTATTACAACCATGTTTGTTATTTTTTTAAAATTCAACTCAAAGAAGTGGAGAAAATAAATTTTAACATCTACCTGTTTATCCAAATAAGAAAACATTTTTTTCCAATGTAAAAACCATCAAATGATTGACATGTGTTTATATCAAATTTTATTTAGATTTTATATATAATTACCAAAATTGAATTAAATGGTAAAACAATAATCCATCTATAATTTAAAACAACCTCAAAGGATAATATAATTATTGAAAAAAATTATATGAAAAGGTAGTTTTTAAGTAAAATGCATATTTTTTAACTATTCACTAAAATATGAATTTTATCGAAAAAATATGCAAATTTCAACAAAATTAAATTTTGTTGTTTTTATTCACATGATGAATTTTATTTTTTCAAATATAATATATAAAAGTGACAAAAATTAGACTTAAAAAATATTTATCCATCAAAAGGTTTTAAAACTGATATTTATAAAATGTTTCTATATTTTATGTGTAAAATTGGATTAATTCTCATTTTAAGTATCTAAAAATTATTTTACAAAAGTAAAAATAATGTAAAAAAATTTATACACACAATATATTTTATTTTTTATAATTCCTCTAATCCATCCAATATACATTAACTACCATTTAAAATAATAATACTAATAATGTATTATTTTTTGATATAACTCAATATGCTGTGCAATGTAAAATTTCAGAGAAAAACATTATTTTATGTTGGGTAAGCTATTAGAAAAATTAATCCCATTGTCATTAAATTAATAAATTATTTTTAAATATTAATATATATGAGAAAAGTCTTATTCTGTAACAACCTGGGATGTTATAGAGATGGTTCATGGAAGAAATTTGTAATGCTATGTATCCCAAAAAGGAAATGGTACCACATAGTTGAGGGCCTTTATGTGGAATCACACAAATTAAACGAAAAGGTTGTCTGCTATAGAAGATGTGTTTCTCGAAGCACTTGCTCGATGATGTGAAATTTAATTTCTGGGGGAAGCTGTTCATTTTGAAGAGGATTCAAAGATGATCTAAAAGGCACTAAATGTTATTCCTATTTGATATTCTAAAAACAATATTCACAAATGTGGTATATCAATATTGATCAGTTTTCATTACTAAGAGGATATACATGGTGGTAGTGGGAATAATTATGATGTGGTAAAAACTAGTAAACTAGGGAGTTACCAAGACTCCCATGGGTTCTTTTTATGCAGAGGTGTTGATCTTAGGGAATGTTACGAGTGATAGATTCTAGAAGTAGGTTCATAAGAATCCCAGGGAGGTAAATATTATAGGTTAAAACATGTTTTATGATGTTTTATGTGATGAGGCATTACTATGGAAATTTCCGAGAAGCGAGGTCAATGTTCTTGGTCTAGGAAATCATTTTGAACAATTGTCCAATAATGATCCATTAAAAGATTTTGAAATATATCCATTCAGAATCTCTATATATGACAATAAGGATTCTAGGAATAAGTTCTATGATGAATATTCCATCAATATTTATAGTGATATAGAGGACAAGGTCTGTGTCATTAGGCATCTAAGCCAGAGTAAAAGTAAGAGTATGAGGATAAACAAAAATGGGAGGAAGGATTACTCATATTTACCACTACTAACGGTGAAAATATCTATGAAGAAGGTGAAATACAATAATATGGAAAATGAACCCCATCTCTACTCTAGGGAATTTTGTAAGCAACAGATCTCTGATGATGTACTTAAACAAGCTTTGGAATTTCTTATGAGCTCGTAAGAGTATACAATTTAACATAGTTTTTAAATTAATGATACTAATGGAGTGACTTTCATAATTATCAGAGTTAATTAAAGGTTATTCAAAATGAGGATCAGGGGACCTCTATCGAAACATAGGACCTAATTTTAATAAAAAGATTACACAATGGTATTATTAGAACATATGCGTGGATGCAGTCTATGGAAATGATGGTGTTTTCGTTTGAAGATTTTCTGAAAGATAAATTTGATGCTAATGTATACTATATCCTGTAGAAATTACTTATGGATCTTAATTCTGGTAGGATCAATGTGTTTTTTAATGGCTAGATTATTTATTTTTGTGATTGAACTCATTTTTTATCATTTATTCCTTGAAAGTGTTTGGTAAAAAAATTAAATTTTCAGCTTATTGGGAAATTGAAAATAGATTTCAAACTAAGGTATCTGAATGAGTTTCATTATAAAGTCTAAAATGTTATTACTATTTTATGGGTATGAAACTGAAGAATTTTATTCTTATATCATATTTTTGGAAGAAGATCATGAAACCTAGAAAAAAAATTTGTTAAACAAATTATTTCAACTATTTGTGCGAGAAGAAGAGTATGCCCTATGGAATTTTTCTCGTTGTTCTACATGAGTGTAGGTGCATATCCAACTCATTGTATTCCACAAAAAGGTGTGTTTTCATGGGTATTGTGTTATATCATATTGTATTGAAACCAAACATTTGACATATCTACTCTTTTTGAGTAAGCAAGATTTTAAATTCAAGTGTTCCCCTGGATGTGTGTGTTTGAATTGTCTTCATATTGGAAATGAATCATTAATGTGGTTCGTAGGTTGTCTTATAATTAAGGAAACATATAGGAAATGTATAAAACTGACTCAAACCTACCCCTCTCACAAATATTTGAACCAGGATAGAGAAACATCACATTTATCTTGGATCTTTTATCGCTTTGGTTTAGGGACTTTTACCTAAGCCCCAATTAGTGGAATATGTTGAATACATGATAGGAATGACCCAAAACACAATGAGGTGATTGGTTATTTATTTTTTTCAGGGCTCGCAATATCAGAAAACCCATTTTACCTAGTGACACATTTTGATGATGAACATAAATGAAAATGAAGGACCTTAGACACATGAATAGTAAGTCAAAGGATATGTTCAATCCAGTCATCTTTTTTAGGGTCCATTAAATATTTATCGAGGTAATATTAGTTTTGGGGAGAAACAAGTGATGATAGGTCTTACTAAATAGATTTAGTAAAGATTATGTATCCTATAAGATAAAAGTACGAGTCAATGTATATTGGATGGTTATATACTTGTTGGGGATGACCCATAACACACCAGGGTTCCAGGTTCTGCTATAGTGTTGTTAGGGATCACAAGGATTAAATCTTTTTTATTGAACGTAAGAGATTTTTTTGTGGTGGTTCATGTACCTTATGAATTGGTAGGATTTGCATGAAAAAGATTATCGTCACACATTTTTGATGGCTGTGAAAGATCAATGAACACTGAAATGTCCACATGATGAGGTTGAGTATGGTCAAAAAACAATCCAGGTAATTTTATATAAACATATGGATATTTTTTCATATATTTTAAGATCAAGACTTATTACCTATAGTTTCGAGTCATGATGCATGGGCCATAAATGGATTATGAATTGAGAGTCACATTTTTTCTTTGTTAATGTGTTAAAAACATACTGATATAGCATTGGGGATGTCAAATTGACTAGGATAGTTTGGAGTAGAGACTGTAAATCATGATCCAAAGTACTCAGATAAGGATGTTAATACGTGAACATCATAGTAGGAATGATTCAAAACAAACAATGGTGTTGGGTTATATCGGTGTGTTTTCAGGTCTCGTAAGGATTGGAAGGCCATTTTTTATAGTGATGATTTTGGTTTACGACCATAGGTGAATATGCAGGAGGCATAAGAATACATGCATAGTCCAGAAAAGGGTATATTTAAGCAGGGAATCTATTCCAAGGTCCATGGAAGGATATAGTGATCTGATGAACTCAAATCACCACGTTTACTTCTTTAAAAAGTAATATCCAATAAGGGTTTGAGAAACCTAAATGTTGTTTCAGCACACAAGGAACAAATTATCATAGAGAGTAAATGTCACACATCATTACTTGTACTATTTAATCGACTGCGGGGTTATGCGATCATATCATGTCTTTTAATAAGGATAAATTGTTGACCCTATGGTATTTATGTCACGTCTATTTTCACCCATATTTTTTCCAAACCATGGTAGATAAATAGTTTAGTGAGAGAATATGTTAATTTTACTAAGAAAACTCTTTTAATGTTATTTAGATGATATGTTTTGTGTCTCCTTCAATATAAGTTTAAGGAATTGGGATACGGATCATTATATGATTGATATGAAGGTCGTACAACTATGACAAAATTGTAGGTAGTTTAAGGTCACGACACACAATGAACAGATATATAAGATGGTACAAAATAGCCTATTTATAATAACTAGGGTCAAGAGTTCCCCAAAATCCTTATATGTGGAAGATTAAAAGGTCTTAAATCATTGATCATGGTCTTCTTGTCATGAGTAATGACATTTAAAAATCAAAGCGAGTGTAGTTTAGATCAGGATGAGGTTTTGAGTTCATCAATGGTGATGTCAAGGATACAAATTATAAGTGAGACCACTTTTTAATGTGAAAAATTTGTATGAATACCATAAGAACATATACAAGAGCCATAGACATACATTCCTAATCTTGAAAATGTTCCCTTGACATTAGGTATCCTTTCCCAGGGTCATAGAATGTTTGTGGAAAACCAAATCAATCGAGACATGAATTTTAGATTATGAATTGATGTTCATTAAATGGTTATTAAAGAACCCCTTACTATGAATTTCTATTCTAAGGATTTATTTATACATTGACATGGAAGGAAAAATTTGTAACGTCCAGTGGATTTTACCATCATGTAGTGGGTATATTTTCTATGTGATTATACATCATTAGGTAAGGACATTTGTTGTGAGGTAATCCTCATATAAGGAGGATGTTCTTGTTGTTCCTTTTTAATGTTATATGACCATGATATTTTCATTGTAGTTTATTTTCATGAGGTAAGGTCAAAAAAATCGATGTGAAAAAATGTTCATGATATAGTATGTTCACAATAATGTAATATGTAGAAATGGATCATATGTTGGGAGAATGATTTTTTGTAAATTGGATACTATACATTTGTGGTGAATTTTATATCGGTTGTTGTAGTTGGGGCCACTATTATACATCAATATGTCTTTATGTATCCATTTATGATAGTAATAAAACCTCACTTGGTTCATGAATGATAATATTTCAATATAGTTATGACCAATTTGATGAGGTGTGCATTTTTCAATTGATTGTTGTCGCTGGGACAGAGATTGGAGATTTAGGGATCACTACGTATCCTACAGTAATATGAATCAAGAGACTTGTATTTCTTGATGAATAATTTATTTTAATTTCATGTGAGATAGATATGGGCTTCATGTTGTCAAAAAATAGATTGTGGATTTACCAAAGGAATGAAATCCTATTTTCACTATGTATACTATTATTATAGGATCAATCCATATTTTGTTAATGTGAAATGATCATTCATCACATGTTGGAACAATATGAAGTGATGAGACATTTTAATATTCGTCGTGACTAGACCTGTGACTGAATAAACGGGCATCACTACATATCCTAGGATGTCATGAATCAAGTCACACATAGTAAATTTAGATATGGTAGGAGACCAACACTTGTAATAGTTTTCATATCAGTTGAGGTCCACCGGAATGAATAGTTTTATTTCATGAAAGGAAAACCATCTATGCAATTTAATGTCATGCGGTGAGGACTCATGGTATTCCTTTTATGTTCTTAAATTTTGGACTATGATGAGCCTATAGTGGGGATATATTTTTGGTTTATACAGATTATCCCTTACTAAAATTCCTAATATCATTTAATATATGATAATTGAGAGAAACGAGGAATGATAATGTTTCATCTCACTTTGTCGAGTTAATTAATGATTGGACATGGGTATTTCTCATCATGTGGTGGATGGATGAAAGTATATGATCTATAAATCCCTATGTATATCATCCAAATTTAGTATCATGTCATAAATATATCTTTTAATCTATGAAAATTATTTACATATAGAAAGGATAATAGATATAATAATTTCTGTGAGGCAGAAAGTGAATTGTCCACATCGTTTAACATCATGCGGTAAGGACAGGAATCACCAATGTGAATGAAAATGGAGTTTTTTTGGGCCCAAAAATGTATGTTTAAGAATCAATATATGTAATGTAATGGATGGAAACATTCAATACGTATTTCATGAATGGATAGATACCCTATTTGACGATGAATCTCATATGGGTATGAGGGAATCTCATCCATCCTTTGGAAATATCTGTCTTGTGTTTGGTGATTCATTACTGATATGGTTCCTTCCATGCAGTTTAACATCATTCGTGGAATTGAAACCCTCAATTTTCAAACATTAATATTACATTTGATTTTCCAAGTACTAAAAATATTATTCAAAATAGATAGACAAATACCAGACTAGTTTAGTGCCTTGGGAAACATTGAAGAATAAATATGATTACATAAATGAGATACATTATCTTCCACTAGGTTCATATTGACTAGAATGCTTTTTAGAAACATATAAAATAAATTTCTTCATATCCTAGGGGAAAAAAATAAATACGGCTGAGCTCTAATGCTCAGTATGGTTAGAAAATTGAGACATGTAAGAATAAACAATTGTATAGGGGAATTAGAACATGATCATGAAAATAAATGATCATTGCCTAAATATCAAGGATCATAATCACGAATCATCGAATAAATATTCGTAGTTGATAATAAATGAATCATATGGAAATAGATTACAAAATCCATGAAACTATCATATAGGAATAAAACATAGAATGATAGTTGATTGACAAGCATAATATATTATTTCAATAGTGGCCAAGGAATTGCCACAAAGTCCATATTGGTAGTATGGGTTCACACCCCATGCCATCATTCCTGTCAGGGTTCACTCCCATGTCTATCATAGTATCATGAGTTCACTCCTCATACCATCTTCCTAGTAATGGTTCACTCCCATGGCCATCATTTTAGTAAAGGTTCAATCCCAAGACCATCTTATTCTCCCTCATGATATATAAATCATTATCCAATGTATTGAATTGATATATAGGTCCAACACATCTCATAGTGATCACATACATATATGAGCCAAAAGTTTATAAATAATATTATCATAACTGATGGAATGAAATGGGTATTATAAATATTTAATCATATCATAACCTATGGAACATGACATGGTTAATAATAATTTCATCATTAAGGTAACCAATGAAATGGAGGGGGTTACAAAATCATATAACCTATGAATGAGAAAAATATTTCCTAAACATCATTCCAAAAATATAACCCATTTATAGAAATAAATTTAATGGAAACAATGCATAATTTCTCCTTGAAGTCATGAGTAATACTAATTGATGTTATCATAGATGGGAAATTGTTTTGAATGATCTTGTAAAATAATTTTTTTAAGGAAATATCCATTATTATTTGTAATAAATATTTGTATAACAAAAATCCTTTAGAAAAAAATTTCTTTGAAAAATATCTTTTTAATAAATATTTTTTTTAATAAATCATTTTTAAATTAAATGTATATTTATTTTTTTAAAACATTTTTGAAATAAATTTTGAAAATACTTTTTTCGAATATAATAGATTTCCGGCAGAAGAGTGAGATAGACAGATTCTGAATAAAAATATTATATTATGTACCAAATTGTGTAAAAATGGAACTAACACATGAATATATATTGAAAAAATATAAGAGACATAAAATCATGAGTGTTCATGAAATATAGATCATAATATTTCATCAAATGGATAATAATCAAAAACAATCCTGAAAGGCAGTTTAATTGCCTCAATAAACTATTATAACTTTGTAAAATGGGATCAATATCAACATGTAATGAAATGATATTACATGAGCCATAATATATCATTAAAATAAAGAAATTTGTGTTAAAAAATGTAAAATATAAGTATATACATCTCTAAAAAAATTACCCAAATATGAAAACATGAGTCTAGAAGAATAAAATTGAGAAAAAACATTTTAAGGGATTTCGATACTTTTTAAATGTGAAACACAAGAATGAATGATCATGAATGGATATTTTAATACTCAAAAATATATTTATTATATAAATTTAATAAAATCATGGTTTTTACACACACAACACAAAACGAAATAGTGGTAAACATAGATTGTATGTCAGGGGAAAAAAGTGTGAATAAATTCCCAAACATTGTGTCTTGACTATCTTCATACTCGTAAAATATTCCTATAAAATAAATATAAGATTATTGTAAATATTTTATAGAATCATATTTTTATATCCAATACCATATATTTTTTTATTATAACAAAATATTACCTACTTTTTAACCATTCGATGTTAATGTTTCACTTCAGATAATATTCTATTTGTTTATCACATGTGTCTTAATTTGTAATATCATTGGTTGTTATACTTATATCAGGATTACATAATTTAAAAAATGATATAAATATCATTTTTATAGTGTATATGTTTATATTAATCTATATAATATTGTATTATGAAATGTAAAACACCATTCATGGAGATAGTATGACATACGCACGCATGAATGATGATTCCGATTTTATAGACATATTGAAAAAAAGAAAGAAAAATACATGTGTTTATAATTGTATATATTATCATTTAAATATAATTATAATTTTATATATGTAATATAATTTCACAAAACCCATCCGTAGTACATTCCATGTAGTGTATGAATGAATCACATTGAATTGAGGGGCTGGTAGTCTACACTTCCTGATATGAAATTATTATTTTAACTCAAAATGATAAAAATAAATATATATTTTTTAATAGAAATAAAAAATATTAAATAAAAAATATATAAAATACATAACCTATATAAACCATGTTTGCATTAAAATTTATACCATGATAGGTGGTAATGGGAAAAATGAACAATCATCATTTAGTGAGTCAGTAGTTCACCATACACGTAAACTGTATGTTTGTTACCCATTAGATAGAGGTGTGTGTTAGTGTAGGTCAAACCCATAGAATAAAAATATCCTAGTAAATTTATGATAATTTTTTTTCATGAAATCACGAATATAGATAGTGGATGGGTGGAAAAAGAAAATAAAATAAATGAGCTTGATAGAATATGTTGCCTCATAATCGGGTAACTCCTTTTGTTTGTTCCAAATGGATTTCAAGGTTTTCCTTATACCATAGGGAAGGAATACAGGAGTAAGGATGGATATTTGGGAATTTAATAGGGGTGATATATTCCAATACAAATAGGTTTTAGAGGTTTTAAGAATGAGGAGAGGTGGTGGAATTTTATAGGGAATGGATAGGACACACTAGGCATTTTTGAAAATAAGTTATGTGTGCACACATTTTTACTAATAAAATTCATATAAACCAAAAAAATCATCAATGGAAAATTAATTTTTTAATAATTTCAATAAAATGGATTTTTGACAAGTTTTTATGTTTATTTGGGTCTTAAATTATCGGGTTTTTACTTTGTGTACATAAATTATCTATTAAAAATTGTAATTATGTTTAATAAATTTCACTTATATTTTTTGTCAGAAAATGATTAGAATATTTGAAATAATAAATTATTCTAATTAAAAATATTTAAACCATTTTCCCAAATTATAATAACATAATTGGATAAAATTAACATAAAATTAATCCCGTAAAAGGGCCTACAACACATCTATTTAAAATAATAATGATCAAAATGCTTGCTATGTTTTTATATCAAATTTCAATTTGAATTTGGATCCAATCTCCTAAATTTAAATATTTGACAAAACAGATAATATAATTAATCTTTTAATCTAAATTATTATTATATTTATCCATATAAATATAATAGATAAAAATTAGTTTTTAATTGAATGCTGGTATTTTCACTATTCATCAAAAAATTTACATTTTTCAAAAAAAAATACAGTAAATTATCCATAATTAAATTTCGACATACAAAATAAAATTAATTAAATTTTATTTAAGAAAATTAAATTTCTAAAAAAATATATAATTATTTAATTTTTTATTTGTCAACAATGGCATGGAAATATGTTAGTTTGAGAAAATAGTATTTCTAATCATATAATAGAGTAACCTAAATTACATCTTTCATTACAAATATGTTTTATTTATATAAATACCTTTTAAAAATCATTTGAATAGTAGTTATTATGATTCATATAACTAATGATAATTTCTAGGTTGTAATTATCTCATTTAAATTATCATTACATTAAATTGATGTTTCTTAGAATCTATGAGTTTCTTGTAATGTATGCTAAGTCAGTGTTGAATCAATGCAACCAAATTTGTTGTTTTGTGTCACATTTGCATATTTTGTGACATGTAAATGGAATGTTTTAATTATTTCCTTGCAATATATTGAATAAAATGTAATTTATTTAAAAATGTGTCCATATGAACTCATAGTGTTACATTCTACCCCCTTTATATAAAAATTCCCCTCAAAATTCGTCAATTGGGTAAAAAAATGGGAATTATCTACTACATTATATAAAGTTCCCACGTAGCTTTTTATAACAGATGATTTCCCCAAAAAACATTGACCATGTGAGTGGTCTTTTTTTAAAGAACATTCTCTGATCGATCTAGAATTTCAACTAGTTGTTCTTAGTAAGATAGACCATTATCTAGAGGTACAACCTCTGAGATCTGTATATTTAAAGGTTCAGGGGTGTAATTCCTCAAAAGAGATACATGGAAATTATTATTGAAAGTAGATATATATATATATATATGAATTTCTGTTTGATAGTCTACTATCCTGATATGATCAAGAATTTCAAAATGTGTGATACACCTGGGGCCTAGTTTACCTTTCTTCCTAAATCTCGTATCTTTTTTCCATGGTGAAACTCGTAGAAACACATTTTCACCGTCTATAAATTCCAAATGTCATCAATGGTTCTCAGGGAAACAATTTTTCCAACATCAATATACCTTGATATTATATTGAATGGTTCTATTAGTCTTGGCCATTTATCAGTGTTCCCAAGCCCTAATTTATTTCATTTTCCAAATTAATCATAGCACTTTAGAGCTCTACATTTCATCTCATAATGGGGTTCATATGGTGTCATCTTAACTATTTAGTGAAAGATATTGATGTAATAAATCTCAACTATGGGAAGGTGTAGATCCCAATCCACATTTAAATCAAAATAAAAAGTCCTCAACATATCCTATAAGGATAGAATTTTTTTTAGAAAAACCATCTATCTGAGGATGGTATGCAGTACTAAAACTCAATTACATGTCATGTTCATTATAATAACTTTTCCAAATCATTTAGGTGATCCTTGGACCCCGATCTGATACAATGTAATGTTGTACTCCAGAATATTTTCATCTCCCTTAATTTATATCTTGGAAATCCAATAGAGAGATAGATACTCTCTGAGAAAAATGATGTGTGATGAATTAGTTAGATGATCAAATACCACCCATATATCATTACACCCTTTAGTAGTTTGGGATATTCCAATGAAAATATCCATTATGATGTTCTCCCATTTACATTATGTAATGGGTAATGGATAAAATATCCCCTTTGACTTCTGTTTTATATCCTTAGATTGTAGTCATACCATGAATAGAGAGGAAAAATCTGTGATATCTACCTTTATTCCATCCCATTTGATCTATTCATTAAATACCATATACATCTTTTTACTTCCAAGGGAAATAGATAATGAAGAACTACAAACATCCTCTAACATCTGTATCAAATCTTGTGTTGTTGTAACACGTACATGGTTCCCAAAGCTTATAATTCCATCCAGATCAATGTTATACTTAGGAACATTTTTTGCAATCTTTTTCAGCTCTACGTCTTCATTTAGTTCCTCCTTAATCACCATATGGATAAAAGAATGATTTTTTTAGAAAGATAATATTTCTCCCCATCCTTTAGGTCTTTTAAATCTATCCATCCCAAATCCATAATATTGGATCATTTGTGATACTCAACATGCTTAAGCTAGTATGATCATTCCAATTCAAAGAATTGAAAACATTGTTCTCCTTCACAGCGTTGTATGTTATTGAGCTTTCATAATCATTTATGAATTCTTGTCTAGTGCTCAGATAACTCCCTCCATTATGCTGCTTATTTTGGAGGGGAATCCTATATATTAGTTTCATTATATTTATGTAGTTTTTAAATTGTGGGGATATACCCATTTAGTGGTCGTTTACACATGCAGGAGTTGTATGTTTCCAGGATCACATTGTCATTTTGTTGAATTTGATAAAGGTGGTGATTTTTGATATCCATAAATCTTATTCTGAATTTTATAATGAGAATAAAAATGTTTTTTATGATGCAAGTTATTTTTTATGGTTTCCATGTTTTAGGTGAGATATAGATGAATTTTTATCTCAATGATATACTTATCTATCAGTTAAATTAGTACACTAGAGATCCTTAAGTTTTCTTCATCCGATACCTATTCATTGCTTGAGGTGGGATGGGGTCATCATTGGAATCATTAATGTAATAACCCATATGAATTTTTGAATGAATTATATATTCTTAATGATTGAAATCAGATCATATCAACCCATTTCATTCTCATCAGGGACTCGACCAAGGGGGGATGAATTGGGTCGACAGTATGTTTATAAAACCCTGAGTCTTTATGGTGTGTTGTTAGTAATAATTTCATATAGGGACCCCACTATCCTCATTGTTTTGGGAAGGAATTTATAAGTCAATGGTACCCCAAATTAATTAATGCATCGAATACCGTACTCAATTTAATGATAAGATTGATTTGATAAATTTATTCTCTAAAGAAATGCATTGGGCATGAGTGATGTATTTTAAAGGCTTGTGGGATAAACATTTGGAATTGGTGGAGATTATATATATTATCAGTTCCAAATACCCAAAAATAATAGATCGTTTTAATTTAAAAAATTATTGGGCATTTTGGTAATATTTTTGTTGGGAATATGTTGGTGAGACCTCGTTTTTGGGACATTGCCATTTACCAGAGATGTCCTATAAATTAATGTTGATCACGCTTAATGAAGCCTTTCTTTGGGGGGAATGATTATATGGTGGTGATAATTTTCACATTAATGGTTCTATTTTAGAAATTACTCCTTTTATTTTTGGTCTTATTTGTCTCTCATAGATTTCATGACTATTTAGGTGAAAACATTGGGTTTTTACACACATTTGGTTGTGAACGGTATGATTACATTTAGTAGAAACCATGTGGTAAACTAGTATAAAATGTTATTACAAGAGAGTGGGATTATTCTATCTTCACATCCAAACCCACAAGTATGCAGGTTAATTATATGGATAGCTTAGGTCCATGTCTGATGTGCGTGGTCAAACATTCTTGTATACTCCCATTCCCATGAAATCGTGTGGCCTCTTTTCCCTTTAAATAATGGTTCTGCCCAAATTTTTTAGGAATTTAAAAACCATGAGTCCTTCCTAAAAAATAAAATTGTTGATTTTAACCTTTTACCCTCATTTATATTTAGATCATAACCCCACATATAACAACAAATTCAACATCATGTTCCCTAACCATGCATCCTCTTTCTCCTTTTCTCCAAAAGACATCATTCTATTGCGTATTTTGCACTTTGATCATCACGAAATCAATAGGTGTTGCTCTCATCTTATTGATTATTCCATCTTCAAGGTATATATATTCCAATATATATTCATTTCTCCCATATCTAATGGATTGGATTCCAAACCATTTACTGAAACTTCTTTCCTATGGTCATATCTTGATGGGTATGATTTGAATATAACATTTTTGGGTCTCCTCTTGGTTCATTTGAGGATTCCATAGTGTTTCTAGAAGTTTACAAACTAATGATAGGTGGTTTTATTATTTTACATTTTTTCATTATTTTCTTATTACATCAATTTTTCAAATGAGTTTGAGGGATTGTGTGGGTGGTGAGAATCTTTTTTTAAAAGTTATTGGGTATTTGTAAAGGTTCAGAATTGGTTTCACCAATAAACAAAGGTAGATTTTCATGTTTATTTTTCTTATTGTATGTCTGTGTCTGAATGAGGGGGTTCTTGTAATTTGGAAAAGGAATTGAGCACAAGGTAATCCTAGGAATCAAGATAGACAAAATAGATCTAGTATGCAAGGTGGTTCGGCAGGGCCAATGCTCTGTACACCTAGTAGGAATGATTCATGAAAACTAAATAAACATTTGATGATGGTTGGAGAGAACTACAACTTGTAATATGATTCTCCTATCATTTATTTTTTATAAGGATGTTGTGGGTTTTGGTTTTTCTTTTCACTTATGTATGAGGATCCTTGGACCCCACTAACCTAAGTTACATCGAGTCTACCCATGGTGGACATGTGATGATATTCCAATCATTCCTCTTGATGACATGTTTAATTTATTATTTAATTTCACAGAATTCATCATTTTAAATTTATTATTTCTTTTTCTTAGAAACTATAATTTTATTTCTAAATATCTTTTTTGAATTAAACACTTTTTGGTATCCTATAATGAATTTGATCACACCCTACATACACCATAATGTGAATTCAATCCTTTTTATGTTTGATCAATGTAAGTAAAATGTGTTCCGTGAATGAGGCGTTGTATACAGTTGATAGTGGTTCCTCGTTCGACGGTGTTGGTGGTAGTGGCATGGAGAATTTTATTTTTTTGTTCATTACCCTCACTATTTTTGAAATTTGGTTTTTAAAACATGTAAACTATTTTACATGAAAAAGTTGTAATTATTTTGTTTGTCATTATAGATTGTGGTCTAATATACTCTTCTTTTCGATTATTTATGGATTATTTCGATGGGGTAAATCATTAAAAAATGTGAATCTTGTTTCCTAGGAATTAGTTTCCAAACCATGGGGATCAGGAATTCCTTTCAGGCCTTTCCATGTGATGGGATGGGTGATGGGTTGGAAGGAATGTCATCATAGTTCATGAAATCTATCACATCGTGTACAAAATAATCTTTTCCATTTGGAACCTACTGATACAAGTTCATTATTTCTAATATTCATCATGTGTATTTTCATTGTGTTAGGATTACAAAAATAAATTTTTTTGTAAAAAAAATGTTTATGAAAGATTATCTAAATATAAATTAAGGGTAAAGTATTTTATCATAAAATGTTTCTTCCTATTTTGAAGAACAAAAACATCTCCAATGTTTGTTGTTCATAATTTTAATAAGTTGGGAATTTTTACAATATATTTAGTTTGAAAAAAAAATAATTTTACAATTAAAAATAATTATCTTCTTAAAAAAACCTAAAAGACGGACTTTCATGAAAACACAAAGAGTTTTTATTTCTAATGTTTATTATAGATAACATTTCCTATAACAAAATTATTTTGGTACTGAAAATGAATATTGTTTGAGTTGAAATTATAGGGAACTAGCCACATAAACATAAATGAAAAATGGTTAATAGATAGTGGCTGTTAAATACACATGAGTTTAGAGTTATATATCATTCACTCACTATATATGATTGACAGTTGATATATCACCTTTTTTAGAATTTAAATGTAATGATAGTTGACATTGGATCTCTTCAAAATCTGAAATCCATCAAGATCAAAAAAGTTCATTATATTAATGGAATAAATTGAGCAATAATAAGTCCTTCTAAACATTATGTAGATTATTATTTATGTGAATATTCTGATGGTTCTTGTTTAGTTTTAAAATAAAAATATCTCTTGGATATAGCACCATGAAAAGATAATATATATACATTAGATCATAGTTATTTTTGTGGAGAAAATCTAAATTGACTGGATGCTGATAAATTGAATATTTTATTTTTCATAAAAGGATTGTACATTTTAATGATTATTAAATGAAAAATATTTCAATGTGAAATTTGATTTCTAACATTCTTAATCAGAGATTTGATTAAAATAAACTACTCGATGCATGTAAAATATGAAATAATCACATTTAATTATTTAAACCAATTTAATCACTTGCTACTTCTAGACCTATAGAGATTCACTATATGGATTTGTTCAAAACTATAAGATTAGATATCCTTGATGTGGAATCGATTTTTTTATGTATTGGGTGATGATTTTTTATAAATTTATTTATTTATTACAATTTATGAGTGAATATTATAATATATTTTTAATTTTTTGTAACCCTTTGATAATTGAAAATGATGTAAAATTAATTACATTTATTACAAATCATGGAGGAGAGTTTTTAAAATAATAAATTAAATTTATTCTACTCAAAATATGGTAGTAAACATACATTCTCTTCCCCATGTACACTGTAATATAATGGGGTTGATGGAAGGAGGAATATGACCATGCAAGAAATTTATATAAAAATATTATCTGATTATATCATGCATGATTAATTTTAGGATCAATTTTTCAACTCATCTGGATATGACATTGAAATGGGTACTAATAATTCCTGTATTAAATAAAAAACCATTTTAGTTGTGGAATAATTTTATACCAAAGGTAGGATTCCCCAAAGTGTTTGGTTGTAGGGAATATACTCTAAACACTAAGAAAAATATTTGTAAATTACATCCAAAAGATGACGAAGGTATGATTGATGTATATTTTAATTCATTGAAAGATTATATATTATTCAATAAAAGGCCATGAATTATTTAATAGTTAATTGATTTGATTTTTGATGAATGAAATCCTTTTCATTATAAAATGAGATGACATGGAATCATTAGTAATTATTTTAAAGACTTTATACCTAAAAATGTTTATTTGCAGCATAAATTTTGATTATTTGGAATATATGTTTAGGGAAAAAATATTTTACAGTTTGGTACTAGTGAATAATAATGTGTACCACAATGAAAAACATGAATCCCTAAGGAACCTCCTATAGAGGAAGTTATAGGATGTTTAGATGAAAGAGTTAGGACCAGAATAAATGTTTGAAGACTTATATAATTATCACTTTTTATCTTATATAGAAACTGGGTATATCGATGAATCTTTTTCTGATGAGAGTAGGTATTTATCAATGAATGATGAACATAACTAGTTCATGAGGAACATAGTATGAGTATTTTTCTATAGAAACTCTAACCATCATAATACTTGAAAAACTGGTACTTTGGAACAAACATTATGATAATGGTTTGATAACTTGAAATAAAGATACCGTGGATGAAAAATTATATAATCAAGAAGAATGAATAATTTATTAGGAATCATTTTCCCCTCTGGCCAGATTAATGAAATTATAATCATGTTATCTTATACATATTATATGAATCATTAATTATATCATATGGATATTAAATATAAATTTATAATTTCATTTTTTGTGGGGGATATTTATATTGAACAACCATATTATTATGAAGACAAATTGTTTTTTGAATTCTCTTTTTAAACATAAAAATCCACAATATGTGATTAAACATGATCCTCAGGCTTGGTATAAATGATTATATTTTTCTATTTAATAAAATGTTTTAAGTATATGATTGTCATACCTTATCCATTTATAGAAAAAATCATCAAAATATATTTATTATGCATATATATATGTTGATCGTGTAACATTGGGATCCACATCCCAAAAAGATTGTAATGATTTTTCGAAACACATTACAATGTATTTTAAATTGGTAATATGGGTGTGTTAGATTATTTCCTCTGATTTAAAATTCATGAAACTGATTATGGAAAATCATTAATAAAAATCAATTATATTTCGTATTTACATAAATGGTACGGACATGAAATTTATTAAGCTTATCCAAATCTTATTAGCTTTATTATTATTCATAACATTGGTGAATCATGAAAACCAATTGAAATAAAGTTATATATTGGATTCATTTGATGTTTTCAATATCATAATAAAATTATGTTAGGAATTATGTTTTAAGTATGTTGTTGTGAAAAAATTCAATATAATTCAATATAATCTTATTTAAATAGATATGAATAGATTTTGAGATATTTAAAAAAAATTATTTCCCATTCGCATCAATTTCATAAAACCTATTATTTAAATTTACCATCTTATTCGTATTCAAATTTATGTATAAGATCATAGTTCTTTTTATTGAGGTACAAGTTTCTTCTTTTCCTTTTTCTTTAAGACTTTTGGTTAAAATAACCGAAATGCGGAAGAATCCCAAATTTTTTGGGTACACGCCGTGTACATTTCCACATGCGGTGTACTTTGGCCGTGTGGAATGAGTACAAAAGTTGTATAGGCATGTCAGTGATGAAGAGTGTAAAAACCCACTACACACCATGTACTTAATATCTAAACATCATGTACTCAGTCTGCAGGTGAACAGTAAGGCGGTGGAGGAATCCTCCAGCGGAACGACAGTACACGCTGTATAATTAGGAATACACGTTGTGTACCCATGTTGACAGATGAACAATACGCACGGTGAAAAGTAGCCACCAGAGGAACTGTTAAAAAATGAAAAGTACACATCATGTACTTTAGAGTACACGCTGTGTAGTTTTTTTTCTCTCTTAAAATAGGCAGTAGCCTCCTTATTCGAGAGAGGAGGAAGAACCGACGTTTGGAGCTCGGGAGGACGACCGAACATTGGAGGATCACCTGATCGCACACCGGGAACCTGATTCTGCCTCCGTCGATCATATTGGGACCGTACGTGTAGGACCTCCTGTCTCCTTAAGTTTTTTATACCAATTATTCTTCTATGGGACGTTATTTATGATTGAAAAGAAATTATTTTGTCCCAGATCTACATCATTCTTGGTCTTTTTAAGAAGCATTGTTCTTGTATATTGATCATAGGAGATCAAGGTAGGTGGTCTGATTTTTTAATTCCAACTACTATGTGTTTTTGTGTTCCGTTGTGCTATGAACCCATGCTTGGGGTGTCATATGGATGTGGCCTTTGCTGAAAGATATCTATAAATACATATATAATATAATTATTAATTAATACTCTTGTTTGGGATCATTTCATGGATCCATGACCACCCTGGGGGTGCGTTCCTCTGTTTAGCTGTTTGGCCAGGATACCCGAGGGTATGCCATGACTATATTGTGCATTTCATTTTTCTTGAGAGGAACTGTATATAAATTATTTCTTACATGTTGGGATCAGACCTGTTACTTTCTTAAATTGAGGGAAGTATTTATTTTAGCTTGTGGGTAGTGTTTCTTTCACCCTTCGGGCAACCTTTCTGTGCCTGTTGGTAGTAGATTCTATGCCTATAGGGGACACCTCATACTCCTGCGGGCAATATTCATTATGCCTAAGGGTGATCACCAACGGTTTCCAATTCTATTTACATAAGGGTAAGTTTTTTCATGTCTGACGACTCTGTTTAGGTTGTATATTCCTTGTGGTTATTTTACATGTTATATCTACCAAGCTAAAGCACATTCTAGTTATTGATTTACATTGTACATGTTATATAACTTGTTTTAGTTATTACATTGCCAATGTTTAGGTGATTTTGGGTTGAGGATGAGTTTCGAGAAAATATAAATCAATTATCATAAATTAATAAATAATAATTAAATGGAAATGGAACTAGTAGGAGTAGCTGCTTTTGAGTACTTCCTAGTTTACAGCTTTTCCATTACTGCACACTATTGTTGAAAAAATTCACTGATAGTTTGGCATAAGCCTTTGGTGGTTGCCTATCGGGATGTATTTCTCACACCCTATTTGGGTCATGTCTTGGGCCGAAACCAATTATATTTTGGTAGGTGTGGATAATGGAAATGGTCCATATATAAGAACTTGATTGTTGTAGAGGAGTAGGAGAGCATGAGACCGAGCTTAGTCTTGAGAAGCTGTGGAGTTCTTACTGCACTATTCTACTTTGATTTGTTTTATGTATTGTGTTGTATTTTATTGTATTGTATTGTTCAAATTGAAGTGTACCATGTTCAGGATGCTTTCATATACATAGGTACATATTGCATCATTTTATATGACTACTAGTTCTCTTTTACTTCAGTTTCCCATTCAGTTGTATAATGTTTACTGCTTCTGCTATTATATGTTATTTTCTTTTCTGATGTGCTACACACTGAAAATTGAGAGCATAGTTTCTCCACTATCAGACCTGGGCCCTCACTGCTAGTCAGAAGCCTCTGGATTTTGGGGAAATGTCATTGAGGTCATGTGGCCAACTGGGTTCGGGGCACCCTTTTTGTGGCTTTCGAATCTGGGATGTTGCAAAGTGGTATCAAAGGGTTTATTTTTTCTTCAATTGACATTTGGGGCCTATAGTCGGTGATAAGATGAAATAGATACTTTGAAATAAACTGTCTCAAGATTGGCTAACCCGTGTATAGGGAAAATCCAATTTACCTCGTGTTGCAAATTTTTTGATTTTCGGATTCTGTGGTTGATTTGATTTTCATCGTTGGGTGACACACTTATAGTGTGTAGTTTATATTTTTAAACATGGGTTCTATTTTTATGATACCCGATGAGATGAGGGTATGCCTTCTCATGCATAATTTATACATATGTTAGAATCAAATGCCATGCATCGTTTCAATGCCATATAGGTGCATTAGAAATTTCATGTTGTTGTGAAAAATGTTGTGCTAGTAAAATCAAGCTATCGGGATAGATTCCTTGATAAAATACCTAGTATTTAATAGGGTATTGTTATGTACAATTTTGTATAATGAATGCCAATCTTTGGTTCTTGAGGACTATTGGTCCTCATTGACCATAATTTGGTGGATCATTTCTAGTTTACATTGTTTATAACATGTATAAGATTCCAAGATTTGATTCGCGAGGAGTATGGGCCCTCACGGATCGAGATTTGTCACTTCTATGTTGGTTTTAGTGGTTTTTTTGGGCTCCAGAGAAGTTTCTAAGGGTTTCTGTTCAGAAAAACCTAGAATACACGACGTGTAGTTTTTAATATACACCATGTAGTCTTCTGTTCAGGAAGAAAAGAAATAATTTTAAGTACACTCTGTGTATTTTCTACCCATTTCATAGTCCTTGTGGGCTATAAAACGGGATAGTAGAACTTTGAAAACACATGCTGTGTACATATTATATACTCCATGTAGTGTAACATGGGGATCGGGCCGCGTAACAAACAATACGGGTCGGTGTAATCCTTTCGTGTACACGCCGTATCCATATAGAACACGTCGTGTTGAATGAGCTGTGTATCCGACCGTGTTACTAACAACACATGTTAGAAAATCTCAACTAGAACACACCGTGTACCTGTGGGACACGTCATGTAGTATTGACCAGGGATAGACCATGTGGACTTGGCAGTGTGGCTGGGAAGACAGGGTAGTGTACATGCTGTGTGTGGGTGTAACATACTGTGTAGTGTCAACCGAGTAACCAGACATGTCACTAATAAAAAGGGAAGTTGGAATCTATGTTGTACATGTCATTTCTATCTAGAACACGCCATGTAGTTTGATCTGTGTAGCCAACCATGTAACGGACAACAAGGGTCAGTGAAGCTCTTCCAGTACATGCCATGTAACTCTTATACACGCGGTGTAGTTTCATTTAATGGTGATCCGTGTGGCTAAGCCGTGTAGAGGGACTCGGGAAGGGAAGAAGAGTCAAGTACATGTTGTGTGTGTGGACAACATGCTGTGTTTTTTGGGTGTTACACGGCTAGTTCTGGTAGTGTACACACCCATTTAAGAGACTTGAGGAAACATGCCATGTATTTATTATACATGACATGTAGTCTTGTTTTTTAAAACTTGAAGTTTTCTTTTCCTTGTCCCCACCTTATGCATTCGATTCTTATTCCTTGATAATCTTTGTCTAATGGCGTGTGTTTTACTTTTTAGGGTCATGCCGCTGAGATTACCTCGTGTTGTTCACCAGGAGAGATTCAACGAGTATACTCTTGAGACGGTACGCCATGGGCTAACGATTGATCCTCTAGTAGAGCCTGATGCAGCGCCAGCCGTTATACCGGACACATGTGCATATGTGCAGTTCTGTGATGGATTTATGTGGTTTATGCATACCTTCTTGGGAACACCACCAGCTACTACATAAATGGAAGAGTTGACTATTATATTTCAGCATTATCATCCACCTATGTTTTCAGGGGATGGCGAACCACATGCTACAATGTCTTGGCTGGTTTCTATGCAGACTATTTTCAAGCATTTGGAGATGCCTCCAGGGTGGAGGGTCATGATCGCTACATACATACTGTGTGATTCCGCAAAGAGGTGGTGGGATGTTACAACCTAGACAAAGCATCAATGATACATAGTGTGGAAATATTTTCAGGAAGCGTTTTATGACTTCATCTTCCCGAAGACGCTGAGGTCATATCGAGCATTGGAGTTTTGTAATCTATAGCAAGGTGCCATGTCAGTGAAGGATTATTATGTCCGCTTCACCGAGATTCAAGATTTTTCACTCGTTCTAGTAGGTGATGAGGCGTTGAGGGATTTACTCTTTGAGGATGGTCATTGGTATGATATCTGACCACTGGTGAACGTTTTCAGGTTACCTAAGGTACATACCATTGTAAACTAGGTACTGATTACTGAACAGAACCTGTGGGAAGCTAGTGGTGTGGGACATGACCTTTCGACACCAGTTTCTGGTACTATATCTACCAGTAAGAGGAAGAGGGAGATGGATTTCTCTTACGATGGCAGTACTAGATAGACGAATACTTCAAGTTCCTAGGTCATTTGCTACTAGTGTGGTATAAAGGGGAACAAGAGACCGCAGTCTCCACATGACCTAGTGGAATTCCTAGCTTGGGGCAGGATGGGTCATCTCCAGAGTTATTTCAGGGAATTTCTACCAGTGGCTAGTGAGAGGGGTTCTGTGCATACTCCGCATGTGGGATAAAGTCCCACAGCTTCTTACCAGTTAGGAAATTGGGATACGTCATGACATACAGGCACAGGTGGTGGGCATGGCTGTGGTAGCCGGACACAAGGATCTCAGAGACATTAGGGTGGGTCATCTCAAGGTAGCCAGGTTGTGTTGCAGGGCTGCGACATTGGGAAGGCATATGTTGTGCAATAGACCAAGCAGGAGAAGGATCCTGGACATTCCACTTTTAGAGGTACTATTCTAGTAGCATATGTTTTTTCATCAGTACTTTTTGATATGGGTGCTACACATTGCTTTATATATTTTCCCATCATGGAGAGCCTTGGGCTCTGTGTTTCTTCTTCTTTTGATATTATGACTCTAGACACTCAGTTGGGGACTAGAATGGCTAGTGTGCGTCAGTGCAGGGAGTTCCCCCTAGAGGGTGGTGCGTGTCACTTTCTATGGGGCCTCTATGTCTTAGAGATGATAGGCTATGACTTTATTCTCGGGATGGACTTGTTGGTACCCTATCGAGCCTTTTCAGATTGATATCATCACAGGGTGAGTTTCACGTCACTAGAGGGTGGAGATTTTCTATACAAAGGTGAATGGGATTTCTAGTGAGCCGATTTGGACTCGAGCATCATGGGCATGGTGGAGTGATAGCCCAGACTATGAGCTTATACATGGATGATCAGAGAACATGTCAGATGGATTTCCCTCCAATAGTTAATCGATTCAGGGATGTCTTCCCGGATGACATTTTTGGTCTTCCTCCAGAGTGAGAGGTTGATTTCTCTATTAATATTATGCCAGGGGCAGCACCGGTGTCCATTCATTCTTATAGGATAGCTACACTGGAATTGTAGGAGCTCAATAGGCAGTTGGAGGAGTTACAGGAAAAGGGTTTCATCCGACCCAATACTTCTCCTTGGGGTTCGCTTATCATGTTTTCTAAGAAGGCAGATAGTACCCTTAGACATTGTGTGGATTATCGGATGCTGAATGAGTTGACAGTTATGAACTGATATTCCTTACCAAGGATTTATGATCCTTTTGATCAAAGTCATGGAGAATGAGTATTCTAGAAGATTAACTTGAGATCAGGATATCATCAGTTACGCATTAGACCATCAAATATACCGCTCACAGCTTTTCAGAGCAGATATGGTCTATACGAGTACTTTTTATGCCATTTGGACTCACGAATATGCCAGTAGTTTTCATGGCATTAATGAATCATGTGTTCCACCCTTATCTGGATTCTTTTGTGGTAGTCTTTTTGGATGATATCTTTGTGTACTCTCAAACTCAACACAGCCATGCTACCCATCATGAGATCGTACTGAGTACACTAAGAGAGCATCATCTATATGCTAATTTATCAAAGTGCCACTTTTTGATAGACCAGATACACTTCCTGGGTCATATCATCTCAGAGGCAAGAGTTGTGGTAGACCCAAAAAAAAGTGAGAGCAGTAGTTTCCTGGTAGTAGCCTAAGAATGTTTTTGGGATACTGAGTTTCTTGGGGATGGCTGGTTACTACCTGAATTTTATACAGTGTTTCTCCTACATAACATCACGGATTATGGGTTTGACTAAGAAGTGTGTAATTTTTTTGGTCAGAAGCTTGCGAGACAGCCTTTCAGGAATAGAAGGGAAGGTTGACATTAGCACCAGTCTTGATACTTCCAGAGAAAGGGAAGAGCTATATAGTTTACTGTGATGCATCAGGTATTGGGATGGGAGCAGTGTTGATGAAGGGAAATCTAGTAGTTTCGTACGGGTCTCAAAATTTGAGTCCACATGAGAGGAATTACCCGACGCATGATCTCGAGTTGGCTATTGTTGTCCATGTGTTATGCTGTTGGGGAAATTTTCTCTTAGGAAAACATTTTGTGGTGGTTACGGACCACAGAAGTTTTAAATACATATTTACCCAGTGTGGCCTGAATTTGAGATAGCGGAGGTGGGTTGAATACATTCAGTCCTTCAATTTTGAGCATGCTTATACACTAGGTAAGGGTAACACAGTTGCTGATTCCCCGAGTAGAAGGACTCAGATACCGGTAGGGCGGGAGGCAAATGGTGAGTGGATGTTTATGACCTTATTCTATGAGATGCATTTGGAGGTGCATGATAGTTAGGGGAAGACCTATCTTTCTTCCTTAGTTGTGACTTCTACCATCCTAGAGAGTATGATGATGATACAACAATCAGATTCTGAAGGCCTAGTTCTACGGGTGTCGGTGGTAAGTGAGGACCCTCCAACTGGTTGGACGATGGGTGATGATGAGGCACTGCATGTCCATGGACGAGTGTGGGTTCTAGGGGTCATACATGAATATTTGATGTGGGAGTTTCATGATTCAGCTTGGGCTATACATACCGGGGTTACCAAAATGTACCGAGACTAGAAACGTCAGTATTGGAGGCCAGGTATGAAGAGAGAGGTAGCTGGTTTTGTTACTAGATTTTCCACTTATCAGGAGGTGAAGGCAGTGCATTAAATGCCAGCTGGACTGCTACAACAGTTGCCCATTCCGGAGCAGAAATGGGATAATGTCACAATGGATTTCATGACTGGGTTACTGATGTCACCTAGAAGAAATGATGTCGTGTGGGTCCTTGTGGACAGACTCACAAAGATAACTCACTTTTTGTCGATCAAGAAGACCTTCGGTTTTGAAAAGATCAGGAATTTGTATACCTGAGAGGTAGTACGTCTTCATAGGGTCCCTCTATCTATAGTTTCAGATAGGGACACCTATTTTACGTATCCTTTATAAAAGAGTTTTCATAGGGCACTGGGTACACAGGTTCTTTTGAGAATAGCCTACCACCCTCAGACTGATAGTCAGTCAGAGCGTATGATACAGGTACAAGAGTACATGCAGCGTGAATGCATCCTAGAATTTGTGGGATCTTGGGAGAAGAACATTCTGCTAGTCTCTTTTCCCTACAATAATAGTTTTTAGGAAACTATTGAAATGGAACCTTACAAGCCTTTGTACGGTAGGCCATACCGATCAACCTTGTGCTATTTGGAGGCAGTTGAGGCAGCTTTACTGGGACCATGTCTAGTACAAGAGACTTCAGAGCTGGTCCCATTGATTCAAAAGCAGATGGATACTACACAGTCTCATCAGAAATCTTATGCTGATCGCCGCAGACGACCATTGGAGTTCATGGTTGGGGATCAGGTTTTCTTCCTTGTTTCACCGAGGATGGGACATAGGAGGATCAGGAGACAAGGTAAACATTCACTGAGGTATGTGGGTCAATTTGATATTCTGGAGAGAGGCGGGCTGGTTTCCAATCAGTTGTATCTACCACAGAGGTACCGGGTCATGCACAACGTCTTTCATGTATCTCAGCTACGCCATTATCACTCAGACTCATCTCACGTTTTACTTCCCGATGAGGTTGAGTTTCACATTGATGAATCCATTGAAGAGAATATAATTCTTATTGTTGATTAGAGCATGAAGGTTCTCTGAGGATGGTCAGTTCCTCTCGTACGGGTGTTATAGAAGCATGGACGAGTGTAGGACAAAACCTGGGTGTGGGAGACCAACATACATGCTCAGTGTCCAGAGTTGTTCACAATTTTTTCTTCACCACAAAAGAATGGAAATTCAGGGACAGATTTCTTTAAGGGGGGAAGTATGTAAGAACTCAGTTCTTCTTTATGTGGTACAAGTTTCAACATTAACTTTCACCTTAAATATTTTTGAGAAAATAAGGGAAATGGGGAAAATTCCAAAATTTGTGGGTACGCACCATGTACTTTTCTACATGCAGTGTACTTTGGCCTTGTGGGATGAGTACAAAAGGCGGATAGGCCTGTCAGTGATGAAGAGTGTAAAAACAGAATATACATCGTGAACTTAATATTTACACGCCATGTACTCAATCAACAGGTGAATAGTAAGGTGGTGGAGGTATCCACCAGTGTAGTCATTGTACTCACTGTGTTATCAAGAATACATGTCGTATACCCATGTCGATCGATGAATGGTACATGCGGTGAAAGTAGCTGCTGAAGGAATAGTTAAAAGAATGAAAAGTACACCTCGTGTACTTGAGAGTACATGCTATGTAGTTTGTTTTTTGCTTAAAACAGGCAGTAGCCTCCTCATTCGAGAGAGGAGGAAGAACCACAGTTTGGAGCTTGGGAGGACGGTCGAACCTTGGTAGTTCACCGGATCAAGCACCGGGAACCTAATTCTGCCTCCTTCGATCACGCTGGGACTATATGGGAAGCCCTCACCTCTCCTTACATTGTTCTTACCAATTCTTTTTCTGAGGGATGTTATTTATAATTGAACTGAAATTATTTCATCCCAAATCTACATCATTCTAGATCATTTCAAGAAACGTTTTTCCCGTATATTGATCAGAGGAGATCATGGTAGGTGGTCTGGTGTTTTAAATCCAACTTTTGTGTGTTTTTTGTGTACCATTGTGTTAAGAACCCATGTTTGGGGTGTCGTATGGCTATGAAATTTTCTAAAAGATATCTAGAATGGAATAGATAATCTATTGATAAATTAAAACTGTTGTCTGGGATCATTCCATGGATCTAGGACCACCCAGGGGGTGCATTCTCTTGTTTAGATATTTGGCTAAAGAGACCCGAGGGTATGTTATGATTATATAGCGGATTTCATTTTTCTAAGTGGAATTGTATATAAATTATTCCTTATGTGATGGGATCAGCCTGGTTACTTGCTTTTCATGAGTTCTGTATTTCTTTTAGCTGTTGGGCAGTGTTTCATTCAACATGGGGGAAACCTTTCTGTGCCCGTGGATAATAGATTATGTGCCTGTGAGTGACACCTCGTATAACTGCGAGCAATATTAGTTATGCCTGAGGGCGATCACCAATGGGTTTCAATTCTATTTACCTGTGGGTATGGTTTTTCATGTATGAGGACACTATTTAGTTTTTATATTCACTATGGTGATTTTACTTGTTATACCTACCATGCTAAAGCAAAGGCTTGGTATTTTTTACCTTTTACTTGTTAGATAGGTTGTTGTAGTTTTTATTGTGGTACTATTAAGTGATTGTTGGAAAAGGCTAAGTCTCTAGAACATACAATTTAATTATTATGAACGGTTTAATAATTATTAAATATAAATGGAACTAGTAAGAATATATTATTTTGACTACTTCCTAGTTTACTGCTTTTCCATTACTGTACACTGTTGTTGCACAAATTCACTAACAGTTGGGCATGGGCTTTTGGTTGTTTCCTACTGGGATTTATTTCTCACACCCTGTAAGGGTCATGTCTTCAGTCAAAATAGATTATATTTCTGCAGGTGTGGATAAGAGAAAGGGTCCCTATAAATGTACTTGATTATTGCATAGGAGTAGGAGAGCATGGGACCTAGCATAGGCTTGTGGTGCTGTTGAGTTCCGGCTGTACTGTTCAACTTTGCTTTCCTATATTGTTTTGTATTGTGTTGTATTGTATTGTATTGTATTGTATTGTATTGTATTGTATTTTATTATATTGTATTGTATTTTATTATATTGTATTTTATTGTATTGTATTGTATTTTGTTGTTCAGATTGTAGTGTACCCTGTTTTGGCTGCTTTCTTAGACTGAGGGACATATTGCATCATTATGTATGACTGTTGGTTCTATTTTAGTTCAGTTGTCTATTATGTTGTATATTGTTTACTACTTCCGCTGCCGTATGCCATTTTCTTTTCTACTGTGCTATACATTGACAAATGAATGCATAGTTTCCCCATTGTTAGACCTGGTCCCTCGCAGATAGTAGGTAGCCTCTGGCATTTGGGGAAATGCTATTGAGGTCATGTGACCAACTGGGTTCGGTGCACCCATTTGTGGCTTTCGGATCTGGGGTGTTACATTGGGGGTGTGTATAGTAGATTGGAATAACACCTGAGGAACCAATCACTTTTATGGAAAATCCAAAGTATCATGGTCTAGTTTGAAACAACAAATGATTTCACTCTCTACTATTTATGCCTAATATATTGACGTTGGATGTTTTCTTTTAGAGGAACTTGGGATGAAACACACTCAATATTATTTTTGATTCTATTATAATCATGTTCTAACAAAATGTGATAACAAAAGTTCTATAAAAAATTTAATAAAATACGATAAACTATTTTCGAAAAATGTAATTTATTGAAGGTGACTTTTATTATGAGAACATGAATAAAAATTTTATATATCAATAAAATTTGTTTTCAATTAAATTTAACTGGATGATATTTTATTATAAAACAATTCCTATGAATAGATTCAATGTTATCACATATGAATTATGTATGTTTAATGTTTGTAGTTTTTTTTTCTATTAATTTTTTAAATAGAATTTATATAATGTAAATATTTTATAAGAATAATTTATCTTTATATTTAGAACATCCATTTTGAGTGTTAGTCGCATATCAATGGGAAACATATTTTATTCTTCCATTATTACCATGTACTTCGCTCCAAGTATCCATTTGGTTTCCATAAAACAATAGAAAATTATATATTTCTATATGCTATACACATAAGAACCTATACATCTCTCTATCCTTTTCATTTAAATCGTTTTCCCTAATCTGTCAATATTTTGATCATCTTTTGAACAATGTGAATTTTAATATATCATATGCTTCTACTTATATATGATACAATTTATAATAGAATATAAAAAATGAATTGAGTATAAGTTCTATCTATTTTAGCTGGATATATAGTACATATATATAACATAAGATGTTATAAATCATCAAGGATGGTAATTTTATTTGATGATAAGATAATAATGTTTACATATGATAAATAAGTACACAGTTTCAATAAATCAGTTTATTTCATTTAGGTTATAATGGTGATTTTTTTACCACCACAGTAATCTCAAATATTTTTTTAATATCATCTATAATAATAGAAATTGTTTATTATTCCATTATAAATGAAATTTCCATTTTAAGATCTCATTAATTCCATTGGATGATTTATTCCCTTCATAAATAATTAAGACCATTTTAGATAAGGATGGTGATAGTAATACTTTAAAAGTCCCATTACAAGAGTGAAATGTTTAGGTAAAGTTTATTTAGTTATACATTGATCAATGAAATGATGAGTTTGAGAAAATAATTTATTAATAATTTATATTTTTTATCTATTAATGATAGATGATTGAATTTATTTGGAATTATATGTGGTGAATTATATGATCCATATTCAAAAAAATAATTGAATATTTACCCTTTTCCAAGGATGATAAACTTTTATTTTGATAAAATTTATATTTTCTCGATAAAACCAATTTCACATGTTTTCATTGATTAATAATATTGATTTATAGTGTGTTGACGTGAAATGAACTATTCTATAGTTAAAATTTGAATAATTTGTTTCCAGTCATTTTAGGAGAATAATTATGGATAAACCCTACTACTAATTATGGAATTTGTCTCATATGGTTGTTTCGGGTGTGTTTTCTTATAATGATCCAACATGTTTTCATGCTCACCAAAAATATGCAGTTATATTTACAGATGTAATATATATAATTGAAAAAAAATATTTTCATAGTGAATAATATTTTTAGTTTCCATTTATGAATATGTTAAGGTTGGGGACCTTTTTTCCCCGAAGTTCCCTGAAAAACATTTCATGTAGTTGACTCTCTGCACTTGTTGTTCTTCAATAACCTCTTTTACCAATTTAATCTATACAATTGTATTTCATTTCTTTCAATAAAATTTTAGTTTTAATTGTTCAAGAAAAAACCATTTCTACTTCCTGAGAAGTAATCACACTCTATAGAATATCTCATACTAGGAAAAACAGTAGAAATGTTAGAAGACAATTAGATTGTTTTATCAATTGAAATTTTGCTCATGGTGAAGAGGAAAAATAATTAGAAGATGAAAGTTAGGTTATTAAAAAGATAACATAATATTTACAGTTTGGATAAATATATTTAACTGAATAAGTATCATATGATGTGGATAGTCAACATTATGATGATGATTATAGTGCTAATGTTTACCAAGACATGTTATCCCTTATTCAATAAAACTGTATATGTTATGAAATATGTACATCTAAATTATATTATATATATTAAAGATATATTGAGATATATATTTTTATAATAAATTTGGTGGATTCATTGATGAATAAGTAAGTTTATTACCTATGTGAAACAATTTCTTTTCAAGAAAATCTATTCAAAAAATATTATATTAGTGATTTAATGTTTGTTTCTTAATTGGACATGAAAAAACTGTCAAATGATAATAATAGAGAAGAATCATAATGGAATTATATAGGTAAGATTGTAAAAGAATCAATATTAGAGGAACATTCCATTGATATAGATATGATTAATTCCCCTATAAATTCTATGAAATCGAAGATACTCCCAATTGGGATGTTATATGATATTTAGTGAGATGTTTATGTTGAAATTTGGAGAATCACTATAATTCCAAAAATAATTATTTGGAAAATTGATTATTCTCATAAGGATATTACTGCCTGGATGATGTATATGGTACCTATTATCCAGGGTGTTTCATTTTATTTAAAAAATAATTCATTTTTTATATTCATTGGATTACGAAATAAATAGATGGATTATTAGCGAGTAATTTTGAATTACAATAAGTTGAATTTTTTAAATTTTTTACATTTTTAAAATTAAATCGGATATCAGAATACAATGAATAATAAGTATATGAATATAATTTTTCATAACCAATGTAGAGTCAATTATCGTTAGATGGAAAAGATATAAGTTTTCTACTCATGCTTCTAGTTTGATTACGTTTTCAGAAAGCCAATTTTGAAGTGTGGAAGAAAAAAATTAAAAATTTGTACATGAAAGATAATATTTATATAATATTTTGAAATTTATCTCAAAGAGTATGGAATAGATTAATGAATTTATTATAAATATGAAAACATGTTATAGATAATTGAAATGATATGTTTGTGGATTTATTATAACATCTCAGATAAAGAAAGTCGCGTGGACATGAAATGAAATACTTCCATACAAGAACCTCTAAGATATTAAAAGAACATTTGATATATACTCTATCAATTCAATGGATAACCTCAGGTTTTCAAAAAAATAATCTTTACCATAATATGAACATTCTTCTCTCTAATGGTTTTCACCAGACTACTGCATTGATTTATCATGGTCTCAACAAACTTCTATCAATATTTAATCCTATTAAGTAAGGATTTAAAACATGATAAATCTATATATAGTGGATATTTTATAATTTTGGATAATATAATTGGATAACGTTTTTATTTTCATATTAAAAAATCTTCACAAACAGTTGGCTAAATTCAATAATTTAATGTCCCACTTTTGAAACATCAACCTATACCAAAAAAAAAATAACATGTTATTGATTAAGATGTTAGATTGAATTCCCCAACTAAATCATTTGAATTCTTGTTTAATCCTTTAAATAGTCTATTTCTTTTAGATTTGATTCATGATTTTAATAAATTTATTTATTTCTAGTTATCTATTTTTATAAAATATTGTATTGTTTATAAGATTTCTAAATGTTTTAAATAATATAATTACTATTCTTATATGTTTAGTTACTCATAATTTCTTTCCAAGATCATTTACTCTTTCTTTTATCAATTCATTTTAATATTGATCTATGATTTCATTTATATATATTTGTTTTTATGATTATTTTACAATTTTTTTGTTATTTTATGTATCCTATTAGTAGTATTTTAATTATATGATCATGAAAAATTCTATTAATATTAAATATTTCATACTCATATAATTTACACTAATTCTTGAACAACAATAATTAACTTTTTTTTACTAATTCTACTAATTAATTTTTATTACAAAATTTTCATAGAAGAAAAAAGGGATTACAAAAATTAAAATCGCCATATACATTTATATTCAAATTTAAATTTCTTTAAATGAGGTTGGTGATCTTCAAAAATAGGGAGACTATTCACTATATTTATTTTCATGCCACATATCTTAGTTGTTTATATTATTTCTCATTCAAAAAATAAAAACCACCATTCCAATGAGTTTATTTTATGTGTTTAAAATTATATTTTCTTATAATAAGTGAGTTATTTATTTCATAAGGAATTTAATATATGTAAATTAAAACGTCATATATGCTATAAGTAAGTTATTTATGCATAACAAGACTATCTTACAATGTAAAATCATATTATTCTATGCTAATTTTTATCTGTGAAAAAACATTTAATGTTACAAAAATAGAATTTTTTATTGGTTTTGATCAAATTTTTGAATCTCAGCGAGAATGAAATTAAGGGATGATTTTTATATTAGGGAAATTATATACAATAAAATAACTATAATTAAAACCTATATAAAGATGTGGAAATTGAAATTTATGCACAAGTAAAGATTTATATTATAAGTAATAATTATATTATTATCATTTAGAAAGATATATAGAAATAGTTTTTCATAAAAAGTGGGATATCTTGTTTTTCTATATAGTATAAAAATAAATTCTATTATCTTAAGAATATAATATAAAATTTATATTATCATAGTAGCATTATTATATTCCCATATTACAATGTATAATTAATTAGGTCGATCATCAATATATATTTTATAATGTTATCATATTATATTGATAATTCATTTCAGTCATTTAAGGATATTGTACAATGAATTGTCTAAATAAGAAATGATTGATTTTGAAAATGTGTCATTTTTTCATGAATTTAACGACCCAATGAAGAATATTTCGTACAAATATGCGTTAATAGATTATTATATATTTGAAATGAAGGACACATTCCATTAATAGCCTATGTTATCAGATTTTTGAATGATTATTTAGTTGAACATTGTTATTATCTTGCATGCTTATGTACTAAATCAAATTGGAATTATAAATATGAAATTTTATCACTATATAAAAATGTGATACGTGTGTCCGTACGAAAACTACATTAACAAAATGAATGTATTCAGGTATATAGAATAAATCCCATATCATGTTTGAATTTTATTCATTAATTATTATAAATTGTAATTTAAGTACCTCAATGATTTATTATTGATGATCTTGATCTTCTTTAGACAGATCTTTATATGATGTTAGTTTTATCTAACAAATATGTGCAACAAAATTCGTTAAAATTTCATTCATCTCAAATTCATTTTCACTCATTAATAGTGATTATATTAAGTATATTGATAGGTATTGTTAATGTATATTCTAGTCCAATTTCTACATAACATTGTAATAATGTTCATTTATTCATATAGATTTGATAAATAGTAACAATGGTTATCTTAGTGAATATCAAAAAACACATTGAGTCTTGTTTTCATTTAGTGTACTATGGAATTTCTATTTACTAAACTAATATAAATAATAAATTTTTGATTATTTTCATTTGAGATTTTATATTTTTGTTTCTTTTTTATGGAAATTATTTTATCTTGTATACCTAAAAAAGGGTTAATAAAATGCTCTAAAATTTTTAAGAACTCAATTCACCCCCTTTGGATTTTATGGAAGTTATTCTCTCTGACAATAGAGTGGGAACTAATTATGTAAAAAGCAATGTCGGATATAATTATTTAGAGAATATTTAAATGTTATAATTTTTACAATCCTACTCTACTGGTTCTATACGTAATTTATATAAAGCTAGTAGTTTCACTTATTACCAAAAAAATCCATCATGTTCTCTAGCATATAAACAATTTTTTTTCAAGATGGTGTTAATGATAGGGATGTGGGGTATTTACTAGGTTAATGTTATATTATTTTATAAAATAGTAATAATTGAATTATAATATACTATTACTTATTGTTTATTTATTTTTTAATGGGTGGTGTATTAATTGTAGGGGATTTATTGGGTAGATGAGGGTTGTTGGGGAATTTAATAAACTAGTTCTTCCTTTTGTTAAATAAAATGTAAACATGTTTTCCCCTGTAATATTTTTTATTAAATTGATATAGGAACATCCAGAAACATTGCATACATGATTATTTTAGTTATAGGAAGACCAACATTGATCACACATTAATGCCAATGATTATCAGAACTATGACTTTTTTTTGATATTTGTGAATATTCGTATTTAATTTTACTATTTAATGAATTTTCATAAAAAAAATTATATTATTTCTAAATTTATTATAATAATTATTGGAAATATAGGATATTGTAGTGTGAGAACTAAAAATTAAACCTCAGTTTCTTATTTAATTTTTTAAATTTTACTTTTCTAATTAATAACTTTAATATATGATTTTTTTATAGTGAGAGGGGAATTTATGGATTATTTTACTAATATTATAATTGTGCTGAATTTATATAAATCATGAGTTGATAACGTAAAATATATAGTAAATTAAATTGAAATGTGTTAGTCTTTTGGGCATATTTAGTGGATTTTGAAATTATCTATGGGTAGTATTATTTTCTTCTGGTAGTAGTGGGTTTTTGTTTTAAATATTGGAAAACTATTGGGTAGAAGAGAAATGAATTTTTTGAATGATATATATATTTATTTCTTATGGAGGCTTTGTCCATTATACAATGGGTTCGATAAAATAATTATTTTCTTTTGTTTCATTATAATTAATCTCTGTTACTTTTAATATAGAATTTATAAATATTTTATAGCATTTATAATAATGAAAATCAATAAAAACATATTATTTACATATCTCATGTGTAAATGGTATTAAAATTCATTATAGACATTTTATCTGGGATTTAAAATATATTGATCAATTTAAAATATTATTATACTTGGGAATGACATATACATTTATTATATTGAAATCATAGACCTAACCAAAACATTCATATTAAATATTATTTTCCTCTTCAATATTATATTTATAATACTATATAGTTTATCTATAACATCCAAAAATTATATTTATGATAAAATAAATACAACATAAAAAATATAGAATATTATATAGAACTTATACCCTCATAATAGAATGAATTTTTCAGGAGATGCATGAATGAACATCAATTTTTCTTAAAAAAATAATTGTAAAATAAAAAATACATTTGTCAGCATAGGTTAAAATTTAAATCTTTTCCTCTTTAATAAACATAAATTTATTTTGTCTGTGGTAAATAAATAAAATGGATTTATGTATATTTAATTTAAAATAAAGGTTGGATTTTTTTTCTAAAAAGAGAAGAGTTACCAAATTCTAAAGTTTCCACTTAGGAAAGGACATATCCATTATTTATTAATGATATTAAAGTTGAAATAACGCCTAATGTCTGATGTGAGGTTCAACATAATGTTCTATTTGAAACTCCCCTTCATGATTTTCCAATATTTTTTTGATAAAAATAAAATATAATGAAATATGCCCGAACACTTCTAATACACTCACTCAAGATGGACTTGTCCAACTTAAATACAAAATAATGATTAAAAATAAGATAATCATTGTCTATCATCCCAATAAAATATATTCGAATCGGTGGGGAAGTCTTGGTGGCTAAAATGCGGAGGGTTCCTAGAGTGTAGATGGGGATGATAATAGTATAAAGCAGAGAGGATTCATTTGGGGCTCAATTTAACAAATCATCTAATGATTATCAATGAATTCTGAGTTTATAGATTTAAATTGGAGAACAATATAATGATGAATGAATTGTTGGATGTATATAAAAATTAATTATAAATAAATTATAGTAACATTAACCATTTAAAAGGATAACCAATTTTAAAAGATAATATTAACCATAAAACAATATAGTATTTGGCTGACATTTATACAAATTTATAGTCATTTTTTTTGAAAAATATGAATTAAATTACCAAACCCATATGAATCATATATATCTATAGGTAAATGAAAAAAATATTTACTTTTTCATTTCGTTTAATTTTCTAAGGAATAATGATCAATTCTAAAACTGAAATGATATACACATGATTTGTGTCGATTTCCTCAAATCATGCAAACGCTTGTATCACTATTATGATAAACCATATCATCCTCAAGGCTACCAAAGGTTTATAATATTTATGTCATCTAAAACATCCAAAATCCAAAATAAAGGTCGATATCCTAGAATCAATTTTTGAAATCATAATGAAATAATTTGGTGTTATGTAGATTATATAATGTCACATATTTTTAGGTATAAATAATATAAATATCATTTGATACTTGTGGGGGATAAAAATTATAAACTATACAATCATTCATCAATTTTCCTTAATATGGAGAAAATATATTTTTATATTCAAATTAATGCTAATATCATTCATATAAAAATTTAAATAGAAGGTTTCATCTAGTAAATTAATGTTAATATACTATTTGTGCTAAAAATGCCATCTTTACAAAAAATTTAACGTGATTATTTTGATAAATTATTAAATATTAAATATTTCTCATGTCGTTACACTTCTGAAAATATAAATTTTGTCTTAACTATATGAATACTGTCATGTCTTGCATGTGGTGATTTAATGGGGCTATAGGAATATTTTCAAATATTATTAAACATAGAATCCCCCCTAAAATAAATAATGTGAATATATGAAGTCAAATTGATAAATATAATAATATGATTGAATGGGGTGAGTGAAAAAATAGATCGAATAAAATTCTTTCTATTGCAAAGAAGGTTTTAAAGTAATTAATTTCATATATGGAATTTTTTAATGTTGATTTAATGATGCATTTGAATTTCATTATAAAATTAAATAGTTCTCAATAATTCATTGATTATAATAGTGATACTGGCCCAAGGTGAAAAATAGCCACATGTAGAAAACAACCATTGAGAATAATGACTGGTGCTTGAAAATTATATGTATGGGTTAAAAAATAATAACATAAATAAAAAATACGACATAAATATAAAATTTAATTTTAATAGACTATACATCATACATAAAAGATTATAAACAATTATACATGTAAAATACTAATTTTATCTATGATAAAAATATGACACATCTAAGGATTATGAAATCAGTCATTATGACTCTATGATTTTTCAATATAGAAACCATTTTTATAATCATTGATATCATAATAAATAAAAACATGATATAAATAATATTCAACCATAAATCCAAGAAAAAAATTATCATTAAGAACATTTTTAATAAATGTATTCGTAAAAAATCACAAAAAATTGAAAAATCTAACAATCTAAGAAATATAATGAGAACCAATTTCCAATGTAATTAATATATAATGGAAAAATATAAACGTGTAGGGTTACTAAAAATTAAAAAATTAATGAAAACATTGATAGGTAGTCGTATTTTAATCCGGCTTTTGTTTCTTAATAACACTGAAAAATAAAATAGAATGACTCACAGAAAATCCCTGGAAGAAAAATAAGGAAAAAATTAGGGAAGAACCACATAGATGAGAAGTGGATGAAATGTTTCACAAACAAAATTTCAAGAATGAAAATTGATAGAAGACATGTGTGGATTGAGTATTTTGTTCCCATTCTTTTAGGAAAGTGGAAATTATTTGGTGGGTTAACACATTGAGTATTGGTTTATTTAAAATAAAAATGTTATTCAGATTGGATATGGTAAAAGGCCATCATATTTGGAAGAATGAAATGAAATATTGGATAGATCTTTATCATAGAGTAAAAAAATGTTCCATGGTGCATCATGGTTCAAGCCATGTTTAAATGACATAGAAGGACTATTATGCCTCCATAGCATGGAATAGTAAAGATTGATGCTACAATACATTATATAATTCAGACAAATAGTGATGAACAATATATATCTATCAAGAATTTTCTACCTCATAAAATCATTATGGAGATAAAAAATTATATGTTTTCTTATTATTTATGGATGTATTATCATCAAACATAAAATAAACTTAACATGAATGGAGTCTAGCCTCCATAACAACATGGAGAATGAATTTTGTATCCAATGATCAAACAATGATATTACTATGTGACTATAAGTTGTAGTAAGAGTTCATTTAAATATTATATTATTGGCATGTAGAAGTAACTTTCCACGGAATAATAGTCATATCATTAGAATCAGATTGAAGAGTGGTCGACAAATCACTAGTTAAGGTTTCATCATGTATTTTCGGAGTCCCATCATGATTTTTATGTGAATGATCATGATTGAAATAGAACCCACCTATATCTAAAGGACGTGGATGGGGTGGTGTGATAGTAGGGGCACTACCAAATTGAAGAAAAGAAAACTCAAGTTGAAGGAGTGGAGGGATAAATTAGGTAATAGAGAATGAAAAAGATCCATTAATATTAGGTATAAGGGTAATATATGACACAAAACACCCATTTTCACACTATTTTTATTTATTTCATTTTTTATTTATATTCAGGCTAATATATGTGATTTATTTTAAAATTTTGAACATTTTCATAGGCACACAGTTTCAGAAAAAGCAGTGGGAATAATTAATAAACCATGAGAATAACTTTATCCTCTGATAGAGGAAAACACTTGGTTTCCATATTGTCTCCCTAACCATGTTACATACATTTTTATTGTTCCTAGGGCGTCAAAGGGTGAGGTTCATTGTTTGTTCAACCATGTAGATAAAACATGCACCATGCTGAGACTAAAAATGAAAATTTATAGATTTCTCCTCATTAAATCTTATACTAAAATTGATCAAGGAACACCCACCCCATTAATTTTTTTACATAGTCCAAGGGGATTATTTTCATGGATAAACTCTAAATCATTCCCTTTCATTTAGATTAGAGTGTGTTAATCCCATGTAATGGACTTCTATCTTATTTTAAACCCATACACATCCTCCATCATATTCTTCTATACCTCACTCACTATAGATCATCTTAGGTGAAACAATATGTTGGGGTTTTAGTTTTATTTTTTATTGGTTTGGTTTTCATCAATGATCTCATAGTTTAGAAATTGTCTTGAAAAAATGAGTTCTTAAATCCATTTGGGGAGTTTTTTGACATTAGTTGTTGAAATCCTTGAGTTCGTAGAAGGTTTCCTATTGTATTTGTATTTAAGTATCATGAATCATAATTTATGGTTGTTTAAATTTATATATTCATTCTCTAGGAATTAATTTTACATGATTTTATTCTTATTTAAAGATGAAAACATAGTTAAATTTAGTTTCCCATAAATTTGATTTATTTTTCATTTAAAAGATAAAAATTTTAATTGGTTTGTCCATTGCCTTACAAACCATGTTCATGATAAATGCATCATTATCCATTATTAACGTTTCTAATGTTTTTAAAAGTTTTATTATTTTTAATGTAAATTCGAATTTGGCTTTCAAGGTTGCAAAATCATATTAATTTAATACTTAAAATTTCATATATCAATTTTTTAGGGTTAAATTTATTTTAAAGAAATATATTATATGTGTAAATTCCCTTTTTTATCTTATTGGTTATAGACAAATACAAATGTTTAGAAATAAATTCAGAACTACATATAAGTATAACTATTTTTATATCAATTTACATGAGAATTTTACAATTGGTGAAGTGGTAGAAATTAATATTTATGTGGAATTGTATATGGGTCTAATGGGAGGGAACATTTAACACTAAAATTGGGATTATAAATTGTCGTTGACATTCTAAAAGGTTTGAAATGAAACATTTCATGGTTGGATTATTTTGACCTTGTGGAACATTCATGGTAATAACAAATGGTACCCATTATATTTTTATATTATAATAGATTCATTGAAAATGAATTATAATGTCTCGTTTGGTAAAAACTATCCCCCATTTTCAAGTTATGTTTTAAAATAGTTGTTTTAATTATTTTTAACAATGAAATGGTTTATTTGATGATTATTTATACCTATATATTATGATTTGGATGTTTCAAATGATTTTACTATTACATAATAGATATTAAATGTTTTTTTAAAGACAAATGGTAATTGAGTGATGAAATAGATTATGTGTTACTCTTGAATGGACTTTTATTTTCAAATAGAAGATGTTGGTTTAAAGATTTGAATGAACATGTGATGATTTACATTGAAGAGTGTAAGATAGTTTATGTTACTTATTTATATTATGTATCATTACTAACTATTATAAACAAGGATAAAAAATGAGATCTCAGGGAAGAAGAACCCCATTCTTCTAGGCAAAGTCACGTACTCCATGGAGGATGTTAGATGTGGTGTTATTGTTAGATAGTACTACCCCACAAGGCCAAATGATTGTGTTCCTTAGTATATACCACACACATTGTAAATTTACCTATTTATATCATCAGTTTGATATGATGAAATATAGGGACCAACTAACCTTATATGACCTCATCCTTTCCCTACAGTACAAATTATAATGTTAATATTCTTATTGAACATTCCATATATCATAAATTAATAAATCATGCCTTATTAATATTTTAAAAAAATTAATTCTTGACACTTGTATTCTATATATGTATTTATTGGATTTAATTTTCATTCATTAAATATATTTGTTAAACTATAATATTGTTTCCATTTGAAATTAAAAATATCTGTATATATTTTAAAATTTTATTTTTTAAAAAATGATTTTTAATGTATTTTTTCAAATGAATGCTAATTATGCTGCGAAATGTACTATAAGAAATCAGTTTTTTCGAAAGAAGGTAATATGAAATGATAAAAAATCAAATGGCCTTATGTTATATTTTATGTATGTTTAATAAAAAATAGAATTTTTATTATTAATGTTTATATATTAACATAGTGAATACATTATTTAAATCCAATTCTTATTGTGTGGTTTAAATTGATTTCGTAATATAAATGTAAGCTAATTCATATTATATCACATATTTTGCTAGTTTTTGGATGAGATATTACAACCCTGTGGGTTTGAGATTTTAGTTTTTTCTGTGACTCTTATAGTCTCATGGGAATTTTTTTTATTTAATTATTTTCCTTTTTACATTCATTGGAATTGAATGAAATTTTACTGAATTATATTAATATATGGTAACTATATCTACTATTAGTTAATGATCTATCATGTATGTATAGTTTCTTCACATAGTGAATATATAGTGGATGTATACTGATGGTGAGTAGGTAGATCGATATTTATGTTTTACATCTGCATTCATTAATGATTTTATATTATATTGGTGCTTATTTTATTTTGGATGGTTGAACGATATATAGAATTGTTATGAATTTTTTCCCACTAATTATTAATTATGATTAGATGGGAAAACTACAAAAACTGTTATATCTAATTCCCATAGATATTATCACTATCCTTGTCAAATAAATAACACACCCTAATCATGTAATGGGACAACTAATTAATCTGAGGGAGGTATAACTTGGGATGGTTCCAAAAATATTACTTAGATCAAGATGTTATAAAAAATAATGATTCTGCATTAAATTCACATCAATGAAATCTATATTGTGTCTGATAACTAATGAGTATAAATTATATCCTGGATGAAAGTGAAAATAAACAAAAACCATTATCTTGGGGAAGGAACCACAAACATCTATTGATAAAATCATATTTCTAACATATAAATTTTTTGGATTCATGTAGATATTTTACATTATAGTATAGATACTTGGATGTGTTTTCTTCCAATAGCATGAAATTTTATGTAGTGTTAACTCTGTATGATTTTTTCCTTGTGATGTTATATGGGAGATACATTAATTTTTCTAATATGGTGTAGTCCAAAAACCCCAATATCATAGTTAATAAATATTTGAGTATGTGGATTACAAAAAAGGAAGTGAAGATCAACCACATGTGAAGGGAATTACATACCTGAAGAGGTATTGAGATCAAATAATTGATTACTTATGAATGGAAATATTCATCCTTGTCAATGTAATATATCATTATAGTGAATGAGAATACATACTAATATCTAAAAAAATTAACGGTATTGGATGAATAAATTTCTAATATAAAGGGCATTATTATTTAACAATCATATAACAAACCTCAAAATTGAGATGAATAATACATTAACCAAAGTAATTACATCCCAATTTGATGTGAGATGGGATGATTGGGAAATTATTGTTGTACTGGTAACGTGATTAGAAGCACTAGAGCGAATAATTCAGGTCTTTTGGTGTTGATATAAAAAGTAATATAAATGTTATCGACATCAAAAAGATCACTGAATAATGCCCTCTTGCAGCATTAATATTGTTTATTGATGTAGTGTTGGTAATATTTAATCTATTAAAAATAATATTTCTTCCCGATATTACATATTAATCAAGGAAAAGAAAAAAAATGAAAAATGTGAGGGATCTATATTATAAGAAAAACTCGGCATATTGAAATACTTATTAGTTAATTGTGGTTCATTCTAAATATCTTTTTCATTTGGATTGAATGTCAGAACTATGGGAAAACGTTATAGAGGGGAGGTAGTCTCTCTCTGGATTCTTCATATAGTATAATGTATGGGGTGAAAAGAGGTTTCATATTAAATATTCCTCTTATAGAAATACATATTTTGTATTCTCAATTATTCATAGAGTAAATAACATAATTTAATAGGAATATATATATTTATATTTTGTCTATAAAATTTCCCTCTCATAATCATTGTTCTATTTTTAATTTATTATTAGGGTGCACCACTATGTGAATAATTTATATAGTCATGTGAAATAATAGGAAATACTACTTGTAAAGGATGATATTATTTTAAGATGTAGAGGATGGTAAATGAATCCATGAAAATGATAAAAAATAATCCCATTATCGAGAATGTAGTTGTTAGTATTACATGTATTTGGATGACTATGACATTTATCTCTAGAGAATCCTCCATCATGGGATCCATCAAGAATATTATATATAATGACAGTTAATTACAATTCTATATGATAGGATATTGAAATTAGAGGGGTAAATTAATTTTTTAAATCAAATAAGATAATTATGTCCCAATGATAGAAGCAATAGTGTGAATAGTGGACATGTTTGGTGTGTTAGTGAAAAACATTTTATTTAGCCATTGTATGAGTGAAAACCTAATATTATGTTCATTATGGTTTCAAATCAAACTTGTTATCACAATATTCCACTATAATTTATTGAATATTTCCATTATTTCCTTAACGCCTTTGTAATATTGTGTGGATATATTTCGACACAATAAAAATCACAAGAAAACAATATTAACATTTTATAACACACAAGAGAAATTATTACTTATTGGAACATTATAGTTAATGAGTTCTAGAGAACATTAAAATTAGTTTCATTCTTGGATACATGCCTGATTTTTTTGACCCAAGTGGGATTATATCATCATTTTCTTAAAAGAAGGACAAATAACATTAATGGAAAAGATCAGCAGATGTACATATGAAAAGCCATGAAGTGAAGTTGTTCAGCTAGAGCTGGTTGTCATTGAAGGGGCCGGAGGCCCCCAGCCGATGGTCTGCATTGTTTCCTTACCTTTTGGTAAAGGAGAATGTGCAGTAAGAGAAGCCTTGTCGAATATAGTGAATTATCCTGATGATGATTCCAAATGACTAGAGTCTGGCGTCGTTGTGGTTAACATCATCGATAACTGGGCGGCAGTCAGACTCAATGAGGATATCAACCCATCCAAATTCTACAATGACCATCATACCAGAAATAATGGCAGAGGCCTCACCTACATTAGGTTCCTAGAAGGCATGATGCTATTCGTATTTTGCTGCAATGATTTTCCTCATATGATTTCGGGCCCGGAGACTGAGAGCAACAAGTCCATCCTTGGGGAGAGACAGGTCCACATTTAGCTTAAGAATCCCTTACTCTGGGGATTCCAATGAGGGGGGACAAGAGGGGGGTTACACCTGACATATAGTGTCCATTATGGTCTTTCCAGCTCTCAATCCATGAAGTGGCCTGTTCAATCCAGAATTCAAGAGGTTTATGAATGTGGGGGAAAAACTGAATTGTTACGCCGAACCCAAATGATCCAGGCTAGGATGCAAAGTGAACCTGCATTAATCGATAAAAGAGAGGAAAACCAATGCATCAAAATATTGGGGAGGTCAGAAGCAATGTCTAGTAAAGCATCTGAAGTCGGGTCCCATTTATTATAAATTTCCATAGCTCCTGGGCAGTGAATGATGGCATGCAAAGGACTTTCTGGAATATTCGGGTTGAAAGGGCTGGACTCAGCACTGGCCATATGTCGGTAAATGAGAAGCCTAATGGTAGGGAGGGTGCCCGTGCACACGTGCCACATAAATTTGCGTTTATCTTGGGGGACATTGATCTTCTAAACCTTTTTCCCTGGTCCCACTTCATGGTCAACAGAGTGGATTCCAAGTGCATGTATGTAACCAGATCTCACCGGGTAGTCGCCTGAAATGTCATTAGTCTAGAATAGATGGTCGGGGCCTGCATCTGGGACCCATGGTATTCTCAAGATAATTCTTTGGTCTTTTTGGTTAAAACATTCATGGATCTTTTCCAAAAACCACCCCAGTCCTTGGTCTAAAAGGAGGCAGCTGAAAGTGGTTTCATCCAGACCTGGATGGGCGGGGGATGTAGCCCGCATACCATCCTTATCGACTAGCCAGGGATCAGTCCAGATGTTGACAGATGAGACATTCCCAATCATCTAGCACAACCCTTTTTCCAGGAGGTTACAGTACCCCAAATGCTTCTCCCGAGGATGCTAGGATGGCGGCCAAGAGAGGAAACATGGAAGTCCGTGTGGGGAAAGTACTTAGCTTGGAGTAATCACGTACAGAGGGATGATAGATGGTTAATAAGTTCCCATCCTTACTTCTCCAATAGTTCTTTATTGAAGACAAGAAGATTCCATAATCCCATCCCTCCCTCCGACTTGGGTTTGTAGAGTTTCTCCTAGGCCATCCAGTGGGGTCTATTCCTTCCATCATTTTCCCCCCACTAGAATTTGGCAGTATGTGAAGGGATTTGATGGTAGATGGGCACGGGGAGCTTAAACAGTGACATAAAATAGCTGGGGATAGACTGAATGAAATCTTTAACGAGGGTTTCATTACTAGCTCTGGAGATGATTTTTCGGGTCTAGCCTTGAATTGTTTTCTCAATCCTATCCACCAGAGATGAAATGATTTCTTTTTTGGACCAGCCAATCACTGTGGATAGCCTCAGATAGTTATGGTGTATATCAACCATATGGATTCTTACTGATGCACATAGTTCAGCTCACTTGGGAAGAGGCACCCATGTCCTGAAGGAGATTTCAGATTTTCTATGATTGATAGACTATCCATACGCCCACTCATACTGCTGGACCACATGGCTGATCACCTAACATTCATTTATAGTTGCTCTTGAGAAAAGGAGGCAGTCATTGGTGAAGAACAGATGTGACAGTGGTGGGATTTCACAGCAGATCATTTCACCATGAATAGAGTTAGAGGATGCAGCCCTGGAAATAAGGGTAGAAAAAACATCAGCCACCAAGATGAAGTGAAATGGGTAGAGGGGATCTCTCTGGCATAGGCATCGGGTTGGGTTGAATCCTTCGGAGAGCTCCCCATTGACATTGATTCAGAAGGAGAGGTCGAGATGAAGTGCATTACAATATCTGTTCATTTAGTCCAAAAACCCATTTTCAGCATCACAACTCTAAGGAACTGCCATTCAACTTTATCATAGTCTTTGGTTATATCCAGTTTCTAGGCCATGGCTCCTCGTTTTGTAGTGGAGCGTGTTTTCATAGAGTGGAACACTTCATGGGCCACAATTGCATTATCAGTAATCAGTCTCTTGGCCATGAAGGTGCTCCGGTTTTCTAAGATAATGTCAGGAAGCCAAGGTCACAGCCGATTGACAAGGATTTTTGAGAAGTTCTTATAAGATACATTCTAGGGGATGTTAGGTCTAAATTCAGGGATCACCATGGGTTTCTTGATGATGTTTTCTCAATTGGAGTGATGACAGGGGGTGGTGAGTATTGTTGGACTTTCTTATTTCCACTACAATGAAAAACTATGGTAATTAAGAATGGAAAATGTAGTTCCACATGACTGAGGTGAATAATCGAATTATAGAGAAAAATAATGACATAATAGAGTAATAATATATGTAATAAAAAAATGTGAAATATTCAATACAAGGTGATTTGATAGATATTTCAAATAAAATTATTAAATTAAACCACAGGATATATATAAAACCATTCCAAAACATATTCAAAGTGATGGATCAATTTTTTAATCCTCAAAATCAATCGTAATGATCTTAAAACATTGAGGATAACTTTCCCCATCATGATTCCCAAGACATCCACCTACATCAATCTAAATTTAACTATGGTCACAAGTACATCATTGAACGACTCCCATGATGATTTTAGGGGGGAAAATTACCCAATATGGTTATCCAAATTATGAATCAATATCCACATGGAATATACAACAAAAAAATAAATTGTATTAAATGAAATATGATGATTTATAAGTTTTCCTATGGGATCACACAACCACTCATTTTGGCCCTAAACTCAAGTATCCATAATGTATCCCAAGGGCTCATAACATTGAATATCCCCAAAAAATTATTGACATTACTGTTTCATCTCAGACAAAAAATAAGATGAGGCTAAAACCATACTAAAAAAATTCAATATTATATTCTTCAACCTAGTGAATGAATCATCCATAAAAATATTTTCATATGAATTTTCACTTATCATCTTTAACCATGTTTTGGTCTATTCCACAATGAATATATTACTTTCATGGGACTGTCCCAGATGAGGTTTATTGGTGGGAGAGTTCTCCCTCTCATCGCTTTTTGGAATTGGAATTTTGAGAGGGTATGATGTTTTCCATCAGTAGCGGGCGGTGCATTCTTGCATGGGAGAGCTAGCCGAGCATCGATGGGAAGGTGGACGATAATCGTATTGTTTTTATGGTAGGGTAGGGATTTTCCTTTCTCTTGAATTAAAGTGTATTTGATCTTGATGATCTTGTCCCATGGAGGCATGGTTGTTCTTTAAGTCTTTGATGTCGTTCAGGTTTCCCACATTTTCCACAAAAGTGAATTTTGAAATAAAAAATTTATTTTTCAGTCACTTATCCTTGATTGTCACACCATGCATTATTTTTTGGTGGTAGCCAATTTTTGGTGAACATAAATAGACTTTTTCGTAGTCATAGTTATCTAGAAATTATAATTCAAATTTAACCATCATTCAAACATATAATGGCCTTAAAATTTACCCATTATTATAAATAGTAGTATATAATAGTTCCCAACATCTTCCACAAGCCTGTCATTGTACATGTTATATTGATTTGTGATCCCAATCTATATGGGATAATAGATAATAACGTAGAATCACATAACACATCTAGAAACTATACTTTCTTCAATTACCAAGAGATAAATACAAAAAATTATTACACGAAAACCTATTTTACATGATCAAAATTCTTTAGTTGATTAATATCGATGAAGGTTTTGATCCACCCCTTATCATTCCGCACTATTGATGACGATATATTCATCAAGTTAGTTATATATCATTCCTTGTATTTTTGTCCAATTATCCCAATAATTGTTTTATTTCATCATCCATGTGACTTTTAGTAATTTTTTGGAATTAAAAAATTGTTTTTAAGTCGTGTATATGGCTCTTGAGTCAATAAATAATATATTGAAAACATCTAGTAAGGACTAGAATGTGTCAAAAATGATATTCTTCATACAGTCAAATGATGTAACAACTTCTTAAGACATCATTCCTCTGGTTTCATTCAATATTAGGATCTTGATATCAGTAGAAGGAATGTTTTATTTCTATGAAAGGCCACACCTAAAAGTAACTTGCCAATATATACGTCTTGATATGAAAATCACTAACATGTTATTGTTCATCTACCTCATTCATTCTAGGATTGAGAGACTAAAAATTGATATAGGGTCTACATAATGAGACAAACTATATTTCTAGGACATGATGTTCCTTGGAAATCACTAACCAAAATGTAGTCACTTTTTATGTAGTTTCATCATTGAGGTTTTGAAATACCACACCCCCACCATTGATTTTAATTATCTATATAATATTTATTCCACAAATACCTATGTGTACCATTGAAAATATTGATGGGGATATTGTTATGATTCTTTTTATTTGACACACATAGACACCCAATGGTCAAGAAATAATATCATAGAGAACCACTTTATAGTCCATCATTATTTAAAACACCTTTGACCAATCATAATAACATGATAAATGTTGTTCCCTACTATCCCTTTCATGATAATTCCATTAATTACTCAATTAAAATACACAATAAACACAATGAATTCCACATAATGTCAGTTCTAACATTTTCTTGTTCTCCCCTAATGACAAATACATGTTAGATCATATATTATTGTACATGTTATGGAATGCTCCATGTTTTCTTGTATATATTCCATAGATCATTGATTATTATTTATATATGATTCCTTCATTACCTACTATTTTCATGATATTTTGTGACACATATTGTTATTTCATGAATTCAAATATTGTATATTATATATTTTTGGATGTATATCAACACATAAGTGGTATATATGAAATTATCCAATGTCGAAATTTATTTTTCTTATTTTATGCAAAAAAAATATATGAGAGTATATGGTGGTCACTTCTCATATTTTCATTTAATTCCTGAAAGTATAATATTTGAAAATTGTTATACTTTAATTATTAGTTCACTTTGGAACCATTCTCATTTAAAATTTAATAAATACATAATTTTATCTAATAACCCATGTCTTGTATTTTAATAAATGATTTATTATCAATTTTCTTTATAAATAATGATTGTCAAGACATTAATTATTTGGGTTAGATGTTAACATTTTTACTTATGTAGAGTTTTATATATCTTTCGCCAATTACTAGAAGAAAAAACATTAAATTTATACAATAATAAAAACTTCTTCAATTTGGTTTCGGTGGTCAGTTTTTTTTCTCTAACTACCCTTAAATGAATATCAGCATCTTACAAAAGATCAAAATCATGGAACCATAAATCCAAAATTCAATCCCAAGAAAATTCTTTATGATGTGTATTTAGTGTGTTATGTTATGTTAAGGATTAAATCTCTATATGTTATAATATATTTCATCCAATATTCATTATTACTTATATGTCTCTCAAACCATAGGAATATTTATATAAATATTTTCAAGTGTTGTTTTTTATCGAGGGCCTTTAAAATCAAAAAATTTCAATTTTATTTTATAGAATTAATAAAGATTTCAGATATTAACTCTGATTTATATATATAATTAAAATTGTTGTTCATGGAATATATAATATAAAAAAGTCCTATATATTTATTTTTTTATTGAGATGATAGAAAGTATTGATTTCCCAACAATTCAAGTTATTGTAAATAATTGAGAAGACGACAATGGCGACAGAACCATAGCTAAGGGGTCCTTCTCTTGGTGATGATGGCGGTTTCCACACAGGTCCCTACCCACTCGATGGGGGAGGGATATTCAAAGGAATCATGGAATTGAGTGGCCCCCTTCCGTCCCTTCTATAACCCTGAATTTCATCAGTTGATCCTGAAAGCTGTTCTGAGCCCAAAAGTTTCGAAGCTCATTAATGGTTTCCCAAATCATCAGATTTCAAACTCATCGTTCACTTATACCTCTGCTCCCTTGAATATCACCTTGGTTGCTCGGTTCAAGTAGTGATGAACTTCAGTGGACACTTTTGACAGATTCGACATTGAAACATTGGATCTCTAAGAAACGGTGACAACGAGATTGCGTGACAACAATCATATCATGATCTGATTATAGTAAGAGTAGGATCTCATCAGCGCATGGTCTAGGGCTCCCCTATGTTGCTATGGTTTCGGGTTAATTATGTTTCGATAGTCGTTTGAATTTCATATCCGGTGTGATAATACATCTGCTATGATTTGGGTCAGGTTTGCCAATCTTTCGTTACCGTTCCAAAATCCTTCTGTTTTGAAAATTCCCGACAACCTGTTGGTAGGTACCTTTTCTCAGATAGTCATACAGAGGCAGTTTGTCACCATATTAATCCATGGTTTTGCATATAGATGGAAATGTCTAGAACCACCTTTGATTTTGTATGGATAAAAATTTGTGAGGAGTAAAGGTATAAATAGTGTGTGATCTATGATAGTTGCAAGGATTACTATTCTTCTTGTAGACGGTTGGGGCATTCATCCACTGTTTGTCGACGGGGGGTTGCAAGAATGGTGGGTATGGGTCTTGGTCATTGGGGAGTCCATCGAGGTGACAATTTAATGGCCTCTGAAGCTGATATAGAGGATGTCCTAATGAATTTGTGTGCGGGTAGATAGGACAAGGGTGGGGAATAGAAGATGTTGAGGAAGGTAGAGAAGGAGTAATCTGTCAACATCTCAGCGGGGTGTCATGCAGTTTCCGGGGTTGTATCAGGGTCTGAGATGGGGAAGAATTCCATGGGTCATCAACTGAATCCGCGGGTGTCCAAGGTGTTTAGAATATTAAGGGACGATCTTGTGGTCAATGGTAATTTACAGGGAGGTGATTGAATGTCACAATAGGAAGATGTCTGAATTGGTTCTCAGGGGTATGAGTGGAAAGTTGTCCCGGAGCAGATGTTAGGAAATGGTTAGGTGGTGTCAGTTGTTGTAGGTGTTGGGGAGTTAAGGCTAGATAGTGGTGATGAGAGTAAGGGTATGTATGGATCTACTTTGGGCATGAATAAAGTAGAGAATGTAGGGGGTACAGATTTCTTGAGGCAGACTCAAGTCCATCTGAGCAACGGGTTTGATGATGATATAAAATCTATTTCGATTAGTAATGATGAGAGAGACGTAGGTGGTGTGAAGGAATGCAAGGGGAGTGGGCTTGGTTTCTCGGAAGGAAGATGTAGATATAGCCTGCTCCATTTCAAGTCCTATGTAATTAGTTGATGATGGTGTTCAAAAGCAGGTAATTTCCACTGGTTGGGCAGTGGATGACAAGCAACCTCGGGATTCTATGGTCTAGGCAGTAGATATCAGTCCTTTAAACACAGTGCATGGTTATTTTAATATTGAGGTGAAGAATTAACCACATGTGGATTCAATTGTCTCTAATTTGGAGGAAGTGGGTGCATATGATGAAAAGATGCAAGGGTGGGAGGATGTTGCTAAAGAAATTCTTATCACGGTCTCCAATAGTAACCATTTTCTTGAACTAGATAGCGTGGAGACCTCTCATGTAGGTGAGAATGATAAAGCACACAAAGGAGGCAAGCAGCAACATGATTTATATAAGGTAGAAATTGGAGAGGGTGGAATGTAGAATATTGTGGAGCACCCATAATGTCATTCCATGGTTTAATCCAACAGTCATGTACAGAGGGATCAAGGCTTGAATGAGGGTCAACAAGAGGTGAAAATCTCTAGAAAGTGGGGCGACATCTCAGATAGTGACAAGTAAAATGATAGTGGTGTGGTATGACCGTCCTAAAGCAATGTCTTTTAGGATGTGTGGATGAAGGTGTCTGAGAGTGAGGATCCTATAAGTATCCCACCACATCGAAGGGTGAGAAAGAAATACTCTTCACCTACAAAGTCGATGTCTACTAGATCTTCTATTCCAATGGAATGTCGGGCTATGCAGTCCTCGAAGGAGTTTTTATCGTTTGAGAAGTTCAACCTATGATGGAAATACTCCAAGGTTCATAAGCATTACAAAATCATATAGTGGGAATTGGATACGAAAGAATAAGAAATATACAATGGATGTGATGATATATATGATTTCTATGAGCTGTTGTCCTTTTTCTGCCTTATTGTACATTCTTGTTGCTTTTCTTTATAAATAAATGGTCAGAGGCTTGCCTCTGACTGGGCTTCCCCAGTATGTTATTTTCAATAATTTGTTATATTTCCCCTAGAAAATATGTATCTATTTTATAGACTCTCTAAAGTACATTACAGTTCTAAATAAATACAATAACATTTTGTGTTTTTTTTGAGATCTATCTCCAAAATCAAAATCTAAACTCATGATTTGTTGAATGAATTATTTATCTTGGGAACTTGGGGAGGTATAAAATTTCATGACCACCTTTACAGGTCTCAAATTCCCTGATATTGCTACATTTTAGTTAATCTATAGTTAAAAATTATTATATTATTGATAATCTATTTTCTAAAAAAGATTAGTTAATTTCTTCTAATCAACATATAGGTAAAGGGTTCTGTTCCTGGTGTTTCATATAGAACTCATGCTTTCCCCATTTTCTAAAATATAAAATACATGTATCAATTAGGATAATTAAAATTTGTTTTGGTTTCAACTTGTTATGATTTATTGGTTCTATATGAAACTAATTGATTCCTGATTTTACGTTAGCATCCATGCATGAAATAATAAAAGGGTAATGCATTACATTAGTATTGCACTTTTGTTTGTTAGTAAAGTTAATTTATACTTGGATTAGTAAAAAACAAAGGGCCAATCATGCAAGGTGCTGGAAAACCTCAACCTGAAGAGTATGTAGGACAATGGGTCAGCCACACCCAAGGGAGGCCTACTGTGTATGGCCACAAGAGGTTTGTGTATGGACCATGTATAAGCCCAGTGGATATCATGAGTTGAAGCCCGTGCATTGCAAGGGGAAAAGGCCCACAGACTAATGGAGCATAGTATGGGCACAGAGCCCGCCCGTTGGGCAAACAAAGTACATGGTGATACTGTGATGGGAGATGGAAAATTTTGAGCACATGCTTCAACGACATGACAGCTAAGCCATGATATACCTGTATGATCATTTTAATGTGGGATGGTTTTTATTCCATGGATGCAATCCCCGTCGATCATATAATCTCATGAGAAATCAGAGACGCTCATCTCATCTACGCTCCACCATCTAATCAGGATCATTTTTTTATCCTATATAAGTCGATTCAATGGTAAGAAATCTAGCACGCTGCCGTCATCTACATTTGATCACATGAAGAACCTCTTGATGCCACTTTTTTTCTAAAAATGAAGTAGCTCCCCCCAGATTAAATCTATGGCCATTTTCAACTACTAAAACTCACACATTACTATAATATATATAACAAAAAAATCATGGAATTATAACTACATTCATGCGATAGAAATGAATAATTCACGTTGGATGAAGTATACACTGTTGCAAGACCATGTCATGGATCTCAGGCATTCATGATTGAATTTTTCTTACATTCCTAACATATTCACATTATGATTACACCGAGAAATAAGGAAGCCCACATTGAACATAAACAAATTGATAGATTTAGATATCTCATCCTTTGTTAATGTTTTCAAAGATAATGAAATCAATTATTCATATATTTGATTCTCACAGCATATCATGATGTATTTTAATGTGTTTAAAATAACATCCAATTCCTATAAAAGAAGGAGTCCCTCTACTGATTCATGTTGTTGAAAATAAAGAGGTAATATTCCATTTCTTTGAAGCGGTGTATAATTACATAGAGTTTCCATGTAGAAAAACTTTGTGAAAGAGAAGGATCATGTAGTCATTCAATAGCTCCTACACAATCTTGAATCATGATTGTAAAGGAAGAACAAATATGAAACCACTATGCGATGAAACCCACAATCAAGTGATATGTTCTTTCAAAACCTAATTGTGACTTCAAGAGGAGAACCCAATGTGTATGAAACTGGTGCACTTTCACCATTTCTATACTCCATGATGATACTATCCAGAAACCGTTCCATGGTTCTATGATGAAGATCCATGTGTAACTTGTGTGCGATGAAGAAGAACTCATGCTCTCCAGATTACACAATGAAGTAGAACCCGTGATCCCGCATTCTTTAATGAAAAGATGAAAGATATTTCATAAATGTATATGTTCCCATACACTATACATGATGAAGAATATGAATTCACACACCGATGAAGCAGATTCCCATTCAGGTTTTGTGTGCAGGAAAGGGAAGCAATTCTAAAGCCTATATCTATTCATGTCCGAAAAAGATCATATATAATATGGAAAGTGTGGGTCTACTCAAGTAGAGAAATAATAAAGAGATGCAAAATATTGTAATGATTGACATTTTGAACCATGTAATCATAACTAAACATTCATGCATTCCAATTAAAGATAAAGAAATGATTGTGGGTTTATTAAGAAACACACTGAAGTGAGTTTCACAATGAAAGATGTACATGCACATTAATATCAAACATTTGACCACAACTAAACAAAAAGTCAGGGAGTGAAATGAAACAAATAAGAAGTAATTATGTGTTTGTTCATATCGAGGAAAGAAAAAAAGTTTAATAGTCCATGTGAAAAATAATAATACATACTCATTTAACAAAACATGAATAGTGTGTGCTCAGGTAGACATACTACATTTCATACATGCATGCAATCATGCATGAATACACACACATGTGAAACGTATTAAGATATAAAAAACAAGAAGTTTGGATTCCATGAAATCCATGCATGATGTAAATATGTATTGAGACTAAAGCCAGACCGAATAAAAGAAGATCATATATCTGAGTTTATAGTATTTTAGAATCAAAGAAAAAAACAAATATACTATTGTACATGATCACTATAGCAAATTAATATTCTTGGAGAAGTTTTTTGAACTACCTATAATAATCCAAGTGAGGTTGGGGCTTCCTTAAATAAAAAAAATACATTTATGAGAATTGTGAAAATATGTATTGATCCGAAATGTGATTAGAGTTATTGATAAAGGCCAACAAACCTTACCAAATGTTGTTGATGATTCTTGAAGAGATACAGTGAAATGTGTGATTCAGAAAGCCAATAAGGAAATAGAATCACATCATCTAAAGTGAATCGAACTGAACTAAGAATGAATGTAATCCTAGGACACGAGCTCTAGAAGAACCTTGTGTGATTTACTAAGGAGAATAAGACTTCAGTGATACTATGGAGCAAGCCAATTGGACATTGGTAACATTTTGGAGAAAGGTAAAAATACCCTCCTATGAGACTCGAGAGGCATATAGTGGGACTATATATTGACCATTTCAATTGAAAATAATATTATAGTGTAGAATCTATGTAGTGTAGAATAACCAACACCGCAAAAAGTGTGTATTTGAACCGAACATTTTAATCCTTGTGTTCAGTTCCTTTATATTTATAACATTATTAGAGGTATTGTTGAGAGACACGAGAAGACAGGATAAACGATTCAACAATCAATTGATGTTTAATTAAAAATAGTCAATAGGTAATAATTTTAATGGGATCCCCCATTCACCCACTCCCCCTTTCAGTGATCCACGCTGATCCTGGAACTTCAGTTTGTATCATTGTAAAGTTACCTCTAAACGATCATAGGTAATCATTATGAAGGGGAGACATTAATAATTGAGTGAGAAACCTCATATGGGAATATTTTCCAATACATGGAAAAATATAATGAAGAAATAGGAAAGGAAGATGAAGAATAATATTACTACTAAGGGAGGGACACCTTCTACTGAATGTAATATGTGAGGTACAACATGTGAATGTTATTTTTATTACTACGACTCTTATAATAAACCATGTTAAATATTTGATGATGATAGATCCATTTTTGATCCTTAGTGTTTAATCAAATAACATCAGAATAATATCTCTAGGGATGTGGTAAGACATTTTTTTATAAGTATAAAAGTTCACTAAGATGAAAAATTTCTGATGGAAGAAGAAGTTGATGCCATGAAACAAGCAATAGCTAAAAGGTATGGAATATGCCATACTCTCACAAAACAAGTGAAGGCAAAGTAAGAATCAATTTATATTTTCAATAAATGATTTTCTCAGGTAACTAATGAATTTAAATGATGTATTAATGTGAAATAATTATTTGATATTTTATTTTTATATGAATTTCATGCATTTGAAATGTTTAACAATGTCTATATAGTTTTCAATGTTACTCAACTAGAAGACAATGACATCAAGGTAAAGTAGATTAACATTACCTGACAAGAATAAATAAATGTTAATGAATAACAATTGAAGATGATGAATGATAATTGGGAAATTAAACATATATCTGTTGTGTATGATATGAAATCCAACAACATGAAGTGTTTTGAGGTGGATGTGATATTAAAGAAACAAAAATCACACCAGGTAGGAATTTCCCAAATTGCTGGAATAGGATATTTTTGACTCAATTTTCATTGAGAGATATGATTTCAAAACTATAGTTAGATTATCGGATAATCCAATGTCGACATCCTCCAACAATAAGGTATCCAATAACCCAGTTATTTCTATTTCTTCTAATGAAGTTTCATCTCTAAGTATGGGTTAAAATCTATAATCTTGGAATATGTGGATTTATAAAAATGTTAATACATTCATCAAAACATGACATATGGATATTGGGATGATTAAGAATAACGAATCCCAAATTGATGCTCCAAAGAAAGAAAGACAATTCTATTAACAAAAAAGAAAAAAATTTATCCATACTGATACTACAAAAAAAAAATAGAATTATTGGCTATAGTTGGTGTTGCTGGATGTTTTCGAATCATGCCAAAGATTTATGGATTAAAATTTCAACATATGAGAATTATGGAATTCCTACCTTTAGGGATATTATATGTGAATAAATGAAGCTTCCTATAAAGAGAATGTAGAAGACACAGATAAAGAAGAATATGTAAATCAAAAACTAAATTAAATATCATGAAGAGTTCGATGATAATTGAAATAGAAGTGGTCATAGTTATGATGATTTCTCATTTAGTCCAACCTTATGACATGAATATGATGATAATAAGCATATACCACAATAAAGGTGAGAGAAAGTAAAAAATAGTTTAGAAGACTTCTATTAGGAATATGGAAAACACTGAAATCCAGAAAATAATGAAATTTTTTATCCAAAGATGTGGTTCGATATGGATTCTATGAATGTCATATCAACCATGAAAATATTCATCTATTGTAGAAAGAAATTACATACCAGGGATCATTGCAAACAATACATGAAAATGAATGGAAGAACAGTGAACTAAAAAAGAGAATCAATGCAAAGAAAGATTGGATTGAATAAAGTCATTCCTAAATATAATATTAATAAGATAATAATGGAAACATAAAGACAATGATGAAACCATGTAGATGCTCCAAATCAAAAAAAAATGTTAGGTAGGATTGTTTATTTATTTTTCCAAATATATTGAAAATTTATAAATAACGATAAAGAGATAAATATGGAGTACTAGCTGATGCTATGGAAAAGGTGAAACATGTAATTCCCAATGATTGAAAATTAGAATTTCATGAGAGGTTGTTAGAATATGATAACCCATGTTTCTAAAAACTACTATATGGAAGGTGTAAGAAGACTGAAAATCATGTAAATAAATGTATATCTATTTTACCTTTCCAAATGGATATGTTGAAATTTTAAAAGAAAACACCAATTCAAGCTACTTTACTATTGGCCGAAGAAAGGAAAAACAATGCACAAAATATTAAGATGAATTTAAGTAAAGGTTCCATGCAGAAAATGAATGACCAAATTGTTAATTGGAGAGTAGAAACAAGAATGAAGAGTTCTCGACAAAGTTGATCTAGAAGGAATGGAGTTCTTGGGTTGAGAGAAAATTCTCATCCTTGTTTCACCTATTAAAAATCTTTAATGAGTTCCATGTGATAAAATTATTTTATTTCTATATGTATGCTTACATTGTAGGGTATTAAAGGATATGGCCATTCTAAATATGATAATTTGATGAAGAATGTGGTGAACAACAAGTTGGACTCATTATTCATGATTTGATAATTACTTTAAGTGTTCCATAATGGAAGATTATCAATTTTATTATCTTGAATATAATATAATGATATTTTCCATTATGGTTTTTCTCACAGGGATTTCACCCCTTGAGGGAGAGGAAATATAACAGAAATTATATCTTGGATTTTTTCATTACAAATGTAGAAATAAATGTCATCTCAATCTATTGAAACTTGAGGTATTCTAATCACACTTTCATTCTTTTATCATAATTTTATTTTTCATTTATTTTAAGGGGGAGTTCATGACTAACGAAAAGATGTGATGATATGGTGAGATTTATCTTTCCACATAAATATTTTTATATTTTTTGTGATGTATGTTCATGATTTAGTATTTCATTGATAAATATGACTATCTTCAACACCATAGTTTTGATTTGATACATTCTGATCATGACTTAATATTTATGTTTGTTTATGGATATAATTGAATTCATTGTTAATATATATATTTTTTTCTAAACAGGGTTAGTTAAAATATTCTTAAAATTTATTAACTTAAGTCTATTTTCTAGGCCAACCATGTGAAATCATCCCTCTCTTAGAAATATTCAAGAAGATATTTTTTTAATGGGAGGAGAACATGTTTTTTGACAAACCCCACTAAACCATTGCCTTTGGTTTCCAATTAGTGGGATAAATGAATGGAACACAAATTAACCCGCACAAAGTTTTCTTATTTTATATTAAAAACAAAATAAATAAGAGGACATTGTAATGTATATTGTTGCATTTTTTGTCAATAAAGTGTCAATATGTTTATTTAATGGTAATGATGATGTGGTGATGTTGATTGACGAGGGGATGTTGTTACAAAGTATATGTCACAATGAGAATAAATATAAAATGTCACTGGATGTCAGGATTGAAAATTCTCTATATTTCCAAATTTAGATGATTCTTGAACTGGTCCTATGTTCCCCGACCTGTTTCAATGAATTACACATTGTAATAAAAATTGAATGAGGCCATGAAATACTAGACTGTATGATGATTTTAGAATATCCATCCAATATATTCTAATTAGAAAATGATGGTGAAAAAAATAATATGATTGATTGTGATAATCTTCATGGACCCAGACACATGTTAAGGAAAACACAATGTTTACAACAATGTTTCCTTGCATTGTGATTCAGTTCGTGAGGAGTTGAATAAGTGTTCCATCCCAAGTTGGATGAAGGAAAATGAAATTTTTTTAGGATTCATGTTCCAAAAAAATATTAACAAGAGAATAATAAAAGGAAGGTTTCATGGGACTAGAAATGGATGAAGTGACCATGCATGAAATAATATGGTGGCCATGAATTACATTTTTATTGTACTTTTATTTATAAACAAAATTCATATATACTTGGATTACTCAAAAATAAAAGTCCAAACAGGTAAGGCATTGGCCAGCCTCAACATCAGGTGTATTAATGAAACTGGGTCAACTGCACCAAATGGAGGCAAAACGAGCATGACCAAAAGATGCATGTGTGCGAGCTGTGTAATAGCTCACTAGAGCGCATGAGCTGAATCACATGAATAGTGAGGGGAAAGGCCCACAGGTGAAGGGAGCATAGTTTGGGCACAGAGTGCACCCACAGGGTGAAAATGATACATGGAGGTATAGTAAAGAAATTGGGAGAATACTGTGTGTATTCTTTCATGGATTGATACATTAACCATGAGAAACCTACATAGTCATTTTGATGTGAGATGATTTTTTTATCCCGCTGAAGCAATCCACCCCATTCATCTAATATCAGAACTAATATGATATTCTCATCTCATCCGTGCTCTTTAAACTAATCACAGTCGTCCGCTATACGATCTAAATCGATCAAGTGGTCACAGATCTACCATGTTGTTGTCTTCTACATTTGATCGCCTGAAGAACTTACTGATGCCACTAATCGCAAAAATTGTAGAATCTCCTCATCAAGTTAATCTCTAAACACATTCAACAATAATAACTCATGAATTATGATCAGCAAGATGATACTTACATATGAATGTAATTACATCTACATGCATGTGATTGAAATGATGAATCCACGTAGGCTGAAACATACAGAGTTGTAAGGCAACGTCATGGGGAACAAGTGTTCGTGAATGAAAACTACATGAATTCCTAGTACATGCATTTAATGATTACTCTGAGAAATGGGTATCCTAATGTTGAACATAAAAAACCCTAGGTATTTTGATATCTAATTTGTGTTTGTTGTTTTCGAAGCCAAATATCTCAGCTATTCAATGAATAGAATCCCATAGAATATCTTAAATTAATTGAACATGATGGAACATGAATCCTATGCCTATAAATGAAGGAGTCCATTAACTCATTAATGTTGTTGAAAATAGATGAAAAATATTTTATTTCTCTTAATCAGATAATCGTTCCATAGAGATTTCACACAACCCTGCTACGTGATGTAGAAAGATCTTGTAGGTGTTGAATAGGTTCTACACACTCTTGAATTGTCCTTGGGATAGAAGAAAACATATGAACCCTCTATGTGAAGAAACACATGAGCATGAGATATGTTCGTTATAACCCTCATTGTGTTTTCTTGAGGAGCATCCCAATTGTACACAACTGGTGCACTTGCAACCTTGCTATACTCCGCAAAGATAGAACCCATGAACCATTCTGTGGTTCAGGGAAAAATTACCCTGAATACCTTGTGCGTGGAGATGAAGAACTCATTCTCTCAGGTTTACCCGAAGAAGAAGATCCAATGATCCTAATTGGTCTCATGAAGAGAATAATGAGATTTCAAAATGCAATGTGTACCCATACAGTTCACTTAAAGAAGAAGTAGAAGAACTCATTCACACACACACACACACACCGAGTAGAGACCCATTCGGGTTGTCTACACAAGAATGTGAACCTATTATAAAGACAATATCCAATCTTGTTTGAAGATGATAAGATATAATATGGATAGTGTGGGTGTTCTTGAGTAGATAAATAAGAAGGAGAATGAAATGAGGGGATAGTTTGTGTTCGATCACCGTAATACCATATCTAAACATTCGTGTAAGACCATGAAAAAATTAATAATGGATTTTGTGTGTATTGAGAAACACAAATTGAATTTCACCAAGAAGGTAGTATATACACATGCACAACACACATTAGACTCAAACTAAACAAAATTTGTGTGTGTGAAAAAAACTAAATAAGAAGAAATTGTTTGTGTGTGTGTGTGTGTGTATAATTATTTAAGAAAAGAAGATATACTGTGTATGAGATAAAAAATGAGCCAGACTCATTGAAATTTATCTAGGATAGTTTGTTCATTTGGTAAAAAACTAAATCCTATATAATCATGTTTTCATTCATAAATTCATGCATTTGTGAAATTATTGAGATATCCAAAAACAAGAAGTGTGGATTCCATGCAATCCATGCAAAAAAGTGAATATGTATTAAGAGTGAAGCAAGAATGAATTAGAGAAGATATTATTTCTCAGTTTATAGTATTTTAGAATCCAAGAAAATAGAAAATGCTAATATTTTGAAATATCACTCTTTCATATTAATAATCTTGAAGAAGTTTTGTATGTTGGAACCAATAATGTTCGTTGATAATGTAGCAGTTTGGTTTGTGTTTGTTTTCAATCTGCACATGGAAGAATAGGGTGTTTGCAAACAAAGGTTCATCACAAAAGAGTAAATGTTAAGTGAAATGACAGAGGAATTTATCAAAATAATGGAACCATATACCTCAGAACATGTACCACGTTTTTTGTTCTAGGAATGGTTCACTACTTTGTACATGGTAGTGGGAATGGTACATGGAGTGGTGCCTAGAACTAAAAACAGTTCGCAGGGATGGTACATAATGAAGGTGTATGGTCTAAAGAATCTTGTTAAACTCGGTGAAAGAGTGAAGTATGAAAAATTCAAAAGGATTTCGTTATTTCTATAGTTCATGAAATAGATGCGTTAGATGGTGGAGGGTAATAATACACAGATAGAGTTCAGTTTACAATGAAAATTGTACCACAATGAAAATTTGGGTAATTCAGATTAGAGAAATTTTTATAGATATTTTATTTATGGAGCAGTAATCCCCTTTTTTAGACATGATATTGGAGATTATTATTTTGGGAAGAAATATGGTGATGTCTGAAGTGGTTCGTGGATGAGATGACAATACACTGAGAGAATCATCTGCATGAGGAAACAGTTCATAGAAGAGGGTTCAGTTCGCGCAGGAATCTCTCACAGTACGCGGCGGAGAGTGAAATACGCGAAGCAGGATGGTACGTAGAGGATTGAACCATTACATAGAGTAGGGTAGTACTCATAGCAGGGAAGTACGCAGAGGAGATCGATGGTACATGGAAACAACAGTGGTAAGAAGAAACAAAAATAGTACATGGAACCGCAAAGGAGGCCGAAAAATTGGGCAAAACTGTATGCAATCATAATTTAAATAAAATACCAGTGTATGGTAAAATAAATTTAATCTATGGGTGGTTAATGGAATTTCACATAGCATCTATTTATTGTTTTGGAAGCATGATTTAATGATAAAAAAATGAAGTGAATTTTATGTTGATAAACTTAGTGATGACTCTTTCAATGTAGTGGTAAGGGGGAGTCAGTAGAAGTAATATAAGGGATGTAGTGTTCTATCCCTAACAACTTGTAATGGTAATATGTCGGGCACATAGTGACTATGTTAAAGTCTTGTAAACCAAAAGTTGTGAAAATTAGTGATTTTGGGTATGACCTGGACATTATTAGTGTATTCTCCTTGAACATAGAACTTAGTGGTGAACCAAGTAAAATTGTTGTTTCATTTTATTTCATGTGATTATTTATTTTATTCACATCGTCTTCTGATGAGTTTAATAGGTTCCTACCAATGTGGAAACTGGATCCCTCAGTTTAAAATAGAATGTTGTCACCCTGATTCCCCCCTCCCCTCTCAGGGTGTTGTGGGGTCCTTCAAGTTGTATCAGAGGCATGTTGTTAGTGTAAAAATTTTTCATGCTTTTCTGACATGGAGGATAGAGATATTGTGAGTAGAGTTCCTTTGTTTGATAAAATAAAATTTATGATATGGAAGAACATTATTAGATCACATCTATTTTCTCTTAGAATGGAGTAATTTTTTCCACTGCATAAAGAATACAAGTAACTGATCCAACTAGTCTATCTATGATAGAGAATGATTGGAAAATGATTTATGTTAATGCTAAAGCACAGGATTCCCTAACATCACCTCTTTATGATCAAATATATCTGATGGCGATGAAAATTACATTAACAAAGACTACGTGGGATAAATAGGAGAATATTTATGAAGGTGACAACAATGTAATGGAGGCAAAGAACCATTTTTTAAAAATCTGGTTTGATGATCTGAATATTCACCCTAATGAAAATGCATATTTTCATCAATTGATTTACTGATGTTTTAGGGGAAATTATAGGGCAAGGATTATACGTCAAGGTAACATCCCAATTCTGGGTGCCGTCCAAAGGGGCCCCATACCCAGTTGGTCAAATGGCATTTAGTGCATTTCCCCTGACACAAGAGGCTTATAACTTGCAGTGACGGCCTTGGGTGTGTTAGTGGGGAAACAATGCACTCATTTTTTAGAGAAATACATTGGAGATAAATATATAACAATAGCGAAAGCAAGGATAACAAAAAATAAGTAAACAATGGAAGAGTGAAAGCAATAATCAACTGGAGATAATATATAAATGATGCATGATACATATGTCTATGAATACATACAAACAAGTCACAATGAAAGAAAATAGTTTCAATCCAAAGTACAAGGATGAAAATAAACTCCAATAGAATCACAATACACAGCTAGGTCCCATGATCTCCAGGTCCACAATAATCATGTACCTGATGTATAAGGGCACTTCCCTTATCTATACCTGCAGCAATATATTCTATTTGGGACCAAAAGAATGAACTAAATAGGGTGTGAGATGAATCCAAGTAGGAAACCACCCAAATATCTCTGTATAACAGTCAGTGAATATATATGGTAGGAAATAAGTAAATTATGTAGTAATCAATGAAGTATCCAAAAGTAAAAAAATCATACAATTCCAATTGCATTCATTTTCATATATCAGGTAAACATCAATTAAAAACAAGTAACCCTTTGAGATGTACTCACAACCTCTCCCCTGTAGTTCAACATATCGATCATAAGATACCATCTAGAAAGTACTCACAATCTAAACCCTCTAGTTCAACATTATAAAAGACACTCTGAGGAAGCACTCACCATTAATTCCCCTTGTGTCCTTTTATCAGTAAACAACAGGCACTCTATGGAAGCACTTAACATCCAATTTGCAAGGTGGTCTCACAATGTGGATCTATATACACTTTGATGAAGCACTCATGTCCATCCATCTTATGGTATCAAAACATGAAAAAAAAGAAGGTACTCTGGAGAACCCCTTAGCATCCATTCCACCTATGGACTACTATACAGGGTTCTAACAGCCCTGTGTAAGTCAATCATGCCCACCGATGTTCAACAGCCAATGTAATCCTTACGAACTAATTGGATAACTAATTTCAATAACTACTTGAATAAACAGCTACACGCATATAATAGTTTTAGATAATATCACTCCATCCTAAAAACTCTAGTCTAGGAAAACAAGTAACATAACCTGGAATGGTAGACCAAACGATCAATAAAAAAAAGGGAAACACATCCATATCATGGAAATTAACCCGATTCACGATAAAAAAAACCTCTACAAAGGCACAAAAGGTATAACAGACAATAAAAGGTCTAAAATACTAAAACATTCAATACCTCCTTATAGGGAATTTGGAAATTTTTCACATAATATTCAAATACTAACTACATGAAGTAAAAAACCACTGACTACGACGTGGTACAAACAATATAGTTGAATCTTAGCATTTGAATTGACCAAGAATGCCATGATGAAAAAAATGTCAAAAAATTTAAACCAAGGTTATCTCATGAAAGGGAAGAAATCAAGATTTGAGTCTCTAAAAGAAATAATAACACACTAATGTGATTCCAATTCAACCAATGGAGTTCAATTTTGAGAATGGAAGATGAGTCAGAGGCCCAAAAAAGATTTGATTGTATCCATCACTCTTGGACAAGACTGACCTAGAAGAATAGGTTATTATCTATTAGACACAACCCTGGTCCGACATAACAATTATATTGAATATTACATGGCATTTAATTTCCATAACTAGCTTTGGTGTTAGGGGATCTCAAGGTCACACCACATAGACATGTACTCAGCCATTACTTGTCCAGTACCCAGTCACTTTTACCAACTGAATACATGGTGTTTAATTAAAAATACCTGGTGTGTACTCCTTAAATTTACAAAAACTCTTCTTCTACTAAAAAATAACAAAAACGAAAACCAATACCTGAATCAAAGATCCGGGTTCTTACAAACACCCCCCATAAAAAATCTTGTCCTTGAATTTCCCTAAGAAGGTGGCGTAGAAGAAAAATCATCGAAGAACAATGGCCACTTTAATCACACATCATCATCCCTCTACAATGTATCATCGAGTACTCAGATGTATTTCTATATCACTCATACCAAAGGAACAATATGGCCATAGGGAACCATTTCACTAAGATCAACAATCTCGATAGTATTATCCTCGAACGAGGCTTCCACACCCAACTCAACCTCCTCTGGTTGAAGACATGAGACAAGTTTGAGAATTAACATCGTAGTTGAGAAACGTGGGAGACATCGTGCATATCCCAATACGTATGAGGTGACTACAACTGATCGGAAACTGGCCTAACCATTCCCAAAACCTCAAAAAGATAGAAATACTTCGGCGAAAGCTTACCCTGTCTCTTAATCCTCTTGTGTCCCAACCTCGATGTGACATGCAGGAAAACCTGATCCTAGACCTCGAACTCAATAGTTTGTCTATGTCAACCAAAATAAGACTTCTGTTAGGACTTTGTAGTAGACATCCTCTTCCATGTCAACTATATCTACTTTATGGTCTTTTTGACAAGATGAGGTACCAATATAACTGTCTCTCCAGCTTCAATCTAACATAGGTGTGATCTACATGACCTATCATACAAACCCTCATATTGTTCCATTTGATTAGTTTCATGGAAACTATTATTATAGGAAAACTCCACAGAATGTATGTTCTTCTCCTAATAACATCCTAAATCTAGGATGCATGCTCGAAGAATGTCCTCCTGCATCTGAATCGTATGCTCATACTGACCATTAGTCTAGGGATGGTATGATTTACTCAGAAGTTCGTGTGTACGCAAAGCCTTATGTAGTCCATGCTAGACTCAAAAGGTAAAACCTTCATATTAGTATGAAACAATAGAGTGTGTAACCCCATGTTGACATATAATCTCTCAAATATATAGCCTTCATATCTCAACAACACTGAAGGTATTCTTGATAGGACAGAAGTGAGAAATCATCACGAGTCATCAATGAAAAATCATACAACATCATTCCCTTAGGGTGATCTCGATAAACCCATCACAAAGACCATCGTGACAAAATTTCAATTCCACTTGGGAATGGATAATTGTTGTAAAATCCCTAATGGTCACTAATTATCAGCCTTCACCAAATTATAGGGGGAACACCTCATGAAAAAACTAGTAACATCTCACTTCATACCTGGCCACCAATACTGACGGTGCAGATCCCAATACATCTTGGTGACACTAGGATTAACATACCAAATAGTGGAATGAATGTCCCACATCGGCTCCTCACGTAGGTCTACTGAAACTCATACGTGCCCCTGAAAATGATATATATCATCCTCGCCTATGAACCATATAGGGATAAGGTCCTCTACTGACACAATCTCCCATAGGACTAGGTCTTCAAAATTTGATAGTTGCATAATTCACACACGATCATGTAGTGTAGAGGAATCAACTACAGAAGAAATAGAATCCTCATATCTTTATTGTGAACCTCCAAATACATCTCATAGAATATAGTCATAAGCTATCACTCCCTGCTGGCCTCTTCAACTTCTTGTATATGAGTCCTCCTACTCAACGCAACAACCATTGCATTTCCATTTCCTAGAATGTAGGAAATCTCTAAATCAAAATACATAAGGTAAAAACACCCATTTTTTATCTCAAATTCAGATCATACTGAGTGAAGATATATTTGAGACTTTTTTGATTGGTGAAAACCATAAAATGATGTCCCATAAGATTGTGTCTCCAATAGTGTAAGGCATGAACAACTGTAGCCATCTTGAGATCATGTGTTGTGTAATTTCTGTTATGTGGCCTCAACTACCAAGACCTGTATTCAATGACACTTCCCTGCATAAGAACTGATTCCATCCTGATACCTAATGCATCACAGTAAACTATTTATCTCTTTCCCAAATATAGAAAAACTAGTATATGTACTGAAGTCAAAATCCCTTTCAACTCATGAATGCACGACTCACTAGAGTCAATCCAGAAGTACTTCACACCCTTCTTAGTTAGGCCTGTCAGTGGAACTGCTGAACATGAAAAGTCTTTTATAAAATGTCTACAGTAACCAGACAGCCTTAGAAAACACTATACCTCAATGTTTTTCTTTGGATGCTCCCAGGAAACTACTGCACTCTCTTTCTATGGGTCTACTGATACTCATGTCTTTGAGATAACATGACCCCTAACGTGAGTCTGGTCCATACAAAAGTGGAATTTTGAGATCTTAGCATATAGATGAATCTCTCTCAGTGTACTCAAAACAATATCAAGATGTTTGGAATGGTCCTAAAGAGTATGAGACCACACCAAGACATCTTCAATGAAGACTACCTTGAATGAATCCAAGTATGGATGGAATATACTATTCAGAAGTTCCATGAAAACTACAGGAACGGTCGTGAGACTGAACGACATAACCACATACTTGTATAGACCATACCTATTCTGAAAAGCTGTAAAGGGATTGTCATATGGTCTAACATGCAACTGATGAAAACCGGATCTCAATTCAATCTTAGAGAACACTTGGGGTCCACGAAACTGATCAATGAGATTGTCAATCCTAGGTAATGGATATTGGTTATTGACGGTAAACTAGTTCAACATACGATAATCCACAAAAAGTTTGAGGGTAACATCTGCCTTTTTCACAATTAGGATAGGCGAACCCTGAGGATAAGTACTGGGTTGGATGAGACCCATATCATGCAACTCCTAGAACTACTTCTTGAACACCTATAACTCTGGTTTAGCCATCCTATAAGGGGGAATGGACATCGGTATTGATCCTGGAAATATCTCAAAAGAAAATTCTACCTCTCGCTCCAATGGCTAACCTAAAAATTCCTCTGGAAAGACATCACTAAAACATTCCCCCAATATTGGAAATTCCAATAGTGAAGTCCCCCAGTCATCAAGATACAGACAAGAAATCTGGGATGTAATTCCATCCAAACCATGATGCTTATTTCCTGCTCTATGCACCTGAACATCACATTCACCATTATGTAAAAAGGATCTTCCCTCTAGTGACGTAAAACTCACCCTATGATGATAGAAATAAACAACATATTGGTAGTTAAACAAAAAGTCCATCCCAATAATTATATCATAACATATCATCTCTTGGACATAGAGGTCCCATAAGTAGTGACTCCCACCAAACTCAACAGGTCACTCCTTGCACTGATGTACACTAGTTGTTCTTGTCCCCAACAAAGTATCCAGCATGTAGACCTTAGCATATGTAATGAAACAGATCCCAAGGATCTCCATAATAGAAACAAATATTAAACTATGGGAATCAACTTTGTCAAAAAGTGCCAAAGCTAGATATGAGGAAACTAGACTTGTACCTCGAACTGTAGAGGCTTGGGGATCCTGATTTTGTTGGATCTGCTCCAATGCAGAAGTCTGGCTTGTACCATGTCCTTGTGACCCTGCTTGACCTCCCCAAGATGATCCACCCAGAAGTCACTGAAATCTGGAAAAATCGATACCACGACAATGACTGTAATTTTCCAACCCCAGTTACCCAATGTCGGTGCATTATTACATAACATTGGCATGATACAAGATATCATGTCCTGAAACACCGATCAGTTCATTATCATTGGAGTTAATATATACATTCTGAAGATTTACATTTAATCATGAAATAAAAAACTAAACAATATTTTCCCATTTTGAACACACGTATATCCTTAGCTTATCCTTGTAGATCAACAATAAAATTCTTCTTCACATCCTAGGAAAAATGAAACATAGAATTTGGTGAGCTCATATGCTCAGTAAGGATAACAATAAATCGGAAACATTCATTAATATGAATAATCATTTAAGACAATGTATAAGAATAAAACCAAAGATTTTTAGATATAAAATTCACCATAATATGGAAAATATAAAATAAACTTATTCCATTTACATAACCACATGTATATTCCACTAATCGAATAATCACATGCAATATCAATAGCCACATTCATAATTATGGAATGCATAATAGATGTCCTCCAAACCACATAGTCAAGGCCTTGCGCCAAAACTAAAAATAAGATTTTGTCAAGGCCTTGTGCCAAGAAAACAGATTGTCTCATGTGACCTATTGATGCATCGAGTAGTTATATCAAGCTCCACCTCTCACTTACTAAGTCCAATTCATTCCTCATTTGAAATGGATAAAACATAATATAAACATTCGTATTAAAAATAGAATACAATATGTCAATAAATTATACATAAACCATGAATGGATTAAAAACAACATATCCAAAGTAAAAAATATCACAAAAACCTTAATAAAATATGGAAATTTTCTATCATAATAAGTCAAATTCAAGCATGCTTAAAATCTATCAAAAGATGTAGACATACATGAAATAAATACTTTTTAGGGAAATATCTCTTTTTATTTTGAAATAATATAAACATCATATAATAATAAAATAATACATTGCTTTTTAAAATATTTTTATAAGCTTGTATGGGGATCTTCAATGATGATATAACAGTAGAAAATTTCCACACCCACCGTATATGTTATAAACAGACATTCATACATTAATTTGGTCGAAAATGATGTAAAGAACCTTGTTCGGAAAATGACGAAAGGATTCCTTTGAAAACATATATGATAGAATAAGGGTATAAATTAATTTATCACATAGTATAGTAAATAGTAAAAACATTTTGAATTTCATATTTAAGAAAACGTGGATATGGATGATAAAGAGGTCCTATTAGATACTTACATAAAAATAACATCGTATAATAAAGAGATTGTGGAATTAACCCTTGCCTTGTACTTTTCCTTAGTAGATGGTATTATACCTCCAATATAATAGTTATAAAATTGACATTAAATTATAAAATAACTATATACATAAATATTATATCATATATGATCCTCTAATATTTCATTGTTAATATTATTTTTGTAGTATCATCGTTTCAAGTGTTAACTGATCCGTTTTCCTTTATATGGTCGGTTACGTAAGACAAGATTGTTATAGATAGTATGTAATTCATTCATATATAGAATGATATTAAGATCTTGAACATTATTTATAATCATAAAATTATAATTATACTTTATTGATTATGATGGGGAATGAATCTCACCGCATTCGTGGAGATGGTAATCCATATGTACGCACGAGCGAACATATCTTTATATTTATGGTCAATTAGTATGTAATTAGATGGTATATCATACATAAATAATCATTAAAATGTTATATTTATTATTTACACTAGTAATATTAATTATTATACCCATCCAAATAATTATGTGTTTGAATAACAAACTATACAACGACGTGGAGACGGTAAGTCGTACGTTTGCACGTATGGTGACATTGTCATTCATATGATGGGTAGAATAGTGGTTATGTTTGAAACATTTTTATAATAAAATTACATTATATATATGATAATTATTATTTTATAATGGAAACAACAAAGAAAGATAAAGTGGAAGACGAAAAATAACTTGAAAGAGGGTAGTGAAATTATTACCACTTCTTCAGGTGTTTCCTTTTGAGTTGATCAAAAGGGCTCTTTAGATTGGATTTTAGACCAAACTAAAACCTCTAGTTTGAAGTTAGGAAAATTGAAAGGATATTTGGGTATGGTTGGCTGATCCAAATGGCATTGGAGATGTGATTTTGAGATAATTAGATGTTCCCTTTTATAAGAGAGATGAGGGTAACCATAAGAAAAGATTGAAATATTATTTTATAATAAAATCATTATCAATTTATAATGGCTAAAAATGATTTATTTCGAGTATGAGGAAATTATGGGCCGAAAACCTTTCATCCAATACATTTAACACATTTTGGTTCCACAATAATAACCTTATATTTTTTATTTAACTCTTAATAAATAGTTTATCTTCTACCATGTATTATTATATTATTATAATAATTTGGTAATAAGAATACTATAAAATGCCAATAAAATCTCAAGTGGTTTATTAATGATATACCTATCATTATATAGTTTCTTTGTAAGAACCATACATTTATTAGACTATTATGGAAATTAATAATATAATATTTGTTTAATAAATTTATTTATGTCATGTTTGACACTCTTTATTATTTTGTTTTTGTGAAAGTCATCACAACATGATTACATCAAGCCAAATACATTGAATTAACTATAACATGTCATATTCACCTATAAAATTTCCGGATATCATAAAAACATTGAAATTATATTTATTTTAATATTTATAATACTATTTATTTCATTCATTCATTAATTAGGTAATTACTCCATCTCTATTGTGTCAAAAATAAATTAAATTATTTATTGTCTAAATTTTCTTTTTAAAATATAATAATGTAGGAAAAAATTTAAGATTTATAATGAGTTTTTATAGTCATAAGAATAATCTATATAACCACATTTAAAAATTGTTTTACTAAATGATATATGTTTCAGTCATTTTTGTATTTAATATAAATTAATTAATATAAATTTTCTTTATCACTCTATAGTGGCTCCATGGGGTTACATAATGGACCCATGGTTTCCCATGGTCTTACATGTGTCATCAAATAGAATAGGACACATTTTAGGGTAATTGGATATTAATATAATATTATTTTTACCCTTATTTACGGAATTTATCCTTTAACCATGGAAAATAATATATTTACCGAAGTACATATTCATAATGTCTAAAAAAAGTTACCTATTTAAACAATTTGAACCGCTTTCATCCAAATATGGAATCCATTTTTCCAAATTTAAAATGAAGAAGGGGCCGAAATTAATTTAAAATTAATTTTAGTTCTTCAAATAAGAAACATGTTTTAAAAAAATAATAACTATCAAAATATTAAAACTCGTTTATGTCGAGATAAAATGTGAAATTATATACAATAACCTAAATTATATTATATTATAAAAATAAAATCTATTGATACTTTAAAACCACTTAAATGTAAAATTTTACACTATTTTTTTACTAAAAAATTTGTTTTTAATTAAAATTTATTATTTTTCACTATTAATAAAAAATTGAATGTTTTTAGAAAACTACCAAAATTCCACCCTAACCTAATTTAGATATTTCTAATTCAAAAAAGATGTCAATTTGGTAAAATAAAATTTATAAAATTTCAAAAACTGTTAATTTCTATTTATAACTACTTGTTTGATTGGTCGTGGTGTGTCAAAACTCCATGTTGCGTACAATGCAAGCTACTGCATTATTCGAAGGGAAATGTTCCGTCGAAGCTTGGGGTGTTACATTATACACTCATTAAAATAATTTCATCCTTAAAATTTCTATAATATTATTACATATAAAGATTCAGGTGGTTATTCAACATAAGTTCCTTGGGTTCCCACATTACCTCTACCATCTTATGGTTTCTCCATAAACTATTACCAAATTAGTCGTCCGGTTTCTCAGCACATGTTATTTGGTATCATGAATTTTGGAAGGCTCTTCACAATAATACAGATTTGGTTCCTGTTCAATTACCTCGTAGGTGAGTACATGCATTGTTTCAGGCATTTATTTTCTCAATAGTGATACGTTGAACACATAATGAAATATGGAGTGACTTGGAGTAATTTCCAAATGATAAGCTATAACTCAATTTTTTTATAGAATTTCAAAAGGTCTGATGTTCCTGGGACTCAATTTACCCTTCTTACTGAAAATTATAATGACCTTCCATGGTCATACCTTCAATAAAACATGATCTCATGCTTGATATTCCATATACTTCCTCCAGTAAATGACATAGCTCTTTTGCCTATTTGGAGATACTTTGATGTGGGTTTGGATAACCTTTATTTTTTCCATTGTTTCCTCAACATTTTTAGGGCCTATGAGATTTCATTCACCCTCATCATCCCAACAAGTTGGTTTACGACATCTCTTTCCATATAATGCGCCATATGGTGCCATGTGAATACTTGAGTGGAAGTTGTGTTTATAGGAAAATTCTACCAGATGTAAATATTGATCCCACATACCATGAATGTAATGTTATCGTGATCTACACATGACTTATATTCTTTGAATAGTCTGTTCTTATAGTCCATCTTTTTGAGGGTGGTTGTTAGTGCTCAAACGACGTTCAGTATCTAGGGCATTTAGAAGACTTATGCAGAATCATGTTGTAAAATTGGGATCAAAATAAGAATAAATTGATAAGTTAACTCCATATAGTCTTACCAAATCATTAATATATTTTATTTCTATATGTTCAAGTGGTAAATATTCTCTTATTACAAGATAATGTACAGACATTGTAAGAAGATCAACAGTGACCCATTTTGCATCATTCCTTCTAGGAGTATTTGGTATCCCTATGATAAAGTACATCGTAATATTATCCCATTTACAATCAGTTAAGGGAAGAGGTTTCATGACACCTATATGATGTTTCCTTCCATCTTTGACTTGTTGAAAAACAATACATCTTGACACAAAATCATCAATCTCCCTCTTCATGTTGTCCCACCAAAAATATTATTTAAATTCTCTATACAACTTGGTGCTACAAGGGTGTATAGAGAAGTTAGATCTATGAGCATCAACCAATAATTCCATTTTTAGATCAAATATCTTAGGAACACAAATTCTCTTCCCAAATTTCAAATTTCATCTTCATATATGAGGTCACTCAATATCTAAACATTCACAACATGAATCTTCTTTTGAAACTCCTCCTCATCAGTCTGAGAACTCTTTATCCTTTCTAGTATTGTTGGTTTCACTTCCTTTAGAAAATGAATTGATGTTTCACCTTCCATAGTTATTATGATAGCCATAATTACTAGATCAATGAAAATATGATCCCTTTCAACTCTCATATAGTTCAAAACTCCATGACCCATTATAGTCAAGGAATACTGAACCTTATTTTCCTTCCCCGAGAGTAGTGTAAAGTTTTATAATAATCATTTAGTAGTTCAATCCATCGTCTTTTCTCATGTTGAGTTCTTTGTATATTAAAATATACATCAAACTCTTGTGATCAGTATAAATATCACATTTTTCACCATAGAGATAATGTCTACATATCATTAGAGAAATGATTACAGCTACTACCTCAAGATCATGAGTTGGATAGATTTTATCATTAATTTCTATCTGTAGTGATGCATAGGAAATAACTCTACTCTTCTGCATAAGGACACAACCACGTCCACTCTTTATAGAATCACTATAAATAACAAACCAATCATTCCACTATGGTAGAGTCATGATAGGAACATTAACTAACCTTCTCTTCAGTTTTTCAAAACATTTTTCACACTCTTTCGTCAAAACCAATTTACCCATTTAGGAGTGATCATGGTTAATGGGTTAGCCAATCGGGCAAAATTTTAGAAAAAACGGCTCTAATAAATTGCTAAACCAAGAATAATATGTACCTCTATTATAATCGTTAGATCTGGAAATTCTTGGATTTGCTTGGTATTTGAAGGATCAACAGGGATTCTAAACATAGAGACAATATGGCTAAGAATATAAATCCCATGAAGCCATAATTCACACTTGCTAAATTTACCATATAATTCATTTCGTCAAAGAGTCCGTAGAATAATTCCCAAGTGATTTTCATGATCTTAATATCTTTTGAGAATACCAAATTATAATCAATAAATACCACTATAAATTCATCAAGTTATTCCTTGAAAACTCTATTCATTAGATCCATGAAGATAGTGGGTGCATTAGTCAATACAAAAGGCATTACTGTAAACAGGTAATTTCCGTACCTGGTTCAAAATGCTGGTGTCAGAATGTCTTCCTTCTTCACACACAAATGATGATATCCAGATCTAAGTTTAATCATTGAAAAATATTTAGGTCCATGAAGTTGGTCGAATAAATCATCAATGTGAACTAGGGGATACTTATTCTTTATTTTTATTGAATTGATCTCCCTGTAGTCAATGAACAACCTCATAGATCCATCTTTATTATTTAAAAAAAGAATAGGTGCTCCCCATGGAGAAACACTAGGGTGAATAAATCCCTTATTACTCAATTCCTCTAGTTGTTTCTATAGTTCCACTAATTCCACAGTTGAAATTCTATAAGGGTTCTTTGATATGGGCCTTGAATCGAGAATTAAATCAATTGAAAACACAATTTATCACTCTAGAGGATGTCTAGGTAAATTCTCTAGAAACACATCACCATATTCTTTCACAATAGGTTAATCCTCTATTTTAACATTATTTTCCTTGACCGGTGTTATTCCATTCACTTCCTCCCCTATAATTAAATTTAGTAGAGCAACTAGGGGTGGATATTGATAAGAACTGGTTGGTGACGTTTCTGCTGTAATGATATGGTACTCTTTATCATCATCGAAAATTGTAACCTCATTCTTCTTATAATAAATTTCCACATCATGGTCCGAAAAACAATCCATACTGAGGATAATATCAAATTAAATCATTTATATAGAGATGAGATCAATATATAAAGAAAGTTTATATTCCTTAATGGGATCTGATTCAAAAAACGTTTTGGCGATGATTCTTCCCTTAGGTGTTTTGTCTGAAAACTCCCTAATTCTGTAATGTTTAAAATATCTAATTTTTATAGAAAACTGGGAAGATATGAAACAATGAGATGATCCAAATTCAAATAATGGATTGGCTAAACAAGAGGAAACCACTATATTACCTGCCACCACGTTTATCGGAGCATCAAACTCAGCAGTAGTGATCGCATAAGTTAGGACATGCTCCATTGGACTTTTCTAAGTTATATTCCCCTGGCTCTTAGAAAATTCATTTTCATAATGATCCATTTATCTATAATTATATAATTCCACATTGACAGCCTCTTTCTTCCACTTGCAATCATTAGCTTGGTGGCCAATTTCACCACACTTGTAACAGACTCCCATTCCCTTCAAGAAAGTCCCAGGGTGTTTCTTCCCACATTTACTGTAGGATGGATATTAAGATTTTCCCTTATTCCCCTTATTTTCATTTTTAGTTTGTTAATTAGATATATTCCTCTATTTTATTTCTTTGATGTCATAAGACATAGAGAATTACTTTCTATCTTGATAGCACATGACACCATTTCTTTTTACGATGAGAAGGATTGAGGGACTAATGATCGATGGAGAAATAGCTTTAATCCATCAAAAAATGAACAATCTTACTCCATGGATTACATATATAATTAGGTGAATGCCTTTCTAACCTTATACAGTTAGCCTCAAACATTAAGATATTCTAATCCTTCTTTTGCCTCAGACTAAGAAATTGTCTCTCCATATCTGCTCGATGGTCATGAGGAAAGTATTTTACTAATAAAATATATTTAAACTCTCTCCATTCAATGTTTTATACATATTAATCTTCCTTTGTGTTTTGGATTAATGATCACTATTGATTTGAATCTCGCATGAGGTGATAAAATTCTAGGAAAACTTTTCCCTTTCGCTACTCCCCAAAGTGTGGAATATTTTTTCTAAGTAACATATCCATTTCATAGAAACAACAAGATTTTTACTCCCATTTAATGTTGGTGTTTGTTTCCTCATGAAGCAGTCTGTCATTGATCCTCCGCGTTGTGGATCAGGGTGCTCCATATGGGTAAGGATATTATTCATAACATGAATCAGTTGTCCCAGTATGGTGATAAGCTGATAAGAACCAGTTGCATCACCAGCTCTACTATAATTATCTTGAATAGGAGAGAAATCCCTATATGGATTACATGTGTTGATACTATTTCCATTCCTTCCATTAAGCACCGTTTCTAAACAATGTCATAAACTATATTTGTATGTTAATCACAATACATATTTAAAAATTTGGAAAATGCTTAACATAAATTGAACAGTTTATGGATATAATACATAATCAAAAAAGGTTTTCTTTGAGGAATTATATACTCATGAACCCTTCATAATGGTTTTTAATGACACTGAGAATTATGCTATTAATATCCCCCATGAGTCTCATAACCAAAGGTGCTTCAAGACCTGTTGTCGTGCACCAGTTCCCATTCTAGTCTAGCTTAAAGCAGTTATTTCAGGGTTTACCCCTGGTACATCTCTGCCAGATCCACCTCTACCTACTCGTATATAGGAAGGGATTCATTTCTTGGAAAACTCAAAAAAAATATACATTACCAAAATTCTAGGATGTTCACTTATAGTAATCCTCAATTTCAATCTTAGGGTAATGTTCTCTAATATGAGTACTTCTAAATCTAGATTTCACGGTTTGTACTAAGATTTCAATGACACCAATTGTAACACCCCGTCCCCACGTACACAGAGTCAGTTCATTATTAAAAAACATTTTCATGATACAAGGAATCATGTCCTGAAATAATGACCAGTTTTGTAGCCTTGGAAGTACTAGATACATGTATAAGTTTTACATTACATCATGAAATAAAAACATCAAATACATCTGGTCCCATTTTGAACACACTTATTTCCATAGTATATCCTTATAGGTCAACCATAAAATAATTCTTCACATACTGGGATAAATAAAACATAGAAAGGGGTGAGCTCAGATTTTCAGCAAGGATAACAATATTGCCGAAAAAATCAAAAATATGAATAAATATTTAAGGAAACCTATAAGACAAAGAAGCCCTTTAAACATTATCTTCAGCATAATATGGAAAAGATAAAGACAAATAATTCCATTTACAGAATCACATGGATATTCTACTAGTCGAATAATCACATGAAATTTTAATAGTCATTTTCATAATGATGGAATACATAAAGCCTGACTTCATAACCACATAGTCAAGGCCCTGTTCCTAAACTACAATTATGATTTTTTAAAAGACTTGGGAAAAAACACTAGTTTTTTCTATTTAGAACTACCGATACATCAAGGAGAAATAGTAGGATTCACCCGTGATGTAACACCCCGAGCTTCCACGATACACCTCTCTTTTAAAAATGCAATAGCTTGCATTGTACGCAAGTTCGAGATTCTAACACACCACGACTAATCAAAGTAGCCGTTATGAATAGTAATACCCACTTTTTAAAATTATAGAAATTTTATATTTCAAAATGGACATCATTTTTGTATTCGTAATATCGAAATTATCCTAAGTTGAATTTTTTGTAATTTTCTGAGAACTTTCAATTTTTTATGAATAGTGAAAAATACTTAAAAACAACTTTTTTAATCAAAATAATTTATAGTGATAAATTATACGATTGAGTGGTTTTAATGTATAATTAGAATATATTTTTACAATTATATCCAATGGTGGTCATTATAATTAATTTCACTTTGAAATAGGACATAAACAATTGCCAATCTTTTGATATATATTGTTTCTAAAAACACGCTATTTGTTGTGTCTGCGGGAATTAATTATGAAATTAATTAATGCAACTTATATGTTTGGAATTTTGTTAAATAGAAATCATTTTTGAATTCGGAATATCAATTATTTCTTAGGGTGAAATTTTGGCATTGTTCTGAAAAACTTCAATTTTTTATGAATAGTGAAACTACTAAGTGGTAGTTAAATAACTGATTTTTCATTTAAATAAAATATTACCACTTCTGTGATTTGATTTTAAAAAATCCGACATACATGGTTTTCATTAGGAAGTAAAATTTGGTTCAATGGGATTAAAATAATTATTTGTTGAATAGTAACATTTAAGTTTAATTAATCGCGATTAAAGGTAATTAGTAAAATTTCAGGTAAATATAATGTTATAATAATTGGAAATGACCTTGAAACTTGTCCGACCCCTATTGGATGAGTAATGGGCGACCAAGACAACCCATGGGTGAACTTGGGGTCCCTATTGAGCCACTTGGGTAGGAAAATGACATTAAAAACTATTTATTTAATGTTAAAATAAAAATGTCACAAACAAGAGTTGTTTTACTAAAACAATTTTTAAATGGCGTTATACAAGTCATATTTTTGACTATAAATATTAATTAGAAATATAAAAATATTTCCTACATAATGATAGTTTTTTTTATAATTTTTAGACATTAAATAAATTAAATTATTTTTGACACCATGATGATGTAGAGATTACCTCATTAAATAACGATTTTGATAAAATGGAAAGATAATGTAAAATATAAGGCTTAAACTTGTCCAAAACCTATTTTATGAGGATATTTAGAACCCTTATCACCTTATCCTAGAGATATATAATTTTGGGACCTCTAAAATCTGAAAAGTGTCTCATAATAATGTAACATTTCCTTACTTTCCAAGAGTGCCCCTCCTCTCCACTTATAAAAGGCCCCCACCACTACCACCTTACAAACACTTTCAAAGCCTTTTGGATCGGCCAACCTCTGACAAAATACTCTCCCAACATCCCACTATTACTCCTTGAAGCCTCAATTTGGTCATAATTCTTCCCAAGAAAGCCTTTGGCTCAAATTAGAAGAGTTACCCGATTTTAAGGTAATGTCTTCTCTTATGTAATTTTGTTTTATTTTGCTTATCCAACCCCCTAAACTCTTTTTATTCATTTATTTTGTAACAAAACTAGTATCCTCAATATACTAGGATGTTTTTAAAAGAATTATTCGAGCTACACTTAAACACACAAACATCTAATGGTTAAAGAACATACTGTTTCTGTGGATGGAGAATTTCTGCCTCACGAAACGATGATAGTTCAACACTCATATAACACCTTCGAAGGTGGCCATTAATATGTAACTCTATTTATATATGATATATAATATTTTTATGTTTTACTTAAGGGTCTGTATTTTTCATTTATGGCATACCTTTATTGTTTCCATTATGGGTAAACGCGATATTTTCATTTTAGGAAGTCCGGACTACCGCCCACTAAAAGTGATTTGAATCGTTAACGCCATATGTGGGATGTATAAAGGATGGAGTAAATGATATTATATATGATCTTATACTGGAATTATAATATACCTTTATATCATTATGATTTAATTAAATACGAAATAGAAATGAAAGTAGCGTTCATGCGTACGTACAGATTACCGTCTCCATGAACGGTACATTTCATTTCCTACCTCTAAAATTTATGGAACATTATAAATGCAAGTATATACTGGATATATATGAGATATATGATATTTATATCATGAATATAATTCTAGATATAATATTTATTTCACCACATGAACAACTTGTAATTATAAGAAGTATATTTTTGACTCAAGTACCAAAGATCGACAAAATGACTGTTATTAACATAAATAATTACATAATGTTCATATCATGGTAATAAGTTATATAAAAGGAATAATAAACATGAAAAAGGTTCTTATGCAAATAGAAATAAACTCTAGTTTATTATTCAGGAGATTAAAGAACGATCGAGTCAAGTCGGACACGAGGTAAGGGAACTTCTTAACCCAATTTCTATTCTTTGGGATAATCTCCTACTTTCAAATTATGTCATGATATTATTATGTCCTATCTTGTATTTATACTTTATTTATGTGTAAATATTGTGAATACACATAATATATATATTTTATTTAAAAAAAATGATCTTTGTAAGGACTTCGTCTCAATCTCCTTTGATTGAGGAATATTTGGTTTTATACACAATTTTCATTTTTACAGTGTATAAACCCCTTTGACTTTTACTTTTATTCAAAAAAAATATTTTTATATGAAGCGTTTTTACTAAACGAAAAAAGGAATGTTTCTTTTTCTTACGTATGCGGTGACAACGACTTCTCTACCGCTGTGAATATTATTTGAGTTTCGGCTTCCTCTATAAGACATAACTTTTTTTAAAAAGAAAAATAAATACCTTGTTTTACTTTTCATTTATTTTGGTATTGAAAATTGTTTTGATAAAGTTTTTATTATATCAATGTGTTGTATTGATATCTTGTTATTGAAGTGTGGAAATCTTATGTTTCCTTTATGAATTTTTTATGTGATAAAATCATGTTATGGTTTATTATATGTTTAAACTCATTCATATGAGGAATGCATTGGACTTAATAAGTGACGGGTGGAGACCGCTATATCTCCTCGATGCATCGGTAGGTCTCATGAGACAAACTAGTGTCTTGGCACGAGGCCTTGACAAAATCAAATTTGTAGTCTTGGCACGAGGCCAGGGATACGTGGTTATGGTAGTCTGGCATTATGCATTCCATCATTATGAAAGTGGTTATTGATATTTAATGTGATTATTCGACTAGTAGAATATCCATGTGAGTAAATAAATGGCATTATTTAATTTTATTTTTTCCATATAATGCTGAAGTTCAAGTTTAAAAAGGCTTTTGTTTTAGTTATACATTGCCTTAATTGTTAATGTTTATTTATGAAAGCTTCTGCAATATTGTTATCCTTACTGAGCATCTGAGATCACCCCTTTAAATGTTTTAATTTTTCCAGGATGTGAAGAAGTATATTATGAATGACCTGCAAGGATAATATAAGGGGATATTACGAGAATATGTTGTAGTTTTGTTTTACTTTATGATGTACTGTAAGACTTATGAATGTATCTAGTGTTTCCAAGGCTACTAAACTAATCGGTCTTTCGAGACATGATCTTTTGTGATCATTCCAATGTTACGAAGTAATGCACCGACTCTGGGTAACTAGGGTCGGGGCGTTACAGTTGGTATCAGAGACAGTATAGTACTAGCCTTGGAAGCTAGATTTAGATAAACTCTGATTAGAGCACATAGCCCAAAGATATACTTTGAGGATTAGTATAGAAGAACTTCCTAGAATTTTGGTATTATAGAGATTTTGTGAGTTTTCCGAGCAATACATCCATGTCTGGATACGAGCAGTTCAAGGTGGCTCTGGCACATATGTACCTAGAGGTAAAACCCGAAAACACCACTTTGAGCTAGACTCGAACGTGAACTGGTGCATGAAAATGGGCCTTGCTGCACTCTTGGTTACGACACTCCCGGGTGATATGCTTAGGATAATTATCATTTTCTTTACAATCCATTATGAAGGGCTTATGAATATATACATCCTCAAAGAAAATTTTTTTATGATTATGGATTATATCCATAAACCGTTCAATTTACATTAAGTATTTTACAATTTTGTAATTATTCATTGCAATTCATAAACTAACCTAGTTTATTCCATTTTATAGAAATGGTGCCCAGTGGAAGGAATGTGAACTCTAGCAATACGTATGATCCAAAGCGTAAGGAGGATCATATCTTTCAATGTATTAAGCCAACATTTAGAAGGGAAATAATTTACCATGTGTTCTCAACATATGAAGAAATAGTATCATGTGTTAATAGGATAAGTAAATATTTCTATGAGTCTTATGGCTTTTAAGGGGAGAAAGAGAAGAAAATGATGAAAGAGAGAATGATGGAAAAAGGGACGTGAGAAAAGAAAAATTTCCAATATGTGATAACTGTGGGAAGAAACACCTTGGAACTTGCCTAAGGGAATGGGAGTTTGTTATAAGTGTGGAGAAAAAGGACAACAAGTGCGTGACTGAAAGGGTAAGAAAAAGGTTTCAAATGTACAATGATTCATCTGCAAGGAGTAGGGACACTATGCAAACCAATGTCCAAATCCTCAGAGTGTGCCCCAAATGATGTTATTGGATAATAATCAAGTTATGATACTACCACAGATGAGGAGGAATGATCAGAGTTCTTATGTTGTTATTAAAGAATTTTGTAATTTGAGTGTTGAATCAATGTTGTACTGGTTATAATAATTATGGAGTATATAAGGATTGTACTGCATTACTATTTCATCAAGGACTTGAAATTGTGTGGGAACAAGAAAAGTGACTCCATAGTAGGTTAAATTTTTGGAAAATATATGGTTGAGAGAAAGATAAACCATAATATGGTTCTGATACCAAGATAGTGATTTTGGAATAAGACATGATTATTTTGGATAAATTATATTGGATATTCTTAACTTCCTTGAAACTGATTGATGATTTTTATACATTTTTGGACAGAAGGAGTATATCTAGTTTCTATAAGGAATAAGAGATCATGGTAATTCAGGATGTTGCAGTGTTTTAAAAGAATACATGATGAAAGTGTTCACATGTTGTTACACGGAAAAAAGGGGATCTTCGTTATGTTTACCTTCCTCATAAAATTTGGACTGTGAGTTAGACAGAAGTATTTTGGATAACTATAAAGGTTGTAATGAAATAAGTTGAACCTTGGATAGTAATGTTTAAGGTTAAAACATTTCTGAATATTATTTTTGGAATATTATAATAGTTTTAGGAAAAGGACAACCTTCAGGTTGGGAAATAACCCATCGCTTCAGACAAATCTGCAGGAATCGAACCCACAACCATATTGCGACAGACCTTTATGACCTACCACTAACCTACAAGAAGTCCCTGGTTATTACAAAATAGTTTTACTAATCTAAATGGTATGTAGTATTTTTGAGTTCTATTACCTTTTAGTGTGAAAGATGGGGTTATGGTAAAACTTTATTAAAGAATGAAAGTCTACACGACAAGTATTTATATTTCCTTACACTCTTATTAAATCTCTTAAATAAATTCTTCAACTTTATGAAAGGTAACTTAAAAAAAACTTTTTTGGTTAATTTTTCCAACTGGGGATTGAATGACCATTTAACCAATCACAAGTTTGTGATTTTCTTGTGGTTATCTTTATCCTAATCCTGTTTTATACAACTCTCCATCAGACCTTGAGGGTTTGTTTTTCTTCCATATCTATATTTTCATAGAATCCTAGTATGGGCTATCTCGGGTGACCCTTGTACTTATCTTTCTTTCTTTTAAAGTTATATTTTTATTAACCTTATTTTCGATGTGGGTTTTCCACAAAGGTATTTTCTATTTTCAACATTTTATTTTCAATGAAAAATTTCAAATTTCAAGGATGAAATTTATTGAAGGAGGGGAGAATGTAACACCCCGAGCTTCCACGATACACCTCTCTTATAATAATGCAATAGCTTGCATTGTACGCAAGTTCTTGATTCTAACACACCACGACTAATCAAAATAGCTGGTATGAATAGTAATACCCACTTTATAAAATTATAGAAATTTTATATTTCAAAATGGACTTCATTTTTGTATTTGTAATATCGAAATTATCCTAAGTTTAATTATTTGTAATTTTCCGAGAACACTCAATTTTTTATGAATAGTGAAAAATACTTAAAACAACTTTTTTAATCAAAATAATTTATAGTGATAAATTATACAATTGAGTGGTTTTAAATTATAATTAGAATATATTTTTACCATTATATCCAATGGTGGTAATTAGAATTAATTTCACTTTGAAAATGGACATAAATAATTGTCAATCTTTTGATATATATTGTTTTTAAAAAACACGCTATTTGTTGTGACAGCGGGAATTAATTATGAAATTAATTAATGAAAATTATATGTTTGGAATTTTGTAAATTAGACATCATTTTTAAATTCAGAATATCAATTATATCTTAGGGTGAAATTTTGACATTGTTCTGAAAAACATCAATGTTTGATGAATAGTGAAACCACTAAGTGGTAGTTAAATAACTGAATTTTCATTTAAATAAAATATTACCACATCTATGATTTGATTTTAAAAAATACGGAATACATGGTTGTCATTAGGAAGTAAATTGTCGTTCAATGGGATTAAAATAATTTTTTGGTGAATAGTAACTTTTAAATTTAATTAATCGCGATTAAAGGTAATTAGTTAAATTTAAGGTAAATATAATGTTATAATAATAGGAAATGACCTTGACACTTGTCCTACCCCTATTGGATGAGTCATGGAAGACCAAGACAACCCATGGGTCAACTTAGGGACCCCATGGAACCACATTGGTAGGAAAATGACATTACAACCTTTTTATTTAATGTTAAAATAAAAATGTCACAAACAAGAGTTGTTTTACTAAAACAATTTTTAAATTGGGTTATAGAAGTCATATATTTGACTATAAATATTTATTATAAATATAGAAAGATTAAATACATAATGATATTTTTTTATAATTTTTATACATTAAATAAATTAAATTATTCATGACACCATGATGATGCAGCGATTACCTCCTTAATTAACAATTTTGATAAAATGGAAGGATAATTTAAAATATAAGGCATACACTTTTCAAAAACCTTTTTGATGAGGAGATTTATAACCCTTATCACCTTATACTCGAAATATATAATTTTGGGACCTCTAAAATCCGAAAATTATCTCATAATAATGTAACATTCCCTTACTTTCCAAGAGTGCCCCTCGTCTCCACTTATAAAAGGCCCCCACCACTACCACCGTACTCACACTTTCAAAGCCTTTTTCCTCGGCCAATCTCTTCTCAAATACTCTCCCAAAATCCCACTCTTACTCCTAGAAGCATCAATTTGGTCAGAATACTTCCCAAGGAAGCCTTTGGCTCAAATCAAAAGAGTTACCCGATTTTTAGTTAATGTCTTCTCTTATGATATTCTGTTTTATTTTGCTTATCCAACCCCCTAAACACTTTTTATTCATTTCTTTTGTAACAAAACCAGTATCTTCATTATACTAGGATGTTTTTATAAGAAGTATTCGAGCTACACTTACACAAACCTACATCTAATGATTAAAGAACATACTGTTTCTGTGGATGGAGAATTTCTGCCTCACGAAACGATGATTGTTCAAAACTCATATAACACCTTAAAAGGTGGCCATTAAGATGTAACATTATTTATATATGATATATAATATGTTTATGGTTTACTTAAGGTTCTTTCTTTTCCATTTATGGCACACCTTTATTGTTTCCATTATGGGTAAATGAGATATTTTCATTTTAGGAAGTGCGGACTATCGCCCCCTCAAAGTGATTTGAATCGTTAAAAGGAATAATGAACATGAAAAAGGTTCTTAAGAAAATAGAAATTAACTCTAGTTTATTATTCAGGAGATTAATGAACGATCGAGTCAAGTCGGAAACGAGGTAAGGGAACTTCTTAAACCAATTTCTATTCTTTGGGTTAATCTCCTACTTTCAAATTATGTCATGATATTATTATGTCATATCGTGTATTTATACTTTATTTATGGGTAAATACAGTGAATAGAGATAATAGATCTATTTTATTTAAAAAAAATGATCATTTTAAGGACTTCGTCTCAATCTCCTTTCATTGAGGCATATTTGGTTTTATACACAACTTTTCTTTATACGGTGTATAAACACCTTTAAATTTTACTTTTATTCAAAAGGAATATTTTTATACGAAGCGTTTTTACTAAACAACAAAAGGAATGTTTCTTTCTTACATATGCGGCGACAACGACTTCTCCGCCGCCGTGACTATTATTTGAGTTTCGGATTCCTCTATAAGACATAACTTTTTTTAAAAAGAAAAATAAATACCATGTTTTAATTTTATTTTATTTTGGTATTGAAAATGGTTTTGATAATGTTTTTATTATATCAATGTGTTGTATTGATATCTTGTGATTGAAATGTTGAAATCTTATGTTTCCTTTATGAATGTTTTATGTGATACAATTTTGTTATGGTTTATGATATGTTTAAACCCGTTCATATGAGGAATTCATTTGACATAATAAGTGATGGGTGGAGCCCGCTATAGCTTCTCGATGCATCGGTAGGACTCATGAGACAAACTAGTGTCTTGGAACGAGGACTTGAAAAAATCTTATTTGTAGTCTTGGCATGAGGCCTTGGCTATGTGGTTATGATAGTCTGGAATTATGCATTCCATCATCATGAAAGTGGTTATTGATATTGTATGTGATTATTCGACTAGTAGAATATCCATGTGAGTAAGTAAATGGCATTATTTAATTTTATTTTTTCCATATTATACTGAAGTTCAAGTTTAAAAAGTCTTTTGTTTTAGTTATACATTGCCATAAATGTTAATGTTTATTTATGAAAGCTTTCGCAATATTGTTATCCTTACTGAGCATCTGAGCTCACCCCTTTCAATGTTTTAATTTTTCCAGGATATGAAGAAGTATATTATGAATGACCTGCAGGGATAATATAAGGGGATATGAAGAGATGATGTTGTAGTTTTGTTTTACTTTATGATGTAATGTAAGACTTATGAATGTATCTAGTGTTTCCAAGGCTACTAAACTAATCGGTCTTTCGAGACTTGATCTTTTGTGATCATTCCAATGTTACGAAGTAATGCACTAACTCTGGGTAACTAGGGTCAGGGAATTACACGTGACGTACTAAGAAAAATGCATTCCTCATATGAAAATCATTAAACATAACATAATCATTTGTATTAAAACAAGCATAGAAAATGTAAATATGTTATCCATAAACCATGAATGGTGTATAAATAACCCATCCATAGTAAAAAATATCACATAACCTTCAATACAATATTAATTCTTTGTATCATAAAAATCATCCTAAAACAAGCTTTAAATCCATCAAAGGATGTCGAAATCGATAAAATCCTTAATTTTTTCGAAAAATATCCCCTTCTAATTTGAAATTATTTAAAAGTCATAAAATTATAAAAGTAAACATTTATTTTGAAAATATTCTTATAAGCTTGTATGGAAAGATTCTAAGATGATATAATGGAAAAAATTAGCTAGACCCTCTATATAAGTTAAAAAAATCAATTCTTACCTTAATTTTATCGAAAATGTCATAAAGCACCTTATTGGGAAAACAGAGAAATGAATTGTTTCAAAAAATATATGTTCAAATAATGGTAAAAATGAAATTAACCCATATTATAGTAAATATTAAATATTTTTTGAATTACATTTTTAAGAAAACCCATATATGGATGATAAAGAGGTCCTAGTATATACTTACGTAAAACAACCATGGATAATAAAGAGATTGTGAAATTTACCATTACCTTATACTTATCCTTAGTTGATGGTATGTTAACATAATTTATAATAGTTAAAAAATTTCTATTAAATTATAATATAACTATATACATAAATATTATATCATATATGATCCTATAATATTTTTTTTAATAATATTTCATTAGTATCATCGTTTCAAGTGTTAACTGATCTGTTTTCCATTATATGCTCGATTACGTAAGCCATGTATGTTAAGGATAGGATGTATTTTATTAATATACCTAATGAAATTATGTTATTCAACATTATTTTTAATAATAAAGTGAATGTTATTCTTGAATGATTAAGATGGAGAATGAATCTCATCGTGTTCGTGGTGACGGTAATATGCACGCTTGCACGAGCGACGATATCGTTATATTGATGGTGATATCCTATTTAATTGGATGGTATATAAAATAAAAATAATAATTAACATGTTATATTTATTATTTAATCCAATTATACTCATTATTATAATAATCCAAAAAATGTAGTGTTTGAATAACAAACTACACCGCAACGTAGAAACAGTAAGTCATACGTACACACGTATGGTGACTTTGTCTTTCATATAATGGTTAGAATAGTAAATATGGTTGAACCATTTTTATAAAAATGATACAGAATATAGAAGATAATGGATTTATTGTTTTTACATGGAATCAACAATGAAAGAGGAAGTGGAAGAAGAATAGAACGTGAACGAGAGTGGTGAAATTATTACATATTCTATGAGTGTTTCCTTTTGAGTTGATCAAAAGGGATCCTTATGTTTGATTTTTATCAAAATAAGGACTCGATGTTGAATTGAGGGAAATTAAGAGGTTATTTTGGAAGGGGTTGGCAGAGCCAAATGGTTTTGGTGGTGTGATTTTGAGAGAAGGGAATGTGCCCTTTTATAAGAGATGTGAGGGGAACCTTAGGAACAGATTGAAATATTATTTTATAATATAATAATTTTTAGTTTCTAACAGCTCCAAAATTATTTAAATCGATTCTATGGTTGGTTTTCATTGTAAACCTTTAATCCAAATAGTTTTATATAGGTTTGTTTCACCTTAATAACCTTATCTTTTATATTTAACTCTTAGTTAAATAGTTTAACTTTTACCATGTATTATTGTATTATTATGATAATTGGTTAATAAACATACAATAAATATTCAAGAGAAACTCAAGTGGTTCATTAATGGTATACCTATAATTATATATGTTCTTCAGAAAAACATTATCTTTTATGGACTATTATGTAATCTAATAATATAATATTTATTTTAAAAACTCATTTAGGTAAATTTTGACAGTATTTAGTGTTTGGTTTTTGTGAAAGTCAACAAAAATAGAATACTTCGAACCAAATAAATTTAATCAACCCTAAAATGTCATATTCACCTATAAAATTCGCTTATGTCATAAATACATTGAAATAAAATTTATTTTAATATTTATAATAACATTTATTTGATTATTTTATTAATAAGGTAATTACTACATCACCAATGTGTCCTAAATAAATTTAATTATTTTAATATGTACAAATTATAAATAAAATAAAATTATGTATAAAAACTTTCTAGATTTCTAATGAGTATTGAAAGTTGAAATGATAACATATATAAACCCATTTAAAAATATTTGTTCTGAAAGATAATTTTTTTTGTCATTTTTGTCATTACTTTAAATTAATTAATATAAAGTGTCATTATCACTCTCAAGTGGCTCCATGGGGACCCCAAATCGATCCAAGGATTCCCATGAACAGACATGTATCATCAAATAGTAATATGACACATGTTTGTGTAATTTATCATTATTATAATATTATATTTAACCCTCATATACCGGATTTACCCTTTATCCATGGTAAATAAAATATTTACTGAAGTAATTATTCATAATGTCTAAAAATAAAGGTTACCTATTTACACAATATGGATATACTGATTCTAAATAATTAATCCATTTTTTTATATTAAAAACACATAAGTTTTTGAAATTAATTCAATTTTACTTCCCATTGTTAAAACAAAAATCCAGTTTTTCAGAAATAATAACTATTAAAAGATTGACACTTTTTTATATCAAGTTTAAATGTGAAATTACATAAAATTACCTAAATTATTTTATTTGATAAAAAGATAATCTAATGATACTTTTAAAAAATAAAATGTATAATTTAACACTATAAATTACCTTGATAAAAAATATTGTTTTTAATTAAAATTTAGTATTTTTTACTATTCATAATATATTGAATATTTTCCGAAAAGTTCCAAATATTCACCCTATTCTAATTTTGATATTCTGAAGTAAAAAATGATGTCCATTTTGAAAAATAAAATTTATATAACATCAAAAAGTGGTTATTAATATTTATAACGGCTCTTTTTTTGGTCATGGTGTGTTAAAACTACAAGTTGTGTACAACGCAAGCTTATACATTATTCGAAGGAAAAAATACCATGGAAGCTTGGGTTGTTAGAACGACCTCAACCTCTGCCTGAATGACTGGAAGATCCCTAGTTCCTAGGTAGATGAGAAACAGGTGGCCCAGCTTTGGTATGAGGAGTCGAAACAGATCCTCTTTCACCATCTACTAGTGAAAAAATCTTACAGAACCGTTGTATATGATCCACTTTGCCACAAGATCGGCACTCCATTGGGTCTCTTGGGAAATGTTCCCTCCTATGCTTGTTTTTCCTACACTGGTAGCACACCACATGGCTACCAGAAGAATCATCCCAATATTTGAGATCTCTGCACGTAGAAGGCATGTGGTTCTTCCTCCTATCATTAGGAGGGGTACCAACTCTGGATGTCGAGCCACCTAGGATCACAACTCCAGAATCTCTCAGATAGTTCTCCCATGATTAGAGTCAGATTGACAATAGTGTTGATTTAAATCATCATGGGGATGTTCACCTGAGATCAGATGTCATTCCTGAGACCATCCTCAGACCTCCTTGCTAGGAATAACTCATCACCCACTGGAATGGGTGTTAATCCCTACAGCTCTATGAGGTTATATGAATACTCCATGAATATTAGTGTACCCTGCTCCAAACTCATGAAATCTTGGTCTTGATCGGCCCTCAATGTTTCTGGGTAGATTTAATCAAGGAAGGCACGCTGGAACTGATCCCAAGCCATAACCAGCTGGAATCCTTCTAGTGAGATGACGTCCCACTATCTCTCGGTAAAGTCCCAAAGCCTATACATAGTGATCTTCAACCTCTTCTATGGAGGCATCTCCATATGCTTGATGATCGATAGAATGGATTCTAACCAAGACTCTTTAGCTAGATTTCCTCCATCGCCAAGGAAATTAGGAGTAAGTTACTGCTAAAAGACTCACGTGAACTCTACCAAAGAGAGGGCAGGAGGCGGTACTCCTTAGAAGGTCTGCAAAGACCTCACGAATCCCTCAAAGAACTTTGCATTGTTTCCTATATCCTGAATAACGTATAATTTCATGATGAACGGGACAGATAGATCTGCTGGCAGTTTCAGATCTTCCTTTCCCGGTGTTTGGTCACAGCCCTATAACTGGAATTCAACCAGAGGAAGTCTTGGTTTCATGTTTCTATAAGGTTAAATACACACCATAAATAATGATTAACCAGGAAAAAAACCACAAAGTGAGAAAAGGGAATAAAAGAAAGAAATAATTCAAGATTTCTAAAATTTCGATACATGACGTATACAACTACTACACAATGTCTTCCCATAATATTTCACATGGGAATGCACTCCCACCAACCCTGGTCATGTAAAACCACATACACGCGGCGTGTTTTCCTAACATGATACATGCACTTGAATCAACTTAGCTTTCCTGAATTCTTCTACATGACTTATCCCACCCGGATTTTCCTAGATCAAGACTACACGACGGGTTTGTGCCAGAAATGGCATGTACTATATGAACATCACTGATCCATGTTATCAGTCATAGGACTGGTTACAAGGCTGACTCTACACGACTTGTTTATTCTAGACAAAACGTGTACTAATTACCCATAATCCACCCATATAAACAGTCGCATGGTTGGACACAATTCTTATACATTACAGGGTGTGTAATTAAGGAAAATAGTTCCTTCCTGAATAGAATGATACATGGTGTGTATCCAGCAATACAGACCATGTATTCTGGGTTTTTACAAACAATAAGCCTCAGAATCTACTTCAGTACCTAGAAAAACACTTAAACAAACATTAATGTGCCAAATTATAATCTGTTTGGGCCCATACTCAAAAAGAATCAAATATTGGAATCATATACATGTCATATACATTAATAATAGTGCAATGATCGACCAAACTCTGATCCATGATGGCCCATAACACCTTATGAACTAATTATTGGGGGGGGGGGAATTCAATCAAAAACATAAACATTCAAATACTCTATATAATAGAATGTATTCTACCAATATATCTATCACAACAGCTTGAATATCTATCATAAAATCTATCACAACAACATGTAGTCATTAATGCATCCTTAATGGAATGGAAAGAATGCATGACATGTGATCTCTAGAAAGTACCTATATGATGCATGAGATGGAATTCCCCTTTCACATAAGGTTGCAACGAAAATAGAACCTCTATAATATCAACATTTATAGAACAAAACACGGGAATCCCCCAAAGGTGAAATCCAATCAACTGTAAAAATTGCAATAATCGAGGTAAATTATATTTTCCCTTCACACAGTTTAGCTACTCCACAGTACATCTTATTCTCAATTACATATTAAATCCAATCCCTAACTACATGTACCAAACTATACGTCAAGAATGAAATAATCCCTTTGATACCACTTTTTAACATCCTAGTTCTGGGTGCCGCACAGTGGTACCCCGTACACGGTAAGTCACATAGCCTAACACACATTTTCCTTAATTCTAGAGGATACCGACTAACAGTGAGGGACTTGGGTGTGTTAATGGGGAAAATATTCACTCATTAGTAGAGTAATGAATTGGAAATAAACATATAACAATAGTACCAGTAGTAATAACATGAAATAAGTAAAAATCAGAGGACTGAAAATATTATACAACTTGAGAACATATATAAATGATTCAAGAAACATATTTCTAGGAATGAATCCAAAAAATTCCCAATACTGGAATTGACTACCAAAACAATGTACAATGAAAAAAATAAAACTATAACAGGGTCACAATCCTTATCATGGTCCCATTCTCTCCACCTCCACATCAATCAAGAAACATATGTATAAAGGTACTTTCTCTTATAGATACTTGCAGCAATATAATATTATTAGGCCCAAAAGAATGACGCAAATATGGAGTGAGAAAAATCCCTGTAGGCAACCACCTAATGATCTGTGCCTAAGTGTTAGTTAATATATATGGAAGAAAATAAGAAAATGAAGCAGTAAACAAGGAAGTATCAAAAAGTAAACAATACTATAGTTCCAATTGCATTTATTTTCATATATCAAGTTAGAAGAAATCAAAAAAAAAAGTAATCATATGGGTTGTAATCACATCATATCTCCTATAGTTCAATATATCATACAAAAGAATCCCTCTGGGAGGTACTCATTGATTAAACATTCTTGTTTAGCTTTAGAAACGACACTATGAGGAAGCAATAACCCTCAATTTCCACTATTTTTTATCAATAAACTACAGACACTCTTGGGAAGCACTCAATGTCCAATTAACCATGTGGTCTAGCAACATTGATCTATAGAAAATTATATGGGGAACTCTTGTCCATCGCTATATAGTCCTGTAATGTGAAATGTAAACAACCACTTTGGAGATGCCCTCAGCATCCATTACCCCTATGGTCTACTACACCAGGTTCCCACAACCCTGTGTATGTTAACCATGCACAACGATGATCAACATCCAAAGTAAAAAAATTAATAAATACTTGGCTAATAGCATTCAATACTACTTTTTTAAATAACAACAATCATATAACATTATCAGATATTATTACTCCATCCTAACAACACTAGGCATGGAAAACAAGCAGCATAACTAGAAAATCTTGACCAGACACTCAATATGAAAATCAGCATGGGAAACACATCCCTATCTTGGAAAATAACTCTATTAATAATCCAACAACCTCTAATAAGGCACACATGGAATAACAAAAATTAACGGGGATAAAATCCCTAAACACGCAATACCATATTCTAGGGTATTGTGTACTTTTGCACATAATATTAAAATACTATCTACAGAAGGGAGAAAAAAACCTAACTCAACGTTCTACAATTACAATAGTTTAATCCCATCATTTTAATCGACCTATATTTCTATAGATATAAAAAATGATAAAAATGACCATCTAGGGATTTATCTCGAAAGGTGAAATAATAATAGATGAGTCTCTAGAATAATTAATAAATAACTGATGGGATTCCAACACAACTGATGAAGTTCAATTTGGATAACAGACAGTGAGTCGGAGGCCCAGCGAAGATTCATTGGAATTCACCACTCCTAGAAGAGAAAGACCTAGAAGAATCAGTTTCTAATGAATAGATGAGACCCCATTCCAATAAAATAAATTAAAAAGTAAATTACTTGGAATGTTCTTAAAAATTACATGATATATACATAATCGGCCTCCACTTTAGATGGTATCAATGTCACCCCACACGACCATGTACTCAGCTATTACATGGCCAGTACATAGTCACCCACCGAAACAGAATACCTAGTGTGTACATCAAAGTACATCTCATGTAATCCTTGAATTTCCAAAAACTCCTCTTTCCCTCAAATACATCAAAAAGGAAATACCATACCAGAAACAAAGATCTGTGTTCTTAAAATAAATGACATTGATATTGTAAATAATATATTGATAAGACTTGTGACCATTGATAATGAAAAGGTTTCATCTTCTGATGTAATGGATCTTCCCAAACATTCTCTTGGTAATCTGCTATATAGCTTGGTGGCATATGAGATCAGAGTCAACCAAGATGATTCAATGGATCATTTAAGGAATGAATTTGTAGTCAAATCCATAGAAGAGATGAAAATTTTATGATATTATGTTGATGAACATGATATGGAAAAATATTTTCACTCCCTCCTTTCCAAGAAACTCATGAAGGGAATATGGAATTTGAAGGAAAGATATCTATGAATTTTGTCTGTTGTGGAAGAGTTAGGTACATTGCCTCTTGTGGCCCATAAATGTTCAATTATGGATAAATGGAATATTTAGATAGTCCAAAACATCAAAAAACGTATTTCAAAATGAGAGACATAAAATCTTGAAATTCATTTCAACGAAAGCGTTTTTTTCCATAAGATGATGATGAAAATGGACTCCTTGAGGAAGAGGAAGCAGAAATCAATTCAATTAATCATGCAAAAATAATGGATATAATTGAAAAATATGAATCATAAATAGATATGGAAGATGATAATTAGTTCAACACTGATTCCAATCCCAAGTTGCAATATAAAAATGCCTTTAGTATTATTTAGAATCAATGTAATAGATGAAATAAGTGAAAAGAAATGGTGGAGGAATCATCAGAATATATTGATCAGTTGGAAGAGGATATTGTATGAGAAGAAGAACTAGTGAAAGTAAAATCATCAATCCATGAAAGTACTGATGATTTTGTGGAACTAAAACTCATAATAGAATAACAATAAATGATTATCAATGACCTTAACTAGAAACTAGTGGAGAAGAACAAGGCCATTAGGGGAATCCATGAAGAAGTTGTTACTCTGAGACAGAAAGTTGAAAGTGAATCAATTTCAAAAGAAGCGAAGAGGAAAATAAAATTTGGAAGGTTCTCAAATACAGAGCTTCTAGAGAGATAAAAACATGGATCTGATGGTGTTGAAAAGAACTTGAATGATCAGAGAACCTATGCATAGGAAATAGAGGAATTCATTGTGATGTCAAAACACAAAATGATATAAATAATGTGAACCAAAATAAGGAAAGATGAAAGTTGATCATGTTGAGTAGCCACCAAAAGTAATGAAAAGAAAACCCTTAAATCAAACTGAAAGGATAACTGAATATTATCGTCATGTTTCTAGATATAATAGGAATTCAAACTATTTTCCCATGTAAGAATCCATGAGTATAAATAGAAGTGATAAAACATTTACATTCATGAAGTGTATGTTTTGTGTCTATTTGAGTCATACCATGTCATACCGAGAAGAGGCAAGGATATATACAAATGGGGAAGCATTAGGATTTCAACAAATGAGAACATATTCCTATTAAAAATTTTATAGAGAAAATAATTTATATGGAGATGTTTTTCACTGTTCTAACTTTTTCAATACAGTTGTGTATTGCAAGAAGAGGAATGACATTGGTGATACTTTCAATTCTCACGGATGATTCAATACTCACCAAATAGACGGTGTTGTTATTTCGTACAGTTTTTCTCCACTATAAAAATAATTTTAATATAAAGAACACTTGTACTTGTAAGAGATAATTTAATGGACATTAGTGTCTTTCACTTAATCTAATATCTCATGGAAAGGGAAGAGGAAAATTTAAAAATCAAATTTCACAAAAGTATCCCTCAAAGCTACAATGAACAAAAACACCTAGATTCTAGATAGCTATTTTTCATCCCACATGAAAGGGATTGAAAAAATATTAAAGAATGACTAGAAAAAGGTTGATGGAACAGTGAGGTTTGGTAATGATAGTTCATTGAAGATAAAAGGTTGTGGATGTACTGAGCAAGCTAATGGAGAGATGAAGATAACTGAAGTCATTTATCTGGATGGTTTGCGTCACGGTCTTCTTAGTTCGGATCAGCTCTGTGGATAAAGACTTATTATGAAATTCAATCAAAATGGATTTACTGTAAGAGGAATCTTAGATAATTCTCCCATGAAAGGCTATAGAAAAAATGACATCTTATACCAGGTTGACACAAAAGAGTACATTTTATACTTTATAGTTGAAGTGGAAAATAACTTATGGAATCAGTGATTTTGGAACATCAATAAAATTAAATGGAATAATATGTATATATAATTTGATAATAGTCATGGATATACATAATGTAAATCATTAATTAGAAATGTCATATGATGCTTGCATGCGGGGGAAATTGGTCTGTTGTTCCTTCTGGGAATAGAAGAATATAGAATCAAATTTCTCTAAACACGTCTATACAGTTGTTTGTGGTATGATAAATTTAGCTGGAACACATGGAGAAAGGAACTTTTACATTCCATAGATAAATACAGTAGAATGGATTTTGTGATCGTTATACATAGGAAGTTTCAAGTTCTTGATTTCATGACAACCTATCATCGAATCACTAAGATTGATAATAGATGGATGATCAATGTCATGTGGTCCATAAATGGAGGGGTATACCCATCGATTGAATTTGAAAATTACCTTGATAATAATTGGATATAACATGAGGTGGTAGTTATGAAAACTCTAAAGAAAAATGGAGTTGTTGAGTCCATGAATCGATGGGTAAAAAATATTTCCAGAACTATGCTAATAGAGAGTCGTAATACTCGACATTAGTAGAATGAGTTATTAAAATTTGTTGTCTATATTAAAAATCGAATAGGGCTATATAGGGATGAGACAAAGACACCATCTGAATTATGGAATGGAAGGAATCCCTCTTAAAATATTTTCAGGTTTTTGGAAGAAAAATTTTCATCCAAAAAAATGATGGAAATCAATAGAAGTATCATGAAAATGTAGATAATGTAAAACTTCGTGGATACTCAATGAATAGAAAATTATACAAGTGGATCAATAAGCGATTGTGATGAATTTTGGAAAGTAGTGATGTTATGATCCATGAAGGGAAAAATATGAATGCTTCAAGGAATTCATATAGTGATGTTAAAGAAGATGAGGAATAATTTAAACATGGAACAAATGATAATACATAGGTTGAGGAAGGTGTAAAAAACTCTCTCGAGTCACATCATTATGATTATTTACCAGAAGAATTCAAATTGAAGTCATATCTTTTGAGAATTTAGGGGAACACCAAATAAGAAATTAAGGAACAGATATTGATAATCCCATTATTATCGAGTATTATAATGCACCTAAACAGACGAGGATAATAATAAATAATACACAATATTCATTTATATCAATTATAGAACCATCCTTAGATGAAGAGGCTGAAATTTATGAGTAATGGGTGAATGAAATTAATAATGATTTGTGTTATATTGTAAAAAATCATACATGGGATCTTCTTAAAATACCTACATATCAAAATGTGACTAGTTTGATGTGGATTATGAAGAAACAATTTGAAAAACATGGAAATATGATCAGAAATATGGAACACCTAGTCTGTAAAAGATATTAAAAAATTAAAGGTGTTGATGTTTAAGAGACATTTCCTCTAGTAGAGATACTAGAGTCAATAATACCATTTCTTTCTAAGGAAATCGAAAGAGGTTATAATGTGTATCAAATGAATGTTAAGACATATTTCTTAAATGGATTTCTAGAAGAAGAATTACAATTTGAACAACCGATACGGTTCTTGATTCTAATGATGAACTAGATGTTTTCAAATTAAATAATGTTCTCTATGGCCTGAAATAAGTACCATAGGAATGGTACTCTTGGTTTTACTCCTATCTGAGAGAGGTTGAGTTTAAAAGGGGAGTAGTGGATCACATTCTCTATGTGAATAATTTTCAAAAGGACCAGTTCGTGTTATTGGTATACATGGATGTTATTTTTTTCTGTGGAAGTAGGGATGGATTAGTGGATGAATTTTCAAATATCATGGATAGAAAATTTGAAATGTCCTCGATTGGTGAAATCACCTAATTTTGAGGGTTTCAGGTGATTTATTAAAAGGATTATAATATCACTTCTCATGAAAAGTACTCAAGAGGGATGCTAAAGAAATTTAATATGTGTGATTCAAAACTAATGTCGACATCGATTGTGGTCAAAATAATCATGGAAGGCATAAGGATGGGGCTTCTATAGACCCCACCATATATATAAGAATTATTGGAAGCCTTCTACACCTGGCGATGAAACTAATAGATATTATCATTGCAAATTTTCATACTTACCGCTTTCAGAGTAATCCCAAGGTATAATATATGTCGAGAGTGAAATGAATCATGAGATGCAATCATGGTAATCCTAATTATGGGTTCACATTACTGTAGGTAGAGATAGTGTACTACCATCTCTTCTTCTGTTGGTTGGGCTAGATATGTAGTAGACCAAATGTCCAATTGTGGTGGGGCATTATATATTGGGATGAAATGTGTAGGACGGTTAATCAAGAAATAGGAAATTACTCTAATTAGTACTGCAGAAGCTGAATATATATCTGCAACCATGGCATGTACTCAGCTACATTGGATGAAGCTACAACTGATTAACATTGGTGATGAGTTGAAACAACCAATCGGGATTTTCTGTGACAACAAGAGCACAATTTATCTTAATAAGAATTTATTTTAGAATTCTCATACGAAACATATTGAGATCAGATATCAACTCATCATGGAATATGTTGAAAAAGGTGTGATAATAATGGACCATGTGGGAACCGTTTAGAAAAGGGATGATATTATGTACAAGCCACTATCAATGGTTGTTTTTGAGAAACATCAGTTGAACATCAGTGTTTAGAAACCTCCCAGTGCATACGATTTTAACAAGATTCAACCATCCCTAGTTTTCTTAATTATCCATAATCTGTTTGTTGAAATGATGTATGTTTTTGGGGGAGATATGATCTGGGGGGATCATGTTTGTTAAAGCTATGAGTCGTGATTCGATTCATTTGGTTTATTTCCAAGGGACATAATGGACAAATTCAATAGAGAGTGATCTGTTTTTTAGATATAGGAATGATGGAAAATAAAAAAAGCATGAGAAATCAATTAATGACTTTTCTATTTTTTTCTATAGAGAGACAATCTCATCTATACTTGGAGTGATGGTTGATTTGTTTCCCTATATTTTACGTTTTGATAGTGGCTGGTGCCATAGTGAATTTATCATGAGATTTCCATCAAAAGGGGATAATGGATAAATTCAATGGGGAGTGATCTATTTTTTTCTGGATACATGAATGATGGAGAAGATAAAATTAATGATAACTCAATTCATGTACTCTATATTGTTTTCAATACTGATCACTACTCACATAGACTTAGAGTGGTGGATGGGTTTTTTCATGAAGGTTCAAGTTTTTTTCATGGCAAGGACATCAGTTAATTTATCTGCAGATTGCCAACAAACACGAAGGCATAAATTTTTGGAACATGTATGTTCATTGATAATATTAGATTTTAGATTTCGTTAGTTGTCAATATTCACAAGTAAGACTCTGGTGTTTTGTAATGAATGGGTACATACGTTTGAGGCTAAATTTATTTTTGAATGTGGCATAGTTTCCATGTGTTTTATAATTTTTTGGGCCTCAAAATCTGGTGTATGGTGAGTGAAGAGAATGGTTTTTTACATAGGAGTGAATGGTATTTGAAATGATAAAGAAAGTTATAAAAATGAGGGAACCTCAAAAATTGGAGCATGAACAATGTATAATGTTTTGGGAATGGTTTGCAGTTGCATACCTCACATTGTAATCAACATGCGGAGCAGTTCATAGAAATGAAAAATTTTCACAATAATGGTGCACAATAAAGCCATATTGTACAAAGAATAATTCTGAAAACGGTTTGCATCAATAGTATACAGTGAAGGCATGTGTTACACTGACTGAAGATGTTTTTCAGGATTTCTACGGTTCACAAATCATGAGAGGTATGTGGTAGATGCAAACAATACATAGATAATGTTACGTTTCTAGTGAAGATTGTCCCACATTGAAAATTGGGGTAAATCTGATTAGAAAATTATTCATAGTTATGTGTCTATTTAAGGAACAGAAATCCCCTTATTTTGAAATGAGATTGGAGATTAATATTTTGGAAAGAAATTTGGTGATGTATGAAGTGTATTTCGCGCCAGAATCTCTCACATTATGTAGTGGAGCAATGCGATACAAAGAGAAGGATTGTACGTGGAGGAGTAGAGAAGTATGTGGAGTAGGTAAGTACATAGGGAATGGTAGTATGTGGAAGAGTTGTATGGTACATACAAATCAAATCAGTATAGAAAAACAAAAACATTATGTGGAACACCCAAAGAAAACTAAAAATTTACCCAAGTAGTCTGTGATATTAATTTCTATAACATATCAATGTACAAGAAAATAAATTACATCAATGGGTGATTGTGGGACTTCAAAAGAGATACATTTATTTTTGATGACTCAATATTTAATGATAAAAATGAAGCAACCTTCATGTTGATAAAATGAGTGAAGATTCTTCCAATGGAGTGGCAAGGGGGTCAGCAGAAGTGATCCGAGGGATAAAATTCTCTATCCCTAAAAAAATTGTAATGATAGTGGACTGGTCACAAAGTGACTATGCCAAACTCATGTAATCCACAACATGTGATGATTAATGGTTTTTTGGTACGACTAACACACTTTTGGAGAATGATTCTCGGACGCTTCCCTTAGTGGTGAACCAAGTAAAATTATTGTGTCATTGCTTTTCATGCGATTGTTTATTTTACACACATCTTCATCAGATTGGTTTAATGAGATCCTAACAATGTGGAAACAAGATCCATCAGTTGAAAATAAAACTTTGACATACTAATTCACAACTCCACTCTTATTGGGTTCTAGGGTCATTTAGTGTGCACCACTTTTACACATCTATGTGCGGTCGGGCCTTCATTGGAAGAAGAATGAATTTACTGAGAATTGTGAAACTAAGGAGTGATTAGAAAAGTGGCAATAGTTATTGAGAAATACCAATAGACATTTCTAATGACTGTTGAAGATTCATGAAGAGATAGACAGGAAAGTTTAACTCATCATGCCTATGGTAAAAGACCATCAGATCATCTATAGTGAATAAATATTAACTATGAATGATGCTGCTCGTGTGACTCATGAGATAGATAAACCCTGTGTGATTCATGGTTGATAAGACGACTTCAATGAGAATCTAGATCATGCATGTAGGACTCTGGTAACACTGTGTGAAGTAGTATAAAGAAACCATTGTGTGACTTAAGAGATATATAGTAAGACTCTGTATTGGATGATTATAATTTATATTAATATTATTGTGGAGAATATATGTTGTGAGAAAACCCAACAACGTGAGGAGTAGGTTTTTGAACAGAACCTTGTCAATCCTTGTTTTCAGTTCCCTTAGATATGAAACATCATTATAGGTAAGGCTAAGTGATAAATGAAAAGTTTATTCAGGCTTTAACTAGCCACAATGGTTTAATTAAAAAGAATAAATTTGTAAAAAGTTAAAAGGGATCACTGATCCACCCATACCCATTATAGTGATTCACACTGATCTGGTCACATCAATAATAAAATATTATATAACAAAAAATGTTTTATGATCATTATATCTACTTGAAGTTATTTTAGGGATACATGTCAAATTTTCCATGAGGAGGTAAACCATTTTCCCAATATTTCCCTTCATTATGAAAATTTCCTTTCCAAGTGAGTTTCACTTTTTATAAAATCCTAATTCATTTTCATCTCTAGAAGTCTATAATCAAAACACCTTTCACTTTTTCATGGTAAATATATATTTCACCATTTTAGATGTTCATATTCATGCCTTCCACACCTGTGACTAAAATATATTTGTTTCCAATAATTTTTGTTATTATAATGTATATTTTGAATTAACCCTTATCAATCACATTTTTGATATCCTAGTTTTATGTCGATGATTTCCTATTGGAGGATTATATTTTCTGAAATATAATGTGACTGAACTCCTCATTTGAATTTAGAGTTCAACTTCAATTTTTAGTCATCTGAAACAATGATGACCATTTCCTGGACAACCAATCTTAATAATTCTTAAATGTATCTAGATATATATGTTTTCCAAAAAACCCACCAACCCTTAGTATATTTCATTTCTAGATTTACCGTATTATAGTGAGGATAAAATTAATGTGGTGAGATTATCTTTCAATAAATTTATATTAAATTCTTAAATATTTAGCACTAAACTCTACTTGAATTTTATTGATTTTTTTTCAAAATATCCAATATTATAACCATAGGATGAAAAATTACCCCTATATTGTTTTTCAATACCTTTATGTTTTTTCTAACAAAATAGAGAAAAATATTTATTCATTAATCATCCACTTTTAATATTTCTCCCCCAGTTCATCCATTTTCCTCATTTTATAGTAAAATTGAAAGAGTTTTTCATTTTCTTGATTTCATAATTTAAAACCTTTTTTGAAACTGTTCCATTTTTAAAAAAATGAATAAAGATATCTAGATAAGTTCTATACAACTATTTTATTCTAATTTAATTATATAAAAAAATATACAATTATACATTCAACAATATTTTCCACATTTTAAGTTTATTCCTTATTTCATTATAATTCCTCATGGGTCATTTCAATCCCTATCTTCATTGGCTTAATAAAATATAAACACCAAATGAATGTATAATATCTATGAAAAATAATATATACAGTGGGGTTTTTTCATTTCAAACCTCTTTAGTTTTACGAAATTGTCTAAACATTGAGGTTCATCCATTTCAACTTCAATAATGTTGTTTCCAACAATTCTTTATGATATCTGATACTAGATTTCATGTCCTAAAAAAAATTTCACATTTTTTTTCACCACCTTTAACTTTTTAAGGAGTTAATAGATCTTTCTATATTTCTATTGTTACTTTTTATAAGGATCTCTATGAAATAATGACAGACATGTTGTCATAGGGAATAAATATCCCCCTTCATACCACTTCTCCAGAATTTTCAAACATTCTCCTCATCTATATAAACTGGTTACTAATATTGGATACTAAAATTTATTTTTCCTCTACCGTACTCATATATTTACTCTATTTTTTATTTAATTTCCATTTTCCATAATTTATTCATAATATGAATGATCCATAATTATTATATTGTCAATCCAAAATTTCTCCACCGCATATCTTGTAAAATAATACACTAATCCTCGATTATATCAATCCTTGAAAATTGATCTATTGATTAATTTTCCAAGAATATACCTCATTACCATTTTTATTGATGAATGATTTTATGCATAATGATTAATATGAAATCATGATTCCATGAATATAAAATATATGATATATGCCATAGTATAGGTGTGATTGATTTTACTCCAAATAATTCATCATTACATGGTTGATTCTACTCCTTTGTTATGCGCTTATATTCCATGCTTCATTCTGGAAAATATCAAAGATAAAATCAGCTTACGGTCTTCCATTTTTTACTCCTATTATATCACTCTCACATATTTTGTAATATACCCATTGATGGACATTAATCAAAAGAATTTTTGTTCCCTCTCTAATCATATAAATCTGAAATTCTTAAAACAAAATTTTTACAGATATATCAATTTAGTTCTTCTTATTACCATTATAGATGATATTATTTTCATATAACATTACCATGAGTTTCTATTAATTTGAAAAATTCATGTAGATATAATTTCTAAACAATCCTCTCCAAAATTATATATTTCTATGATATATATGTTGTCATGCATAACAAGGATTTTGGTATTTCTACAAACCATATAAATCATTTTTTCATAAAAAATGTTAAATCATCATATATTAAAAGAATTCTTATTGAATATTTTATGTTGGTTTCTTCATTCAATACTATGGTCAATGTTTTAATATTCATATCCATTTTAATAAATATAGTTCTAATTCATGTATTTCATTTTTTTAATTACTATGATTGATCCCATATTTATCACCAAAGAAATATATTCCTCAATATGAAATAATTTTATTTCACTATTCCCTTTAAAATTGGATTTAAATTTTTCCAAACAACTCTTCTATATTACTAATTATTTTATAAGAATGATTTTGTAAAATAACATTGTTTTTTCTTGATCGATCCTTAAACTCCCTTGTTTGAATCTATTTAATTTTGTTAATCTCTTTATTTAAGGGCTTTACCCATTAGTCATATATAGTGGATTCAAAAACAATTCTACTTATGATAAAATTGCATCATTCCCCATTATTATAATTCTTTATGTCGGTATTGGTGTTTATTTATCTCTAATAAAATACTCTAGGTGATACAAACAACGGTCAGTAGTAAATATTTATTTTGATCATTTTTATTACATAATTTATTATTATGTGCTTCAATATTAAATGGTGTCAACACATGAAAAATAGGGAATTTGTATAGACCACAAGGTTAATGTACATTTGTTGTCAATAATTAATCTAAAATATGCATAGAGGAAAGGATTTATTTAGTAAATTATGCAAGGTTTACATGTGATTCCCAAAATCATGAAACCAAACATTACATGTCATAATTACATAATATTTATACATTATGAGGTGGTGCATTATTGCTACATGAATTGTAATTAACATAAGAGATACAGTGTTGAGTTCTTCATAGATATTTTTTTTCAATCATTGTGAGGATCATGATTAGAAAAACCCATGTAGAGATATATACATATGATATCCCTTTAGAGTGAAAATGGTAGGGTTTGAACATTGTTTTCCAAAACATGGGGCCAAAATGTGGGTTCCTTCCAATTTTTTATCATGTATATCATCTACCCTAATAACATTATAACCGCTTTATCTTTCCAATATCTAATTAAAATGAACTATAAGGAACTTTAAGTTATTGGTTTCATCTTCTAAGATTAATGGGGGATCATCCATTGATTCAAGTGAAATCCTCTAATGAAACACTATATTAGACATGAATTTATTCTCCATAATTCTATAATTTCATCTCCTTTGATGGTTTAGTCATCATGTTCCTCTAGATGGACATGGTGTTTAATATAATGACAACATATTGTTTTAAATGTGAGTTCTATGATGATTTTGGTTTTCGATGACCCATCCATCTCACCTCATGTATCATTTGATGTGGGAAATGATTTTAAATTGACTTTTTAGTAGATGTATTATAATAATAAAACATTCCAATGGGAAACTAAATGCCCTTGAAATTTCTATGTTTCCTCCTACTCTATTATGAATCAAATAAATTATTTATAATAGAATTATTTCTTTTCCTTTCCATTCCTGGTTATATGTTTTATATTGAAAGTGTATTCCATGTATTTAACATCTTTTTTTCTTAGAAAACTATTTTTACACATATTATGTATATCATTAATTCCATTAATTTGTATTATATTTATAAATGAATTATTAAATTTTTTAATGGTAATTTTCATATAAATGATGCTCTTGATTTTTATGCCTTGGATTCATGAAAATGTTTTGTTTTTTTAATGTTAAAGTCCAAGAATAAACTACATTACACATTCAATTACATTTATATTCAGTATATTTAATATTAATTAATATAATATTACGTCATGTTTTTTATTCAAAACTAAAATTGGTGTGATATTTTCCATAGAGTACATGTTATTTCTAAAGGACATAACAGTTCCTTACATTGATAAGTTCCTTAATGTGCATTTAAAATATTCTTAAATACATGTTATAAGGATAGATGTTAACATTTTAAAAAACATAGATGATACAAACTACTAGTGCTAGGAAGCTCATGAGAAATTGAGACTTATTCTTTGGAAGTTAAACCTTAATAATCTTTAATGTGGAGGGAATGATAAAAATCCCACAAATAGGAATTCCACATGATATATTTATTATTGGATATCCCTATCTATGATCCTTTGAATTGGACTTTATATTTGATATTATTATTAATGTATATCATGTGTCTTTTACATTGAAGTAATTTAAAAAACCATTATTATATCACTTCTCATTGAATTAATATTTTTTTGGTCTGTAATGATTGACATAACATTAATGAATAATTTATGATGTGATTTTTCTTTTCAAATTTTAATGGAAATTAATATCTCAAACCATTGATGAGAATGAAACATCATATTTATATATATTTCCATTAATATTTTATCACATTTTTCACATATGTAAATTCCAAGAAATTTAGGTCAAGAATTTTTTTGAGGAGATAAATAATTCATATTTATTGAATAGATTAGGAAAAAAGTGGATTATATTACATATTTATCACTCTTAGGATCTATTTGACCTAGTTGTGACATTTCCATTTTATCTATCGGTGCCATGGTGAGTTTCAAAAAGATAATCCTAGAATATATTTATGTTTTCCAAAATACCATTAAGAAATCGTCATAGTGCGTAATAAACACTATGCGTATCAATATCCACAAAGAAATTATTTTTTAATTTCCTATTAAAATATATATAATTATCTTTTTCTATGAAATAATATAATTTGTTTTTTAGTCCCTTAAATTATTTATTGATGAACAATACAATGATATTTATTTATGTCATTCAATGGACCTTATTTACAGTTTGATAAATATTGAGAAGGGTTAATTGACCCAATTATTTTTTAAGGTGGGAATGATATTATAAGATGATCAGGTCTTAATTATAAATCATTATAAATAAACACCGATGTCTCCTTTAAGATATATGTTAGTTTATAGGTTACGAGCACCTCTTTTTTAATAAAGAATCATAGTGGCGCCCCATATACTGTCACTCCATCCATTAACTGATTTCTCAGCATTTATGTTTCAAAATGGATAATCCCCCACAAATGGTGGAAGGCACATTCCCCTTGGAAATTACAGCCCACAAAAAATTTCTATTTCCAACACCCACCCAAACCACTCTTGGTTTCCCTTCCCTTCTTCTCAACAATCTATTATTTAACATCTATGTCCCATAATGAATTTTAAAAGATGAAAAAACATAAAATATTTATCATCCTCAGTATTCTAATTATTACATAAAATACATTATAATTTGATTGAAGGATGGAACAATGATTCATTCCTCAACAATACCTACCCTTCATGAATCACTACTCCAAATTGACTCTATTGATCAATATGACCTCTTAAACTACCATACTCATCTTTATATTTATCTATCATTGTATACCACATTATCATGAACTAGAAAACGTCTATCTATCATATGCACTAGATTCCATTTTCTCTGGTACAATGTTCTTAGGTGACAAGGACATCTTCTACGTGCTTCCCTCCTTGTAGAGTCTTTGTGTGACCCACATAATTTTCTCATTTATTCTACCTTACACCAAAAATTATATAGGAATGCTTTTTACGGTTTAAAAAAATGAATCCTAACTATTTTCTCACCTCATAGTTTTCTCAACCTTTCATAATTTGCTTCACCATTCAATATGGATACCGAACCCATCCCCCACCCATCATTTATTTACTCATCGATTATCTCACTTCACAAGTTCATTCCATTCCTAAATTCATTGATTTGTTATAAATATTACATCTAAAAAACATTCTAGTGTCTTATCGCATTTAATTCCTGCACCACTACAAGCTCTATAATATGTTATTCCCTTCAAGGAATGAGTAAACTTTTACTAATGATGCATTATTTTTTTCTTCTATTCATGGTGGTTCTATATAATGGGATATGTTTTTTGGGAGCCACATATTTTTCATCATTAGAATTGATCTACTTCATCTTGACTGTGAAAATCCATGATGGATGGAATTGTATTATAATTTCATTGTTTTTAAATCAATCTGGGAAAGTCAATATTGAGGGGGAGTAAGGGGTGATGGAGAGAAAATTTGATTTTGTTTTATATAATTATATATCAATGTTAGGGAAACTTATCTTGACTGGATTTCTTATAATATGTTATTCATGTATAAAATATTATGGGGTTTTCGTTTAAAATGTAGAATTTAAATAAACCCCAAGGCCATCCTTACAAGGACTCTTCAATATTGGGTTATAGGATCCACTGTTTTAACAAAAATATTTAATATATTTTAAATAAATGTTAATTTTTTTCATATGAAATGATATTTATTTACATTAGTGTTATGTTCTCCCCATGAATAAAAAATTATAATTTTATAATAATTTTATTTGGTGTATAAATTATATTAAAAGAAACATAAGTGGAATTTATTCAATTTTTTATTCTTTGAACAATTTTAAAATACCCATTTATATACTTTTATATTCTTTTATAGTCATTTTCCATAATGGATCTATGTATATAATCTTCTCAACCTTTGAGATAACATTTTCAAAAATTCTCTCAATAATGGAGTGCTTTGACCACCCTACCCCAAATCATGATCCTAAGAGAACAAGGAGAATATTTTAAGTATATAGGAAGCTCCATGTGTGATCTATGAAAAATAAATTTAGGGGATATAATAATCTATGAAAAAACCTAGGGGTTCCATGTCTACATTTCAATTCTTGTGGAGAATGCGTGGATCCCTAGTAGAGGGATTCAATTATTAATCCTACACTAAAACATCAACAGAAAAATATTGGTCAAAAGATGTTAAATAAATCTAGATATATCCTGATAAATGGATATTTTTTGGTTTATAATTAAATTTAAATTTACATGGTAATGGAACTCTATTCTTGGTTTAGGGATTATTTCATTTGGATAAATAGTTTTATTTTCAAAACATGAAAATATTTCATAATTTTCTAATGTATTATACATTGAATCTAAACAAAAAATATTATTTCTCATGATATTGATATGTTATTCTATTCCTAGGACCATCATGTGGAATAATAGATATCAAATGTTAATTTATAACTAAATAAAGATCACTTATTGTATTATTTATTTTTTATAGTATTTATTTTTTATTTATTCATAATATAATATAAAGTTAATTTTGTGTCTTGATTCAACTTCATATGAACAGATCATATACTTATCAGAAATATTTAATGATAACATATAGTGGAAATGAATATTTTGGACACCTAAAATAGATACACGTTTAACTAAAAAGTACACATTGTATAGTTAAGTCATCCACCAATGGACATATTGTATAAACCCCATAACATCATGTCAGTATCAAGAATAATCATGTATTAATTAGATGTTGCGTTAAATCTATCATATGACACATGGATTGATATTTTTACAAATCACATAGCAGTGTATATATCATGTATTGTAACATGAACGGAACATGAATTCTAAAGGAACTATGCAGTGAGACTATGTGATTTTAGTACACAGTTCATAGAGAGTGTCAAACCATGAAACATTACTCACCATAATTACATGATGTGTATCAGATGTTTTTGATGTTCAATTAATTAAATTTCAGGCCAAATACTCACCATGTTTATTAAGATGGTGAGGATGTATTGGAAAAAATAATTAAAACTCACGAAATTCATTCGAACTTATGAAAGAAAAAAACAACCCAAACTATGTTATTTGATAGAAATATTGGAAAAGAGAAAAAAATTATGAATTTTTTTATTAACATGGCATGGAGCCATTGTTAATGTTGTGGGACTGGTTTAATAATTTATTTATTATATTCATTCACAATGTATTCTTGAGAAAAATATATGATGAATTAATCATTAACCACATGGAAATTCATTAATCTTTTTTAACTTGTTGAACATTATATGAAATTATAGAGAACAAAATAATTTATACACCACATCTATTAAATAATTTTTTTGGTCAAAAATGATTTACATACTTCATTGTTTAATCCCATAGGAAAATATGTCATGTATGTATGAGTCACACTATGTATTTATTAATTTCACTTAATGAACACTTCATATGACCTTTTTATAAAAATTTTGTATCATTTTATTTATATGATGAATTTATTATTTATATAACATGATATATTAATATTTGTAAAATCAATAGATGTTCAGGATGGGTGATTGATTATTCAGTGGACTTAAATCTTCATTTCACGACCTGATTGGTTAGAATGTGTTATTTTAATGGATCCTAGAGGGTTTTGTTCAAATGAAGTTCAGGTTTTCCAAGGTCATTATGTTAAATATGATGGATTTGAGTCATGTACTAGAAGTTGACATTCAGGTAAAAGACAACTATATGACACTACCAGTGGATACTACTTTCAATGAAAGAATGTTTGGAGAGTAAGAGGATAACGAAAGTAGAATATTAGTTGGGACCCCTATATATCTAGGAGTGAGAAAAACATTTGGAATTTACTATGATGCATGTATATTATGAATAATTTTTTAGTAGATACTTGAATTGTAATCTTTATACAAGTTGAGAAATAATTTTTCATCATTCTCCCATGAACTTATAATGAAAATTAGAACCACATATAAAATGAGATTTCTCACAATTATTCTCATTAAGAACATTGTGCTTTTTTTAAATGGATACTTCTATACATATTAATATCTTGTTGTGATATGGGCTGTGAAAAACATCCTATGTTCTGATTCACATTGTTCAATTTGAAGGTGTTATTTTGATGAGAAAAACTATAGAGTTTGTAAATCTGGTTACTGATGATATTATTCATTTTTTCAATATATGTGATTTTCAATATATATCATGCCTTTTTTCATTCCACAATTAAATATAATCTAATCACGATTGAATACTAAATGTATTTATAATATACCCATGTATCTTTATTTGACTAGCTTCAATCGTTTTTAATTTATTGGGATACAAAGTTTGTAGAGGCTACCATTAGATGATTATATAGTCTCGGATGATAGGATTGATGGAACTAATTTTGGATTCAAGAGGACGTTCATTGATATTTATGTCATCCAAAAGGACCTTGAAGATCCATAGATGAGAACCAAGAATGATAATATATATAAGTTTGAATAAGAATTGTTGGATGTGAATGATTCCATTTATATACAAATTTTTTAGTAAATTAACCAATTCCATATCAATAGAAGAATCATTTACCTTAAAAAATATAATATATTAAGATATTTTTCTAAAAGGGAAAAGCTTACACATAATTGATTTATAATGGATAATTTAGTTCTATAGAAAATTTTACTAAATACATTTTCATACTCTCATTTTCATGGTGTTGAATATTAATAAATATAATATTATATCATGATTGTTCTTCTATGTGAAATTTATTGTTATAATTTCCCTCTAGTACTTTTCAAATCTAAATGGCATAACAGTTCCCTGTTATAATGATATCATTAATGTTCTATGGAATTATTCATAAAGGCGTATTCTATGTCAAAGTGATATATTATAACTAGATGTAGATTTTTTGGCTATTATAGGAAGGAGTACCATTATACATTGGGACATTTTTTATTGTTTTCCCTTGATAATCATCATGATACGATTTTATGAGAACATAACCATTTTTTGTAATTTCACATGTTAAATGTGTCATTCGACATTCCTTTCTTTGAGAACATTTATTGGCCGTGAAAATATGATTAATGTTAATGAATATCATGATATGTGAACATACATGTATTTTTTTAAATCCATGATTCCATATGTTGTTATTAAAATAGTATATATTGGTTTTATCATGATTTAAATGACAATAATATATATATATCAAGAAATTATTCTTTACTTCTATGTTTAATAGAATTTCATATCATAGTCCTTTGATTTTAATGAAACATATAGATTAATTTAATCATTGTGAAATATTTTCTTCTGAGATCATTTTTGGAATGTCATAGAATGGTATTTGAGGAATATAGATTGATGATAGAAGTAATTCAATCTTCATAATGACATATTGATAAAATGGGACAATATTGAAAATTGAGTACATGTATAATGTTTTTTTCATTCTGTGAGTAATTAAATCCAATCTCTATGAGTATCATTTTGTGTTTTTAGATTATAATCATTATAATTTGGCTTGTTTGGTCTAATTTCCATGAGGAAGGGAAAACTGGGGTCACAATTTAAGCGTATCTAGATCTTATATTAAATTTTATATTATATTTATATTAAAATAGATATTGTTATCATTTTGTGAGAATTAATATTATTAAAATTATCTTAGTCACATAAATTATGTATTTAAGATAATAATATAATTTTTATTTAGATTTTGTGACGTTCTCCCATGTGTATTGGAAGGATGGAAAACATGGTAGGATCTTTCATTCAAATCGATAATTGTGAATCTATTTTATGATATGATTTTTCTTGGCAATGGAATCATTCAATACACAATGGGAATGAGAATTCAAATCACCAATGATTGATCTTGGTGTAACACCTATCTCCTAAAATCCTTTAAAATATATCTATTTCATGGAGGTTTTTTTGTACCTTAAAATGTTTTATCTAAATATAATAAACTGAATTTTCTTATTTTCTTGGAGGAAAACTCAATCAAAGTTATTAAATATCTATAAATTCATATAAAAATGATAGAGTAATGTAAATTTCAGGTTCTTAGTCTCATTACATATGAAAAAGGTGTGAACCCATAGTATTATGTGGATCTGCATGATAGAATATTATCCTACTGGAGTTCTTGAAAATAGACCCTCATCCCTATCAGAAAGGGTTACTTCTATGTCATTATGGAGATAAATGTGGATCTGGTTGTGGTTAGGAATGTTGGAAACCATATCCTCGAAACATTTTTTTTAGGATCTCTGATTAGGAAGATAATTTCAATCCATTCAATTGAAGGAATTCCATTTCACTTGTTTGGAACAAAATTTATAGGCTCCTATGGGTTTACTAGCACCCCAAAATCCTTAGTTACATGGCCTTCAGAATTTGTACCCCCTTGATGATTGATCATAAAACCATTAATTGTGATATTGGAATATATATAATGGTGAAAATTGAGATAAAAAAGAAGAAACACCATCATGGATAGGTCTCATTGGTTTATAATGTCCTCCCCATTGAAACTACCTATGAATTTGAGAATCTGAAACAATTTTATGAACACTGTAATTTAGTGGGTCACACTAACAAGAACTGTTTACTCATTCAAAGGATGATAATGAAATCCACTATAACTAATGCGTGGAAGGATGTTTCTAGAGTTAAGAAAAACCTATGGGACATTAGAAGAAATTAATCATCCTTTCTATTGAAATAAGATAAAATTAAAACGATTGATTGCATAAGTTCTTCATGGGATATCTTGGTTGATTATGAGAAACAACAACCTGGAAATTTCGAGATTACAACAAACCCTGCAAAGAAAAACAATTAGAAAAACATTACTATAGAAGAAACCGATAATCTACAAATACTCACCACAAATGTTTTATCCACATCCATTACTTTGCATAATGATGATATTTTTCATGATCACATCTCTTCTGATATAAATGCATCCCCTCAATTGGATAATTTATTGATTGTTTTAAAGGATTCACAGAAGGCTCTAATAAATGAGAAATTTTCTAGTGAGGTATGTGTCCATAACATATACGCTTTTCAATAAGAGGATATAAATATTTAGAATCACATAAAAGAGGGAGTTATCACTCCCATGTAGACCCATATTTAGGATTCAAAAGAGTCCAAATCTGCTATAAATTCCTCATATATTAAAAAAAATAAAATTTGAGATGAATGAAATGGGGGGACTCAACCCTAAACAAAAAATCATTCTAAAGATACATTTTTGGAATTCCTAGGGAATAGCTAACCCGAACACAGTAGGTTATCTCAATTTCCATGTAGGTAGGTAAAAACCTGATATTATTTATCATTATGAAACAAATATTAAATTTTCAAACCTAGGTATCCTTTTTGATAGTAGGGTATATTCAATGTTGGAAATTACTCGGGTTCTATCTAGTTCTGATTGGATATAGATCCTGGTCCACAATATTGTCGAAAATAATACCATTGTTTTGTAGGATAACCTGATTGTCACATAAAAATTAGAAAAGTATGGCTAAAAAATTTTCTTCACATTAAACAATGTCACTTGTAATTACATTTAAAATAGTATATTATGGATTAATATTAACAGAATTTATAGTTTCATCATGGATTCATGTAAATTCATTGGGGACATCAATAAAATCTACCCTAAAGAAGATAAATTTGAACTAGTTTTTAGAAAATTCCCCATCAAATAATATAAGACCAGGGTTGAGGAAGCTAGATTAACATAAGAAAATTTCATTAGAGAAAATATTACATATTACATGTGTCATATATGTGTTATGTAAATTAGAAAAATTGATTGTTAATATTTTAATTATGTTTCACTTGGAAATTGGAGATCGATTTCATGTGTCACTCTCAAAAACCATTACTCTAACAACCACCCTATTCTGTAAAATTATCATGTTAAAGAGAAGAGGAAACATCTCCATTTCATTTAAATAATTCTTATTATACTCTTATATATGTTCATAAACAAATTAAGAATAGTTGTCCTTTAATAAATGTAACTTAAACCCTAAATATGGCATCACCAAGCTCAAATTTCTCATGATAAAATTGATGGAATAGATAAAATTTATTTTCTTCTTACTTGATGGAGAATTTAATTCCCTATAATTCTATGTACATGACCTTAATTAATCATCTACTTTGAGTAATTTCTCTAAAGACCCTGCCCTAGATGTTTTTATGCCCTCCAAGTTATAAAAACATCATCAAACATAGAGACAACATTAAAATGGGAATACTCAAAATAAGGTGTCTTGATGATAGGGATAGAAATTCCATCTTCTTCAATTTCCTAAAAATTGTTTGATGTGAATTTAGGTCCCTTTCATTTCATAAAGATGGAGATAGTATCCTGGAGGAACTGAAGGATCTTTCCAACAACATTGTATCCTTAAAATTAACCTCTTCAATCAACTACCATGAAATTCAGAATTAGAAGAAGAATGTATCCCTAATTTTATATAAAAGGGTGATAACTATGTTCTTACATCTACCCCACTGGTTTCAAATATCATGGAAGCTATATTTGGACTTAATAATGAATTCACACATATAATGAATGGATATAAAAATTAGTTCTTTCAATACTATTGGAAAACCATTTGGAGTGACGTGTAAGATTGTGTAGAATATTTTCAAAAATGGGTCCTTCAGTAAAATATTAAATTATAGAATCATTTATTTAATAAAAATAGTGTAAAATTATACTGAAATCAGTAAATTCATACTATTTTCACTAATTTTAACACGTCATATATTTATCACAAATATACATTCCAATAGAATGGCTCGTGACATAGATAGAATAATATCCCGGAATCATTTTAGACTTGTGAAAGGAAGAAATATCTAGGATTGTTTACTTACAACCTCTAATTGTGTTAACCTCCCGTGAAAGTCCACACATGGAGTAACATCTCTTTAAAACTTGACCTAATAAATTCATCTGACTCAATGGATTGAATATTTATAGAAAATTTTCTTCATAGCTTCAGCTTCAACAAGTAGTTTATCCATTTGATCAACACTATTATTGGCTTTTTCAACATCTCTATTCTCATAAAAGAGTTCCCATAATGATACATTAACTGCTCATGGGAGATGAGATATGGTGATCTTCTTTCACCAATTATCGTTTCAATTGTATTGTGTTAGATAAGGAGGATCCTTCTCCACATGGTGGATTATGAATAAATGAAAAATATTAGAGCCACGAGATGTATCTATTATCTATCCCATATTTTTTTAATGATATTTTTATATACGCAGGGGGATCGGACAAATACCAAAAAAATCATGAATGCCCTTCAACTTTAAGAATGAGTTTCTTCCATGGAAATTAGTTGGAATAAGTCGTTTATCTATTTTTGGAAAGAATATACCACCTTCAATAAAAAATTCCTCATCAATAATCTCAAAACAAAAACTAAGGATATCTCCCTTTTATCTATAACGTAGTTCCCTTATTCTAGAGAAGAAATCAGAACACTCATTTTTTAATTTCATTGAATCAAATTAGAAAAAAAAACACTTATAAGTGAAAATCACAGCCAATGGTTGGATGAAAATACCTGGCCAGACTTGTTTTAGGATCAATGATGGTATAATCATTCATGGTGTATTTTGTTCCTCTCATTTTCATTAAAACCATTAATTATATAATTAGGAACTTTTTATACAGTAGAAGAATATTAAAAAGTTAAATTATAACAACTTTATTGAAAAAATGTTCTATTCCCCATGTCCATGGAGGTATTGTTATCATGAATCTGGAGCTCTTCAACTAGTCTCAACAGTCTCATTTTATGTGATGACTAGTCAACAAAAAATCTATTTCATTGTAAATCCTCATGTTAAGAATCATGGCTAAGCTCATTGATGAAAAAAATGAGTTTAATTGAGTCCTTATAGCTATGTCTAAGATATATCATTTATAAAATAAACTAAAATATCATCGTCTTGTTTTTTTGAACTCTTATCAAGTTTATCTCATGAAAACTATATTCGTGTAAACATTTCTAATCAAGTTTTCTAATTAGATCCAAGAAATGATCAGAACATATCAATTAATGACCAATTGGGAAATATGGACATTCCCCTAGATGATATTTCCTAAACTATTGCTAGTTATGACATCATTAACCAAGATGATTTTCAAATATGGAAGTAGTCCCCAAATAGTCTACTTGAGTCCCATAGCTTCTGCAATAACCATTTTGATGGAGATAGAAAATCAATTGGTAAATTTAATAAAATGTGGATTTTTTGTTCATGATTCACACTACTCTATAGACTATATATAAATAAGGTTTATAAAGATAAAAACATTCAACATGATGGAATCACTCTAGGATCTAAATGTGTCCTTTGTAATCAATACTGTGAGGATTTCAATCATCTCTTCTTGAGCTTCAAAGAAAAATAATCTATATGGAAATATCTCTTCGATAATTTTGATTTACATCCTCTTCATAATAAGTCATTATATTATTTATTATTATCATTGATACTTTTCTGTTTTCAAATTAGGTTACAGTTATGTTCATGGTGGCATGTGATGAATTGATTTACTACACTTCGAGAGGCAGGAACAAAGGCTATTCAAATCCATTCTCTCTTTAATGCTCGTTTTTCTTATTCTGAAATAATTACGAGAGTGCATCAAGTAAACAACCAACATACTGAATTTTATAGCAACTCAGTATGGGATCTCATGATTTTGAGACCCATTTATATTTCTAGAAACATTTCTTGACATATAGGTACTCATGATGTTTTTTTAGATACCCCCGTTGCTTTCTATCTCAAATGTTATACAGATGGATCATAGAGGAGAAATTCGGGGACATTAGGATATTGAGTCATCATGATAAACCATGATGGTGATATTATTGAATATCTTAATGAACCTTGTAGTCAAGTCACTACATTGGAATAAGAAATTATGGTCATTATCAATGTATTCATAAATGAATTTGAAATAAATTAGAACAACATCTTGTTCCATTATGACTCCATGACCACTGTTAAAGCCATTAGGATGGGATGTTTTCACCTATCAAGTAAACTAATAGTAAAATTGTCCAAATGTCTTTATAGTATCTCATCCAAGACCTATAATTTCACTCATTTCTTTTGAGAGGCCAATTACCTCGGTGATAACCTTATAAATAGAGTTATTATAGAGTTTTGTACTTATTTCACTCTTCCTTGTGACATGTTTCACATATTTTTGTAAGAAAAATGTAAAATTACATCCTTTAGAATCTTGTTTTATCTATTTTCTATTTATATAGATCAATTTTTATCACATTTCTCAAAAATATATGCTCATTATTCAATAATTGATAAATATGAATTTGGATATACAGAACGTGTTATGGATTTGGGAAGAAAGTTTGCATTAAAACTCATTTAAACAGATATTTATTAATTAACTATATAATATTATTTCGTTAATGTGTTATGTGTGTGCCAATAAAAGAGTAATATTATTTTTATTTTTATTCTACGCTGGTTGACTAACTATTAATTGAATTGTAATAGACCTAAGAACAATTATTTATTATTTAAAAACCTTTTTATAAAATTTTGTATCATTTTCTAGTAAGAAAACATTCATTCACACTATGGAGTGTCATGGATAATTATATAAACCAAAGAAAGAAAATTCTCAAGAACTCTCTCACGAATAGAGGACCTTGATTGTCCTCCTCTGTCCTATATACTTGAGAGAGCCATTATAATCCTTCATTTCATGATGTCGTTCTTGATACAATCAAAAAATGAATGATTTAAGGGGTGAGAATCATCCAATAAATCACTTGGTGATTCTACATCATCATTACATTGTTTGTGGAGAATGTGTGAATTAATGATAAATGGATTCTCATTTTCATCCTATGAAAAATTGACAATATGACAAAAATTTTCATCTAATTCGATGAAAATGAATAAAATAATAGTAAGGGAAATTACTTTTATATTAAATAAATAAAAAATATATTTTATGAACATATGATATTGGTTTTAGGATGTTTCATCATGTTTGTTTAGGTTTATTCATATGAAATGATGATCTTATATAATATTGTTATGGATTATCCATTGAATATAATGAATATCGATCACTATGAATGAGACTGATTTGCTTTTGTTGTACCCAATAACTTTTTCTTTGTTATTTGATATTATAATGTGTTGTTTTAAATATTTTTCCCACTTTAATTAATAATTCATTACCATTATTTAAATTATTATGTTACTTTGTATATGCTATGAGAAAAATTTATTGATGAGTTTCATGTTGGAACAATGGATATTTATTTATTAATTTAGATGATTGATACACTATTTTAGATTAATACAATATCTAATTATATTAGTATATATTATTTCTCAAGATAGGGGATTCCCACATAGTGAGATCAAGATGGTAATAAAAGATTGAGTTTCTATGAGGTTTTCATAGTTCTACATTGTATTATGTGAGTGAGGTCCATGATTACCACATTTTTATATTTTAGTTTACAAATGCTAAAAACCAACAGATGTGTTATTGTTTTATTTCATCAATCAGTATTATTCATTACGTTTAAAATACACTATTATTTGTTATATTTTACATTTTCCAAGTTCTCTTTAATTTAGATGTTATTAAATTTTAAACCCAGATATATGAAATGGATTTCCTAATTAAATTTTTTGGGAAAAATAAATTATCTATAATGTGTGTTTCCAAAATATTATTTACAATCCAGTTCTAACTATTTTTATTGTGAATGATATTATTTATATTTATTGTGGTATTATAATGGTATTTTTAAGAACACTGTACATATATATAATTGGTGTATGCAGGCTTCGTTTATTATTAATTAGTTATAGATAAAGTATAATCATTTTTTGGGGTGATTCATGAATTCTTCTTTATTGTCGGTGATGTGGTGAATGGTAACGATCATAGGTCATTAGAGTTGGCTTTGTGTGGAAAATTTTTTGTATCCCCTGGTTTTACTTTGTGTTTTCGATATATCATCCACTATAAACTTATACTTATTTTGGTAATCATGTGTATGTATATCTATGATGGTATTTTTTTTAGTATTCTTTTTTTATAAATTAATGTTATTATTTTTATCTATTTTCTTTTTTTGTATGATATTTTGGTGTTTTATATTTTTTTTTTGTTTCCTTTCTATATGCATGGACATCAAAATTTTGAATATTCCATTCCAAAATCTCGGGTGGAGTTTGTTGCTTTATTTACATCACTTCAAGGGTGAAATTATTCAAAATGGGTGCATTTAAAACAATCAGTTCTTTATCGTAATCCTATAGTGATAAAGAATTCAGTTTGGGCCTTGTGGTGGGCCATGTTTGGTGACAATATTTGGTAACCCAAGCTAGTTCTATACATTGGGATAACATAAACTCATTTTTTGAAGTCAATGGTTCCATTTTAAATCTTTTTCTATTTTTTCATCCAATAGTGATCGAGAAAAATTTTCATTCCTTGTGGTAGGATGACTTTGGTGACATGAAATTTTTTCCTAAACCGATTTATTACACTTGGTAAAAATAAACTTTTTTATTCTTTTTCGACTCATAGATTAGCATGCATTAGCACCATGATCATCTATTGAGTCGAAATTATGATAATCATAATTTGAAATATTTTTTACTTCAATTGAATAATCATTTATCTCTAGTTTTTAAGAATTCTATAAGGGAAAAATATCATTAATTATATATATCTTTAAATTCAATAATATTCACATTATTTCGTTTAGTAATATTTATGAGACATTGGTTGAATTATATATAGGATACACTCTATCATGAGTAGTCTAAAAATACACCTTTACATGTTCCATCAAAATAATTTTCTATATTTCTCTAATAATTAAGAATTAAACATTTACTTCTGAATGGTATGAGATTTTTTAATGAAATATTCCTAAAATAACACATTTCATAGAGTGTTTTCTCCTATCATGGATAGAAAAAAGATTTATTTTCTATGTACACTTCCATATATAATGTATATCTTCAATAGTAATGTGAGATAGAAATATAAAAAAAATCATGGTCATGTTATTTAACTTACAATTATTCATTTTCATTTTACCAATAAGATTATGTGACATTGACATTGGAACTTGATCCTTTATTCCATGCTTATAAAGATTATATTCCATGTTAATGGATGAGTATTCAGTTCCATTATATGATTATTAGACACTCATTGTTATTCTAGTGTCATTCAATACTCTCCATTGAAATCTTTTTATGTTATAAAAATACTATTTAATAGGTGTTAACAACCCAAACACTTAGAAGTGGAATTCACTTTTGGATTAAAATATTCATTGTTAATTAGAGTAGTTATATTAAACTCAGATATAAAAATTTCCCTATAATATATCATCATTATATGAAAAATATATAATATTCATATAATCCATAATGAATATTAAGACTCATGATAGTTGATATTAAATATATTATAACGTGGCCATTAAGATTAATATATATAAAGGTTTATAATAATATGAAATGTATATAGATGAAAAATGTGATGAGCTCAACCAGAATTATTGTATCATATGATGATCATTAAATGATATTTCTGAGGGAGATAACATCACTGGACATAACCCTTAATAATTCCATTGTCAATGTGAAACTAATTAATCTTAATCCATACCATTTGTGAGAGATGATCAAGATTATGAAGATAATATTCATAACAATGTTTTCAAAACCAACCAATAAATTACAACCACCACATACCATATCCTTATTGAGAATTTTTGTGTTATAATGGATTATGTGTCTTGATATTAATAGATTAAAAAATTCCCTCATTAAATGTAATATAGTTTTCCTCAATTTATTTTACTTCTTACTATTCATATATAAATAATAAAATAAAACCAAGTAGATGATAAAAATTATAGTATCGATCTTTTATATAGAAAAAGAGAAATAATATTTTCTGGAAAAATACATATAATTAAATTTTACTAAATTTTTTTAATGATAAATTTATGAATTTTTAATTAGTTTTTAATTGAATATAAATTTTAATAAAATTAATATTTAATAATTTTAATTAATAAAATCATTTTATAGAGTTTAAAGTGATTTTTTTTAGATTAGAAATGTATTCATCTATTTAATTTTATATTTTTAATAAATAATAAATCTATATAAAAAATAAATATATAATATTTGGAAAAGCATTTTGAAAAAGTAAATAACATTTTTCATGTTAGAAAATAAAAATTATCCAAAAATGAATTAATCATGTTTTTTTATGACAGTTCAATTTTAGAGGAAAACTAACTTATAGTATAACTATATTGTATATATTAGGAAATCGTAATGAACCAAAAGTGACGTATTAAATTATCTATAAGGTTTGAACAAAAATTATGTATATATTTATTTAAAATAATTTATTTTAATGTGGTGATATTATTTTTGAAAACTACAGGAACAATAAAAAACATAACATATATAATTGGATTTTAAAATGAATTCTTTATGAACATGACTAACTTAAATATCAGAAGAGATATTATTAAAATACGTTTTTACCATTACACATTATTATATTTTAAATCACATTAATTTTGAAAATAAAATATGTTAAAACTTTGGGGGAGGCATTGTTTTTGAATATTTTAGAACATAGAGTCCATAACCTATGATTAAATATTAAAAACAATATATCTCCCTAATTCTGTATAAATTACCTCCCATTATTCAACTCATAATATCATTAAATCATTGAATCATTAATTTACTCAATGTCAATGTCTCAAAAGTCCTCCCAATGTGGTCCCATGTTCTTATTAACATCCTATCATCCTTTTATATTCAACCTTTCAAGGAATTTTTTCTCTCTCTCTCACTATTTCTCTCTTCAATTTAAGAAATATTATTCCTATAATCCTTTTTATTCTCATTTAATGATCATTACTTGTATTTATGAGGATTAATTTACTTTAAATATGACTTATCAATAATGGGAGACCACATTTCTCTCCCATTGATCCCTTACATGACCATTTATATACATCCATTATTATTTTTTGATTTTCATACAATTTTCCATGAAATTTATTTTTCTGAATAGACAAACCGGATTTTTCTTTGAATGTATTCACCTAGATTTTACAATAATTCATTTAATGGGGGATATCCTGTATGAAACACAAATTCCATAATACTGAGAATATACAATGAAATATGTTCTTATTTTGTAGGATTGTAGTGAAAAAATAAATGTTATACAATATCAAGGGTGTGAATTAATAGAACTTTTATGAGTAGTGTAATGATTTCATCACAAGAGAAACCATGTATGGGTAATAATAGGTTATAAAAATAATACAATGTTATGAAGTTTCTAGTCATATCCATGAATTTTTCCAGGATTTCATATTTTATGTTGTCACCAGATTAATATTATAACATTATTTTATGATATTATTTTGTATTGTCATTACTCCTTGTGTGTATTTAGGATTATTAAAATAACAAACCCAACCATAATGTCTAAGATATGGTGGTTAAATTATTAAATTAGCACCATAATATAGTGAAACTATTTTGAGGCATCAAAAATTTTAGTAGTCTCTTTAAACTAGAATCATTCTTGAATATAACATTTCATTTGAAAAACTTTAATTCAATATAGTATTTTTATTAACAGAATTATTATTCCCTCTGAAATATCCTTTAATATTATTCATCGTACAATTCTTATCATCATAGGTAATTGAATGAAACAATTGTAAGCTAAAATGAAAAGAATGTGAATGTCTATAGAAAAATATTTCATAGATTGAATATGGAATGAATAATATAGTATAAATAAAAGATGATCAGATAAGAAAAAATAAATAACCACTTGATCTTTAAACAGATCCCTAAATAATATAACCCATCAAATATTGAAATTGAAATTTGTATCCTATTTCATAATGATGAAATGCATAATGTGGAACATCAAAATCTTACAGTTGAGGCCTCGTGGAATGACTCTAAACAATAATGGGATTCATATTCCATATACCAAAAAGAATTCTCATGAGACTTACTAATGACTAAATGGGATATGTAATTATATACCCCACCCTTAGCATTTTTTATCCAATGAATTCTTCATGTGAATAAACAATACAATATAATCTATATTCTATAATAAATAGTAATTATCACTATTGAAAAATATTTAAATGAAATGTCAACACATTAAACTGTATATCATATCATAATTAAACTAGATAAATATGATGTAAAAATTTATTATAAATTTTCATCATAATGTCAATAAGATTTATCATGGTATTTTTAAATATATTAAAATAATATTATGAGATCACTAGGAAATTTCATGATGAAAATAAACATTTTCTTTTGAAATTGGAAATTTATAAAAATAAATAATATTTGGTAAAAATTTTAGTTTGGAAATATCTATTGAATATTATAAAGTAATATTTTAATGAAATAGTGTTCATTGTTGTGTAAAAACAATTCATATGGTGTTACTAAAATAAAATATTTCATTCACACCATTCAGGTAAATTTTATTATTTAGAAAATGACATTAAGATTCCTTAAAAATATAGAAAGTATAGAATTTGTAAAAAATTATTTAATAAATCATTTGAAAATATTATAAAAGTTATTGAAATTATTTTAATGAATATATGGACATCGATAATAAATATTTACAATCGAATAAGAAATAATGTTGGGTTTTCTAAAAAAACTCTTTTCTATCTATTGAATACATAATGAGAGGAAAATGAACGGAAAACATTTATTTCATACATATTTTCATTGGAAAATAAAATTTATATTTTTTTATATATAAATATAATATAATTATGTTAACAGAAAAATAATCATATGTAATCATTAATAAGGGTGTGATTTTTAAATAAACTCTTATATAAAGTCTGGAAATATTTCCTTTTCCATTTTCATTAGGTATAATAAATTTATATATATATTAATTATATAATAGAACAAATAAAAAACATATAATAACATATTTTATCCACTTTTAACATTTTAACTTTATTTTATTAATTAATCATTATTAAAGTCGTCATTTCTGAGTGTTTACTATTTTTCTTTTCATGAATGTTTTAGTTTGGTAGTTTCAGTCCTTGAATCTATATCATCATTGCATAATTCCTGGAATTCTTATAATTACATAAATATATATTATTTTCATTATATACGTCTTTTTAATCATGCTTGAATTACTAAACTTAAAAATGTGCCACATCACTTCTTGTCTATGGTAGTCCACACGTATGCATTAGAAAAGTTATTATTTTTTAATGAGTTGATGATTATAAATATAAATAGAAAATAATATTTATAGAATCATAAACATGCCATAAATTTCATATAATTAATTAGTTATATGTTTAAAACCATCCATGATACTTGGTGATGAAAAACTAATTACACCACTACCTAGAGACATTAAGTTGTACGTACTGAAAGACAATGTCTTCGTTTTACAAAATTGGAATGGAGACAAATATGGGATGTTACAATAGAATAATATAATATAATATTAATTAATATATTAATTATATTATATTATTATGGATAAATAAAATTATAATAAGGTATAAGAACAAGTAAAATGAAAAAACATGATTAAAAGTAAAACTATATCATAGGAAACCCACCTTTTTCATATGACATAATCCATATACGATTATCCATTTATAGTACTATAAGTTATAGGATGTTCAAATTAAGGATAATAGGATATTTTCAATGGTATTTTTAATGTTAAATAGTTCATGAGGTGTGAAATTTTGGTATATGTGCAACCCTTTTATTTGTGAGGGAAATAAAGCAATTTAAATTACATAAAATATTATAATAAGATACAAAAATTTCCTTTCTAATGTGTCCCTAAATTTCCAATTATTAAAAAATTATAATTTTAATTCCAATATAAATCCAAAAAAAATTTTGTAATCATGTTTCATTGATATTTATACACTTATCATTTTGCTTAATCCCTCTAGAAATCTCGTTTTAAACTTTAACATGGTAATATTTTCCTTAGTATTAATTATGAATAAAACATTATGTTTGAAAAAATTTCATAATATTAAATATTATTATTCCGAATATGGATCCATATAGCAATAGTAAATTTATTTTAGTAAAAATTTCAATTTTAATACAATTTTTCACATCAAAATGAAAACTATTTTTAGATAAAAGACTACTTCTAGCATAAAAATTTTATTAATGAGAAATAAAGTATAATAAAATCGTAAAGGAATTAATCTGATTATTGAAAATTATATTAGGGTTGTTTTCATTAAAATCTAACGAAAATTGAATGAAATCATGTGAATCATTTTTAAATAGAATTAATGGAAAATTGTTTTGAGTTTGATAAAACTATTACATATATTTCTAGAATGATATGAAAATATTTATATATTAATCATTAAATATTCATATGAATTATTTTACCTATTAAATAATTTTTTATTCTATAAAACATGATTCATAATATAACATGTTATTACTATATCATCATTATGTTTTAAACCTAGTGGTTTTCCTAAAATCTAAATTTTTAAATATTTTACCAATGGTCATCTATTTCTAAAAAATCTAAAAACATCACCCTTCATTAATTTTGACATGTAGAATATAGAAAATAAAATTAGTTACATCACAATTAATTTTTAAAAATTATGAATTATGTTTTTTTTAATTCCTAGATAAATATTTGTGCATTGTGTTATTATTTTCTATAATGAAAATCATTCTATAATTTAATATCAGTTTTTACATTATCTATTTATTTTATAATACTTTTCATCTTTACTAAATGTTATTATTGTAACATCCTAGGTAAATAAATAATATGACATTTTAATATCTATTAATACTTGTAAATTAATTATTAATTTTATTTTAAAGGGGATGTTAGGTTCGATGGCTTACTCGATACGCAACAACATGTTTCTTTGAAATCCTACATTGCACACTAATAATATAATACTATTATTTTAAACAGTAGTTAAATCCAAGCCATTGTATTAGAAGGAATGAATATAACTAACTACAATATGATTTTACATGTTTTTTAAATGTTTTTACTTTTATTAAATAAATGTTAATGGCTTAAAATTTGAATGATTTTAATTTTAATCATAAGTATTATAAACTATACATTTACCACCTTTTAATGGTGAACCCTCTTTATAACATATTTTTTACACTTTTATATGTTCTATTTTACAAAATAAATTATTATTTTGAAACGGGACATCGCAATTTACTTTGCGTAAATTTTGGGTATTTTTCTAATAAAATTATTTTTATTAATAGTCAAAAATATTATATTTTAATTCAATAGTGCCTTTTAATCTATTTTATTTTTAAGGTCAGATTATATTTTTAAATGGGTTTAAAGTGTAATAAGAATTTATTTTTACTATTTATTCCAATGTTGGTCATTATAATTAATTTCACTTTGAAATTTGACATAAACAAGTATCAATATTTTGATAGTTATTATCTCTTAAAAACATGCAATTTGTTTTGACAACTGGATTTAATTTTAAATTAATTAATGCAACTTCTATATTTTAATATTTTTAAAATAGACATCATTTTTTAATTCGGAATATCAAATATATCTTAGGCTGGATTTTTGGTATTTGTCTGGAAAACCTCATTTTTTTGATGAACAGTGAAATCACTTATTAGTAGTTAAATAACATAATTTTTCATTTAAATGAAATTTTACTACTTCAGTGAAATGAATTTTGAAAATTTTTCATATATGGTTGTTATTATTAATTAAAATTTTGTTCAATTGGATAAAAATAATTTTTAGTGAATAGTAACTTTTGCCTTTTATTTACCGCGGTTAAAGGTAAATAGGGTAATTCAAGGTAAAAAGAATATAATAATAATACCAAATTACCTTAAACCTTATCCTAACCTTATTCGATGAGTCATGGCAGAAAATGGGCATCTTTGGGTTGCTTTTGGGACCCCATGGAGCCACTTATGAGTTTTAATGACACATTAGATTAATTAATTTTATTTAAAGGCAAAAATGACACAAACAAATATCTTTTAGTAAATTAATTTTTACATGGGGTAATATAAGCTATCTATCTGACTATAAATATTTGTGGGAAATCTAAAAATATTTCCTACTTCATGGTAATTTTTTATTATATTTATATATCGAATAAATTAAATTATTTATGACACAATATTGATGGAGTGCTTACCTCATTAATAAATGATTTAAATAAATAAGATTATAAATATTAAAATAACTTCCAAACCATGTCCAATACATATTGGATGAATTTATTTCGACCATTAGTCATCTTATATTTGACTTTATTTTGTATTGGATATTTGAAACCGAATATCATTGTATAATAAAATAGTATTTTCACACTTTCATAAAGAACCCCTCCTCCCCCTTGTAAAAATCCCTCACTTCTTTATCATTCTTGACACCTCTCAAACACCTTGTATCATCCAAACACTACCCAAATAATCTCCCAAGATCCCTATCCACCTCATAGAAGCCTTATCTTAGGCAGAAGAAACTTCAAGAAGTCATTTTGGATCAATCTAAATGGAGTTACCCAAATTAAATGTAATAGTTCCTCTTATCTTCTTTTCTTTTATTTTACTTCTCCAACCCCTAAACTCTTATTATTTCAATATTTCATAACAACCCCAGTATCATGAATATACTAGGATGTTTCAATGAGATGTATTCTAACTACATTTACACACACCTCCATCTAATTGGTGAATAACATATTGTTTCTGTCGATGGAAAACTAACGCCTCACGAAACGATGATTGTTCGATTATCTCCTACCGCCGATCATGGTGATGATTATTAAGGAACTATATTTATATATATATATATATATATTATGTTTATTTTTTTAGGCTTCTATATTTTTCATTTATAGCATACCTTTATTGTTTACATTCAGGGTAAACGTGATAATTTCATTTGAGGATGTGCCGACTACCGCACCCACAAAGTGATATGTATCGTTAATTCCATATGTGGAATGTATAAAGGATGGAGTTAATGATATTATATATGATATTATAATGGAATAATAATATAACTATGTATAATTATGTTTCAATTCCCCTAAAATTAAAAATATAAATTAATGTATCATTCATGCATACGTACGACTAACAATCTCCATGAACGGTCCATTTCATTTCTTATCTCTAATTGTTATGTACTATTATAAATACAAATATATAATAGATATATATGATATATATGACATATCAATCAGGAATATCATTCTATATATAATATAATGTTGACCACATGGACAACTTGTAATAATAAAGTGTTCATTTTTTACTCAAGTACCAAATATCGACAAAACGACTGTTATAAAATTAATCGATTACATATTGTATATAACATGGTATTAAGTGATATAAAAGGAATAATAAATCTTAAATAGGGTTCTTAATCAATTATAAATTAACTTAATTTTATTATTCAAGAATAACAATGAACAAACTGGTCATGTCAGACACGAGGTAAGGGATTTCTTATCTCACATTTAATTCCATGATATTTTCATTGATCGCCATTTATTTATTAGATGTGGTGTATTTTATACTACCAGTTGATATATATTATCCTGATTATCCTTTTATTATGTTTATTCTGTGAATCGTTTCATTGTTATTAGCTTTTGGTCATATGACTCGATTGATTACAAAATGGAAAAGAGTTTTCATCTCACTTCATATTCCCGTGAGATTCATGATGTATTGCCACTATTTCCATTTTTGAGGTGTATGTAATTCCCAATGATTGTATTATTTGTGAAATAATAATTAATTTATGGGTATTTAAATATTTATTTTATGATCCTTCTTTCATGGGTTTTATGTTTCGTAAGTTACGAAATCATTAAGGGAACCTTTTAACCCAATTTCCATTCCTTGGGATAATCTTCTAATTCATAATAATTTCAGGATATGATTATGTGTGGAATCATGGATTATTTATTTATGTTTTAAATTACACTCCCCTTTGTGTGTATATACATTTGATATACATAATCACACCAATGATAAATTCTCAATTCATCGATATGAACTTGATAAGTGTAATTTTAACTCAATTTCCATTCATTGAGTTAAACATCGAATTCATTGGTTTTTTCTGAAGAAGAAAACGTGTTAATGTCCTCTGACTGATTTACACTGAATATCCAATCATATTGAGTTTGTTTTTATTTGTCACACATTATTATTTAATTTATTTAACCTTAATCTAAGAATACTATTTTTATAAGGAATTTTATATCAATTTACATTCCATTGAAACTTCATTGTTGTTATGAAACAATTCACTCTTATCTGATGTATATACTTTCATTTATAGTATTATATAATTAATCCATTTATTCTCATTATATTATAAATTTCTTATTCAATGTTATTCCTCAATTATTTTTATTCAAGAGTCTCTCGTTTTGTTAAAAATTCATTAACTAAAATACAGTTTTAACTATTTTAATGATTTATTCTTCTAATTCATTCTCATTAATATCCATGTTTTAAAACGGTTTTTAAGGATTTATTTATAAGTACATTAATGTTTTAAAATTTTCATTCTTTTAAACGCTTCAAAGTGGTATGGGATGCTTTGATTCCAAAAAAATTTATTAAATGTTTTAAATGGTTTTAAAAATGATTTGATAAAGCATAGATTACTTGAATATCTTGATTTAATATACTGTTATTGCAACGTGGAAATTTAATCTTTCCTTAATTCTTGTGTTATGTGTTATGAATATGTTATGGTTATTGGGAATAATTTATCTATATGGGTGGTTCCATGATCAACCTCAGGCGGGTGAGCTCGAGATAGCTCTCTAATGCATTGGGTAATGTGAAAGTGGTAATTGTTAATGTTTCTCCTAATAGATTTAGGTGAATATACTAATATGGGAATTCCAAATTTACTCCCTATGTAGTTGTGATAGCTACAATGTAATTATGTTATGTACGCCATGAGATACCTTTATGATTTATGATTTCTTTGTGTTATTCATAAATCTTATGATTTCATGATGTAAGTAAAAGAGTTTCTATTTTGAATGTATTTATGAACTAATGTTATCTTTCTTTGTTTTATAACACTTAGTGAACTTTTTATGCTCATCCCAAGTTTTGTAATGTTTTTCATAGTACATAAAGATGAATACTGTCATGGATAGGAAAAAGGAAAAGTCATGATGTCTAAAACATGGAACTAGACTTGTTTTTTTGTAAGAGTTTTTATTTTATGAGAAAAATTGAAACTGAGTAGAAGTGTCTACTTTGTAATATTTCGAGATGTAATAGTAATTTCAAAATTCTCTAAAAATCAAAATTAGAAAAGATACCCAATCTGAATTATTTGTTTAATTAAATATTATGTAATGTTTTAAGGTTGGGTCCTTATAATTATAATCATGCAATGATTTGATTATTCCATTAAAAGGATATATAGCTCACCTTTTCCATTTGAATGTCCTCTATTTTTCTTGTGTATTTTAAAGCATTAAAAAGAAAAGTATGAGCACATTATGATTTTTTAAATAATGGTGTTGTATTTTATTTTTTTTAATGGGTTATTTATATATTATTCGTAATATACTATGCCAATTGGAATCATGATTTATATTATCTTTTTCTTTATGTTAAAAATTAGGCAATATAATATAATACAAATAGGGGTTACTATAGTTGGTATCAGAGACTAGTTAATTATCGGTATTAGGAAAAAACAAATAGAAACCATATAGATAAGTATAAACATAGGAGCCTTCACAAAAAAATTATAACGTAGAGTATTTTTTTCCTAATAAAATACATCATTTTCTGTTTTTAGGAAATATGATTTAATTTTCGATAAGATGAACCTAGTGGTAATACCCACAAAAGGGTTTTTTGGGTATTGACTCATCCTGTATATTTTGTATGGCACAGAGGCCTAACTCTACACACCGAGGTAGATACTTTAAGGGGATATTCATGGTTAATCCCCAAAATTTTATTAACCATTAGGAATTGAAAAAAGAAATAAAATTTTCATGAAATTTAATAATATAAAATAGACGATGAATTAACTATATTAAAGTGTATAAAATAATGAGATAAGTTGAATGTAAATTTTTTTAGTTATCCCTTTAATGATTTCAGTTTCCCTTTAATATTATTAGACATATAGAAATTATCATCCTAAATATGATGTTATGTTATCCATTAAATGTAAACAGGGGGATCGATGATTATAACCAATGTGCGTGGGAATGTTTTTTATTTTCCAAATTAAATAGAAAATATGATGGGTTCTAGAGTCAAGATCATTATTTTTTTATGATAATAACTAAGTCAAGAATTATGTAATAAAACTGATCATGTTGAACTTTCTCCAAATTATATGGAAGTTAATGTTTTATTAGATAACATTTTGTACCTAGGGCCTCTATATATTAGACGATATTATGAACCCCATGTTTTGTAACAATGGATTAACTCCATTGAAAAGATAATACAAATCATCAAATTCTTTTTGAAAGGTAATGTAATATTATTTTATTTTCAATTAGAGTTTGATGAAAATAAGTGGTGGAAATTGACGAGTAATACAAAACCAGAGGAAAAAATTGAATCCATGGAATGTGAGTGATTAAATAAGATTTTTTAAAAAATATATTTTTTTCAAATTGTTTTTTAATAGAAACGGTAATTTCTTATACTGAAGTTCAACGAGGATGAATCCATTGGGTAACATAAAGAAAAAATTTCAATACATTCATGATAATCCATCCGTTTTTTCATTGATCATGAGTGTTACATTTAACACTTATTTAATGGTTAAAATAAAGTATATGAAAATATTTAGTGATTAAATATTTTGGAATATATGTTGATATTTTTATATGTTTATTACCAAAAAAATTATATTGGTGTTTCTTAATGGTCCTTCCCCAATGTATTTAAATATCAGATGGTGAATTTTAACAATATATAATCAAAAAATAATTCTCAATTTTAAATATATTTTAATATCTCATGTGTCAAAAGGTCATGAAGACACATACTAGAAATTGAATAAAGGGAATAAAATGGTTTTTAGTGTGGAATGGGCATGAATTAAGAAAATTATTGCTAGAAAGATATGAAGAATCCCACAAAAGTGATAGATGAATAGAATGTAATTCTAAATCCTCACTGCATAGTCCAATGTATCAACTATTAGAGAAATCAACACTATGTTAAATAATTTCCAATGTAAAGGGTTGGTTAATATATTCGATTATAATAACCTAATTGGAAAAATAGAATGTATAATCATTTAATAACATAACTGCTGAGGTGGATCATGATAGTTTAGTGGTTAAAGGTATTCTAGTTATTCTCTCGAAAATATATAACACACTATTTTATTATGATTCTATATATTATTTCATATTAGATAAATCTAGGAAAACTATTTAAACACCTCCAAAAACATATATGTTCAGTTCTTGGTGAAAATATAGAATGTGATAACAATGAAATATCAAATATATATCTACAATGAAATCAATATTTGTGTGGAAATTTCTGCAAGAACCTTATGATTCAACATTTAGTGGAATTTATTTCTATTATAGGAAAGTATCGATACCCTATTTATAGATCCAACATATATTGATAGGATATAGAAAATACTTTATATAATTCAAGTCAACCTTTGATTCAATATAAGTTTAAGGTGTTTTATAAGAATATTTTGAAAGAACTATCTCAATACTGGATATTCTTTCCCAATGGGGGTTTTTATCAAGTAAATATAAATGAATCCAGATAAAATCATCTTAGATGACATGCCAATTGTAAGAGAATATGGTAATGTGTTCCTCAAATGGTTTTCTAATCTTCATCCCAAACAAGTGGTTCAATTATCAATCAAACATTTACCAAAAACCATTAAAAAATAATTTCCTTATATAGAAGAGACACTAATTAAATTCAATAACTAAAAAATATAAAATAATCTATGTAAAAGGTTGATATTCCAATATTTATCTCCATGTGGTTTTCTAGTCAACATCACCAAGATAATGGATGGGTCATTCTGTTTATGTATCAAATATATTGAAAAAAATATCAAGATAAAGAAAAGAACCAATATAATTGATTTATGACTTTTTTGTCTAGATATGTGGATCCTCGTACTTATCTAATCAAGATAATATGTTTATAATTTTCATTTTATTTTAAAAAATAATTATATTCCCAAGTCTACATTTCATAAAATGTATAAGTAATATGAGTTTCTAGTGATGGTTTTTTGAATGAAAACTAATCTAAAAATCATTATGCATTTGAAAAAAAAATCTTCATAGATTACCATGATAAATTTAAGGTAGTCATTTTTGATGATATTTTCACATGATCTATATGTGAGGTGGAATACAGTGACTATTTGAAAAAATTTATAACGACATTTGGAAAAGCCAATATATATGTGATGTAAAGTAAATTTTAGTTTTAGTAGGAAAAAGTAAATTTATTATGGAATTTTATAATTGGAAAAAGGATATAAATAATTATTTAGATATTAGTGGTTGTTGAACAATGAACCTAAACAAATTTATTTATGGTGACCAAATGTTTCCATATATTTTTACAGTATTAAGATTTATTTGTAATAAACATAACATGATTGTAAATATCACTAATCATGCTAACTCAAAAGGGAGTAATTTTGGATAGGAATTTTTAATTGAAATATAAAATTAAATATTTTAAATAGAGGATGATAATTATAAAAATACTCACACTACACAATAGTGGGATATGTTTTTGGTTTGTAAGATCAATTTAAAGAAGGGGCTAGTTTCTGTTGTAATGAAAAATTATAATGTGATAGATTATTCTTCTCAATTGGTAATTGTTTATGATCATAAATATCATATGGTTTTTTATAGATATATTAACATATAATATAATGTGAAGTTACCTATATAGGAATATGTGTGTTAAATATACACGCTGTAAGAGACTCATGAATATATGGACATAAAAAGTGATCAACATGCCCTAAATATTCTAGTTTTTCTAATTAAATATTATGACAATTCAAACCATTACAATACATGGATGAGGAATAATGTTTTAGATGCTCTATGATAAACTATCCATAAAGCACTATCCATGATGACGAATTTTATGGATATAGTCATCGTGGACATGAAAATGATAGAAATGAGAATATTGAAAGGAATTTTATCCCACATTTTTGATATAAATACTCATGCATTCATTATGAACATGATCAAGGAGGATATAAAATTATATTACATCTATAGATAAAGGATGTGAATATTATAGACTAAAACCATCTAAATAAGTGTTTATAATGGTTGGAACACAGATATTGGTTCCATCAAAACTATAGTTGTAGAGGGAGGCTCATGATTATTTATATAAGTCTTAACTATCTTTTAGTATTGAGATAACTATGATGTATAGATAACCAGATCAAAAAAATCTAGTAGGATAACATGAAGAAGATGATTAAAAAATTATTATCTCACTGTATATTATGGAAACCCATAAATTGGTAAACAGAAAAATTATAAATATGTAATGAAATCATTTCACATGTAATTATTGAAATCATAAAACATATCCAAAACATAAATCATAAGAATACCTATGAAATATAATTCTAATAACACAATTATGATGGTAAGTGATCACATTACCAAGTAAATACATTTAATTTTTATCATAGAAGAATTCTATCTTGAAAAAAATTTCACAAAATATTTAAGAGAAGTTGTGTGAATTTGTATAGTATAAATCTTAATTGTATATGATAATGATCAGAAGTTTACCTCATTTTTTTTCCAGAAGTTATGAAGAAGTGTTATAAACAATGTTTGGTTTAAAAAAATGATAACACTTTGTAAAAACCCAGGTAAATAAAGAATATGACATTTTCATATTTATCCATATTTGTGAATAAAATATTAATATGACTTTAAAGGGGATGTTATGCTCGATGGCTGACCCAACACGAAACAACGAGTTTCTTGGGAATCTTATGTTTCACCCTAATAATAAAATAATATTTTTTTAAATGGAAGTTAACATGTAGCCGTTGTATTTACGAGAATGGATATAAATAACTAAAATATTATTATATATGTTTTTAAATGTTTTTACATTTATCTAATAAAAGATAAAAGCTTAAAATACGGAAAGAATTCAATTTTAGGCGTATATGCCCTAGTTTTCACTAACGGTTCACTTATCACCTTTTGATGTTGAACCCTCTTTAAATATAGTTTTGGTCACTCTTATACTTTCTTTTGGACCAAATAAAATCCTTCTTTATAATTGGGACATCAAAATTTACTTTGTGTATGTTTTTGTTATTCTTCCGATAAAGTTCATTTTTTATGAATAAGTGAAAAATGTTGTATTTTAATTCAAAACATCTTTTAATATATTATATTTATATGATTATATTATCTTTTGAATAGGTTTCAAATTTAAACCATAAAATATTTTTACCATTTTATTCAATGGTGGACTTTGAAATTAATTTCACTTTGATATTCGACATAAACAAATATCAATCTTTTGATATATATTGTTTCTTAAAAACACGCTATTTGTTTTGACAGTGGGAGTTAATTATTAAATTAATTAATTCTACTTATATTCTTTTAATTAGGTAATATAAACATCATTTTTGAATTCGGAATGTCGAATATAGCTTCTAGTGAATTTTTGGTAATTTTCTGAAAAACTCAAATTTTTGATGAATAGTGAAACCACTAAGTGGTAATCAAGCAAACTGATTTTTCAGGTAACTGAAAGTTTACCACTAATGTGTATTGAATTTTGAAAATACGACATACATGGTTGTCATTAGTATGTAAAATGTGGTTCAATGGGATGAAAATAATTTTTTGGTGAATAGTAATTGTTTTTCATTAATCGCGATTAGAGGTAATTAGTGTAATTTAAGGTAAAAATGATATTATAAAAATATGAAAACACCATGAAACTTGTCCTAACCCTATTGGATGAGTCATGGACGACCATGAAAACCCATGGGTCGATTTAGGGGACCCTATAGAGACTCTTGGGTGAGATAATGACTTTAATGTCTTTTTTTTAAAATAAAGGTGAAAATGACACTAACATAAATTGTTTTACTAAAACAATTTTTAGAAGGGGTTATCCTAATCATATTTTTTTCTATAAATACTATTTGGAAAGATAAAAAGATTTCCTACATCATTATAGTTTTGTTATAATTTTTAGACATTAAATAAATTAATTTAATTATGACATCATGATGATGCAACGATGACCTCATTAATGAACAGTTTAAATAAAATGAAATGATAATATAAAATCTAAGACCTACACTTGTACAAAAACTATTGGATGTGAATATATAGAAGCCTTATCATCTTATCTTCGAAATATATCAATTTGGGATCTTAGAAATTCGAAACTCTTTTGAAAATAAAATAATAGTTTCATGATTTCCAAAAGTGCCCCTCCTCTCCTCTTATAAAAGGCCCCCACCTCTACCTCATTTCACACACTCCTCAAGCCTTTTCCTCGGCCATCCCCTTCCCATTTACTCTCTCCACATCCCTCTCCTCATCCTAGAGGATTCCCTTTGGTCGGAATCCTTTCAAAGGAAGCCTTTAGGCTGAAATCAAAATGAGTTACACTTTTAAAGGTAATTCATTCTCTCATGTTCATTTGTTTTATTTTGCTTCTCCAACCCCCTAAACTCTTTTTATTTACTTATTTTGTAACAAAAACAGTATCTTAAATATACTAGGATGTTTTTATAAGATTTTTTCGAGCTACACTCTCACAAAAATACATCAAATGGTTAAAGAACATACGGTTTCCGTGGATGGCGAAATTCTGCCTCCCGAAACGATGATTGTTCAATACTCATTTAACACCTTAAAAGGTGGCCATTATGATTTGACTATTTTTATATATGTTATATAATATGTTTATTCTTTCTTTAAGCTTCTTTATTTTTCATTTATGGCATACTATTATTTTTTTTCCATTATGGGTATACACGATATCTTCATTTTAGGAAGTGCGGACTATCGCCCCCTCAAAGTGATGTGATTCGTTAATGCAATGCGTGGGACGTATAAAGGATGGATTTAATGTTATTATATATTATGTTATACTGGAATTATAATATAACTATATATCATTATTATTTCTTTCCATTAAAGTATGAGATAGAAATGAAAGTAGCGTTCATGCATACGTACGGCTTACCGTCTCCTTGAACGATGCATTTCATTTATTATCCCAAAATGTAATGTAATATTATAAGTACATGTATATAATGGATATATATGATTAAAGATAAATCTAAATGATGAATATAATTCTGGAATTAAAATATACATACCTCTAATTTAGTTTTAATTCCATTAATATGACAAAGAAATGAAAGTAGTGTTCATGCGTATATACGGCTTACCGTCTCCAAGAACAGTGCATTTCATTTCTTACCTCTAAATGATTATGTAATATTATAAATACATGTATATTCTGGATATATATGATATATATTCTATCCAAATCAGGAATGTCATTCTGGATATAAAGAACCTTTGACCACACGAACAACATGTAATTGTAAGAAGTCCACTTTCGACTTAAGAACCAAATATCGACAAAAAAAAACATTATTAAATTAAATGATTACATAATGTTTATAACATGACAATAAGTGATCTAAAAAGAATAATGAACTAGAAAACGGTTCATAATAAAGTGGAAATTAAATCAAGTTTATTATTCAGGACGTTAAATAATGATCGTGTCAAGTCGGACCCGAGGTAAGGGATCCTACACATCTCTTTCTTTTTAAATACACTCTTTTATGTTATTTCTTTTAAGCTCATATTTCTTATGATTTGGATGTTCTTTTATATTACTCCTACTGTAATTATTATGTTCATATGATGAGAGACCCTATTTTCCTCTCATCAATCCATTTTGGATGTTTTGAGTGGCGCCGTTAGGCTGCCGAATTTTCGTAAGAGATCTAACCTCTCTCTTTCTCTTTAAGTACTCTCCTTTATGTCACTTCTTTTAAGATCCTCTTTTTTATGATGGGGGGTGTTATTTTATATTCCACTTTCTTTACATTTTATTTTACTGTGATGAGATACCCTATTTGATCTCATCAATCCATTTTTGGAAGTTTTAAGTGGCGCCGTTAGGCTGCCGAGTTTTCGTAAGGGATTTTTCATCTCACTTTTATTCCAGTGAGATTTATGCTACATTTGCCACAATTTCCTTTGAGTGATGTATGTACTGACCATTATTTTACTCATTGTGTAATATTCTTTAATTAATAAGTCTTTACGTCAATGTTGTATTGTTCTTCTTTCACGGGGCATATGTTTCGAAAGATACCCATGTCGGTAAGGGAACCTTTCACCCTCCTCTTTTTAAAAGACTTATTTTGTTGGCTCTTTTATTTTACATATTTTTATGTTGGGATATGTTCTCATATATCCTTATTGATGTAAATTTTATGTCCAAGTGATGAGATATCATTTTTTTTATCTCTCATCAACTCATTTTGATGTGACCCCGTTAGGCAGTCAAGGAAACTTCTTAACCCAATATCGATTTCTTTGGGTTCAACATGTAGTTATTGAATATGTCATCCTTTGAATATGTGTGAATTACCTTTGACTATTTTACACATAATATGCACTTATATTTGGTGTATTCTTTTGTCACACATAATTATGTAATTGATTTATCCTTAAACCAAGGATACCGTATTTGTAAGGGACTTCGTCTCAATCACCTTTCATTGAGGCATATTTTGTTTTATACACAACCTTATTTTATATGGTGTATAAACCACTTTGACTTTTACGCTTATTCAAAAGGAATATTTTTTATACGAAGAATTTTACAAAACGAGAAAAGGAAATGTTTTTCTTGTTGTACGTATGCGGCGACAACGACTTCTCTGCCGCCGTGACCATTATTTGAGTTTTGCCTTCCTCTACAAGACATACATTTTTTTTAAAAGAAAAATAAATACCATGTTTACTTTTCTTTTATTTTGGTATTGAAAATGGTTTTCATAATGTTTTTATATCAATGTGTTGTATTGATATCTTGTGATTTAAAGGTGGAAATATTATGTTTCCTTTATGCATGTTTTATGTGATACAATTATGTTGAGGTTCTTGGGCATTATTATGAAGACGGGTGGTTACGTGATAAACTAAGGGTGGGTGAGCCCGATATAGCTCTCCAATGCATTGGGTAACACGAAGGAGTGAAACGTTAAGGTTTCTTCGAAGAGATTTAGGGAATATACTGTGATGGGTATTCCAAACGTAACCAAGAGGGTTACTCACTATGTAAGAATGTTAAGAATGCCTCAAGTTACCTTTATGTCTTACTATTTCTTTGATTTATTCATGGTTTGATTAGGTATGTTAAAGTGCCTATGTTTTATGGGTAAAGTATGATTTCATTCTTATGTATATATGAACTCATGTTTCCTTTCCATATTTTTATAACCCTTACTGAGCTTTTTATGCTCAACCCAAGTTTTTGAAATGTTTTTCACAGGTCAAGGGAAAGGTACATGATGTGATGATAGTGTCAAGGATGTGTCAAGAAATAATCCATGTTTTATTTTAAATATGTTTCCGTTGATGGGAAGAATGAATATTCTCTTTTATGTAACCACTTTGTTTAAATGTGGAATGTAATGCAATTTTAATGATCTAATTCTCTAAAACTCTAAACCTGAAAAGATCCTCAATGTGTAATCTTTTAATAACTCAATATTAAGTAAGGTTTAAGGGTGGGGCCTTATAGTTGGTATCAAAGGTCGGTTTATATAACTTTAGAAGTTAGGGTATTCTCTAAGCATAAGTGACATTACCATAATGGTTAGGATTTCAGAAAGAGTCCAAGTTTTAGAAAAAGTGAATGAGTAAGTATATCTTAGTGTTTACCTTCCACATTAGTACATGATGGTTTTTTTGATATACTCACACTGTCATTTCTGTTTTTAGTGAATGGCTGGATCTCGCAGGCACCAAAGTGACAATTGGTTTGAAGGAAACTATGGTGGTTCTCTGATTAAGAGACTCGATGAAATGGGGTATTCAATGAGGAAACTCGTGGTTGTTCTAAACTAACTATCAAGGAGTCATGATCAACCATGTGAACCTTGGTATGTTCTATAATGCATCATGTACGAGATGAACAATCGATGTGGAAGTTCAGGTAATAATTAAAAAGGTAACCATTAGGGTTTATATGATCCATACTTCTGAGGTAATTATGGGTTATTATATGTTATGATGGAAAATGAAAGGCATGAGATAAACATGAGGTTAAAAAATGTTATGTTTATTTTTGAAGATTTTATGTTGTTTTGGTAAATGTTTTGAGAATTATATAATTTTGGAAAAAGGACAACACGCAGACCGTGTGACAACCCGTCACATCGGACAAAGCTGCGGGAATCGAACCCACAACCAAAGTGCGACTGGTATTTATCACCTACCACTGGACTACGTGAAGTCCCTGGTTAGTTTGACTGATTATTTTTAGTTATATGATTTTATGAATTAGGAGTAAGTTGATTTGGGGTTATTTATAAAAATGATTAGCCTATCATGGAGGATATGTGATTAGGTTAATTACTTTTCAATATGAGAATTTAGGAGAAACTGATGTTGTTTGGAGATAAATGTTACGATTTAACTTGGAAGACTATGTGACTAAATCCTTCAAATATTTGGGTTTCAATCTTATATTGGTTTACTTTGAAGAATTTTGTGGACAAATTGGTTATCGAATGATCCTCATTGTTCTTTGAGTTTTATTGGACAAATTTTTGAGATTAAGCATAGATTTTATTTTTAAAGGGTTATCCTTTTCTGGATTATCTGACCTTGTACTGACCTTTTTGGTTTTGGTTTTGGTTAAAGCCTAATGTCATGGGAATTATATAGTTAACTGTGGTGGATTAGGTGAATCTCTAGAAGATGATTATAGTACTCTTAATGCGAATAGGTCTCCCTAAATACTCATCTTTTGGAAAAAATATGAGTTTGATTAAGGAATCTAGTAAAAGTTGAAAGTCAACATGATAAGTGATTATGTTTCCTTATGAATAAATTCCTCAATAAAAATTAACTTAAAACAAAAATGTTGTCTATTAACTCTTCCTACTGGGGAACCCAACACCGTTTAACCCATCACAAGTTTGTGATTTTCTTATTGTTATCTTTCTCCTAAACATGTTTTCTATCGCTCTCCATCAGAACATGACCCTATGTTTTCTCCACCATGTCCATGTTTTCATACTTGGAATCCTAGTATGGGTTAACTCGGGTGACCTTTGTACTTATCTTTCTTTATTTTAAAGTGATTGTTTTACCGACTCTTCTTCTGATGTGGGACTTTCAAGGATGTTTCCAAGCACAATTTTAAAATTGCGAGGTCGCAATTCCCAAAAGGGGGGAAGGATGTAACACCCTAGGTAAATAAATAATATGAAATTTTAATATTTATCCATATTTGTGAATAAAATATTAATATGACTTTAAAGGGGACACTATGCTCGACGGCGTACCCAACACGCAACAACGAGTTTCTTGGGAATCTTAAAACATGTAGTCGTTGTATTGACGAGAATGGATAGAAATAACTATAATATGATTATATATGTTTTTAAATGTTTTTACATTTATCCAATAAAATATAAAGGCTTAAAATACGGAAAGAATTCAATTTTAGGCGTATATGCCCTAGTTTTCACTAAAGGTTCACTTATCACCTTTTGATGGAGAACCCTCTTTAAATATAGTTTTGGTCACTCTTATAAATTCTTTTGGACCAAATAAAATCCTTCTTTATAATTGGGACATCAAAATTTACTTTGTGTAGGTTTTTGTTATTCTTCCGATAAAGTTCATTTTTTATGAATAAGTGAAAAATGTTGTATTTTAATTCAAAACATCTTTTAATATAATTTATTTATATGATTAGAATATCTTTTGAATTGGTTTTAAAGTGAAAACATAAAATATTTTTACCATTTTATTCAATTGTGGACTTTGGAATTAATTTCACTTTGAAATTCGACATAAACAAATATCAATCTTTTGATATATATTGTTTCATAAAACACGCTATTTGTTTTGACAGCGGGAGTTAATTATTAAATTAATTAATTATACTTATATTCTTTAAATTAGGTAATATAAAAATCATTTTTAAATTCGGAATATCGAATATATCTAAGAGTGAATTTTTGGTAATTTTCTGAAAAACTCCAATTTTTGATGAATAGTGAAACCACTAAGTGGTAATCAAGCAAACTTATTTTTCAGTTAAATGAAAGTTTACCACTAATGTGTATTGAATTTTGATAATCCGACATACATGGTTGTAATTAGTATGTAAAATGTGGTTCAATGGGATGAAAATAATTTTTTGGTGAATAGTAACTTTTTTTCATTAATCGCGATTAGAGGTAATTGGTGTAATTTAAGGTAAAAATGATATTATAAAAATATGAAAACACCATGACACTTGTAATACCCCTATTGTATGAGTCATTTCCTACCAAGAAAACCCATGGGTCTATTTAGGGGACCCTATGGAGCCTCTTGGGTGAGATAATGACTTTAATGCCTTTTTTTAAAATAAAGGTGAAAATGACACTAACATAAATTGTTTTACTAAAACAATTTTTAGAAGGGGTTATACTAATCATATTGTTATCTATAAATAATCTTTGGAAGGATAAAACTATTTCCTACATCAGGATATTTTTGTTATAATTTTTAGACATTAAATAAATTAATTTAATTATGACATCATGATGATGCAACGATGACCTCATTAATGAACAGTATAAATAAAATGAAACGATAATATATAATCTAAGACCTAAAATTGTCCAAAAACTATTGTATGGGAATATTTTGAAGCCTTATCATCTTATCTTCTAAATATATCAATGTGGGACCTTATAAATTCGAAACACTTTTGAAAATAAAATAATAGTTTCATGATTTCCAAAAGTTCCCCTCCTTTCCTCTTATAAAAAGCCCCCACCTCTACCTCATTTCACACACACCTCAAGCCTTTGGCTTGGCCATACCCTGCCCATTTACACTCTCCACATCCCTCTCCTCATCCTAGAGGATTCCCTTTGGGCATAATCCTTTCAAAGGAAGCCTTTAGGCTCAAATCAAAAGGAGTTACACTTTTAAAGGTAATTCATTCTCTCATGTTCATTTGTTTAATTTTTCTTCTCCAACCCCCTAAACTCTTTTTATTTACTTCTTTTGTAACAAAACCGGTATATTAAATATACTAGGATGTTTTTATAAGATTTATTTGAGCTAAACTCTCACACAACTACATAAAATGGTTAAAGAACATACGGTTTCCGTGGATGGCGAAATTCTGCCTCCCGAAACGATGATTGTTCAATACTCATTTAACACCTTCAAAGGTGGCCATTATGATGTCACTATTTTTATATATGATATATAATATGTATATTCTTTCATTAATCTTATTTATTTTTCATTTATGGCATACCATTATTGTTTCCATTATGGGTATACACGATATCTTTATTTTAGGAAGTGCGGACTACCGCCCCCTCAAAATGATGTGATTCGTTAATGCCATATGTGGGACGTATAAAGGATGGATTTAATATTATTATATATGATGTTATACTGGAATTTTAATATACCTATATATAATTATTATTTCTTTCCATTAAAGTATGAGATAGAAATGAAAGTAGCGTTCATGCGTACGTACGGCTTACCGTCTCCATGACCGGTGCATTTCATTTCTTATCCACAAATGCAATGTACTATTATAAGTGCACGTATATAATGGATATATAAGATTAATGATACATATAAATTATTAATATAATTCTGGAATTAAAATATAAATACCTCTTAGTTAGTTTTAATTCCATTAATATGACAATGAAATGAAAGTAGCGTTCATGCGTACGTACGGCTTACCGTCTCCATGAACGGTGCATTTAATTTCTTACCTCTAAATGATTATGTAATATTATAAATACATGTATATTCTGTATATATATGATATATATGCTATCCAAATCAGGAATGTCATTCTGGATATAAAGAACCTTTGACCACACGAACAACATGTAATTGTAAGAAGTCCACTTTCGACTTTAGAACCAAATATCGACAAAACAAACATTATTAACTTAAATGATTACATAATGTTTATAAAATGACAATAAGTGATCTAAAAGGAATAATTAACTATAAAAAGGTTCTTAATAAAGTGTTAATTATCTCAAGTTTATTATTTAGGACGTTAAATAATGATCGAGTCAAGTCGGACCCGAGGTAAGGGATCCTACACCTCTCTTTCTTTTTAAGAACACTCTTTTATGTCATTAATTTTAAGCTCATCTTTCTTATTATTGGGATGTTATTTTATATTACTCCTACTGTAATTATTATGTTCATATGATGAGAGACCCTATTTTCCTCTCATCAATCCATTTTGGAAGTTTTGAGTGGCGCCGTTAGGCTGCCGAATTTTCGTAAGAGATCTAACCTCTCTCTTTCTCTTTAAGTACTCTCCTTTATGTCACTTATTTTAAGCTCCTATTTTTTATGACGGGGGATTTTCTTTTATATTCATCTTTCTGTACATTTCATTTTAATGTGATGAGATACCCTATTTGATCTCATCAATCAATTTTTGGAAGTTTTAAGTGGCGCCGTTAGGCTGCCGAGTTTTCGTAAGGGATTTTTCATCTCACTTTAATTCCTGTGAGATTTATGCTACATTTGCCACAATTTCCTTTGAGTGGTGTATGTACTGACAATTATTTTACTCATTGTGTAATATTATTTCATTTATAATTATTTACATCAATTTTGTATTGTTCTTCTTTCACGGGGCGTTTGTTTCGAAAGATACCCATGTCGGTAAGGGAACCTTTCACCCACCTCTTTTTAAAAGACTTCTTTTGTTGGGTCTTTTATTTTACATATTGTTATGTTGGGATATGTTCTCATATATCCTTATTGATGTAAATTTTATGTCCAAGTGATGAGATGTCCATTTTTTATCTCTCATCAACTCATTTTGATGTGACGCCGTTAGGCTGTCAAGGGAACTTCTTAACACAATTTCGATTTCTTTAGGTTCAATATGTAGTTATTGAATATGTCATCCTTTGAATATGTGTGAATGACCTTTTATTATTTTACACTCAATACCCACTTATATTTTGTGTATTCATTTGTAACACATAATTATGTAATTGATTTATACTTAAACCAAGGATACCGTCTCTGAAAGGGACTTCGTCTCAATCACCTTTCATTGAGGCATATTTTGTTTCATACACAACCTTCTTTTATAAGGTGTATAAACACCTTTGAATTTTACGCTTATTCAAAATGAATCTTTTTTATATGAATCATTTTACAAAACGACAAAAGGGAATGTTTTTCTTGTCGTATGCATGCGGCGACAACGACTTCTCTACCGCCGTGACCATTATTTGAGTTTCAGATTCCTCTACAAGCCATACCTTTTTTAAAAAGAAAAATAAATACCATGTTTTACTTTTCTTTTATTTTGGTATTGAAAATGGTTTTCATAATGTTTTTATATCAATGTGTTGTATTGATATCTTGTGATGGAAAGGTGGAAATGTTATGTTTCCTTTATGCATGTTTTATGTGATACGATTATGTTGAGGTTCTTGGGCATTATTATGAATACGGGTGGTTCTGTGATAAGATAAGGGCGGGTGAGCCCGATATATCTCTCCAATGCATTGGGTAATGCAAAGGAGTGAAACATTAATGTTTCTCCGAAGAGATTTAGGGAATATACTGTGATGGGTATTCCAAACGTAACCAAGAGGGTTACTCCCTACGTAATAATGTTATGAATGCCTCAAGTTACCTTTATGTCTTATTATTTCTTTGATTTATTCATGGTTTGATGAGGTATGTTAAAGTGACTATGTTTTATGGGTAAAGTATGATTTCATTCTTATGTATATATGAACTCATGTTTCCTTTCCATATTTTTATAACCCTTACTGAGCTTTTTATGCTAATCCCATGTTTTTGAAATGTTTTTCACATGTCAAGTGAAAGGTACATGATTTGATGATAGTGTCAAGGATGTGTTAAGAAAGAATCCGTGTTTTATTTTAAATATGTTTCCATTTATGGGAAGAATGAATATTGTCTTTTATGTAACCACTTTGTTTAAATGTGGAATGTAATGCAAGTTTCATGATCTAATTCTCTAAAACTCTAAACCTAAAAAGATCCTCAATGTGTAATCTTGTAATAACTCAAGATTAAGTATGGTTTAAGGCTGGGGCCTTATACACTTAGATTGATGGATTTTTTGTGAGAACCATTCAAATCTATGAGTATATAATGAGTTTTTATTCAATATAATTCCTAAGATATTGTTGTAAACACTTTCTTCTAAAAGAGTTATAATATTACTACTATATACATTTTATAATTTAAATATATTCTTATGAGGCCTTCTATTTGGATAGATTTAGGACTCCATCATATTGGGATTTATTTAGAGAAGGAATAATTATAGGATCATATCTAATTTATTATATGATGCCGAATTTTCAATCAATTCATAGTAAATTGAAATCCATGAAAAGGTAGTAGAAATTAATTTTCCCCAATATTAGATGAGAGTTAGAGTATTTGGTCATATATAATTCATTTATTGACATATCACTACAAAATAAATTAATTGGTATGAGAAATAAATATATACATCTAGGATGCATATGTCGCATTGAGATTCATGGTCACATTGGAGTTGTGGCCTATAGACTGGAACTCCTACCAAATATATATCATGTACATGATGTGTTACATGTGAAAATTACATACCAAACACCTCAAATGTACTAAATACATAAGTAGTACAATTGGAAAATATTCATTCATATGATGAAAATATTATGATGATCTTAGATTGTAGAGAAAATTCTAGAAAAACATGACAACAAAACTTGTCAAATATTAGGGTGGAAATAGATGTTCGAGGAGGCAACATGGGATCTAGAAGTGTTGAGGAAACAAAAGTTACTTCATATTTTAAGTTCTAGATTGGAAATATAGAGTGTGAGATTACATAAGGGGGGATGATACAGTGACCTTGAATTTTAAAATCCAGATTTAAATATAAAAAATATACTTATTATTAAATATTAATGTTATAAAAATAATTATTTATATATACTTACTATATAGAATAATGAAAAATATCCATAACATAACTATTCTGAAAGAAACCATTTATATTCATGAACTCTTGTAATATATATCTTATACAGTGACCATTAACTTTTTTATATATTTTTAGGTTACAATAAAATAAAAATCATATATAAAAGAGATTTGATGACCTCAACCATTAAGATCATACCGTGTGAGCCACATTTATTAGTGTACATGAGGGAGGTGAAATTACTGATATTTTTGTAGGACAATGTTAAATACAAATATCAAACATGGAGACTCAAGTAGAATAATTAACTAGTTGAGATTAATCTTGTGTAAATCACTGCACAAACAATGTTCGTCGAACCACACCATGAATGTAATACAATTTCATACCTTTACCTTAGGGTGTATACTCATCTAATAACGGGTTTTAATATATACCTTGATCTTAGGAAAAATTATTCCTAAAATTAAATTTTTTTTCCCAAATTGTTTTCATATTAAAAAACATATAAATGTAATCAGTTATTCCTAGATAGATGATGGAAATGATATAATGGACCATTGATACCCGTAAAGATAATTTTTTTGAAAACATATTATATTTAATTATTAATAAAATGTATTTTTACAATAAATTGACGAATGTTAAAGATGTTTTTATTTTCATATAAAATTTTATATATTTTTTATTTATAAATATTTTAATGATCTTATGTAGTCATAAATAGATTATCTAAAGATCCGAATTTTTATTTCAAAATAAAATTACTACATTTTAGTAAATAATATTTTTTTAAAGAAAATTATTATATAAAGAAAAATATTTGTATAAAAATTTGATTTTTCCAATTTAGAACCTAAAATTATGTAATAACGATTTTTAAATAATTTTATGTGACATGGGATATTTTGGAAAAAAAATTAAATAGAATATAAAAATACATATTTTTTATGACGTCATAATGACCCAAGATTGATTTAATAAACAATATAATGGGCTTTAATTAGAAAAGTTAATTTCTTCAAATAAATTAGATATTTAAATGAGATGATATTATTTATCCATGCCGATAAAGAACATTTCACAACCTAAATGATATTTTTATATTTTAATAACATTATTATATGAAAATGAATGACTTCCTCAAAATATATGATATTTTTTAAATAATGTTTTTTAAACAATTAAAATACATAAAAACCATTTCCATTTATCAAAATTCGTTGGTCAAAACCATGTGAGAAGAACTTATTTCTAATTTTATATAATAATATGTAAAAACCATTGTTAATAAATTATTAAATGATCCCTCTCTATTTGGATACAAATACCCTCCAATTGTGGAATATCTATAAGGCCCCAGCCTTAAACCATACTTAATCTTGATTTATTACAAGATTACACATTGAGGATCTTTTCTGGTTTAGAGTTTTAGAGAATTAGATCATAAAACTTGCATTACTTTCCACATTTAAACAAAGTGGTTACATAAAATATAGAATTCATTCTTCCCATAAACAGAAACATATTTAAAATAAAACATGGATTCTTTCTTGACACTTTCTTAACACTATCATCATATCATGTACCATTACCATGACCTGTGAAAAACATTTCAAAAACTTGGGATGATCATAAAAATCTCAGTAAGGGTTATAAAAAGTATGGAAAGGAAACATGAGTACATATATACATAAGAATGAAATCATACTTTACCCATAAAACATATGCACTTTAACATACCTCATAAAATCCTGAATAAATCATAGAAATCATATGACATAAAGGTATCTTGAGGCATTCATATCATTCTTACGTAGGGTGTAACCCTCTTGGTTACATTTGGAATACCCATCATAGTATATTCCCTAAATCTTTTCGGAGAAACCTTAACGTTTAACACCTTCGCGTTACCCCATGCATTGGAGAGCTATATCGGGCTCACCCGCCTTTAGTTTATCACGGAACCACCCATTTTCATAACAATTCCCAAGAACCATAACATAAATGTATCACATAAAACATTCATAAAGGAAACATAACATTTCCACATTTCAATCACAATATAACATTTTAGGATATTGAAATAATGAATCCATTAAAAAACCATTTTCAAAACCATTTAAAAAATTTAATAAAGAGATTCTTGAATCAAAGTGTCAAAACCACCTTGAAGCTTTTAAAATTTTAATCCATTAATATCGATATTAATAAATCCTTAAAACCATTTTTCAAACATGGATATTAATAAGAACAAATCATTAAAACATTTAAAGCGATATTTTGGTTAAAGGGTTTTTACCAAAATTAGAGACACTTGAATACAATAATTGAGGACTAACATTTAATTAGAACATTATAATATCATGAGAATAAATGGATTCATGATATAATATTCCAAAGGATAGTATTTACACCATATAAGAGTGAATTGGTGCATAACAACAATGAAGTCTCAATAGAAATGTAAAATGTGATGAAATCCCTTATAAAGAAGGTATCCTTAAATTAAGGATAAATCAATCTAAAAATTATGTGTGAAAAATATAAATACACCCAATATAAGTGGATATTGAGTGTAAAACAATAAAAGTTCATTCACACATATTCAAAGGATGACATATTCATTAACTACATGTTGAACCCAAAGAAATCGAAATTGGGTTAAAAAGTTCCCTTTGTAAAATTCGACAGCATAACGACGTCACTTCAAAATTCAAAAAATGAGTTGATGAGAGATACAAAGGGTATCTCATCACTTGGAAATAAAATTTACATCAATAAGGATATATAAGAACATATCCCAACATAATAGTATGTGAATTAAAGGACATAACAAAAGAAGTCTTTCAAAAAGAGGAGGGTGAAAGGTTCCCTTACCGACTTGGGTAACTTTCGAAACGTACACCCCATTGAAAAATTGTCATTCAATGAATATTTAAATACCCATAAATGGAATTATATTACAAAAAGAGTATAATAATGGGCAGTACATACACCACTCAAAGGAAATGGTCTCAAATGTAGCATAAATCTCACGGGAATAAAAGTGAGATGAAAAATCCCTTATGAAAACTCGGCAGCCTAACGACGCCACTAAAAACATCAAAAAATGGATTGATGAGATAAAATAGGGTCTCTAATAATATTAAAATAAAGTTTACAGCAAGAGGAATATAAAATAACATCCCCCAACATAAAAAAGAGGTGATTAAAAGAAGTGACATAAAGGAGAGTACTTAAAAAGAAAGGGAGGGGTAAGATCCCTTACGAAAATTCGGCAGCCTAACGGCGCCACTCAAAACATCCAAAATGGATTACTGAGAGAAAATAGGATCTATCATCATATGAAAATAAAAATTACAGTAAGATTAATATAAAATAACTTCCCAATCATAAGAAAAATGAGCTTAAAAGGAATGACATAAAAGAGTGTACTTAAAAAAAAGAGAGGGATATGATCCCTTACCTCGGGTCCGACTTGACTCGATCGTTCTTTAATGTCCAGAATAACAAACTAGAGTTAATTTATAATTTCTTAAGAACCTTTTTAAAGTTCATTATTCCTTTTATATCACTTATTTCCATGTTATAAACATTATTTTATCATTTATGTAAATAATGTTTGTTTTGTTGATATATGGTTCTTAAGTCGAAAGTGGACTTCTTACAATTACATGTTGTTCGTGTGGTCAAAGGTTCATTATATCCAGAATTATATTCAGGATTTGGAAATCATATATATCATATATATCCAGAATATACATGTATTTATAATATTACATAATCATTTAGAGGTAATAAATGAAATGCACCGTTCATGGAGACGGTAAGCCGTACGTACACATGAACGCTGCTTTCATTTCTATGTCATATTAATGGAATTAAAACTAAATGATAGGTATTTATATATTAATTCCAGAATTATATTCATCATTTATATGTAACATACATCATATATAATAACTTTAAATCCATCCTTTATACATCCCAGATATGGCATTAACGATTCAAATCACTTTGAGGGGGCGGTAGTCCGCACTTCCTAAAATGAAATTATCATGTTTAACCACAATGGAAACCATAAAGGTATGCCACAAATGAAAAATACATAAGCTTAAGTAAAACATAAACATATTATATATCATATATAAATACAGTGACATCTTAATGTCCACCTTTGGAGGTGTTATATGAGTGTTGAACAATCATCGTTTCGTGAGGCAGAAATTCGCCATCCACAGAAACAGTATGTTCATTAACCATTAGATGTAGGTGTGTGTAAGTGTAGGTCTAATTATTTTTATAAAAAAATCCTAGTATATTGAAGATACTGGATTTGTTAAAAAATAAATTAATAAAAAGAGTTTATGGGGTTGGTGAAGCAAAATAAAACAAAAGAACACAAGTGAAGACATTACCTTAAAATCAGGTATCCCTCTTTGATTTGAGCTCAAAGGAATCCTTGGGAAGCCTTATGCCCACAGTGAGGCTTCTAGGAGTAAGAGAGGGATGTGGAGAGACAAAATGGGCAGGTTTTGGACGAGCCAAAGGCTTTGGAAGTGTGGGTAAGGAAGTAGAGGTGGGTGCCTTTTATAAGAGGAGAGGAGGGGCACTCTTGGAAAGTAAATAAGTGTTACTTTATTTGAAAATGAGTTTCGGATTTAAAAGGTCCCACATTGATATAATTCGAGGATAAGGTGATAAGGTTTCTAAATCCACCAATACAATAGGGTTTTGACATGTGTGGGTCTTCTATTTTACATTATCTTTTCATTTTATTTAAATCTTTTATTAATGAGGTAATCGATGCATCATTATGATGTCATAAATAATTTTATTTATTTAATCTCTAAAAATTATAAAAAAACTATCCTGATGTAGGAATTCTTTTTATCTTTAAAATTACTATTTATAGTCAAAAATATGACTTGTATATCCCCATGTAAAAATTGTTTTAGTAAAACAACTCATTTTTGTGTCATTTTTACTTTTACATTAAATAAAAAGTTATTTATGTCATTTCCAAACCAAAGTGGCTACATGGGGTCCCCATGATGACCCATGGATTTTTTTGGGCAGCCATGACACATCCAATAATGGTAGGACATGTTTCAAGCTCATATCATATTACTAAAACATTATTTTTACATTAAACTACACTAATTACCTCTAATCACGATTAAAAACTTAAAACATACTATTCACCCAAAAAAAATTAATCCCATTGAACCACATTATACTTATTAATGACAACCATGTATTTCAGATTTTTGAAATTAAAAACACATAGGTGGTAAATTTTCATTTAAATGAAAAATTAGTTTTTATGTACCACTTAGTGGTTTCACTATTCATCAAAAATTGATGTTTTTCAGAAAAATACCAAAACTTCCCCCTAAGCTATATTTGATATTCCAAATTCAAATATTATATCTATTTTACAAAATTCAAAACATATAATTTACATTAATTAATTTAATAATTAAATCCCATTGTCAGAGCAAATAGCATGTTTTTATGAAATAATAAGTATCAAAAGATTGACACTAGTTTAAGTCCAATTTCAAAGTAAAATTAATTCCAACGACCACTATTGGATTAAATGGTAAAAATATATTCTAATTTTACATTAAAAAAATTCAAAAGATAATATATTCATATAAATAAATTTGATTAAAAAGGGGTTTTGAATTAAAATACAACATTTTTCACTATCCATTAAAAAATGAACTTTATCGGAAAGATACCAAAAATTTACACATAGTATATTTTGATGTCCCGATTCTCAATAAGAATTTTTATTTGGTAAAATATAACACATAAAATTGTAAAAAAGTGGATTTAAAAGAGTTTCGCCATCGAAAGGCGGTTAATCGACCTTTCAATGAATATTAGAATGTTTATGCTTAAAAACTGGATTCATTCGCATTTTTAATCCTCTAACATTAATTGTAAAGAGTAAAAATATTTGACAAAAATATATAATCATTTTTTAGTTAGTTCAGTTCATTCCCACCATTACAATGGCTAGGCGTTAACTACCATTTAAAATAATTTTATTTTATTATTATATTGTGACGTAAGATTCCCAAGAAACTCGTTGTTGCGTATTGGGTACGCCATCGAGCATAGTGTCCCATTTAAAGTAATATTAATATTTTATTCACAAATATGGATAAATATAAAAAGTTCATATTCTTTATTAACCTGGGGTGTTACATCCTTCCCCCCTTTTGGGAATTGCTTCCTCTCAATTTTAAAATTGGGCTTGGAAACATCCTTGAAAGTCCCACATCGGAACAAGAGTCGGTAAAACAATCACTTTAAAATAAAGAAAGAGAAGTACGGAGGTCACCTGAGTTAACCCATGCAAGGATTACATGTAGGAAAACATGGACATGGAGGAGAAAACATAGGGTCATGTTCTGATGGAGAGTGATAGAAAACATGTTTAGGAGAAAGTTAACCACAAGAAAATCACAAAATTGTGATGGGTTAAACAGTATTCGATTCCCCAATAAGAAAAGTTAATAGACATAATTTTTGTTTTAAGTTTCTTTTTATTGAGGAATTTATTCATAAGGAAACATAATCACTTATCATGTTGACTTCCAACTTTTATTAGATTTCTTACACAAACTCATATTTTCTCCAAAAGGCGAGTATTTAGGAAGACTTGTTCACATTAAGAGTACTATAATCAACTTCTAGAGAATCAACTAATCCACAAAAGAGAACTATATACTTCCCATGTCTTTATACATTAACCAAAACCAAAACCAAAAAGGTTTGTACAAGATCAGATAATCCAGAAAAGGATAACCCTTTATAAAAAGAAAATGTACTCTTAATCTCCAAACATTGTCCAACAAAACCCAAAGTTCAATGAGGACCATTCGATAAACAATTTGTCCATAAAATTATTCAATGTAAACAAAACTAAGATTGAAACCCAAATAATTGAAGGATTTAGTCACATATTCCCCCATGTTAAATCATAACATTTATGTCCAAAAAACATCAGTTGCTCTTAGAGTCTTGTATTGAAGAGTAATTAACCTAATCACATATCCTCTATGATAGGTTAATAAATTTCCATAGATAACCCAAAATAAACTTACTATTAATTCATAAAATCATATAAATAAAAATAATCAGTCAAACTAACCATGGACTTCACATAGTCCAGTGGTAGGCGATAAATACCAGTCGCACTTTGGTTGTGGGTTCGATTCCCACAGCTTTGTCCGACGCGACCGGTTGTCACATGGTCTGCATGTTGTCTTTTTTCCAAAACTATATAATTCTTAAAACATTCCCCCAAATGAGATAAAATATATTCAAAAATTATCATAACATATTTTAACCTAATTTTTATCTCATGCCTTTCATTTTCCATCATAACATATAATAACCCATAATTACCTCAAAAGTAAGGATCATATAAACTCTAATGGTTACCTTTAGAATTATTAAATGAACTTCCACATCGATTGGTCATCTCGTACATGATGCATTATAGACCATACCAAGGTTCAAGTGGTTAATCATGACTCCTTGATAGTTGGTTTAAAACAACCACGAGTTTCCTCATTGAATCCCCCATTTTAACTAGTATCTTAATCAGAGAACCACCACAGTTTCCTTCAAACTTCTTGTCTCTTTGGTGCCTGCTTGATCCATCCATTCACTAAAATCTGAAATGTCAGTGAGAGTATATCAACAAAACCATCATGTACTAATAAGGAAGGTAAACACTAAGATATACTTACTCATTCACTTTGTCTAAAACTAGGACTCTTTCTGAAATCCTAACCATTATGGTAATGTCACTTGTGCTTAGAGAAAACCCTAACCTCTAAAGTTATCTAATCCAACCTCTGATACCAACTATAAGGCCCCACCCTTAAAACCTTACTTAATCTTGAGTTATTACATGATTACACATTGAAGATCTTTTCATGATTAGAGTTTTAGAGATTTATATCATAAAACATTCATTAAATTCCGCATTTAAACAAAGTGGTTACATAAAATATAGTATTCATTTTTCCCACCAAAAAAATCATATTTAAAATAAAACATGGATTCTTTCTTGACACTTTCTTGACACTATCATCATATCATGAACCATTCCCTTGACCGGTGAAAAACATTTCAAAAACTTGGGATGAGCATAAAAAGCTCAGTAAGGGTTACAAAAAGTATGGAAAGGAAACATGAGTACATATATACATAATAATGAAATCATACTTTACCCATAAAACATATTCACATTAACATACCTCATAAAATCATGAATAAATCATAGAAATCATAAGACATAAAGGTAACTTGAGGCATTCATAACATTCTTACATAGGGAGTAACCCTCTTGGTTACATTTGGAATACCCATCACAGTATATTCCCTAAATCTTTTCGGAGAAACCTTAAAGTTTAATCCCTTCACGTTACCCAATGCATTGGAGAGCTATATCGGGCTCACCCGCCCTTAGTTTATCACGGAACCACCCGTTTTCATAACAATTTCAAAGAACCATAACATAAACGTATCACATAAAACATGCATAAAGGAAACATAACATTTCCACATTTCAATCACAATATAACATTTTAGGATATTGAAATAATGAATCCATTAAAAAACCATTTTTAAAAGCATTTAAAACATTTAATAAAGAGATTATTGAATCAAAGTGTCCCATAACACCTTGATGCTTTTAAAATTTTAAACCACTAATATCCGTATAAATAAATCCTTAAAACCATTTTGAAAACATGGATATTAATAATAACAAATCATTAAAACATTTTAAGCGATATTTTGGTTAATGGGTTTTTACCAAAATTAGAGACACTTGAATACAATAATTGAGGAATAACATTTAATCAGAACCTTATAATATCATGAGAATAAATGGATTCATGATATAATATTCCAATGGACAGTATGTACACCATATAAGAGTGAATTGGTGCATAACAACAATGAATTCTCAACAGAAATGTAAAATGTGATGAAATCCCTTATAAAGAAGGTATCTTTAAATTAAGGATAAATCAATCTCAAAATTATGTGTGAAAAATATAAATACACCCAATATAAGTGTATATTAAGTTTAAAACAATAAAAGGTCATTCACACATATTCAAAGGATTACATATTCATTAACTACATGTTGAACCCAAAGAAATTAAAATTGGGTTAAAAAGTTCCCTTGGTAAAATTCGACAGCCTAACGACGTCACTTCTAAATTCAGAAAATGAGTTAATGAGAGATAAAAAGGGTATCTCATCACTTGTACATAAAATTTAAATCAATAAGTATATATAATAACATATCCCAATATAATAGTATGTGAATTAAAAGATATAAGAAAATAAGTCTTTTAAAAAGAGGAGGGTGAAAGGTTCCCTTACCGACTTGGGTAACTTTCAAAGCGTACACCCCATTGAAAAAGTGTCATACAATGAATATATAAATACCTATAAGTGGAATTATATTAATAAAGTAGTATAATAATGGTCAGTACATACACCACTCAATGGAAATGGTGTCAAATGTAGCATAAATCTCACGGGAATAAAAGTGAGATGAAAAATCCCTTATGAAAACTCGGCAGCCTAACGGCGCCACTTAATATTTCAAAAAATGGATTAATGAGATCAAATAGGGTCTCTCATCATATTGAAATAAAATTTACAGAAAGAGGAATATAAAAGAATATCCATCATCATATCAAAGATTTGATTAAAAGAAGTCACATAAACGAGAGTACTTTAAAAGAAAAGGCGGGGTAAGATCCCTTACGGAAATTCAAGAGCCTAATGGCGCCACTCAAAACGTCCAAAATGGATTGATGAGAGAAAATAGGATCTCTCATCATATGAACATAAAAATTACTGTAATATTAAAGTTCATTATTCCTTTTATATCACTTATTTCCATGTTATAAACATTATGTAATCATTTATGTTAATAATGTTTGTTTTGTTGATATTTGGTTCTTAAGTCAAACGTGGACTTCTTACAATTACATGTTGTTCGTGTGGTCAGAGGTTCATTATATCCAAAATTATATTCATGATTTTAATATCATATATATCATATATATCCAGAATATACATGTATTTATAATATTACATAATAATTTAGAGGTAAGAAATGAAATGCATCGTTCATGGAGACGGTAATCCGTACGTACGCATGAACGCTACTTTCATTTCTATGTCATATTAATGAAATTAAAACTAAATGATAGTTATTTATATTTTAATTCCAGAATTATATTCATCATTTATATGTAACATACATCATATATAATAACTTTAAATCCATCCTTTATACATCCCACATATGGCATTAACGATTCAAATCACTTTGAGGGGGCGGTAGTCCGCACTTCCTAAAATGAAATTATCTTGTTTACCCACAATGGAAACCATAAAGGTATGACAAAAAAGAAAAATACATAAGCTTAAGTAAAACATTAAAATATTATATATCGTATATAAAAATAGTGACATCTTATTGTCCACCTTTGAAGGTGTTATATGAGTGTTGAACAATCATCGTTCCGTGAGGCAGAAATTCGCCATCCACAGAAACAATATGTTCTTTAACCATTATATGTAGGTGTGTGCAAGTGTAGCTATAATTATTTTGATAACAACATCCTTGTATGTGGAAGATACTGGAGTTGTTACAAAATAAATTAATAAAAATAGTTTATGGGGTTGGTGAAACAAAATAAACAAAAGAACACAAGTGAAGACATTACCTTAAAATCGGGTAACTCTCATTGATTTGAGCTCAAAGGCATGCTTGGGAAGACTTATGCCCAAATGGAGGCTTCTAGGAGTAAGAGAGGGATATGTAGAGAAAACATGGGCAGGGTTTGGCCGAGCCAAAGGCTTTGGAAGTGTGGATAAGGAAGTAGAGGTGGGGGCCTTTTATAAGAGGAGAGGAGGGGATCTCTTGGAAAGTAAAGAAATGTTACTTTATTTGAAAATGAGTTTCGGATTTAAAAGGTCCCACATTGAGATAATTCTAGGATAAGGTGATAAGGTTTCTAAATCCACCAATCCAATAGGTTTTGGACATGTCTAGGTCATAGATTTTACATTATCGTTTCATTTTATTTAAATCTTTTATTAATGAGGTAATTGCTGCATCATTATGATGTCATAATTAATTTTATTTATTTAATGTCTAAAAATAATAAAAAAACAATCCTGATGTAGGAAATCTTTTTATCTTTCCAATGACTATTTATAGTAAAAAATATGACTTGTATAACCCCATGTGAAAATTGTTTTAGTAAAACAACTCATGTTTGTGTCATTTTTACATTTACATTAAATAAAAAGTTATTTATGTCATTTCCCAACCAAAGTGGCTCCATGGGGTCCCCAATTTGACATATGGATTGTCTTGGTCGGCCATGACACATACAATAATGGTAGGAAATGTGTCAAGCTCATATCATAATACTAAAACATTATTTTTACCTTAAACAACACTAATTTCTTCTAATCGGGATTAAAAACTTAAAAGTTACTATTCACCAAAAAAATATTTTAATCCCATTGAACCTAATTTTACTTATTAATGACAACCATCTATGTCGGATTTTTGAAATTCAAAACACAGAGGTGGTAAAATTTCATTAAATGAAAAATCAGTTTTTTAAGTACCACTTAGTGGTTTCACTATTCATCAAAAATTGAAGTTTTTGGGAAAAATGCCAAAACATCACCCCAAGCTATATTTGATATTCTGAATTCAAAAATTATGTATATTTTAAAAAATTCAAAACATATAAGTTACATTAATTAATTTAATAATTAAATCCCACTGTCAGAACAAATAGCGTGTTTTTATGAAATAATAAGTATCAAAAGATTGACACTAGTTTAAGTCCAATTTCAAAGTGAAATTAATTCCAACGACCACTATTGGATTAAATGGTAAAAATATATTCTAATTTTACTATAAAAACATTTCAAAATATAATATAATCATATAAATAAATTATATTAAAAAGAGGTTTTGAATTAAAATACAACATTTTTCACTATCCATTAAAAAATGAACTTTATCGAAAAGATACCAAAAATTTACACAAAGTATATTTTGATGTCCCGATTCTTAATAAGAATTTTATTATTTCAAATATAACACATAAAATTGTCAAAAAGTGGATTTAAAAGAGGTTCGCCATCGAAAGGCGGTTAATCGACCTTTTAATGAATATTAGAATGTTTATGCTTAAAAATTGGATTCATTCTCATTTTTAATCCTCTAACATTTATTGTAAAGAGTAAAAATATTTGACAAACATATATAATAATTTTTTAATTAGTTCTATCAATTCCCTCCATTACAACGGCTAGGCGTTAACTACCATTTAAAATAATATTATTTTATTATTAGAGTGCAACGTAAGATTCCCAAGAAACTCGTTGTTGCGTATTAGGTACGCCCTCGAGCATATCATCGTATTTAAAGTAATATTAATATTTTATTCACAAATAATGATAAATATAAAAATTTCATATTCTTTTTTTACCTGGGGTGTTACATCCTTCCCCCTTTTGGTAATTGCGTCCTCGTAATTTTAAAATTTGGCTTGGAAACATCCTTGAAAGTCCCACATCAGAACAAGAGTCTGTAAAACAATCATTTTAAAATAAAGAATGAGAAGTACATAGGTCACCCGAGTTAACCCATACAAGGATTCCATGTAGGAAAACATAGACATGGAGGAGAAAACATAGGTTCATGTTCTGATGGAGAGTGATAGAAAACATGTTTAGGAGAATGTTAACCACAAGAAAATCACAAACTTGTGATGGGTTAAACGGTATTTGATTCCCCACTAAGAAAAGTTAATAGACAAAATTTTTGTTTTAAGTTTCTTTTTATTGAGGAATTTATTCATAATGAAACATAATCACTTATCATGTTGACTTCCATCTTTTATTATATTTCTTACACAAAATCATATTTTCTCCAAAAGACGAGTCTTTAGGAAGACGTGTTCACATTAAGAGTACTATAATCAACTTCTAGAGAATCACCTAATCCACAAAAGAGAACTATATATTTCCCATGTCTTTAGACATTAACCAAATCCAAAACCAAAAAGGTTAGTACAAGATCAGATAAACCAGAAAAGGATAAACATTTATAAAAAGAAAATATATTCTTAATATCCAAAATTTGTCCAAAAAAACCCAAAGTTCAATGAGGACCATTCAATAAAAAATTTGTCCATAAAATTATTCAATGTAAGCCAAACTAAGATTGAATCCCAAATATTTGAAGGATTTAGTCACATAGTCCTCCATGTAAAATCATTACATTTATCTCCAAACAACATCAGTTTCTCTTAAAGTCTCGTATTGAAGAGTAATTAACCTAATCACATATCCTCCATGATAGGTTAATAAATTTACATAGATAACCCAAAATAAACTTACTATTAATTCATAAAATCATATAAATTAAAATAATCAGTCAAACTAAATAGGGACTTTACATAGTCTAGTGGTAGGTGATAAATACCAGTTGCACTTTGGTTGTGGGTTCGATTCTCGCAGCTTTGTCTGACGCGATGGGTTGTCACATGGTCTCTGTGTTGTCCTTTTTCCAAAACTATATAATTCTTAAAACGTTCCCCAAAATGAAATAAAATCTTCAAAAATGATCATAACATATTTTAACCTCAAGTTTATCTCATGCCTTTCATTTTCCATCATAACATATAATAACCCATAATTACCTCAAAAGTAAGGATGATATAAACTCTAATGGTTACCTTTATAATTATTACCTGAACATCCACATCGATTGGTCATCTCGTACATGATGCATTACAGATCATACCAAGGTTCAAGTGGTTGATCATGACAACTTGATAGTTGGTTTAAAACAACCATGAGTTTCCTCATTGAATCCCCCATTTTATCTAGTATCTTAATCAGAGAACCACTATAGTTTCCTTCAAACCTGTTGTCTCTTTGGTGCCTGCTAGATCCATCCATTCAATAAAAACAGAAATGTCAGTGAGAGTATATCAACAAAACCATCATGTACTAATGAGAAAGGTAAACACTAAGATATACTTACTCATTCACTTTATCTAAAACTCCTAACCATAATGGTAATGTCACTTGTTCTTAGAGTATACCCTAACCTCTAAAGTTATTTAAACCGACCTCTGATACCAACTATAAGGCCCCAGCCATAAACCTTACTTAATCTTGAGTTATTACAAGATTACACATTGAAGATCTTTTCAGGTTTAGAGTTTTAGAGAATTATATCATAAAACTTTCATTACATTCAACATTTCAACAAAGTGGTTACATAAAATATAGTATTCATTTTTCCCATCAACAAAAACATATTTAAAATAAAATATGGATTCTTTCTTGACACTTTCTTGACACTATCATCATATCATGTACCATTCCCTTAACCTGTGAAAAACATTTCAAAAACATGGGATGATCATAAAATGCTCAGTAAGGGTTATAAAAATTATGGAAAGGAAACATGAGTACATATATACATAAGAATGAAATCATACTTTACCCATAAAACAAATGCACTTTAACATAACTCATAAAATCATGAATAAATCATAGAAATCATAAGACATAAAGGTAACTTGAGGCATTCATAACATTCTTACATAGGGAGTAACCCTCTTGGTTACGTTTGGAATACCATCACAGTATATTCCCTAAATCTCTTCAGGTAAACCTTAACGTTTATCCCTTTCACGTTACCCAATGCATTGGAGAGCTATATCGGGCTCACCCTCCCTTAGTTTTCACAGAGCCACCCGTTTTCATAGGAATTCCCAAGAACCATAACATAAACGTATCAAATAAAACATACATAAAGGAAACATAACATTTCCACATTTCAATCAAAATATAACTTTTTAGGATATTTAAATAATGAATCCATTCAACAAAACCATTTTCAAAACCATTTAAAACATTTAATAAAGAGATTCTTGAATCAAAGTGTCCCATACCACCTTGAAGATTTTAAAATTTTAAACCATTAATATCCATATAAATAAATCCTTAAAACCACTTTGAAACATGGATATTAATAAGTACAAATAATTAAAACATTTAAAGCGATATTTTGGTTAAAGGGTTTTTTCCAAAATTAGAGACACATGAATACAATAATTGACGAATAACATTTAATTAGAAATTTATAATATCATGAGAATAAATGGATTCATGATATAATATTCCAAAGGATAGTATGTACACCATATAAGAGTGAATTGGTGCATAACAACAATGAAGTCTCAATAGAAATGTAAAATGTGATGAAATCCCTTATAAAGAAGGTATCCTTAAATTAAGGATAAATCAATCTCAAAATTATGTGTGAAAAATATAAATACACCTTATATAAGTGGATATTAAGTGTAAAACAATAAAAGGTCATTCACACATATTCAAAGGATGACATATTCATTAACTACATGTTGAACACAAAGAAATCAAAATTTTGTTAAAAAGTTCCCTTGGTAAAATTCGACAGCCTAACAGCGTCACTTCAAAATTCAGAAAATGGGTTGATGAGAGATAAAAAGGGTATTTCCTCAATTGGACCTAAAATTTACATCAATAAGGATATAGAAGAACATATCCCAACATAATATTATGTGAATTAAAAGACATTACAAAAGAAGTCTTTTAAAAAGAGGAGGGTGAAGGGTTCCCTTACCGACTTGGGTAACTTTCGAAACGTACACCCCATTGAAGAAGTGTCATACAATGAATATGTACATACGCATAAATGGAAATATATTACAAAAGGAGTATAATAATGTGCAGTAAAAACACCAATCAAAGGAAATGGTGTCAAATTTAGCATAAATCTCACAGGAATAAAAGTGAGATGAAAAATCCCTTACGAAAACTCGGCAGCCTAACGACGCCACTTAAAACATTAAAAAATGGATTGATGAGATAAAATAGGGTATCTCATCATATTAAAATAAAATTTACAGCAAGAGTAATATAAAAGAACATCCCCCAACATAACAAAGACATTCTTAAATGAAGTGACATAAATGAGAGTACTTAAAATGAAAGGGCGGGGTAAGATCCCTTACGGAAATTTGGCAGCCTAACAGCACCACTCAAAACTTCCAAAATGGATTGATGAGAGAAAGTAGTATCTCTCATAATATGAACATAATAATTACAGTAATATTAATATAAAACAACATCCCAATCATAAGAAATATTAGCTTAAAAGGAATGACATAAAAGAGTGTAGTTAAAAAGAAAGAGAGGGGTAGGATCCCTTACCTCGGGTCCGACTACACTCGATCATTCTTTAACATCATGAATAATAAACATGAGTTAATTTATACTTGCTTAAGAAACTTTTTAAAGTTCATTATTCCTTTTATATCACTTATTTCCATGTTATAAACATTATGTAATCATTTATGTTAATAAAGATTGTTTTGTCGATTTTGGTTCTAAAGTCGAAAGTGGACTTCTTACCATTACATGTTGTTCGTGTGGTCAAAGGTTCATTATATCCGGAATGATATTAATGATTTGGATATCATATATATCATATATATCCTGAATATAAATGTATTTATAATATTACATAATCATTTATAGGTAAGAAATGAAATGCACCGTTCATGGAGACGGTAAGCAGTACGTACGAATGAACGCTACTTTCATTTCTATGTCATATTAATGGAATTAAAACTAAATGATAGTTATTTATATTTTAATTTCAGAATTTTATTCATAATTTATATCTAACATACATCATATATAATAACTTTAAATCCATCCGTTATACATGCCACTTATGGCATTACCGAATCAAATCACTTTGAGGGGGCGGTAGTCCGCACTTCCTAAAATGAAATTATCGTGTTTACCCACAATTGAAAAAATAAAGGTATGCCACAAAAGAAAAATACATAATATTAAGTAAGACATAAACATATTATATATCATATATAAATATAGTGAAATCTTAATGGCCACCTTTTAAGGTGTTATATGAGTGTTGAACAATCATCGTTTCGTGAGGCATAAATTCGCTATCCACAACAATAGTATGTTCTTTAACCATTAGATGTTGGTGTGTGTAAGTGTTGCTCTAATTATTTTTATAAAAACATCCTAGTATATATAACATACTGTATTTTTTACAAAAGAAATGAATAAAAAGAGTTTATGGGGTTGGAGAAAAAAATAAAACAAAAGAACACAAGTGAAGACATTACCTTAAAATCGGGTAACTCTCCTTGATTTGAGATCGATGGCTTCCATGGGAAGACATGTGCCCAATGTGAGGCTTCTAGGAGTAATATAGGGATGTGGAGAGACAAAATGGGCAGGTGTTGGCCGAGACAAAGGCTTTGGAAGTGTGGGTAAGGAGGTAGATGTGGGGGCCTTTTGTAAGAAGAGAGGAGGGGCACTCTTGCAAAGTAAAGAAATGTTACTTTATTTGAAAATGATTTTCGGATTTAAAAGGTCCCAAATTTATATAATTCGAGGATAAGGTGATAAGGTTTCGAAATCCACCAATCCAATAGGTTTTGGACATGTGTAGTTCATAGATTTTACATTATCATTTCATGTAATTTAAATCCTTTATTAAGGAGGTAATCACTACATCATTATGATGTCATAAATAATCTTATATATTTAATGTCTAACAATTATAAAAAATATCATGATGTATGAAATAGTTTTATCTTTCCAATGACTATTTATAGTAAAAAATATGACTTGTAAAACCTCAGGTAAAATTTTTTTTAGTAAAACAACTCATGTTTCTGTCATTTTTTACTTTTACATTAAATAAAAAGTTATTTATGACATTTCCCAACCAAAGTGGCTCCATGGGGTCACCAATATGACCCATGGAATTTCTTGGTCGGCCATGACACATACAATAATGTTAGGACATGTTTCAAGATCATATCATATTATTAAAACATTATTTTTACCTTAAACTACACTAATTACCTCTAATCGCGATTAAAAACTTAAAAGTTACTATTCACCAAAAAATATTTTAATCCCATTGAACCACATTTTACTTCTTAATGACAACCATTTATGACGGATTTTTGAAATTCAAAACACAGAGGTGGTAAAATTTCATTTAAACCAAAAATCATTTTTTTAAGTACCACTTAGTGGTTTCACTATTCATCAAAAATTGAAGTTTTTCAGAAAAATACCAAAACTTCACCCTAAGCTATATCTGATATTCAAAATTAAAAAATTATGTATATTTTAAAAAATTCAAAACATATAAGTTAAATTAATTAATTTAATAAGTAAATCCCGTTGTCAGAACAAATAGCTTGTTTTTATTAAATAATAAGTATCAAAAGATTGACACTAGTTTAAGTCCAATTTCAAAGTTAAATTATTTCCAACGACCACTATTGGATTAAATGGTAAAAATATATTCTAATTTTACTTTAAAAACAATTAAATAGATAATCAAATAATATAAATAAATTAGATTAAAAAGAGGTTTTGAATTAAAATACTACATTTTTCACTATCCATTAAAAATGAACTTTATCGGAAAGATACAAAAAATCTACAAAAAGTATATTTTGATATCCATATTATTAATAAGAATTTTATTTCACCAAATATAACACATAAAATTTTCAAAAAGTGTATTTAAAAGTGGTTCTCCATCGAAAGGTGGTTAATCGACCTTTTAATGAATATTAGAATGTTTATGCTTAAAAAATTGGATTCATTTTAATCCTCTAAAATTTATTGTAAAGAGTAAAAATATTTGACAAACTTATATAATCATTTTTTAGTTAGTTCTGTTCATTCCCTCCATTTCAATGGCTAGGCGTTAACTACCATTTAAAATAATATTATTTTATTATTAGAGTGCAACGTAAGATTCCCAAGAAACTCGTTGTTGTGTATTGGGTACGCCATCGAACATTGCGTCCCCTTTAAAGTAATATTACTATTTTATTCAAAAATATGGATAAATATAAAAATGTCATATTCTTTATTTACCTGGGGTGGTACAATATCTCTCCACAAAAAATCTATAAATCATAATGTTCTTGTGCCTTTTCCACTACCTCCCAAAAATTTCAAATTTTCTTAAGGATATTCTCACATGATTTTATATGAAACCCCTCATAGTAAGGGTTCTCTCTACATTTTCATTTTAAATCTATTTCATTCTTGTATGATGTTTGATTCCATTTTTTTGATAATGACATGAACTTATGATAACACATTTACTATTTTTATGATTCCAAAATAACGAAGGATTAAAATTCCTTATCATTAATCCCTTTAATTGGTTTTTATGTACACCATATAAACTAGCAAAATTATCATGTGAAATTTCTTTACAAGATTCAAACATATGAATACTAGACCATGTTATTATATTTAGGGTATTTGGAAAGATATTACCATCATTAATTGAATGAGTATTCAAATGTTTTCAAACTAGGTTCTTTATTAATTAGATTAAAATAATGAAATACATGACTATATTATAATATCGATGTGGAAAACATAATACTATACAATAAGAAGGGTCGGGCAAGATAATTTTCTAATTCATTGGGAATGTTTTATCTCATGTGACACTATCGATGATACAAAAAGGAATAGAAAAATAAATATATGTTTTGTTTTCAGGGTCGTAAACATTGATATATTCTATGCTGTTACATTTTTATTTTTTCTCAACATTCCCATGATACCATGATTTTATGACGTTATTTTCTCATTCCATTCTTCCTTGTGAGTGAATATGATTCTTTCCTGTGTGTGACGTCATTATAGTACTATATAGTAATTACTAATATAATCACAAAATTCATTTTTAATGGATTTAATGATTTTTTTATTCTATATGCCTCCATTTAATTGTATCCAGTATTAAGAGTTCATATGAATCTTTGAGAAATTTTAAATTTTTAAATGAAGATGTGGAATTTTATTTTATGTTAATGGTTAATGTATCATATAATGAAAATAACAAAGGACATTTGGTTTATGGTATTTTATTATATGGATTCTTATGTTTATAAGATAAAATATTGAATATTATAAATGATGGTTATTATAAAAAATTATTTATTATATCACATTTGTTCCATTATTTATAATTGTAAAAAATGGATTAGTTATCACTTCATGTTCCCTCATGATATATCAAACCTTATATATAATTATGGTCCATATTATGCATATTTTTTTCCAGCATATTATTTGGATAATAAATCATTCTCACTTTGTTTTCCCTCATGAATGACTCAGATGTTTTTCTATTATTCCTTCTTGAAAAGAAATATCAATAAAAAAATTCAACATTTTTATATTCTCAATAATCATTTGATGAATGTGACCAAGAATCTGATTCCGTGTAATATTCACATATATATTATAGAGACATATATTTTCATAGAAATCCATCGCATAAAAAAAATTATTTCACTCCTTTAGTGAATTTAAATATTTTTAATATAATTATAATTATTGGAGAAAAATAAATTATAATTCTATGTCACATAAATAAGAAACTATTTATAAATTTGGAGGAAGACCATCAACATAGATTACATTTGTTTTTTAAATAAATCTCCCTAAAATTATTTTTACCACTCCTTTATTTAGGCCTCTATTTCCAATATCAAATGATTCCATTTGTTACCACATTCAAATTTTTTAGAATATTTAAACTTCACATAATGTGGCATGAAAATCCTGAAAAAATGATGATATTACTACTATAGACATAAAATTTTATACTATCTTAAAATGAATAAAATTCTCCCTCATATTGGACTTTGCATCTCTCTCTCTCTGAAACTCTATAGTTGGTTGAGAAATATGATTTCTTCTTATCATTATCTTTTGTAAAATATTTGATATCTGATTATGATTCTTCTACGAAGGAATATGGTCTATTTCAGAAAGGTACTATATTGATTTACATGTACATTTTCAACTTTTTCTTCTATATAAATAACATCCTATTTATTTTCAATAATACACTACATTAATAATTAAATTATAGTTTTTGGATCAATATTTATTTAATAAATTTATATTTATAGAAGAGTGATATGATTTGAATATATTTTATAAGATTATGGTTTCTTCAACATTTATTTTACAGTCTAATAAATTGAAATTAGATATCAATTTTCTAGGTTTCCACAAAACTATTATTTTATATGAGGAAATGATTTCTAGAATCCATTATTTCTCATATACCCTACAAATGAATTACTCCTTGACTATTGATTAGTTCTCTAAATTTGTGTTCTTTCTCATGTGTTAATTTTACCTTTTATCCTCACATATATTATATTTATATTCGGTTTTTTCATAAAATCCATGAGGACATACACCACTGAAATTGGTTCCTTGATAACTATATTGTTTCCTAAAACAATCTGACACAATTTTCTATTTCATTTAATATTTCATTCAAGATTATTTTCATGTGTAGAATATTCTATGATCCAGCACATTTTTTTAGACTCATGTTGCTTTATAAATGATACAGATTCTACATAGAGTGTTTCAATATTATTATCATTACATTTGATGTATATATTAAGTGTATTCCCATTATTAAGTCATTGAAAAATAGTTCAAAATTTATTTATTTTTTACTTGATACTTGTTAGTATTCCATGAAAAATGTTTCCATGCGACCATTTTATTGAAAAATAAAATCAACATAACTTAATTATTATTTCATAAATCCTCATATATTGATATTTATATTCCTTTTTTGGTCAAACTCATCACGATATCATTTTAAATCCATGTTGAGATAAAAACCCACAACAGTTGAACATTCTTCTCTTCAATTTCTCTTTATTATCTATTGAAACCATATCTTCTTCTATGTATAATATAATCATAGTTATATAACCTTATAAAAAATATTCTTTAGAACCATCTTCCTCTTTAATTATAATAACCTTTTTATAAAAATTCATTACAAAATTATTTCCATTAATTTAATTTTCGTATATGGTAGAACCTCATTATTGCATTTTTAGTTAATTCAATCTCACCATCATCTACACAACATATTTTTGGATAGATAGAGTGATGTAACATACATATACATAATGAAATCATTCTAATGGTATCATACCTTTGAATATTTAATTGCCTTCCTTATGCTTATTTTCTATAGAATATATTAAATCCTCATTTGGGCATCATTTATATTCAATAATCTCAATATTAGTTTTATCTATGTATCTGAAATCTATTTTATTTAATGAATGTTCTATATAAGAATCAGAATCTACTCATATTCCATATGTGACTATCATTCTATGTTTATCGTCATGATATCATTCTCCACTTGTATTTAGATATTAAATTATTGGTAATATCACTATAATTTTATTATATATATTAGAATACACCACCTTATGAAACGTATATAAATATCTACAATAAATTCAATATGAATATTCAATAAAAAATCAACTTGTTCACTTTAAATCGTCTTTATATCATTATATTTTTTATAAAAACCCACACACACACAGATATATATATATATATATATTCATTTTTCAAATTTATTTCACCATCATAAATATTTTAATTCATATGTTAAAATACCATTATTATAGTGAAACAAATAAGTTTAATGTAAATTTTATTAGGCTATTCTCTTGAAATGGAATTATAATATTTTTCCTCACCATTCTATAAATTTCTATTTTATTCCATTAATTAGATTTTGGTATAATAAATTAAATGAATTATATGAAATGATTCTGAGTCACCATCATGACCATGATATTAAAAATGGGATCTAATTATATTCTTCTAAAACAAATAAATATATCCATTTAATAATGGTACGAAATTTTCATTCTTTAAAATATTCATCAAAAGAATTTTTTCTAATATAATCCCAAGGATTTAAATTATGTTTTTTGTACCACATTTGGTACCATGATGGCCCGCAATACTCTCTAGGAGGACAAATATGTTAATTTGAAATTTATTCATTTATAAGACAATAATTGATCTTTTATTCATAATTTAAAGGAAAATTACTACTAGTTTTGATGAGGAAAAAACCATACTTTAAGATATGAAGAAATATAAATACATAGTCACCGAGATGTTAATTTTTTTTTCTGTTTTTATTACCATCGATCTACCCAAAGGTATCCTCCATAAGCTTAAACAGATCATAAAAACACCAGTACATCCCTAATTAAATGAACCCCATGACAATGTTGTACCATAATATATGAATCCATTGCACCTTAAATCATTTATCCATGTCAAACCACACACACACTCAAGAAATCATACCGCACATAGAACAAAAAAGATGAATGAATCATGAAAAATAGACACACAATATTTTAAATAGTTCAAAAATTAGTGTTATCTATATAGGATAACTTAGTTACACATTTCCTTTACAAAAATATTTACAATTATAATATATAATTACAATATATATTTGATTACCTTCTCTACCATTGTCCCAAAATAGCTAATAACCTATATAAGTGGTGTCACCTTACATTTATAGTAAGTTACGACATATCAACCACTTCCTGTATTTTATTTTTTTATTCTAAATTTATTTCACTGATTTCTCTAATATTACACCATTTTCCACATAACTTCCATAATAAAAAAATTAAATATCATAATTTCTCTCAACATAAAATATATATTCTATTTAACCATCCTCAAGATACTATAACACATCTACATTATAGCATTAAAATATACCATATTCTATTCAACCTTCACCAATAAAATTTCTTTCTTCCACTAGTATGATTATTAGTAAAAATCTAACATCCAGAACTTCTACATCCAATAGTTTAAATAAATAGTTGAATGATAACAAACAATATCAAATTGGTTCACCTGAACTATGCTATTTTTAGTGATCACATATAAATGATGTGTTGATATGATTAATAATCATTACCTTGTTTATGGGTGACTATAGTCACTAGGATCAACTCACCAATCATCCAATGTCCATGTATTTTTTCTTCACATCTTCTTACTACGTTCCATGATTCTTAAAAAATATGTAGTATTGAACCATATTATGCACTCATGGTAGTAATTATAAAATAATAAGCATTAAAAAATTGGGAATTCTATATGATTCTTGGATCTTCACTATAAAAACATCACATCTATGAGAAAAAACACATCATTTACTAACATAACCATGAAAAAAAGAATCATGTCTCTAATCACATTTATATTGAAAATTAGTTAATAAAATATAAATCTTACTTACTTTGAATTTATTATTATATAATTTTATCTCTATATTCTAATCACGATCCTTTTTAGAACATTTCTTTTAGTTCGGTACAAGTAATGTTTTATCATTTTTAGTCAAAATGATTGAAATTGGGATTTTTGAAACTAATTAAATTGAACATACACTATTTGAAAACCGTATATTGGATAAAATAAAATAATTTCTAAACAATTAACTATTAATATGATAATATTTTCTATTTAATGGATTTAATATAGATAAAATGTCAAACCATCAATTTTGGGTGCTACCTCTAGTTTTTCAAACTATACGACATACATCATACTAAAAAAATCTATTTTTAAGATCCAAATAAAATTGAATATGATGAAACAATAAAACTACCATGAAAAAAGATATTACTTGATAAAACACCCCCCACAAAAGTCTTCCTATATGATTTTTATCATTTTTCATCAATTTATTCATAAAATTGAAATTCTAAATTACTTTCTTCATAAAATGATAACTATATAGATACTTTTATAATTATTATTCAATGAGTCCGTAATTTTTAATTTAATCATACATGAGTATTATATAATTTATAATTTATCTAAAATACAGTCCAATATGAACTTCATAATTCTAGTTTTTTATCTCTCAAATTTTTATTAGGATTTTCAATCAAAATATGCCATTTCCTAAAGTGTGGTGTGAATTATATCCACATTTAATTTAAGAAATTGGCCATAGTGTTCTTATAATTTTCAACAAAAATGGATATTTTATCATTTCAATATATCTATGTATTTTCTGATATGTGGTAAAATGAAAAAACACTAATGAAATATTCATAATTCCCATCTTGAAACAACTAAATTTTAATTGTCCATGACATGATGATCCATGAAACATGAAACTTGAATGTTCATATATATAAATGGAATGTAATATTCCCACAAAATCCTCCATACATTATATTTACTAATCCACTTGGAAAAAACCTCCCTCACTATGATGTGTTTAGTAAATCCTTCACTAAATGACTCTAGAATTTATTAATTTCTTATACTAATCTCCAACATCCATTTATTGAAAAACAAATTGATAACAAATATGATATTAAAAAATTTCTATGATAATTGGTTACAAACAATAATGTATCTCATAAATTATTTTCATATTAACAAATATTTATATACAAATTATTCTAAAGTAGTTATGTTATTATCATAATGATATTATGTTATTAAAAAAGGTTCTCATAAATCAATAAATATACAATAATTATTTATTAATTTTATTTTTAACATCTCCAATATCAATATAATCTCTTACTGGAGTCTTAATACATATATTTCACATACAAATATTATATGACAGAAAATTTGTTGGACCAAATTCTTCTTTCATTGGATGTAGGTTATTCGAATTTAAATATAATAATTGATGAACAAATCTCTAATAAAATTATTACATTTGATGTGTATTTTATTATAAATAATTCTTTTAAAAAAATAATACAATAATAAAAAATTTCACACCTTTTCACTTGAATAAATTATTTTATTTCATTCTCTATAAAATTATAAAATAATATATAATATGTTTCATTTTCCCTATGATTTATATTGGACGATTTGGACCATGTGATTCAATCAATAAATTTATTTCATTCAATAAACAATTATATATTTGATTTCAGAGAATATACTTTCCACAATACACAAAACAAAATACTATAAAAACTATAACATTTTATACAATATTAACAGAATCACATGTAATTAAAATTATAAATATATTACCAAGTTAATTTTACATCACATTATTTTAACAATTGATATTAAAATATTTATATTATTTCATATATCTTGATAAATAATAAATAATTATGAACAATTCTTAATCCCAATATTATTTTATAAATCATTTATTAATTAAATAAAAAAATTAATGAAATTTATAATTAATTGACAAATAATTAAATTAATTCATAATTTCAGATAAATTATAAATTAAAAACATTTTATATCATGAAAAATTATATATACTATATCATTATGTGGGATATAATTAAATCATTATTATTGGTTAACTCTATGATAATGTATTATATATCTCCATACTTTCTTTAATTTATATCATATATTAAGAGATTGCATAAATTTAATAATTGTACAATGAATTATAAATATCATGCATAATTTTATCATGAATAATCATATCAATATTTCATTGTCAACGATATCAATATATCATTATCAATGATATCAATATATCATTATCAATGATATCAATATATCATTATCAGTTTTATTTATACATCATTATTAATGATAACAATATATCATTATAAATGATATCAATATATCATTATCAATGATATATATATTCATCATCATAAATAAGATTTGTTATAAAACTCCAAAATAACTGTATTTTATTTATGTGACTCTGATATTCATAATGATTGTTTATTTTCAATTAATTAATTATGATGAAGCATAGTAACTATAAATAAACTAGTTATCACGTGATCTACATATAATTTGAATAATAAAATAAAAAATGAAGCAAAAACTGTTGGTATTTCCAAATAATTGGGTATAGAAGTTGAAGGAGACCCCTTATTGATAATAAATGACTTCCCACCTAAAAAGGTGTCTCCTAGTTCTGTTATTATAAAGAAAAATTATTTTTATTATTTATACAATTTAATAAACAAGGATAACATTATTTTTTTGGGAAATGAGAAAAAGTTTGTTCTTTGGTTTATGATTTTTTAGGTTTAGATTTTTATTTAATCGCTACTAATTAATCCTACTTTCTAAATGTACTCTAGAAATTCTTTTAGCATACATGTAAATACCCAATGTGTTTACAAAATTATCAAATCATTTATAAAATTAACATCTGTCATTAAATTTTTAAAAACAATACATGATAATTCAATGATTAAAAATTATTTAAGATGATTTTTTTAACATCTCGAACCATTTATGTACACTATGGATTTCTTTCAGTAATTCTCTATGTATTTTTTGGATTTGTTTTTATTGTTTGACATATCAAGTAACTTCTTTATGTCTTCAAAAGGTTTTATAAGCACTAAAGTGGGTTCATGGTTTGATAATTATTTTGAAATTATTTTTGGTAATCCCTAGGAAACCATATAGAATATTGGGAGGGTTAGTATGTAGTGCTTGGTTGGAGAACGGTTAGAAATATCAATGAAACATTCTTTTGGCAAATATGTTACATGAGGAAGAGTAAAAATCATGGTTCAGAAATGGTTTACCAAACACTATGGTTTCTTAGATGAGGAAATGATCTTAATAACGATAGATGATGGTTTTTAGATTAAATTACAATATGCCATGAAAGCAGTTTTATGGAATTTGGCAATTGGATTTTTAATCATAATCCTTCCTCAAATTCAGTATTACTCCTCATATACCTAGAAATACCGAACCTAGAGACACTAATGGTTGTTTTTGTTGACTTCTCTCCCTCTGGACTCTTATTGTATTTGATTATAATATTTCAATTATAGGGATTTCATTGTATGTAATATCAGGCCATCTATTCTTCATGTTAATCAAATTTCACCTGCTTTTATTTTTTAACAAGACATAAATCTTGGATTTCATGGCTTAATATTAGGATTATAATGAGATATAAAGTATAATTATTACTTTTTAACAATTATATTTTTGATACAAAGAGTTTTCTCCCTTTCATAATATAGATATAAATTTATTATTGACAACAAATCTCTATGGTTATTGTGGTTATATTATAACCCTAAGCCTATCTATCATTATTTAATCTTATTCTAGAATACATTTTGATTCAAACTGGCATTTTGTATGGACCTAGCCCCAGTTGCTCAGAGATGATTTTTAGTTTAATAAAATTGAAATATAAATAAGGAATATGACTCCCATAGGATCATGTAGTTTAGTAGCATTGGAAACAAGATACATATGTAATTTTATCATTACAACTTGAAACAATAAAAAAAATAGAAATTTCTTTGACCACATCCATAACTCTTAGGTTATCTTGGAAAGTCATTCATAATAAAAGTATTCATGTCATGAGAAAATAAAACATAGAAAATGGGTTATCTAAAATTCTCAGCAAGGGTAATAAATATAGTTAAATATTTCATAACATAAACATTAGGCATGTTGAATAACTAAAAACATATGCCTTTAACAAAAACATGAATAATTTATAGCAGGATAAAGATCTGAATTAATAATTCCATAATCATGGGTATTCTACTAGTCTAATAACCACATGAAACATAAATACTTTTTCCATAACCTGTGAATGCATAATGCGGGACATAACAACGATACTGTCAAGGCCTAATGCCAAGACCATAAATATTCATTTTGGCAAGGACTTATGCCACGACCGTAGTTTGTCTCATGAGACCTTATAATAAACTATGGGGCTATATCAGAATCCACATAACTCATATATTTCCAATTAATTATTTATATGGAATGGGATAAACATAAACAAAATATAAATTAATATTGAAACTAATATATGAAATATTAATTAATTTCCCTAAACATTAATAGTAAACACTACCCATTAAGAGTATATACATAAATGGTTTTAAGATAGAACATCCACATACAATATAACCATAAACCACAAAATTAAATATGGTAGATGGTACCATAGAATATTATTCCCAGAAATACATATTAATCAACAAGATTTTTGGAAAATATTAAGATACTCTTATAAAATATTCGAGTAATTCGTGAGATATATACTCTATTAGTTTGAAAAGATGAGTTATTTTTGAGAAAAATTATATAAAAACATAAGTGAAGTAGGATATTTTTTTCATAATAAAATAAGTGATTTTATAATGATAATAGTATTCATAACTAAATTAAATAGTGCCATGTAAATAAGTAATAATTAAGGAAAGTCCACTGAATCGTGTTTGTATTTTGTGAAGGATTTAAAAACCATTTAAAAACATATAAATCCCCATAAATGAAAGTAGGGTTATATTTTCTACACACATATATAACATAATAACAAAATATATTATTAGTATGTATGAATAAATAAGAAATTAATTGAGGTATGTTTTCTCGACATGTCCCCCTGGGCCAGTTCCGTGACTACCCGAATATCGCCTTTCATTGGCCATGGGATAGAGACTAGCACCAAAAGGAGTATTTCCAAAAACTGTGAAGGAATTAATTTATATCCTGTAAACACACACAACCATGAACACATCGAGATACGAACACCAGTAAACTGTGTAGTAAAAAGAGTGTGTATAGTAAGAAATGGTGCCAGAATACATGCCCAACTGGATATTACTAGAAAACATAATATTGCAAGTAAACTTAAGAATATCCTATGAACTACTGACATGTACCCTACCTGAAGGGTAGTTACAGCTCTCGAAAAGTTATATCTTCAGTACACCTCGTATAATGTCCACCTCCGAGCAAACGTCAGTCCAGCTACTCTCGTCCTCTGTCAGCGACGTCTGTGGTTTGCACCAAACACAACAAGGTACGGGTGTAGCACGTGCAAGGGAGAGTACAATGATAATCAGTAGGGACCCCGAGACCATCAATGTTCTCACAAAACCCAAAAAGAATAAAATATAAACTTTGAAAACCTTTGACAACCCTACATAGGTATATTCCAAAACATATACCTATGTTATCAAGAATACCCACCTCATTCATGAGGAAACACAAGGTCCAAATCAAAAGCCCAAAGCTATACTATTATACAATGGAAGAAATACAATGAAGGTAAACCCACAAAGGTAAGTTCCACAAGGTACTATACATAGAAGATTACCACAAAGGAATCACCATGAAGTTAAGTTCCACAAAGGTAAGTACCTCAATGGTACACCACATAGAAGATTACCACAAAGGTATCGCCACGAATGTGTGTACCATAATGGTATGCCACACAGAAGATTACCACAAAGGTAAAGAATCATCTCACACAAATTATAACATAGGTATGGTATTAAATAAGATTATATGTCACTACTAAATCGTATTACTCTTTTAAGAGGAAGCCCCACGATTGATCCTAAATCAACAGTCCCACATAGGATCCTAAATAATCAGAAAAACATAGGATCCTAATACAACAGACCCACATAGGAAACTAGAGTATTCCCACATGGATTCCTAGAGTGGACCTAGGTAAGACTCTCAAACATAGACCCTCGTAGGATCCCAAAGCATAGACCCACATAGGATCCCTTTCTCAAGATACATCCACCTATAAGCTTCCCAAACTAAGATCGCTTGATTATGGGAGGGTCCGATCCTCAATCAATAGATTGATACCCCAAATATCACGAAGTCCCATGAAGATGTATCCCAATGTACCACCACATGAAATGGGTCACAATGCAACAGACAGTGCGACAATTGGACACCTGGTCTGTAAGTTATTGGTCTTTTAGTCCCGAGGGCCCGATTAGATTCATCTTCAATCCATCCCGGCCGTACCCCAAAATTATCCAAAACACAAGTCGGGTATACCAAAAGCACCGTCTAAATCCATGTTTTCTGGTGCCATTGATGGTTCGTCAAATGGGCGATCGAATCTCGTGTTATGGACGAAAGAGAAAAAATGGGCCGAAGTTTGTGAGGGTCTGGTCCGACCAGGCCAAGGTCGAGCCCGACCTCCTGGCATGGCCCAACCCGCAGTGCGGCAGATCACGGTGTGTCGGCCCGTGTGGCAATGACCCGTGGTGTGGTGTCCCATGGCATGGTATCCTGTGGCTGGCTGGACATCCATCCTCCTCCACATGCGGCGCGGACATGCGCCACACCATCATCGGTGGACGGCTCAGCCGACCACACTCCCTTCACCACCGCGACACAAGGCCAGGACTCCTACACGCCAGGAGGCGCAGATGCATGCCGCCATCCCCTTCACATGGCCGACCAGAGTGCCAGCCTCTACCGTCTTCATGACTAGCTGTGGTGTCGGCCGCTGCACCCAAGTCCCACCGGGGTCAATTGTCGGCACTGTCCTCGTCATCCTCCTCCATTGCAAAGAAGACATCCAAAAAGAAAAAGGTTACAGAGAGCTCGAGCCATGTTTGTTTGGTCCACACCCTCCATGTTAAGGTGGTAGCAAGAGGATCAATAATTCTTGAATCATGAGGAATTTCATGAATGGGTAAGGTAAATTCAAAACAAAAAACCAAACCATGTCATTCGTTGGAGGAGTTGAGAGGTAGAAGATGAAGTCGTTGAAAAATTTCAGTGTGTGTTGCTTCTGCAAAGTGGTTCTAATACGAGTTTGGGTTCAGTTACTCATTCTCCGTTGTAGAGGAGGACATTAAAGACGGTACCGATGATTGGCACAGGTGGGACTCGGGAGAGGCGGCCGACACCATGGGCGGCCACGAAGACGGCGACAACACAATGACACCGCCGGAGAAGAGCTGCGGCTCGTCGGTTGTGACGAAGCAACGGTGAGGGCCGTCATTCTGGCCAGTCATGCAAAGGGAATGGCGGCATGCATTCGTGCATCCCGGCATGCAGGAGTCACAACCTTGTGTCATGGAGGAGAAGGGAAGGCGGCCGACCGAGCCGGCCTCCAGAGATGGTGTGGTGCGCGAAAATGCTACGCGAGAAGGGGGCTGGTTGTCTGGCCAGCCGCAGGCCACCACATTGTGTTTTTGGTCAGACCAAGTGGGTCTGGATACCCGAAATGGTCCAGGTCGACCCTAGGCCAGGTCGGTCTGACCAAGTGGGACCAGACCCAGACCAACATCGACCCATTTTTTCCCATTCACCCATATCTTGAGATTCGGGCTCCATTTGACGAACCATCTACGACCCCAAAAAGATGGATCGAGACGGTCCTTTTGGTATACCCCACATGAGTTTTGGATAATGTTGGGATATGGTCGGGTTGGATCGAACTCGAATCCCACCAAGCCCTTAGAACTAAAAGGCCAATATCTTACAGATCAAGCGTCTGATTGATGCACCGTCTATTGTGCTGAGGCCCCTTTCACATGGTGGTCCTTTGGTATACATCTTCAAGGGACTTTGTGGATGTTGGAGTATCGACCTATAGCTTGAGGATGAGACCATCCCAGAATCAAGAGAGTATAGTTCGAGAACCCTTTAGTTGGTTGTAATTTTAGAAAGGGATTCTATGTGGGTCTGTGATTTGGGATCCAATGTGGGTCTATGTTCTTGATTCTCACCTGGATCCACTTTAGAAATCCACATGGGACTAATCTAGGATCCTACGTTGGACGGCTGTATTAGGATCCTACATGGGTCTGATGATTTAGGATCCTAAGTCATACACTGAGTGAGCCGAGTCTTTACTATTTTGGTAATCTTTTGTGTGTCATTTCATTGTGGTACTTTCCTTCATAGTGATACCTTTGTGGAAATCCTCTATGAGGCATACATTTATGGTACTTACCTTTGTGGTACATACGTTCATGGTGATACCATTGTGGTAATATTCAATGTGGCATACCTGGTGGTACATACCATGGGGGACTTATATTCGTGGTATTTCATCCATTGTGGAATATTTGAGCTTTGTGATTTTGAGTTGGACCTTGTGTTTCCTCATGAATGTGGTGGTTATTCTTAATAACATAGGTATATGTATTGGAATAAACCTATGTAGGGTTTTAATATGTTTTCATGTTGTTTGGTTTATCCTTTGTGGGTTTTGTGAGACCTACTAGGGTCTTAGGGTCTCTAGAGAGTATCGTTATACTCAGTCCTACATGGGCTATGCCAGCACCTTGTTGTGTTTGGTGCAGATGATAGACATCACTGACTGAGCATGAGAGTACCAGGATTGGAGGTATCTCAAAGGTTGAAATTAGACGAGGAATACCGCAAAGACAACCATTTAAGAGAAGTACATAACCTTCATGTAGGGTCCTTGGCGGCAGTTCACAAGAAATGCTTCAGTTTTCTTTTACTATTCAGTTTTCATGTACATTCTATTTTCCCTTGTATTCTGGCCCCTTTTCGTACTGTACACACTCTTTTTTTACAATACATTTTACCTATGTTCGTAGTTTTTGTGTGCTTTTTTGCATGAGTTTACAGGAAATAAAGGCAATGCCTTCTTGGTTTTTTGGAATTAGCCTTTCGTTGCTAGTCGCCAGCACCTGGCCTATGGAAGGTGTGCTTATGGTAGTCCCGGCACGGGCCCCAGGGGACGGGTCGTGACAAATTTTTATCATATATTTTTGTTTTAACATTGACCATTGGACTCTGATATTTTTAATGTAAATAGTGTTAAGTGTCACGAGTGTAGTTATTAGTTTAGGGAATCCAGTGATTGTACGGTGGCCGACGTATCCATACACCAGGACCCTGACATCTGATTTTTGACTCAGTATCCGAAAACACTGATTGCCTTTGTGTATCAAAATGTTTTCATTGTGAATGTTTTGATTCAACTCGTCAGGTATAAATTATTGATCGTGGAACAACTTTTTCATTTCAGGAATCCTCCATGCTGATATCCATCTTGGGATTAAGGAATAGTTCGTGATGATTGTCCACTGAGCGATGAGGCCTCAGTGAAAGACCCTTTAATTATAGAGGCACCAGCGGAGGCCCTAGCAGTACCATTACAAGTTGGGCCATGGATGCCACCAGCCCCAGTAGCAGAGGGTGCCGCCGCATCAGCGCATTACACGAGTTCCAACACCAGAGGCCACCCAGGTTCATGGGTGAGACAGACCCACAAGCGGCTTATGATTTGTTGGAGGCCGGGGTGAGAGTCTTCCAACTGGTTGGGAAACAAACTAAACTCATGGTCATACTTATTTCCAGTATCATACAAGCTATGGAATGTAGATGGTGGAGCTTGAACCTCCAGGTTCATGACGAGGTGACAGTTCTCTGTGCAGACATTGAGAGCATGTTTCGGGTAGAGTTTGTCCCAATGACTCTTCGCAAAATGCGCATACAAGAGCTTCTTCATCTGCAGCAGGGTAGTATGACTATGGCACAATACTAAATGGGATTCATCGACATCTCATGATAATCCACAGATATGGTGTGGGACACATTATTCAGTGCTCAGACCTTTGAGAAGGGGATCAGGCGGATATCAAGGCTTCGATGATTTCTCTCAGCATCCCGACGCAGGGAGGGGGTATCAGAGAAAGCCCTCTTAGTGGAGAGTTTTGTTACAGAGCAGTCACCCGCTGTGGGACCCACCACTGGGCATCATGTAGTGGAGTCTTCAATAGCTGGCCAGATACAGATGTCATAGAGTTCCAAGAGGACTAGGTCTACATGTGGACGAATAAAGGATTCAGGGTCGGTTGTGTGGGGCACCAGAGAGAGAGAGAGTCATGTGAGGAGCAGACAGTGTAACACGAGCGGCATGTAGTATCACATGTTTCCTGACTCCCCAACCCGCTATACGGAGTATCATTAGATGGTCGAAGGACTGCCCAGGCAGAGATAATGGTTTGACTAAGGAGGTCCGCGGGGAGCATGAAAATATGGGAGAAGAGTAATACTTGCAGTTAGCGGTGAGCAACGATTCAAGATCTTACCGCCACCACCAAATGTGGTCCACCCCGACCATAGGGAGTTGGAGGACAGGGGGGAGCTCAGCTCCATGGAATAAGGCCACGGTCATGTTGCTTTGAAGATGATATGATGTACGATCTATTTCTACTCCACCGTGGATGCAGTACTTATAGACAATGGTGTCAGTCATTATTTTATTTACACTACCATCGTTCGAATCTCGGAGATTTCTGTGGAGATGTTGGCTCGATCCTTACGTCTAGAGACACCTAGAGGAGAGGATTCGATTATTACACACTCATTCTGAAAGTGTGATATTACTGTAACAGGCGAGAGCTTCGGTTGGGATCTCATTGTAGTTGCATCGAGGCCTTATGACGTCATCTTGGGTATGGAATGGTTATCTACAGTCCATGCTTAGATTGATTGTATTAGGATGAGAGTACAGTGTGTCTTCACTGATGGGACTAGGATCACCTTCACCAGTGAGAAGGGAGCCTTTTCAGCATAGGATGGACATACCCGGAGGAGAGTGTAGTTGATCACTCATCATTTGGCGAGTCTTACCCTCAAAGCGGATGATGTGCGGAGTCTGAGTTATCGTGTAGTGGTTTACCAGTACATGGATGTCTTCCCTGATGATGTTTCGGGTATAACTCCCCATAGAGTGGTGGAATTTTACATTAACTTGTACCTTGGGATGAAACCAATTTCTACACCAATATATCGGATGGCTCTCGCGGATCTTCATGAGCTATGGGTACAACTGGAGGACTTACAGTGGAAGGGGTTCTTCCATCCCAGTGTTTCTCCTTGGGCAGCCCTTCTTTTTTTTGCCAAGAAGGCAGATGTGAGCTTCAGACTCTATGTTGACTATTGGTGGATGAACCACGTGACCTTGAATAACAGGTACCCACTCATGAGGATCGATGACCTCTTTGATTAACAGAAAAGAGCACGGTGGTTCTCAAAGATAGACCTAAGATCAAGTTATCACCGGCTCAAAGTATGAGACAAGGATGTGAAAAAGAAGACATTATGATGTTTGGACGATCATTATGAGGTTTTGGTCTTGTCTTTCGGCATGAAAAATGCTCAAGTATTGTTCATGGGTCTCATGAACAAGATCTTCCGGCTATACCTTGATTGCTTTGTAGTATTATTTCATCGATGACTTCTTGATCTACTCAGCTGCTGAGGATGAGCATGCTTATAATTTTCAGATAGTTATGGACACATTCCAAGAGTAGCAGCTTTATTGTAAGCTCTCGAAGTGCCAGTTCTGGATTCAAGAGGTTCACTTTCTGGACATGTTATCTCGGAGGCTGGAATTGTGATGGATCAAGCGATGATTGAGGCGGTACTTTCATGGGAGCCACCTAGGAGTGTGATAGAGGTACTATGATTATTGGGGTTTTCCAGATAATACTGGAGATTTGAGAATGATTTCTCCATAGTTGTATCATCTTTATCAGTGTTGATGAAGAAAGGAAAACTCTTCATGTGGTCGGAGAGATGTTAGTGGAGTTTTCAGGAGCTGAGGCAGATCCTGGATAGTGCCCTTATCTTGAGGCTTCTAGAGGGGGTCATTGGGTACGTTGTGTACTGTGACAACTCAGGGACCGGGCTCGGATGTGTTCTCATGCAAGAGCAAGCTGTTATCGCATATGGTTCTCAATAGCTGAGACAACATGAGTAGAACTGTGCTACCCATGACCTTGAGTTAGCAGTAGTGGTCTTCTCTTTGTAGATGTGGTGACATTACTTGATGGGTGAACATTTTATAGTCTACTCTGATCGTAAGAGTCTTAGGTAAATAGTCTCTCAGAATGACCATTGTGGTGGTAGAATGTAATGAACCAATCATGGGGGTCCTGTCTCACACCAGTAAGAACATCAATGTTGTGTTTCACCTAGTTTGTCCCAATCTAAGAGATGGGAGTTTCCCCCACAAAGAGGAGGATGGTGCGTGTCATATTTGACACCACATGTTTGGAATTGGGACCAAACTCTTAATTTAGTCCATGGAAGGATGAAAAATGTGAACCAGACATATAAAGAGCTGGATGGCTAACCCTCGCCTACCTTGGAGGCGGTTGGGGTGCCACATGATTGAACTGCTATATTGATATGCTTAGCCCGTGACAGGTGGTATCTGAGGGAATGTGATTTGTGGTGTTGTGGAATGCCACAGGATGGACCTTGGTGGTGTTATAGGAGTCCCAGAGTGTCATGTGTAAGTGACATGATAGAGAAGGTCTCGCTCGAGTAATGTCAAAGGTAGAGATGCCACAATGAAGGGTGGGTCTCGTGGAGGTGGTTTTCGTCCCTAAGAGAGAGGGTGGACCGTGGTGGTTTGTGACCCAGAGAATGGGTGGGCCATTGATGACAATGACAAGGAAGAATAATCCTCTGAGGCTATGCTTGGTAGACGGTTAGTTGGAAGCCGCTTTTCACGGACACATAAGAGACCATGACCATGCATGCATGAGGGCATGCATGAAATGGTGGTGGGAGAATGTCATGACCCCATCATGGGGGTCATGTCCAACTCCAACAAGAACATAAATGATGTGGTTCATCTATTTTTCCCTATATAAGATATGAGAGTCTCCCCGACAAAGAGGGGGATGATGTGTGTCAACTTTGACACCACTTCTTGGGAGTTGGGGCCACTCTCCTGATGAGTCCATGATAGGACCAAACCAGTGAATCTCACATGTGAAGTGCTGCATGGCTAAACCCCACCCGCCTTGGAGGGGGCTGGGGTGCCACATGGGTGAACTGATATGCTATGACACTAAGCTCGTGACATAAGTAGTCTATAAGAGTAACATTAATGAAATAGAGGTTTAGGTAGAAAACCCTTAACTTATATCTATATAGGTTCTACTCTTGAACTTAAGTACTGAGAATATTAAATTAGACTAATTACTATCATAATTCATAACATATATTTCATGTATTAATTTTATAATTTTTTTTTATTTCCATTATATTTTATTAGTATGTTATATGATTGAATTTTTACATTCTAATGTAATCGTTTCCTAGGTTTTCAGGATCAGTTTAATTGTATATGAGTATGGATGTTCATGTAAAAATGATTTATATCTCTAGAGTTGAAATTGAATATATTTTATGAGGATACAGAAGTTATAATTTTCATTTATATTATTTGTTAACATGGGATGTGGATTAATCATTAAATGAAATATTAATGACATTCACATAGATTATTATAGTTATATTTTGATTATTAAGAACTATTTTGGTCATATGATTTAATAATATGTACATATACTGGTTCTAGAATATTATATAGCTTATAATACATATATTATAGCATGTTTCAACCATAAAAATTATTACATGTCCAGTAATTATAGAGAATTGAAGAATGAAACTTCTCCATCTATGAGCGTTATAAATTGGAACCTCATGAACATTGATTTTGTTTATAAAACAAAAGGGAGAGAGAAAATATACTAATAATGGTTCATCAATTCACATGAAATAATTCTAGTATAATGAAAATAATATAGTAATCATGGAAATTATTACAGAAGAGGCGAGGAGAAGATAACAATAGAAAGGCACTTGAAAATAATAGGAATTTTGGGAGATCCCTTGAGAAAATTCTACAGCATAACGACTATACAACATGGTTTTAGAAAACAATAAAAACATAGGGGACCAGGGTCACCCATTCATAAAAGAATAATAAAATAGTATAGGGATAGACAAGTTTGGACATAATAACATGTTATGAAAACATGAGTTACATACCACATAAAAGTGAACTTGAATGGAAAAGATAAGTTTGGAATTCTCTTAACATGTAGTGTAACTCCTAAGACATGATGGTTGGGACCTTTGGATATTTAGGAAACCTTTATAGGACAACATAAGAGGTAAACTTACCAAATAATCTATGATGATGAGTTTTTAATGATATAATACAATGGAATGAGTTGGAATTTATCTTAAATTAGAGGGAGTTGTTTATTAATTTCAAAGGACACCTCGTTTGTGGTTTTTTTAAAACCATGGGTTTCCGATGGTATTTTCCAATGTTATTAGCCATTTGGGAAACCTCATATAATATTTTACTATACATAAGTTGACCATAATTTTATTTTAATTATAACATCATTAGGATTTCATTGAACATACCAAAAACACAAATGTGTATTTTTACTATTCATGAAAAATTCAAGTATTTTTGATAGTTCCCTAAAATTCACTCTAAAATGTTTTCAATTTGTATAATTAAAAAATTAAATACATTTTTGGAAAATAATATTCTAAATATTTTTAATTTAATTTTCGAAAAAATATTTAATTTATTCTAAAAATAAATAAAACTAAAACTCTTTTTATAAAACAATGAGAAATTTATCAAGGTAAAATAAAATAATCTATTAAACATAAGAAAATAAATTAACAATTTGTGATTACATTTTATGAAAATAAATTTCAATTTTAAATTATTTATTTAATCAGAGAATTGTAAATAAAATACATATGGAAAACAAAAATACCAATACTTATATTATGATCATTTTTTTACTTTTAAAATGTCTAAATTGTATTTATACATTCATGGGAGAATTTTATAATTTTTTTATGATTTACAATTCGTTGCTATGGATTACTATTCATATGGTTATGTCACTAATCCTAAGGGAATTTTAATATTCACCAAAAATTAATTTTTTCTTATTAGACTATAAATGATTACTGATCACAACTCTAGATGACGGTTTTTTAAATTCAAAACATAGTAGAGGCAAGTTTTTATTTAAAATCAAGATAATAAAATGTGTTGTTTTATAGGGACACAATGTGTCATTAATTAAAAATTTATTTTCAAAACCTTGGGGAGTTACATTCTCCCCTCCTTAAAAAAATATCTTCCTCATTGTTCATATGACGTTACCTCGGAAAATGATTTGGTAGGTCTTAATCATAATATCCTTAGGTTTGAATATTTCCTCTTCAACTTTATGATTTTTGCAATGTATCTTTACCAGGCGAGTCAACTGGTTCCTCAAAAAGTGTTTTTACAGACTACCATTTATACAGGCTATTCACATTAAGATAGTTCATAATCCACCTCTATACCTTCAGAGGTGAGGACATGTGTTGTGTTTGGCATGTACATTCTCTCCAATGAGGCATTGAACACATTGTGTACTTTAGATATGCTTGGAGGCATAGGGAAACGATATGAAACAAATCCAATTTTCTCCATAATTTCTAAAATACCAATGTACCAGGGTCTCAGTTTCCATTTCATTCCAAATCATATAACACCCTTCTATTGAGATACCTTCACGAAAAGTGATCTCCCACTTGAAATTCTAGATCATTCATTCTATTATCAACATAACTATTTTGTCTTATTTGAGATACTTTGATATGACATGGAATAGTCTTTACCATCACCGGTGTTTCCTTTTCATTCTCTTGGCCCACAAGATTCCTTTCTCCATATTCATCTAAACAGGTTGGTGTATGACATCTCTTCCTGAACAATGATTCATATGGTGCCATTTAAATACATGAATCAAAACTATTATTGTATGAAAACTCTGTTAAAGGTGATTATATATCCCATCTACCATTGATGTCATGTGAACATGATATAAAAATGTCTTATATGGTTTGGATCATCCTTTATGTTTGACCATCAGTTTGTGGGTGGTATGTAGTACAAAATCAAAGCTCAGTATCCAATGATTTCTGAAGAAATTTCCAGATATTTTTGTAAAATGTGGATAATTATTTGAAACAATTGAAATATGGGCTCCATGAGGTCCCAGAAATAAATTGATATAGAGTATTTATCGGATCCTTAGTAGAAAAGACTCCCTTATAGTGATGAAATTTATATATTTTTTAAGCTGATCCAAAATTACCGATATTGCATAATTCCGCCTTGGAGTTTCCGGTAAAACAGAGACAAAATCCACTGTGATTTTGTCCCATTTTGATGATGGAATTGGTAGAGGTGGAATGACACCTTTCAGATGTTGTCTTTTGGCCTTAACTGGTTGAAAAAAAACATCTTGATACAAAATATGCAAGTTCCCTTTTAATGTTATCAAACTAGAAATATTCCTTGAAATCTCTATAAAGATTACTGCAACCAGAATAAATGGAGAAATTCCAACTACGTGCATAATCCATGAACTCCCTTTTTTGCTCAGGTACAACTAGAACAAAATTCATCTTCCAAAATTAGAGAACACTATATTAACATTCAATGTCATCAATCATCCAATCATTCACATCATTAGTTTTCATTTAAAGGTTCTCGTCATCCAACTGAGAACATTTAATGCTTTATAATGAAGAAGGTTAGGAAACGAAATGAAAAAGTAGTGATGGTTAACAATATTTGATAATTTCAATACCCATCCTCACTAGATACTTATAAAAATGGTCCTTATAAATCATTATTTTGTTGAGAAATAATTGATCTTTACTTCCCAATGCATCAGCTACCTTTTTTGACATCCCTAGGTGGTACTGTAGTGTAGAGTCATAATCCTAGAGTATTTCAAGCCATCGTCATTTCCTCATGTAGAGTTATTTCATTGAGAAGATATACATCAGAATCTTGTGATCCATATATATCTCACACTTTTCTTCATAGTGATAATGCCTCTATATTTTCCTGTTAATTAGTACTGATGCTAAGTCAACATCCTATGTGGGAGAGTTTTGTTCATTAATTTTTAACTAACATGATGCATAGTAAATTACTCTACAAAATTTCATAAATAAACAACCATGTACATTCATTGATGAATCATTATAGATTTCAAACCCATCATTCCATGATTATCTGGTTAGGATCTGAGAAATCACTAATCACCTCTTCATCTCTTTGAAGCAGTCCTCACTTTCCTTTTCCCATAAGAACATTACCCCTTTAAGTGTATGATTTTTCATTGGGTTGTCTAAGTATGTGATGTTTTGAATGAATCACCAATAATAAACTATTAAACCAATAATACCACATACCTCATTTTTGTTCATCGGAGTAGGCCCTTCATGTATAACCTTAGTCTTCACAGTATCAATAGATATTCCATATCTAAGGACAATGTGGCCCATAATGTAAACTGATTGAATCCAACATTCACCTTATATAGTATTGTAATATAATTTATTTCTTTTAATAGTCTTCAGAATAGCGCACAAGTGAATTTAACGATCTTCATAACATTTGGAGTATACCAAGATATCATCAATAAATACCACCTCAAAGTCATAATGATATTCCTTGAAAAATCTATTCGTTAAATCCATGAAAAATGAGGAAGAATTAGTTAGTCCAAAAGGTATTACGGTAAACATATAATTCCCATACCTAGTTTGAAATGATTTTTTTTGCAATTTATTCCTTCCTCCCAAGAAACTGATGATATCCATACCAAATATCAATAATCAAAAAATATTGGGCTCTAGGAAGTTGATAAAATAAATCATCAATGAATCGTATGGGATATTTGTTCGTTATTTTTATATCATTGATATCACTATATTCAACACACAACCTTATTGCTCCATCATTATTTTTAACGAAATGAACAGGGGCTCCCCATGGAGAAAAAATAGGGCGAATAAATACATTATCACTAAATTTATCAAGTTGAATCTTCTATTCAACTAACTCTATATTAGCCATTCTATAAGGAGTATTTGATATGGTCCTTCAATTATTAATTAAGTCAATGGAAAGCTTAATTTCCCTAACTGGAGGATGTCAATGTAAATCATCGGGAAAGAAATCAATATATTGATGCACAATAGGTACATCCTATTTTTGAACATTATTTTCGTCACCCACAATTATTGAATTCCTTTCCCCCCAAATAATTTAATTTAGTATAGCTACTGGGGGTGCATCTAGATGAGAATCATATTGTGATGTTTCTTCCCTATAGATAATGGATTCCACATCAACCTCAAAAATTGAAAAGTTATTATTCATTCAATAATTTATTTTCAACATGGGATGAAATCCAATATATGATGAGGATTATATCAAATTCAATAATGAGTATGAACATAAAATACGTAGATAAAGCACATTTATATCGTATAATTGGGAATTCTTGACAAAGCTATGTTGCAATGATACTTCCCTTAAAATCTATCACTAAAAACCCCCTTATTAAATCCAATTGTAAATACCTAATTTTCTTGGAAAAAATGGATGATATGAATGAATGTGATGATCTAGAATAAAATAAACCATTGGATATGTTTGAGAAAGAAATTAATGTTCCTTCCCTCAAATTTTAATGAACTTCAACCACCATAGTTGTGACCGTATAAGCTTTCACTTGCTCTCATGTTCTTCCTTGGGGAATGTTTCCCTAACACTTATGAAATTAATGTTCAAAATGTCCCATATCCCTAAAATTATATCTTTTAACATTGGTCGATTCATTATTCCCTATAAAATCAGGAGATAGGTGTCATTTATCCACACTTGTATTTGAATCCGATTCCCTTCAAGCACGTTTTAGGGTGTTTTGTCCCACAATGAATGTAGGATGGAAGGCCTACTCTTCCCTTCTTCCCACTTCATTATTTCTGTTCCCAGATTATTCTGTTTCCATCTTATTCTCTTCTATTACTTTTATTTCATAAGGCATAGAAAATTTTTTTTCCATATTGATAGAACTTGAGACATAATTTTGGGTTCTAGTTTACTTCAGAGAAATGGTTTTAATCCATTAAAGAATAGATCAAGATTACTCCATGAATTACGTATGTGATGTATAACAATCCTTGAAAATGTTGTAATATTTTCTTCATACCTAGAAACATTTTCATACTTCCTCTACCTCTAATTAAAAAACATTATTTCTATATCTACTCACTGGTAGAGGAGGAAATATTTTTCTAGGATGATTTACTTAAAATCCTTCCATTACATCGCTTCTATTTCTTTATCCTCATTTGTGTTTTGGATTAATTACCACCCATGGTCTGCATTTCCTAAGAGACAATATAGTTCCATGAATACCTTCTCTATTTTATTAAATAAAAAATAAATACACATCTTCTATTGGGAACGTATCCATTAATCTTCTACAAATGGTTTTGTAGTCCCATGGAATGATGGAGGTTGTTATCACATAAAGTGATCTAAAATAGCTCCTCCACGTGGAGTATCTAGGTTCTTCATATGAGTATGGTTATTATTTATCACCTGAGTCAGCTGTCCCAATGTAGATATAAGTTTTCCAACACCAGTCACAACACCTGATCCAACTTCATTATCATGTATAGCTAGGAAATCCCTACATTGGTCACATGCATTCATGAAATTTCCATTCCTTCTACTAGGCACTATTTCTAAATAACAACATACACGATATTAGGGTATGAATAATAATTTATCATGTCAATGTAGAATAATACTTGGTATATATTGTAATTCAATACATTGCTAATATATTAGTCGAAAAAATGTTTTCATTGAGGAGAAATTTATATTTAAACCCTTCAGAATGTTTTTTATAGAGAATGTGAAATATCCTAAGCATATCCCTCAAGAGTTTCAATCCAAAAGTGTAGTTAGGCCTGTTTTCATGTACTAGGATACCTCGGGGCAGGCCTGAAACTCTATATTAGAGGTTTCACCCCCTAGTTACAACTATGCCCGAACCAAGTCCAGCTATATTATCCAAAAAAAGAAGTATTTTCTATAAATATCCACATAATCTATTCCAAACCAAAATACTAAGATGTCCTAGAATTATTATTGTCAAAGACTATCATAGGAATTTTTTTCTCTAATCTACATTTTCAAAATCTAGTTTCTAATTTTTCCACTAAATGTCCTCTGATACTAACTGCAAGGACCCGATCCCAGTTTCCCGGAGTTTTGGGCTTATTTAGTTACACTAGAATCTAAACAAGGAATATACATCCCAAAGGAACTAGTAGTTTTGTAACATTAGAAATAAAATATATACATATGTTCATCACTACAATTTTTAAAAAAGAACAACATAGGAAATTCCTCAACAGAAAACATTACACCTAGGTTATTTCACCGATTTATTCATAATAAAATTGTTCGTGTCTTCAGAATATGAAATATATGAAATGGGTGATTTAGAACTCTTAGTATGGGTATGAAATACAGTGAATGATATTGTAACATAAATATTATTCACATTGAATAACTAAAAACATATGCCTGCAAAAAACATGAAAACATTACGGCAAGATTATGAGATAAATAAATAATACCATTATCATGGATATTATAATAGCTGAATAACCACGTGAATCATTAATAATATTTCCATAATGAGTGAATTCATAATGTAGGAAATCATAACCATTTCGTTAATGCCTTTTGGAAATACTATAATTAATTATTTTGTAAAGGCCCTATACCATCACCATATTTGTTCTCATGAGACCTACTGATGCACTGAGGGGAAATAGAGGGACCCACACAACACCTACTATGTCCAATGTATTCTCAATATGAATGGGTATTAACATAAACTGTATATAATTTCATATTGAAACTAATCTATGAAATGTAGATTACTTTCCCCTAACATTAAGCATGAACACTAACCATTCAGAGTACATTCTTGAATGGTTTTAAGATAGAAAATCCATTACCAGTCTAAAAATAAACCATTAAATTAAATATGGTATATGGAATAATAAAATATTAATCCCATTAATATATAATACTCAATAAATGTGATTAAATAAATGAAGATACTCTTATAAAATCTTTGAGTAATTCCTGAGATAGATACTCTTTTGCGTTGAAAACAAGATATTATTTGGAAAAATCATTCAATCATACTAGAAGTTAAGTAAGACAGTATTTTCATAATAAAAATAATGATTTTATAAATATAATGGCTTCAAAAAATATAATATACACTGCCCTTGAAATACGTATGAATTTCAGAAATTCCCATAAATAGGATTGTATTTCGGGAAGGATTGAAAAAATCCTTTTAAAACATATTACTACCATTGAATGAAAATATAAATTTGGTTTGTACACACATATATATAACATTATAAAATAATATATGTGGTGTAAATATGAATGAATAAGAATTTAATTGAGGTATGTAAGCAATAAGAGTAACCCAAAAGAAATGGTGGTTCATGTAGAAAATTTATAGTTTAAGTCTGAATGTGTTCTGTTCTTGAACATAAGGTCATGGAAATTGAAATTAGACTCATTAATAACATAATTAATAACCTATTTGTCATGTATTTATTTTATCATAATTTTATTAAGTCCATCATGACTTTATTGATAAGTTATAAGATGGAATCATGATTAGACAAATTGTATATGAATATGGATGTTAATGCGGAAAGTATTTAAATATCCAAAATTTAAATTGGATATTATTTATAAACATCCGTATGTTTTAATGTTAATTTTGATAAAAAAGTTTACATGAGATTAATAGGAATCATTAGATGAAATATTAAAGACATTCACATACATTATTTTAGCAGAATTTGGATTATTAGGAACTTGTTTGGTCATATGATTTAATATTATGTAGATATAAATGTTTGTGAATATTAAGTAGGTTATAATACATATATTATATCATTTTTAACCATGAAAATGGTTTCATGACCAGTAATGTAGGTGTAATTGATGAACGATGATTTGTCTCCCATGAAGGTTATAAATTGGAGCATCATGGATGTTGCTTTCATTTATAAAACCAAAGGGGAAAGTAATAATATTGATGATGGATCTTCCATTAAAAGGATATAATTACATTATATATATTATACTGTAATTTTCATGTTCATTTGGATACAGGAGGATAGAGAGGATAACAATAGAATGTAACTTGAAAATTAAGAAAAACATGGGGGATCCCTTTTGAAAATTCTGCAACATAACGGCTATGCAACATACTTTTAGAAATAAATAAAAATAGAGGATAGGGGAAACAATTAAAAAATACTAATAATTTATTATAGGGATATATAAATTAGGAAATAAGAACATGATATGAAAACATGAAATACATACCACATAAAAGAGAACTTGAATGGAAAAGAGAGGTTGAGAATGATCTTACATTGTAGAGTAACTACTAATTCATGATGGTTATGACATTGTAGGATTGAAGACATCTTTGGTGGACTACAATGGAGGTAAAAATACCAAATATTCTACGATTATGAGTTTGAATTAAATTAAAATGAAGGAATGAGTGTGTATTTATAGCAAATGAGATGATGTTTTTTTATTAATTTAAAAGGACACCTCAATTGTGGTTTTTGTAAAATCATGGGCTTTACCATGGAATTTTCCAATGGTATTATCCACATGGGACACCTAGTATAATATTTTACTATATAAAAGTCGAACAAAATTTTATTTTAATTAATACATCATTATGATGTCATCGAACATACAGAAAAATGATACCTGTATTTTTACTATTCACAAAATATTCATGTATTTTGGAAAAATCAAAAAAACACACTCATTTTTTATATGTAGAAATAAAAAATAAAAACCAATTATTTAAAGTGATTATATATATATTTTTAATTTAATATTTAAATAAATTGATATATTATTAGAAAAACAACATTAAAACTATAACTGTTTTTATAATACCTTGAAAAATTAATCAAGGCCCAATAAAATTTTCTTATAACCAGATGATAATAAAGATAATTTTTTTGATTAAATTTAATGATAATAAATTCCTATTTTAAGTTCTCGTATTAATCATAGAATTTTAATTAAAATATTTATGTCATACAAAAATACAAGTACTTATACAATGATCATTTTTTTACTTTTAAAATGTCCTAATTGTATTTATACATTCATGTTGAATTTTATATTTTTTGTAAAATTTACTATTTGTTACAATTCAATAATATTCATTAGGGTATTTCACTATTCATACAGGTCTGTTACTATTCACAGAAAAATTGTGTTTGTCTCATTAGACTAAAAATGAATGACTCATCACAACTCTAGATGACCGTTTTTTGAAATTCTAAATATATGAGAGGAAAAATTGTTTTTAACATCTAGATATTAAAATTGTTTGTTTTTAGGGACTCAATGTTTTATGAATTCAATATTTTTTTTCAAAACCAAGGGGTGTTAGAAATTTCTTATAGGGAACATTGATATACAGTATTGATTTAGTTTGGTGTGTGTGTGGTCAGATTGTCGAATATTAAAAATATTGATGTTATGAATAAACATATATTATGTAAAACATTCCCAATCATATAAAACCCTTGTACTGAGATTTTTTCAAAGTTATAGTTTTCTTCTTTTTTTATCTTTTAGAACATTATTTTATTTTGATCACATGTGTGTTTTAATCTCATGAGCCCAATGCTGATATTTATCATAGGAGTGGTGTGTCTATATGTTGAGAATCAGGATTGATATGTTATTCTATTTTTAATACATGTTCTTCCATAATGTGTGTGAATAAATGGACTATACTGTTCTCGATTCTAGTATTTATTGATTGGTGTACCATCGTTTTTTGGAAATCTATTAAAGGGGGGGGGATTATTGACATGTGATGATTATAATAATGGATTGAAAAATATAATTGTGTTCTGAAGTAATACAAAGATAATATTTGGAGTGATGTATTAGTATCATTCATTATTTTACTTGTTATTTAAAATAAATTTGTTTTACCTTCAATATTGTGGGTCATTCAATTAATACTGTTTATGACTATGTGATACTTGAAATGTAATTTTATATAGAAATTACTATAGTTTAGTTAAACAGTGGGATTGTGGGTACTTATTTTTTATTGTTCATTGTTAGGGTGTGTGGATTTTGATACTGAGGGAATGATATCCACATTAATATATTCAAAACGATGCATCAATTCAAGGTCCTCTAGAATATGAGTTGTCATGTATGAGGTCATGTGGAACATTATCATTGACTAGTAGATCTGGCCCGTTTTTTTACAATGTTTTATCAATGTAATGTTTTATTTACATTTTTTATTTAATATGATTTATGTATGGTAAATCTGAGTTTTTTAGTGTACAAAATTGATATTTGAGACACATAAGTTCATTTATATCTATTGTGTAATATACATCTATGTCGCTGGTGATGGTACTACTATTATGGATTTATGTTTTCATGATGATTCAAAGTAGGTTGGGTTGTTAGAGGTTATACAACTTGGGTGAATCCATGAATCATGTATAAACATATAGGATCACATATTGTAATTACCCATTTCTCTATGAATGTTAGTTCATGTAATTAATTGTATTATTCTATGCATTTTTCTTTTGCGATCTTTTGGTATGAAATTATGATTATTTAAATTAAAGAATGCTTTTTATTCTGTATATATGACTATGGACGACAAGATTATTTGAAGGATTAGTCATATGACATTGGTAGAACCTAATGTATTATTCCATTATTCTACAAATATACTCATAGGATAGTTTATATTATATCAATACCCTGTAAAAAATAGTAAATTTCTAAAGCTGATATCTTATTTAAACCCCTACTTTCATTTTAAAATTCCTTTTGTAGTTGTAGATTATATTAACCTTAATAAAAATATTGTGATAGTTGGTGGATGTAGATTTGAATTCTCCCACTATGGAGGAAACACCTCTTACATAAACATAAGGAAATGTGGGTTCTTCTATGGTTCAATAATAATATCAATGACAACCAATTTTTGTTTTTATTGTTCTCAAAAAATGTGTTTCTTTTTTGGACAAAACAACACACTATAAGGCTTATTATTAAAGAAATTAATATCTATGATGTATTGGAGGATGATAGAACCACATTAATTCTTCCATATTTTAATGGATCAGTTGGAGGACATCATATTAATGTATTGGGTATCGCTATGGGTTGAAATATTTGGATGGATGAGGTGTTACATAGAGATGGTTGGAAGAAATTGGTGAATATTAGGGTCCCTATAGTGAAATTTGTACATGGAGTAGTACTATAGTGTTTCACTTTTTAAAAGGTTGTCATAATCACATATTTTTCCTATAACCATATAACTAGTGTCGCTGATGTGTTATGATGAGATATCTTCAGCCATTTTGTATGAGTTAATTATAGACATGGAATGAATTTATTTGATGAGGGCATCTATAATAATTTAATATTATGGATAGGGTCCATATAATTAAAATTTCACCCCACAAACATCAAAACACCTAAAATTAAGCACCTCATAAGAATTCTTATAGAGATAAAACTATTAGTGTTTAAATAATGGACTAGTTTCTTATTTAGGTTAGAGTGAATGAATTAATCATTAGAGGTTAATTATTGATAAAATATAGGTGATCATATTCCTTTTATTATATAATATTTTCCTATTTATTAAATCTAGTAATTCATTTAGTGGACATGACCTTATAATCAAGTTGTCTTCTGAGATGTTATCTCTTGACCCAACTTATAAGAAGAAAGTGGATTGTCTAAAAAATGACTAGAATATACAGAGATAGTTTATGACAATATAGATACACGGACTTATTGATTCATGAAATGATTAGTTTTGATGTGATTCCCAAAAAGAATAAGATGTCCAGATATAGGGAACTCATCGACCTCTATAGGAGACATGTATCGTTTACTATGCCTCAGTGAGAGAGGTTTTTTCAAAAGTGAATGTGATATTAGAGTAGGGAGAAATATTCCACGCCTCAATTAGCCTTGATTTAGTATATCATTGGCAACCTGAACCATTATTTTTGGTTGATTAGGTAATAACTCGCCCAACTATTTCCGTATATTGGCCCTCCTCGAAGACTTCATCCATAAATATTTTATCAGATATCTCCCTGGTAGAGGAGTTAATTTTGATATCAAACAATCTATAGGTGTAAAATGTATCTATTAATCCAGATAATTTTACAATGATGGTATTTAAATAACATAATTTTTTGTTCAATTATTATGAGGTGAGGAGTTTTATTAGACTGATCATATCTCCCAAGGGTGCATTGGTGTTGTTCTCATAGATGGAAGGGAAATGTCATTATTTTTGAATTCACTAAATAATTACAATATTAGTTTTCACACATATGAAAATCCAATTTTAGATGATCGATATCATGTTTGATCAATTACAGGGAGACTAATGGGTTTCCATGATTGACTTACGAGAAATCTGTTGTAATATTTGTGTTAGGTAGGTGGATATTCTTATGACAACATTTAGAACTAGATTAAAATATATATGTATAAAAAACTAGAAATAACATACAACGATATTACATAACATTATATTAATATTCAGTGCAAAACAATAATACATGCCCAAGGACCGTAAATTTAGTGTCTTTCAAAAAGTGTAAACAATGTTTTCTATCCCATTGAATGATCTTCGTCATCACACATAAAGAACCCCACTATTAGTACTCCTACCTAAAAACATTCTTGGTATACTATGGAAAGGAAACATAAGAAAAGGGTGAGATCAAATTCATTGTAATGGTAAACAAGGGAGATTCTTTATCATAATCATGAGCATAAGGCTTTGAGAATGTGATCATAATGATAGAAGATCATGCCCTGCATATCAAAGGTATACATGAATAATAAGGAAACCAAAGAACATAATCTATAAGATCATTAAATTTATATAATGCAAGAGATTGTATCATATACATCAACATATAACATTTTCATCATGTATTAATAGTTATAGGTTCACAAATTAAAGCCTTTAAAATAGGCCCTTGAATAAACATATGGACATGAATAATTGGTCCACACATAAAATTATTGAAATAAAAAAAAGTTCCAGGCCTAAGAGTATGGACATGAAAACCAAGTCCACACATAGAAATATGAACATGATATCAGGTTCATGAAAAAAATGTATACCTCATGAGATTTCCATCACTACCCAATGCATCAGAGGTAGATATAGGTCCCACCCATCAAACCATGAACTCATATATAAATGTGCCACATGATCATTAAAAATGATAACATAACCCTTGAAATTAAATGGGCGTTATAATCATGTAATCATAACGTAACCTATGGAATGAGATACATGATTCATTGTAATTTCATCAAAATCATAAACCATGAAAGCATTAGGGGTTCTTAAAAATCATGAAATCAAAAAATAAACAATTCTCAGAAAAATATGAATGATACTCTTGATCTATAACAAACTATGTCATCAAAAGCGGGGATTTATTTTGAAATGTCACATGGTAAATTTTTTATGATAAAAATAACTTTTTAAAACATAAAATATTTTGAAAATAATTTTCATAGAAACCACATTAAAAAAATATAAAGGTATAATGAAAATCATTTAGAACACTTCTTCATGAAAATATACATCCTTTGCTAAAATTGTTATTTTTTTCTTAAAATGACTTGAAATTTTAAAATAAATCATTTCATTTGAAAATATATATGAAATATATTATGGTAATCATCAAGGAAATAAGCTATTATGGATGATTAAAAATATATCCATGCCATATAAGTTAAAATAAACCATTTATCATGTTCTTTTTCAAGAAAAGTCGAAAAAACAATTCATTTGGAAAATGAAAGAAGGATTCATCTCTAACCATGTAGTAAAAATAAAAAATGTGTAAAATTTACATAACAAACCATTGGATAATAACAATACATTTTATGAAAAAAATTTATAATACATGGAAAGGAATATTTATCACCCAACATGGAATTTAAATGAAACAATACCATATTTGGATGATATTGTGATAGCACATTATAATCAATAGAATCTAATTCAACAAGTAAAAAATGTATATGAATATTTAAATATCAAAATCTTAAGGATTATACTCATAAAACACATTCATGGGATTTATATACACCATGTATAATAAATAAGTAATGTATGAGGCATGTAGCTCACAAAAAAAAGGTGATCCAAAAATAATCCCTTACCATGAGTCCTGACACTCTTGGTACTCGATAAAGCTTCCAATATAATAATTATGAGTTTATTTTAAATATTTGAGAAAAATAATATTCTTATATATAATACCACATATTGATTGATTATGACTATATATGACCCTTTTGATAATGATCTTATGTTATGGTTTCACTTCAGGAAATATTCTCTTTGTTATTCACATGTGTCTTAATTGGTTATATCATTGGTCCTTATAATTAAATCATGATTCTATAATATAAATCATTATATAAATATCATATATATCCAGTATATGAAAATTAAAACAATAAATATCGTAAAGTTGTATTAAATGTAATACACCGGTCATGGATATGATAAATCGTACATACACATGGACTTTGTTTCAATTTAAATTATCTTATTTAATGAAAGTATGTCAATGACATATGTATATATATATATATATAATTTCTGTATTATATCATATATATCATATAATTTCATTAAACCCATTCTTAATACATTTTATGTCATGTATGAATGAATCACATCGCTTGGTGGGGGTGGTAGTCCACACATCCTGAAACAAAATAATTATATTACTAGAAAATCTACGATAAAAAAAGAATGTTTTTTACAAAATAATACAGATGCTTAAATATTTAATAAATATTAAATAGAACATATATATTAATAGAGTGTCCATCATTATTTTCACCATGATTGGTGGTGAATGAAAAATGAACAGTCATTGTTTTGTGAGGGAACAGTTCACCTTATACAGAAACCAAATTTTAAATATCCATTAGATAGAGTTGTGTATTGGATTATGTTGAATACTTAGCATTAAAATATCCTAGTATAATTATGAGACAGGTTTTTTCATACAATAATATAAAAAAGAGAGTGTAGGGGGGTGAGAATGATAATAATGGAATGCAGATTGAGAGAAGACGTTACCTCTTAATCAGGTAACCCCTTTTGGTTTGTGCAGAAAAGATTTATTGAGTGGCATTCTACCCAAGGGAAGATTTATCGGATGAAGGGATGTATGTGAAGGGATGAAATGGCAGGGTTTGTCCAATCTAAAAGTATTTATAAGAGTATATAAAAGTGAATGTGTGGATCCATTTTATAAGATGGAGGAGGGGCTGGTCTCTCCCATATTTACCCATGTTTTTATGGTTAAGTGGTCACTATTAGTGTACATTGGGTTATTGAATCATAAAAAAATAAGAAGAAACCTATAGACCCATACATTTTATGGATTGTTTTTGGCTATAATGTGGCCATATTTGGGTTCATTTATGTAGTGTTGAAAATATAACAAAAAGACACATTAAATTTCAATTTATGAGAAAAGGTTGATCCTAGGTTATTACAAGGGATGGATAGGATGAATTTTTTTTTAATGATTGAAATTTCATTGACTTGAGAAGTATTCATTCTCTAAAATAAAAATAATGTTATCAAATTCTTCTTAAAATAATTCACAAACAACTTATAATCACCTAGACACTTTTAGTAACAATTTCAATAGCAATACAATGTAAAGGTTCTTATTACCACATAACAGTTGGACACTAAAATTCAATAAGGAAATGGAAGACATAATATCATTAAATAAAATAACTCACAAAAAAGAAATTAAAAATTATTTAGAGAGTTATAAATAAACATCAAATACATCCCCTTTAATCACCCTTTGATCACCCATTAAATTATTTTCCCTTTATTAATAGAATGATCTCAACAAAATAGGGATGTAGACTTATGGGGCCAAATTGATTAAGTAAAAAAACCAAATAACGAAAAGTCTACCATTGTGTGATAAATTTCACATGGTCTGGTGTGAATAAATTTACACCATGAGGTAATAGTATCATCATTTTATAAATAAGAATATAATGAGATGAAATGAATAACATTTATTAAGAAACTAAGGTGAATTATTCAATGTACATGAGAATGAAATGTGATTACAAACACAATATAGTAGGATAACAAAAGAATGAAACCAAAAAAATAATGATCAGCTACTTAACCACCACATATATGAATTAGATGTTTTTAAGACTTGGGTTGAGACTCTAATAGTTTATGTCGCCATAATTAATGGTGGTAGTCCTTGGTGGGTGGAATGATTGTGTAATTTAAAAATTTCCACCTTTGACAAGAAATGGCAGCCAACTTTTATCCACCAAATAGAGGCATAAAAATGAGCTTCTAGATGGCCAAATTTAGGTGGGACATAGAAGAAAACATGTTATATTTGGATATACGCTGAAATCCTATAAAATTTCCGCATAAAATGATTATTGATTTTCATGATATGATAAAAATGGTTTATTGTTTTTCTAGGACAGAGAATATGGCACAACATTGTATCGTCAACATGGACAACTTGAAACTCTCTTTAAACATTCAAATTATATCTATAAACTATTGCAATAAATGTTCCTCATTATTTACTTTATGTTAATCTAGTATTTTATAATTGTTCGACTAGGATACTTTACTCTACAAAAATACTATTTGGATATTTTCTAGTTTTCATTTCCTCCTTGTTTTAATGTACCAATTGGTCATCTTCCAATGAGAATCATAAAATACTCAAAATGAATTAATTATTATTTAAAGAATGAGAGACCTGAAATATAAATACTAAAATAAAATCAAGACCACTTTGTGTTTTTTGGATAATTCATATATGTACCATTCAATAGTGAATTTTAAGAATCAATTACCATCATAATATGAAATAATGTCTAGTTTTCAAAATTCACTAAAGATATTATATTTTAATAATGAGGAACATGAATATTATATATATTAACAATGAATATTATTCTAGTTATGTGGATAGTCACAACCACCAACTTTAACTTTTCTAGTGCCAAGAAAAATATATAAAAAAATATTAAACTTGATTTCCCATTTCTAAAAACATTTTAATACACAATTCACAACAAAATACTTCAAACATTTTATTTGAAAAACATCAAAATAAATAAAAACTAGTTAGTTCAAGAGGCATATCCCAAGAACAGGCCCATTCTATTATTAAAAAACATCTCCACATTTCTTCAAATTTATTTAAGCATGATTATATGTTGTGTGTCAAATTAGACATAGGGTTTATCATTATTCAAGGGAGAAAATATAAAAGGGATAGGTGTATTATCATTTTAATATTACGATAAGTACTAATTTTATTTTTTGTTTTTATATTTTAGTGGTTTTATAGCTTTAACGTGGTTGTTGAAATTGATCTCAATCAACTCAACCCATGTAGTTATACTTTTCTAATGACTCCCATGATCAATGACGTTTATGCATCAAGTGATGCTCAAATACTTGGGAATCATCTCATGTTTACTCAATCAAAAAGAAATTTCCACAAATTGAGATATAATTCCAAAATATGGGCTAGAAATCTATGGTTTCACCATCCTTATGTGCTTAAAGGAAAACATTTGGTCAGTCCATTTCTCTACAGACAATTGAATTTTATTAAAATGATTTTGGTTTTTTATTTGATTTTTTGAATACTCGTGTTAAAAATAAAATGATCAATAAACCTATGTCATTTTTTATTGGACCCTATGAACTCGATATATTAGCCAACAATTTTAGGGATGTGCATTATTTTTTTTGGATGAAAATAAATATAATTTAAAATCTCATCGGGTAACTACATTTTCCAAAATATATGATCATGAATATAAAACTCCATTAAAATCAGAATAAAGGCATGTAATATTATTGTATATTCAATTTTAAACTGTGATATGTGTATTATCATGTTAAATTTTAAAGGAATTTTTCCATTATTGAATTTTTTTATTTTAGAACATTTTTTTTAATTTTTTTAATTTTTCTATAGAAAAAAAATTATTTCCATAAAATTAAAATAATAATATCCACAATGTTTTTAGAAGTGAATATTTAGAAAGGGATAGAGGTATAGGAAAAGATTTAAAAAGGGAAATTTGAAATAAAAACCTGGAACAAAGACACCATGTTTTTGATTTTGATGTTCATGATGCACTTAAGTACATCCCTTATCACTATGTGACCTAGTGAATCCCCATCAATGATTATTGTTTGTGATTGTAAAATTGTTATTTTCATAAAAATCTATTAATCTTAGTTGAACCTGAATCATATATAACAAAAAATTAGAACACAATAAGATCCCCTCGAGGTTCCAAGAAGTAAAAAAATGGAAAAATTAATGTATAAAAAACATACCTATAAAAATAATAAATTCAAACACATATTTGAGGTTAAGGAGGAAAAAATAAAAAATATAAAAATCAAAATATATCAATACACATAAATATTTATATATATATACATATATATTCAAAAATAATTATAGAAATATTATTAAATATATGTATAAAAATATAACTATTGGAATAAGGAAACACTCTATGTCAAAGGTAAGTCGAATGGGCACTCCCCTATCTCTCTTCGGTCATGGGTTCACGTCCCATGGCTTATCTAGATGAGACAATGTTATCCCCACGACCTAAGGTGCGACCTTTCATAGTAAAAAATATATTATATATTTTTTCTATTTTTTTCTTTTTTCTTTATTTTCATTTTCCATATTTTTTAAAATAATAAGAGTAATATATCTATATATATATTTACTGGTATATATAATAATATATATACTAAACATAAGATCCAAAAAATGAAAAAAAGAAGTACAAAATAGATTAAATACTAAAACTTTGAAATATATATATATATTTACTTTTATTTATTACACACCAAGACACATAAAATGTAAATAAAATTAAATCCATGTTGATGGTTCATTTTATCCCAAAGAGAGCTTAGATTAATGTCGTTAGTTAAACTCAGACCCCCCCAAATTATCTGACACCATGTTTCAAAATATTAATAATTAAATGTTATAACACATTAATTAGATTAGGATTATGTCTCTAAGGGTGTTTTAGGAAGGTTTTGGATGTTATGGAAGAAAACCCATATTGGTCCATATGTGTTGGATAAACCCATGAATTTTGAAAAGGGTCAACCAATTTCATTCATAGTATTTCTTAGGACAACTTAAGGTATTGTCTAATAATTAGCTTTATGAGAGGTTGAAAATAAATTAAATGTTTTTTATCCCATATGATGGAATACATGGGTGAGGAAGGGTGGAACATGATATTGAGATTTGAATGGTGAACACTCTTTGACATAGATATAGACTTTGAATTTAACGTAGTTTCATTATCCAAATTTCTCAATAGAGTTGGATCCGTATAAATAATATATTAAACCAAATTATTGGTAATATCCATATCTGGAATGGGTATGGACATAAAATTTGTGATTTATCTCCATGATTAAGTTATTGGTGTTTTTAAAAGCCATCAATAAAATTATACATAGGATACTCAATCCATGATGTCAAATATCCCTCTTGTGAATCAAGAAAATCAATTTCCTCTATATTTAAAGAACCTTGAACATTGAAATAATATTTTTAATATATCCCAAAATGAATCAATTGTTTCTTCAGTAATTTCGTGACCATTTTAGGGTAGAACATATTCATCAGTCAGTGTCGAGGAAGGGACAATCTGAGTGGGAATGGGTTTCAAAAAAATTTCATTACTTTGTAGTTATTATCAAATTTATGAAACATAGAAATTCATTTTTCCCATTTGTTGCCACATTTTTTCAAGAAGTTTTTGGGGATTAGTCTTTATAGGATATTGGACATCATGGAATTCCATAACATTGATATCTCTATCCATCCAAGAGAGGGAATAATGTTTATCATTTTAATATTCATCATCCAAATGATTTTACATGACACCAAGTTTGTGGTAATCAATCAGGGGTTGATAAATGAAATTTTAATTTTTTTTGGATTCTCAATAATGATTTTACATTTGATTATATCATGATTTTATGTCAAGGTAATTTGGATGATTCTCCATTAAAGAATACTGGAAATTGGATTCTAGATTTTCCCGACACACACAAACCAAAATAGGTAAACATATGAGATGTGGGGTGAGAAAAAATAATTTTGGGGGAGACAAAGATTAAAGTTTATAGGATGCATTAAAAAGGTCTCCATAAACAGTTCCCAAATTTGGCCTCACCCAAATACATCCATGTTTTTAGGGTTACAGAGTCACTTATAGTATAGCTTGGGTCGTCTAATCCTTAGAGTCCTAAGAAGAAAAGTATATACATGTACATTTTATAGAATTTTTTGGGTATAATGTGGAATTTTTTTAGTTAATTTTTTATAGTTATAAAAGATAACAAATAGTTATGTTATTTTAATTTATGATAAATCTTTTATACTAAGTTATCAAAATGGATAAATTGGTTAAAATTCATTTTTTTAACAATTTAAATTTCATTATACTGAGAAGGATTCATTCCTTGAATTCAAGCTATCCTCATAACATACTAGTTAAATACCTTAAAAAATACATACTAATAAACTATTCACTTATATGGTAATTTTCATATTCACTCAAAGGTTTTAAATCTTATTAGAACATGTAATTAGGGAGATAAAATTCAATAAGAAAGTGGGAGAGAGAAAAACATTGAATATAAAACATAAAAATATGAAATTAGTAACTATTTAGAGTGTCCTAAATAACATCCAATCAATCCATTTATTACTCCCTAAGATTAACCCATATATTATTTATCATTCCATTAATGACATGTTCTCAATTGAAGCAGTAAGTATACTTATGTGGGAATAATTGAAGAAGTAAGAAACAAACAATTGACGATTACTACACCATTGGATGATAAATATAATAAGTGTTGGTGTCAATAAATTCACACCACGAGATAATGTTATAAAGGTGATATAAATAATAATATAATAATAAGAATGGAATAAATTTTCTTATTAAACTAAGGTGAATTGAACAACAATCAAGTTAATGAAATGTTATTACAAACACAATGCATCATCATAATATTACAAAGAAATGAAGAAAAATAGATTATAAAATACATTAAAAAACATTCATAAATCAGAAATATTGATGAGTTTGGTCGAGCCTCTAATAGTTGATGTCACCCCAAAAAATGGCGGTAGGCCTAGGTGGGTGGAATGTTTGTGAAATTAAATCTCTTCCACTATTGACCCGAAATGGAATCCAACTTGAATATACCAATCAAAAGCATCTAAATGATCATATAGATGGAAAATTTTATTTGGAAATTCAATAAAAGGAGGATATTCATATTTCCCCTGATATCCTGCCAAATTTCATCCCAAATGGATTTTCGGTTTTATAGATTTGATTAAAATGGTGTGCTATTTTTCTGGGTGGAAGAATCCTGCCCAGAATTTTATCATCAACATGGGTAAATTGTTACACCATTTAAACATACGAATTAGCTCTATCCACTCTTAGATTAAATGTAAATAATCATGTTCTTTATATTTTATAAATATTTCAGAATCATTGAGCCTGGATATTGTCTTATACAGTAATTTTGTTGGGCTATTTTCCATTTTACTTCACCCATAATTTCCTAGGAGGAATGTCCAAAATGGTGGTCTTCCGATGTAAATCATCAAGTTCTTCAAAAGAGTGAAATGATTCTTAAAACATGGAATAGCTAAATAGAAAATATGAAGATAAAATCAAGTCTATTTTGTTTTTTATGAGGTGTTAGAAAATATACCATGCAACAGTTCATTTTCAGAATGAATTACTATCATAATGTGATTTTTTTACAGTTTTTGAAATGAAATTTTTTTTTTAATATTGAAGCACATGAATATTATATATATTAAGAATGAATATTATCCAAATTTTGTATCTAATGTGGGGCACTTTAGGAATCTCTTAAATTATAAATTTATAATAAAATTATTTTTGATTTCAATTAGGTCCAAAGAGGGATATTTCCAAATAATATGAGGATGGGTCAAAATAATCTCTACTAATGAATATTAGACATGTTTTGGTCACAATATTAATCTTATTTTTTGGCTTTAGCCATTATAAATACAATTAATATTTGACTATGAAATGTTTTTTCTGTACTATAGAGTAAATATTGCTATTCTAAAATTAAAATTGTAGCCCAATTGGATAATTTAGGATATATTTGATAGTATACATGTATTTTTACCAAGGAATGTATTTTTATAAATTTTATATTATTTAATAAAATATTATTTAATTTAAAATCACATTTATATCATTTTTGACAGTATTTATTACATGACATTCAATAAAATCCTAGAAAAATTAATCGTTCAAAAAATGAATTTACTCAACCCTAACATCTCATATTAAGCCAAAAAATTAGTTGTAACACCCCAATCTTCCATGGTATGCTTCCATTTGAATAATACAATAGCGTTTATTGTACGCAACTTCGAGTTCTAACACACACCACAACCAATCAAACTAGCCGTTATGAATAGTGATACCAAATTTTTGAAATTTTATAAATTTTATCATTCCAAATGGACTTCATTTTTGGATTCAGGATATTGAAATTAGACTAAGGTGAATTTTCGGTATTTTTTATAAAAAATTCAATTTTTATGAATACTATAAAATACTAAACATTAATTAAAAACTACTTTTTTAATCCAAATAATTTATAGTGATAAATTAAATTTTTGGTTGGTTTTAAAGTATAATTAGAATATATTTTTACCATTTAATCCAATATTGGTAATTGGATGTAATTTTGCATTTAATCTAGGCATAAACAAGTGTCAATCTTTTGATATTTATTATTTCATAAAAAACACGTTTTTGGTTTGACAATGGGAATTAATTTTAAAATAATTTCTACCACTTATGTGTTTTGAATTAAAAAAAACGGATTCCATATTTGGAATCAAAAATTCCAAATTTTGTAAATAGGTAACATTTATTTTTAGACATTTTTAAGAATTTCATTGGAAAATATTTTATTTATCATTGTTAAAGGGTAAATCTGGTATATGAGGGTAAAAATAATATTATAATAATATTAAATTACTCTAAAACGTGTCCTAACCCTATTTTCTAATACATATCCGACAATTTTCATCTTTGGGTCGATTTTGGGACCCCATTGAGCCACTTGTAAGTGATAATGACACTTTATATTAATTAATTTAAAGAAAATACAAAAATGTCACAAGCATATATCTTTGTGAAAAACAATTTTTACATCGGGTTATATAGGTTATATTTTAGACTATAAATATTCATTAGAAATATAAAAATATTTCTTATATAGTAGTATTTGGTTTATAATTTTTAGACAATGAATATTTGAATTTCTTTATGACATAATAATGATGCAGTATTTTTCTTATTAATGAATGAATCAAAGAAACAGTATTATAAATGTAACAATAAAGACAATTTGAATGTTTTGATGCCATACACGAATTTTCTAGGTTAATAAGACATGTTAAGATTTATTAAATTAATTTATTTCTAATTAATTATGTTTTTAGGACTTTAACTGAAATCAATTATTAAATAGATTCAAAATTGACAAAGAGGAATTTTTTTTAAAATATTATATTATTAATTTATATAATATTCTTAAAAATACAAGGATTGGCCAAAAGACTTATATAATTATAATTATATTATTATTGAACCAATTGGGGTTCTCTTGGAGGTATATAGTAAATTTATTAACCTAATAATATAAAAACAAAAAGAGGCATGATAAATGTCAAACTATTTAACTAAGAGTTAAATCTAAACATTAAGGTTAATATAGTGAACCAAAACCTTTCTAAAACCTATTGGTTGTGTGGTTTGAGACCCATCCCAACATCATCCTTTAAATAACCCATTTTGGATCCATTCAAAACTGAAAACTATTTTGTTATAAAATAATATTTTTAGTTTCTCCTAAGGTGCCCCTCACCCCTCCTATAAAATGACACATCCCCTTCTCTCAAATTCACACATTAAAATCCTTTTGTCTCGGCCAAACCCTACCCAAATATCCTATAAGCTTCCCTCACTTCATCATTGAGGCCCTAATTTTGTCTGAAAGACAACTTAATGATACCTTTTGATCAGATCCAAAGGAATAACTTGAAGAAGTGGTAATAATTTCACCACCCTCTTTCAATTTATTTTCATCATCCACTTCTTTTTTATTTTTTATTTCAATTCTAAAATAATAACAACAATATCTTCTATATACCGTGATGTTATTTTAAATATGGTATATACATCTTCATTATTCTATCCATCCTTTGAATGACATGTCACCATACATGTGTACGTACATTTTACCGTCTCCACGTCATGGTGTAATTGTAATTCAATACATTATTATTTGGATGGGTATAATAATGATTTGTAATTCTTGTAAATAAAAAATTTAACACGATAATGATTCTATATATATGACATACCATCCAATTTTATGTTATTTAAATATCAAAAGAATGATATTGTCGCTCGTGCGTACGTACAGATTACCTTCTACACGAACGCGATAAGATTCATTCCCCATCTTATCCATTCAAAACAAAATTTCATTTTATTATTAAAAATAATTTATTGATACATGATATAATTATGGTTATTAATAAGATAAATCCCATCAATAACAAATATGTATCACATAACAATGAATATAAAGAAAAACGAATCTCTTAACACCCAAAAGGACGATAATACTATGATATTATTTACAAATCAATTTTAAATGATCATATATGATATCCTTTTAATATATATTATTCTTGTATAATACAATAAAAAGTATTTCACCATTATAAAGGAGGTTAATATACCCTTGACCAAGGAAATAGTACACCATAAGGGGTTTCTTATCTCACTTTTAATTCAGTTAGATTTCCATTGTTCACCACTTATTTATTGCATGTGGTGTGTGTACTACCCATGATGGAATTCATTGTGTAATATACATTAATTTATGTACATATACATCAACATTGTATGATCCTTATTTCATGTTTGTATATTTCTTATGTTACCAAATCATTAAGGAAATTTGAAATTTCAATTTCCACTCATTCTGCTATACGCATACTTCAGTGATTATTTTACTCTAAGATTATGTGTGGAATAAAAATTCATTTGATTATGTCATAATTTACACTCCCCTTTCTGTGGATATACTTTTTATACACATAATCACACTATTGATATATTCTCAAGTCATCGATATGAACTTGATAAGATTAATTTTAAATCAATCTCCATTTATTGAGGTAAACATCCAATTCATTGGTGTTGTTTTGAAAAGAATAGAGGTGATTGTCCTCTAATTGATTTACACTAAATATCAATTCATATTGAGTTTATTTATATTTTTCACACACAATTATTTCTTTGAATTATCATTAACCTAAGGATACAGTCTTTATAAGATATTTCATCTCAATTTACATTACATTAAGATTCTTTATTGTTATACACCAATTCCCTTTTATATGGTGTATATAATGTACTTTGACATAGTATATTAGGTATCCCTTTATTTTCAATATATTATAATGTTTTGATTTAATCAATTATTTGTAATAATGTTTATCTCTTTTGGTTAGGTACACTAATTAAAATATCATTTTAAATGTTTAAAATATTTATTATTCTAAATATTTCTCTTTAATGCACATGTTTTAAAAATGTTTTTTAAGGATTTATTTATATAGAAATTAATTTTTTTAAAATTAAAAGTCCTTTTACAAGATTCAATGGTGTATGGTACACTTTGATTCAAAAATCTATTTTTATGTGGCTTCTTGAAAAATAGTGTGACTTTTAAATGATTTCATGAAAAGGGGGATATTTCACTCTAATAGTTTTGATGATTATTTACATCTATGTCAATATCCTTCATTATTCTCGATTGAGGTTAATTAGATATATACAATCCTTTATATTTTATTTAATGAGTTATGTTTTACTTTGGATGTGATATTTTTATACTATTCATGGTGTGTGGTTAAAGTATTAAAAAATTATATTCTATTTTTAATACGAATGTTTATATAATGTTTCAAACTTTTCATATGAGGATTGCATTGGACATAGTAAGGGATGGGTGGAGCCCGATATAGCTCCTAGATGCATCGGTCGGTCTCATGAGACAAACTAGTGTCTTGACACAAGGCCTTGACAAAATAATATATGTAGTCTTATCACAAGGCCTTGACTATGTGGTTATGATAGTCTGGCATAATGAATTTCATCATTGTGAAAGTGGATATTGATATTTCTTGTGATTATTTGAGTAGTAGAATATCCATCTAAATAATTAAAAAGCATTATTTAATTTTATTGTTTCTATATTATGCTGAATTTCTAGTTTAAAAGGATTTTGTTTTAGTTATACATTTCCTTAAATGTATATGATTATTTATGAAACATTCAGCTATATTATTATCCGTACTAAACATCTGAGATCACCCCTTTCTATGTTTTATTTTTCCTAGGATGTGAAGAAGTATTTAATGACTGACCTGTAGGTATAGTCTAAGGGGACAAGTGTGCGGACAATGGAGACTATGTTGTTGTATTTTTTTAGCTTATGATGTAATATAAACATTATGGGTGTGTCTATAATTTCCAAGGCTACTAAACTAATCAGTCTTTCCAGACATGATCTTTTGTGATCATGTCAATGATACGTAATAATGCACTGATTCTGGGTAACTGGGGTCGAGGCGTTACAATTGGTATCAGAATAAGATTACTACAAACCTTGGAAAATAAATTTAGAAAAACTCTGACTAGAGAACATAACCCTAAGATGGGATTTGAGGATTAGTAAAGAGGAACTTCCTAAAATTTTGGTATTTTAGTGATTTTGTGAGTTTTCCAAAGAAAAACATCCCTATCTGGATAAGAGCAGGTAGAGGCGAATCTGGAACATATGTACCTAAGGGCAAAACCCGAAAACACTACATTGAGCTAGACTCGAACATGAATATGTGCATGGAAATAGTCCTTGATACACTATTGGTTACGACACTTCCGGAGGATATTTGTAGGATAACAGACATTTTCTGTACAATCCAATTTTAAAGTATTTTAATATAAGATGTGAATAAATGACCTTGGTTAATCCTAAGGTGTTTTAAATTGAGAATATTGTGTCATGAAATTCTCTAAATGATTTTATGACTACTGTTACTCACACAATGATTTCTGGTTTTTGTCAATGACTGGATTCCAAGGAAGTCATAGAAACATTGAGAATGATGTATAAGGTGGGAACGATGGTGGAAATGGGAAGCAAAATGGAATGTCGATTGGCATAAAAGATATCATGTTCATAGGAAATCGGGTTTCCATAAATATGATCCACAACATATATATTAACCAACTCCCAGACTAAAAAAAAGAGAAAGGTGATGAATGATAAGAGATCCAGTAGTGGAGACCATGGAGAAAAGAATCCCCACTCTCCATCATGCAGGAAATATGGAATGAGACACCCATGAAAGTGTCTCAATGGAACAATGAAATTCTATATGTGCTGGAAAGAAGGACATAAAGTGAAGAATTGCCGAGGATAAATGAAGATTATTATGGACGAAAATAAAAATGGTCCCAAGAATCTATTTAAAATCATTTTCCATAAATATAGGGGACCTGGCCATTACTTAAGTTAATTCCCTATTCTATAGGACATTTTCTTGGTCAAAGAAGAAGCTATGTGGAAATAAATGGTTGGATAAATGTTTAAAAGTATTAGTATTCCTAGTTGATGGGTTTACATTGTAATAATATTATCTTGTATTTTTAACCCTTCATTTTTCCATGTGAGATTGATATTTTACGAAGACTTATCTTTTCTCTTGTGGATATTTTTATAAATAACCATTTTTTTTATATGATCATTGGGTTTAGGGCAATTACAAGTTATTATATTTTGGGATTAAACTGCATGGTATGAGATAACTTTTGTGGTTATATTATTTTGAGGAATTCAACTCATTTTTATACTATTATAAAATATAGTATTTGGAAAAGGACAACAGAAAGACCTTGTGATAACCCGTCATGTCGGACAATGTTGTGGGAATCGAACACACAACCAGAGTGCGATTGATATTTATCACCTACCACTAGAATACATGAAGTCCCTAGTTAGTGTGACTAATTAGATTTATTTATATGATTCCATTGATCCATAATAAGTTGATTTTGGATCTTATGTCTCATCAAATGAATAACCTTAGTATAGGAAAATGATTTGTTGATTAAGTGATAAATGTTATTTTGGAAGATGTTCACTTTATTAGGAACACTATATGCCCAAGGAAAATAGAAAACTATGGCATTTAATTTGAGGAGTAATGGGGGATTTTAAGTTATGTTTTTATTGTGGATTTATAGTGATTTAGTTTATTTATGGAAATGATTTACCTATAATAGAGAATATGTGATTAGTTTAATTACATTTATGTATGTGACTTTAAGAGTAGTTTATGTCATTTAGAGATACAATTTAATGTGGAAGACTAAATAACCAAATTCATCTATGTTTTGGGTTTCAATATTATTTTGGATCATATTTAATGATTTTAAGGACAATTGTTTATTTAATGGTATTTAGTTAACTTCGGGGTATTGTTGGTTTAATTTTAGAAATTAAGATTAGTGTTTCTTTATCTAAAGGAATATCCTTTTGGGGGATCATCAGATCTTGTACTAACCGTTTTTGTATTGATTAATCTATAAAGGCAATGTAAATATACATTTTATCCTTTGTGAATCATGTGATTATCTAAAAGTTTATTTATCTCTCCCAATATGACCAAGTCTTCTTGAATACTAATCGTTTAAAAAAATGATTTAGTGGTATAAATTTATTAAAAAATAAAACTGTACTTAAAAGAAAGTATATCTCTTTATGTACTTAGTCAATCTCATAAATAAATTCGTCATCTTTATGTAATGTAACTTAAAATAAAAAAAATTATGTCTGTTTTCTTTTCCTAATGGGAAACTAATGACTATTTTTCCCATCACAAGTTTTTTGTTTTCTTGTCGTTAACTTTTTATTGATCATGTTGTCTATCCCTCTCCATCAGAACATGACACTTAGTTTATCTTCCATATCCATGTTTTCTTACATTGAGTCCTAATATGTGTTATCTTGGGTGTCCTTTGTACTTATCCTTCATTCATTTAAAGTGATAGTTTTATTGACACTTTTCTGAGATGGGACTTTCCAATGTTGGTAATTGGACATAATTTCAAAATTAACTAGATAAATACAAGTGTCAATCTTTTGATAGTAATTATTTCTTAAAAAAACGCTCTTTGTTTTGACAACAAGAATATATTTTAAATTAATTTCTGACACATCTTTATTTTGAATTTAGAATAAAGGTTTCCATATTTGTAATCAATAGGTCCAAATTGTGTAAATATTTAACTTTTACTTTTAGACATTTTGAATAATTACTTTGGTAAATATTTTATATGCAATTGTTAAAGGGTAAATACGGTAAATAAGATTAAAAAAATATTATAATAATATTAAATTAACCTAAAACATGTCCTAACCCTATTGGCAGATACATGTATATCCATGGGAATCTTTTTGTCGATTTTGGGACCCCATGGAGTCATTAGAAAGTGATAATGACACTTTATATTAATTATGTTAAGGTAAATACAAAAATGACATAAGCATATATCTTACAGAAAACCAAGTTTTACATATGGTTATATATATGTTATAATTTTGACTATAAATATTCATTAAAAAGATAAATATATTTACTATAGAATTTTATTTTATTAATAATTTTTAGAAATTGAATAATTAAATTTATTAATGACAGAATAATGATACAGTATTTTCCTTATTAATGAATGAATTAAATAAATGGTTTTATAAATGTTAAAAAAAATAAAAATTTAATGCTTTAATGCTATACAAGAATTCTTATAGGTTAATAAGACATGTTATGATTGATTAAATATGAATTTATTTCAAATTAATAATGTTGTTAGGACTTTAACAAAAACCAATTATTAAATAGTCCTAAAATTCACAAAAATGAATTTTTAAAACAAATATTAAGTTATTAATTTATATAATATTTCAAAAAATATAAGGTTCAGCCAAAAGCCTTATATAATGATTTTTGTTTAATTAATAATCCAGATGGGGTTATCTTGTATGTATTTACTATGATTATTAATCATATAATATAACAATACAAAGAGACTTGGTAAATGTCTTACAATTTAACTAATAGTTAACTCTAAATAATAATGTTTATATAGTTACCCAAAACTATCTATAACCTATTGGATGTGTGGTTTTCGACCCATCCCCACCTTATAAATAAAATATTCTATTTTGGGGCCATTATAAATCGAAAAAAAATTTATTATAAAATATTATTTTATGTTTTTCATAAGGTGCACCTCACCCCTCTTATAAAAGGGAACTTCCCCTTCCCTCAAATTCACACCATAAAATATTTTTGGCACGGCAAAACCCTGCCCAAATATCCTATAAACTTTCCTAAATTTATCATAGAGGCCCTACATTGGTCATAAATCCATCTTAATGATCCCTTTTTATCAAATCAAAAGGAAGAACCTGAAGAAGAAGTAATAATATCACCACCCCCTTTCAAGTTCTTTTCATCTTCCACATATTCTTTTGTTTTTATTTACATTATAAAATAATAACTCCAGTATATTCTGTATATATTTATGTTATTATAAATATGGTACAACTATTTTTATTATTCTATCCATCCTTTGAATGACATGTCACTATATGTGCATACGTACGGATTTCCCTCTCCACGTCGTGGTGTAATTGTTATTCAATACATTATTATTTTGATGGGTATAATAATTATGTTTAATTCATGTAAATAATAAATATAACATGATAATTATTCTGTATATATGATATAACATCTGATTATATATTATTTTAATATAAAAATAATGATATTTTCACTCGTGCGTACGTACGGATTATCGTCTCCACGAATGCAATGAAATTTATTCCCCATCGTATCCATTCAAGACATAATTTCCTTTTATAATTAAAAATAATGTTTAGATACATTATATCAATGTGGAAATTAATAAAATACATCCCATTCAGAAAAAATATGTCTCCAATAACAAAGAATAAAAAGGAATACGAATCTGTTAACACCCAAAATGACGTTAATACAAAGATATTATTAACAAATCAATATTAAAAGATCATATATGATATCATATTAATGTATATGATTCTTGTATAATTAAATAAAAATTATTTCAACATTATACAGGAGGTTATATTACCCTCTACCAAGGAAAAAGTAAAAAGGAAGTCGTTTCTTTTCTCACTTTAAATTTTGTGAGATTTCCATTGTTCACCACTTATTTATTGCATGTGGTGTGTGTACTTCCCATGACTTTATTCATTGTGTAATATACATTAATTTATCAATATCTACATAATCATTGTATGATCATTCTTTAATGGGTTTATGTTTTTTAAGTTACCAAATCGATAATGGAATTTGAAATTTCAATTTCCACTCATTCGGCTTTACGCAGACTTCGGTTATTATTTTACTCCATGAATATTTGTGGAATCACTATTAATTTGATTATGTTATAATTTCCATTCCCCTTTCTGTGGATATACATTTGATACACATAGTCACTCCATTGATAGATTCTCAATTCATTGATATGAACTTGATAAGAGTAATTTTAACTCAATCTTCATTTATTGAGTTAAAAATCCAATTCATTGGTTTTGTTTTTACTAGAATATGTGTGAATGTACTTTGATTGATTTAAAATGAATATCCAATCATTTTGAGGGTATTTATATTTTTCACACAAAATGATTTCATTTATTTATCCTTAACCGAAGGATACTGTCTTTATAAGAGATCTAATCTCAATATACATTTCATTGAGACTTTTTTGTTGTCATACACCAATTCACTTTTATATGGTGTATATAATGTACTTTGACAAAGTATATTATGAATCGCTTTATTCTCATGATATTATAATGTTTTTATTTACTCAATTATTTGTTTTCAAGTGTCTTTCATTGGGTTATGATCTCTATCTAAAGTATCATTTTAATGTTTTAACGGTTTATTATTCTAAATATTTCTCATTAATTTCCATGTTTTAAAAATGTTTTTAAGGATTTATATATATGGACATTAATGTTTTAAAATTGAAATTCATTTTAAAAATTTCAAAGTGTTTAGGGACACATTGATTCAAAAATCTATTTTTATATTGCTTCTTGACAAATAGTGTGACTTTTAAATGATTTCAAGAAAAATGGGGATATTTCTATCTAATAGTTTTGATGATTACTTTCATCTATGTCAATATCCTTAATTATTCTTTATTGAGGTTAATATGATACAATAAAATATTCCATATTGTATCGAATGAGTTATGTTTGACTGTGGATGTGCTATTTTTATACAATTCATGGTTTGTGGTTAATTTTTTGACATTTCGCATGCTAGTTTTAATACGAATGTTTTTTTAATGTTTCTAACCTTTCATATGAGGAATGCATTGGACATAATAATTGACGTGTGGATCCCACTATAGCTCCTCGATGCATCAGATGGTCTCATGATACAAACTAGTTTCTTGGCACAAGGCCTTGACAAAATCATATTTGTAGTCTTCTTAAAAGGCCTTGACTATGTGGTTATGATAGTCTATAATTATGCACTCCATCATTATGAAAGTTGTTATTGATATTTCATGTGATTATTCAATGAGTTGAATATCTTTGTGAATAATTAAATGTAATTATTTCATTTTATTTTTGCTATATTATGCTTATAATCATGTTTAAATGGCGTTTGTCTTAGTTATACATTGCCATAAATGTTCATGCTTATTTATGAACGTTTTTGCAATATTTTTATCCCTACTGAGCATCTGAGCTCACCCATTTCTATGTTTTATTTTTCCCATGACATGAAAAAAGTATTTTATGACTGACCAGCAGGGATAGTATGAGGGGATATGAGTGTGGACTATGGAGACTATGTTGTTGTAGTTTTTAAATTTATCATGTAATGTAAACCATATGAATATATCTAGCACATACAAGGATGCCAAACTAATCGATCTTTTGAGACATAATCATTTATGATCATGACAATGTTACGTAATAATGCACCGACTCTTGGTAACGGGGTTCGGGGCATTACATTAGTGGATTGCATAAATTTTCTCAAATTATATTTATTTTATTATTATTAGAATCATTAATATTATTATTCCTTTAATAAATCAATTACTACATCATCATTGTGTCATTATTAAATTTAATTATTTCTTTTAAAAAAAGTATAAAAAAATTATCTCTATGTAGATAAAATTTTTAGCTTTTTAATGAAATTTTATGGTCAAATTTATTTTTGTATTACCCATTATTAGTAATGATTTATTTATTAAAATTTCAAGTATGACATTTTTAACTATTCTACAAATAAAATATAATAAAGGTCATAATCTAACTCAAGTGGCATATAAAATATCTTTATTTCCACCAGTGGTTTATTTGGGAAAAAAATTCATAAAATTAAATTATGACATCTGTTTGGTTAGTTTTATATTACTATAATATTATTTTCATCTTTATTTACACTATTTATCTTTAACCACAATAAATAAAATTCATAAGTTACTATTCACCAAAAAATATATTGATCCTATTAGACTACATTTTATACATTTAATAAAACCATATATATAATTTTTTAATAAAATCAATTCATAGAAGAATTAATATTATGGTTAATTCTAATCCTGCAAATGTGGCTAGAAGACGGTTAAAGAAGACATTCAAAAGATCAATAATTTTTTATATCTAATCCAATTATGAAAGTGATTCCATTGAACTAAAATGGATAAATATATGTATTATAAACCTATTGTTATAATAAATTAAATTTTAAGTAAAATATATATTTAAATGAAAAGTTGGTTTTGAACTACAATGTAGTATTTTTCATTATTCATCAAAATTAATACTTTTCAGAAAAATAAAAAAAATAACCTTAATCTAATTTTTGTTTTTTGAATTAAAATATAATATTTATTTTATAAGAATAAATTTATATTAGTTTCTAAAATTAATTTTATTCTTTTTCATAAAATGACATGAAAAAAAAATTCATTTTAGAAATTAGTAGTTTTAAACATATACTGATTTTATCAAAAACAATATATTTCACTATAAAAGCCATAATAACAAATATTTAAAAAGCAATTAATATCTATTTATAATACAAGTTTAACAGATAGCTTATACATTCATATTTAAATAATTATAATATTAATGTGTTGTTTCACAGAAATGAGTTGTTTCATGTAACATAAGAAAAGTCAATGTTTCATATAGTCCAAACTAGAAATGGTGTTTCGTATAACATAATCTAAAACATAGTTCTATTATATAATTATAAAAAAATATTCAGTGTTATGTGATGTGGAAAAATCAAAATATTAAATTAATAAGGAAAAAGTATTTCAAAATCTCGGGGTGTTAAATTATACCCCCCCCCCCCAAAATGAATTCTTCCCTCTAATGTCATCTGGTAAATCAATGGTTTAATATTTCAACGTGTAATTCATAAAATCCGACATTTAAATAATAGATTCCAAAAAATCATTTTAAAAAGGAAATATAGAAACGTAATGGTTACCCAATATCTCATCATTGGGTTTCCACATATGATAACATTGGTAATGATTTGTGCATGAGGGAAAAGTGTAAAAAATCATAGAGATTGATCATGCTCACTGATCATAAGAATGTGGGAGATCTAGAGAAATTTAACAATAAAAAACCATAAACTAATGACGTGTGAAATAGGTCATTGGTATTATAAAAAAGGATGATAATAAGACACACTTTTACATCACAATCCCTTGTCATAATGTTGAATAATATTTAATAGAAGTTATACTTACATGATTTTAACATAACTTCACACATTTTTTTTCCATGTTCAATTTTCGTATCATCTCTTAATCCATGAAGTGATGTGGAATTTTTCATTCCTGGAGAATTACCAAATCCCAATATGAATTATAGTCCATTATATGTATCTTCAAAAAAAAGGTTAATAAAAGATATAATATATGTATGAATCAACCTATGGTGAGATGAAACACTAATCGTTTAAACTTATCTTATGATTATATTATACATTCCATAAATTGAGAAGCCCAAAATCCTTCCAACAGATAAGAATAAAAAACATCATAATAATGTCTCCAAAATTCGCCCCACATTTATCTCCCATATATCATAAGGAAATTTAAGGTTATGACATTACAGTCATGTGAATACCTAAATCATGTATTCTCTTGAAACGTGGAAATAATCTTAATTAAAATAAATCCAAATTGAAAACATGTCAATTTCTTATTCTTATGTTCATTAGTATGTAAACATAATACATGAAAGCATACCCCATATTATAATAAATCTATAATGAGATCCAAGGTAAATAGTATCATTTAATTTACCTATTAAAACCCAACATATCTTTATCATTATCTCATCCTAATGCTCATATTAAGGGTTATCCTTCCATTAATCATGTATTTTATTAAAATATTTCTTTATTACCTCATTCCCTTTTCATGATTACCAGTACCATTCAACATATGTTCATAAATCATTAATTAAAAAATCTAGAAGGACCCATCAGTAGATGTTTTGTTATTCCATAATACTATAAATGTACTTATATAACATTTTTCATCAATTCTTATACATAAAAAATTTATTACTTCATCCTTAATCATTTAAAATGGCTATCATATACAATTACATAATATCTATTTCATTTCACATTTCATCTTTAGTATATTCATCATCACCTGTATAACAATTACTTGCAACACATTGATGGATCCAATCATGAGATTTTGTCATGGGACAATGGGTTTCATAATAACCATTTACTCTACAAATAAATCACTTAACCCATTATTATATCCTAGGGAGGCCAATATTATCATTCACTCTTTTAACCAAACACTTCATTTTTACATTGTATCCACTTGCCTTATTACGTTTTTTTTCACACTCAAAACACATCCTTTTCTTCTAAGACAATCACATCTGTTTTTTGTTTCAACAGAATTGACATAAATTAATAAATATCTTTTTCCTCTAGGGTCCACATTACCCTAACTCTCAATTAATCCATCATTTCTATTACATGGTGAATCTAAAAGCTGGTTAAGGTAATCATAGTTTATCATGTTCCCTGAAAACTATTTAGGCATGATCACAACATCCATAACTCAAGTGATCACCCTATATGACTGCTCATCATAAAATTTTAAATCATACTGAACATTAATCTAGTTCCTTCTAGTTCACTCTATTGCCTAAAACAAAGAATAATTGAGTTTGAAATAATAATCATAGCGAGGAATTACATAATTATGAAAACAACTTATGTGATGTCTAAATTATGACGCCATTCTTAAAATATAACTCCTATGGTTTATACTATATTATTGGTAACCGAATCCAATTCCATCGGATTGTCGGACTAGTTGTGAAACAAGTCCCATTGTATTTTAAGATATTACCCAGTGTCAGGCCTAGAATATCTCTGTCATAGTTGTTACACATATGTACATCTTTTCCAGAGCCACATCCACATATAGTATCTAGACATGGATGTATTTATAGTAATGAACTAACTCTATACTTTTCCAAATTCCTAGAATAATTTCTTAAACATTGTCTCATCCTTATACTTATTCTTAGAGACCTACCTAAACAAGTCCTTAAAAATATACCTAGAGATCTCACTAATGTTTTCTTATACTAGTTTCCAAAGGCTGACTAATGTTTCCTATCATACTAACTATATAACCTCAAGCATAACATTTATGGATATTAAATCATATTAGATTAATATTTAGCTAATTACAATAATAAATTCCAAATGAAAATATTTGTTTAGTGTCTTTGGAAACCTGGAAAAAAATTCTTCTATCACGATGAAGGATTTTCAACATTTCCCCTCAATATACAAATCATTAGTACACCTACCTAAGACCTATCTTAATAACCTAGGGAAAGGAAACATAAGAAATGGTTGGGCACAAATTATCATTAAGGGTAAACAAGGGATACATTTAAGCATAATAATGATAATAATGTTATGAGAATGTGATCATAACATTAGAAGATCATTCCCTACATATCAAAAGGTATACATGAATCTTAAAAAAATCAATGAACATAATCCATATGAACATGAATTTTATATAAGGCACGAAATTGTGTCATACACATCATCATATGAAATTATGAACATATATAAATAGTGATTGGTTCACTCATTATGGGAATGAAATCAAGACCATGCATAAACATAAAGACATGAAAACTAGGTCCATCCATAAATTTATGGACATGAAAACTAGGTCCATGTATAATATTATGTACATGAAAACTAGGTCCATAAATATAATTGTGGAGATGAAATTAGGTTCACACATAACATATATATGTCCCACCAATATCATAATGAAATCAATCATACTTAGGACACAACACCGTTAAAAATAATGACATAACCCATGAAATTAAATGGTTATCAGAAACATGTAAACATATCTAAAACGGAGTAAATAGACACAATTTTTATAATAATTTAATAAAAATAATAACTTATAAAAAGAAGTGGGTTTCATAAACATCATGTCATAAAAATGTAAATCATTCAGAGAAATAATATGAATGGTATTCTTGAACTATAACATAGTTTGTCATCAAATGTGGGGAAGGATTTTGAATGATCACATGGAACATTAATTTTCCTCAAAAATATAATTTCAGAAAATATAAAATCTTCAAAACCATTTTTATTGTACCCACTTTGAAAACAGAAAATGGAATCACGAAAATAATTTAAAAAATATATCGAGGAAAATATAATTTCTTTACTAAAATAGTTATCTATTCAAAATATGTAATTCAATTATAAAGGAAAACATTATATTTGAAAATAAACATGTAATATTTTGATAAATGATTCAAGGAAATAATATGTTAGGAAATCATGAACATACATTCATGCGGTAAAAGTTTAAATAAAACATTTTCTCGTACTTTTAATAGAAAAGTAAAAAAGTACATTGTTTGAAAAATGAAAGAAATATTTCATTAAAACTGTGTAGTAAAAATTAAAAAATGGGTTAAAATGACTATAAAAATATGTAGTAGAATAATGGAATATTTTATGAATTGTTTTTAGAAATCATGGTCATAGATAAATTTTAACCAATGAAGACATAAAAAAACTATTCCAAATATAGAAGGGATTTTTAAATAACTATATAATCAAAATAATCATATACCCATTATAGAAATAAGTTTATAAAAATATATAAATATTATAAAATTCATGATAATAATCATAAAACAGAAGCATTTGTTGTACGTACACCATGTAGAAGAAGCAAGTTGTGTTTGACGCACATATCTCACAGAAATAGTGGTGAGAGAAAAAATTGTCTCGTACCTTGTGTTCTCACTCTCTTTGTACTCAAACAAGCTTCCTGTGTAATAATTATAAGTTTATTATACATATTTTACAAAAGCATATTGATATATCTAATAAAACAAATGTTCTGATAATGACCTTATATTACCTTATTTCTAATGATCTTATGTTAAGGAATCACGTCAGGTAATATTTTATTTGTTCTTTGCATGTGACTTACTTTTTTAAATCATTGATTTTTAAAATAATATCATGATTCCAAAATATAAATCATGATATAAATATAATATATATATATATATTATATTGAAATTATAATAAAATATATTATAAATAATTATCGAATGGAATACTCTTTTCATGGAGATGGTAAGCCGTACGTACGCGTGGACGTTGTTCCTGTTTAAATTGTCTTATTGAAAGAAAGGTTGTAAATGAAATATTTATATATATGTATATATATATATAATAATTATATTAGTATTATTAAATCATATATATAATATGATTTTACTAAACCCATTATTAATACATTCAATTTGGTGTGTGAATGAATCATGTCACTTTGAGGGGGAAGCAGTTCACAATTCCCCAAAACTAATTATCATATAAACCCCAAATATAAAATAAAAAAGGTATCAGTTATAAAAATGAATGAGAAAGCATATAGAGATAAAAAAATATTATATATAACACATATAAATATATGTCCCATCCAAATAGCCACTATGAGTTCTGGCAGAGGAAACATGTCCTATCATGGATTCGTGAGGTAAGTGTTCACCGTACACATAAATTGTATGTTCGATATCCATTAGATAGAGGTGTTTGTAGGATTATATGTAAATGTTATCATAAAAAAACCATTATACTGTTTATATTTTTTTTTAATAGTATAATAGAATAAATAATGTGTCAGGGGTGGATAAATAAAATATATAGGAAAGGAAATTGAGGGAAGATGTTACCTTTTAATCGGGTAACTCATTTTGGATAGTACAAATAATCTTCCTTGAGTTTCCTTCTAGTAATGGGATGACTTCTAGGAGGAATGAAGTTATTTTTTAATAATAAATATGCTGGGTTTGGCTGATATAAAATGACTTAGAGGTGTGTATAAAAGAGAAGAAGATGTTCTCGTTTATACATGGGGAGGGCACTTTTGGAAACTCCAAAACTATTATTTTATTATAAAATGATTTTCAATGTTAAATTGCTCCAATGTGAGTTATTTTGTGGATAATGCGATTATGGGTCAAAATACTCTCATCCAATTAATTTTATAAATTATTAGGTCACAATGTTGACCATATATTTTGCGTTTAACCCATAGTTAAATAATTTAACTTTTACCCTGAGAACATTATTTTTACACTATATGTTTAATATTTTTACCTTAAAATTATGAACGGACCCTAGTTGGATTATTTATGAAATATTTAACACCATAAATCATAGTTTTACGAACCTTATATTTTTATGAATATGGTAACATTTAATAAGATATTATTTTTTTTAAAATCACATTTCTCTTCATTTTGACAATATTTATTACTTTCCTTTTTATAAAATCATAAAAACATGAATATTTTATGAGATATATTATTTTTAATTTCTTTTATCTTCTATTATACACTACACCAAGACTATCTTGTACTATACGCAACACCGCATTAGCTTGTAGTATACACAACACTAATCTTGGATCGTGTTACACTCAATTTCATGTTTGTTTGATAGTAGTTATTCTACGCAAAATTGATTATATATATATATATATTCAATGTATTTTGTTATATATAACAACAAAGGAGTCTTGCACTACATGCAACCCTGACTTGGCTTGCATTACATGCAATCACGACCTTCCTCGATAGCGTGTGTTGTACGCAATACTGGGTTTTACTAAACAATGATATATTATTATAATATTAATATGAACTAGCTGTTATGAATAGTATTAACTAAAATTTTAATTTTTTAACATTATTATTCATCTTACACATTTTCTAGAACATGTTATAAGAACAAAATAAAATTTTCAAGTAAAATAAGTATTTTTAAAAAAATGCAGTTTTGCCGCCTTTTGATGGCGCACCCACTTTAAATCTAGTTTTTGACATGTTTATAAGTTCAATTTTACAAAATAATATTATTATTTGAAATAAGTATATAACCTTTTACCTTGGAAAAAAAATTCATATTATTCTGATAACTTTCATATTGCAATGAATAGTAAAAACACACTATATTTTAATTAAAAACAACTTTTTTCATCGTAATAATTTATGTGGTTAAATCATAATATTTAATGTTTTTAAAGTATAAATATAATTTATTATTACCATTTAATATAATTTATTTCATTAGCATTGATTTCAAATTGAATTCGTAGGTTAAATAAATTCAATCTTTTGCAATGTTTTAAAGAAAAACCCATTTTCATTCGACAACAGGATTAATTTTAATTTAATTTTTGCAACTTTTGTGTATTTAATTTAGAAAAATGGGTTCCATATTAGGAATCAGTGGGTACAAATAATGTTAATAAGGTACTTTTTATTTTAGGGCATTATGAATAGTAACTACGGTAAATTTTATTTACCATAGTAAAAGGTAAATCGTGTAATTAAGGGTAAATATAATATTATAAAATTACCCTAAAACTTGTATTAATATAATTTGATTCTTATAGTTTTTCCTAAGTCATATTTGGGTCGAAATATAATCCATTGGAACCCAATTGGAGGTGATTAAGACCTTTAGTTTATTTTATTTAAAGGAAAGTGAAATATGTCTCACTCAACTTTAATAATTAAAGTACTCTTAATATAAGTATATATAGAATATAAATTCTGTTATAAATACTCATTTGAAATATAAAATGTTTTTCTTTAACATGGTAATTTATTTGTAATTTTTAAGAGTTATTTATTTACCTTATTATCTTATTCATTAATGATGCAGAAATTATTTATTTAGTGAAAAACCAATAATATAGTTTTTATTGAAATAGTAATACATATAAAAAAGCCACAAATTCTGCACAAAACTTATTATTAGTGTATATATATACCCTAATAATCCACTGGCCGAATTGTTGACCATTTGGATATTTATTAAGGCGATTATGACACTTATAATATTTTATTTTAAATGATCCCAATGTTGTCCCCTTTATAATTTAATAAAGATAACAATTTACATGTTGTTATTTTAAGATGATAAATTAGAGTAAAATTATTAATATAAAATATTTGATATTTATCTTCATAAAAGGATTTTATTTATAATTTTTATGCAACAAATAAGTATATTAAATAATAATACAAAAATGTTGTACTAATTATTTTATTAAGAGATATACCAAATAAATGGTTTTAAAAATATTAAAATAAATATTATAAGAACTATTTAATGTACTCAACTAATTTTATAGATTACTATGACTTGTTAGAAAGCTATAAAATATTTTAGTTTGAATATATCCTTTGTGTGGATTTAATTTAAATTCAAATAAATAAATAGTGTCTAAATTGACACCATTGATATTTTATAAAAAATAACATATTATTAAATTGTTTAAAAATCACAAAAATATTTAAAAATAATAAATTGAAATTTATATAGTCTAAAACATTATAAATTATCTAATTATGTATAATTCATAGCACATAATTAATTATTTATAACAATTTAGAATTTAGAATCTTATTACCAAAAATAAAATTTAATAGATTAAATAAGGATAGATCAAGTTGATAATGTTTAAAATAACTTCCCTACATGTATAAATTTTGTTGGTTGATGAGATTAAAAACCTATCTAATCTAAACTTCTAATTGAGACATTTTTTTTGGTTTTTATGCAGGGTTTGAATTTATATTAAACTAATATTTTTGAGGATTCCAAAGGTGCCCCTCTCCTCCCATATAAATGGGAACCTCCTCCCTCTCTTCCTCAAACCATTTTGAGCTTTGATGCTCAGCCAAACACTGCCCATTTCACTTCCCCACATCCCTATAAACCTTATAGAGGAACGGGTCTTCTCAAAAGACCAATCGTAGTTCTATACGAAGAAGTTTAAAAGAGGTGCGTCGAAGAAGAGGTAATTATTTCTACCGATTCTTTCAAGATTATTTCATCTTCAACTTCGTATTCTTTAGTTTTTTCATTATAATGTAATAACATCTGTATCACTAATATACTGATATGTTATTATAAAAATGAAACAACCCCATTTCAACTTTTATCCATCCTACAGAAAAAAAAATCACCGAGCGTGTGTACGAACGGAATACCTTCTCCACGCCGTGGGGTAATCTGTTTTTCCACCAACACCTTACATGGATGGGAATAATGGTGTAAAGAAAAAAAATATATGGTTATTATAAAATCATACTGATTCTGATATATTATACCATCCACTCAAATTCTATTCAATGGTTATGGGAACGATATCATCGCTCGTGCGTACGTACGGACTACCGTCTCCACGACGCAATGAGATTCATTCTCCATGTCAACCATACTCGAATGATCATAAATTTTATATAATGAATAATAATGAAATATATGAAATAATATTTCTACTGGATTTATGTATATATATATGTATGTCATCTATTTAGTTTCATTCAATTCAATAAGGAAACGAAAACAGCATTCATGTGTACGTACGACCTACTGTCTCCATAAACGGTGTATTTCATTCCTTTTATCGATCTATAATATATAAGTATATTATGGATATATATTACATATAAATCATTATTTACATTCTGGAAGTAAGTAAATCATTATCTAAGTAACAATAACATCAAGAACAAAAAATCCAAACACCAATGATAAATACGATGCTTTTACCCAAAACGTTGCTTTAACATGGGATTTACAAAAGAACAGGTAATATAAAGTCATAATTGAACCATATATGTTATAGTAACAATGAATATGATTCTGTAATAAGTCAACGACATTATTTAAATCATTATACAGGAGGTTCAGATACGTATGAAACATATCAGACCTAAGGTAAGGGATAACTTTTCCAATATCGTTTTTATCCGAGATTGTTTATTCGTATGTATTTACTGGGGTTATTTCTATCATCCACATCCATGTTTTATAAAAGAGTTTTCATGCATGTTTAAAGTCCTTTTTACCCATTTTTTTCTTTTACTACATGGTATGTAAGGAATCTTTCTTTTGTTTACCATATGAGGTACTTTTTGACTTTTCCGAAAAAAGTATAAGGAGAATGTTATTTTTAACTTATACGGCGTGAACGGATTTTTAGGGTTTCATAACACCTCATTTTCATGAAGCTTACTCAACATGATTTTATGAATATTTACATTAAAATACTTTTCTTTTAAAACTGCATGGAATTTTGTGAAAAGAAAATGATTTTGAAGAAGAAATGATATTTTCCTCAAGAATTCATTTGATGTGTTTTATAAAAAACATTTTCCATCTAAGATGACATTATTTTATATGTGTATGTTTCATGTATAATGTCTCTATAATTTACATGGATTCACTTTTATTATAATGAAATATTCATTTGTTTTATAAGGATTATGTGATGAATGTATGATTTTTATGAAACCCATTTTATTCCATGGGTTATGATGAATGATTTCTATTTATTTTGTGTCACATGTAATAATAATTTCAATATCAGATGGGGGGACCTATATTTCCTTCCAATGCATTGGGTAAAGATTTATATCTCATGAGATAGACATGGCTGGAACGGTATGTTAATCTGGTTCAGTGTTACAGGACTGAAACGAGGAGTGAACTCGATTTAGAAAGGGACTTTGTCCACTAAGATGTTCTTGGCAGCAATGCCTTTGCTACCATTGAAATCATATCATGTGCTTAATGTTTTGCCACAATTACAAGTTTTATTTCCATGATATTTTATCATGATTGATGTTACATTATGATCTATGCCTTACGTACTTCCATGTTTTATGTCATTGCTCAAGATTTTGATGTTTAAACATTATGTTCATGTTTTATGTTCAAATGTATATAGTTTGTTTTATTTTCTCCATGCTTACACTTAATGAGCATTTTAGATCACCCTTTATATGTTTTCTTTTCCCCAGGATATAAAGAAAGGTTTTAGGTAAGAAAACAAAGGTGAATATCTTTATGGGAGATCTTGAAGATCTTTCAACATGATTAGAAGATTATTGTGTTTCGAGTTTCCAAAGACACTAAACTCCAAAAAAGTAATGTAATGTCCATGTACGTAAAGCTTAGGGCCTCTACAGTTGGTATCAGAGGTAAGGTTTATTCAACCTTTGGAAACTAGGATGCCAAAACGTTAGTGAGTTTCCTAGAGATATTTCTATGTTATGTTTAGGGATATCCCTAAGGATAAGTATACGTATAGGATATAGTCCTATAAATATGGTAATGATCGTACAATTTAACCTATGATGTTAGATATTGAGGGTACTCCCCCTTTACTATGTTGTTTTCCCTAGCATGATTTTTTCCTCTCAAACTATTCTTTTTGGGTTTTAGAAAATGGCTGGAAACAGGAAGATTCATGATAATGGAGGATATGACTGACAGTGGAATGATATTCTTCATGAGAAACCAAATGAAACAAGAATTTGAAGTCTAAACATCATTATTATGCCTAATCAGAAATCTCATAATATGTTCAATAATTTCAACTTTGGTAAGTTTCCCGACTTAGATAACAAGAGAAAGACGGAGTTTTATGATGATCATAGAGGAAAAAAAGTTCAATTTCCCTCATGTAAATCATGTGGGAAGAGGCATCTGGGAGATTGTTTAAAAGGAACAAGAAGATGCTTTGGGTGTGGAAAAGAAGGACACAAATCCATTAAGTGCAAAGGAAAATGTTCATTTAATACCATAGATAAGGATAATGGTATTGTTACGACATCAACAATGAATAGAAGTTTTAAATGTGGAATGTATGGGAATTATGGAAACCAATTCCATAAGGGAAAATCTCATGAAGAGAATCAGAATGGTCATATGAGTAGTATTTATGTGGATGATGATGAAGACACCACAAATAAAATTTGAGATGAAAGAAATGATGAAGCTCAATCAGTGGTTTATGAAGTTAGTAGATTTATTGTGTGTTTATAAAGAATAATGTATGGTACTATAGAATAAAGAATCATCTAAGGATTGTCACACTATTTTTTGTACTAAAGTATTTGAAAGTATATGTTGAATGGTACCGGTAACCATGGAAGGTTATTCAGATATTCTTGGAAAGTAGATGATATGCGCATAATGAAGGGATAAGAATATAATGAGATGAATGATTGTATTAATGAGCTCATGACTGATACAAGAACTAAGTGATATTATGGTTTGATTATATAGATTTTTTTTGGGATTTTGGTATTTGGAAAGAGTTACCTTTTGATAGTATTCATGTTTTCAATAAGGTTCTATGTAAATTTATGTTTCAAGAGAATGTATGACTAAGGTATTCATGGGTTTGGAATGCAACCAACAAGATATATCTTATGATATATGTGGGATAAATTCTTGTATTCACATTCTTGGTAGATAACCATTCTAGTAATTGTTTTCTTTATACTACGAGATTGGACCGAAATATTTTAGATAAGCCTAAAGATTTGAATGGATTATGATGGAAATAAGTTAGTATTGTATAAGGATAGAACTTTTTTCGATATTATTGATGGGTTTTTATAGTAATGTTGTTTTACAAAAAGGACAACCTGTAGGACAAGTGACAACCCATCGCGTCGGACAAGGCTGTTGGAATCGAACCCACAACCGAAGTGTGACTGGCCTTTATCGTCTACCACTGGCCTACAAGAATTCCTTGGTTAGTAGAAACTAGTTTTATTTTATTATGTTTTATGATATATTATGTATAAGTTCATTTTTTGAATCGTATATGATTAACCTCACCATAGATGGACTTGTGTATATTTGATAACTAATGCTAACCTATTTTTTTGAAACAGATGCAATGACCCATCATTCTATCACATGATATGTTAACACTTCACGAATAAAAAATTCAACTTCATTTCTTTAAGAGATGAAGTGGAAATTTTTCAAAGCACGGACAATAGTAAGATTTTACCAAAATCAAGCAAGTATTTCTTATAATTAAAAATTTTCAACTTTAGGGAAATGATATTGAAAACCAAAAATGTTGTCCTAGTGCTATTATATCTGATGAATCAGATGTTACCTTAGATCATCATAAATTTATGGTTTTGTGATTGATGGCTTTTTCATAGCCCTATTCTCTACCACTCTCCATTAGAACGTGATGGTTATATTTTTCATCCATATCCATATTTTCACCTATGTTCTCCTATATGGAAACCCAGTGATGAGTTACATTGTATAATCGTTACATTTCTTAATTTAGTTTTTAAAATTATGTTTTAGTATTCTTTTTTATGATGTGGATTTCTATGAATAGGAAACGATTTATAACCCCGACGAATTTCGAGGAAAAAATTCCTTTAAAGGGAGGTAGAATATAACACCCCAAGATTTTATGAGATATATAATTTTTAATTTCTTTGATCTTCTATTATACACTACACCAATATTAGCTTGTACTATACGCAACATCGCATTAGCTTTTAGTATACGCAACACTAATCTTGGATCGTGTTACACACAATTTCATGTTGTTTTGATAGTAGTTATTCTACTCAACATTGATTATATATATATATATTAAATGTGTTTTGTTATACGCAACAACAAAGGAGTCTTTCACTACATGCAACCCTGACTTGTCTTGCGTTACATGCTATCGCAACCTTCCTCGATAGCCTGTGTTGTACCCAATACCGGGTTTTACTAAACAACGATATATTACTATAATATTATTATGAACTAGCCGTTATGAATTTTATTAACTAAAATTTGAATTTTATATCATTATTATTAATCTTACACATTTTCTAGAACATGGTATAAGAACAAAATAAAATTTCGAGTAAAATAAGTATTTTAAAAAAAATATAGTTTTGCCACCTTGTGATGGGGCTCCCACATTAAATCTAGTTATTGACATGATTATAAGTTAAATTTTACAAAAAAAATTATTCTTTGGAAGAAGGATATAAAATTTTACGTTGGATAAAATTTTCATATTATTCTGATAACTTTCATATTTTAAGGAATAGTAAAAACACGCTATATTTTAATTGAAAACAAATTTTTTCATTGTAAAAATTTATGTGGTTAAATTATAATATTTAATGATTTTAAATTATAAATAGAATATATTTTTACCATTTAATTTAATTTAGGTCTTTAGCATTGATTTTACATTGAATTTGTAGGTTAAATAAATTCAATATATTGCAATGTTTTAACAAAAACCCCATTTTCTTTCGACAACGACATTAATTTTAATTTTAATTTTTAAACATTTTTGTATTGAATTTTGAAAAATTGATTCCATATTTGGAATCATTGGGTACCAATTATGTAAATAAGCTAATTTTTATTTTTCGGCATTATGAGTAGTAACTACGGTAAATTTTATTTACCACAGTAAAAGGTAAATCGTGTAATTAAGGGTAAATATAATATTATAAAATTACCCTAACACTTGTATTAATATAATTTGATGCATATATTTCTTCCTAAGGCATATTTGGGTCGAAATAGAATCCATGGGAACCCACATGGAGGTGATTAAAACCTTTAGTTTATTTTATTTAAAGGAATGTGAAATTTGTCTCACTCAACTTTAATAATTAATGTATTTTTAATATAAGTCTATACAAAATATAAATTCGGTTATAAATACTTATTTGAAAGATAAAATGTTTTTATTTATAATGGTAATTTATTTGTAATTTTTAAGATTTATTTAATTACCTTATTATCTTATACATTAATGATGGAGAAATTATTTATGTAGTGACAAATCAATAATATAGTTTTTATTGAAATAGTAATAAATATCAAAAGGCCCATAAATCAGCACAAAACTTATTATTAGTGTATATATAAACCCTAATCATCCAATGGCCGAATTGTTGACCATTTAGATCCTTATTAAGGTGATTATGAAACTTATAATATTTTATTTTAAATGATTCCAAAGTTGTCACCTTCATAATTTAATTAAGATAACAATTTTCATGTTTTTATTTTAAGATGATAAATTCTAGTAAAATTTTTATTATCAAATATTTGATATTTATCTTCATCAAAGGATTTTATTTTCAATTTTTATGCGACAAATAATTATATTAAATAATTATACAAAAATGTTGTACTAATTATTTTATTAAGAGCTATAGCAAATAAATGGATTTAAAAATATTAAAATAAATATTATATGAACTATTTAATGTACTCCACTAATTTTCTAGATTACTATGACATGTTAAGAACCTATTATATATTTTATTTTGAATATATACTTTGTGTGGATTAAATTTAAATTCAAATAAATGAATAGTTCAAAATTGACACTATTGTTATTTTATAAAAAATAAGATATTATTAAATTGTTTAAAAATCACAATAATATTTAAAAAATATAAATTGAAATTTATATAGTCCACAATGTCATAAATGTTCTAATTATGGATAATTCACAGCACATAAGTAACCAATTATAAAAATTTAAAATTTAGTATCTTATTACCACAAATAATATTTAATAGTTTAATAAGGATAAATCAAGTTGATAATGTTTATAATAAATTCCCTACATGTCTAATTTTTATTGGTTGATGATATTACAACCCTATCTCATATAATATTCGAATTGAGTCATTTATGGAGGTTTTTATGTGGGGTTTGAATTTATATTAAACTAATTTGTTTTGGATTCCAAAGGTTCCCCTCTCCTCCCTTATAAAAGGGAACCTCCTCCCTCTCTTCCTCACACAATTTTGTGCCATGAAGCTCGGCCAACCTCTACCCATTTCACTTCCACACTTCCCTAGAAACCGTATAGATTTACTAGTCTTCTCAAAATACCAACCCTAGTTCCCTAAGAAGAAGTTTAAAGGAGGTGCGTCGAAGAAGAGGTAATTTCATCTACCGATTCTTTCAAGCTTCTTTCTTCTTCAACTTCTTCTTCTTTAGTTGTTTCATTATAAAGTAATAACATCATTATCACTAATATACTGATATGTTATTATAAATATGAAAAAACACCATTTCGCCTTCTATCCATCCTACGGAAAACAAAATCACCGCGCGTGCGTACGTACGGAATACCGTCTCCACGCCGTGGTGTAATCTATTTTTCCATAAACACATTACATGGATGGGTATAATGGTGTAAAGAATAAATATAAATGGTTATTATAACATCATACTGATTCTGATATATTATACCATCCACTCAAATTCTATTCAATAATTATGGGAATGATATCATCGCTCCTGCGTACGTACGGACTACCGTCTCCACGATATGATGAGATTCATTCTCCACGTTAACCATACATGAATAATAATAAAGTTTATATAATGAATAATAATGAAATATATGAAATAATAATGCTACTGGATTTATGTATATATATATATGTATGTCATCTATTTATTTTCATTCAATTCAATAAGGAAACGAAAACAGCGTTCATGCGTATGTACGGCCTACCGTCTCCATGAACGGTGTATTTCATTCCTTTTATCAATCTATAATATATTTGTATATGATTACTATATATTACATATAAATCATTATTTACATTCTGGAAGTTAGTAAATCATGATATAAGTAATAATAACATCAATAACAACAAGTCTAAACACATAGGATAAATAAGATGATTTTACCCAAAACATTTCTTTAACATGAGATTTTCAAAAGAACGGGTAATATAAAGTCATAATTGAACAATATATGATATAATAAAAATGAATATGATTCTGTAATAAGTCAATAAAATTATTTAAATCATTATACAGTATCATCAAAAACGTACAAAGCATATAAGACCTATGGTAAGGGATAACTTTTCTAATCTCGTTTTTATCCGAGATTGTTTATTCGTAAGTATTTACTGGGGTTATTTCTATCATCCATGTACATGTTTTATGAAAGTGTTTTCATGTATGTTTAATGTACCTTTTACCCATTTTTTATTTTTAGTATACTACATGGTATGTAAGGAATCTTTCTTTTGTTTACCATACAAGATACTTTTTTACTTTTCCGACAAAAGAACGAGGAGAATGTTATTTTAAAATTATATGGCATGAACGGATTTTTACAGTTTCATAATGCCTCATTTTCATGAAGATTACTCTACAAGTTTTATGACTATTTTTATCAAAAATCATTTCGTTTAAAATTTCATGGAATTTTGTGAAAATAAAATTATTTTGAAGAAAAAGGATATTTTCCTCAAGAATTCATTCCATGTGTTTTAAAAAATCATTTTCCATATAAGATGACATTATTTCATATGAGTATGTTTCATGTATAATTTTTCTATGATTTACATGGTTTCACTTTTCTTATGATGAAGTATCCATTTGTTTTGTATGGATTATGTGATGATTGGATGATGTTTATGAAACCCATTTTATTATTTGGTTTATGATGAATGATTTATGTTTATTTTGTGGCACATGTAAGAATGATTTCAATATGAGATGGGTGGGACCAATATCTCCATCCAGTGCATTGGGAAAAGATTTATATCTCATGAGATAGACATGGCTAGAACAGTAAGTATATCTGGTTCAGTGTTACTCGACTGAAACGAGGAGTGAACTCGATTCAGAAAGGGACTTTGTCCCCTAAGATGGTCTTGGCAGCAATACCTTTTCTACCACATAAATCATATCATGTTATTAATGTTTTTCCACAATTACAAGTTTTATTTCCAAGCTATTTTATCATGATTAATGTTACATTATGATCTATGCCTTATGTACTACCATGTTTTATGTCATTGCTCAAAATTTTGATGTTTAAACATTATGTTCATGTTTTTATATTTAAATGTATATGGTTTGTTTTATTTTCTCCATGATTACCCTTACTGATCATTTGAGCTCACCCTTTATATGTTTTCATTTCCCCAGGATATAAAGAAATGTTTTAGGTATGAACACAAAGGGGAAGATCTTTATGGGAGATTCTGAAGATCATTCACCATGATTAGAAGATTATTGTGTTCTGAGTTTCCAGAGACACCAAACTATTATAGTCCTTGTGTGTTGGTTCTTGTTATGTATTAAGTATTCCTCAAAATTAATGTAATGTCCATGTACTTCAAGCACTGGGTCTCTACACCCTCCTTCACCATTTGAGAAATCATTCCAGTCATATCATGATTATTTCCCAACAGATTATTCTCTATACTCAAATCAACCCTCCCCCCCTCAACTAACGATGTCATGCCAAGATTCTATGCCTGGCTAGGCTATATGAAGCCACACCCCATGAACTGAGATTTCATGAAAAATTCCTCAGGAACCACACTCTGTGTAGCACAAACAGTCTTCATTCTAGGACACTCCTCGTTGATACAAGACTGGGAGACACCAAAATGTTGATACTGATCATTCATGGCCAAAACATTTCCATTACGCCCGATGATAGGTCTGCTCCCGCCACTGAAGTCACTTATCAATCTAATAAAAAACTCTTGAATTTTTGGATTTGTATGACAGACCAGCAGTTTCTTCTACCTCGCTTGGTTGGAATAGGAAGAAAGATCCTGCCCAAGTGTATTTGTGCTAGTCCCTATGTCACCTTTGTCCAGAACTTCAATCTGGGCCACCGTAGTAGCACTCGATGGACCACTTCCCTCACCTAGCCCACTACATCTAACCCATTCGATTCTGTTAGCTAGTGCACCCTCCACCATGAAGTTATCAGGAATTCCATGATTTACATTGCACACATCCTCATGATATTCAGTGTTCTTAACGTCCCACCTGCAACACTCCAATGAATGATCCAACCGTTTGCAAACCTGAAAAAATCGGATCCACGACTCATACACCACAGGCTGCTTACACTGGAATTCTTCCCCAACAGTAATCCAGATGAAGTCTAATGTAACCTTTGATGTATCCACCTCCACACACACACGAGGATTAATCTGGTGGGAGACCGTATTGGTCTTACTATCCAAACCCAAGTATCTACCCAGAAGGTTCCCAACCATTTTAACAATCGATGGATTCTGAAATGGAAGAGGAAGATTCAGAAAACATACCGAGACCGCCCCTAATAGAGAGTCGAGCTATACGTGAAAGTCATAAGACCTATAGGATAGGATGAACTGTGAGTCGTTGCAGATGCGGGTAGCCCTCGACCATGCCTTTATCAGATCTTCCTCCTATTAAAAATGGATCAAGATGTTCTGGTTGTCCAGCAAACCTACGGTTTACATTTCATACAAATACCAAGAACCGAACACAAATCACTCAAATAGATCAACTGATGGTCTTCTCTTTGAGAATCGAGTGATTAATGAAAAATTATAGAGGCCCGAAGCTTCATTAAACTCAGCAAACGAAATCGGAATATTGGGATGACCATCCTGGAGGTCTAGCACCTTAGGGTTTAGAAAAAATGGTGGAAATAAAGGATGTGTGGGTTCGAAAATGGGAGAAAATATAGTTTTGCTCGTGTGAAAGACGGCGGAGGTCCCTCCCCTGAAGGGTGAGGAACCTACTTGGAGGCCACTACCATCACTGGTCTGGTGTCGAACCCTCATCGTCACTAGTCGGGAGTCGAATATGCAAGGCCCTATTACACTGAGTTATGCATGTAATATCATCTCAACGTTTTTACCCATAGGTACATCTATGCCATATCCACATCCACTTTTTGAATCTTGACAAGGATGTATTTCCAGTAATTAAATCACTCCTTTAATTAGAAAAATCTTTAGATAATTTCCAAAACATTGACTCATCCTTATACTTATCCTTAGAGATATCCCTGGAAAAATCCTTATAAATTAACCAAGGTATATCACTGAGGATTTCTCATCCTTTTTACAATTTTTTACTAAACCATTACTCAGATACCATCTATATAAATCCATGTTTACAATACATGGATATTATATCATATTAGTTGAAAATTTAGTACATTATAATAATACATGCCTGAGAACAACAATAGTTTATCGTGTTTGGAATAATGGAAGAATATTCATCTATCATGGATAAATATATTAGACATATCCCATAATGATATCCATCATTAGTACTCTTACCTAATACCTTTATTCATAACCTTGGGAAAGGAAACATAACAAAGGGATGAGTTCGAATTCTCATCAAGCATAAACAAGGGAGGTATTTAAGAATAATCTAGGAATAAGTGTAGGAAATTTTGATCATAACATTAGAATACAATTCCCTGTATATCAAAGGTATAAATTAATGATTATAAAATCAAATAACATTATCCATATGATCATCAAATTTACATATGTCATGCAATTGATGCATATTTATCAAATTATAACATTTTGAACATATATAAATAGATAGAGGTTCACTCATTAATGACATGAAATCAGGCCCTTGCATAAACATATGGACATGAAAAAAATGTCCACACATAAAATTAGGGACCTATAAACCATGTCCACACATAGAATTATAGAAATTGAAAATAGGTCTATGCATACAATTGTGAGCATGAAATCATGTTCAACATAACAGATTTGTCTAATGAGTTTTCCATCTTTACCCAATGCATTAAATGGAGATATAGGTCCCACAAATATTATAATGAAATCTAACAAACATGTTCCCCAACATCATTAAAAATAACATAACACATGATATAAAATGGGTATCATAAACATGTAAGCATATCATAACATGTTTAAAGAGATACAGGTTTCATAATTGTTTCATCAAAATCATATCCCATTAAAAGAATTGGGTTTCGCAATCATCTCTCCATAAGAATATAAACCATTGGGAGAAATAATATAAATAGAATTCTTGAACTTTAACAATGTATGTCATCATATGTTGGGAAAGATTTTGAAAGATCAATTGAAACAAGAATTTTACACAAAATTAACCTTTTAAAACATTAAAAAAAACCATTTTATTGAAATCACATTGAAAACACATAATGGAATGATCAAAATCATTTAAAACAGTTCTTGAGGAAAAATTACATTATTTGTTAAAATAGTTTTCTTTTCATATAATTTTATTTAATTTTAATAAAAAACATTTTAATAGAAAATAAACATATATTATTATAGTGAAATCATCATGTAAATATAGTGTTAGGAAATAATTAATATAAATTCATGTTTTATACTTTAAAATAAAACATTTTCTCGTACTTTTACTCGAAATGTAAAAGAGTATATCATTTGGAAAAAGAAAAAATTATTTCTTTTAAATTATATAGTAAAAAAGTCAAAATGGTTTACAATAACTTTTGAAATCTATAGGATAAAAATAAAATATTGTATGAAATTAGTTTTTCATAACATGGACAGAGATAAATATTACCCAATGGAGACCTAAAACGAAACAATCCCAAATATGAAATACATTGTGAAATCACATTATAATCAATCGAATCATTTTACCGATGTGAAAAGAAAATTATAATAATATTAAAATATCATAATGTTACGTATTATACTAATAAAACACATTCATGGACAGTATATACACCATGTAGAAGAAACATGTTTTGTGCGAGTCATGTATCTCATAGAAATTTTGGTGGGAAAAAAATCCTTGACATTCTTCTATGAATATCTTCGTACTTGAACAAGATTCTTGTACTATAAATATATGTCTATTGAACATATTTTACAGAAGTATATTCATATATCTAATACCATATATGGTTTTATTATATCCTTATATTACCTTCTTCTTAATGATATTATTATATGGTGTCACTTTGGGTAATATTTTGTTTTTTTAAATGTGTCTTAATTCTTTGTACCATTGGACCATATAATTATATCATGATTCGGGAATATAAATCTTGATATGAATATAAAATATATCTAGTATATTTATATTAAAATAATCTATATCAATAATAATTATGAAATGGAATACACCATTCATGGATATGGTAAGTTGTATGTACGTATTAACGTTTTGTCTGTTTTAATTTTCGTATTAAAAGAATGAATATAAATGAAATATGTATATATATTTTTGTATATATATCTATATGTTATTTTAATTTTTATTTCATATATATCAAATAAATTTATTAATCCCATACTTAATATATTCCACATGGTGTGTGAACGAATCACATCACTTTGAAGTGGTGGCAATCCACACTTCCTCAGACAGAATTATCATACAAACACCTTATAAAAAGTAAAAAATGGATCTGTTTAAAAAATTAATATATAATCATAAAAAATAAATAAAATTAAATATCATATATTAATATTTCATCCATCATAATGTCCACCATGATTGGTGGAAAAGGAAAAATGATCATTCATAATTTTTTGAGGATGTAATGCATCGTACACATGAAAAATATGTTAGATATAAATTAGATAAAGGTGTGTGTACATTTAGGTGTAACCGTATTCATAAAAACATCCTGGTATATTGATTATATTTTTATTGTAATAATTGAAAGGAATAAAGAGTGTGCAAGTGGTGGAGAAGGAAAATAGGGGAAAGGATATTGAGAAAAGATATTACCTTTTAATATCGTAACTCCTTGTTGTTTGAACTAAAAGGATTCCATGATATTAATTATTACCAAGGTAGGATTATAGGATGGATGGAGGGATGGTTTATGATAAAATGTACTTGGTTTGGCAGATCCAAAAGGCATTAGTGGTGTGTAAAAAAGAGAATGAGAGGATTCCTTTTTTAAGAGAGATTAGGGTCACTTTAGGGGACTCCAAATCTAATAATTTATTATAAATTGATTTACAATTTTAACTAAATCAAATGTAATTTATTTATAAGATAATATTATTATTGGACTAAATCCTCTCAAACAAATAATTTTAGAAAATTTTGGTCACAAAATTTACCTTATCTTTTGTCTTTATCATTTAGTTAAAAAATTTATATTTTACTATGACCACTATGTTTTTTACACTATATGGTTTATATAGTTACTATAAATTTTTTGATAGGCCCTAATCGGAACATTTTGTCATCTTTCCCAATATCCATGTCAATTTTTCAATCCTTATATTTTTATTAATTTTATAACATTTAATAAATTAATATTTATTTTAAAATCACATTTATGTCAATTTTGAAAATATTTATTGCCAAATTATTATAAAATACTATAAACACGAATAATTACAAAACTATATTAAATCATCCCTATCATGTAATTTTCATCCTAAAAATTCATGTATGGCATCAAACAACTCAAATTATATTTATTTTAATATTATTTATATTATTTATATGATTCTTCCTTTAATAAATCTATTGCTACTTCATTATTGATTTATAATTAAATTTAATTATTTAATGTATAAATATTATAAATAAATTATCATGACATAGAGAAATTTACTATATTTATAATTAATATTTGTTGTTGAATTTCACATATATATTACCGAATATTAAAAAGTATTTAGTTATTAAAAGTTGAGTCATTAAATTTTAAACTGTTATTTAAATAAAATATAATAAATGACTTAATCTAACACAAGTGGCATAAAAATGATCTAATTTTTGACCAAAATTTGATTTTTGTCAGAATCCAATTAAATTATATCATTTTTTAGGGAAATTTTATATTATTATAAAATTATTTTAACGTTTAACCATGGTAAATAAAATTAAAAAGTTAATATTCACATAAAATAATTTTGATCATATTTGAGAACATTTTTCATAATTATTACTACCATGTATGTCTATTTTTTGAAAATCAATTCCTAGAAGTGTTAAAATTATGATTACAATTATTTTAGAAAATGTGGCTAGAAGGTGGGTAAAGGAGATGCTCATATGTTATGTCTGTTTTTAAGATCTAATCCTGTTATAAAAATTATTCCAATGACCAAATTTTTCATAACATATGAATTATTTATATATTTTAACTTTAAAATTATTTTAATGTAAAATAATTATTTAAATAAAAATGTTGATTTTTAACTACTATGTAGTGTTTTCAATATTCGTCCCAAATTGAAACTTTTCAGAAAAATAACAAGAATTTCATTTATGATAATTTTTATATTCTATATTCAAATATTATTTATATTTAAATAAAAAAAATTCAATGAGTTTCTAAATTTTGTTTTATTTTTAATAGACAGACATGAAAAACATATAATTTTAGAAAATAGTACATTTATACATACAATGATTTTACAAAAAATTATATGTTTCGCAATCAAAACCATTATAACTAGTATATATAAATTAGTTATTACAATCCATAATATTTGTTTTATAGCTAGCTTATTACTCTCTTATTTAAATAATTTTAAATAGTAAATTGTTGATTCATAAAAACTATGTTATTCATGTAACACAATACATGTCAGTGTTACATGTAGTGCAAGTTTCATTGAGTGTTTCATATAGCATAATCCAAAACATAGGGATGTTATATAAAAAAATTATATATTCTGTGTTTTGTGAATTGAAAATATCAAAATATCAAATTAGTTTGAAACTAATGTTATAAAATCTCGGTGTATCACTTCTGGAGTATCTTTTCATTCCTATCTAGTTGACAAATACACCATAGGTGTTCATTGTAATCATGAATATGATTTTACATCCACACCATGAATGCTAAATTTTCTTTATTTATTGACGATATCATAAAATACATATAGAACTCAATGAATCTTGATAGAAAAATAAATACATTGTTGAGTATGCATTGAGAACGCAATCTATATGAAAATAACACTAAGTGTCACTTTTGGATCCATTATGTATGAATTTCTTGTAATGTGATCATGGATTTATAAATTTCTCTACAACCAAATAAAGTATATGTTCTTTGTTCTTGTGCACATCCAATTATTATGTCTAATATCAAGGGATTCCTTATTTTTCAGGGTATTACATATGGTTCATACATGAATTATTCAATTTTGGAACCCCAGTGACTATTATTACCATGAAGGGGTAATGAGTGGGTGGATGGATGAGTGCGATGATTCCTTTATATAGGATGAAATATATAATATATTCAATATCAACAATTAGTGATGGATATGAAATTTAATATAATTTCTTCATTAATGGATTATTATTTTTGAGGGTGAATATGGATTTGATTGTAGTTTATGGGTTCCTACTACAATGAACCCATGTGTAAATACCATATTCTAGATATTCAGTTGTATGTTTGGGTATATTAATTTAAGTTTTGGAACCTTTCTGTAATTAGTGATTGATTTTTTCTATATATAAAACATATGATTTTTGTGTTACATTTTTTTAGAGAGGGACTTGATTCCAAAACTGATGCATTGGGTATTGCATATTATAAAAATTTCATATTAAGAAGGTTTATACACATGAAAAACGAAATTTGATTATATATTCTCTTATCATTAAAATATATGATCTTTGAGAGAGTCAAATAGATTTGGAATGAGTGATGGTGAGTTTATTAGTTCAATGGTTAGTGATTGAATCATGCCTTTATGGTTGATTTCCTGATATATATTGGTTATTAAATGAATATTGGTATAAAGGATACAAATTAGGTAGGTTCCTAACCACAAATATTCCTTGGTGTGGGAATGGATGGATAGAAGATACCTAGATTCAAGAAATTATATGTGTAGTGATGATGTGGACTATGTTTATGGTGGAGTTTTAGTTCATTCTTCCAATATTGAAGAGCTTATAAGGATTTCTCATGACTCTTATTTGTTAGTTCACATAGGATAAATGAATAAATATAAATAATTCACATTACACTTATGGGGGTCATGAATGAAGACGTCATATGATTTGCCTATCATTTCCTACCATGTCCGTGGATCAAGGAAGGGAGTCTGTTTTAAGGATGATTACTTAAACCAATTCACACGGTCATGTGTTAATGACATGAGTTGACAATGGAATTTTTAATGTGTTTTCATTATAAAATGATATTATGTGATGTTGTGTGTGAGATATTCGATCCACAACTGATGTTGGTAAATTTCATGTCAATCCAAGAGACTTACACAGTTGATGAGTTAGAAAATATTTCAGTCTAGTATATTGAATGTCTACATTGATAGAATTATTGTATCATATAATGAATATACATGAATTGTATATAGAATTTTTCTCATACTATTATATGGTTTTGTGGAATCAATTAAGGAAGAGTAAATTTAATCATCGACAGGTTGATGGGTAATCAAATATAGAGACCATGGTTTTGGATGATATCCTTGTGGAATGCCTAAAATATTTTATTAGAGTGTGGTACAATCTAAAAAACATAATGGTGATCTAATTAAATTCTGATTTGAATTATTTTATTGAAATGGATCTTTTTTTATTCACATGATGGTTAGTTATGTTGTTGACCACTATATAGGCATAGGGCAGGCAAGTTTGCTTTCATTGGACTGAGTATGGAAATATAATCTTCATAGAGGGTTTGGTTATTCTAAATTGGTATGTTATTTCTCAGAGTATAGAGTGATCATATGTCATACTGTGTAGAAGACCATTAGAGTATTTTTTGTAAACAATATTTTTTGGGATTCACCTCAGTTTTGGGAAATATAATTTATTGAGGCATGTGAAGTTGATGGTGTGTTTTGTTGTATTATTTGATACCATCGAATGAATTAGAGTAATGTATTATTGATTTTGAAATCCTCTATGATATCCATGTTTGAAAAATTTACTCCATTTTTATCATATATATGAACCCTATCATTTTCATGTAATTGAAAAGGTGGGTGTTGCATTAGAGCCTAAGGCATCATTTGTGGAGCATCCAATTCAAATTATCGACCAGTGAAAGAAGATTAAAAATTGGAATACATTACTAATATATTGAGTTGTATGGATGCATGGAGGAATATAATATGATATTGGGTAGTTAGTGGAATATATTTTAACAAAGTCATCTATGCTATTTATGAAATAACTATATATAATTTTTGTGAAAATTGGATGTTTTTAGTGATGGGGATTGTAACAGATCTAAATTTTGATATATGAAACACATTATCGAGTGGATTTTATATGTTACTTTGAGTTATTTATTTCTTAGGTGAGGTCTCGAGAAGCAACTATATGGTTTTGAAAGGTTTGAGAGGCCATTATATGGTTGAAAAATTATAGTGGGGTTTGGGATATCCTTATAGTTCTCCTTAAGATACTAAGTGGATTATTGGTAGGGAATGTTTATGACACATCATTTGATCATATTAATATACAACCATTTAAAATTATATATGAAATCATTTAATGTGGGATATATAAAAAACAATTGTTCACACATGGTTTCAAAAAACTATTTATCCAATCCATATGGGTAACTTGATGAGGTAAATAATCTCATAGGGTTGCATTACATTTTCATAAAATATATTACCAAACCACATGAGAAGTTATAATAAATTTAAAAAAAAATTTAATCTGAAACCTTCATGAACCTCCAAATTTATCCTCCAAAACCTAAGGAATTGATGCTTGAGGACAACCGTGCTTGTTCTTGGTGATTTTTACCCCCCCAAAATATGATTCTTTATAATTTTTTGACACCGGTACTTTGGATTTTAGTGTATGTAATGTATTTCCCTCTATTCATTATTCTCTAGGAGATATCAACCCTTTCGTAGGGATAATGTCATATATCTGGTTTGTCTATGAAAAATATTTGTATTTTAATGTGGTCTAATGGATAATTCAATGTCATTTGACGAATAAATAGTTGATTTATAGAATTTTATTCCACTACATACATGGATATCTATATACCATTGATAGAATATATATTTTGAAAATTGACCTGATGATAACAACATGTCTTTCTATTATTTATTCTTTTTTTTTCCTGAATCACTTGACTAAAATATTAGGGATTTTTCTATGGATCATTGTTTAATTTGAATAATATGGTTGTGAATATGCATGGTGTGAGTATCAAATTTTGAGAATATTGATATTAAACATCAATAAACAAAATAAATAATTTTACATACCTTGTATATAACATTGATTTGATTGATTACCATGATATTGGAAACATGTGTGTTCATGTGTATCTCCTTAGACCCATGATTGATTTTCATCACATATAGGTACTTATGTCTCCCATTAAACCCATATGGATATTGATTTCATGTGTAGGAGTGTAAGACTACTCAAACACCTTTTAGATATTTTATTATTGTTCATAAATGTGTCTTTTTCTTTTTAGTGTGAATGTATAGACTATATAGGCCTTTATTCATATATAAAGTGATAGGATGGCCATTGTGTCTTAGTTTAGACATTTTTGGTGGATCCTATGCGATATACAATGACGACGATGACATTCCGAGACATAGGGAATGAGTTTGTGAACCTTGAGTCATGGACTATTTCAGTGGTGTATACGATGGACTTATATACTAACCCAGGGCAGAAAAGAGGAATGGTGGCCTTCAGGATGGGTTTGTTATAGATATTGGACATAGAAACCCAGTGTACTAACCCACATCACTTATTCCATGTTTCATCACAAGAATATATTTTGTGACCATATAGATGAAAAATAGTGATGATTTCAATTACTACTAGTACTATATAATTCCACTGATGTTGGTAGAGTTTTGAAAAGTAAATGCTTAGATAGTGCATGATCACTCAAAAATTGATTGAATAATAATTGATTTATCACTTGTTTATTACAATGACATATACCTCTTATGCATTCCCACATATTCTACAGATAATTTGGTGGTTTCCCTCTAGGTTTATATTACCTCCATATGAAATCTTATTGATTCACATGTATACTTTATCATCATAGATATAGGAACATGATAGTTCATAGAAAGTTTGGTTTTTGTATATGGATATTGATGTTGATTGGAGGCATCAAAACATACTGTAAAATGATTTTTTTCTGACTATTTTATTGTTTCTATCTTATACATTTGTTTGAATTGACACATAGGGAGCCATTATTTATTACATTATATGATTCTATGATACATAATATTTCATTGTACATAAAATTTATTATTGTTCAGTTCCCCTTGGAAATTCTATGATATTTAGTTTACATTTTTATTCTTATGGTGTATGACTATTGATAATTAAGGTATAGTCTCCCAACTACACTATTAAAACCCTTTATAACAGTTAACATCCTCTTGAATACAGGGTGGTCCACATGAGGGTATGTTACCCTCTAGATCATACCAGGTGATATTCTTTAGGGTATTACTATAAAAAATATGAATACCATCATCCAATTTTTTTTATATCAATATATGATAGATTTTAGTAAATGAATCTATAAAACAGCTTGATTTTCCTAATATCACATGAATATCACACTATGAAACATGCCTATATAGATATTATATATATAACCCGAATAAATCTATCACAACATATGATATACTTATATCACATGCATCATAACTATATCTTGGTAACACTATAGTACATATTATGATACCATCCTTTAGTGTATAAAATATCTTTTTCTACGAATATTATTGTGATTTTTTAATTAGAATATGTATCTTATGTTACTTCTGCATTTCCATTACCTTATTCAAATCCACTCATTGTATTATAATTTTTTTCTTTAATTTCCATGTTTTAATTTAATTAGTTAGTGAAGCCACTATTCTACCCCACACAAATAATGTAGCAAGCATTCTTTTGATTTCGTCAGGTTTTAAAAAATTTCATTGATTTTATCACCTGAAATATAATATTTTTCACTACATATGATTTTTTATAATTAATAATTATATGTAGATGAAAATGATTTAGATTCATAAGAAGATGAAGAAGTGGAAATCATCCAGAATTATGTCTATAAATATCATTTGACAAGTATTAAATGATTATGTTTCTTTGATCGTTGTATTTATCAATTACCATATGATATTTGAAAGAACATTTTATACTAAGAGATTTTTATATTAGATTAGTGGAATAAAATATATGTTTCCTAAAATAATCAAGAAAATCCAAGATAAACTCACATGAATTTTTTATTATATATAATTTATTGTATTTTATATATTTATTTATAAGATGATGAAATGTTTCTTTATGATATGGATTACAATAAACTGGATAAGTGAAGGATCTTATCTTAAATTAATCATATTTCATATGAGGATGTTTCACATTTGATAATTTTCATGATCCAAACCACTTCTATTCTATTATGAATCTACCGGCTGAAATATGATTTAATGATGTTTACAAGGTCGTTGACTATCCCATAAAATACAATATTTAATCCAATTTTTAGAATATGATTATTTGAATGATTTTAATTATCTGTATTATGAGATTATTTTGACATGATTAAATATATATATATTTCAAATAATCATAACGGTTTGAAGGATATGTGGTGTAATGTATAGAAACAAAGTTACTTATGAAAATAAGTGTGGGAATATAAAATTTAAAAATTCTTTTTCCAAAGCCCCATTATGTAAGATTTAGACATCTTTTAGATTGATTCAAATATATTTTGTACTATTTATGAGTACTATTATTGTATGTATCACTCTTGAGTATCGTTCAACACTTATATTCATGTTCAAAGGATGATTGGGTCAAAAAAATTATTTAGTGGAAGATGTAGTTCAATTGGAGCCTTTTTAATAAGTTTATAAAACCATGATTGGAAAATGGGAATCTATTATTCAGTGTCACTTCAAGGTTTATTGGAATAAATATTTTTCATTTAGAAAAAAAATAAGGGAAATTATCTATCTTAATTCTATTCCTCTTTTTTAATCATATTACTGAATAAGAATATGAATAATTATGTTGCAAGGTTTCACATAATGATGGAAAATTTCAAAATATCTTATTCTTATTTGATTTAATACCATGTTTTTAAAGGTATTGATTATTTTTTGAAATCCAATTCCAATTTTACCAATGAAGAAGATAATTTTATAATGGTTTAAATAAACCATGGTATTGTATACCTTATTAAAAACGTAACAGATTTAATATCAATACATGTATTTTCTGAAAAACTAGGAGATTTTAAGGTTATTGTGTTTTTCCTCAACAAGGTAGTGGAGGATGATGCATCTTCATGGGGCTTGAAAATGACATCACTAGAAGTTAGAATGTACTGTTGGGGAAGAAAAAAATTATTTATCATGGTAGAGATATGATAAAATTCTATATGTTGATAAAATATACCAATTTAAAACTATATGTATAATGGTGAATAAGAACCCAAATTTGTAATTATTTAAATTAAAACATCTTAGAAAAAGAGGAAGAATGGTTACCATCCCATTTTAAATATATTAATAATTTTTATTTTAAATATAATAATAACTAATTTAATTAACTCATTAGTTTACAATGTTATATTTTTTATTTTTTTTGAATAGTTTAGTTGAATTATTATTATTTATTTATTTATCATTCCACTGAAGATGCATAATTTTTTTATATTTGACTATATTTCATTCTAGATTGTTTTTATAATAGAATATACCTAAATCAATAACATCATTTTTTAAGATAAACATATGTAAAATTAAAACAATATATATATTTTTTATAGAGGTTACCATACATCAACACATTAACCCATTATTAATTTCTTATGATTTTAATGATTATTTCAATGGTGTATATTAAAGTACATGAGTCTTCCTTCAAGGAATTATGATCAAATAAATAAACACCTTATTTAATAAAATTTATAGTTTAATAAATAAATTACGTATGATTCAAAAAACTGGTTATTTAATTCATTAATTATGATACAAATATGTTTGGCTTATATTAAAAAAAAGAACTCAACAGATAATAGTATTTCAGAGTAAGTTATTATGAATTTTAACTTATAATACTTATTTTGGGGAACATATTGATGTTTGTTTTTCTAGTATTCTATTTTACTAGAATCATTTCCGAAAACACCTCTTTGGAATATCTATATTCAACAACACATATTTCTTGAGGACATGATCATAAAATCACATAGGGATGAATTTCTATTTAGACCTACTTCTACTAATGAGGTAATCATTTTTATAGTTATTAATTCTTCAAGTAAATTTTCCCACTAGATATCACATTTTTAGACATTTTTTAATAGAGAAAAGTTAAGCATGCATGTACTAAATAGGTCAATATTTTTTGTGGAGTGTGATTTTATTTGGTGATATCTTACATAAAACCAATAAAAGTGGATTTAAGCTTTGATTATTAAAGAAGATACATAATTTTCAAAATCAAATAAATTATCATTTTTCCCTGATGTTTTCAACAAATTTAAATCATGATAAGTAAAATATAAAAAAACATTACAGGTGTATATGCTTCTTGTTTCTAACTATTTTCAAAAACATCCAATCTAGATCATTACTTCTTGTACACATTTGTGTTTGTTAATAATACCAATAAAAACATTCACTTTAAAAATTAAATATTATTAATCATGTATTTCTATGACGTGTCTGGGTAACTTTTTTATAAAAATATATGTTAATAATTTTATTATTATAGATTTAGTGTACAATGTTTAATGTAAATAAATTATATAGTGATATCAAAATGAAATTTGAATTAGTAGAATAATAACATTTATTTAATATAGAACCTTACCTTCAATTTCTAAATATTTTTTGGTAATATGAGAAATAATGATGAAAAAATATTCCATTATTTTTTCTTTTTCTATAATGATATTTTATACTAGAATTTCAAAATTTAGATATTCGCTATAAATTTTTTTTAAAAAAATCCATCATGATTCACTACTTGAGTTCTATATTTATAATTTCTTGTTTAAAACACAAATGAAAAAACTACTATAAAAAATTTCAACATCAAATTATAAATTTTTATGTTCACAAAATATATGCATATTAATATATTAAATGATCTCTTAAACTATTTGTGGAAAGTGAAAAATATTACTACATGTATTTTGATTGAAATTTTTTGTTTAAAAACATGCTAAAAATAATCTCTTATACTTATTTCTAATTTTCGAAAACTTAAATATCATTATAAAATTACATGATTATAAAAAATAATATATTTTTCATTCAAAATTTTATGTCACTAGCATTATCATAGAATTTATAATTTAGAAGAATAAATTGTTTTCTACCTATAAAATTATTTAATGATTAAATAATGGTATTAAATAATATAAATTTATATGTGTCCAAGTTGTGAGAGAGGGAATAAAAATGAATTCATCCAAGAAATGAATAATCATATAGTTATATAGAACTCATAAAGTACCCCTTTGGGTGATAATGATGAAGATCAGCTTCCCATTCCTTAACAGATATACTTCATTCAAACCAACTAACTAAATAACCCCCATCACAAAATTTTCCTTTGTTATGATGTATGAACCCTGTCTTTATAAATAATAATTTATCCAATTTCCCCTGGTATTCTATTGTGATTCCTCCTCCATTTTTACGTAATGATTATGAGAGGCCAACCCCCTATAATCTTGATCATACAACCAGTAAGACCAGACATTCGATATCCTTAGTTTAGCCCCATGGAATTGTACATTATCCACAAAGTAAATATATGGGAGCCTGGCCTTAAAAATATAACATCTATCCATGTTTCCTAATTATAATTGTTTCCATTATATCTTATTATCAACATAAGAGATCACTGATTCATCCTCTATGAAAAAGTCAATTTTGAATAAAGTGGAACCTCAATGAATGTTCCCAAAAAATCTCATTCCAATGGATGGCCAAAAAATACCATTTTGAGTATTGATATAGGGAGAACTTAATGTACCATCATATTTTGAAGTATTTTAGTCTATAATAAAATGGTATAATCATTAAAAAAATATTAAAGTACTAATAGTACCAAAACCTCAACTTTTTGTTAATATTGATTAATGATTCTAAAAAATTCAGCCTAAATAGGTAAAAAATTATATATCATTATTTATTGAATCCATCATGTATACTCTAGTTAGAATATTTTTATTATAATTTAATATTCTTACTTATCATTTCCCTGATGTTTCTTAAGATCCTAATCTCTATCAACTAATTCAATTTTCATGACATCAACTACCAATTCAACATTCCAATAAAAAAATATTTAAAGTGGTTATCATCCTTTTAACACCTAAAAAAGAGTACTTATATTAGTGTTATGGTATTAACTATTTTAATTATTTCATCCCTCACAACCCACATCACCAAATATTTAGGTTGTTTTGGAGGATAACATCTAAAATATAATTCCAAGAATATGTTAACAACCTTTTTTCCATCATATAATGTGTGGCACGAAGAAATAATCATTAATGTATTACCAGATAGTTTAAAGATTTCACACTAATGTAGACATTCCAAAATTTAGTACCTTTTAAATACCATCACACTCATAATTCCATGTAGTTTCAAAATCCCATTTTTAACAATTTATAATTTTTTTTGGTTTTTGGATTATTATGTGGAATAAAGTGTGCTTACATTCTCAATCTATCTACCACCACTATCAAAACTTATCATCATTTTTATTTACGTAACTCAGTAATTAAATACATTTAGACTTCTTCATAAACTTTTATTAGAATTTTTGTAAATAACTAGGAATTATTTAATTGAAAAAGGGAACAATTTTTTTATTGATGACTGTTTTATTATATTTCCAAACGTCATTACATATAATTTCAATGATAAATATTATTTACATATCATTTAGTAGTATAAATTACTATAGATAAGAACATCACATGGATATAAGAAGAAAAAATAGAGACTATGAAATATTATACTCTGTTGTAAAATATACTTCCACGAATATTACACATTCCATGAAATTTGTTAATGGAATATGAAATGCTAAGAATATTATATAAATTATAAAATAAATTGTTAAAACCATTTGGAGTGAAATGGACAACTCATATATTTGATGTTTATATAGGATTTAATTTGAAATGTGACCATTATGTTATGATAAATTCATTAATAATTGATAAATCTTGTTCAACATGACAATAGGTTAATATTATCATTGGGTATTATGACCTTTGTAAATAATTTTACCATTTCATATAATGTTTATAAATGGTAATGAAAAAATATTACTCATGAAGAAGGGGGAAACGATGTCCACAACCATTGGTATCATTATTTTTTAAGCCAATTTATCAGAAAATGTAATGGTGGTTGTGTCACTTGGGTTATCCCTTGACATTCCCAAATTGAGGAACAATATGTACAGTTCTTGTATAATTAACTATATGATATATTCTAATTACTAGTGTTCACCACTAAACAAATTTCAATGGATCCATCCCATGAAACTACAACCATTTCACACCATGGCCTTAGAATATATACTACTTTAATGTGGGATAATAAGACTATATGATCATAAAATTATAATTTTCATTCTATAAATTAAATACTTTTTTTAAATATCATTTTAATTGTAATTTTATTTAATAAAATTGATATGAAAAATAATATAAATATAATGAATAATTGTTTGGATACAATTAAATAATAATAAGCTTTTTGAAAAAATATATTTTTTAATAATAATGTTATGTTTTATTCTTATTTTTATAATTAAATAGACATAAAAATACTATTAAATGAAATATAAATGATAATATAATTTTAATGTAGTTGGGAAATTTTTATCAATGTAAAGAAATTGACTATTTTATAATGACTGATAATTTTCAATAAATAGGTATTTCATTGTTAAATTTAAAAATGTTCAAATTTAGAGTATTATTTTGAAAATAATTATTTAAAATCATCTACAAAAATTTATATTTTGGTTAAATTTAGGAAATTTTCTAAATTACATTTTTAGTGAATTGTAATGATATTGTAGTTTCATTGTGATTTATGACTCTATAAATGTGTAAAAATGAAATAATATTTAAAAACATTGATTCTATGGCCCAAAAATATTATTTTATACCTATTTTTTTATTTTAAATTATTATAATCAATTTCCTGAGAAAAAATTATTTTCCCAATCCTAATCATATAATTATGGTTTTTAAAATAATATTTTGAAGAGAAGTAAACTTTCGAAGCACCAAATAATATTCAAATATGTATCTCTAGTAAAATGTTTTTTGATATTATAAAACATGAAATAAATGTATAAAATTGGATCAATACCTTTGAATCCCATTTCATTTTCATTTTTGACAACATAGATTTTGAAGCCCTATATTTCAAAAGTATTGAGTAATTCCTCATATTATACAATAAATTACCTCACATAACTCCATCCATATCCACATAAAATCACCTCTTCAGGAAATTATTTTCATTAATCATAAAAAAATTATCTCCAATGTGTTTCCATAGTCCTATGGCTTTCTTGTATGACCATTATATTTTTACAACCAAACGAAATAGAACAATACTCTTTTTTTATTCAATTTCCATTATTGTACTGTTACTTATAAAATTTTGGATAAAAAATTTTCATTAATTTTTTTGATTTTATTATATTAAAAATGTTTTTATTAGTGGGATACCTATGTTACATATCATTATTCTCTTTCCTAAATCAACGTTGTATATTCATCATGCACATGAAATATTTCATAAATTTCTCTCCCAACTTTAAATATTTATATTTTGAATACAAAAACTTATCTATTTTCCAAGGAAATTCCAATTTATGTAAACATAATTTTTTGATTTGGGATTTCTACATTGGAAACACGGGAAATTATGATTTTTTTGAAATATTTTTTTAATTATTAATTTATTCATTTTTGATATTTTTCATTTCTCCCAAAACTCAATATATGTTGGTTAGTGTGAAAGACTAAAGTAATTATTTTATTTTAAGATACATAATATTAATATTTCATTATATTATAACCATTAATATGTTTTCACTACATGGCACAAATATTTATCTTCTTTTATAAACCACATCAATTTGGCTTGTGTTACATGCAATATTGAGTTTCTATGAAACACCATTTTATTGTTATAATTATTTAACTGAGATAGTTATATCCTAGCCACAAAAAAACTAACATGGGTAATAAAAAATATATTTTAAATACAATTTATATTTTTTTATATTAATAAAATATTTTGAGAATTTGACTTACAATTATTAGTAAATTCTTTATATGTTTCAAAATACTATTTTCGTAAAAGAACTGTATTTTATGTCATTATATGTAAAAAAATAAAATTAATGTTTTAAACTTTTAAAAATAGATGTTTATCAAATAATCTTCATTTTTAATTTAGTATTTCAAAATAATACTTGATTTAATTTTGGGTATTTTTATGAGAAACTATATTTTCGGATTAATACGGAAAAATACTAAATTTTAATTTAAAAGTAGTTTTTTTATCAAATTAGTTTTTATAGTTAAATAGAATTTTAATTTGTATCTAATTTATAATTAGATAATATATTCACCCAATAATAAAATTTCTTCCATTGAAATTAATGTCACATTGAGTTTGTATATAAAATCATAGAAAATGTTAGATCATTTTTACATTAAAAACATGTTGTGTCGTCTCGTTTGTCGGATTAATTTTAAATAAATTTATGACACATAATTGATTATAATTTTTAAAAAATGGATTCTATATTTTGATTCAAAATTATTTATAATTTATAAAAATTTCAACCTAAATTTTCACTAAATATTTTAGTGGAAGTGATTAAAATTTATTATACTGAAGAAGGGAAAAAACATATTATCAATGAACTAATACTTAAAATAATTCCCGAAACATTATATAAAAATATCCAAAATCCATTTAATAGATATATATTAAACCTATACTATCTTTTATGGAATTTGGTCTAGTATTGGATCCACATTAAATGGGAACATTGTTGGTGTAATTCAATTTTAGAAATTTAAAAGATTGCCACTCCTACTCAACTTTAAAAAGGCCCCCTCTCCTACAACTTCATCACACCAGTGAATAAACATTGGATATAACTATTTCTATCCAAATATAAACATAAAATACAACCCATCGTATTAGAATAAAAACATTTTTTATAAATCAATCATTGTAATTTCATTGGTGAAAACCAAAAAGGATTTACCCGAACGAGATGAAACATATTTCCTCATGATATTTTTTTTATTTCCATTCTCCACCCCATAAACCTCTTTAATCCATGATTATAATATCATATCAATATATAGTAAATATACTGATATGATATTATTCAATTATATTGACCTACATGGATAGAAATATCCATCTAATGGGTAACCATCATACTGTTTATGTTTATTGAAAATTGTCACCTCCCGAAACAATGATAGTTCATTTCCCATTACCGAGATTCGTGGTTTGGAATTATTATGGAAATACTATTTCTATTTTATATTTATTAAATATATATATATATTATTTATTATTATTTAATAATTTTTTTCAAACGCCTTCATCATTTCCATCTTGTGTAAATACGATAACATCCTTTGCGGACACATGGACAACTGCCTCCTCCAAGCAATGTGACAAGTTCACACTTTACATGGAATGTGTTGAGGGTGGTTCATGTGGAAATATATTATTTATATTACATAATATATTGAATATATTTATATTATCTACATATATACATGTAGTTCATTTAGATACTTTCATTCCCTATGACAACAAAAATGAAACATTGTTCATGTCTACAAATGTCATACCATCTCAACGAACAATGTATTCCCTCGATTCATTAAATATTTTTAGATTATTATAAATACATATAGAGTTAATATATATTATATTTATATTATTTTTTACATTTAAAAAATATGTAAATCATGATCTATTTAATATGATAAAAAATAATAAGACAAAACATCTACGATGAACAAAGCAATTATTACTCGAAGTGAAATCTTAACATAGAATTGTAAATAAACAAGTTATATAAAGTCATAGTAAATCCATAGACGAATATGGTTATGTTAATGATTAATAATTAACTTATATTTATTAAATATGAGTTTTTTAATATGTACCATGGGATTCAAGAGACGTGGTAAGATAATTTCCTTTTATTTTTTAATTTTCATGACATACATGCCTTATTCACTACTCATTAATTTTATGTGGTGAAAATAATTCATAAAATCCTATTCAGTGATTAATATACTGAAAATTATGTTTATTTTTATAATAATTTTATAATCATTCTTTCATGTGTTTTATTGTTCAAAATATACAAAATCTATAATGTAATTTTGTCTCAATATTCCTTAAATCAAACACAAGACATGTTATACTCATATATTTATCAATGAGGTGTATATAATGCATTTGAAATGTTTTATCATGAATCTAATTATTTTCAAGATATTTTAATATTCATTTAATTTTATTATTTTCATTGAATTATTATTCAATAATACCAAATTTAAATCTTTTTACTAAGATAATATTAACATTTGTTGATAATGTTTATAATTATTCTCACTTGGGTGAAATGTTATGATCCTTCCTTGAGTGACACAAAATAAATTTCAAACCCTCTTGATATTCATGTTATATAAATGTAATGGTACAGTTTTTCCAATTTTTTTAATATAATATGATCATGAAAATACTTTTAAGAAATGTTCGACTTCACCACTCTTTTTTATTAGTGTTATAGGGCTCAGAATAACCATGTTAAAAGAAATATTTATAAATAATTCAACTATACCAATATGATCAAAAAATACATTTTTATACATGTTTTACATTTTAATGAAAAATGGTTTGAAAATTTATTTTCCATTTTACTTTCCAATCAAGGAAAGTTTCTAACAGTTTTATAGTGAAAAAATAATGTTTGACATATACATATTTACCTGTCATCATATAATTCATTTAGATAAAAATTCCTTTACAATAATTCAATTTTATTTTTTAAAACAATTTTTTTCTTAATATTTTGTAAATAAATTTTCTCATGTTCATTTCATTGAAAATGGTTTTGAAAAAATGTTTTCTATATAAAATGTGTTTGAAATGTTTTCATGGTTATTTTATATATCATCAAGGATCCTTTTTTTAAATGATATTTGAAGTTCATTTTCAAGAATAAATGATTTAAATTTTTGTTATTATATTTATGTTTATTTTAAATGTTTTAAAAGTATTTTCAATGAAAGGGTTTTCAAAAATGTTTTCAATATTTATTTTTATATAAATGGTATTTGAATATGTATTGATGTTATTTTTTATTTTTAAGGAGAATTATTATCAAAATATTTTTCAAGATTCCATGGTATAATATGGAAGAATTTTTTTTCTTAATGCATTATTTTCCTATTATAATTTTTAATTAAGAATAAATTATTTTTTACATAAAAGTTTTTTTAATGGAACCTTCTAAATTATTTTTCATCATAGATGATACCCATTTTTGAAACTCATACCACTTTATGAAATTATCAAAAGGTTAAATTACCATTATTCCCTTGAATGGTTTATTATTTCATGGGATGAGGTTTATGAAACCCATTTATCAATAATAGGTTATATGTTTATACCCATTTCTATTTCATATGTAATATTTTATTAAACCAACATATTTTAACTAGTTATGATTTGATTAAATTGAAATAAAACTTGACTTTTTCAATGGATTAATATATGATTACATTTTCATGAAATCCTATTTATTTCATGGGGTATGATATGATGTGTTTTAATACCATATCTTTTTATGGGTCATGATATGATGAATGTTTTGTTATATTATTTCTAATGTATGAGTTATTTTATTATGAGATTTGTGGGACCTATATCTCCCTCTAATACATTAAATTAATATTTATATCATATGAGAGATTCAATGTTTGTATTGTGAGTGAACCTTGAATAATAATATTGTATTGGGAGTAAACCGTTATTACAAAGATTACCATGTGGGTGCACCATGAATACCAATATGGTATAGTGTGTGAACTCGTACTACAAATATTGATATGGGAGTGAACCATGACTAACATGATGATATATTGTGTTAACTCATACTATTAATATTACCGTGGGTGTGAACCCATAATATTATGATAACCATGGAATCAATGCCTTGAGTACTACTGAAATAATTTTATATGCGTATGTGTTGGAAACAATTTCATGTATTATTCATTTGTTAGGATTTTATGGTTTATTTTATTTTTTCCCTTATGATTTATGTCATATGAATAGAATATCTTTATTCCATTATTCATTTAGTGATTATATTATATGTAGGGTATGATCTACTAATGTTGTGATCATGTTCTCGTACCTCTATGATCATTTATATTCTTCCATTATTTTTCATACTGTAAATTTGAGGTAACCCCTATTAAAATTTCATATCTCAGTTTATTATGATTTGAATTATGTATTATGTGTTTAAGAATATTTCTATATATGAATAACATAGTGCAATATAATGTATTTAAATTTTTTAGCAGTGTTTATGTGTCCATCTTTCTAATGGGAGTTGGGGTGGTGGACAAATAGTTAACTCCGCCGTATGTCTACAAGAAACCAAAGATAAAATCCTAGTAGTGGAAGATTTTTTTTTCGGTACTATGGTAGTACTATATTAGTACTATAGCAGTACTATAGTAGTAAAATATTATTACTATAATTTATAATGCATATGTACTATATTAGCTATAAAAATTCATTCGTTAGAGCCTTTAGGTCCCCAATTTGGGCCTACAAGCCACATGTCAATTGAGCCACCTGAACCCTCCAGAAAAAATGGCCTTAGGGCCACCAAATACCATGAAAAAGGAAAAGTATTAACATAGAGAGAGGGTCTCAATATAGGATTCAGAGCATTCATCCACCACTATAACAGATATAACCAGAATGATATAATTATAGGGTATATAAATAATCATCGGTACCAAGAACATTTCATAGATGAATAAAGAAATTCTAGCATGTCAGTAATTTATAGTGTGGAAGATAAGAAAATTCAATGATACTGAGGCTGTGGAGGGGAAATTCCTATGATTATTTTTTTTCAAATTGTGTATAGAAATGTGCATTAGTCCTCTAGGCCTTTGGGTCAGGTATAAAGCCTTGTTCCCCTAGGAATACAAGTCTTGTAAATGATCGCTCTCAACCCATTAAAAAAATGGGAATATCAAAAATAATTAAAAATTAACTTCTTTCATTCCATTCATGAATGATTCCAATGGTACTAGACTAATTCAGTAATTGTGAATTTATTTTTATAATTTTTTAATTATTTCACAAATGTTATGTAATGTAAATGTATAAAAATTGAGGGTCACCATAATTGGTATCATAAAAAGGAATATATTACCATTGGAAGCACCCATAGGGTGTTAGCCAGGTGGTACTCACTGGTTGTACCCCTCGCACTCTGTGGGAACTAGCACATGATCGAGTCCCACTAGACTCTAACACTGTGTGTATTATACACAGGGTGATTCAAATCTATTACTTAGTAGGGGAGTGTGTAGAACACCAGTTTTTGGTGGAGGCCCCCTACTGGGAGTCGGTGTAAGAAACCTACATTTATGAATTGATGGAACCCCACTCGCCAGGAGTTCCTCTCTACTCTCAGCTTCCCCCCTAGGGTTTCTTGGTCACTTTCAATTTGCTTTGATTTTCACCTACATATTCAGCATCCTCTCCCTTTGTTTTTCTTCTCTTTCATAGCCCCATTCTGCCTAATTATTCTTACTTTGGATTTCTTCTTTTTCATTCTGGTAATCACTGTGGTCAGTTTTCTCCCATGGAACATTCATCTTTCCATTAGTTATTGTTACATAATCCTTAAGCCACTTTTCCCTTTCTCTATCCGCATGTTACTCTACACATTTTCTAGTCGGAGATGGTGTGATTGATAAAATGAGGCCTTAGGTTATGTTTTTCGGTGGACTATGGGTTTCTAGGTGCTACTGCAGTGGGTTAATTTTTTTTGCCTTTTTTTTGGGTTTCCTCCATTTCGATGATGGTGGTGTTCAGAGCCTTTAGATGATCAAAAATATTCTATGTACCTACATTATTTGGAACCTCTCCAAGTTAGATATGATGCGGATGTATCATTGGGGTCTAGGGATTTGTGGTGTGGTAGCTGTCAGGGTTCCAGGAACAATAAGAGCTGATTTCTCCTTATGAAGATGGTTGCTAGTTTTAAAAATATGTGTGTTGTTTCTTTTTATATATTTTCATTGACGAGGTTTTGTGGTATTTTGTGAAGTCTTGTTCCTTGATCGCTCGATGAAGTTGGAATTTTATATCTTGTTTAGGGATTTTAGTTTCAAGTGTAGTGATATAGTCAATGTCGATAGTGATACCATGCCAGTTCTGGTGAAGATGATCCTCAGAAGGTGGTTCTCAATGGTGATATAGAATTGTTAGGGTTTTCAGCTTGAGGCTCCATCTAGAGGTGTGTAGGTGGGGGAAGTGTCACGTCACTTCTTTTATTTTTTATTTTGGTGAATCGGATAGTTGGCTTGTATCCTTGTGGAATTTTGTGATGTCATTTTTATGGTGCTTGAATCCATTATTTTTTTGCAGTTCTCCATTACCCAAAAAGGGGTTATGAATAATAGAAAAAGAAATATTTTTGGTGGTGTATAACTGTTGGAAACTAGGACGATAATTCCATACTGAGAACCCTAAGGGATTGTATAAGGATATGTAAAAGGATAAAAATATTTATAGAAAGATGTCCAAGAATATATGTAAAGGATAGATGAAGTGGTTTACTGCAATACATCCAGGTCTGGATAATTCATGTAGATGTGGCATTGGTACAAAATTTCATTGGAGTAGTAACTATGAAAAGGTTGGTTAGGCCTGACTCAGCAAATTATAGTACCCAACAATTGGAATTTTTTCACACATGGTTTGACACCATAGGGAGATATTCTTTGGTAATTCACAAACTCGTCAAGAACCATCAGGAGTTATTTATAATGATGTATAATACGATTAACTTGTGATAAACCAATGGTTTCATACATTAAAGAAGTTCGAGTCATGATTATGTTATTCCATAAGTAATTTTTCATGACTATGTGGTTTAATATTTTAAATATAATTTTCCCCACTACAGTTTCTAGGTTTAGTAAATAGAGGTAACTAGAATGAACTAGTTTAATGTTGATTTTATTTTTACTTTTCTAATGAAAAATAAATGGGTTAGTAACTGGAGGGAAGGATATTGTGATCATGCTTAATCAGTTTTCATGCAACATGATAAAAAATGTGTACCTTAAAAAACTCCTAGACTGAGCAAGTAATAGGACGAAGGAGTTAATCAATAACTCATGTAATATAGATTTTTGATGATAAATGATTAATTTTTCTTTGTGTCATGACTGTGGAATTAATATACTAAAATAATTTCTTAATTGAAAAAGATGTTGTTTTGTGTGTGGAAAAGAATAACACCAAAAAAGTAACTGAAAATGAAAAATGAAGGGTTCAATTAACAAAATGGATGGAAATATTGATCTCCCTAATAAATAGTCAAATTTAAAATGATTTATGTGTAGAATTGATGGTCATTATGGAAATCCATTTCATATGATGAGAGTTCCAAAAGTGGATCAGTATAGTGGTATGTGTTATTGTTATATTTCAGATGATGATAAGACTAAAGAAGAAATATATAAAGAAAGAGGTATTAAAGATGAGTTATGCTTCTTAAGGAACATGGACGAAGTGAAATGTTAATTTTTATGTATTTTAGTCCAAGACTTATGCATTATGAAATATAATAGTATTTTCCTTTTAAATTTTTTATTGGGGATTTTGATGATTATGTTTAATGATTCTAATGGATTGTAAAAGGGATTTAATGTCTTGGTGATATTTCCATAAATTTAATGTAACCCTTATGATGTTCTTTATGTTAATATACTTTATTTTTCATAATGTTATTTTGAATATCGATAAGTAAATATGAAAATACTGATTAATTTTGAACTAATTAAGTACTTGTTGAAAGGTGTTTTATTCTATCAATGATAAGGGTAAAAAAAATTATATATAGGTAACATATCCAATTTAATTTGGAATAAGGAAAAATTTATGTTTTTGTTATGGATTTATTATAATTTATGTCAATTCCAATTTTTAAGAGAGTATGTGATGAAGGTATTCATATGTTTACAATGTGAGAACCAAGAGATTCATTGTGATATATGGGGGATCAATGTTAATAATTCAAAGTAATGTATATTATTTTAATATTTTAGAATTTTTATATGGTTAACCATTTATGAAAAATTAATCTAATCTTAAAATGAAGTTTTTATGTACTAACGATGTTTTGAAAACATTAGTCATAATCCAATTTATTGATTAAACATATTTCATTGATATACATCATAATTATTTTGGAAATTATATTGATGTGGTTTTCGGAAAATCAAAACCTTTATAACGGGTGAAAACCAATTATGTCTTGAAATTCAATGAGTCTTGACCTTATTATTGAAGGAAAAAATGGTTTAATACCTTCTACAGGCCTACGCAATGTGATGGAAAATGTGAATTTTTTTAATTATAAAAGAGTGGTGTTCTGTTTTATGTTTATTGAATAATATATTTACCATATTTAATTAGAATAATATTTAAAGACAAATATTTGTACTTTTTATTTTTTATGGACCTTATGATCAATAATGTTTTAGTGGTTTAGGAATAAATATAATTTTTTTGATATTAATTTGTTGATATAATGGATGAATTAGTAATTGGTCAATACACAACCAAAAAATACAATTTATTTTTTATAAACAAAAAAATTAAATATTTTTCATTATATTATTGGTCAATAAAATAATTAATCAACCTTAATAAAAGGACTAAAACCCAAAAAAATTTCTTAATACATTTTTTTTATTTTTGAACTGGTGGCCTTTTAGATCATCACGTATTTAATAATTTTAGTCTCTCCACGTTTCATTGATAATTTAACTATTTATGATGTATAACATCAATCACTCTGAAATAATATTTATGATATTCCTCTAAGTCCATGTTTTCATTTACCACATATTTTAATCTATGTGGATGCTTATATATGTATTACATTGGGCAACTATTATGTTTCAAGATTTCTTTTTTAAAGGATGTTTAATTATCCATTTTATGATGTGTGTTTATAAAAATTTAAAATTCATGTATTAAAAAATGACAACCCAAATTAACATCAGGTTTGAAATTTATTATAAGGGGGTATAACATATCTCCCAGAGTAGTGTGAAATTTATTTTTTCAAATTAATTTAATCTTTTTTTATAATTCTCATTTCACACATCACTAAATATAGCATCATTTATAAGAATGAATAAAATTATTCCTATATTATAGACTACATAATGTTAATCATCAATTATAAGATACCCCAATATAAGTTCTCACATCACTCAACAAATACTTGTCTTGTGTTATGAAAACCCTAAATTGTCCTGCGTAACACACAATGATGTGTTTCTACAAAATATCATTTTATGGTTATAATTTTTTAAAATAGATATTAATAACATAAACATTAATATTTTTAATATGAGTAGTCATAAATAATTATTAAATATTATTAATAATGGTTTTATATGAATAATTCATATTTATAATAAGAAATACAATTTTTATAAAGTCAATATATGTTTAAAAATATTATCTTTTAAAAAAATGATTTGTGTGCCATTATATATAAAAATAATAATAATTTTACATTCTTATAGAAATTTAATTTTTTAATATACTAAAAAAAATTAATAATAAATTCGTAATTCAATTATGGTTAATATTTTTTAACACTGGGAAACATCATTTTTAGATGTGTAATTAAAAATAATGAATTTTATTTCAAAACTACTTTTTTGTGTAATTTATTTATATGTGTAAATTAAATTTTAATTTGGATTTGTAGTATATTTTGATCCAACATACCTCATTTAATCCATTTTATGACTTTGTAACCAATTATAAATTTAATTTGGATAAAAACATTGAATATTTTTTTTATCATTTTTACATTAACAACCTATAGTATGCTCCCTTCTTCCTTATTAATTATTAATTACTTTTTTCCACTTCTATTATTGATAATTTTAAAATTTTATTACATGTTTTTAATAATTTTTTTTAATTTAAAATAAGGTCAACATATATTACGAATTTTTTTTAATGAATTTTATTAAATTTAATTATAGCGATTATGAAAAAAGTTAGCTTAGAAAATAAATGAAATGTAAACAGAAGGCCCAAAACTCAATAAAAAACTATAAAAATAAAATTTATATACATATTTCTACATGTCCTACATTTTACCTTATTTTGTTCTTTGTTGGAGCCAATTTTAGTGGGAATACTTTGGTGAAATATTTTTTTAAAAAATTACAAGAGTGACACTCTTAATCCACTATAAAAGGCCTCACCTCCACCCACTTCCTCACACATCTAAATACAAATTGAATCTACATAGGTCAACCCAATAAGTTAATAATAATCCTTTACCTAATTTAATAATCCTCCCCATTGGAATAAATACATCCAAGGAATCCCTTTGGAGAAAACCAAAAGGAGTTAACCAATGGAGAGGTAACACCTCCCATTAAGCACTTTATTTTTATTTCAATTATATAGGCCCTCTACTCGCATTATTCAATTATTATAGAAATATTTATTATCCTAAAATATTATGATATTTTTTGTGATAATTGTTTTAACTATACATAAAATCACTTCCTTATAATCAGAAATGAATTTTTTGTTGATGTGTAGGGAAAACTACAACCACAAGAAAATGATGAAAGTTAGTTTTTCTGTTACCTCCGTTCAGGGGTGGGTATTGTGAAGTACATATTATTAATATATGATATATGTTATATTATTTACTGATTTATGATTATTTAATTCATTTATAAAAAAATAGCTATATATTTTACATCTTGTGTAAATATGATAACATCATTTGTGGATGTGTGGACTACCACCTCCTCTAAACAATCTGATTCATTCACAATTTACATTGAACATGTTAAGGATGGTTCCAGTGGGGATATATGATATATATAACATAATAATGAAAAATTAATTATTTTATATACATATATACATATAATTCAATTAAATTTAACCATTCATTGTAACAACAAAATAGAAACATCATTCATGAGTTCGTATGACCAAACATCTCCAGGAATAGTGTATTCCATATCATCTTTATATGTATTATAATTATTATAAATTCATGCATACTTAATATATATGTCATTAAGAAAATGTTTTATATTATTGATGTATTTAAATCATGATATAAGTGTGACGATCAAGAATAATTATCCAAAACAATTATGAAGAACAAAGAGGATATTACCATGATGTGAAAGCTTGTCATGGAATTGTTAATAAGATGGAAATATAAATTCATAACAATACCATATATGGTATTAGGTATAAAAATATAATTTTTTATTGATTTAGAGTAAACTAATATTTATTATACACCATTTTTTGACGATTACGATGAGTGTCAAGACACAATATATGGGAATTTCATCTGACAATTTATTTTTGTGAGATATATCCCATATTCACCACTCATTTATTTTATATGGGGAAAATAATAACAATTACTATGTATAATTACTAATATATTTAAATTTTGGTTATATATATATATATATATTATTATATTTATTTCATGGGGTTTAGGGTTCAAAAGATACCAAATCAATGAAGTAATTTTTTCTGAATTTTTATTCTTTAAAACAAATTCCATGATATAAACCTTCATTTTTTGATGAGGTGTATAAAAATAAATTTATATGGTGTATCATGAATCTATTTATTTTAATGATATTTTATAATTCATTTAATATTATTCTTTCCATTTTAATATGATTTATATTTACCAAATTGGTAACCATTTATAGCTATAATCTCAATGTTAATGAAGATTATTTATGATTATGCTCCCCTTAATTTAATATTATGATTAAAATATACTGAAATAAAATATATTTTAATAAAATATGGATAATCATGTCATAAAAATTTAATGTTACAATTTATTTAACATTTAGTAACAATTAATGATCAATTAAATGATTTTCAGAAAGTTTTACACTACCAATCTTTTTGATTTGATATATGTGTTTATTAAAAACCACGTTTTTTAGGAAAAACATTTCCAATATATTCTAATATTATACTATTTTATTTATGAGACATTTGTAAAAAATATTATTATATTTTAATAAAATGTTATTATAAAAATTAATATTCATGTCGTAATCCAATCGAGACACTTTTCTAAACTTTTTACAACACTAATGGAATATTCAGATTGTACGTATTTACCCACTGTCATGAAAGTCATTACAACAATGATTCACTTACTATAATACAAATTTATTTTATGAAGAGAAATATTTTTCCAAATATTCTTTAAATATATTGGTTTATGTTTTTTTAAAAATAATGGTATAAAAAATAATGAATAAAAGTGATTCAAATGTTTTAAAGCATTATTTATAATTTTTATTAATTTTTAAAAATGAACTTTTTTTCACATTTACAAGGAAAAAAGAATTCTAAAAATATTTTATGGTATTAAAAATTATTTTATATTTTTTCAAATTATTTACAACGAAATACATTTCATGTGACTTTTAAGCAAAAATTTCAATGAAATCGTTATCCAAATGATTTCATGATTATTTATATGTAATAAATGAAATTTATTTTCAATTTATATCCAAGTTATGTTTTCAAAGAATTTTACTTTCATAAGTTTTTTTGTTTTTAAATTAATTTTCATATATTAATAAATTATATTTTTCTCAAGAAAAGTTCTTGAAAATGATCATTCAAAATTATATTCCATCTAAGTTGATTCCCATAGATGTTACTCAAGCCTCTCCTGGAAATGATGTAAAGGATCCATTCATACACTTTCTATGAATGATCTATGTCTTTATGGAATGATGTTTATGAAAACCAATTCTCATTCACTAGGTAAAGGTTTATCAAACCCATTTCACATTTCAAGGTAATATTCTTATGAAACCTACATCTTTTCTGTTGTTATTCTCTATTGAAATGACTATGAAAATTGTATTATTCCCTTGGTTAGGTATTTATTACATCTTAAGGACACCCATTTAATTTCATGGGTTATTATTGTATTGTTTTTAAACCCCTCACTTTTTCATGGTCGTTATATGATAAATGTTTTATTAACTTTTGGAAAGTAAATTAATTATTTTTATTATTATATGGGTAGGAACTATATCTCCCTATACTGAATTGGGTAATGATTTATATGTAATTAAATAGGCTAACATGGTCTTTGAGGTTTACCTTGTCTCCTAAGATTCACTTGGGAGTGGTCCATGACTACAAATATTGCCAAGGGAGAAACCCATTACTACCAAGATGGTATGGGGGTGATTTGATTTTACAATGATGGTTAGGGAAGTAAACTATGAAAACCAAGATTGTATGGGTGATTTCATAATACTATGTTTTCAATGGGAGTGAACCATTAATACTATGATTGTATATGTGGTGAACCCATACTATTAATATGACCTTGGGATCAATGATTTTACTACTATGAAAATCATTTTATATTCACTTGTGTCTTCCATAATTTAATATATTATTCCTATATTATTACGTCCTGGACTATGTTGAAAATTTCTATATGATTCATGTCTTATCAACTTTAATGATTTATTTAATGATTATTTTTTGTGATCTTATGATATTCATGGTAATATATAGTAATATTATGATCACTTTTTCATACCCATATGCACATGAAAATAATTACATGTCTCTGGTGTTTACCCTTTCTGAGCATCAGAGCTCATCCCTTTTCATGATTCATGTCCCAGGTTATGATGATATTTGTTAATTTTGAACTGTATAATAAGTGTTATATTCATGAAGAACTTATTAAAAGTTAATTTAGTACCCTTAGATACTGGTGTTTATGATTCCATGATATCAAAGGCGCCAGACTAATATGGTTTATGGGAAACTATTTCTATAACGTTTAATGTATTCCGAAACTTTTATGTATTGTTAATGTATGAAAACAAACAGTCACTAAAAATATAGTATTTCAATTTTAGTTGTTGAATGTGTAGTAATTCTCTAATATTTAATAACTAAATAGTATAATGTCATTTATAATAATCAAAATCATTATTTCCATTGGGATAATAAATAATGATTGTCATATGATCTATATAGATCACATGAATTAAGGAATATACTGGTTTTAAAATGATTGTTCTCCAATGGACTTTATAATGAGTTAAACTCAAGAGATGATTTGTTTTTTTATTATTTGATAAATATCCAGAGTAATTATGGTTTACAAAAACTTAGTGATATGCTTATGATTGATACAGTTTTTTGTTGTATCCACATTCCTATGATAATCTTCATGATCATTCATTTTTTATATGCCCAAAGTTTGTATAGTCATGTACAATTTTTATACAACTCGATCACTTTCTTAGTATTTCATTTTTTTATTCCATTACTAGGATTGATTTTCAACTCAATTATTTTTTCATTATCCCCATGATATATGATATGGAAAAATAACCACAGGATAAATATATAAATTAAATATTCTTATAGATATTAAAAAGTATTATATTTTTCATGTATTTTATACCTATGTTCCTTTATTATAAATTTCAAAATAGCCACTATGTTTTTAAATGTTGTACCATGTTATGAATTGTTTATGAAAATATACTATCGGATGATAAATACTTAGTCCAAGGACACATTATTTGTTTGTGGAAATTAGTTCAATAAAAAATTCCTATGAAATATAAGGATATTCCTAGTTAAATTAAAACATGATGAAATTTTAATCACGTATAAATATAGTGGATTATAAGAAATTATATACCTTTATGGATACTATAAGGGGGTGTTTCTATTCCATTGAAATACGTAGGGGTAATCTCCTTGAAAATTGTATATTAAGTATTACCATGATAGTCAGTGGGTGTATGAAAGTGTGGTTGCATTTCACACCAGGTTTGAAATTACTGTCTGATATGTTTGGTTAATCACTTGATTTATAAGAGCCATTCAGATAGATATTTTCAAAATGTAATTATTATTATAAGAGATTAAATAATATATTCCAGGAAATATATTGACTAAAAATTATATTTAAGACATAAACCATATTTATAAATAAAATTTTCATAAAATTAACGTGTTTCTTAAATGAATTTATTCTCTGAAAAAATGATTATAGATCTAATAAACCACGTAAATGATGTGTTTAATATGAGATAATCGAATGGTCATCATAACATGATTGATAATAAAATGAAAAAATGTATGAGTATAATGAATCAACGCAATCAAGTAAAGAATAATAACTTCAATCATTTTGAGTTCTCAAATTCTTCTAAAAGAAAAAAAATATGTGGTTGATTCCTTCATCTATAAACATAATCCTTCTATTAGTGGACCTAGTGATCCATTAGATAGTGAATAATGGATAACCTATTTAGAAAATATAATTTCAATAAACTATTTTTTGGGGAAATTTGATTTCACCTTGGATGTATACCTCTTAGGAGGAAAATATGATCAGGGCTGGACGTTGGGAATGAACACAAATACAAGAGGGGAGATTAATTATATGGAATAAAAAAATATTAAGATAAAAATTTTCAATAAGTATTTTCCCATATTAATGGAATATAAAATGGATGAATAATTATTAATTAAAAATAAAATGGAAAATGAATTTCTTGGAAGGATCAAAATGAACATTATAGGACTTTACCAACACACCTCCATATTTTTTATAGATCCTATGATAATGGTTGACTATATATTTGGTTTATTAAGACCCCATTAGTGAATGACTGTAGAAAATAAATACTATAAAATAAATGATGATATGGAGTAGAGTGATTTCAATTTCAAAATACAGTTTTTGAGACATAATGGTCTTATGTGTTGAATAAAAAAGAGCAGATAAATAGATTCAAAATCAAGGAAGAATATTGTGAATATATGAAAAATAAATAAACATATAAGAAACACATTCTTAAAATATGTGATGAAACATTTTGATAATTAAATTCACAGATGTTTTATGGTCATAAATTAAAAAATAGTGATCTATATTTTTATAATCAATTATGGTGAATATAGTCCAAAACATCTAAATTGAAAATAAAAAGGGAATATACTTCAAGAACAACATAAAGTCCAACTATTCATGTTTTAATAAAATGTTAACATTATTAATTATTTTAAAATCATAATCTAATAGAATTTTACCACTATTATCCTTAGAATGAGCAAAGGGATAATATTTATTTGTTCTCAATCTCTATAAAATATGTAGAGGTTCCAAATGATGTATTGGTAGGTATACATACTATTCATTAAATGCTGTAAATTACATTATTCACATATATTTTAAGATAGTATATTATTTTATCCTATAATGAAAATAATATAGAATCAATGCCTAAAATATTAGATGTAAATTTTCCAGTTAAGAACCAATAATGGAATATAGATGAAAAAAATGCATATAAAGTTCAATGTCATGATTTGATATTATAATCACATTGAAAATATAGTTGAATTTTAAATGGAATAATTTTACACTATAATGACAATGGATTGGATCATAGTGTATAATGGTAAATTCATCTATAAAATAATTTTTATTCAAGTGTCTCTAAATAGGGAAACATGATTTGTTTTCAAAGTAATGATTTCCTATCATAATTTTATGTTTTGAGGAAACTCTTATAGAATTAATTAAAAATAATATTAATGATGTTGGAGAATAAAATGAATGAATAAAGATAAAAAAGGAAATATTTTTCAGGAATACATTGAGGTAATTTTTAAATAATTAAATTGAACTATCCTAAAAAGAGAGGGAAATATGCATTGAAAATAGAGATATACTATGGAAAAAATTCCCACACATAGGGATTGAATTTTTATTTATAAAATATAATGGTAAAATATTATTCCCCATTATTGAATTAAGATATGGGTATCAGTAGTTGAGGGTTAAAAAGTAGATTTGTCAATTATTGTATTATGAATAATATATTAGAATTTTGAAAAAAAATTGTCTATGGGGATTTCCTAGTACTCCAGTGTAATTATGGATTGGAAGAATAGAATATTTAAGGACTACCATGATAATTTTTTTTGGAATTTATTATGGGAATTCTGTGATATGTTAAAAAAAGTTAAGGCTCAAGAGTATTCTCAATGGGTAATATTACAATATGTAAGTAAAGAGAATCATTTTAGTAAAATATGAAAATGAGTTTTATGGTTACAAAAAATAACATTATTAGGGTAAAATATGACTAGGTAAAGAATATTAGTTGACATATCAAAGGAAAATATTGTAGAGGAGAGGCCAGGACCTATAATAGTATTTTAGATTCATAGTTTTCTTTGTTTATTATGATACTATAGCATGTTTTTTAAAAACATTTCACTTAATTCCAATACACTAACCAATTTACTTTTAATAGAATTATTTTTATCAAGAAAAAAGAATTTTGAAGAATGTTTTAATGAACTAATGTAAAGGTTAGTTAATGCACATGTTCTAGCATTATCCTAAATCAAAGACGGATTTTTATCAATTGTGATGTGTATCTAAAATGTATTGGATATTTCCTCATAGAAATATACAAGGTGATCAAAAATGAATCTTGATAATTAAAGCCTCATGAGTCTGATTATCATACTCATGAAATTTAGTTATCTATAGTGATTTGTTCTATTAAGATACAGATCATTTATCTTTATGGATAATTGTGAGATATATATACATTTCTCCAATTTATAATGTTTAAATTCAAAAAAACTGAACATTAAACAAATGAGATGGTTCAATAATTCTATAAATATGATTTCAAAATTAATTATTATAACACCTTGATATATTAGATTATATTTCACTTTAAATATATTTAATTTGTTTTATATATTTTGTTATATTAATCAAAAATTTCGAACAAAAAATGATATAATATTAATTTGATATTAGCTAATCCTGAATATTATATCCTAGTAGTTGAATTATTGGTCATTTATATGTGTATCTATATTATGATATTCAAATAAAATGTTCTTACTCATCAAAACTGGATGGGTTAATGATATAGAAATAATAACTCATTTTTAGTAAAGTAATTTTAAACATCCAAAATAAAATTTTATAAAAAACTATTTTACTTCAATTTGAATGTGGAAACAATAATTAATATCAACCAATTTCAAAAATTTAATAAGAGAAACTAAATTTTTGAATTCAGCATATCAATATTATCATAAGGGGATTTTTTTTCAGAGATAATCAATTTGTTTGTGAATAGTTGAAAACACAGGCTTTTTCAATTGTGTAGTTTATATTGATTAAATTAAAAAATATGAAATACCCATTCTATTTATGATTTTATATATGATAAATTTGATTTATAATTAGCTAATTAATTCCATTTTTTTAATAATACATAATTTTGATTGAATTCATTTTTCATGCTAAAAAGAATAATTTTTAAGAATCTATATTTCCTTAAATTTTAAGCATTTTAATTAAATTAGAATTTTACTAGTAGTAGAGATTAAATCTTCAAAAATGGAAACCATATTTGGAATCCTGATGTTCAAATTTATTATATAGATGTTTCTTATTGTTTTCATTATCAATAGTAACCATGATAAATATTTATAACCATAATAGGGGTAAAATTTGTAAATATGTTTTAAACCATGAAATAAGGACTCCAAATCGACCCAAAAAAATACTTAATTTCATTATATTGGTTAGATTTGACCATATAAATCCCAAATCACAATATATTTCAATTTGGGTCATCATTCCTTGTTGATTTCATTCATATTATATTAAGCAAAATTCTAAGATGACAATCTTTTTACATTAATATCGCTAATTATTTTTTACAAAAGGATACTCAGATTATTATTTAGGTTATAAAGTTGTATTTTAATTATTATTTATGTTTTTTATCATTGTAATTTATTTGTGATAATATAATTAACTTAAATCAATACACGACGATGACATATTTATTGAAATAGAAGAATAAAAATCATGAAAATAATTTTAAACAATTATAAAAGTAATATTTTTTGGGTGAGTTAGAGGAAGTGAAAAATATCCTAGATCAATATAACAAATTATGGATATTATAATATTTAATATTATAATTCTTATCATGTCATATTGTAAGGAAAATAATTTCAAATGAATAGAATAAAAAATTACATTAATTTTTGTATTTGTTAAATAGTATTTTATTATATTATTTAAAATCCATATAAATCATATAATAGAACAATAAGGATGATAAATGGTGAAAAATTTCATCTATTTTACCTTTATGAGAAAATTGAAACATTTTAAGAAAATTTATAACCCATTAATAGTTAAAAAAGTTATTACCATGGTTTAGGATTGAATTGCGGATCCAAGGTGCTATACCAAAATAAAATAATTAAAAATAGTATAAAATTGTATGATTTTATTTTATGAAATAATTAATGACATATCCAACTTAAGATTAAAACATTTTCATTTTTTGAATCATTTTTTTATTAGTAAATATATTATTTTAAAATAATGCATTTATTTCCAATAATGAAATTAATGATATTTTATAAACAAAATTTTATAAAATGATTTAGAATTGAAAAAAATGATATATTATTTCATGTGAATCCTATATAGATTAAAATATAATCCACTTTTCATTTATAGTACACTTGTATTTTAATCCTAAGATCATTGACCATTAAAAAATAAAACATTGATGTTGATTTATTTTTGAAAAGGTTTAATGGGAATTAAAAATATTAGATCAGGGTTAAAAAATTACATAAAATACTTTACATATTATTGGAAAATTTTATAAGATAACATAAAAATATTTTATTTAAAATATAACATTTTATTGAAATAATTATATGAAAATTAATTTATATTAATTTAATAATTTTCGTAATTCCATGACTATATTCCCCTAACGTACAAAATGGAACTTGTCCTTACTCATATTTACCCCACTATATGAATTGTATCCCAATAAAACACTGTGAAATTATATTCTAAACCTCATTGAAAACTAAATTGATTTCGTTATCTTCTTAAAATAACATTACAAGGGTCCTTAATTATGGACTTAAATGAAGCATGTTGAATTATAGTTTAAAATATTAACAAACACTTTCAAATTTATGTCTTATTCTACATACAATAAATATATTTTATAGATACTAAAATAATAAATCATGAAACATAAATATAAGGTTATTTTATTATGGTGATGTAAAAAAAAATTCCATCTCTATTCCACCGTATTAAATTTGAAAATGTATGTCATGCATACGTACTGATTATCTTCTCCAAGTAGAAGTGTAATTATTTTTCCATCACCATAAAATATCGATTGCTATAAATGTGGATTTAATTATTATATATGATATTTATGAAATAATTATTATATTATAAATGTAATATATAATTTTACTTTTTATCATTCCAGCTATTGTAAAATGAAAACATCGATCATGCATATGTGTCGATAACCACATTCACAATGTTATTTGATTCAATTTTTCACTTGAAATTAATGATTATAAGGATAGATTTAATGACTATTTATGATATATGTTATTTAATATTTATTATTGAAATTTTAACTACAAATTACTACTATTTTATATCTTCCATAAATATCTAAAACCATTATTCATTAGTACGTAAAACCTACCTTCTCCATTAATTAGGTAACATACATAACAATTATTACCATTATAGAATGATTATTAATATTTATATAATGATTTCATGATATTTATATAATTATTTTAGTTTTTTATATTATTGAAACATTATTAATGTTCTGGGATAAGAACTTATGAACTAAAACCTTTATGAGAAATGATATAATTAACTCCCTAAAACATTGATTTTACAATTATTACTAATAATTGTGTATTTAAATTATACATTTATGTCGTATATAAATTTATAAGTATGAATATTATTTTGAAATATAATTATAAAAAATTAAATTTATTATATTGGAGGTTAAAATAAAATACAATGAAATTCCTACAATGGTGGGGGATTTCTTATCATGGTATCCAATAATTGGGTTTTACATCAGATTTAGTATCTATATTCTACCATTATTACATGTGAAATGAAAAGTAATATGATTATTTTTTATTTATACTTATTTTATGAGGAATTATCCCTATCATCAAAAATATATTCATTGATTATTTCACACTTCAACAAAAAATTATTGGAATGAGTATATTTCAAAATCCAACCATTAGTTGAGATTTTTATGCGAATTTTTGTCTTATGGGAATTATATATCCATTACATCATTAACAGAATATATTTTAAAATGAACTATTTATTTACATGAATTATAATTTCTCCTTTAATTTTCTTCTCTTTAGTAGTCATGGTAACAATCTAATGTTTATTATGGAAAACCTGTTTAGAATTTATTTCAATCAGTGGCCTTTTTCATCAATATGAATATTTTCTTTAAAATGATTTTATGAATTATTTACAACTCATAGATGAATCATTGAAGAAATTTTAATCAATTTTTTAATTTTTATAAATATTTTTAATAGTTATATTTGTATGAATGTTCAAACGAGTAACCTTCTATTGGTGAAGGGAATGAATTGTTTTTTATTAATTACAGTGGATGTGAATATTTTAATGCCATCATGATAACTAAAATATATTTATCTAGATATAATACATTCCATGGATTCTTTAAAATAAGTTATCTCTTAATTGTATTAATATTTTTTATTTTAATATATGTAACTTCAAATTGTAATTGTAATTTTTTACAAGAAATCATCTTGTGGTATTTTTAATGTAATTTTATCTATGTTAACACAATTGTTTGAATATTTAATTTAATGTGGTTAAAATAATTTGTTACCATCAAAACGAATACACAATATTCCTTATGATTATGTTGTATTTATTAGTTTTGTGAAATATTAAAATTTATAATGTTATATTTTAAAAATGAATGACTGTATTGAATTTTATTAATTATCATTAACTCATTTGATATGATTTATTAATTATACATATTACTTTAAGGGAATTACACATTATATCATCTTGATGCATTTGGTGGTCTCATAAGGAAATTTTTTTGTATTTGTTCTATGAATCACATGTTTACATATGATATCTTGGAAAACTGCATTGTTTGTAAGACTATGATGTTTGATACTATACATTCTTTTAATATGAAACAAATTTTTAACCATTTTATTATTTTATTATTATGTTATTCAGGAATTAAGTCCCCTATTATGGTATTAGTAATATGGGATATTTTATTATTGTCTATCACAATCTTATTATTCATGTTTTATTTATTCAGTGATAGTATCCACTATATGAATTCCCTAATTGAGCATCATTAACAACTACTTTATTATGGTTCACTTCTCCAGGATGTCAGGATGTGTGAAAGGAATGACATGTAATGAATTTATAGAGAGAATAATGATTTTATAAATGAATTCACTAGTTTAGATTTTATGTTTCAAAAAATAATACTAGATTCATATATGTATATAGTATATCTATATTACTATAATTTATGATTTTTTGGGATGTGATATCTTGTATCTTGAAACAATGTCGTAAATAACAACCTCCTAAGATCTACTGTAGTTCGGGTAAGTACTGTTGGTGTCATTAATATTTAGTAAGAGACATGAGGAACTAAATTGATTAATATGTGGATTCGAGAACTTAACCCTCCGAATTATGTTTTTTTATAAAATTTATTATTGGGAAATATATAAAATGTTTCATTATGTTATATACTATTTTGACTTCTTATAAATACATCCCCATTTTCATACAACAAGTGGATGTGATAATGTCTTTTTGAAGGTCGGGGATGAAGCCTCGTTTTATTATTAAATCAACGAAATGACCTATTTTAACTAGGTATAAGGAAAACCATATAGAATAAATAACCAAGAGCTGGGTTTAAACATATTGTCCATAATTCTTGTTTACAATGATTGTTCCCATATGATAAAAATAGTTTTATATTTACATGGGATTTGATTATGTTCATTGATATTTTATTTTTGAACCACTATGTTGATTGAAAATGTCAAACGTATTGAAAAAATTGATAAGCCGCAGTGATATGGGAAACTCGTAAAGTTTCTTGGGTGGATATTTATATTATTGATCAAATTTTTAAATGAATATGTACCCCTTGTAATGTTTTATGTGATTATAGACTAACCTGATTAGGAATATTTTGTGACACAATTATATGAATATAACACATTGGTTTTGTATATGCTTAAGGGAGAGGTTTATATGAGGAATTATTATTTTATCTTTATTTTACATAAGATTAATGCTATTTATAACCATTAGGTTTAATATTTTAATTGATATTAATGTAACAATATTCATTAATGATTATTGTTTTTGTGGGGAAAAATTCTAGAGAATATCATGGAGGATAAAAGGTGATTTGATGATTAATTTTTATTATATGAATTTTCATCAAATTTTTGGGATCCTAATGGAAATTTTATTAATATAGTTAAAAAAAGAAAACCTAAATTTTTGGTGACAACCTACCACATCCATTACGGTTATAAGGCTTAAACATAAAACTAAACATTGTTAATGTCACAATTCTACCATTTGGCCTTCGTGATGTCCAAGTTAGAATTAATTTTTTACATAAATGATTTTATATATAAATATTATATTAAATTTTGTAATAATATTCTAGTATCAAAATTTTAATATTTTTGGGACTTTTTGGTGATTAATGATTTTTAAAAAGATTTTTTCATGTTGATGTATATATAACTTCTTTGTATATATATAAGAATTATTTGTCAATAATGCTATTACATTTTTGTAGATATGATATGAAGGGTATCACATAAACTCTATGGAAAAATTAATAATTAATTTTGGGTTGATATTGGTTATATTGGATATAGGGTATTTATTTGTGGATTGATCTTTTTTGATCCTTTGGTTGTATTGTTGAGTATTATAGAATAATGTTTTAATTATTAATACATTGGATTGATAACTATTAATATAAAATTAAATTTAAATGAAAATTATAAAATTGAGGAGTAATAGTTTTTTATTTGTGTAATGATTTAGTGATTAATTATGTATTAATTTTAATGATGTAGGACAGAAAAATTCTTATTGAATACATATAGATTGAAGAACAAGATAAATGTAAATTTATTAATTAATGAAATTATACATTTCTTGTATGTATATCACCAGATGTTCTTAGTCTATATTGTAATGTATTTCATCAACACTATGAATATGATTTTTAAATAGAAATATTATCCTATAACATTTACTTTGGATAAATCAATGGTCCTTTTCAAACCACAGTGAATTTTTGTTTTCTGTCATTAAATTTATCATGACCATATTCCACAATATAATATATTCATAAATGGACATTAGAATTCTCAAATATATTTTTATTTATATACCCCCCAAATTTTATACTTATTTGGGAACCTAATTATTTGTTATTCTGGGTTACAATTCTGTTTCCCACTACTCCATTCCAGAAGATGTTTTATTATATCTATGTACGATGTGGATTCAACAAATATGTATTTTCAAATATTAAACCATTAATTAAAGAGATGAAATTTTGATAGTGAAATTTATTTTATGTGTTATAATGAATGAACCTTAGTATAATATAATATATTTCCCATTTAATAAATTATATTCCTGTGATTTCATGTGTTACATTCCACAATTAGTTTTAACAAAACATGATATACTATTACAATATATTTTTTTATACATGATATATACATCCTTGTCGTTGAATTGGGAGAACTAATATGAGTAACCATATTGTCAAATATATCTCTATTTTTCTTAATAAATACAATTTTATTGATTATTTATTTTTAAATAATCACTCAAATTTTAGTAAATTCATTATAATCCTTAAAACTGTATTTTCATCAAAAAATGGCTGGATAATATTTTATTAGATACGAAAATTATTTTGTACCAATGTTTATAAATAAATTATTAAATTTGAAAAATTTTCAAAATAATAATATAAATATTATCATAGAGTGTAATTTTTAGGTCTTTCTGAAGTAATTCTTTTTTTACTACATTGTGAGAATTATAAATTTTTCAAATACTCTCATTTAAATTCATGAAATAATTTATTTAAAAGTATCATTATATTTTTTTTTTGATGATCCATTTAATTAATAATAATCCAATTAATTTCATTAAAATTATTACTATTCCTAATTTTTACTGAAGATTATTTTTCCCAAAAAAAAAATCATTTTTTTAAAAAAATCTATTTCTTATTACTCTTATAAATTAATAGTTGGACCAAAAAGGATTGTATGTGGTTGAGTATGGTTGTGAAATATTCACATATGGTTAACCATATGTTTTTTTAAGAAAATTATTTTTTACCAGAGTTCAATTTTGATTCATATCGAGTAAAATATTCTTTCTGTAATGGAAACTCTGTACGGTTACCTCATCCATAATTACCCATACGACTACCTTACAAATTTCTATGGTCAATTGGGATTTCAATAAAAATAAAATTGGGTACTTACATTGATCGAGTGGATGTGATGTTTGGCACATCACACCCTTTTAGGGAGAAATTATTTCCCACCCCCGACTATGTTATATATTTAATATATGTTCATGCTTCATTCCCAAAACCTAATATGGGACATGCTATCCTAATAAAAAATTAATTATTGAATCCATTTAAATTTTATAGTTTGTTCTATTTGTAACCCTATTCATATGTTTCATAGGGTCTCATATTTCAAATTATTACTTAATAAGTAGTTATTTCTTATGCATTAATTCTATATGAATAGGAACTGTGGTGTTTTCAAACATCATGGAATTGGAATGGTTTTTTGAGATTGGATTAAACCTCTATGAGGAACCCTGTCTATCCTCTCGAAAAATTCATCAATGTCCTCATAGTTTATATAATACATTCATGGGAATTACAAAGCAAGGATTCATTTATAAGAGCACTTTGTAATGTTGGTAGCCAGATCATTGAAAATAAAATAGGTCATATAATTCATGATTGGGTGTGATAATTAAGAGATTGAAATATTTCACGAACAATTTCAATAAGTGAAGGGAATTCACATTTAAGCATCACATATGGGATGTTAGATTTGGATCTCAGACCTTCACAAGGTTTCCTTTTTATCATAGTTTTTACATGAATCAGAGTCCTCATAGTTTACTATATTCATAACCAACTGATGTTTAAAGACCATTGGTAGAAGAACAGAATGAGGGTCCTATAAGTTTCATGAAATGAGATGTCATGGACTAAAAAAATAAGAATTCCCTTGTTTAACATTCAATTATATCCTTAAATTTATAAATGAAAAATTTCACATTATTTATCACATAGAAGGTGATGATGTATAATGACCAAGAATGTATTATTCAATACATTTATATAGATTTGATATACTTTAATGAGAATATAATGAATATAGTTCCATAACTATGTAACACTAGAACATTAATGAAATTAACTTTATAAAGGGGGTTCTTGGATGACTATTTATGGTCTGTGGGTTTCACAGAACATGTCCATGTATTTGTTTCAGAATGGTAGATCTATCTGATGGTGTCTTTCTGAAAAGGATGACATGTCTATGGGTCTCAACCTGATCATTCTAACATGTACACGGGTTTTATTACATCAAAATGATAACATATCTAAAGGCGTCCACAAGTTCTAGGTTGACCCATCCAAGGGTGAAAATGATATGAAAAACATATCCAAAGGGTGATTCATTATATGTCTGCCATGTCTATGTTATGTAGTGTGATCTAAATCACATATATAAGTCATATCAAGATCTATCTTACATGTTCAATGATCATTTGATAAATAATTAGTACATTTATAGATGTCCTCACATGATCAATATATCTTGTTTTAGTGCTATCATGTGACCATAAAAGTTTATCATGGAGCATCACATGAACCAATCGACATGTCTAAATGTCATTGTGTGATCTACCTGACATGTTAATGGGTAATTGAATATACTATTATGACATGTCAAGAGGAAATCATGTTATTAATATAAATTGTCAATGGAATACTGAGTGACCAGAAAGAAATATCTATGGGATTTTTATGAACCGGTAGGCTTGTCATATTTTCATCACCTGGCCACTGAATAGATCATGTTAAACGTATGACATGATGGCATGTAAATCACAATATCATCCTTGACATAATACATTCATCATTTTAGTCATTCTTCTCAAAAACAACACAATGTTTTTTAGGTTCTTTCTTACTAATTAATCGCATGATCTAGATCACACACAAATGATCCTACATGTTATTGAATTTACATGCTAGTTTTCCTTCATATGATGAATGAATTGATTACACAAAGTGCATAAAAACCTCATGTAAGCACTTATGTTTCTCACTAGAAATTTCATTTAGAGGAATATTTCGATCAATTCGTCCTTTGATTTGTAATTTTTTATTTTTTATTTATGGTTTTATTTTAGGTATTATTTGGATATTATAGGAATCATCACCCTATATAAATGTCGTATTTCTTATTGATTAAGCCTCATATTTTATATTGAGTTGATAGATGTATCATTGTTTTCACAAGATTAAATAATATGTCGTATTCTTTGAATGATCAAGTCAAACAAAATTAATGACATCATTCACTACTCACATGACAATAAAATTGTTAGAGTGCACACATCAATAATAGCTTTCATGAATCCATGGCTTGTCAAATGGTTTTTTATCATAATCAATCAAGTATTCCAAACATCTTTCAAATGTTCATATACATATTTTGGGGATCCTTTGTGAGATCATGAATTATCTTTGGGGACCTTCATGAGATTCAATCATAAATATATTATGCAAAATAGAATATCATACTAACTGAAAGAGTGGATTTCACATGATAAAGTTGACATGTCAAAAAATGATCATGCAATCGAGCATGCATGGGGTCCTTCGTTGGATCAGGTTGAAATATAAAATGTTATTCACATATCTATTTATATAGTAATATTTACAACCTAATCCCATTATATTCAAAATAATATAACATTCACAGTATAACAATTCCCTCATTTTAAGTATTCCATATCTAATTTCATTGGTCAGTGTCAGTCATTTTTCCATAATTGAATAATGTGATCCATCATATGTAGTCACAATATTTGCATGGGGTGTTCATCAGAAAACATTAATATTTTCCTAACATCATGAATTATTTTATCATCAATGTATCATGTTCTATCATTCATACATTATTAAGAACAATCCTTTTTGGCATTCCCCAGGTAATTCCACCCTTAGGATGAAATGTAATTGGGGTTTCACATGATTAATGAAAAGATAACATGAAATTCTATTTACATTTATGTGAAAATAAATTTCACTCACAATTCATAAGGATTATTTCAATTTTATAGCATATTAATTGGGAACCATGATTCATGTACGGCCAGTTAATTTTCATGTCATATGTTTAGAATGAAGTGTCGGAGGAATATTTGCATTTGTTTCCCTGGGTAATGATATCCTGAATCTTATTGATGTTCATGAAACTCGTGTGACCTGAGTGCTTCATCCTCAAGAAATTGTGATTATTACTCATTTAAATATGTGGAAAAATAATATTCATCCTTCTGGGTTTTCCTATATCATGAATTTTACAATTCCATTTTTTGACAGACCTCATCAAATTCCCCCTCTCAAAAGAGATGTCTGGATGAAGGGATGAGGAATTTGTTCTGGGGAAGTTAATTCCCACTTATGTATTTTGGGATTTCATTATGTTGAAGTTTAAATTTCATTTGGTATTCTAAGACACCTTTAATATTCTGTGAGATTCTATTTAAATTTATGTACAAGGGGCATTCAATATTACATTTAACAATAAACCTCTTGGGAACTGTACATTTCAATGTGATAAAATTAAGATACCTCATCTAGTTTGCATGTCATGAAAACCATTCACTTGATCTGATCATGTAACTTCATCTGATATTCTCCCAACATGATCTTCATATTCTGGAAGATAATGAAAACACCCTATGAAATAATAAATTGTAATTCACATGAGGTATTATGTATTTCCATGGCTTTAGGGGTCACTTCATGTGATTTGTGTGTATAATGGGGGTTTAACTCTGTAAGCACATCGTGTGACCATTATATTTTCACGCAATGGAGATACATTACATGGGTCACTTGATCATTAAACCTATAATGGGTCATGTTCTCTATGTAATTATATCTATTTTTTTTGTTATTATTTCCACCAGTTTAATGGTTCAATGTTTTATATAACATATACATTTTCATTTCATGGACCAAGTAATTATGAGTTATCAAACATCAACAAATATGTATGCATTAAGATATATGATATCAATGAATCATATTGAAAATTCCTACTATAATTTATTATCTAGAAAAAAGAATTAAAAGTGTCCTATTTTGATCGATCTTTAGATCAATCCCTACCGCAAATACTACCATTAAAAATAATTGGACTTCTTGATGATGTCAGTATACCTTCATCCAACCAAAATGATCATGATAGATTTTTCTCAAGATCCATTAAATATGTCTTTGAGGTCACCTCTATGAATATATAAATAATGGTGAAACCAATCCACAAGTTATTATAAATAAAACCTCACACTATTCATGGATGGTTTTAATCTAGTTTTTCAGCTGATTCCATAGATTAACATAGACATATTTGTATCCTCCTTGTATATTCTGAGAGGATTCTACAGTTTTTAGTGGGATAGAAACAATGGTTTATTTTCTTATGACAAGTGTGAATGACCATTATTCATCATATGATATGATATATAATATTTTATTCAACTATGAGTCATCTACAACTACAAAATGAGAAGTATTTCATAGATCAATGTATAAAATCAACCGAAACTCCATAGACATATGATTAGTCATTTGTATCCAACCACCAAATAATTTCATTTAACCGATGGTGTGGTAGAAATTTTCCTATGGGACATAAATAGGAGATGGGTAATACCTCATATTGGGGAGATTTATAATGAATTCATCCACTCCATGAACGTTGTGATGGAAAAGGACATAATCAATCCATGGTTAGATATTTTACCACCATTGTGATGTGGATGCTAAAAAAGAAATAAAATTTAACCTTGATATTTCGATTACTAGAATGGATCAATATATTTATTTTTTTAAGCCGGGATTGGATAAAATTCATATGTTCACATCAATTTATTTTTTGAAAAGGTTAGGAAATCACTAAATCTTGTTGGTATATTTTTCAGGGTATATAATATGCCTCATGGGGCTATAAGGAGAGAGAGTATGTATTTCATTGTCCTAGGTCAGTGTTTTGTAGTTGGCTATTTATATGGATGTGTTTTTTATATTGGTTAAGAGCATATTGGATTGTAGTTAAATATATTAGTAATGGAATCTCAGTGTGCAAAAAGAAATTATCTTATCATATCCATTCAAATTGATTCTCTCCCACATAAACTACTTTTTTATATTCAACAAGAAATAATACTGAACAAATTATATGGCACATGAAATTCATATTATATTTGATAGGAAATGAAATTTTTTTACTAATACAAAAATTCTAATGAAATCTCAGATTCCTTATTCCTTTCAGGAATAATGAAAATTTCGTTAGTTGAGAAATTTTATTTTTGAATCGGTGAGGCTATCAAAAGGATGAGAATACATATTTATTTCAATTTTGGTTTATATCGTGCACCCTTTGGTCGAATCATCTGTGATAGAAGTAGTTCTATTAGTGAGAGGTAATATATATTTTACATTAGGTAGCGGTTTCTTATATCCTATTTAGTATAAATAATCATCTATGGTCCATTTATCCTTTAATAGTTTTCTTATTAGTTATACAATATTTAGAATGTTTCTTCACTCCATTCATTTAGCATAAAATGGCTACAAAATCCCCACATTATACTCCAAATGTAGATTATGTTGTCATGAGAAAAATATAATTCCAAGGTTACAATTCCATATTTGGTTTCCTCTATTTATTTGTCTCAATACAATGATCGATCATGGATAAAATATTATCTAGTTAGTGTTACGATCTTACAAGCTTGGTTGGTAGATACACACTATACCTCTATAAACCCCATGTTCATGTGAAGGTCTAATTTTCAAGAGAATATATATAGTTTATACCACTAAAAAAGAGATTAGGATTTATCTTCCTTGATCTATGATGTTCAAAAACTATAGGTAGTGAAATAAATAAAGTGGTTGACACTTCAACATTAAAATTATGCATCCCAATTAGGAATGACTAATCAGGAGAATTAAAAAGACAAATTTTTATAACGGTCTTGTTATATTTTTATAAGGAACCATAGAAGATAATATTAACTTTTAATATACCACAATAATTTTCACTTTATGAATGAAAAATTCCTTCAATGTTCACACATTATTTTCAAGTTTCCTTTCTTTTTTCTTGTGAATTATTTTTTGTTAGATATTTAGTATTTATATATTCAAAGATATCTTTCCTTTTATAATACCATGTGAACCCAAATGTGAAGTCAAATGCTTGAATAATAAAATATCATCACTGAAAAATTTCAATGAATGATTAACTGCATATTTTTTTCAATGATGTATCTTCTCTTGTCATTATCATATCACATTATTCATAATTGAAATTTATATCAATATATACCAATGGTATAATCATCTAAATTTTTCTCGTTAAATGGACCTACATAATGTGGTCATTTTTTGCAGGGAAATAATTGTTCTCAAATGATTTTTTATATATTATGTTTTATAAATAGTTTAATAATAATGATATATAGTAATGTCTTACTAGGAATGTTCACATTTTTTCTCTTACACCCAAATACATATTTTCATCATGACATATTTTTCCTTTTTATATTTCATTAGTTTCTAATGTTCCATGAATCAAAAAATTTGTGTCTCTGTCATGTATAGACTCCATATCATTAGACGGTTACCTTTTTTAGTTTTTGACCTAACGTGTATTGTGCCTCATTCAATTGGATGGTTAAGAACATATATTCCAGTTCGATGTGGTGCTTTAAATTTAGGTTGAAAAAATTATATTCTCTAGTAGATTAGTGTCTTGTATTTCAGACCTTTCTTACTATATATTAGGCTCATCTAACTCAATATTTATAATAATTTATTCTTGTATTATCTTTCCCAAAACTTCTATTTGTGTATTTCTACATATTCATTCTTGGACCTAATGACGTTGTAGTGTTAGGTCTCCGATCCAGGAAGTTATGTTGTTGTATATTTTAATCTTCTATATTTTTACTTTTTCCTATTTTGGGTTCTTCTACCTATGACATTCTTCTATTATAGTTTTGGGTCTTATAGAATAAAATATCCATTTCAGTACCATAGGGTCTTCTATCATTGAACTAATTTTGTTTTATTATATGGATTTACATCATAGATATACTTTTTTTGAAGGATATAATGAATGGAAATTAATGAGTTTGGACACCCCATATCCTTTATAAGATTCATATCATTTATATGATTCTAAAGAAATAATATTCATGAATTTTTCTCAAACCCATTATTCTTTTTGAAAGTATTAATAATTAATGTTCACAATGGGTTTTGACACTATTCTTTCTTTCATAAATTGTATCAGGTTAATGTTCATAATGGGTTATGACACCCTATATCTTTACTTCAATTGTTATTGAAAGATAGAGACATAAAGATATCTATTTAGAATAAACATGTATAGTTGGAATATGGGTTACTTAAATCATATATTCTATAGTTTAAAAATAAGATAATTTTTTGTCGTATATATACTATGGATGATTGTAACACACTATGTGGTGTCATGTTCCAATACAATGTTATTAGTTACCCCAAGGCTTTATGGTCCATTTCTATATGGATGTGAAACCTATAGTTGATGGGTTGATGGACCTTATGAATGAACCAATAGGGATTACATGCATGTTCAAGCATGGGGAACCCACTACATTCTAAGGGATATAGATTATTTGGGAATATTAAAACATTTGGTCAATGATGATGATGGATGTAGAGAGAAGTGTTCTTTGAGAAGTTTTCTATTAGCCTTGAGGTAGTTTTGTTTATAGTCATGAATCACATGGGCATCATCAAATGGTTTTGAGTCAGACAATGAGGTCCATCAATTTTTTTGGGATATATTACTACATTATTAATTTGATAATGTGTGTAGTAAGAAATATTATAATGGTGATGGTGTCAAAGCCAGTTGAATAGAATGTTAATGATGAATTCGAAATCATGATCCAAGATTTTACGAATGATCTAGAAATGAAAACCTATGTAAATAGGAATCCATTGTTAATGTTGGAAACCATTATAACATGTAGTCAATGAAATTTCTGTTTTATTTTAGGGGGACTATTCTTCAGGGACCAAAAAATCAACTATCTGAATGGTTTGGGTTGTTGTGTTATCCTCCAATGAATCATATTATGGTTTCTTTAGGGAAGTTAGTTTATATTAAATATACACTACATGTATTAACCATGAATAATGAGAATAATATGCAGTGTTCTAGACGATGTATAAAAACTCATGAAATTGGCCGGTGTCATCAAAGATGTCATATTCATGAAAGTGGTATTAGGAAAATGTAATATTCAAGAGGGTTTGAAGCACCCTTAATGATATATCACTATATATTAAACATGTTTCTATATTTAGGGGATTTAATAATTAATATCTCTATAACTTTACAATCCTTGAGTGGTCTAGTGTCCATGTATTTTCTATTACTTTGACCATAAGATGGACCATTCAAGCTTTAAAATAGTTTTATTAATGCTCTATATTTTTCATATTTTCTATATGTGATGTTATTAATGAGATTCAACCATACTTTACATAGTTTTCCCTTCACAATTATTCATTGAGACATTATTGGTGTATCATTAACGTGAACTTATTTTTGTCTATTTGGACCATCAGGGGATAAATATTATGGTCCTACAACCTCGACTAGAGTACATGACATTTATGATCATGACTTATTTGGATATAGTTAATGAGTAGTGATAAAAAATTTCAAAATTTGGATTTCCATGAAAAAGATTAATCCAAAATATTCTAGAGTGAGAGATGATAATGTTTTTGTTCATGGATCAAGGTTTTGAGAACATGACTGATGTAATGGGATGGTCTTGCTGAGGATGTACACAAACCACACTATGGTGATGATTTTGACAAAGATGTTTTTAGGACTCATAATGATCAGAGGTACCTTATTTCAAGGAAAACATACCTCTGGTTGTTAGGTCCGAGGACCTTATACTGATCTAACTTGTACATGATTATCTTTAGTTTACATTCCTTCTTTCCAACGATCATGGAATGTTTTTGGAAATATGAGATATTGATAACAAGTATTTTGATTTTTTTTGAAGTGCATAAAATGATGATGGAAAATGCTAATTATTTGTTGACCAGGGTCAATCACATGTGGTCCATTGATAATGAGTTATGATAGATGATTGTACAAGTGGTTTATCATCATGTGGTGGGGATATTCCCACCATGGAATTTAATTTCATGCTATGATGATATAATTGTCATATACATTATCATAGTGTTACCGGTATGTATCCCATGTTTTTTAATGTAATATGGAAAATATGTGGGAACTAATGTGTAATTATAAAAATTATTCTTAAGAAATACCTCATTATTTTTATGAATTTGAATGCAGTGGGAATTCTTAACCATTCGTAGACACAAAAGTATGTATCCATATGGTGTATCCCATCTAATTCATCTCTATCTCATGCATATGTGAGAGGTTAATTGATTTGATTAATACATATGTGAATATAGTCTATATGATACTTCCATTAGTAAGTATTCTAATTTTTTACAGTGTTCAAATGTTCTTAAGGATATATAAAGTTTTTATTTTTTGGAATCCATTGGTTTGCATTTTCATTTTTATGGGTAGTAATCATGCTATTGTCATCTCTCTGAATGATATCCCTCTATATTTATATAGATCATAATTGGGAGAGTGATGAATTTTATTACATTTAATATATGGGACTAGGTTTAAATGACACTGATCATGACTACATATCCATTGCAAATAGGAATCAATCGAATCATAGTTCACATTTTCCTCCCCACATAGTTTGTCTTTTTGTGTGGAGAGGGAGTATTTTTTATAAAATACAAATTTTTTGTGAGGTTACATTACATGGATTAGTATCTCATATTAGAAATGAGGAATAAATCTTACCCTATAATCAGTTTATTAGTGATGTCTTTTATTGATTCAAAAGATTAAAAACATTGGTATTTCATGACACCTTTTAAAAAAACTCATTTCTAGGTTTGGTGTATTGTGGTCCAAGTGTAACTATGTATCTTGTAGGGATAAGAATCATAGAATATTTATTTCATGATATATTAATAATCCCCACACATATATACGATTTAAATAATGTGGAAAAGGTAATGATTATCCAAAATGAATTTACTACCACTATTTCCCAACTGTATGATCCTTCACTATCAATGATACAATTTAAGTGAATAGATCAAATATCATGGGGGGATTTCAATGGGAGAAGTTTTTTTACATTATATTGTTTGATATTTTTTTGAAATCATACAACATAGATCAAGTACTAGGGATAATCAATATCGTGGAAAACATATTTTTCTGTCTAGTATAATATTACTAGGCCACAATACATATCATGACAGGTCAGGAATCAAGACACACATATATCCATATATGAAAACCCCTATCATAGATTAGGCTCATATACTAGGATGGTAATTTTAATTTATCATCCCATGGTGATCCTTAACAACATAATTTTTAAAATTTTCATCTATGTAGATCAATATCATGCATGGTGGAAAGTCATTTCTATAAACCATACTAGTGTAGATATGAATTATTCACCTCTAGAAAATATTTTATGGGTATGATAGATATGAATCCCTCTATATATAATTTTAAGTCTTTGTATGATGATTCATATGTTATATAGTTTTATATAATGTGACCATTACTTATCACTAATCAGAATGGCTCACTTGGATAATTTGGGTATTCAACGTATATTCATACCCCCATAATTATAGTGTACAAGGAATGAAAGTTTTAAATTTTCCTTGATAATGTGTAATAAAAATAAATGAGTAACATTGGGGGAATATCAACCAGGTTGAATTGTTTGGTAATGGGATGTGTAAGCCATAACCCATGAATATGCCAGTTATTTAGAGATTTGGAAAGGTGGGTATTGGTGAACAATTAATAGTAGTGTAATCTCATACCTCAACATTTTCTAGAAAATTTATCTTAAATTTTAAGTTTTAATTTCATCTAGGACCAAATATCTAAAAGATCTAATCTATTATGTGTTACATTATTCAATGGGGAATCCAAAATATATCATTTTGGGTGTTTATTCCCTATTATGAGTATAGTCTACGTATGAATTAGGTGAAATTTTTTACATGGTCTCTAGAGTTCCATGAGAAGTGTATAAAAACAAGGAATCTATTTATATTAATATAGATATTAATGATATTAAGTTTTTTTATTGTGAAGATAATATTTAAGAATATATTTAGATCACTAAAATCTATAGCAATATATATTGAAGACATTTTTTGGATGAATTAATGAATCATACAATTCTAATAGAAATATTCACATGGGGATGATCAATTCAAGCCTAATAACTCCTATCGTGAAATTTAACATCCTATGATAATAACGTTTTTGGGTTTAGATTAATTTCATTCCTATTAGATGTGGTTTTCATGATGTTTACATTAATTATACATGTATGTGGTTGTCATGTGAGTTAATGGAATGTTACTAGTATATGGTTTTCTCTTTAGTAAATGTGTAGATCATGTCAGTTAGATCAAATTTCAAAATTACCAAAGGTCACATGAGTCATTGTCAGTTTGAAAAAAATGATTCATCTATTTAGTTAATTAATCCAAGTGAGAGATTATGATTGTGTAATGTGATTATATGTAATCAAATTTAGATTTCAATATGAAACCTCATACGAATTTCTTTATCATTGAGGAACATATTTCAATATAACAAGAATTTCTGGGCGGTATTCAATGGAATGATCCAAGAATAACTTTGTATCCTATGATGACAGAAAACAAAACTTATACAGTTCTTTCATAGAAAACACTATTTTAATTTTTGAACAATATGTATGAATGGTGGATTACTTTTTTCATTAATCCCAGCTAGACCCACGATTTCAAAATATGTGTGTCACTACATGTACTTGGGATTTAAGAACAATCCATATGTACTTCTTATATGTAAAGTCCCAATGATGGTCTATACCATACTTTTTAAAGGTACATTATTCTGTTATTTCACAGATAGACTGAGGGTTTTTGAACTGAGAATCACTATGTACCCTATAGTAATTGTAATAAATACAAAGGTAGTTCTTATAATGATTCTTTGAAATTTATAGTCCTGGATCTATGACATAGGTGTGGCGGCCGAAATTACTTATTCATTGGTGATCATATATTAGAAAACGAAAATGTGTGAAAATCATGTTTTTAATTTCATATATCAAGGAAGATTGTTTAATGATTATTTGGAGTAGCATCTAATCGTCAGATAAATGGGTCACAAAGATAAGGGTATTCATTATAATAAGATGAATACATCCACAAGGTATAGGATTTGGGAAATTTTCTTATTCTCTAGGTAATCTTAATGGGGTACCATAAATAACCAAAACATCAAATATGCCCAAAATCGCAGTCACTATGTCATCCATCAAAGAATAATAGTGTGGTTCCCTCAGGATTTTTCAAACGGTATTAGAAATATTACTTATGGGAGAACATTTAGGATTTAGGATTATGGTACATGAAATACTATGTGAGTATGTGCTCAAGGTATTATCCATTTTAAAATTGAAATGGTTGTATGACGTTTTTTGGATGGAAAATGGAGTTTCCAAAATGATCAAGTAAGGCATGGATGTTGGGTCTCCATTGAAGGTACATAACTCAATATGAAAGGGTACAAGATGTATATTCTATATTATTTATTTTAGGATTTGTAAGGTATACATATGATTAACATAGAGGGTATAAAAATACCCTTGAATATATGGGTTCTGTGAATAGTAAAGAAAATCCTTATAATATTTGAGTCAACGTGGTATATGCACATGTGGGGACAGATCGACCATTAATAATTAATGGAGCCCATAACATAGGCAGTCTATAAAATTTTTAGATATGTAATGGATGCATTTTTTCTGAGAATAAAACATCCACTGGGCTCAATCTCTATAGCATTTCATTATTCCCTAGTGAATCCTATCACTGTCCCACTAGATTAGCCAAACCCTTTTACCCGTATACTAATGGGAAGAACCATAAGTTTTTGTTATCAAGGTCAATGTGATTACAAGATAAGTGTATCAACTCAAGGAGTTGGTTCCTATTAATTATGATATTGAATATATAAATATTATTTATTTATAGCATAATATTCAAAAAGTGATCGACATTCTTAAAGGGAATGAAAATTTTTATTCAACATAATTTTTGGGTGAGGGGATAAAACATAAATTTCATGGGTTCACAGTCATAAATAGGATGATATATTCATTATGAATACCTAATCTCATGTAGCATAATGTCTTATAATAAGGGTGTAGTTATTATAAATTTTAATTTCATGAGACAAGAAAATGGGTTTCGAGTATTTTAACATTTTGAGACTAGGATGTAGTTCACCGTATTTGATTGAATTGATTATCAATTGTTCTAGTTAAATAAACATTACCTGATATCATAATTCATATGAATAACTATATACAAGTGAAATGATATATTAATGGGAAATAAAATGCACTACATGATAGTGCATAAAATAGAACTTTTGGTTATGTTCTAATGTAAAGGTGTATTGATATATCCACAGGTATCTGACTCCCATAGGGGGAGGTGATTGAGATTTTTGATAACATAGTTACATGAATTATATTTTTAATCTGAGAATCACATCATTTCCCATTTTTTTAGAGTCAAGGCACACATGTTTCTTATATGATAATTCATTTTACAGGTCAAAACTGTATGCTGATAAAGGGGAATTTTATAATTCATTATAGTTAAGTTTGAGAATAGAATCCCAAAATCACTATGTATCCTATGTTAACATGAATCAATCCATATTTATTTCATATAAAATAATGTCCCAACATCAGTTTATACCATAGGTAGGAAAGGGTCAATTTGTTTGTCAATTGGCGTGGGAGTTGAAGCTTGGTCCTTACTATATACATTTATTAATAAGAATCAAAATTCATTCATTTTTTTAAAACTTTTGTTATATATATAGATTTGGAAAACCCACAATAGTGGGGAATATTTTCTCTTTTATATAGTGTGGTTGGAACTATGATTTCAAATCTATGTTTTAATAGATATCACATGGGAATAGAAATCAACTCACTTGTATTTCAATAAAATAAAGTTCTTGATTCATATTAGGGCCTTGTGTGGGGAATAATGGAATTATTACTCTCATCTGTAGACATAATATATGATAATGATTTCTACACTGATTCTTTTTCTTATAGGGAAGAATTCATGTCTAATATAAGGAAGGTAAAATCCAAGAATTAGTATATATCTCAATGGAATGAGAGTCATGCATCTTGTATTTCAAATATAGAAAATAATATGCATAGGTCCAAGTAATAAAAAGGGGTATTGAAATATTATCATTATATAATGGTTTAGAATATTAATAAATACATTGTCATCACTACAATTCATGGGATTATAGGAATCAATCCACACTTATCTTATATATAAAAATTCCATTCACAAGTTTTACACATAAACAAAGAGAAGGTATTCTCCATTTTTTTATATTTAAATTGACACATGATTCAAATTCTAATCCTTATTAAATATATTATGTTAATCTGAATAAATCCCAACCTAGTAATTTGATGGATAATTCCGTACATAGTTTTGACCCATAAGTAAGAAGGGGACATTATTCCATTTTCATTGTAGTTGGTCCTAGTATCTAAGATGTTTGTGTCACAACATATCATGTGGTATTATAAATTCAGAAATTCATAGTTCTTATATATGATCCATTATGTTGGAATTCCTATAACATAGAGATGGGACCATGTCATTTTTTATTCTCCCAATTCCTGCTCATGTAAAACGAATTGTTCCTGATGTAATGTCTCTGGTAAGAAATAAAGAAAAATTAACCTGAATGTTGTTTCCCTGATAGAATAAAGAGTGGCTACCCTTCAATGATGTAATGTTGATTAAAAAAACTCAATGTGAGTAAGTGACCCCATTAATCAGAAACATCTTACATTGAGTGGGATTAAGTTTCATTATAGGAGGTAGGTCCAATAGGGTGACCCAATGACATATATCTTTAAATTTTATAAAAATTATTTGGTCCATTTATTTTTAATTATACATTGTAAGGACATATTCCAATTAATTTATCATTATATAGTTAGGATGTTTAATGTTGTAAATGATATATTCTATCCATTAGAACATGGATTTCATGATGGAAACTATTCATATTACAACGTAATAATCATTACAATGGTGGGGCTTTAATGGGTTCTCCAACGATCATGGACAATGAGAAAACTCAATTAGAATAGTACATATGAAGGATATAGGTCCCTCCCCACATGGGTTCTAATTATTGAGATTTCATCCCTAGTATCATTGGGTTTCAGAGAAAAAACATCAAGTCATCATTCATTAATGATCTTGTGGAAACATTTTAGTCTAAGGATCTGTAAATATGGTTCTCATGGACATTAAAATCTTCTAATATTGCAACCTTTTCTAATTAATCAATTCTATCTCATCTAGTCAGCACATTAATTTTTTTCCTCATAGAGTATCCCAAAAGCAAAAATTCATATTTTGGGAAACAATATTTTGATAAGAAAAACATCCTTTTTTTATAAACCATTTAATATGGCTTCTCTTGCATGGAAGTGAATTTTGTGGTATTTTATCCCAATAGATCACAAGATAGCATATCTGGCCAAGAAATCATGTCATTTTTCACTATTTTATATAATATATATGGTAGATTATTATTAATGGACACTCTCATTATATTCTATATTATATGATAGTATGATTAATGGATGGAATAGATGATTTATTCTTGGTATAATAACTTATAATTGAATTAAAAAAATTTGGTTTCATTTTATATCAATTTTAAGTGAGGTGATGAAAATTCGTTAACAATATTATACATTACAATTTTTTGTTTCTCTTTTTCCTAACATAATTGTGGGGTATGGTCTTACATGTTCTAGAAAAAAATAATCATCAATAACATTGTATATATAATTCATCATTGTAGCTGGGTGATATGGAATCACAAAATCTATTCCCCATATAGAAAGCAAACAATAATATCTTCTTGCGAGTAGTCACTCTAGAGTAATATTGATGTATTATTCATTAATAATGTAATAAATGAATCCTATTGTTAAATTTAAAAAATTAATTAATTTTTTTTCCAATAGTAACAAATCCTTATAATCTAGTGGGGGAGCCTAGTTCAAAAATAGTTATTACCATAGTATCATTTATGAAATGATGTTATAATGGTAGTAGTATATGCCTCTATAAATAATGTATGGATGAATCTAGTGATGTTTTTTTATAGGCTGTTTTCTTACAAATAATCCTATCTCTTCAGGTGAAGGTCACTTTATGGAATGAAATATATTACCTATTGACTATATCAATTGGGGTTCTATTTGTGGATGTAATGAATTTTGGGATCCATCAATCTAGCGGTGAATGTATTCTCATTACAATATAGGGTAGTATTTTTATAATTAATTTCATAGATGTCACAAATGATGACTGATGATACTACCATTCAATATGTTATTTGGAATACTACCTCATCATGGTCATAATGACCCAGGATGGTGGCTTCATTATATGGTGAATCAAAATAAAAAATTGTTGATCAATGACTTTGATATAATGTTGAATAAAAAGGGGATTAATTCATCAATCCTATAATATATATAATTATATAGAAAAATTAATCCTTATTGATGAATTCCTCATTGTAGTGATGTTTGATCAAAAGATCTAAATTATATTTGATATTCCTGTTGGTTTTCTATAGATGATGGGATATCTAAACCTCTTCAATAAATGCATGGTATTCTAAATCATTATTAGTGAAGCTTTAATGTATAAATTTTCTGTAAAAAATTAATATTATCATGGGAAATTAAAACAATTACTATAAAAACCCATTAATATTTTTAATTTATAATCATTTTCCACTCACGCTTCCTGAGGTACCAAGAAAATAAGTTTACCTTGATTAAATTGTGTCATGGGACCAGAAATATATTGGTCTGTAAATTCGATGCCCTTTATAATTATTGTTAATTTAGGATGTGTGGGATATAAATCATTCATTTAATTCCCTTTTATTTTATTTTTCATTATGAATTTCATTTCCTACTACTTTAGAATAACCACACATTTGGGAAAAGACCCAGTAAACAAAGGGAAGACAATAATATACATGATTAGGTTGGTAAAAGAGACTAGGAGGACATCAAGATGTATCAAATAACTCCCTAACATATTCACTAATGAGATATGAATGATTTATTTCCTCTCAATATCATAATTTTGAGTGTTTGTTTCTATCATTATTCATCAATGATAGTAGAGACCTTTTTCTTTCTCAAATAATTTTTCTTTGATAAGAGGGTGTTGAGAAATTTTTTTTCATTGTCCATATATATGATATGTGAATTTTGTTATACCAGTGTAAATAATAACATTGAATGTATTAGGTACAATTTATGGATCTCAAAATATTTGTGGAAATTCTCACCCCACTAGAATGTGACTCATTTCATTATTGACACTGTAAATGGGAGATATTTTCTATCTTGGTCGGCTAAAAAGTATCTGATATGGGTGAGGTACACATGGTGTACCCTAATTAGGAAAATATTTCAAGGGGTGTAATTTCTAAGATATCAATATTCATTACTATACCATCCTCAATGATGTGTTATAATAACATAAAGCTATGTCATTTCCATGAAAATATTCCAAATTCACAATTTTGTGGATTCATCTTGTACCATTTTTTATAATTTATTGATGGTTGTATTAACAATAGTGTGTTGATTTCAACATTTCCCATATTTAACCACAATTTAATAGAATATAAATATGTAATTTATCCATATATAGGCTCAATTTCATGATCTATGACACATTGGTAAGTGTTTCTAATGTATCAAAAATGGAAGGGAATGACCTAGTAACAAAATATGACTTAAGGTTCCCCGAGGGAAATGGATTGCATAACATTAGAAACAAACTATCTTTACATAGTTTGTTCCTAAAATCCCTATATTCATAGTAGTTTACATGGAAGCCAAAAGTTCCAATGATCAAATGTATTTTTAATTCATAGTAGTTTACCTGGAAGCCAAATGTACCCATGATCAAATGTTTTTTTAAATAGTACACAAAAATAATATTTCAAGAATTGTTGATGAAGTTCTCAGAAATTGATAGAGGTCAGGATCTTCCAATTCTTCTTCTTATTCTCATTCTAATTATTCTTCTTTTTGGGTATTATGTTAGCTATAAATATTTTATAATGACCCTCCCAAATTTGTTATGTATTTGATCAATTTATAATCATCCTATTTTACTTCTGTATTGTGAGATGTGTACATTTTTATGGATTCCTACATAAAAACTCAATGGTCTCCTGAGAAACCTAGTTAATGAGTATCCATATCGGCTTAATATAGATAATCATTTTACAGCTCAATGATAACACATATTTTTGGTGAATGTTAAATTTAATATGAGTCTTCATCTCTTTATGGGGCATTGTATAATTAATGATCATAACCCAAACATCATTTTTTTTCTTAGGATTTCCTACCAAAGTTTATAAATGGGTATGGATACACCTTTATCAAATATGGGGGGTCTTTTTCTGGGATCATCTGCTTCATCTCCCATCTCTATTTCTACAGAAGAATATTATGAAATGCTAGAATATTGTGGGGTATATCTATTCCTATTTAGTCATGATAGAACATTCAGATAGAAATTGACATACTGAAATTCTAGAGTCATTGTGGGGGTATCTTTGATAATATATACTTTTTCCCAATTTCATTATAGGGAATGAGGATACTGGGTAACCTGACATGTCAGGGAATTCCTTGTGGTATTTTTAATTTTTGATAATAATAATATGGAATATATAAATCCTAATATTGAATTAGTTTGTCTATACTTTGATGAACATGAATTAGCTATACTGATCCCTGAAACATATACGTGATATAGTGTTGTTTGTGTTTCACAGTCATGCCTTCTTCTTGAGTCTACATCCAATGTTAGTTTTATGAGAATCAAAATTTAAATATTATATATTTTATAAATATGTGTTTTCCCAGTTCCCAATACACTATGTATATAAAAATAAAACTCATCTTTCATTATTTTATTATTTCATTCCTTTTATAGAAACATTTTATGATGTATAAATATTCACATGTTTCAAAGTTGGAATTTTCACAATATTGTATGGAAAAATTTCTACAAATTGGGTAATTCAAATATTGTTGAAATGTTGAAGGTACCTACTTGTGTGTATAAGTACAATGTATCATGAGTTGTACATTGAATTATTTATCATGATACAAAACTATGAATCCTTAATTAAAAATGAGATCATAAAATATGAACATTGAGATTCATATTTCTAAGTGTTATCTTCTCACTTTTCCCATACTATTTAATTGACAGCTTCATTAGAGACAAATACATCACATTTTTTTGAAAGTATCTGAGTAGCTGGACTGTAATGAGGTTGATCCATGAACCATTAATAAAAAAATACCTCACTATGATGACATTATCAATCTTTCAGGAAACATATAGATGTTTGATATGTCTATTGATAAATTATTCATGGTAATTTCCAATGAAGGTCATTTTATTTTAAAATTCTACTAGATTAGTCATCAATTTGTAGTCCTCAGATGCAACATCATATAGGTCAAACTCTTGCGGTCTCAGGAAAACCTTGATGATTTCCAATTTTACTCTTTTCAAATATGTATAGCGTCCAGCAATGAGATTTTTTCTATAAAAAAACCAATTATATTATTAATGTATATTTATATTATATATTTATTTACTTTGTAAGGTTGAGTTTATTCTTATCATGTAGCTAAGGAGAAGTGGTGTCTATGGTAGAATGGAATGATACATATATAGATGTAAAGGGTGAATCTATCCTAGGTAGTGTAGGGCCTAATAGACTACACCTTCATTTGGGAAAATCATAAAATTTCATTCTCCCCAACTACATATTAAAAAGACTCGTTTCATAAAATATTTGAAGGGATATGATGAATATATATTATTTTTTTGAGATGGTTGTGCCCTTAACACATGGTTATTATCCACATATATAGACTCCACATGGAGGTAAACATATTCTTAGTTTTATCAATGATTAAACCAGCTTCTATAACCTTACTCATGTGACCTCTGTCTTTCAATCCACTTTTATGTATGGAGAACTGATATTTAGGGGGATATTAATTATAGGGGAAATGGTATTCTATTTAAATAACATTAAAAATATAGAAAATGATCTCTTTATAATATTAAGATTCTATTTTTTTGTTATTAACCATTCCCCAGATCTTGAAATAACAAAATTTTTTTTATGTTATAGGTTTTATGAGAGTTGTATATGATTATATCTCATGTTCCATTTCATATGTTTTATTATTATATCTACCACTTTGAGGTTTATTTGACATATCCAAAATCTGGATTGTTTTATGATGATTTTCTTGGGAGTTTGAATGATATCAATAAACATTTTTTGGGTCATCCATTTTTCAAAATTATATTCAAACCATGTCAGACCATCTTTCTAGTAACCATGTCCATGTATTTGGGTAGGGGCCCAAAATAATACATATCCATGGATTTTCCCAATATCACCAAATTAGAATAAATGAATCATTTTAGGATTTATATGATGATAATGAGGTCATGAATTGTGTTACCCAATCACATATAAAAGGGGAAAGACTATGGTCCATCGTTGAGGCCAACCTCATCGTATTTTTAATTTACTCATAACCTAATGATGTTTTTTCAATGGATGTGAGGAAATAACTTAGAATATATTCATTTTATAAGGAATACAATTGTTCATATATTTCATGTATCATGGGACACCATGCTATCTCCTAAACTCATATTTATATAATTTTTATTGGTACTATTATTTGGTGGGGGAGCTTGTAAATTCAGGTTTTATATAGGTTCTCTGATGGATACATTACTAGTTTGAGGGTGATAGGAGAATTTACTATTTTTTCTAGTCTTTTTCCCTATATTATGGAAAGGGATAAGATTTAGAGCATGTTTTTAGAATGTAATATTCATGTAACTATTCTATTTCTACAAACTTTTAGAAATACCCTAGCTATTTTATCAAAATAAAAGATAATTTTGTCTCATATCAGAAGTTATTACTAAAAAACACTATTAATTAATCTTGTGAGATATGAATACAAATTGATTATTTTAGACACTTATATTTAGAGATATTGACTAGAACCGTATCATTTTTATATATTTGTTTAATTTTTTTTTGATTAAAATCATTATTTTCAATAGAATTGTACTAAAATGATAAATTAATTTATGAAGAAGGTAGTACTACTCCATGATGGATCCTACTAGAGTACTACTATTCAAAATTATGGATTCCCCTACTAGAGTATGTATAATTAATCCTAGATTATTCATCTCTTTCACATCTCACATACCCTTCATAGGGCCACATTGAGATAAGAAGTTCATGAAATTATCTTCTGGGTCCCTCATTCCATCAAAAGTTTAGAATATTATGATAACAAAATTAGCTCTGAAAATTTATCATCCACCCATTAAGGATATGGCTTCGACTCATGATATATGGGGGTACTCATTTCCTCTATATTTTCAATCTAAGCTGCTAGGGACTCAGTAGTGTTGAGGAGTCCATGAGTCACCAATACAATGAACAAAACATACGAATAGGGAGTTGGTGATTATTAACATTGTTCTATATCATTCATCTCCTACTAATTCTACATTTGTTTCTATATAAGATGACCACACCGATACAGAAGAGGACACCACCATAAAAAAGAAAATTAATCATCGCACTCAATATCCTCATTTATGTAATTGTTTTCATGCACCCAATCCTTGTGTGATACTATAATTACACCATTACAATCATAATATCACTCTCTTGATGACTGGGTATAGGGATTTATATTTTTCATTAAGGATATACCCAGTGGAAATATATCATATAAGTAATTTCTCATAGAGTTCTATGGGGTCATGTATCTCTTCTTTTTATTACGATAGTCGTTACTCTATAATTGGTATTTTAGACCCTTTAGGTGGTTGGTGGGATTTAGACCTACCTTTACCATTATCAATGTAGTTATTTCTCTAATGAGGATGAAATTATTATTATAGAGGATCTATGTTATAAAAAATTCTCTAATTCTACATAAATTAAACCTCAGTTAGTTTATAAAGAGCGCCTACCACTTGGTAAATGGGATAAAATATAACTATACTCCCATACCTATACTAATGGTTCAAAAAAATAATTAGTATTGGTGGTATCACACCAATGGTTACAAATAACCATTGATATATTCATTTATATAATGGATATAGTATTATTTGTTTCCGCAAATTTTTGGGCTTTACAGGTCAATAATAATTGGTTTTTAAAACCATTTGTATTGTTCTTGATATTCGAATTGTTTTAAGATACTGTTGTAATAGTATTTCTACAATAATATCTCACATGATCTCCCCTCCACATATCTCATAAGAATCTAGAATTTATTATCACCCCATGCATTCCATGATTTCCCTATACATAGAAACCTTCCCTCTCTTATGATTTTAATTGCATTCTAATTCAATATTTTATCTATGAATACCAAATCATTCAATTCATCTATAAACCAATAATTTCTTTTTTGTTTATATTTTAAAAAAAACCTCCACAAATATTTTCTCCTCATTTACATTCTATTGATATGACTAAATATTCATGTGCTTTATTGAATCATGGGATGTTGATACTTATATAGAATTATAATATTTTCTTTTTTCTTTTTAAATTATTTATTTGTATTGTTTTGTACATGGAATAGTAAAATGTATAAATATTTATTTTTGATCAGATTTTTTTGTAGCTCAATCACTCTAGGTGACTTGTTTTTGGAAGGGTTTCACACTATAATTACCTTCCTTGAATTTTTTATATGTGGAATTTATTTTTCCTATATTTTTTATTTTTTATCTTCTCAATTTTAATTTTTATTTTTTATCTAACATAATCATTGTGAGAAAATCATGCTTTCAAGAAATATAAATTTTTTCTTCACAATTTATCAATTGACAAGACGACCAAAAGTGCACTAGTGAGTCTAACTACGCTAATTTAATGAAAATATTTTAATTTTATTTATCCTTTTCAAATCAATTAAATTTTTTTAACATCTTGGAATTTTTTTATGAAAATATTTTGTTTATTTAATGATTCGTTGATGAATTTGAATGGGGATACTTAATACATTAGAAGAGGACATGTTATCTGATAATGATAAATCTTGTTTCGAAATACATTTTAGACAACCCAAATCAAATTTATCCTTATTAGAAGAATATAATTGATATGAAACATTTTTTCATTAGTTCTTTTCACATTGTCGTTATTTTTTATCATACACCCATTTATCAATAATTCTTATTGCTTACCTTTTTTTACATATCCCATAATGCTTTTTTGTTTTTCCACGATTTTAAACTTTTCAACTATCTTATTTGTTATATCACACATTAACTCTATAGAAAACATGTTTCCAAAAATATATTTAGTTATCAAATATTTCTAAATCTAACTCCCACATTCAAAATTTAAATGTATTTTATAAATAATCCACTATACTGTATGGTAAAACATTATAGTAAAATGTAGGAATATTCAAACTAAACATTACAATTCCTCCTAATTACATACTGTAATAAATAAAACATATTGCAACTACATATGTAAAAAACATATTAGTGTTATCAAACTATAGCATAATTGTATATAAGAAAATTGATATTCTGAAATTTATAGAATAAGAATAATATAAGAAGAAAAGTGAATGGAATAAGATAAAAATAAAAACAATAATTATAAACCCAAATTTTTTTAGTGTTATGTATAGTTTAAACTCATTGATAAAAAGGAATTCAACATAATGTTTTTATATTTGTATTATTATATATATATAACTTTTTTGTCTTTTATATTATGATTATCATATATAATAGTGACTCACTTATGTTTTATAAAAAATTGAAAAATTATAGTTTCCAAAAATATATATTTTACCTAAATTTAATAATACTTCATTTATTTTATGACATGAAATATAAATTATTTCTATAGTATTTTTATATGTTGTATGTATGAAACTGGTCATATCTCAAGATATTTATTTAACATGATGGAGGGATTTTTAGACATTATATTTAAAAATGTATCAGATAGTGGATATATTCACTTCTCATGTTAAAATTTCTTCGGAACACCGTGGTTAGTTTAGGAAGATGTCAGCTTCCAGATAACCAAATATTGTTTTTGAAAAAAATATTATTTATTTTATCATAATGGGGATAATATGTAATATCCTAGTATTATTGATCATAAAGAGAGGATTGGATAAAAAAATTGATTAGGTGGCCAATTTCCAAGTACATGTAATCATGAGAACTAAAGGATACCCCCATGATGATATTTATATGGGAACACATGATGCATGCAATGAAAATTATGAATTTGGTTAGGTAATAAATAGAGTGAAGCTGCAATGACTCGATCATATGAATGCTATTTTAAAATTAAAAGGATAATTTTTATAATCTGATTGTACCATAGGAAAAAATTGTATGAGATTTCAAATACTACAGTAAATTATATTATTACCTTTTTTAATAAATTTCTTCTAAATGATTCTAATATTACCTTAAAAAATTATATTGCATAAAATATAGTGGAATAACTCTATTTTAGGAAAAATTTCATGATTTCCAAAAAGCTTGAAACAGTTTCTAGGAGGAAACATCTAAATGAAATGATGGTAAAAAACCTGGTACATCCCAATGGAAGATATTTTTTGACGAAACATCATATTATGTGCCACTAAATGTGAAGTGGCACATTTCATTGAGTCTCATATATTGAATCAATTAATTTTCGTTATAATTTTTTAAAATATCGAATACAAATATACATAGATGGTGAAGGATAATGATGATTTAATTAATCAATAAGATAGATTATGATGGTGGAAAATTGGTTATAGATATCATAATATTGTTGAAAACATGATTAATGTGATATTCGGTCTATCATGAGAGAATTATAGTCCATTTGGGTATATTATTATTTCAAAAATTACATAACTAATCTTCATACACATTTAATACCATCCTCCATGGTTGTGTATGAAAACCCTTTCAATTTTTTAAGTATACACATATATAGACCTTCTAATCTACAAAATGATATACATGTATAATTAAAAAATTTAATAAAATAATCAATATGTGGTTGTTTAGAAATATTAGTATTTTCATAAAGACATATTTTATATTCATGTCATGCCTATGTCCATGATAAATGATTTCCTCGATTATGCAACGATATTTGTCTAGATCATAAATGAAAAATTTCAGGCCCTTTTTTTAAATATTAAATGATCCATATTAATTTAATGTCACCATCATTTCAGTTTTATGGGACATATATTATTATTTCCAACTGATCAACAAAATAGAAATAATCATCGATGGTCTGATAATACATGAAGACTAAAAACCCTCATTATCATATGATTTAATGTAGTGTGTTAATTAGTTAATTGATTAATTTTTTTGGGATAATGTAATCGAAATATAAATAGAGTAATATTATTTACACTAAATGAAATTACAATATTATGATAAAAAATAATCTTCAACTGGATGCCTTATTGGTCAACTAATTATTTACATCATTTCATCAACTTAATAAATATAGGAGAAAATTATAAAATTATTCATTTAATTCACTTAAATGTAAAGGGTAATATGATATAAGATTCACTATCTCAATATCACTTGGTGGATTATTGTATTATAAGGGAATTAAATCTTATTTATATCAATGAAAATAAATGGAATGTTTTTTGTGCATCATACTTGATGCGAGTTAGGGAAAAAATTTATTGAAGTACTATAGAATATTACAATTTCTAATTGTTATTCATGAAATATATCTAAATGAGTTAACAGATTAGAGATGAAGCTAATGTATTTTAAGACTTGTGACTATTATAGAATTCTGTATGGGCGGAATCAAAAATAAAAATTTTATCTACCTTATAATAATGTAAGGGTGTACATTATTTAGTTCTTCTATTTTTATATAAATCATTGTGAAAACCAATATCCATGAATTTACAAAAATATTGTAAAGGAACAATTAATTTTTTTTGAGTTATTGAAGATGTTACCTCTATCATTTTTCACTTGCTCACTAAAACTTACTATCTATATTCAAATAAAAATACTTCATAGAGGAACTATTTTATTTCATCGAATGCGTCCAACTAAAAAATACGGACAGATTAAATCCACATGTCTAGAATATGAATTATCTGAATGGATCTATAATGAAAATTAACTATTCTCATGAATTTAGGGATTTTGTATAGTTTATTCTTTATTTTAATATTCTACAGAATAGCTGACTGAGAAATGAATAGTTTTACTTTGAGGAAATTGAACCCATTTACCATCACATCCCAAAACAAGGGTAATTAATGCATCATATAACTTGACAACATGAAGCCTTAAAGAGCAGGATATCACAGGTTTCACATTTTTTTACTGTGATTTGTTTTCACTACTACATGGAGTTTGTAAATTAAACCTGTTTTTTTTTATATCAACTCATGTAATTGTACATAACTATTAAATTATTTTTTTCAGGGAATATGGAAAAAAATTATATAAATCACCATTCTTTATCTTTAATAAGGAGATAAGAATGTTTACAGCAATGTGTTCTCTCATTTATTTATACTTTTGTTATAAATATTAATATAATGAATTAATAAAATTATTATTTTTTTAATTTTAATGTTTTTTTATATTATAGGTTTTTATTTTTCATGTTACTATATCTCTAAGGAAGTAATTTCATTGGGTTTTTGTCATATTTCTATGGTTTTTTATTGATAATCAATTATGATTAATTGGTTCAAATTTATAATAACTAAATGACTATTTAACATGATAACACTACACGATGGTGTTATGGTAACTACAATAATGGATTTTTTTGCTATTACATCATATTTGAGACCTCGATTTGAAAATTTATCTTATTTTGGACACTTTGAAAAATTGTAATATTGGATTAGTAATCTCATTTATGGGTCTCTATGATTTAATTCTAGTGGTTTGATTCGATAATGATTCCTGGAATGTTTATTTATTAATGAATATTTCATGTTATTGGCATGACTCACATTCTAGCTACTAATGATCCATATTTATTAGCATCATTGGTGGAAATGCATATATGTCAAATATTGTAAAGACCCGTAAATTTCAAGGAATAATTTTTTCTTAAATCATTTGGAATTTTACGAGTATGCAGTTTCTGACGGCACCTGATTCAGAGGCTCGCTGTCCCCAGAATCAATTTCTGAAGTTTTGCTCAGGTACGTTTAGTGAACAAACGAGTGGGTTTTTCTATCTTTTGGACTGGTGCTCGGAATTGAAATCTGAGGGCACCGATGAGTTCACAACGCCGATAATTGCTTAAGGGGACCCTTATCGAGGTTGTGTTTTAAGCGGTTTGAGAATTAATTTTTGGGGGAAATAGTATAAAATAAATAAAATTTGTGGCACAATTTTATATTTATGGTTGGTGGTTAAATTCTCCCAAAGGGAGTTAAAGGTGGGGCCCATACCTACATAAGCTCCCATGGGAGGAAGTTTTGTGGGGTAGGGCCCACACGTGAACTAAAACCTTGATCTTCCCTAAACCCTTTAAACCCCCCCATTAAACTCTTTGTGTTTAATGTTGGAAAACCCCATGTTTTTAATAGGGCAACTCCTCCTATCCCCACTCTCCCACCATAATTCATTCCAACACACACTTAATCAATTTTTTGAATTAAGTGTTTGAATTTTGTAAATTTGAATGCATGGCATGATTAAATAAAATATTAGAAGACTTATTTTATTTTGGGGGTTGGATTGTTGTGTAACGATTTTGGGAGAGAACCTTTGTGTGAAGAAAGAAAGAAGCCCCTCCTTTGTTAAAGAATGTCATCCTCTTCAACAAAGGAAGGCTCAGTGACCCCGGTTTCTCCACCCACTTCATCCTCCGTGACAAGGGAGGGGTCATTGACGCGGGATCTCTCCGAAGATGAAAAATCATCTTCTTTTCTACGTGATAAAAATAGAAGACGTCTTTTCCTCGGGCGCACACCGAAGACGACGGAAACGATTCCATCATCTGCGACACCTGACAACCGCGAACTTATTTACGAGGTATGGGTTATTATTGTTCAAGTTTTAGTCACCCTTCATTTTTTCTTAAGTATTGGCCGCTTGATATCATCTTAATGGGAGAAGATCGAATGACACAAACACGGCTGATTCTCCTCCACTTTTTCTTGTTGAAATTCGTTAATGTTTTAGGAGAAGGCGGCGCGGTGCTGTTGCACTGCGCGTAAATGAAGAGGACCGCGATTAGAGTGGGCCACGACGGTGGAGTATGGCGCCGTCGTGCCGCACTGGTGAGGTTGAAGGAGGCCGCGGCTAGGAGTGGGCCACGGCGGTGATGCGCGGTGCCGACGCGCTGTTCCAGTGAGATGAGTCGCAGCCTTAGGGCACAACGGACCAGCAGGGGGCGGCCTGCTGAGCTGGCCGCCAGAGTTTCGACGAGGCGGGACCCTTGTAGGTTTTGAGGCACCTCACAACTGGCCCGCCATAAAGGCCGGACGTTACCAGAAAACAGGGGTTTTGTAACCCCCCCCCCCCCACCCCCTCGACAGGTTTTTAGGGTGGACCCCACGAGGTTATCCATTTTGAAAACAAAGGGGTCGTGCCCCTTGTGTCCCGCAAGGCTAGCGCCGAGCCCCGGCCGGCTTCTGAGCTGGACTGCAGGCCGCACTGGCTAGACCTGCAATGCCCAGCTGGGTCGGGCCATGCCCAACTAGTTCGGACCCGGACTCGGGTCGGCTCAACCTTGTTCTGGCCACCCTAGGGGGTATTGGGCCTGGTCGGAGCGGGCCCAAAGCCCCTATTTTCGGACCTTTTTCAGTTAAACGACCATATCTTGAGATACGGACCTCCGAGAAATGCACCGTCAGTAGTGTAGAATTATTTGGAACGATACGGTCGTTTCATGATATTACACTCGATGTTTGGGTGAAGTTTGGGTACATCCGGGTTGGGTCGAACCCGTAACCAACTGGGCCCTCGGAGTAGAGACGCTTATAACATGAGCTCCAAACATCCGAAATACATGCCGTCAATTAAATTTAATTATTCATAGTGAGATGGTTCTTTTGAATTACTCCACTTGTGGTTTTGGATGCTGTTGGAGTATGGTCGGGCAGGTTTTAGCATAAAAAACAACCGAGCCCCTAGGACGGAAAAGCCAATATCTCTCAGACCGGGCCTCCGATTGACGCGCCGTCTATCGCATTGAGTTCCTATTGATGAGACAGAACTTAGGGATACATCAACTCTGGACTCTGTGATAGTTGATGTATCGACCATCTTGGCTCGTGGAGCCGACCCTCCCGGAATCGAGCGTGCTTTGTGCGGGAACCCTAGAGCTGGTTGAGACTGCGATGACGATGATGACTATACTTGGATCCTACCTGGGTTCGGCAGTGAAGACGATTGTACTTGGATCCTCTGTGAGTTCGGCAGCGATGACGAATGTACATGGATCCTAGGTGGGTTCGGCAGTGATGGTAACTATACTAGGATCTTATGTGGGTTCGGCAATGACAAATTCTGTACTTGGACCCTACGTGGGTTCGGCAGGGGAGATGATTCAGAGGCTACATATATCATCTCCACCCCTCCTCGTGAGTATTATACCTATGTGACATGAGTCTTGACATTCAATCAATATCATCGAAATGATTGACTAACTTTCCTGTGTGGATAAGGTTGTGCTTTCCTGCGTGGACTGGGTTGTACTTGGGCTCGTGAGTTGGAGTCGAACTGGAATAGATGACTTAGATATATGTATGGGAATATACCTAAGTAGAGTTGGTTGATTCA